>CAWUFW010002925.1:0-1200000 GCA_963921515.1 Calotriton arnoldi
CGCGAGGGGGGCGCTGCAACCCGTCAGCAGCAGGTCAAGCAGACGGGCGCTGGGGACACTCCATCACCACCTCCCGACATCCACTCCCACGCGCACCGTGGTAGTCCCGACCGGGACGTTGTCTGCTCCTCGTCTCCTGGTGTCGGTCCCGGCTGCGCAGACGGCACCGCAGTGTCTCAACGGTGCACACAAGAGGGGCCGGGGGGGCCCAAGGGAGGTGCGGCGTCCCTCCTCTACCGCTCCGGCAGCACCTCTCGGTCTTCCACAGAAGGGCAGTCTCGCAGTAGTGCACGGCCACTCCAGGGCTGCAAGTCAGGCCCCGGCCGCCGCCATCTTGGTGCTGCCGTCCGTGACCGGCTTCAGGAAGCGCAGCGCCGCTCCTCTCCTTCACGGACACCCAGCTAGGCCCCCGAGCCTCCTGGAAGGAAGGATCGTCTGCGAGGGGCAGCTGGAGCGAGATCTAGCTACAAAACGCTGCAGGATCAGGTAAGGATTTAAGGCTCCGGCGGGAGCTCTCGTTTAATTCGACCTAGTCGGCCATGAGCCCAGTGTTGATTGTAGTATGAACACTACAATCAACACTAAGGGCGCTCCCCTTAGTATTGACTGTAGTGTTGACATTACAGTCAACACTGAGTGGAGCGCAAATTGTGCACTGCAGGTACCATGATGCAAAGGAGCAAACTGATTTTCAAGACCTCCTCTACCATTTATTGCACGTTCCTTATGGTCCCTTTTGTAAAAATTGCTTTGCAGCCCATTGATTACACTTCATCCGGCCCGAGCCGGAGAGTACGGCCCGAGCCAGAGAGTACGGGCCGAGTGCAGAGAGTACGGCCCGGGTGCGGAGATTCCGGCCCAACTGCGGACGTAAGGATATGACTCGTAAATGATATCTGTGAATACCAAAAGTCGTAAATGACTTCTGTGAATATCAAAAGTCGTAAAGTTAGACTTCTGAATCGGCCCCAGTATGTGCAGGATTGGGTCTTGTGCACACACTCTGTGATGGATCAAGTCTTAGACACAGTTTGTGGAAGGTTGGGTATTGTACACACAGCCTGTGATGGATCAAGCCTTAGGCACATTTTGTGGAAGGATTGGTCTTGGTACCCAGAGTACTTGGAGCATCGGTTCTTAGACGCACAATATGTGGGGAACAAAGTCTTGGAAAAGCATAACTTGTAGACGGTCAGGTCTTGCACACAGGGTATGAGGAGGGTCGAGGCTTCAACACACAGTGTGTAAAGGGTCGGGTCTCAGGCACATTGTATGTGGAGAGCTGGAGCTTGGACATACACATTCTTGGACAAAATAGGTGGGGTCCTGGGTCTTAGACACACAGTATGTGAAAAATCAGGTTTAGGACAGACAGTTTATAGAGAGTCGGGTCTTGGACACAGTAAGTGGAGGGTCAAACTTAGACACAGCATGTGGAGGATGGATCTTGAACACACAGTATGTGGAGGGTCAGGTCTTGAAGGCACACACACACACACTGTATGTGGAAGGTCAAGTCTTGGACATACTGTATGTGGAGACTGGGTCTTGGATACATAGTATGTTAAGGGTTGCGTCTTGGACCCACACACTATGCGGCAGGTCAAGTCTTGAACACAAACAGTATGAGAAGGGTCAAGGCTTGGGTACACTGTATGTGGAGGGCTGGCTCTTGAACACACACAATATGTGGAGGGCCGGGTCTTGGACACACACAGTATGTAGAGGGTCGATCTTGGGCAAACGCTGTATGTGGAGGACCGAGTCTTGTACACACACACACTATGTGGAGGGTTAGGCCTTGGACACACACACTATGTGGAGGGTTGGGTCTTGGACACACACACTATGTGGAGGGCCGGGTTGTGGACACACAATGTATGTGGAGAATCAGGTCTTGGACATACATTAGATGGAGGGTCAGGTCTTGGATAGACACAGTTCATATAGGGTTGGGTCTTGGACACACACACTATGCGGCAGGCCAAGACGTGAGCACACTGTATGTGGAGGGCCAGGTCTTGGACACACACACACACACACTTTGTGGAGGGCCAGGTCTTGGACACACACACACACTATGTGGAGGGTTGGGTCTTGGGCACACACACTATGTGGAGGGCAGAGTATTGTACACACACATTATGTGGCGGGTCAGATCTCGGACACACACACTATGTGGAGGGTCAGATCTCAGACACACACTATGTGGAGGGCTGGGTCTTGGGCACACATACTATGTGGAGGGCTGGTCATTGGACACATACAGTATGTGGAGGGTCAATTTTGGACTCACTGTATGTGGCGAGTCTTCCCAGAATAACCCCAGAGACAGTGGAGGGTAAGCAATGCATGTGATGAGACAGGACACACACGTGGAAAGTGAGGCCGAACCACTATTACCCCTGCCATTCATTCCAGCATCAAAAGATGTGGCTTCTGAGCACTGAACATTCACCCACTCTGCCTGCTTACTTGAGGCGAGGGACTGATCACCCTGACAGTTACAGCAAGTCCCACCAGTGGCCAGTTCTGGATGATTGGGGGATTTCAATAAGCTTCAGGAGCTGGTGCATGAACTCTGCTCCGGGGTCCACTCTTGGACAAACACTTTACAACAAAACCAGATATTTATAAAAAATAAACAGTCATACAGCCCTTTCCAAGACAGTCCACGTCAGGAATTGTTACAGCTTCTGTGGGCGGATTTGTACAACTCGGGGTTTGAAATACAGTCATCCTTCTTCAACCAAGATAAACCCACGCTGCTTTGGTACTCACAATTTCTTAAAAATGAGTTGTGTTAAAACAGAAATGTAAAAACTAAAAAAATGATCAATTAAAACATTTCAAAACAGTTTAAATAAAAAAACTATCATTTATTTTATTTGTTCCCTTTTCTTCTTCATAAGCGCCAACATCATCAACTGAAACACAAAGAAAGACCATGCGAGGGTGGTCCGGGCCAGAGACATGGGTCCGTCAATGATTGTGAAAGCCTGCACCATGGGGAGAAGGCTGCCAGCACCGTCGCTTTCACAGTGGGAGGTAGAAAAGGCCACGCCTCCCCTTAGCACCAATCACTGCTCTCCTTCCGGGCCACGCCTCCCCTTAGCACCAATTGCTGCTCTCCTACCGGGCAAGATGGCGCCGGCTCTAAACAGCATGGAAGAGGCTCCCACGTGAAAGGAAGAGGCTCCAACATGGAAGGAGGAGGCGGTTCCTATTTTTTTGTTAAATAATATAGATATATATTATATATATAATTATTTCTCCTTTTTTCCTAATATTGCACGTCAAACACTTCCTGTGCCCGTTGAGGCGCTTGAGTTGTCTTCTCAGCACTGAGCCGTGGCAGGAGCAGGCCCAGTGGTGCGACGACTTTCGGCGATTCAAGACCAGTGTCACATGCTGGGTCTAGGAGGCGCCCGCTCCGTTACCTCATAGTTTATTTGGTTTTGGAAAGCTTCAGCCATATATATTCTTGTGTTTTCACTTTTTGGGTGGAGTGTGCTGAAAAAACCTTTCGCCGTCTGTCACTCCATGCTGAAACCAAGGCTAATGCGCAGTGGACCTGGAGAGCTTTGAGGGCAGTGTATGGAAGCCTTGTAGGGTCACCCAGACCCAGTGCCCAGCAGGGAAGGGTTTCCACTTACCCACACAATGCAGAAAGGTGTGGGCACTTTGCGGTACAAAGCAGGCCAAAACTGGGTCAAAGCATGGAGTTCAAAGAAAGCAGACGGGTCCAACCTCAAGATGGAAGTCCATCCCGGCTGTGGGTGGTGGCAGGTTGAAGACACCGACAATGGGCAGCTGGTTGGGGTCCTGAGTTCGAAACGTGAACCGAGTGTGGTGCCACTGGCCATCCTGCAGCTGGGAAGAGAGAAAACACCCATCAACTTTGGAAAAATACTCCTATGAGTGAAGTGTAGATACTACACTCAAATCACACAGTCTTTGAAGTAGAGCTTCCTCAAGGCAGCAGCAATACACTCACTCACACACACACGTGTGGGATTTACTTCACATAAGGCCCGCCTCATTTCAATTCATCAGGACAGCATGTTTCAAGCCCTGGGCTTCTCTGTTACGAGTAATTGTTATTGAGAGTTGTAGGAAGCTGGCTCTGTATATACTAAACCAAAGTAAGGTATAGTGTGCACAGAATCTAGGGAGTCCCCAGAGGTACAGCAGATGCTAAATTAGGTAAGTACTAACAGCTCTCTTTGTGGTAGTGTGGGCGAGCAGTTAGGCTTATCCAGAGGGTGTGTTAAGCATTCATTGTATTCACTCAATCAATCAAGACTGGTTACACACACTCGAAGACCAAGTCCAGACCGATGAGGTCAAGTCAAGAATACTTTATTTCGACTCTAAAACACAAGTTACTAACTTGTGTAACGATATATCTGTAAGAGACAGTAGTTAGTGACAGATTCCTTACCTTAGAATATCCCCAGGCGTCAGGCTGGATCCGGAAAGTTTTTGCGTAGCAGTACCCTTGCGCGTCGGTAGGCGGCGTCGTGCGGCTCCGCGTCCGTCGTCGGCGTCGGGACCGCCGGGATGATGTCGCGGGCAGTACTTAGACGCCGCCCCTGCGCGCTGACATCAGTTCTGTACACGACTTTCCGCGCCAGGAACGCAGAGCCATGCAAGAAGCTGACATAGGTGTCTGAAAAATACTAGGGCCCTGAAAGGGATGTCCTTAACCCTAGAAATCAGTTCGCAGAACGGGGAGGATGGGTGGGGCGGTAAGGAATCTGTCACTAACTACTGTCTCTTACAGATATATCGTTACACAAGTTAGTAACTTGTGCATTTGAAAGAGACACGTTAGTGACAGATTCCTTACCTTAGAATAGATACCCCAGCAATACCAACCCCGGTGGTGGGTCTGCGAACAAAGATCAGATGAGGAAGTCCCGGAGAACAGAACGGCCAAAGAAGCCGTCTCTCCGGACTTGGCTGTCAAGGCAGTAATGTTTGGTAAACGTGTGCAGCGAGGCCCACGTAGCTGCCTGACATATATCCTGTAACGGAACCCCGCGGCCTAAAGCCGTGATAGCCGCCGTTGCCCTGGTGGAATGGGCACGCAGCCCAACAGGAGGCTCCTTCTTAGCCAAAGAATAGCAGGCTTTGATACACATAGTGACCCAGCGGGAAATGGTCCTTTTGTGTACCGCCCGACCTTTTTTGGCGCCCACGTAGCCAACAAAGAGCTGGTCATCCACCCGGAACTGTTGTGTGCGGTTGATGTAAAAAGAAAGCGCACGTTTTGGGTCCAGACGGTGGAGCCTCTCTTCCTCTCTGGAAGGATGCGGAGGCGGAAAGAAGGTGGGCAAAGTGATGGTCTGCCCAATATGGAAGGCAGTAACCACCTTTGGCAAGAAGGACGGACGCGTCCGAAGAACAACATTGTCTGGATGAACAGACAGAAAGGGAGGTTTGCATGAAAGAGCCTGGAGCTCACTCACCCGCCGAGCAGAGGTGATGGCCACCAGGAATGCTGTCTTCAGAGTAAGAAGACGAAGAGGACAATTATGTAGAGGCTCAAAGGGAGCGCACATTAAGAAGGTAAGAACCAAGTTCAAGTCCCACTGAGGCATTACGAACGGAACAGGAGGAAAGAGGTGTGTAATGCCTTTAAGAAACCTGTTAACCACAGGGGACTTGAAAAGGGAGGGCTGATCAGGAAGCCTGAGGAAGGCTGATATCGCACAAAGATAGCCCTTGATGGTACCCAGGGCAGAACCCTGCTGGGCCAGAGAAAGAAGGAACAGAGAACCTCAGAAAGAGGGGCAGAAAGGGGATTCACAGCCTTTGCTGTGCACCATGCCACAAACTTGTTCCACCTGCAGGCGTATACCACCTTAGTGGAGGGACGCCTGGCTGCCAGAATCACATCACAAACTTCGGGAGGCAAGTCGAAAGGAATCAACTGCCGCCGCTCAATTTCCACGCAAGCAGGTGTAGACTGGACAGGTTCGGGTGGAGGACCGTCCCATGCTGCTGCGACAGAAGATCCTCCCGAAGAGGCAGACGGATCGGGGGATCGACGCTCATACTGAGTAGCTCGGGATACCAAACTCTTCGAGCCCAGTCCAGAGCCACAAGAATGACTTGGGCCCGGTCGCGCCGAATCTTCTTCAACACTCTGGGTAGAAGTGGTATAGCGGAAAGGCGTACAACAGACCGCAACTCCACTCGCGACGAAAAGCATCGCCGAGCGAGTGCCGCCTTGGAAATTCCAACGCGCAGAACTGCTGACATTGCGCGTTCTCTTCGGTGGCGAACAGATCTAACCAAGGCTCTCCCCACTGCTGAAAGAGACCTTGCGCCACCTCCGAGTGAAGACGCCATTCGTGATCCATCATGCACCTGCGGCTGAGGTTCGTCCGCCCTGGCGTTCAGGGAACCTGCCAGGTGTTGAACCCTCAGGAATATGCCCTGATGTTCCAGCCATGTCCAGAGGCGCAGAGCCTCCTGACACAGGGTCCACGACCCCACCCCGCCCTGTTTGTTGCAATACCACATGGCGGTGGTGTTGTCTGTGAACACCTGCACTACCTTCCCCTTGACAGAGGGAAGGAATGCCTTGAGTGCAAGTCGGATCGCCCGGAGCTCCAGAATGTTGATATGGAGCCGGGACTCCGCCGGAGACCAGAGGCCTCTGATCTCCGCCTCTCCCATGTGACCGCCCCATCCCAGAAGGGACGCGTCCGTCACAACTGTGTGCTCTGGCTGGGGAAGGGAGAGGGATCTGCCCATGACCCATTGCCGGTTCGAGAGCCACCACTGCAACTGTTTTGCAGTCCCCTCCGAGATCTGGACGTGATCGGACAGGTTGCCCTGGTGCTGCGCCCACTGGAACTTCAGGTCCCACTGCAGAGCACGCATATGCCATCTGGCATGATTGACCAGCAGGATGCAGGAGGCCATGAGGCCCAGCAGCCTCAGGGTCATCCGTACCGAAACCCAGGATAAAGGCCGAAAGATCGGAATCATAGCCTGAATATCCCGGACTTGCCGTTCGGGAGGATAAACCCGAAACTGCGTCGTGTCAAGAACTGCTCCGATGAAAAGGAGCTGTGGAGAAGGAATCAGGTGCCACTTCGGCACGTTGATGGAGAACCCCAGCGAGTGCAGGAGTTCGGCCGTTCTCTGGAGGTGGGAGACGACTGCCTGGGACGAGCCCGCCTTCAGCAGCCAGTCGTCGAGGTAGGGGAAGACTGGAACCCCTGCCCGGCGCAGATGGGCTGCGACCACCGCCATCACTTTCGTGAACACCCGAGGGGCGCTGGTAAGGCCAAAAGGGAGCACGGTGAACTGAAAATGCTCGAGGCCTACCGTGAACCGCAGGTAACGCCGGTGGGCCGGCAGGACGGGGATGTGGAAATATGCGTCCTGCAAGTCCAACGCTACCATCCAGTCTCCAGGGTCGAGAGCAGTCAAGACCTGAGCTAGGGTGAGCATCTTGAACTTCTCCTTCCGGAGGAAGCGATTGACGTTCCGGAGGTCCAAGATAGTACGCATGTCCTCCTTGTCCTTTTTGGGCACCAGAAAGTAGTGGGAGTAACAACCACGCCCTACTTCTGGGGTCGAAACGCGCTCGATGGCCCTCTTGGCCAAGAGGGCCGCAACTTCCTTTTGAAGAAGCACCAAGTGATCCCCTGACATGCGGTGGAATTGAGGTGGCTTGGCTGGGGGGATGGTCACGAAGGGGAGGGAGTAGCCCCTTCGGACAATGTCCAAGACCCATCTGTCCGAGGTGATGGCACGCCAGTGGAGAAGGTGATGGCGGACCCTGCCCCCTACTGGCGTGCTGTGCACCTGAAAGGAAGGACTAGGAGGGCTTGGAGGCCGCGGACGGGGCGGGGTTGGTGGCCTGACCCGCATGCTGGTTGCCTGACCCGCCACGGCGGGAGCCACGTCCTCGGCCACGCGTAGACGCTTGCTGCGCGGGCCGGTGGCTGGGCAGCTGACGTGACTGGGCGCCCCTTCCGTGGCCACGAAAGGGGCGAAAAGCAGAGGTGAGCGGAGGGCGTACAACAGAAAGGCCCAGGGACTTGGCCGTAGCCCGTGAGTCCTTAAACCGCTCCAGCGCATGGTCTGCCTTTGAACCAAAAAGACCGACTCCATCAAAGGGCATGTCCATGAGTGTATTCTGGACATCACCCGAGAAACCAGTTGTTCTCAGCCAGGCGTGGTGACGTAGCGCCACCGTCGTCGCAAGCGATCTGCCCAGCGAGTCGGCGGTATCAAGGCCACAACGGATGGTGTATTTAGCCGCATCTCGCCCTTCCGCAATGGCGCGGGTAAGCAGTGTCTGGACCTCCTCAGAACACTGCGGCAAAACAGCCACCACCGAATCCCACAGGGAGTGGGTATATCGGCCCAAAAGGCAAGCGGTGTTGACGGACCGCAAGCCAGCACTGGAGGAAGAAAAAGCCTTCTTCCCAAATTGGTCCAGGCGTTTGGATTCCCTATCCGGAGGGGCGGTAGGGAAGGCGGTTTGGGAGGCAGAGGCTTGGACAACCAAGCTCTCAGGGGTGGGATGTTGGGAGAGAAACAAGGGGTCGCCCGGAGCAGGGCGATGGCGTCGGGCCACGATCCTATCCACAGGAGCCCCTGTGGTGGGTTTGGACCAGGCACCCAAAAGAACGTCAGTGAGTGCATCATTAAACGGCAGCACAGTCTCCGAAGAGGAAGCCGCCGGCTGAAGCCCTTCTGTCAGGAGGTTAGTCCTGACGGCCACAGTAGGCGTAAGGCTCCATCTGCTCTACGCAACACCGTTGCAAAATTAGCTCCCTCCTCCGTAGCCACGGGAGGAGACAGCATGCCAGTGTCAGGGGAGGTGTCTAGACCACTGGCATCCCCAAGTTCCTCAGCCCAGTCCGGATCAAACTCACACTGTTGTGTGAGAGGGTCCTCAGACCCCTCCCAGCTCTCCTGGTCCTCCTCTTGTTCAAAATATGGAGGAGGGACATTTGGGACCCAAGGTCTTATCAGCGCCGGAGCCGGCGTCGGTCCGGCTCCATGTCCGGAGCCGGAGAGAGCCGGGGACCGACGCCGTCCGGAGCCCCGGACGGCGTCAGGAACGGCACCGGGGACATCGGCGTCGGCGTGGTTAGGTCAACGGGCGTCGATGGGGGTTGCGGTACCACCGGAGCCGGGATCGAGGCCGGGGCCGGAGCCGAGGCCGGGATGAAGGCTGGTGGGACAGGCGGCGCTGGGACCGGAGTCGACGGCGGTGCCGGGGCAACCCCATCAGGGCCCGCGGGGCCCGAAGGCGCACCGGAGGGACCTGAAGGCCCGAAGAGGCGGGCCATGGCCGACAGGAATTCCTGTATTTCGGCCGGAGTCGCCCCTGAACCCGGAAAGAACGGGTAATTCGGGGGTGGCTCTACAGGCATGTCCGGGGCCGCGGACGGTGCCGACTGGGTCCTCAGCCGAGTCGCGAGACCGGCGAGGCGAAGTCTTAGAGCGATGACGCCTCTTAGACTTCTTGTGCTTCGACTTACCGGAGGAGCGCGAAGACTTGGATTCCGAAGAACGGCGGGGACTCCGCGTCCGGCCCCTCGACCTCTCCCGGGACCGGGGCTTGGTGCGGCGCGGAGCCGACTGCCGGACCTCGAGGAGCTTTCGAGACCGCTCTCGCAAAGCCTTCGGATGAAGTTTCCGGCAGTCAGGGCACGACTTCGTGTCGTGGTCTCGGCCGAGACAGAAGAGACACTCGAGATGCGGGTCCGTGATCGACATCATGCGACCACAGGCCTCGCATGGCTTAAAGCCGGGCATCCCTACGACACCTTAGGAGTCGTGAAGACTCGATGAAGAAACAGTGAAAAAATTCACAAAAAAGGATAGTCAAAAAGTGACTAGGGCACTGCTCTTCCCGGATCTGCGCTTACTGGCGCGGAAAAAGAAGAACTGACGTCAGCGCGCAGGGGCGGCGTCTAAGTACTGCCCGCGACGTCATCCCGGCGACCACGACGCCGCCGACGGACGCGGAGCCGCACGACGCCGCCTACCGACGCGCAAGGGTACTGCTACGCAAAAAACTTTCCGGATCCAGCCTGACGCCTGGGGATATTCTAAGGTAAGGAATCTGTCACTAACGTGTCTCTTTCAGATGTGTCTCTTTCAGATATAGATTGATAGTGCATCAATTATTTATATATATGTATGAATGTGATTTATAATGTGCACTACAATTTAGTGAATGTGCTACATACATAGTTCATATGCTTATTCTTGCATTTTGCATACTTCATCACAAGTTCTGGTCTTTTCAAAATAAACTGGAATAGAGTATTTAAGCCTGTTATAGACCTATTAAGGAAAGAGGCTTTGTTTGCTTATCTTGGGAGAGGTGTATGGGATCCCAAGCGGAGGCCGTCGCCGTCTCAAAGCCAGATCCTTTTCAGAACATCATAATGAAGGCAGAGAGCATTTTTCTTAGAGTACAGAAGCTAACGAATGACACTTCTGCTGTTCTGCTACAGTAAGCAGGCGAGAGGCCATGTGAGAAACTGAGGGCCTTAATAGGATGCCGGTTGGACGCGAATCAGACCGACATAGTTTCGGAATGGAAACTGCCCGACTAGTAGTTGGCGATTCCACCTGCCAAATTAGGATGCGACCGCTCATGAGGCGGTCGGAAACATTCATTTTTCCATTGCGGCTTGTGCTGCAGCCCGAAAAGGGCCTCAGCACAAGCTGCATTGGAAAAATGTATGTTTTCAAACATCCATGCCCTGTGGGTCAGGCATATGGATATGGAGGCCGCAGGTGTGGACAGGGGCCCTGCTAGGGGGCCCCAAAGTCTGTTTCGGACAGCCTTTCTCTGGTGGTCGGACCGCCATTGAAAGGTTGTCTGAAAGGGACATGGTAATCCCTACGGTGGTGCCTGAGGAGGCATCACCACTATTGTCGGTCCCTCCGCCCGCTGCCTCCGACAGCCTGCATCATAATGCGGCAGTCGGACGGCAGCACCAGATGTCGGTCGGACCGCAACCAACGGCCTGATGGTTGTGATCCGACCGACATCGTAATGAGGCCATAGAAAGGCACTTATGGTGCTAAGAAAGCTTAGCCAGGCGCTAGAAGGGAGGGGCTGTTTACCTCAGATTGATTTCATCATTTAATGCAATGAGTTATTTAAATACAATCACAATGTTGCAATTCTTTTTAATATTGTGTTTCCTAATCACTTTCATTGCCATTGTTCTGTTTATTTTTATAGTTACATCTACTCATATAACCTGCACTAGATGAGGGCAGTATTTTAATAAAGACCATAAAACATATACTGTGGACTTCTTATATGTGTGTCCATCCAAGATGAAAAGAGTTTCAGGACTCACTAACACAACAATGAATCCCCTAGTCCCACGGGACTGATCTTTGTCTGGAATGCATCATCTTCAAGTCATATGTAGGTGGTCGATTTACAGTCTGCCGGATTCCCTGCTCAAGTTGGAAAGTTGGCTCAGCCTGCACTTTCCCAGAGGTTTCAGGGATTCTACAACTTGGACGTATTTGGTTAAATTGCAACATATCAGATATATCCCCTCCATTCACCCATGATGTACGCCCCACTACAAAAGTGATTATGCTCTTTTCAGTCATCAGTGATGCACACACTCCTGCAAGAGCGAACACAGTCCCCTTCAGTCACTAGTGACGCACAGATTAACACAAGAGTGTCTATACCCCCTTCAGTCATGAGTGATGCACACACTACTCCAAAAGCAGATATACCCCCTTCAGTCACCAGTGATGTACATATTCCTACGAGAGCGGATATACCCCCTTTGGTCACCAGCGATGTACATATTACTACGAGAGGAGATATGTCCCCTTCGGTCACCAGTGATGTAGGCACCCCTACAAGAGTGGATATATCCCTTACCGTCACCAGTGATGCACACCCCCGTATAAGAGTGGATATAACCCCTTAAGTCAACAGTGGTGCACGCCTACAAGAGTGGATACAGTCTCCTTCATTTAAAAGTGACACACACATTCCTTCAAGACCAGATATACCACCTTCAGTCCACAGTGATGCACAAATTCCTACAAGAATGGATATATGTAGGAAAGTGCCCCTTTTTGCATGGTTACCCCCCACTTTTTGCATGATATCTGTTGCACTTCGACTGAATGTGCACTGGGTCCCTGACAATTGGGTTCCCAGTGCCTGTGTTCTTTCCAAAACTGTACCTTGGTTTCTGCAATTGGTACACCTCTGGTCCACTTATGAGTCCCTTGTAAAAGATACCAGTGGTACCAAGGGCCTTGTAACCAGAGAGTGTCTTTAAGGGCTGCAGCAGGTATTATGTCACCTAACACATACACACTGCCATAGCAGACTGTGTGTTTTGGTGCAGACAAAACTTTAGAGTCAACATGGCACACATCCCTGTGTGCCATGCCTACAAACACTGCCTGTGGCATAGATAAGTCACCCCTTTAGCAGGTCTCACAGCCCTATGGCTGGGTGCCCTATGCCAGTGGTGAGGGTACAGCTGCATGAGTAGTGTACCCCTACAGTGTCTAAGTCCATTCTTAGACATTGTAAGTGCAGTGAAGTCATATTGAGTGCATGGGCTGGGAGTTTGTCATTAAGAACTCCACAGCTCCATGACGGCTTTACTGAATGCTAAGAAGCTTGGTATCAAACTTACCAGCACAATAAACCCACACTGATTCCAGTGTTGGATTTATTGTAAAATGCACTGAGAGGGCATCTTAGAGATGCCCCCTGAAAAACGACCAACTCCCTCGTGTCCAGCTGACTGGTCTGCACTAGCCTGCCACACGCAGACATGTTTCTCACCCCCTGAGGTGGGAGCCCTCATGCTCTTGTGGGTCAGGAACAAAGCCTGCTTGGGGTGGAGGTGCTTCTCACCTACCCCCCAGCAGGAACAGCATTCAGGGCAGTGCAGATGCACGCTCCTCTGACCAAGCCTCACTTTTGGCGGCAAGGTCGTGGGGAAATTAATAGTCAGGAGAGGTGTGTCCCCTCTCAACCAGGACCACCCCTAAGGTGTCCTGAGCTGAAGTGACCCACCTCCTTTGAAAATCCTCCATGTTGAATTTTAGCCAATCAGGTTAGGGGATGCCCACTCCCCAAAGGGAGGGGACATACAAAGGGTGTAGTAACCCTTGAGGTGAGTAGCCCATTGGCTACCAGCTGCCAGTAGCTGTAACGCCCCTAAATTCAGTATTTAGGGGCACTCCGGAACTTTCATCCTCAAATCTGCGATGACCTAAGAAGAAAGAAGACACCCTGGAAGCCGACCCTGCAGAGAAGCCTGAAGATGACGACTGCCTTGCCCCTGTCCTACCGGCCTCCTCAAGCTTTGAAAAGCCTGCAACAAAAAGGTGACTTGTCTTTCAGCCAGCGACCAATGAAAACCCTGGGAGGACTGCTGCATTCGAAAAAGACTCCAATCTCCAGTGGACAGTGGACCTCTCCAGAAGAAATCTACTCCAAGGATTTCGGATCGACCTGGAAGCGCAACGCCTGCCCACTCTGTACCCGATGCCCACAGCCTGAGTCTGGCTCACCTGTCCAGTGAAGTCTCCTCTGCGATCCTGACCTCGAATCAAGTGTTGGTTGTCTGCACCAAAACACACAGTCTGCTATGGCAGTGTGTATGTGTTAGGTGACATAATACCTGCTGCAGCCCTTAAAGACACTCTCTGGTTACAAGGCCCTTGGTACCACTGGTATCTTTTACAAGGGACTCATAAGTGGACCAGAGGTGTGCCAATTGCAGAAACCAAGGTACAGTTTTGGAAAGAACACAGGCACTGGGAACCCAATTGTCAGGGACCCAGTGCACATTCAGTCGAAGTGCAACAGATATCATGCAAAAAGTGGGCGGTAACCATGCAAAAAGGGGCACTTTCCTACATATATCCATTCTTGTAGGAATTTGTGCAACACTGTGGACTGAAGGTGGTATATCTGCTCTTGAAGGAATGTGTGTGTCACTTTTAAATGAAGGAGACTGTATCCACTCTTGTAGGCGTGCACCACTGTTGACTTAAGGGGTTATATCCACTCTTATACGGGGGTGTGCATCACTGGTGATGGTAAGGGATATATCCACTCTTGTAGGGGTGCCTACATCACTGGTGACCGAAGGGGACATATCTCCTCTCGTAGTAATATGTACATCGCTGGTGACCAAAGGGGGTATATCCGCTCTCGTAGGAATATGTACATCACTGGTGACTGAAGGGGTATATCTGCTTTTGGAGTAGTGTGTGCATCACTCATGACTGAAGGGGGTATAGACACTCTTGTGTTAATCTGTGCGTCACTAGTGACTGAAGGGGACTGTGTTCGCTCTTGCAGGAGTGTGTGCATCACTGATGACCGAAAAGAGCATAATCACTTTTGTAGTGGGGCGTACATCATGGGTGAATGGAGGGGATATATCTGATATGTTGCAATTTAACCAAATACGTCCAAGTTGTAGAATCCCTGAAACCTCTGGGAAAGTGCAGGCTGAGCCAACTTTCCAACTTGAGCAGGGAATCCGGCAGACTGTAAATCGATCTCCTGGACTCCACGATGACGCCTGCAGCCTCATCACGAAGTGTCCCCCTGACCGCGACCGGCTCCGGGAAATAAAAATCTGACACCTAAAGACACCCCTGCATCCTCAGCCCCCTGACTTTGGGGAGCCCAGCTGACGGTGCCCAGGCCACCTTCGACATCTCAACTTACCTGCCCAGCCAGTGGTCACCTTCGCCCAGCCTCCTGGGCCGAGCCTGCAGCCTCTTTGTGTGACCGAGATTCCCATTTCCTTGCATTGGGCGCCCGACGTTGATTTGCACCCTGCACCCAGCCGCCCCTGTGCCGCTGGTGGAGCGTGGTTGGTGCTGCTTTGTGGCCCCCATTGTGCTTGCTTTCACCCCCAGGGCCCGTGCCCTAAAACCGCAGATACTTACCAGCAACCTGCACCTCTTGTGGGTGCCCCTAGATCCCATTGAGCTGAGGGATCTCTGCACCCGGCCGCCCCAGTGCCGCTCATGGTGCAGTACCTACCTTGATCTGACCCTTGCCCAGTGTTGGCCTAAACCCCGAAGTCTGGATGTGTAAGTTGAGTACTTTCCTGTAAATGTGCATAACTGTTTTCCTCCCGTAGGATTGCATTGCATTTCTTCCTATTTGCTCTAAGTGTCTATCTTTTGCATTTGCTAAGTTCAATTACTGTTTATTGACACCACAAAGTTTTTTCTGTACTACTGTAAAGTATTATCATTGCTTTTGCAAACCAAATTTACTATACCCTGAAAATTATTGCTATTTCAAAACTGGTACTTACCTGCAACTGAGTTTCTCTTGGTTCTAGAAATAAAAGTAACAAAGTAATATTTTTCATAGAACGAAATTGGTCCTGGATTCAGTCTTTGAGCGGCTGTAATCATTTCTTGCCTGAGTGTGCACAAGTGCTTAACACTGCCTTCTGATAAGCCTAACTGCTCGCCCACACTACCACAAAAGAGGGTAAGGTATTAGCTACTTTAACCTCTGTAAAGCCTCTGGGGACTCACTGGACTCTGTGCACACTATACCTTATTTTGGTATAGTATTTACAGAGCCAGCTTCCTACAATATACCCCCTTCAGTTATTCGTGACATTTGCACCCCTACAAGAGTGAATATATCCCTTCAGTCACCAATGATGCGCACATTTCTACAAGAGTGGATACGGTCCTCTTAGTTCACAGTGACTCACGCACTTCTTTAGGAGTGGATATAGTCCCGCCAGTCACCAGTGATACATAAATTCCTTCAGGAGTGGATATATCCCCCTCGGTCACCAGTGGTGTAAGTATTCTAACAGGAGTGTATATAGCCCGTCAGTTATCAGTGATGCATGCATCCCTACAGGAGAGAATATATCCATTCAGTCACCAGTGCTGCACATATTCCTACTTGAGTGGATACTGTCCCCTTCAGTCCACAGAGATGCATACCTTGATTCAGGACTGGTCACCAGGGATACACACACTCCTTCAGGAGAGGATATGCTCACTTCGGTCTCCACGGCTGCACACATTCCTCTCACGTGAGGATATGTCCCCTTTAGTCACCAGGGATGCACACATTCCTTCTGGAGAAGATATGTCCCCTTCGGTCACAAAGGAAACACACATTCCTTCAGGAGACGATATGTCCCCTTTAGTCACCAAGGATACACACCTTCCTTCAGGAGACGATATGTCCCCTTTGGTCACCATGGATACACACATTACTTCAGGGCAGGATATGTCCCCTTCGGTCACAAAGGATACACACATTCCTTCAGGAGACGATATGTCCCCTTTGGTCACCATGGATACACACATTCCTTCAGGAGACGATATGTCCCCTTTGGTCACCATGGATACACACATTCCTTCAGGAGACGATATGTCCCCTTTGGTCACCATGGATACACACATTCCTTCAGGACTGGATATACCCCCTTCGGTCATCAAAGATACACACATTCCTTCTGGAGAAGATATGTCCCCTTCGGACACCAGGGCTGCACACATTCCTTCAGGACAGGATATGTCCCCTTTGGTCACCATGGATACACACATTCCTTCAGGTGACGATATGTCCCCTGATGCACACATTTCTCTCATGAGAGGATATGTCCCCTTCGGTCACAAAGGATACACACATTCCTTCAGGAGAGGATATGTCCCCTTTGGTAACCAGGGCTGCACACATTCCTTCAGGAGAAGATATGTCCCCTCTGGTCACCAAAGATGCACACATTTTTCAGTAGAGGATATATCCCCTTCTATCACCAGGGATGCACACATTCCTTCAAAAGAGGATAGACCACTTTCGGTCACCAGGGGCTGCACACATTCCTTAAGGAGAGGATATGTACATTCGCTCACCAGGGCTTCACATGTCTTTCAGAAGAAGATATGTTCCCTTTGGTTACCAGTTCTGCACACATTCCTTCAGGAAAGGATATGTCCCCATCTGTCACCAGGGATGCACACATTCTTTAGGAGAGGATATGTCCCCTTCGGTCACCAGGGACTGTCACATTCCTTCAGGAGAGGATATACCCCCTTCAGTCACCAAGGATACACACATTACTTCAGGGCAGGATATTTCCCCTTCGGCCACCAAGGATACACACATTCCTTCAGGAGAGGATATGTCCCCTTCGGTCACCAAGGATACACACATTTTATTCAAGAGAGGATACACCGCCTTCGGTCACCAGGGCAGCACACATTCCTTGAGGAGAAGAAATGTCCCCTTCGGTCTCTAGGGCTGCACACATTCCTTCACACATTCCTCTCACGAGAGGATATGTCCCCTTCAGTCACAAAGGATACACACATTCCTTCATGAGACGATATGTCCCCTTCGGTAATCAGGGCTGCACACATTCCTTCAGGAGAGGATATGTCCCCTTTGGTCACAAAGGATACACACACTCCTTTAGGAGTGGATATGTCTCCTTTGGTAACCGGGGCTGCACACATTCCTTCAGGAGAGGATATGTCCCCTTCAGTCAGCAAAGATGCACTCATTCCTTCAGGAGAAAATATGTCCCCTTCGGTCACCAGGGATGCACACATTCCTTTAGGAGAGGATATGTCCCCTGCGGTCACCAAGGATACACACATTCCTTCAGGAGAGGATATGTCTCCTTTGGTCACAAGGGCTGCACACATTCCTTCAGAAGAAGATATGTCCCTTTCGGTCACCAAGGATACACACATTCCTTCAGAAGAGGATATGTCTCCTTTGGTCACAAGGGCTGCACACATTCCTTCAGGAGAGGATATGTCCCCTTTGGTCACAAGGGATGCACACATTCCTTTAAGAGATGATATGTTCCCTTTAGTCACCAAGGATGCACACATCCCTGCAGGAGAGGATATGTCCCCTTTGCTTTAGTCACCAAGGATACACACCTTCCTTCAGGAGAGGATATGTCCCCTTTAGTCACCAAGGATACACACCTTCCTTCAGGAGACGATATGTCCCCTTTAGTCACCAAGGATACACACCTTCCTTCAGGAGACGATATGTCCCCTTTAGTCACCAAGGATACACACCTTCCTTCAGGAGACGATATGTCCCCTTCTGTCACCAGGGATGCACACTTTCCTTCAGGAGATGATATGTCCCCTTTAGTCACCAAAGATACACACATTCATTCAGGAGATGATATGTCCCCTTTAGTCACCAAGGATACACACCTTCCTTCAGGAGACGATATGTCCCCTTCTGTCACCAGGGATGCACACATTCCTTTAAGAGAGGATATGTTCCCTATAGTCACCAAGGATGCACACATTCCTTCAGGAGAGGATATGTCCCCTTTAGTCACCAAGGATACACACCTTCCTTCAGGAGAGAATATGTCCCCTTTGGTCACAAGGGTTACACACATTCCTTCAGAAGAGGATATGTCCCCTTCTGTCACCAGGGATGCACACATTCCTTCAGGAGAGGATATGTCCCCTTTAGTCACCAAGGATACACACCTTCCTTCAGGAGATGATATGTCCCCTTTAGTCACCAAGGATACACACCTTCCTTCAGGAGATGATATGTCCCCTTTAGTCACCAAGGATACACACATTCCTTCAGGAGACGATATGTCCCTTTAGTCACCAGGGATGCACACTTTCCTTCAGGAGATGATATGTCCCCTTTAGTCACCAAAGATACACACATTCCTTCAGGAGAGAATATGTCCCCTTTAGTCACCAAGTATACACACATTCCCTCAGGAGAGGATATGTCCCCTTTGGTCACAAGGGTTGCACACATTCCTTCAGAAGAGGATGTGCCTCCTTCGGTCACCAGGGAAGAAGAAAGCGTACACTACGCACTTCAAGAAACTGTCAAGATTCTGCCACAAAGCAGCACAAACAGTGGTTCGGCTTGAACCAACTACTTGTCACCCCCTTCTCAGTACACATGCAGCACTGTTTATTTCCTGCCCTAAAAAGCTCTTAAATTGGATCCATTCTGATTTCCATGCATGACTTTGCCAGTACTTACTTTCCCTGTGCTCTAATCTGAACTCCACTAATGCAGTTCCCAAGGGTTTTGCTTCCTCTACCTTCCCCAGGCCTTATGCTGGAGGGATTACTGTCCCTACCTGGGATATTTCATCTCATTGGCTCCACCTATCGCTGCGTACCATAGAGCTGGAACGTATTCACTCATACTCCGGATCTCTCTTTCCACAGTGGTCTCTAGTTCCCAGGAATAGTTCTCCTAGACCTATATTATTCTCCGTATTCCTGTTTTGCTTTGCACTCCGGACCTTATTTTCATCTGCTTATTCTGGGCAGAAGACTTCACAGAACTCAATATCAGCTTATCTTGTTCCTGAAGTTACCTTAAAATATTCGACACAATTTCATGCTTCATTCCAGAAGGATGTCTGACATAATATCGGAACAACAAATACCATGATACACAAATATTGTGTAAAAAATATCGATGTCTAAAATATCGTCTACCTATACTCGTGATGGTAAGCACAAAAATATCAGAACAGAAATATCGTTCACACTAATATTGTTAAACATAATACAAAAATATCGATTTTCACTAAATATAGTATACAATAGTAAATCCAAAATATTTTAACACATAACATTAAAATAATGTAAAAAAAAGTAAATATATATAAATACATAATCATATAAAACACAGAAACATATGTTATGTTAATGAAGTTTATAACGCGCTCAGATACTCCCAGGAGTGTCCCGGCGCGAGCCTTGAGGTGCAGCTAGAAAGAGAATCGCAGGTTAAAACAGAAGTGTTTTGAGCTGTTTTTTAAAAAGACTAAGATCATGGGTGTTACGCAGCGAGAAGGGCAACAAATTCCAGGCGGTAGCTGCCTGAAATGCAAGAGATCTGCCCCCCATTCTTTGACGGCGGACACGAGGTAACCGGGCAAGATGCTGAGAAGCTGACCTCAGATCTCTGGTAGGGGTATAGAACTCAAAGCGCTTCCTTAGGTAAGCTGGCCCTAATCCGTGAAGAGCACGATGGGCAACCACAAGGGCTTTGAACTTGACACGCTTAGTGACCGGCAGCCAGTGCAAGGTGCGCAGGTGTTGTCTAACGCTGCTTCTGATAGGAATGTTAAATAAAAGCCTGGCTGCTGCATTCTGGACGACCTGCAGTTTATTAAGAGAATAATCCGGTAGACCAATGTACAAGGCATTGGCGTAATCAAGGCGGGACAAAATCAACGCCCTGGTCACTGTTTCCCTTGCATCCCTAGGGAGCAAGGGGAGAAATTTCCTGAGTGACTTCAATATCCCAAAACAGCTCCCGGCCAATTTTTTGATGTGATACGAGAAAGACAAATTTTCGTCAAACCACACGCCCAGATTCTTAACAGGTTGGCCAGAAGAGGATGGTAGCGGAAAGCCAGCCGGCCAGAGAGTCTCTCTGAACCGTGTGGGAAAGTTGCCGTAGAGAAGAATCTCCGATTTTTCTTCGTTGCATTTAAGCTGTGCCGCTGAGAGCCACTGAAAGACAGCTGTCAGACATTTCTTAACCTTCAGGGTATCACACTCCAATTTACCCCAGGTAAACAGTAGTTGAGTATCATCGGCGTATGCCACGATTTTGGCTCCTAGCTCCTCCGCTAATTGTACCAGAGGAGTGACGTAGATGTTGAAGAGAAGGGGACTCAAAGTGGACCCTTGCGGCACTCCTGTGGTAACACCTTGAGGCGTGGAAGAGAATGGGGGGATCCAAATCTGTTGCGTACGCCCCTCAAGAAAAGATTTTAGCCACCTCCAGGCTGATCCCGTGACACCTATTTTCATCAAACGAGACAGAAGCAACGAGTGGGGAACAGTATCGAATGCTGCCGATAAATCCAACAATATCAAGGCAGCACTTCCACCGGCATCCAGACAGCCTCGGATTGCTTCTGATACTTCAACCAGGGCCGACTCAGTGCTATATACAGCTCTAAAACCTGATTGAGCTGGATGGAGTAGACCTGACCCTTCAATAAAATCAGTGAGCTGTTTATTGACTGCCTTCTCACAGATTTTAGAAACAGTGGGAAGAAGGGAGATGGGGCGATAGCTCCCTGGGTCCTGAGGGCTTAGTGAAGGTTTCTTTAGAAGTGGCAGGATTTTAGCTTGCTTCCACACTGTTGGAACCAGCGCCTCCTGAAAGGAGAGTCTAATAAGCATATTAACTTCTATATTAACTGTTTCAGCCACAGAGGCCAGGAGTCTCGCCTTACAAGGATCCGATGGAGAGCCAGATTTCATAGCTTTCAAAATTTTAAGTGATTCCGATAGGTCAATAGGTGTAAAAGCCTCCAGCATGAAAGATGGCTCAGAAGGAGCAGCCGGGGGCACCCCCCCTGCCTGAGGTGGACTTTGATCTCTAAATGTTCTCTGTATTGAATGAATCTTATCAATAAAGAAATTAGAAAGTTTATCACACCATGTATCAGAGGCAGGGAGCCTTGTTGTCTCAGCCCTCGGCACCATAAAGCTCTGTACAATAGAGAAAATTTCCCTAGAGTTGCTATTAGCAGACTCTATCCGGTCCGCGTAATAGAGACCCTTAGCCTTACTAATAGCAATATAATACATTTTCTGGGCTTCTCTGAGCATAATCTTTGCTGATGAGCAATAGTCCTTCCGCCAGCGGCGTTCCAGTTTCTTACATTGCTGCTTAAGAACTTTCAGTTCGGCTGAGAACCATGGTTTAGACGGTGACTCCCTGACCCGCCTGCGGCTTGACGTAGGTGAAAGACTGTCCATCGCCAACATAATCCATCTAGTAAAGCAGGCCAGGGCGCCCTCCAAGTTGGACGGGAGAGCTGGTCTAAACTTCTCCAAAGCTTGGCTGAAGGCTATGGGATCTACTTTAGCAGCGGCCGGACTGGCACTAGCCTGTGGTATCCAGCGGTTACCCTCAATGGGCCAGGAGAAGAGAACTAAAAAATGGTCCGACCAGGACACGGGGAGCGGATCTTCAACTACCATAGGAAAATTGGAACAGATGGAGTCAAGGATATGGCCCCCACAGTGGGTGGGAGAACTAACCCACTGGGTGAGCTGAGCAAGATCTAGGGAATCCAAGAATTCCTGGGTAGTTCCTACATCCATCTGATCCAAATGGAGATTGAGGTCCCATATATATATATGTATATATTATCTACTGGCGGTCGCCAGTAGATAGTTATAGTTAGGACCTATTTTCCATAGGAAATTCGCAACATTCTATTTCCAATAACTTTGGCACCGGTTGACGAATCTTCGCGAAATTTTCAAAACTCGTGGGGCGCTCTGGTCCCCTCCTATCCTGAAAGTTTTGGGGTGATTCGGCAAGCGGGAGCCGAGAAAAAAGGGGGGTCCCAAAACGTGTTTTCCCCATGCAATTTTCCATAGGAAACTTTAGACACGGCTACAGCCCGAACTGCTGAACGGAATTACACCAAATTTGGCAAAGAGGTAGTTCTTGGTTCAGAAAGAACTCTTTTTGTTAAATGGTGTAAATCCGTTCAGTAGTTGCTGAGAAAATCAAAAGTAAAAACACATATATATCTATGGCCGCGGAGGATCCGCGCACCCTCCCGATTACGAGCTGTATGCTAATTGGCTGTCAACACTCCAAACCAGGAAGCCATCTTGTGCCTCGGTAGAACGCCACAGGGCTGAGTTGCAGAGAGGTGGTCAAGGCCACGCCCCTTTTTACACCTCTCTGCAACGCAACTCTGTGGCGCTTACTGGAGGTACCTGGTGGGCTAGTTGGCCCCCAGGGACCCTCAGGACTCAAGGGGAATTAATCCCGCAATTTACAATGCGCCACGGGGCGCGTTTGCACAGTGGTGCAGGGAGGGGGCGGGGCCTGAGGTGACATGTGTGCAAACACGCCCTGTGGCGTGTTTTAAGTTGGGGGATTAAGTCCCCTTGAATCCTGAGGGTCCCTGGGGTCCAACTAGCCCACTAGGTACCTCCAGTAAGCGCCACAGAGCTGCGTTGCAGAGAGGTGTAAAAAGGGGCGTGGCCTCGGACCACCTCTCTGCAACGCAGGCCTGTGGTGCTTACTGGAAGTACCTGGTGGGCTTGTTGGGCCCCAGGGACCCTCAGGATTCAAGGTGACCTAATCCCCCAACTTAAAACGTGCCACGGGGCGCGTTTGCACAGTGGTGAAGGGAGGGGGCGGGGCCTCAGGTGACATGTGCGCAAACACACCCTATGGTGCATTTTAAGTTGAGGAATTAATTCCCCTTGAATCCTGAGGGACCCTGGGGGCCAACTAGCCCACCAGGTACCTTCAGTAAGCACAACAGAGTTGCGTTGCAGAGAGGTGAAAAAAGGTGCGTGGCCTCGGAACGCCTCTCTGCAACTCAGCTCTGTGGTGCTAACTGTAGGTACCTGGGGGGCTAGTTGGGCCCCAGGGACCCTCAGGATTCAAGGGGACTTAATCCCGCAACTTAAAACGCGCCACGGGGCGCTTATGCACACATGTCACCTCAGGCCCCCCCTCCCTTCACCACTGTGCAAACGCGCCCCGTAGCGCGTTTTAAGAGGTAGTTTTAATCCCCCTGCCCTATTATGTACTAGAGACTTACAGAGGAGGTCATGCTAATCACAGGGGTACCCCAACGCATAGTGTTCCCTAGTGTATGTAGGTGTTTTCACTGTATTCTAAGTGTCTTTTAGCATAGCACTGGCTCTGGTTAGTCAGAGTCAGTTACCACCAGTACCCGTCTGAAAAAGTTGTGGGCACAGGATGATTTTGCAACAAGGCCTCTTTCTGCTCCTCTGTTGGTTCTTTCTGCACATCTTTTGCTTCTTCCTGCACTCTTCTTCGTCTTTGTGGACTTCTGTTGCTTCTTTCTGCATTTCTTTTGCTTCTTTCTGTGCGTTTTTTCTTCTTTCTTCACATGTCCTACCTCTGTAGGCATAGTTAGAAACTAGCATTTAAAAAACCTTTGAAATTCACTTAAAAAACCATAGGTTTCAGGCACGTTATAGTTAGAAATTAGCATTTAAAAAACCTTTGAAATTCACTGAAAAAACCATAGGTTTCAGACACGTTATAGTTAGAAATTAGCATTTAAAAAACCTTTGAAATTCACTGAAAAAACCATAGGTTTTAGGGACAGTTATAGTTAGTTGGACATTTCACTCGTACAAAACCATAGAAATTCCCCCGTTATAGTTAGTTCAGCTAACTATAACTCGCGCCCCCGCAGTGCACTGCTGATGACGTCACATATTACATCACTCATGACATGGTCAGTGACATCACTGATGACATCACTGATGACATCTCAAATGACATCATTGATGACATCACTGATGACATCATCCAGTGACTGTGTGTTTCTGTAAAGTTTAAATATGTTTAATATATATAGGGAAAGGCGTATTGAAGAATGAGTGGGTGTATAAGTGTCTGAATGGATGATTTAGTACGTGCGTGACTGACTCTACAAGTGAGTGATTAAACGTATCTTACTGAATGCATGGGTTAGTGACTAAACTGTGTGAATGTCTGTATCCGTCTGTCTGTTGGTGTGTAAGTGGATGTATGGATTTGCGAATAGCTACATGAGTGTCTATATGGGTTATTGATTGGTTCACTGAGTATCTGTATGGGTGCCTGAGTGTTTGTGTGGGTGGGGTGTGGGTGACTCTGTACATAGATGTGTGAGTGGGTGATTCACTGGGTGCATGATTTCAAGAGTGCATCTGTGATGGACTGCTTGGGTGGGTGAGTGTGTGTATGGGTGTGTTAGTGAGTGAATGTATATCTCAGTGGTACATGTGCGAGTAACTACATATGTAAAAGGCAGTATATATGTGTGTTAGAGTATTTAAATGGCTATAAGTGAGTGTGTGATTGTGAGAGTGGCTGTATGGATGCGTGTGTGCTTGTATCAGTTATTGTATAAGAGCGTAAGAATGTGCTAGTATTTGAATGAGTAAGTGAGCTGGTGTGTGTATAACTGTATAGGTGAGTAAATGGATGTGTGATTAATTTTTGCATGACTGACTAGGTGTGTGAGTACCTCTATGGATGAGTGGCGGTGTGTGAGTGTTTATATAGGTGTATGAGTGCATATGATAGTCCTGTACTGAGTGACTGTAAGTATGAGTGACTGTACGGGTGAGTGAGTAGATGTGTGTGTGTGTAGACCTAAGAATCAGTGAGTGGGTATGTAGTTATTGGTATTGGAGTGTGTATGGTTTTGAGAATGGCAGTCTGTAATTTAGAGTGGGTGTATCAAAAGTTAAATTAGGGTGTGAGAAGATGCATGAAATTATCACATGGATGATGTCATCAGTGATGTCATTTGAGATGTCATCAGTGATGTCATCAGTGATGTCACTGACCATGTCATGAGTGATGTAATATGTGATGTCATCAGCAGTGCATTGCGGGGGCGCGAGTTATAGTTAGCTGAACTCACTATAACGGGGAATTTCTATGGTTTTGTACGAGTGAAATGTCCAACTAACTATAACTGTCCCTAAAACCTATGGTTTTTTCAGTGAATTTCAAATGTTTTTTAAATGCTAATTTCTAACTATAACGTGTCTGAAACCTATGGTTTTTTCAGTGAATATATATATATATATATACACATTATATATTACCTACTGGCGGTCGCCAGTAGGTAGTTCTAGATAGGACCTCGTTTCTATTCAAAAAGCGTTTTTTGTTTTCCCTATAACTTTGGCGCCGGTTGACGAATCTTTGCGAAATTTTCAAAACTAGTGGCCCGCTCCGGTCAGCTCCTGTCTTGATAGTTTCGGGGTGATTCGTCAAGCGGGGGCCGAGAAAAAAGGGGGGTCCCAAAACGCGTTTTCCCCATGTTAATTTCCACAGGAAACTTTAGACAAAGCTACAGCCCGAACTGCTGAACGGAATGATACCAAATTTGGCAAAAAGGTAGGTCTTGGTTCAGAAAGAGCCCTTTTTAGGTCGAGCCTAGCGCAGCGCGCATGCGCTGCTCTATGGGAGGCTTATTGTAAGGACTTCCAACTCCCAGAGCTTTTCCTCGTGTTGTTTTTTTTTACGGCCACGCATTTGATTGGCCATTGCGTAAGGCTTTCACAAAAGAAAGCACGCAAAGGGCCAAAGGCTCGGGTATGTCCCGCCTTATCTTCAAATGTCCCCTCCCATAGCCTAGGTGTCTCGGGAGCGAGCGCAGTAATTAGCGGCGCGCAGTGTGCCAGCTGCATGGCAGGCTGCATTCCAGTATCAGGTTACTTGCTGGGGAAATTAGTACAACTCGTCCTGCCTGGCCTCACCCCCTCTCCTCTGCCCGCCTGTCCCTGCCAGCGGTGCACAGACGTTCACAAGCGTGGGCCCTTTCATGTGCCTCCCCGGACCCGCATCCTGACAGCAGCGGATGTTGGTACTGACAGCCTCGCCTCTTCAAAGAGCGCTTGAAGGCCGCGTCTTCTCCCTCCGAGCCATGTTTACTGCAGCCCGCTTCGGTGCCGTGAAGAGACTGCATTAAATAAGGGCTCCTCCTGGGCCCCGCTCATTACTACAGCTATCCCCGCACCCAGCGGTCTGAAAGATGACATCTGAGGGACGGCTGCCGATGAGGCGGGAGTCCGTTCACGCGTGGAGGGCTCGAGGCACCGGCATGTGTTACCCCTGTATGTATGGAAGAAGCACACCTACCGTGCGTGAGCAAAGGCGGCTGAGCGCAGAGAGGTAACCTGGAGCTTCCTTCAGACGCACAGCAGAAGCGCGCAAGCTTCACTCTCATCCGTCAACAATGCAAGCGTCACTGACACCCGCCTACAGCGCAAGCTTCCCCCGCCAACAGCGCAAGCCTCGCTGCCACCTGCCTCCATCGCTAACTTCACTGCCCCCACCTACAACACGAGCTACGCTGCCATCCGTCAGCAGTAAGAGCTTCACTGCCACCCCCACCTACAGCGCAAGATTCACCCGGAAACAGCGCAAGCTTCGCTGCCACCCGCCTCCAGCGCGAACTTCACTACCACCCACCTACAACGTGAGCTACGCTGCCATCCGTCAGCAGTGAGAGCTTCACTGCCACCCGCCTACAGCTCAGGATTCACCCGGAAACAGCGCAAGCTTCGCTGCCACCCGCCTCCAGCGCAAACTTCACTGCCACCCACCTACAACGCGAGCTACGCTGCCATCTGTCAGCAGTGAGAGCTTCACTGCCACCCGCCTACAGCTCAAGATTCACCCGGAAACAGCGCAAGCTTCGCTGCCACCCGACTACAGAGCGAACTTCACTGCCACCCACCTACAACGCGAGCTAAGCTGCCATCCGTCAGCAGTGAGAGCTTCACTGCCACCAGCCTACAGCTCAAGATTCACCCGGAAACAGCGCAAGCTTCGCTGCCACCCGCCTCCAGTTCAAGCTTCACTGCCACCCGCCTACAGTTCAAGCTTCACTGCCACCCGCCTACAGCTAAAGCTTAACTTCCACCCGCCCAAAGTGCACGCTTCACTGCCGCCCCCCAAAAGTGCGAGCTTCTTTCAAGGGCAGGACACATACAGCACAGGACAGGCAGCAGCAACTGTGCAGGCTTCTCTGCTGCACGCCGCCACTGTCGTGCAAGGACAACAGTGCAAACACACAGACACACAATCAAGATGGCCCCTGTAGGAGAGTAGGATCTGCCTCTTATGTTGCCCCCACTTTTTTTCTGAGGTTTACACTGGTTTCTGGCTATAGTCTGGCTGGGATCCTGCTAATCAGGGCCCAAGCCTCTCTGTTCTCTCTAAACGATTTGGAGTGCACTCTAGGTGCACTAGTGATTGGATACTGTGGTACCTTATGAGTCCCTAGTATATGGTACCTTAGGTACCAAGGGCATAGGTATCCACAGGCCTACCAGGGGCTGCAGCATGTATTATGCCACCCCTGGGAAGCAGACTAAATCTGACACCACAGGCCTGCTACTGCAGCCTGGGTGAGGAAGTGCTAGCACCCCTCACTGAGATATAGGTCCCCTATATCTCTCCTACACACACATATAAACCTATCAGTCACCCCTAAGGCAGGCCCTATCAATCCTGAGGGCAGGGTGCTTGGCTTCTATGTGAGGGGGTGCCTCTGCCTGAGCAGGGCCCCTCTGCAGCTCTCAGAGTCCATTCTCTGGTGCTGTTTGTGGATGCGGTTAAACCATATACTTTTAAGTGCATTATATCCTCGCGGTAAAATGCTAACTTTGGAATGGCTGCATCGAAACATGTTGTGTTTGGTGTCAAACATCTTGGAATACTACCCCCCGCCAGTCCTGGCGGCGGGGGTAGCATTCCACCCTTCTAGAGGGATAGACATGTACCTACTGTGGAAACGTGATAGAATCCTGCAGAGCCCTGGCATCACAAAATGGATGCCACCAGTCACAGACACTGGGCTGCCCTCCTGCTGATGACCAACACTCGCAGTGGAGGAAGCCCAACAATAGATATCCTGTCCCAAGGGGGTGTGACCACCTTCCAGACAGGGTTTAGTGTATTGGGGCTGGGTGGGTGCACTCTTAGAGTGCTTTAAAGTCCTGCACTGGGGGAGCAGAAGGCTCCTCTGTGCATATGCCAGTTCAAACCGGCTCAGGGGCTACCTGCCCCTGATCTGGCGCGAAACTGGACAAAGGGAAGTGGGTGTAGCCACCCACTCCCCTGACCCTCCCATAGGTAGGGTCATAGAGCTAGTCCCTCCCTTTCTTTTAGTATAAGAGGGGGAAACTGTGCATAGCACCCTAGATTTCCCTGGACGACGCTCTGAAGACGAATCCCGGACCTTCGACGTTCCACTACCTTTGGAAGACTGAAGAATCTCCCTTGGAGTCAAGGAGTGACTCCCCTGCTTGGCAGGCACCAAAAACTACAAATGACGGTCGCAAACTACGCCGCTCCCGCCGGAGTCCAAAGTCCCTGCAGCCCAAGAAGTGGATTTCCTGACTTCTCAAAGGCCATCGTGAGTCTCCAGCGAAGCTGAGGCCAGTGGACTCCAAGAGTAATGAGGAACCGCGACCCCTGGGTACCGTGCACTATTGTCGAGTGCAACCCCTTCACAACGTTCCACGAACTTGTGCTTTGGACCACGTGTGGTCCTAGCCTTCAGCAGGAATCCCTCCGAAGATCAGAGGCCTACCACGTCCCGAGAGACCGTGGGCCCCTGTGAGCGAATCCTCACGAGGCGTCTTCGCAATCCCTTGCCAGCCGGCTTGTGGGTCCCCAGAAGACTTTCTAAAGACACCAAAGGGCACCCCTGGTTGCTCCAGGCCTGCCCTGACTTACCCTCGCTGGGTGAATCCCACAGACCTTGCTGGTCTGCGCCACTGCCTCTTCGCACTTTCCCCGAGACTTGCTGTTACCAAGGCTTGTTGGCTCCGATCGAGTCGCCGACACCGCAGTAAGCTGCAGACATCGTGGGACACGCCGAATCCAGCTCCTGGTCGTCGTCGACGCCTCCTGGACCTCGTGGCTGAAGAGTCAAGGCACCTGCGAATGACCTGAATCTTGCGACGATGGTGGGCATCCATCTTCCTTGCCCCGGGTCACTGCCAAGTGACTTTGAACACTGTCCCCTCTGCTTTCAGGTCTTCCATCTTCTGAATCCAGGCTTGGATTCCTCCGGACACTTCTCCTGTCGCCGCAAGCAGCAAGTCTTCACGGGCTCCCATTGAAAACGACGCCGCGACCCGACACCAAAGAACACCTATGCACCCGGCTCCCCTGGGTGAGGTAACTTCAGCACTACGGTGCTCCTGTGGGTGTGGGCCCTAGAACTACTTACCCTGTAAGTGACTTGCTTGTAGCTTCCCTAGAAGTGTCCTAAAACTCTCCTTTTCTAAGTGCGACAATTGCGCTGACTCGTACAGGGCTCGCGTCTGTGTTAGACACACCGCGTCCATCTCCTTTGTAACACTATCTAAAACTGTATCCTTCGACTCGTACTGAGTCCGATCGGTGTTCGCCTCGAACACACAAAGGGCCTGTAACACTGAGATCTCCATTGCACTGACTCGCACAAGGTTAGCGTCTGTGTTAGTCACAGCGCGTCCATCTCCCTTGCAACTCTATCTGTAACCGCGTCCTTCGCCTCGTACAAGGACCGATCGGTGTGTTCGCCTCGAACACGCAAGGGACCTTTAACATTGAAATCTCAATCGCGTCTGAGCGCATAGACTCGCACAGGACTCGCACCGGTGCCAGGTCACCGCGTCCGTCCCCTGTGGGTCTCCTACAACTACCTGGAGTGGTTCTTGGGGGTCCCTCGATTCTAGATGCCCTAGACCTAGGTCTAGCAAACTAAGATTGTGATATTCGATTGTGCTAAACTTATTTTGATAATATTTGACTTGTACATATGTTCCTGACCTCTAATCTCATAAAGAGATTAGTAGAGAGTGTTTATTAATAAATACATATATATTTGATATATATACCTGTGTGGTGTCTTTTCATTTGGTGATTCAAGAGATTGTGTGGTAAAACAAGCTGCTTTACATTCCTTCAAGACTTAGCCTGAAGGCTGCTCTCCACAGCTACCACTAGGATAGCTTTCTATAAAGGTTGTCTTAAACCTATCTACCATAAGAGTCGAATTGTTCTGGTGCAAGGTGTCCACTTTAATTAGTGAACAGCATATGCCAGGCCAACTTCTCACAGCCCCATATTTGTATGTATCGTGGTGAGTCATATTCCACAACTACAGACGGCTGGTCTGCACAAAGAAAGCTTATATTCAAGGACACGCTGAAGGGCAAAGCGTCAAAATATTTAAGATCATATTCTGGGGCTCAATATTGACCATTTTCTTGGGCACAGAGATGGGCATATTATGTGACACGGAGACGGTGACTTTCTAAGCTCAATTACGACATATTTTCCGGCACAGTGATTGTTACAGTCAGGGGCACCTTGGCTAGATTATGCAGGGCATTACCATGGCAACCCAGGGGGCAATTTATTTACTCCGTTTTATAGACCCAACATCTACAAGTCAAGACTCGCTAAAGTAAACGGAAATACTCATGAGTTTACATTACTGCTGTGATGCGATGGCCATACGTGTAAAGATGTAAATGTCATCTTTGAAAGCAGGTCATCGACAAGGTGCATCATGGGAAAACAGCGAATCCCTCAGATTTATTTAGCATATGTGAAGTGACAAAGCAAGAAAACACCATCTTCTCTGTTATTGACGTTTGTTTTATAAAATCTAAATCCTGCTGTTGGAAAAAAAAGATGAAAATGTCAGCATCAACGGAGTATGGTAGGAAGTAGGGGTGGGCGGAATTTGCGTAGTCGCGCTACGCAAAGCTCCGCGAAACGGTAAAAAATCTCCGCGAGCACGCAAACGTTCCGCGAACACGCGGAATTGCTTGTTCCGCCCGTTCGCGATGCTCTTTTCCTGTTCGCGAACGCTGTTTGCGTGCTCGGGGAGAAATATCTCGCGAACACGCATTTTGAAAGCGCGAACAAGCAAAAAACTCCGCAAAATCGCGGAATTTTCGGCAATTTCGCGTTCTCCGCGGAACGCAAAATTACCCAAATTCGGCGAGCGGAACTTACCGCCCAGGCCTAGTAGGAAGCTCTCCTTAAATTTGAGAATATGTCTTCTTAGACAACATGAGGGTGCGCCTGGCATGAACTAGTGGGCAGACACCACCCGTTGCTAAGCCTTGTAAGGGAATTACACACAGACCACAGAGGCTCGTGTCTATGCCTAGGAAAGTGGTTTTCAGTGGCTGAAAATAACCTCTGAAGCGAGGCATGTGGGGTAAAGAGACGTAAGAGGCAGAGTTCATATGGTCAGCAGAGGCCATGTAAATGGCTGAACTGAGGCACCTGCATGGCTCTCGTTGGACAATTAAAAGGCTCCGAGGGGAAACTGACGTGTTACACATGGATACAAGTGAGCAGCTGATCTCGAGATGGGGACAGGAGTGCGCGGGCTCTACCAGAGGCAGAGAGGTACCCTTCTATGCAGGGCACAAGTCCTAAAAAAGAAGTGGGGGGACTTGTGAGAAGTTGGCCTGGTATATGCTGTCCACTAATTATAGTGGGCACCTTGCACCAGTCCAAACAACCCCTTATTGGAGATAGGTTAAAGACAACCTTTATTGAAAGCTATCCTAGTGGTAGCTATGGAGAGCAGCTTTCAGGCTAAGTCTTGAAGAAATGTAAAGCAGCTTGTTTTACCAGTCTATAATCTCTTGAGTGACCAAATGAAAAGGACCACACCAGGTATATATATAAAATATATGTATTTAGTCTTAAACACACCCCTCTAGTCTCTTTATGAGGCTATAGTTCGAAGTACATAAGTTACAAGTCAGTTATCAACAGTAATAGCACAAATACACGTTTGAGCCCTAGGGGCGTACCAAACCATATACCAAAAAAGTGGTATAAGAACCACGACTGAGCTAGACACAAGGCCTAGAGCCTGTAGAAGTGCTTGGAACCCAAGGAACCACCCAAGGTAGTGACACAGGGGACCCACGGGGGACGCGTGCAGTGTGAGAACACAGGCGCGAGCCACCGTTAACTTCTATGGGGAAAGTCGCGGTTGGATTTTTAAAAGGAAAGGACACTTAGAAGAGGACTTGGAGCAAATCCCTTTAGAACTAGGTCGTTCTAGAGTCAATACCCACGGGAGCACCGGAGTACTCGAGTTACCTCACCCAGGGAAGCCGGGTGCATAGGTGTCTTTTGGCGTCGGGTTTCGTCGTCGTTTTCAATGGCGATCTGCTGCAGCAGGCTGCTGGCGACCAAGTCGAAAGTGTCCGGGTGGATCCAAGGGTGGATCGAAGATCTGAAGAACCTGAAAGCAGAGGGGACAGAATCTGGGTCACTAGCCAGTGACCAGGAAGGCGATGAGCAGATGCCCACCGATGTCGGGTGCTTCAGGTAGGTTGACGGTCGTCTTGCCTCTTCAGCCACAAGGTCCAGGAGGCGTCGACGACGACCAGGAGCTGGATTCGGGCTGTCCCACGACGTCTGTCGATTGCTGAGGTGTCGGCGACCGGATTGGACCCAACAAGCCTTGGCAACAGCAAGTCACGTGGAAACAAAGAAAGGACGTTGATGCAGACCAGCAAGGTCTGAGGGACTCACCCAGCGAGGGTAAGTCAGGGCACATCTGGAGCAACCAGGAAAGCCCAAGCAGAAGAAGAGTTGCCTTCGGGAGGGCCCACTAGCCAACGGACTAGCTACCGCGAAGGAGCCTCGAGTGGACGCACTTGGAGCTGGCTCACAGGACACTCGTGGAGTGGAGGCCAGTGATCTTCGGTGCAGTCGGTGCTGGAGGCGGGGGCTACTCGGAGCCCAAAGCACAACTTCGTGGGAGACCAGGAAGAGGATGCACTTGCAAAAGTTCTTGGTGTCCAGGGGTCACGGTTCCACGTTACCCACGACAGCTACGGGGCTCAGCTTCGCTGGGGACTCAGGGCAGCCTCGGGGAAGTCTGGAAATCCACCTCTGGTGTTGCAAAGACTTCGGCGTCTGGCGGGAGCTTCAGCGATGCAGACCGGACAATTGCTTCTTAGGTGCCTGCCAAGCAGGGGAGTCACTCCTTGACCCCAAGGGAGATTCTTCAGTCCTCTAATCTTGAAGTAGAGCGTCGAAGGTCCAGGATTCGGCTTCAGAGTTTCGTCCAGGGTAATCTAAAGTCCTAAGGACTGGGGTCCCATACTTATACTAAGTTAGGGGGTTGGACATACTCTGGGGACCCACCTATGGGAGGGTCAGGGAAGAGGGGTGGTTACACCCATTCCCTTTGTCCAGTTTCGTGCCAGAGCAGGGGCAGGTAGCCCCTGCAACCGGTTTGAACTGGCATATGCACAGGGACACCAAATGTGCCCCCAGTGCAGGACTTCAAAGCACCAGAGAGTGCTCCCGCCCAGCCCCAATACACACTATCCTGTCTGGGGAGATGGTTACACCTCCCTTCGACAGGAAACCTATTGTCCAGTCCTCCCCTGCCAGAGGAGTTTCAGTCAGCAGCAGGAGGCCAGACCCGTGTCTGTGGCAGCGGCATCCATTTTGTGATGCCAGGGCTCTGTAAAGAAGTTACCGGGTAGGCCGGTGGGTACATGTCTCTCCCTCTAGAAGGGTGGAATGCTACCCCCGCCGCCAAGACTGGCGGGGGGGGTGGTATTCCAAGATGTTTGACACCAAACACAACATGTTTTGGTGCAGCCAGTCCAAAGTTAGCATTCTACCGCGAGGATATAATGCACTTAAGAGTATATGGTCAGGTTGTACCACAAACAGCATCAGAGGAGGGACTCTGAACGCTGCAGAGGGGCTCTGCTCATGCAGGGGCACCCTTTCACATAAAAACCAAGCACTCTGCCTTCAGGATTGTAAAGGCCTGCCATAGGAGTGACTTATAGGTTGATATGTGTGTGCAATGGTAGTGATATAGGTAGCCTATATCACAGTAAGGGGTGCATGCACCACCTTGCCCAGGCTGCAGTAGCAGACCTGTGGTGTCATTTTGGCTGGCCTTCTAGGGGTGGCATAATACATGCTTCTGCCCCTGGCAGGCCTCTGGGGTACCTATGCCCTGGGTACATAGTATACCATATACTAGGGACTTATAAGGGCACTCCAGATTCCAATCAAAGATGTACCTAAGGTACATGGAAACCATTTTAGAGAGGAAGCAGCTAGGCTGGGGTTCTGATTAGCAGGGCCCCAGCCAGACTAAAGTCGAAAACCAGTGAAGCATCATCAAAAAGTGGGGGTACCCATGTGAAGCAGATCCTACTCTCCTACACAACCCCCCCCCCCTCCCCCAAACGCAGGGACATTAAACTAACCTTGTCCAGTTGAGTCTTCATGTTCTAAGTGGAAGTACCTAGAGAGTCCATCTGCATTGGCATGGTTACTCCCAGGTCTATGTTCCACTGTGAAGTCCATCCCCTGTAGGGAAATGGACCATCTAAGCAGTTTGGGGTTTTCACCCTTCATTTGTTTTAGCCATAAGAGGGGCTTATGGTCTGTTTGAACAAGGAAGTGAGTACCAAACAAGTATGGCCTCAACTTCTTCAGAGCCCAGACCACAGCAAAGGCCTCCCTCTCAGTGGCTGACCAACGTTTCTCTCTAGGGGTCAGCCTTCTGCTAATGAAAGCTACTGGCTGATCCTGACCTTCTTCATTCAATTGTGACAGTACAGCCCCTACCCCCAATTCAGATGCATCTGTTTGGACAATGAACTTCTTGGAGTAATCAGGACTCTGTGGAATGGGAGCAGTGCACATGGCCTGCTTCAGGTCATCAAATGCCTTTTGACAGTTAGCTGTCCACTGAACCTTTTTGGGCATTTTCTTGGAAGTTAAGTCATTCAGGGGTGTCACTATTGATCCATACCCCTTGACAAATCTCCTATAGTACCCAGTCAGGCCTAAGAAGGCTCTCACCTGAGTCTGGGTAGTTGGAGCAACCCAGTCCATGATGGTCTGGATTTTGCTCTGCAGTGGTTGAACCTGGCCTCCACCTACAAGGTGGCCCAGGTACACAACCTGACTCTGCCCTATCTGGCACTTGGTGGTCTTGATAGTGAGGCCTGCCTTTTGCAGGGCCTCCAAAACATTTCTGAGGTGGACCAGGTGATCCTCCCAGGTGGAGCTAAAGACAGCAATATCAACTAGATATGCTGCACTATAGGCTTCCAGACCTGTAAGGACTGTATTCACCAACCTCTGAAAAGTGGCAGGTGCATTCTTCAAACCAAAGGGCATTACCACAAATTGATAATGCCCACTAGGGGTTGAGAATGCTATTTTTGGCTTTGCATCATCAGCAAGCCTGATCTGCCAGTAGCCAGCTGTTAGGTCAAATGTGCTTAGATACTTGGCTGAGGCCAAAGTGTCTATTAGCTCATCTGCCCTGGGTATTGGATGGGCATCAGTCCTAGTGACTGCATTGAGACCCCTGTAGTCCACACAAAACCTCATCTCTCTTTTCCCACCACTGGTGTGAGGTTTTGGCACAAGGACCACTGGACTAGCCGAAGGGCTATCTGAGGGTTCAATAACTCCCAAATCCAACATCTTCTGGACTTCTGTCCTGATACAGTCCCTGACATGGTCAGGTTGCCTATAAATCTTATTTTTAATAGGCAGACTGTCCCCAGTGTCCACTTCATGAGTGCACCAGGTGGTCTGACTTGGTGTCAGAGAGAACATATGCCTGAACTGATTGAGCACCTGTCTGCAATCAGTTTGCTGCTGGGTAGTGAGGCTGCCTGCCAAGGCTACACCATCCACTGACCCATCATCAGGGTTCTGTGAGAGCAGATCAGGGAGTGGGTCACTCTCTTCCTCCTGTCCCTCATCAGTAGCCATGAGCAAGCCCATGTCTGCCCTGTCCACATATGGTTTCAATCTGTTGACATGGAGAACCCTGTGGGGACTCCTGGGTGTTCCTAGGTCTACTAAATAGGTAACCTCACCCTTCCGTTCAACAATGGTATGGGGTCCACTCCATTTGTCTTGGAGAGCTGCTGGGGCCACTGGCTCCAACACCCATACTTTCTGTCCTGGCTGGTAAATAGTCAGTACAGCCTTTTGGTCATGCCAGGCTTTTTGGAGTTCCTGGCTAGCCTCAAGTTTTTTAGTTGCCTTTTTCATGTATTCAGCCATCCTGGAGTGGAGACCAAGTACATAGTCCACTATGTCCTGTTTTGGGGGCTTGAGAGGTAACTCCCATCCTTCCTTCACCAGGCACAATGGACCCCTGACAGGGTGACCAAACAAAAGTTCGAAAGGGCTGTAGCCAACCCCCTTTGAGGCACCTCCCTGTATGCAAATAAAAGGCAGGGCAAGAGTATGTCCCATCTTCGCCTAAGCTTCTCTGGGAGCCCTTTAATCATGCCCTTCAAGGTTTTGTTGAATCTCTCAACTAAACCATTGCATTGTGGGTGATAGGGTGTGGTGAACTTGTAAGTCACTCCACACTCCTTCCACATTGCCTTCAAGTATCCAGACATAAAGTTTGCATCCCTGTCTGATACAACCTCCTTAGGGAAGCCCACTCTTGAGAAAATTCCCAGGAGGGCTCTTGCCACCCCAGGTGCTGTAGTGGTCCTAAGGGGAATAGCCTCTGGGTACCTGGTGGCATGGTCCACCACCACCAGGATAAACCTGTGCCCAGATGCTGTTTGGGGATCCATGGGACCAACAATGTCAATCCCCACCCTTTCAAAGGGAACCCCCACCACAGGTAGTGGTATCAGGGGGCCTTTGTAGTGCCACCTGCCTTGCCACTGGCCTGGCAGGTTACACAGGAGCGACAAAACTCCTTGGTGTCTTCAGACATGTGGGGCCAGTGAAAGTGAGGGACAATTCTGTCCCAAGTCTTGTTCTGGCCCAGGTGACCTGCTAAAGGAATGTCATGGGCTAGGGTCAATAGGAAGCCCCTGAACTTCAGAGGTATAACCAACCTCCTGGTGGCACCAGGCTTGGGGTCTCTACACTCTGAGTACAAGAGTCCATCATCCCAATACACTTTATGGGGACCACTAGCATTCCCAGCAGCCTCAGCAGCAGCTTGCTGTCAGAGGGGTTCAAGAGAGGGGCAGCTCTGCTGCTCCTGGCTCAGATCTCCCCTAGAAGGGCCCCCTGTCCCTAAGAACGCAACCTGATCAGGCTCAAGCTCCTCTGGGACAGTTCCTTCCTCAGGACTGAGATCATCTCCCTGAAGAGACTGATCTTCCTTCTGAGCCAAGGGGGAAGGCACTGCCTTTACCCTACTACTCCTCCTCTTGGATGGCACTTGGTCCATTGTTCCAGGATCCAAGGCCTGTTCAGTGTTAGGCATTTTGCTCTGTGACCTGGTCACAGCAAACACATCTGCAGGGATGCCCAGCATTTCTGCATGGGTCCTGAGCTCCACTTCTGCCCAAGCTGAAGTTTCTAGATCATTGCCAAGCAAGCATTCAACTGGTAGGTCTGCACTTACCACAACCTTCTTTAGGCCAGTTACCCCTCCCCAGGAGAAGTTAACAACTGCCAGAGTATGGTCTGTTCTGACATTGCTAGCATTGGTCACTTGGTACATTTCACCAAGTATAATCTGCCCAGGATCCACAAGATCTTGTGTCACCATGGTGACACTTGCTCCTGTGTCCCTAAATGCCAAAGCCTCTTTTCCATTTATTAATGGCTGTTGCCTGTACTTGCCCAGATTACTGGGACTCACAGAGGAGGTCACATCCAGGCCTCCATCACAGACTAGGACAGCCTGAGTGAGTTCTCTGCCTAGGCCAGAGCTCATCTCATTACCCAGGGTCAACCCTACTAAACCCTTGGCTTGTGTACTCCCACCACCAATTGTAACTGCACTAGGGGGAACAGGTGCCTTAGGGGCATTGGTGGGGGCTGGAATAGAGTCTTTGGATGGACTTGGTGCAATCACTGGTCCAGTGTGTCTTTTGCTTACAGACTTTGCACCATGGTTTCTTTTGGCCTTTCCCTTTGTTAGACTGTGAATCCCCAACTGAAGAAGATGTTTGGGGGCCTTGTGAAGACTTCTGGTCTTTACCCTTCTCCCCACCCTTGTCAGAGTTCTTAGAATCTTGCTTCTTTGGGTCACCACCTTGGTTCTGTACCTTCTGCCTCACCCTGGTTCAGACCCATTTGTCTGCCTTCTTTCCCAATTCTTGGGGAGAGGTCAGATCAGAATCCACCAGGTACTGATGCAACAGCTGATTTTGACAGTTATTAAGAATCTGCTCCCTCATGATAAGATTGTACAATCCTTTGAAGTCACATACCTTACTGCCCACTAACCAACCTTCCAGAGCCTTAGCAGAACAATCAACAAAGTCCACCCAGTCTTGATTCTGTGCCTTTTGGGTATCTCTGAACTTTAACCTGTATTGTTCAGTTGTTAGGCCAAATCCATCAATCAATGCACTTTTTAAGACTGGATAATTATCAACATCCTCTTCTCTAACAGAGAGGAGCTTATCTCTACCTTTGTCTGCAAAGGAGAGCCACAAGATTGCTGCCCACTGCTCCTGAGGGACCCTCTGTACTTTACAGGCCCTCTCCAGTGCAGTTATCCACTTGTGGATGTCATCCCCACTCTGGAAGGGAGGGACAATCTTGCTCAGGTTTCTATGGTCATAAGACCTTTCCCTACCACTAGGGAAGTTGCTGCCACCATGGGACTCTAGTCCCAACTTTTTCCTTTGCCTTTGAAGCTCTAGGGACTCCCTGTCTATAGCCAGCTGCTCTCTTCTGAGTCTCAACTGAGCTTCTCCATACTTGAGCAGTCTCTCTTTCCTCTCACTGGAGCATTCCCTCCTATGAGAAGAAACAGAGGTCCCTACTGAGGTGTCAGAGTGGTTAGACTCCTGAGAAGGAGATCTAGACCTTCTGGGCACACTCACAACTCTTCCTGGGGGGACAAAGGGGAGGTCATCCTGATCCTCCTCCTCCTCATCCTCAGGAGTAGCTGCATTATCCAGGTCAGGATCATTGTCATCCTCCTGGCCAGTTTCAGAGGTTGGGTCCTGGGTATTTTCATCCCTGGCCCCTTCCTCATCTTCTGCCCCACCCTCTCTGCCTACCCCTGCAGACCCTAGGGGTCTTCTGAGATCATCCAGCAGAAGCATCTCCATGAGACGTTGGGTGTTGTCACTTTTGCCTGTCTTCAGCTTCCTAATCTTGCACAACTCTCTCAATTCCAAGAATGGGAGGTTGTCATATTTGGATGGCAGGAGCCCACTGGTTCCTGGCAGGGATCTACTGATTCCTGGCCCTGAAGACATTACTAGTGAGGTGTGGTGTATGCACTACCTACTCTAGTGTGGCCTACTAAACTCTCTGGGGTTGTAGAAAGGGTGTGCTAAGCCCTTAACACACAACTCTAAGTTCAGTAGAACTTACTGTATACTAAGCTTGTTTTATATGTACCTAAGGTACCCTTAGTGGTTTTCAGTTGATCAATTCAATTGAGATTATCTGGTAAAACAATAGCAAGCTGGAATCCCACCGCTGCCACCAATTTGAGAAGTTGGCCTGGTATATGCTGTCCACTAATTATAGTGGGCACCTTGCACCAGTCCAAACAACGCCTTATTGGAGATAGGTTAAAGATAACCTTTATTGAAAGCTATCCTAGTGGTAGCTATGGAGAGCAGCCTTCAGGCTAAGTCTTGAAGGAATGTAAAGCAGCTTGTTTTACCAGTCTATAATCTCTTGAGTGACCAAATGAAAGAGGACCACACCAGGTATATATATAAAATATATGTATTTAGTCTTAAACACACCCCTCTAGTCTCTTTATGAGGCTAGAGTTCGAAGTACATAAGTTACAAGTCAGTTATCAACAGTAATAGCACAAATACACGTTTGAGCCCTAGGGGCGTACCAAACCATATACCAAAAAAGTGGTATAAGAACCACGACTGAGCTAGACACAAGGCCTAGAGCCTGTAGAAGTGCTTGGACCCCAAGGAACCACCCAAGGTAGTGACACAGGGGACCCACGGGGGACGCGTGCAGTGTGAGAACACAGCCGTGAGCCACCGTTAACTTCTATGGGGAAAGTCGCGGTTGGATTTTTAAAAGGAAAGGACACTTAGTAGAGGACTTGGAGCAAATCCCTTTAGAACTAGGTCGTTCTAGAGTCAATACCCACGGGAGCACTGGAGTACTCGAGTTACCTCACCCAGGGAAGCCGGGTGCATAGGTGTCTTTTGGCGTCGGGTTTCGTCGTCGTTATCAATGGCGATCTGCTGCAGCAGGCTGCTGGCGACCAAGTCGAAAGTGTCCGGGTGGATCCAAGGGTGGATCGAAGATCTGAAGAACCTGAAAGCAGAGGGGATAGAGTCTGGGTCACTAGCCAGTGACCAGGAAGGCGATGAGCAGATGCCCACCGATGTCGGGTGCTTCAGGTAGGTTGACGGTTGTCTTGCCTCTTCAGCCACGAGGTCCAGGAGGCGTCGACGTTGACCAGGAGCTGGATTCGGGCTGTCCCACGACATCTGTCGATTGCTGAGGTGTCGGCGACCGGATTGGACCCAACAAGCCTTGGCAACGGCAAGTCACGTGGAAATAAAGAAAGGAAGTTGATGCAGACCAGCAAGGTCTGAGGGACTCACCCAGCGAGGGTAAGTCAGGGCACGTCTGGAGCAACCAGGAAAGCCCAAGCAGAAGAAGAGTTGCCTTCGGAAGGGCCCACTAGCCAACGGACTAGCGACCGCGAAGGAGCCTCGAGTGGACGCACTTGGAGCTGGCTCACAGGACACTCGTGGAGTGGAGGCCAGTGATCTTCGGTGCAGTCGGTGCTGGAGGCGGGGGCTACTCGGAGCCCAAAGCACAACTTCATGGGAGACCAGCAAGAGGATGCACTTGCAAAAGTTCTCGGTGTCCAGGGGTTAGGGTTCCACGTTACCCACGACAGCTACGGGCCTCAGCTTCGCTGGGGACTCAGGGCAGCCTCGGGGAAGTCTGGAAATCCACCTCTGGTGTTGCAAAGACATCGGCGTCCGGCGGGAGCTTCAGCGATGCAGACCGGACAATTGCTTCTTAGGTGCCTGCCAAGCAGGGGAGTCACTCCTTGACCCCAAGGGAGATTCTTCAGTCCTCTAATCTTGAAGTAGAGCGTCAAAGGTCCAGGATTCGGCTTCAGAGTTTCGTCCAGGGTAATCTAAAGTCCTAAGGACTGGGGTCCCATACTTATACTAAGTTAGGGGGTTGAACATACTCTGGGGACCCACCTATGGGAGGGTCAGGGAAGAGGGGTGGTTACACCCATTCCCTTTGTCCAGTTTCGCGCCAGAGCAGGGGCAGGTAGCCCCTGCAACCGGTTTGAACTGGCATATGCACAGGGACACCAAATGTGCCCCCAGTGCAGGACTTCAAAGCACCAGAGAGTGCTCCCGCCCAGCCCCAATACACACTATCCTGTCTGGGGAGGTGGTTACACCTCCCTTCGACAGGAAACCTATTGTCCAGGCCTCCCCTGCTGGAGTTTCAGTCAGCAGCAGGAGGCCAGACCCGTGTCTGTGGCAGCGGCATCCATTTTGTGATGCCAGGGCTCTGTAAAGAAGTTACCGGGTAGGCCGGTGGGTACATGTCTCTCCCTCTATAAGGGTGGAATGCTACCCCCGCCGCCAGGACTGGGGGGGGGGGGGTAGTATTCCAAGATGTTTGACACCAAACACGACATGTTTTGGTGCAGCCAGTCCAAAGTTAGCATTCTACCGCGAGGATATAATGCACTTAAGAGTATATGGTCAGGCTGTACCACAAACAGCATCAGAGGAGGGACTCCGAACGCTGCAGAGGGGCTTTGCTCATGCAGGGGCACCCTCTCACATAAAAATCAAGCACTCTGCCTTTAGGATTATAAAGGCCTGCCATAGGAGTGACAGTAGCAGACCTGTGGTGTCATTTTGGCTGGCCTTCCAGGGGTGGCATAATACATGCTTCAGCCCCTGGCAGGCCTCTGGGGTACCTATGCCCTGGGTACATAGTATACCATATACTAGGGACTTATAAGGGCACTCCAGATTCCAATCAAAGGTGTACCTAAGGTTCATGGAAACCATTTTAGAGAGGAAGCAGCTAGGCTGGGGTTCTGATTAGCAGGGCCCCAGCCAGACTAAAGTCGAAAAACAGTGAAGCATCAGCAAAAAGTGGGGGTACCCATGTGAAGCAGATCCTACTCTCCTACAGGACTAACCTAATTAATCAGTATGCTAGAGGCATCACGGCGCGTGACATCGCGGCACGTGACATCACAGCGCGTGACATCACAGGAAGTGACATCACAAGAAGTGACATCAGATCTTAAGCCCTCACATATTTGTTTAGCAGGTCTATCATGAGTACATTTGAGCACATTTCGAGTATACTTGCAAACTCTCCAAATTTAGGCAGAAGATTCACACTTTTGTAAGCTTCACATAAACCAATGTTGCCTTTTGTCAGCGTAAAGCTTCCTCTACCCATAGTGCTTTAAAAGAAAAAATAGCGATATTTAAATTATTACAACGCCTCCTCAGGGGTAGTATGCGCTATATAAATGTTATTTATTTTGTGTAAATACTGGGAAAGACCAACACATCTGACAATTTTACAGTGAATGCATATCTCCAAAACAGGGACTGAACAAAGTTAAAAGCTGCCTCTCTTAAGTATGTGTGAAGTGCTACCAAGGTGTGAGCCTTTGTTTCCCCTCTGCTGCATTTGCTTCTAGGTGTGAGGCTCCTGGCTGCTGCCAGCCATGAGACTCAAACAAAAGGAGGCCTGATAACCGCTCAAATTCGGCCTTTGTTATGGGCCCAGCAGGAGTCAGAAACAAGCATTGGCATAGCCAATAGGTCTCGCCTTTGGGACCTTATAAGTGTTTAGCCATGCAACAGTTGTTGTTGCACCAATGATATTGTGCTGCATAACTAAATACTTATAAGGTCCCAAAAGCGAGACCTATTGGCTATGCCAATGCTTGTTGTTAAATGGTGTAAATCCGTTCAGTAGTTCCTGAGAAATAAAAAAAAAGAAAACTTTCGATATCTGGGCGGAGCCTAACCACACATCTCCTCCCGAGCACGAGCTTGCCTCTGATTGGCTGCCAACACTTCAAACCAGGAAGTGTTGGCAGCCATCTTGTGCCTCGGACGAGGGAGAAAGAAAAAGGTAAGAGAAAGATAAAAAAACAAGAAAAAGGGGCAGGGTAAAAACCCCCTGACCCCCCAGGCCTGCCCCAAAAAAAGCATTTTTGTTTTAATTTTCGGGCGGGGTCGCGCCGGGTGCGCGAATCCGTCCGAAAATTTTAAAAAACGAAGCGCGGTCTCCTGCGCTTCGTTTTCAAAGCCCCTGGGATGGCCAAGTCCCAGGGGCAATTTATTTATGTAGCAGGGGCCCTGCTTCTTTCTACACCTCTGTTGCTTCTTTCAGCCATTCTCTTGCCTCTTTCTGCACTTCTTTTCCTTCTTTCAGCACCACTCCTGCCTCTTTCTGTACTTCTCTTGCCTCTTTGTGCACCTCTCCTATCCCTTTCTGCTCCCCTTTTGCCTCTTTTTACACCTGTTGGTTCTTTCTGCACTGCTCTTGCTTCTTTCTGCACCTCATTTGCCTCTTTCTACACTTCACTTGCTTTTTTCTGCACCTCTCTTGCCTCTTTCGGCACCTGTGTTGCTTCTTTCTGTACTTCTCTTGCCTCCTTCTGCACCTCTTAGTTAGAGGTAGTTTTAATCCCCCTGCCCTATTATGTACTAGGGCCATACAGGGGAGGTCATGCCAATCACAGGGGTACCCCAACCCATAGTGTACCCTAATATATGTAGGTGTTTTCACTGTATTCTAAGTGTCTTTCAGCATAGCACTGGCTCCGGGCCTGGTTAGTCAGAGTCAGTTACCACCAGTACCAGTCAGCAAAAAGTTGGGGGCACAGGATGACTTTGCAACAAGGCCTCTTTCTGCTCCTCTGTTGGTTCTTTGTGCACACCTCTTCCTTCTTTCTGCACCTTTCTTCGACTTTCTGGACTTCTGTTGCCTCTTTCTTCATTTCTCTTGCTTCTTTCTGCGCCTTTCTTCCTCTTTCTGCACATGTCCTACCTTTGTAGGCATAGTTAGAAATTAGCATTTAAAAAACCTTTGAAATTCACTGAAAAAATGACAGGTTTCAGGGACCTTATAGTTAGAAATTAGCTTTTAAAAAACCTTTGAAATTCACTGAAAAAACCATAGGTTTCAGGGACGTTATAGTTAGTTGGACATTTCACTCGTACAAAACCAGAGAAATTCGGCCGTTATAGTTAGTTCAGCTAACTATAACTCGCGCCCCCGCAATGCACTGCTGATGACATCACATATTACATCATTCATGACATGGTCAGTGACATCACTGATGACATCTCAAATGACATCACTGATGACATCACTGATGAGATCATCCACGTGATAATCTGACGCACCTCCTCATACCCTAATATAACCTTTGATACACCCACTCTAAAGCACAAGTTACTAACTTGTGTAACGATATATCTGTAAGAGACAGTAGTTAGTGACAGATTCCTTACCTTAGAATATCCCCAGGCATCAGGCTGGATCCGGAAAGTTTTTGCGTAGCAGTACCCTTGCGCGTCGGTAGGCGGCGTCGTGCGGCTCCGCGTCCGTCGTCGGCGTTGTGATCGCCGGGATGACGTCGCGGGCAGTACTTAGGCGCCGCCCCTGCGCGCTGACGTCAGTTCTGTACACGACTTTCCGCGCCAGGAACGCAGAGCCATGCAAGAAGCTGACATAGGTGTCTGAAAAATACTAGGGCCCTGAAAGGGATGTCCTTAACCCTAGAAATCAGTTCGCAGAACGGGGAGGATGGTGGGGCGGTAAGGAATCTGTCACTAACTACTGTCTCTTACAGATATATCGTTACACAAGTTAGTAACTTGTGCATCTGAAAGAGACACGTTAGTGACAGATTCCTTACCTTAGAATAGATACCCCAGCAATACCAACCCCGGTGGTGGGTCTGCGAACAAAGATCAGACAAGGAAGTCCTGGAGGACAGAACGGCCAAAGAAGCCGTCCCTCCGGACCTGACTGTCAAGGCAGTAATGCTTTGTAAACGTGTGCAGCGAGGCCCACGTAGCTGCCTGACAGATAACCGGCAGCGGAACACCGCGGCCCAAGGCCGTGGTAGCAGCGGTTGCCCTGGTGGAATGGGCACGCAGCCCAACAGGAGGCTCCTTCTTAGCCAAAGAATAGCAGGTCTTGATGCACAAGGTAACCCAGCGGGAGATGGTCCTCTTGTGCACCGCCCGACCTTTTTGGCGCCCACGTAGCCAACAAAGAGCTGGTCATCCACCCGGAAGTGTTTTGTGCGGTCAATATAGAAGGAGAGCGCACGTTTTGGGTCCAGACGGTGGAGCCTCTCTTCCTCTCTGGAAGGATGCGGAGGCGGAAAGAAGGTGGGCAAAGTGATGGTCTGCCCAATGTGGAAAGCAGTAACCACCTTTGGCAAGAAGGACGGACGCGTCCGAAGAACAACCTTGTCTGGATGAACAGACAGAAAGGGAGGTTTGCAAGATAGAGCCTGGAGCTCACTCACCCGCCGAGCGGAGGTGATGGCCACCAGAAAGGCTGTCTTCAGAGTCAGAAGACGAAGAGGACAGTTATGTAGAGGCTCAAAGGGAGCGCACCTTAAAAAGGTAAGAACCAAGTTCAAGTCCCACTGAGGCATCACAAACGGAACAGGAGGGAAGAGGTGAGTAATGCCTTTTAAGAACCTGTTAACAACAGGGGACTTGAAAAGGGAGGGCTGATCAGGGAGCCTGAGGAAGGCCGAGATAGCACAAAGATAACCCTTGATGGTACCCAGGGCAGAACCCTGTTGGGCCAGAGAGAGAAGGAACAGAAGGACCTCGGAAAGAGGGGCAGAAAGGGGATTCACAGCCTTTGCTGTGCACCATGCCACAAATTTGTTCCACCTGCAGGCGTATACCACCTTAGTGGAGGGACGCCTGGCTGCCAGAATCACATCACAAACTTCGGGAGGCAAGTCGAAAGGAATCAACTGCCGCCGCTCAATCTCCACGCAAGCAGGTGTAGACTGGACAGGTTCGGGTGGAGGACCGTCCCCTGCTGCTGCGACAGAAGATCCTCCCGAAGAGGCAGACGGATCGGGGGATCTACGCTCATATTGAGTAGCTCGGGATACCAAACTCTTCGAGCCCAGTCCGGAGCCACAAGAATGACTTGGGCCCGGTCGTGCCGAATCTTCTTCAACACTCTGGGTAGAAGTGGTATAGGCGGAAAGGCGTACAACAGACCGCAACTCCACTCGCGACGAAAAGCGCCGCCGAGCGAGTGCCGCCTTGGAAATTCCAACGCGCAGAACTGATGACATTGCGCGTTCTCTTCGGTGGCGAATAGATCTAACCAAGGCTCTCCCCACTGTAGAAAGAGTCCTTGCGCCACTTCCGAGTGAAGACGCCATTCGTGATCCATCATGCACCTGCGGCTGAGGTTCGTCCGCCCTGGCGTTCAGGGAACCTGCCAGGTGTTGAACCATCAGGAACATGCCCTGATGTTCCAGCCATGTCCAGAGGCGCAGAGCCTCCTGACAAAGGGTCCACGACCCCACCCCGCCTTGTTTGTTGCAGTACCACATGGCGGCGGTGTTGTCTGTGAACACCTGCACTACCTTCCCTTTGACAGAGGGAAGGAATGCCTTGAGTGCAAGTCGGATCGCCCGGAGCTCCAGAAGGTTGATATGGAGCCGGGACTCCGCCCGGAGACCAGAGGCCGCTGATCTCCGCCTCTCCCATGTGACCGCCCCATCCCAGAAGGGACGCGTCCGTCACAACTGTGTGCTCTGGCTGGGGAAGCGAGAGGGATCTGCCCATGACCCATTGCCGGTTCGAGAGCCACCACTGCAACTGTTTTGCAGTCCCCTCCGAGATCTGGACGTGATCGGACAGGTTGCCCTGGTGCTGCGCCCACTGGAACTTCAGGTCCCACTGCAGAGCCCGCATATGCCATCTGGCATGATTGACCAGCAGGATGCAGGAGGCCATGAGGCCCAGCAGCCTCAGGGTCATCCGTACCGAAACCCAGGATAAAGGCTGAAAGATTGGAATCATAGCCTGAATATCCCGGACTCGCCGTTCGGGAGGATAGGCCCGAAACTGCGTCGTGTCCAGAACTGCTCCGATGAAAAGGAGCTGTGGAGAAGGAATCAGATGCGACTTCGGCACATTGATGGAGAACCCCAGCGAGTGCAGGAGTTCGGCCGTAGTCTGGAGGTGGGAGACGACTGCCTGGGACGAGCCCGCCTTCAGCAGCCAGTCGTCGAGGTAGGGGAAGATTGAAACCCCTGCCCGGCGCAGATGAGCTGCGACCACCGCCATCACTTTCGTGAACACCCGAGGGGCACTGGTAAGGCCAAAGGGGAGCACGGTGAACTGAAAATGCTCGGGGCCTACCGTGAACCGAAGGTAACGCCGGTGGGCCGGCAGGACGGGGATGTGGAAATATGCGTCCTGCAAGTCCAACGCTACCAACCAGTCTCCAGGGTCGAGGGCAGTCAAGACCTGAGCTAGGGTGAGCATCTTGAACTTCTCCTTCCGGAGGAAGCGATTGACGTTCCGGAGGTCCAAGATAGGACGCATGTCCTCCTTGTCCTTTTTGGGCACCAGGAAGTAGTGGGAGTAGCAACCACGCCCTACTTCTGGGGTCGGAACATGCTCGATGGCCCTCTTGGCCAAGAGGGCCGTGACTTCCTTCTGCAGAAGTACCAAGTGATCCCCTGACATGCGGTGGAATTGAGGTGGCATGGCTGGGGGTGGTCTCGAAGGGAGGGAGTAGCCCCTTCGGACAATGTCCAAGACCCACCTGTCCGAGGTGATGGTACGCCAGTGGGGAAGGTGATGGCGGACCCTGCCCTCTACTGGCGTGCTGTGCACCTGAAAGGAGGGACTAGGAGGGCTTGGAGGCCGCGGACTGGTTGGAGGTGGTGGCCTGACCCGCACGCTGGTTGCCCGATCCGCCACGGCGAAATCCACGTCCTCGGCCACGCGAAGACGCCTGCTGCGCGGGCCGGTGGCTGGGCTGCTGACGTGACGGGGCGCCCCTACCGTGGCCACGATAGGGGCGAAAAGCAGAAGTCAGCGGAGGGCGTGTAGCAGAAAGGCCCAGGGACTTGGCAGTAGCCCGTGAGTCCTTAAAGCGCTCCAACGCATGGTCTGCTTTGGACCCAAAAAGACCGACTCCATCAAAGGGCATGTCCATGAGAGTATTCTGGACATCCCCTGAAAAACCAGTGGTTCTCAGCCAGGCGTGGCGTCGCAGCGCCACCGTCGTTGCAATAGACCTGCCCAGCGAGTCGGCGGTATCAAGGCCACATCGTATTGTGTATTTGGCCGCATCCCTTCCTTCCGCAATGGCGCGGGAAAGCAATGTCTGGACCTCCTCAGAACACTGGGGCAAAACAGTCGCCACCGAATCCCACAAGGAGTGGGTATATCGGCCCAAAAGACAAGCGGTGTTGATGGACCGCAAGCCAGCACTGGAGGAAGAAAACCCTTCTTCCCAAATTGATCCAGGCGTTTGGATTCCCTATCCGGAGGGGCGGTAGGGAAGGCGGTTTGGGAAGCGGAGGCTTGGACAACCAAGCTCTCAGGAGTGGGGTGGACAGAGAGAAACATGGGGTCGCCCGGAGCTGGGCGATGGCGTCGGGACACGTTCCTATCCGCAGGAGCCCCTGTGTTGGGCTTGGACCAGGCGCCCAAAAGAACGTCAGTGAGGGCGTCGTTAAACGGCAGCACAGTCTCCGTAGAGGAGGCTGCCGGCTGAAGCACCTCTGTCAAGATATTAGTCTTGACCGCCACAGTAGGGAGTTGGAGACGTAAGGCCCCAGCCGCCCTACGCAACACCGTTGCAAAATTGGCCCCCTCCTCCGTAGCCACGCGAGGAGACAGCATGCCAGTGTCAGGGGAAGTATCTAGACCACTGGCATCCCCTAGACCCTCTGTCCAGTCCTCATCGTACTGACACTGTTGTGTCAGAGGGTCATCAGACCCCTCCCAGTCCTCCTGGTACTCCTCTGGTTCAAAATAAGGAGGAGGCGGGACATTTGGGACCCAAGGTCCCATCGGCGCCGGAACCGGCGTCGAGCGACGTCGGTCCGGGTCCATGTTTGGAGCCGGAAGGAACTGGGGGACGCCGCCCGGAGCCCCAGGCGGCGTCGAGAACGGCACCGGAGACATCGGCGCCGGCGGAGGTGTCGTTAGGTCGACCGGCGTCGATGGGGGTTGTGGAGCCGGGATCGAGGCCGGGGCCGGAGCCGGAGCCGGGATCGAGGCAGGAGGCACGGGCGACGCCGGGGCCGGAGCCGTCGGCGACGCCGGAGCAACCCCATCAGGGCCCGCGGGGCCCGAAGGCGCACCAGAGGGACCTTGAGGCCCGAAGAGGCGGGCCATGGCCGACAGGAAGTCCTGTACTTGGGCCGGATCCGCACCCGAACCCGGGAAGGACGGGTATTGCGGGTGCGACTCCTCAGGCATGTCCGGGGCCGCGGGGGCGGGGACGGTGCCGGGAGTGGCCTCAGCCGAGTCGCGAGACCGGCGAGGCGAAGTCCTAGAGCGACGATGCTTTTTGGACTTTTTGTGTTTGGACTTACCGGACGAAGAAGACTTCGATGCCGACGACCGGTGTGGACTCCGCGATCGACCCCTGGACCTCTCACGCGACCGGGGCTTGCGCGGAGCCGAATGCCGGGCCTCGAGGAGCTTTCGAGACCGCTCTCGCAAAGCTTTCGGATTGAGGGCCCGCCAGTCGGAACAAGACTCCGTGTCGTGGCCTCGGCCGAGGCAGAAGAGACACTCCCGATGCGGGTCTGTGATGGACATCATCCGAGCACAGTCGCCGCAACGTTTAAACCCGGGCATCCCTACGACACCTTGAAGTCGATTGGAAAAACAGTGAAAAAATTCACCCAAAAAGTTAGTCAAAAAATGACTAGGGCACTGCTCTTCCCGGATCTGCGCTTGCTGGCGCGGAAAAAGAAGAACTGACGTCAGCGCGCAGGGGCGGCGCCTAAGTACTGCCCGCGACGTCATCCCGGCGATCACGACGCCGAACGCGGAGCCGCACGACGCCGCCTACCGACGCGCAAGGGTACTGCTACGCAAAAACTTTCCGGATCCAGCCTGACGCCTGGGGATATTCTAAGGTAAGGAATCTGTCACTAACGTGTCTCTTTCAGATATACAGACTACCATTTTCGAAACCATAGACACACCAATACCAGTTAGTACAAACCCACTCACTAATTTCTAGGTCTACACACACATCCACTCATTCACCCATACAGTCACTTATACATGCAGTCAACCATCAATACGGCACTATCATATGCACTCACATATCTATACAGACACTCACACACCGCCACTCATCCATAGAGTTACTCACACACCTAGTCAGTCATGCAAAGAATCAATCACACTCCCATTTACTCACCTATACAGTTATACACACACCACCTCACTTATTCAAACATATACTAACACATACTTACACTCTTATACAATAACTAATACAAGCACACACTCATCCATACAGCCACTCTCACAATCACTCACTCTCACATATAGTCATTTATATACTCCAACACTCACATATACTGCCTTTCACATATGCAGTTACTCACACATGTACCACTGAGGTATCCATTCACTCACCAACACACCCATACACACACTCACCCACCCATACAGCCCTTCACAGATGCACTTTTGAACCCATACACCCAGTGAATCACCCACTCACACATCTATGCACAGAGTTACACCCCCCCACCCACCCACACAGACACTCAGGCACCCATACAGATACTCAGACAACCAATCAATAACCCATATAGACCCTCATTTAGCTACTCATCAACCCATGCAACCGCTTACACACCAACTGACAAACTAAACTGTGTGAATGTCTGTATCAGTCACAAACCCACGCATTCAGTAAGACACATTTAATCACTCACTTATACAGTCAGTCACGTACCTACTAAATCATCCATTCTGACACTTATACACCCACTCATTCTTCAATACACCTTGGCCTATATATATATATAAAACATATTTAAACTTTACAGAAACACACAGTCACTGGATGATGTCATCAGTGATGTCATCAGTGATGTCATTTGAGATGTCATCAGTGATGTCACTGACCATGTCATGAATGATGTAATATGTGACGTCATCAGCAGTGCATTGCGGGCGCAAGTTATAGTTAGCTGAACTAACTATAACGGCCGAATTTCTCTGGTTTTGTACGAGTGAAATGTCCAACTAACTATAACGTCCCTGAAACCTGTGTTTTTTTCAGTGAATTTCTAAGGTTTTTTAAATGCTAATTTCTAACTATAACTTCCCTGAAACCTATGGTTTTTTCAGTGAATTTCAAAGGTTTTTTAAATGCTAATTTCTAACTATAACGTCCTTGAAACCTGTGGTTTTTTCAGTGAATATATATATAATGTAACACTATTAATACAAATATATTTAATTTATAAAAATTTGTAATTATTGTTTTTAATTTGCTAATATAAGAATCATAAATGTATATATTTAAAAGAAACATTAAAAATATTAAAACACAAGTACAAAACCTTAAACTAAATTAAAATATTTAAATATAAAAAAACTATAAAAGTAAACAAAAATTACTAAACATATTACAAACATTTTTAAAAATATCTATATATAAACAAATGATATGAAATTAAACAAACATATACTAATATATATTTTAACAATTTAAAAGCTAAGTATTTAAAGAACAAGTTACTTACCTTCAGTAATGATGTATCTGTAAGAGACATATGTTAGTTATAGATTCCTTACCTTAGAATTACCCCCAGGTGTCAGACTGGATCCAGAGAATTTTTTCTTAGCAGTACCCCTGCGCGTCGATAGGTGGTGTTGGTCGACTCTGAGTCTGTCGTCGTGGTCGCTGGGATGACGTTGCGGTGCCTACTTAGACGCCGCTCCTGCGCGCTGACGTCAGTTCTGACACGACTTTCCACGCCAGAAGCGCAGAGCCATGAAAGACACTGACAACTGGTGCGCCACAACTAGGGCCCTGTAAGGGAGTCCCTATCCCTAAAAATCAGTTCTCAGAGCAGGGAAGATGGGCGGGGCGGTAAGAAATCTATAACTACATATGTCTCTTACAGATACCTCGCTACCGAAGGTAAGTAACTTGTTCATCTGAAAGAGACCGTTAGTTATAGATTCCTTACCTTAGAATAGATACCCCAGCAATACCAACCCCGGTGGAGGGTCTGCAAACTAAGTTCACACCAGAAAGTCCTGCAGGACCAAACAGGCAAAATAGCCGTCCCTCCGGACTTTGCTGTCCAGACAGTAATGTCTGGTGAACGTGTGCAAGGATGCCCATGTCGCCGCCTGGCAGATGCCGAGAAGAGGGCGTCGCCCCACTGCTTTCTCGCAGTACGAGAAGCAAAAAAATAAAATGGTAATAACTTTTAGTTATTACCATTTTATGTTTGCTTTGCAGGCAGGCGGGTGGGCGGGGCTGCTCTGCACAAGGAGCAGGGCAGGGGTGGAGTGGTTTTCCCACTCCAGAGTGCGCAAAGACTGTTTGGTCGGCCCTCTCGGGCGGCCAAAACCAGTCATGCGCACTTTCCCCCTCTCCATGCAGGCTGCATTGCAGCCTGCTTGGAGAACATGCCCACCCCTCTAGCCCCTGGCTGAGCTCCGTGTCACGGCGTTCAGACCAATCACAACGCTGCATGCAGCATTGTGATTGGCTTAGGGATGGGAGCCTGGCTGCCTGCCTCCTGTTCCTGTAGGAGGCAGGAGAACAGGAGCAGAGAAGATGCGGGACCTGGCGAATAGGTAGGTTTTTCATTTTTTTTCTTCCAATAATGACCCCCCCTGCGCCCACACCCCCTGCAAGACCCCCCCCTCCCTCTGTGCCTCCCCCATCGAGAGCCATGCCGGCCGCTACTGCTCTCCTCTTAGTTGGAAGGGTGCAGAGGTGGGAAAAAGGTGGCTAAAGTGAAAGTTTGTCCAAAGTGAAATGGTGTAACCACTTTGGGAAGGAACGAGGGCCTCGTCCTAAGCACCACTTTGTCCAAATGCACAGAGAAGAAAGGGAGCTTGGAAGATAGAGCCTGAAGCTCACTCACCCTGCGAGCAGAGGTGATGGCAACAAGGAAGGCAGTTTTCAGGGTGAGGAGCCTGAGAGGACAGTTGCGAAGAGGCTCGAAGGGAGCGCACATAAGATAGGTTAAAACAAGATTCAAGTCCCACAGGGGCATTATGAAAAGAGATGGAAGAAAGAGGTGAGTAATGCCCTTAAAAAATCTATTTACGATAGGGGACTTGAATGAAGAGGGTTGATCTGGCAGTCGAAGGAAACTAGAGAGAGCTGCAAGACAACCTTTAAGAGTGCCCAGAGCAGAGCCCTGCTGGGCAAAAGAAAGAATATACAAGAGAACCTCTGAAAGAGGGGCAGAAAGGGGATCCACAGCCTTTGCTGTGCACCATGCCACAAATGTGTTCCATCCACAGGCGTATGCCGTTTTAGTGGAGGGAGAGACAAAAAGAAACTTGGGAACCTTGACAGAAGAAATTAACCGTAAAAAAAGTAAAGAGCGTCGTGTTTGGAGCAACAGGCAAGCCAGCCCCACCAGTGTCCATGCCATCGGACAACCCCAACAACCGTGTTTGTCCAGCCTGATCATGCGCCATGGATTTGACCTCAGGTATGATCTCTTATGTTAAGGTATGTTTGGACTAAGTGTCACCCTACCACATCCTTTAGTAGGTGCCGCTTGGATGATTCTATAGCGTAAAGGAACTGTGGCTGTTCAAGATGTGAGTTACAGTCTAACTCAGTGAAGCTAATTCACAAGTGCAACACGAGAGCAGTGTGGTGTTGCTAGGTCTAGTGCTTTGGTATCAAGGAGTGCACTATTAAGGACATTTTACATAGTTGATACTTGTGTGACCCTCTACATGTCAACGGAAAGGATTGGAATGTGGGGCAAACATTTGTCATGGACAGCGTGGGACATGTCTTCCAGTTTGTTTTGGACCCCTGAAATCCACTAGCGCTTTCCTTATGCATTTCTACCTGCGCACATACACGCATAAGGTTACACGTCTGTCTGTGCATGGCCAGTTCTACCTCTCGGTGATTGGACCATGGGAATGTATTGATTTTTAACCTGGGGCTTGCGACGGTGGTTGACATCAACTGTGCACCTGCAGTGCACACGCATGGATTGTACAACTGTTCAATAAAGACTCTGTACAGTTATTGGCACGATCGTTTGCGGTGGGATACGGAGACAGATTTACTAATTTCGTCCATGTGATCTTGTGAGATGTGACGTTTTTGCCTCTGCCTACTCCCTCGGTGTAAGTGAAGAGCAAGTAGAGGAGACTGTGTTTGATGCAGGCGAGGCGGCTACGCGCTGCACATGGTGAGAGACTTTTGGTCTATTATTATGGAGCGCTGTTGAGACCTAGCTACACCAAGCGTTTTAAAACCGTTGTGAGGTTGTTTAAAAAAGGAGGCGCGAGTCACTTTCGGAACGCGCTTACCTTCTATCATCTTCATGACGTATGGAGTCTCTGCTGCATATTCTTGTCACCATGGATCCCTCTGACGTCCTGAGTATTCGAGATGGTCTTCAGCTTCTTCTTGCCTGCGTCATCTGCTTTATGACGTGCAGGGCTGCCTCAGCTTTGACGATGCTTCTCGGCAACTACGAAGTTTTGGTGCGTGTACGCACCGTGAGCCACCCTGCAGCGACGTCCAAAGCGTGCCGCCATCTTGTGGTTGGTGGGCGCTATCTTCTTTGCTGATTCCGGATCGTGTTACGCTGCTTTGCCAACCACGTTTCTCACTCTAGCCTGAATAAAGTTTCAGTGACTCAAAATTTACGTTTGGTGACAACGCCAGGAATACTTCATCGACGATTCTAGTGTTGTGAAGGTTTTTAGTTGCGGCGCTGGAGTTGGACAGCAGTGTAGCGGACGTTCCTTCTTAAAAGGTAGTGTGGCAGAAGATCTTTCCAGCGTGAAAGGGGGTAAAGTTGGATTCCGGCACATATATTGATGAATCGTCTATGTGGATTATTTTTGGTGAAGTTCTCCGTTTCATGTATGTCGGAGCTAAGCTTACTTTGGTTGTTGTCATGCCATATCCACCATGTTTTACTCCGGAGCCAGCCATTAGTCATTGTACACAGTCGAGGAACAATGGTGACATCTAGTTCGAAACATGGGGAGTCACCACGGTCTCCTTTCCATGGATGTGCTACATTCTTCAGACTGTGTTTTTGGGGGAATATTGCTGCGGTGCCGGAAAGATCCATGCCCGTTTTTTTTTTGCTGTCATATTGCAAGGATTATTTAACTCAACTGTATTATATCTATACAATGTGATGTTGCTTGTGTGCCTACAACATGTTGAGAATTTATATGTGACAACTAAGTAACATTGTACAGTTTTGACATTATGTATTTTAGTCACAATCTCAGTCATGTTTTGCTCTATGTGTATCATTACTTTTGGGCTTGTTCTCTGTTTAGTTCCCTTACGCAAGGGTGCTTATTTCCTGGCACAACTCGGGTGAGAGATCGCTCACCGGCGTGGGGCACAGGTTACTAGTGTTCTACAGGCAAAGTTTCATATTTCGTGATGCCACAGTTTTATGCTGTTTAAGGGTTGGGACGCCCTAGTCTCCTAGTGGGTGGACATCACAGTTTATCCCTTAGGTGAGGGGTAAGGTTGGGTTTTAGTCCCAGGGGTAGGTATATGGATGAGCTCCCTTATACCTGTGGGTGTCATTCCCACTTTCATGTACAAGGGTACATTGTGTTTGTCTTCTTGCGCTGCATGTTTGCTATGATCTGTGGGTCTTAGTGTGTTTGTAAGTGTGGTGTTGTCCTGTGTAAGTCGCCCCGCGCTTCAGATGTTGCTGTGTGTAAGTCGCCCTGCGCGTCACGTGTTGTCCTGTGTAAGTCGCCCTGCGCCTCACTGTGTGTACCCTCTGTGTTGTCCATATTGTGGTACATGTGTATTTTTGGGTGTTGGTTTCACCCTTCTTGTCTGATATTGGCCTCAGGTGTTGGTCTTTGGTTGTGGTCCACCCTTCACTACTTTCTTCTATTCTTTCGTTTATTCTAATTGTTTTTGGGAAGGATGGGTATATTTCTTGCTATTTATTTATTATTGCTTGACGATACTTTTCCTTCCTTCAGGTTCACAGAGTTTCTACTCTAGCGAATTAGCTTTTGTTTTGCTTCGCTTCCATGGGTTTTAACATTTTCTGTGATTGTATATTTTATTGCCATGTTTATAGTTATCTTCTTCACACTTTCTGTTTTCTTTTATAAGAAAGGGGATAATGTTATATCCTCACTGTGTTATGTAATGCTACACAGCCTAGCTGTCTCCTGCTGCTCAGCCAGAGTGAGAGATGGAAACGGGATGTTGGTGTGACTGTGATGCTTGGGTGCCTGTGTGGATGAGTGGGGACAGTTGAAGATGGGCTGAGCAGCAGGGAGGCTGCTCCTGGTGGGGCTGGTGTAAGAGATGTAAAGACTAGTAACAGGGTTGAAGTAGAGCTGTAATGGACAGATGTTCATATCTCCTGGATTTAATAAAGAAGACTTTAGAATCTACATGGCTACCTGTGTCTACATGTGTATAGAACACAACAGTAATGCCCTTAAAAAATCTATTTACGATAGGGGACTTGAATGAAGAGGGTTGATCTGGCAGTCGAAGGAAACTAGAGAGAGCTGCAAGACAACCTTTAAGAGTGCCCAGAGCAGAGCCCTGCTGGGCAAAAGAAAGAATATACAAGAGAACCTCTGAAAGAGGGGCAGAAAGGGGATCTACAGCCTTTGCTGTGCACCATGCCACAAATGTGTTCCATCCACAGGCGTATACCGTTTTAGTGGAGGGACGCCCGGCTGCCAAAATGACATTACAGACTTCGGGGGAAGGTCAAAAGCTGTCAGCTCTGAATCTCCACTCAAGGAGGTGGAGGCTCGACAGGTTCGGGTTAAGAACCCTCCCCTGCTGCTGCGACAGAAGATCCTCCTGAAGGGGCACTCTCATTGGAGGATCAATGGCCATGCTCAGGAGCTTGGGATACCAGACTCTTCGTGCCCAGTCTGGAGCCACAAGAATGACTTGGGCCCGGTCGCGCTTGATCTTCTTCAGCACTCTGGGCAGAAGTGGTTTAGGCGGAAAGGCGTACAGGAGGCCCCAACTCCACTCACGATGAAAAGCTTCGCCGAGCGAGTGCCGCCTTGGAAACTCCAATACGCAGAACTTCTGACATTGTGCGTTCTCTTCGGTGGTAAACAGATCTAACCAAGGCTCTCCCCTCTGCTGAAAGAGACCTTGCACCACCTGCGAGTGAAGACGCCATTCGTGATCCATCATGTACCGATGACTGAGTTTGTCCGCTCTGGCTTTCAGAGAACCTGCCAGGTGTTGAACCAATAGGGTCATGCCCAGATGTTCCAGCCATGTCCAGAGACAGAGAGCCTCTTGACATAGGGTTCACAACCCCACCCCGCCCTGTTTGTTGCAGTACCACATGGCGGTGGTGTTGGCAGTTAACACCTGCAACACTTTCCGTTTGAGAGAGGGAAGGAATGCTTTCAGTGCCATGCGGATTGCCTGGAGCTCCAACAGATTGATATGGAGCCCGGAATCTGCCGGAGACCAGACTCCTCTGATCTCCGCCTCTTCCAGTTGACCGCCCCATTCCAGGAGTGACGCGTCTGTCACCACTGTTACATCTGGTTGCGGAAGGGAGAGGGATCTGCCTCTGATCCAAGCTCGGTTCGTTAGCCACCATTGCAGTTGTTGTGCAGTTCCATCCGAGATCTGGACGTAGTGGGAAAGATTCCCCTGATGCTGCGCCCACTGGAACTTCAGGTCCCACTGCAGAGCCTGCATATGCCAACTGGCATGATCCAGCCTCAGGGTCATTCTCACTGAAATCCGGGATAGAGGATGAAACATCGGAATCATAGCCCGAATATCACGGACTCGCTGCTCGGGAGGATAAGCCCGAAACTGCGCTCTATCCAGAACCACTCTGATGAAAAGGAGCTTCTGAGAGGGAGTCAGGTGTGACTTCGGCACGTTGACAGTGAACCCCAGAAAGTGCAGGAGGTCTGCCATAGTTTGGAGGTGGGAGATGACTGCTTGGGGCAATCCCGCCTTCAACAGCCAGTCGTTGAGACAGGAGAAGACTGGAACCCCTCATCTGCGCAGATGAGCTGCGACCACCGCCATCACTTTCGTGAACACCTGAGGGGCGCTGGTAAGCCCAAAGGGGAGCACAGTGAACTGAAAATGCTCATGGCTTATCGAGATCCGTAGGTAGCGTCTGTGGGCTGGCAGGACGGGAATATGGAAATAGGCGTCCTGCAAGTCCAGTGCCACCATCCAGTCTCCATGAATATAGGCCTTTTTTTCGCATGCCATAACAACGCATGCCTTAACAACGCGGTTGTTACAATGACCGCGTTGTTATTTCGCATACCGTTACAACACAAGTCGTAACAACGACTTGCTTTTAGGGGGCGCTGGATGTTGGAATAGTATAATTTACTATTCCAACTCCAGTCTGTGCGGACACTAGGGAAGGTGTTGGATTTTAAATCCAACACCGTCTTCCCCCTAACGCAAGTCGTTTTTCCGACTTGCGTTGTAACGGTATACGAAATAACAACGCGGTCGTTGTAACGACCGCGTTGTTATGGCATGCGTTGTTTAGCATGCAAAGTAAAGGCTGTTTACCGTCTCCATGGTCGAGGGCAGACAGGACCTGAGCTAACGTGAGCATTTTGAACTTCGGTTGAGGGCCCGGAGGTCTAGAATAGGACACAGGCATTTGTCCTTTTTGGGCACCAGAAAGTAGCGGGAATAGCAACCATGGCCTACTTCTGGGGCAGGGGCCCTCACGATAGCTCCCTTGGCCTGGAGAGCTGAGACTTCTTGGTGGAGAAGCGCCAAATGATCGTCCGACATGCGATCGAAAGACGGTGGCATGGACGGAGGGGTAGTCTCGAAGGGGAGGATGTAGCCCCTACAGACTATTTGCAAAACCCACCAGTCCGATGTGACGGATTGCCAGTTGATGGCAAATCCTGCCGACCACTGGCCGTTGATGGCCCTGAAATGTCGGACTAGGAGGGTTTGGAGGCTGCGGCGGGGGGGGGAAGGGTGGACTGGCCCTCCCGCTGGCTCCCAGACCCTCGAGGTCGCTGGGTCCCACGTCCGCGGCCACGCAGAGGCTGGGCAACTTGCATGAACCGGTGGCTAGGCTGGGCCGGAGGTGGCTGGGCGGCCCTTCCGTAGCCAAGAAAGGGGCGAAAAGAAGACTGGAGTGGTCGGGAAGGCGCAGCGAGGCCCAAAGATCTGGCCGTAGCCCGAGAATCTTTAAAGCGATCCAGCGCCGAGTGTGCTTTGTCGCCATAAAGACGACGGCCATCAAAGGACATGTCCAGCAAAGCTGACTGGACATCCCCCGAAAAGCCAGATGTCTTCAACCAGGCGTAGCGTCCAAGGGCTACCGACATGGCAATCGTTCTACCCAGTGTGTCGGTGGTATCCAGCCCACATCTGATTGTGAATTTGGCTGCATCTCTCCCATCCACCACTGCCTGGGAGAGAATAGCCCGGGCCTCCTCTGGGCACTGAGGAAGCACCTGCGCAACAGTATCCCATATGGTGTGGGAATATCGGCCCAAAAGGCACGCAGTATTCACGGACCGCAGTGCCAAGCTGGAGGAACATAACTTGAACTTCCCAAGGTGATCCAGCTTCTTGGATTCCCTGTCTGGGGGAGAAAAAGGGAATGCACCCTTGGAAGAAGAGACTTGGCCCACCAAGCTCTCGGGGGAAGGGTGTTGGGTGAAGTAAACTGGGTCGCCTGGGGCCAGGCAATGGCGGCGGGCAATCGTCCTTTCCACAGGAGCCCCTGTGCTGGGCTTGGACCAGGTGCCCAGCAGGATGTCAGTGAGGGCTTCGTTGAAGGGCAGAAGGGGTTCAGAGGAGGATGCCGCAGGCTGAAGCACCTCTGTCAGGACGTTAGTCCTGACTGCCACTGAAGGGAGCTCAAGGCCCAAGACCTCGGCTGCCCTTCGCACCACCACAAATGTAGGACGCTCCCTCCTCGCTAAATCTTCACTGACTCCGGCTGCATAAAACGGGCGGCTAATTGCTTTGCACAGTGCGTAGCAGTTTTTAATCTTATACCTGCATGAATTTTTATCCTGGTAATTTTGTAATTTGTATATCTCACCTCGGTGACTGTTCTCGCCCTGAGGCTCTCTGGAGGTTCCCTCCCCCGCTCTCCGGTCCACCACGGGATTCCTTTCCCGATTGTTGTGGAGAGAGCGTCGGGAGAGGAAGTGAGGCCTGACCACTTCCGGTACACCACAGGGTGACGGTCTAGTGGTTGCAGGCTACTGGAGGTATTTAAACATGGTGGCACCGAGGACGCGCAGCGCACGCGCGCAGCTGGCGCGCCTAAGGCAAGCCCGTCTGCGCCCGTCCGCGCTCAGACCGCGCTCAGCGCCAGCCACTCTGGTGAATTTTGCTTCAAGCCACGACGTTTCTCACGAGGGGAGTTGATCCAGATTCGAGACACAGGCTCCTATTGCCCCGGCCCCATTTTTAAACCAGGGAACTATCTAGGCCCAAGATCCTGCCCTCTCTGTCAACTCTCTCTAACTGACCATAAAACTAAGGGCACACCCCCCTTCAAAACATCGCTCACTCCACGTGTCTTAAATACCTCAACCCTTGAGCCCATCCCGCTTGGAAATAACACATTTAAATCTGTACTTATTAACGCAAGGTCGCTGATAAAAAATGCCCTGGCCGTTGCTGATTTTATTGACTCTCAGGGTCTGAGCCTAGCGTTTGTTACTGAAACCTGGGCAGACGCCGCATCTGACCCAGATCTTATCCTGGCTATACCTCCGGGTTTCGCTATCTCCAGACTAGACCGGCCCCATAAAAGGGGCGGGGGCTTGCAATTATCTTTCAGGATCAGCTGAAAGTCTCCTTCGAACCCATCCAAACCTCCACAAACTGTGAAGCACTGATCTTTAAGATTACCATGACTAGCCGGTACTCCTTTAACGGGGTGCTTCTTTATAGACCCCCAGGTCAGAGTGCTAATTTTTTAGAAAACAGCAGTCAACTACTAGATATTAAAATCCTTTTTCCTGGCTTTACCATTTTAGGGGACTTTAATCTGCATCTCGAAAACGCAGCATCTAAAGATGCGGCTGCCCTCATTGACATGATGGGAAGTGTCGGCCTCACACTATTAGTGGATAGACCTACTCACAAGGCAGGTCATACTCTAGATGGCATTTTCACCGATAATCCCTATCTTAAAATTCTCTCGATTATTCCTCTAACCTGGTCAGACCATTCAGCCGTGATGTTCAGCATCTGTCCAGAGAGGACAACTGAACTAGGGCCGTCCCTCCCACCTATTCTTAGGAAACGCCCCTGGCATAAGGTCACCACAGAAATTTTCAGTAGCCATCTACACCTTTCTAAACCGAGGCTTCCAGTAGACCTAAATGAGGCCACAAATATCTACCATAACTGGATTATCGACACTCTCGATACCATTGCGCCCCTAAAAAATACAACTAACAGAAGGGCTTGCCCATCTGAGCCATGGTTTGATGATAGCCTGAGATTACTTAAGCAAGTATGTCGAAGGCTGGAAAGAAAATGGCGCTTGCACTATGTACATGACGATAAAATCACCTATAAAAAAGCAATTGCAGATTACAAAGAAAAAATTCTAGCAAAAAAAAACAGTACTTCTTGGCCAAAATTAGCGCATCCCTTAACTCTACCAAAGAACTTTTTTCTACAGTGCAGAAATTGAGTAAACTCCCTGGTCAGAAAAATATAGCAGCAGACCAAGACTTCTGCAACCGGCTAGCAGACTCCTCTCAGGCCAAACTTAAAACAGTCTCGGACCTGTTTCTATCCACCCGTCAGGGGTCGGGAGGGCACTTAAATGGCTCCCCCCTCCATCACGATAGAGGGTCCGAGTGGTGAAGGTATGCTAGCAGTTTCTAGTTCTTGTCTGTATGCCTTCAACACTCTCTCAGAAACTCAGGTCATGACAATTCTCGGCCAAACGAGATCAGGCTCCCCCTGGGACCCTTGCCCCCCTAAGATCCTTCACCTGGCCCTGGGGTCACTACTAGCTACCTTACTGACATCTTTAACTGTATTTTCTCCAATGGGTATTTTCCGATACCATGGGAGAAGGCATCCATCCTCCCACTCCTGATAACACTGATCCAAGCAACTACAGGCCTATCTCCCGACTACCCCTTCCAGCTAAAGTCATCGAGACGGCCATGAACACAGAGCTCAGCCGATTCATAAAGGACAATAATCTCCTAGTCAGGGCCCAGTATGGTTTTAGAAGCCAGCACAGCCCAGAGCTGGCCCTGATTAATGTGTCGGAGGAAATAAGAGAGGTCTTGGATAGGGGTGGGAAGACTGCCCTGATCCTCTTAGACCTCTCGGCAAGGCTTTGGCCCTTTTGAACTCCTTTCTCCGTCACAGGGAGCAACGAGTGGAGCTTGGTGGACATACATCATCCTGGTTCACCTTTCCATGTGGGGCGTCACAGGGCTCCTCCTGGAGCCCTACACTTTTCAATCTATATGTTGCCCCCCTTTGCTCTCTTATTAGGTCTTTTGGTTTCGAGACAGTGTTGTATGCCGACGACACACAAATCATAGCATCCTTTTCAGGGGACTCAACAAATACTGCTCGGAGATTTCAGGATTGTATGCGGAAAGTTGGGCATTGGATGTCCCAAAACTGCTTGAGGCTGAACACAGGGAAAACTGAGGTACTCCTGTTTGGGCGAGACACCTCCTTCTGGCAACCCAACTGGTGGCCTCAGGAAATGGGAGAGATCCCCACTCCCAACCCCAAGGTAAAAAATCGAGGAGTCTATTTTGACACCAAGTTGTCCTTTGAGGGACAAATAAACACACTTACCTCAGCATGTTTTTACTCGATCAAATTTATCAGGAAAATTCTCCCCTACATCCCATTAGAACTTCAGAAATCCGTGGTTACAGCCTTGATCCTGTCTAGAATAGATTAATGTAGTGGGCTGTTTTTAAATATACAGTCACGTCTCCTCAACAAAATGCAAGTTCTTCAAAACGCAGCAGCTCGCCTTCTACTTGACATTCCGAAACGTCAATCAGTGGCCCATGCACTTCCAATTCTGCACTGGCTTCCAGTTAAAAGAAGGACTGAATTCAAGGCCCTCTGTATCGCTTTCAAAGCACTACATGGCTTGGGCCCAGAATATTTTGCAGACAAATTCAAGTGGTACATTCCGGAGAGGCAGCTGCACTCTGCGACCGCTGCAAATCTGTTGATCCCCAGGGCCAAAACGGCTTCCTGGGGGGGGGGGGAGTGAGAAGCTTTATTCTAGGCACAGCCAGATTGTGGAATTCCCTCCCACTGACACTAAAGACAGAAAATAATCTACTGGGATTTCGTAAACTTTTAAAAACTCAGCTTTTTAACAACTGGCCCGTCACAGCATGTTAATTTTCCACTCTGGTCAGTATATCGGGGGGAACCACCGCGCCTAGACACCTCCGGGTATTAGCGCGCGTTATAAATTTAATTTTCATTTCATTTCATAGCCATGGTAGGGGGAGAAAGCATGCCAAGGTCTGGAGAAGTGTCCAGGCCACTGGCATCACCCAGGTCCTCTCTCCAGTCCGGTTCTTCCAGCTGGTCTGCCAAAGGGTCCAGCGACCCCACCCAGTCCTCATCACCACCATCTGGTTGGTGGGGAACACCATGGATGAACAGGGGTACAAAGGTACCCTCTGGCGTCAGATCCAATGTCAACTGACTGGCTCCGGGTCCATCTCGGGGGGTGAGGATGGGGACAGCGCCGGCCGGGGCACGGCCAGCGCCGGGCGTGTCGTCGCTGGGATCAGCACCGGGGAAGGTCGAGTGAGATCGACCGGCGTCGATTTAGATCCAGGCGTGGATCCGCGGGGCCCTCGGGCGCCAGGGTCAGAGCCGCCAGCATCGAAGTCCCAGGGCCCCCAACCGGCTCTGCAGGGTCTGAAGGCGTGCCAGCAGAGTCGGTGTGCCCAAAAAAGAGGTGAAGGGCCTCGTAGAACTTGTGGAGTTGGGCAGGGGATGCTCCGGCTCCCGGAAACAGGGGGAGGCGTGGAGTTGGCCCTGAAGTAGGCACTGGAGATGGAGCCTTAGAGTGACGAAGCTCTGACTCCCACGTTGCATCAGCCAACCCACGGGGAGAAGGCGTTCGCCTTCTTCTTCTTGGACTTACCGAAGACCTCGAAGACTTTGAGTGCGACGAGGTGTGGGGGCTCGGCCAACGGCCTCGAGACCTTCCTCTCGAAAAAGACCAGGAACGACGCAGAGCCAACCGCCGGGCCTCCAATAACTTTAGGGACCACTCCCGCAAAGACTTTTGATTCATGGCCCAGCAGTCGGAGCACGACTTTGGGTCGTGGTCGCGCTCAAGACACCAAAGACACACGAGGTGTGGATCTGTCACAGACATCAGCTTGTGACAGGAGTTACAAGGCTTGAACCCGGTCCGGTGTTGGGACATCCCTCACGCACCAGGAGTCAACAGACTTGAAAAAGAAGTCGACAAAACGTTGAATAAAGCTAGTCAAAAAATGACCAAGGGGTAGCTCTCACCAGATCTGTGCAAGGCTGGCGCGGAAAAAGAAAGAACTGAAGTCAGCGTGCAGGGATGGCATCTAAGTAGACACTGCGACATTATCCCGGCGACCACGACGCCGACGACGGACGCGGAGTCGCCCGACGCCACCCACAGACGCGCAGGGGTACTGCTAAGAATAAATTCTCCGGGTCCAGTCTGATGCCTGGGGGGAATTCTTAGGTAAGGAATCAATAACTAACTGTCTCTTTCAGATTAAGAAATACACTATTTCCGCTCCAATCTGTGCAACAGCATGGAAAGTGTTGGAATTCAAAGGGGTAAAATTTACTAACCTCCCCCCCCCCCCAGTCTGTGCAACAGTAGGAAAATCACTGGACTTCAGAGAGGTTACATTTACTATTCCCACTCCAGTCTGTGCAACAGTAGGGAAAGTGATGGACTCTGGAGGGGTTAAATTTACTATTCCAACTTCAGTCTGTGCATCAGTAAGGAAAGCGTTTGACTTCGGAGGGGTTAAATTTACTATTCCCACTACAGTCTGTGCAACAGTAGGGAAAGCGTTGGACTTCGGAGGGGTTAAATTTACTATTCCAACTCCAGTCTGTGCAACAGTAAGGAAAGCATTGGACTTCGGCAGGGCTACATTTTATATTCCCACTTAGTGCTTGATTTGTAAACAAATAATTGCCAGGGCTCTCGTCAGGAAGGCCACTGCAGCTTGCACCACACATTGCCCCTACCATGCTGCCAATGATAGTAACAACAAAACTACAAACTATCACACTCCTACAAGTGTGACAGTTCGGACTATTTCAGGCCCCCAAACCTATAAGAGTGGCTTGGGCAGCATGCAATAATCATTTTTAGGTCTCGCGCCTAGCGTTGCAGTGCGCAGCACTGCTCGCGCAGCGCGAGACCTCTTGTATGGGCTTCAGAAAGCTAACCACACGCTCGTGCGTGTGGTTTTGCTTTCGGAAGCCCACATTGGCTGTAGCGTGCTTTTAAAAAAAAAAAAACGGCACGCAATTGGGCAAAGGCGGGCGCATGTCCCGCCTTTGCCCCGCCCATTCCCACCGGTGTCTAGCACGCGCAGCAGCGCGCGTTCGCCTCGCTGCCGCGCTCCCTTTCCCCCCCCCCCGCTCCTCTGTGGTGCGCGCGCACCACTGGTTATTTCGGTGCTGTCGGCATGTGAGGCTTTTGGATGGGGAAAACGGTGATCCGAGATGCTGGATACATGCCTAAGGGCCTATCCAGCACCCTATAAAGGGCGCCCCATTTCATGTGCATTTTGATGTCTGTCACACAATTCACCCCGAGGCGTCCCATTTCATGTTGCTGCCGTGCCCTGCTAAACGCCGCGGGACAACATACCCAAGCTGGAATGTACGGCCAACGACACAAAAATCTAAAATGTTGAAAACCATATGCAAAAAAAGAATGAAATTGCCATGGAGTGATTTTCAAAGAAGAACTGAACCCGAAGGGCAGCTCATTCTGGTGACCGGAAGCCAGTCACTGCGGTAGGTTTCTGTGTTCAGAAGAGATGGGGGTTGGGGGGGCACTTAGGGCAGAGAGGGAAAGTTCTGCTGAAACAGAAGGAATCGCTCCCTTCCCGCCACCAGCTCGTTAAGGACGGCTCTGATTTTCTCAATTAAATTCACTGGCATCCGCCCCCGTGGCACTGCCCCCCAGCCTTGCCAGCCCCCGCTTCTACAATCATTTATTCCACCTTTTTATTCTTACAATCTGTGCCGAGCAGAGGTGGGGAGTGGCGGTGCAGGCTGGCGATTAAATCATTTTAAGAGTGCCAGGCCAACTTCTCTGAATTGCAAAATAGGGTCGGCACTCATAAAGGAAGCTATTTGCGCATGCAAGTCAAACATGCACATGCAGATAACTTGGTGAATGAGGCTGCCCGTCTTCCTGTGCCCATGACTGATCATATGTGCATGCTTTTTTAGGTGTCCTTTCCTCCTCTGTAGAGTTTCTTTTTTTATTTATAGTGGCTGGTGGTATGGGCAAGCGCAGTTGCTACTTTAGTCTTCCCAGAAAATGAGAACGTTCAGTTAGTGCCCAGTGTGAAGCAAGCAGCCTCTAGACGCTATGCACTTATTGGCTGTCCTTGAGATTCCATTAGGTATAAGCCTCACACTACAGGTTTCGGATTGGCACTGTGTTGTAATGTTGTGATAAGTAATGCTGTGCTGGTGCCTCTCACTTCGTTCTGGTCCATTCATTCATCTTTGCGCCAAATACGCTTCGCTTTTCTCTTTCACGCGGTGCTGAAAAGGGTGGAGGGCGATTCCTGCCCGAGGAAAAAATGCATGTCTGTTGAAACCAAATTTCATCTGCAAGGGGGTGGGTAGTCGAGGCTTCAGGAGGCAGCACTGAGGCGCCTGCCTCCCGGCGGCATGCAAACTTTCGAACTGCAGCATTGCGTCTTTTCTATAGCATGTCATACCTCTTGTCGGGTCCCTGAAGCACTTGCAGAAGAGGGATCGGGGTTAGCTGTGCCAATAAGGCTTGGTGGTGGCGGGCATGTGATGCCCAGAGAGTGCTCCAATGTTGACGCAGGGGCGTTTGACACGCATTTTACGCATTTATGGTGGAAAGCAAAGACGTGTGAGTTTAGCAGCACATTTTGAACAGGATGAAGGACTCGTGGCCCAGATCCCTGCCTTAGAGAGGAGGGGCAGGGGGCAGGGGGCGCGGGGAGCCGGCCCCCTTGGTTCCCACGGCCCAGGAGGGAGCAGACCCTGAGGGGGATGCCCTGGAGCCTACCAGGGAGCCCCGTCGTAGATAGAAGGCTGCGGGGCCCTGGGCTGCTGCCCATATTGCCCATGCTTAGCGCCGGCCCTGGCTGGAAGTATTAGCCCCTCCCCCTGAAATTTGGCTCTAGTTGCACCCCTGATGGCAATAGACCAGATGCATGCTGCTATAAAAGTCAATGGGGGAAATACATTTCAAAAATCACTTTTAGCGGAGTGTGCAGGTTTGTGTATTTCTATGAAAGTGCATGGGCTTGTCTGTGTCACTCTATCTACATCTGTCTGGGTGTGCGTGGGCGAGGCTTGTCTGATTAAGATCTAAGAATCTGCCTCGGGCACCACACAACCCCTCCCTTAACGCCTTTCACAGCGCAGCAGTAAATGGAAGAACAATTCCTTGAAAACCTACACACATCCCAGGGTGCTTCGGGGCTGGGTCAGCACCGCCAGCGTTCAGCAGGGCCCAGCCCTAGACCTCTTTACGGCTGTGAACCTATAAATGCGGCTGTCCGCGGCCCCCGCAGGGGGCCACCTCAGCAGGGCGGCCCTTTAGTGCCATTTAGGCACCGCCCAGCCGCTCTAGTCTCTGGAGGGGTTCTTGGAGCCCTCTAGCTTGGTCACCGCAGTGACGTCCTTCCGGTGCGCCGAGGTGGGGGGAGGGCATATATGCCTCCCCAGCCCCTCCTGGCGTCCTCTGTTGCACCAGCCACGCCGTCTAGGTGGTCGTGCGGAGGAGCTGCTGCGGTTTTAAGCCGTCGTGTCCCTGGTCTGGCGTCGGTTGTGTGGTGAGTGAAGGGGCATTACCAGCCTCCCCGTGGTCCCTGATGCCTGGTGGGTGTTGGGTTGCATGGGGGGAGCGGCATGGGCTGTAGGCCCGCGGCCCGGTTTTGCACGGCCTTTGTTGTGCCCTTCGGCCAAGCTTCTCTGCCATAGCTACGGGGGCAGCCGTGTGAGCCCGGCCTGCGGTCCCGGTCTCCTGTGCGGTTGAGCAATGGAGTGGTTTTGGCAGAGGGAACAGAGAGCGGTGTGGTGGGTGTCCGCAGCCCTGTCGGTGCACGGGCCCCCCATTTGTGTCCTGGACGCACAGTGTCCTGGGGTGGAGGCGGCGGTCGGCATCGTGCGGGAGAATGAATGCCTCATGTTTGGGGGCATCACCGGAATCTAAGCAGTAGCCTCACCAGAGATGAGTTTGCGTCGGGATGACCGCGCTTTTTGCATTGTCTGTATCGTAGTAGTTATTTATTTGGAGTGTCGTGGGGGCACGAGAGAGCTGGCAGCCCATATTGTTGGTTGCAGCCAGGCGGGCATACTACATTGTTTGAATTTGCCTTTTCTACCATGCAGGCGACGCACCCAGCTCCGGTGTTTTCAAAGTTGAAATAGTAGTTGGGTCTCGGCGTCAGCTCTCCATCCCGTGATTCGGAGCTGATCACTTGGTCCCATGGTGCCTCCAGAGAGGTGTGTATTGGGGCTGGTGCTTGTGGGTGCTCCGGTGCCTTCGGGTCCTCCTCATGCGATGGGCAGGAGCGCAAAGGGTCCCGGAGTCGGTGGAAGTTTCTGGGGGCGAGGTCGCGAGTGCGGCCCTGCTCCCACTTTTAGAACGGAGTGGTCCGGCATGCGGGCTATTGACTTGTCAGGCGGTGCGATAGTGCTGTTTCGGGAGCGGGAGCATATGAGCGGCATGGAGGGGGAGGATGTGGTCATGCCATTGGAGCCGGGCCGGTTGGTCGCTTAGTAGAGGCCGGTTAATACTAGTACCGGCAGGGATGCGGGCAGGCCAGTACAGCCTTATGGCCCCCTCCTCCTACAATTCAGGTTTCCTCATTCAGGTTTTATATAATTACACACTGTAGCAGTGTGGTTAGGGTCTTGGACTCGTACGCTAAGGTTGTGTGCAAGTCCTGGTACTTCAATGGTGGTCTCTGAGTTAAAGATAATAGCCACTGGCACGTTCATGAGAGAGAATAACCTACCACCTATATAATGACACACTGGGGCAGGGTGGTTAGGGTCTCTGTTTGTTCGTGCCTGTTTGATGCGAGATGGTTGGTATTTGGGCACAGCTGTGTTGGGTCTGTCCTCGTAATATTGGGGTTAGCCTGACTTTAAATCTGTTTGTTACACATGGTTTTAATGCTGGGGGCATCTCCAAGCCCTGTACTCTGAGGCACATGGGCTGTGTATGTGTCGTTCTAAAAGGACATGAATTTGATCTCCATTAAAAAAAAAAAGACGCCCATCTTTGTTGAATGATAACCAGCTGTGCTCTTCACTGGATTATATCCAGCGGAGCTCCTCACTGTATTATGTCCTGCTGTGGTAGACAGTTGTAGACGTGAGCTGATGTAGTCATCTGGTGGTTGGGGCGCCGCATGTAGGGGGACTAGGACGAGGGGCGGGATATAGCTACTTGTCTACTGCATTATGGTGCCTTTTGCATTGGAAGTACCTTAACAGACCTCGGCACCATCCGGAGCATATCAGGGCACCGGCAGCAGAAGTGTTCCGATGTTCCCAACGCCAGTTTGGCATCCATGGGTTTTTAGCGCTGATGATTTGATCCTTTGTGGTGCAACAATGGAGTTGAGTACAGGCTTGGCATCTTCATGGTGGATATGGCAATTAGGGATGCCGATAGCTGGGATCGGGATTTGGGGGCACGCAGGTTCCTGTGATCCCGGCGCGCAATTTTGGGGGGCAGTTCAGTGGTCCGCTTGGCTGAGGAGCCGGGTGCGAGATTCGGCGGGAACGCTCAGGAGTTTCCGATTCTGCAATGGTCATGTGTCTTGCGCGTTGGGTGTCCAGCTGGGTCACTCATGCGGGCGTTTCGCTGCCCGCATCACTAATCAGGTTTGGTTTTTGGTGATGTAGCGAAGTTTATTGTGCGGAGGCTTGGCTGCATCCCGACAGTGTTAGATGAGGCAATTTCACATCTTGATTGTCCACTGTGCCAGCTATTCACAAGCAGGTTTAAGGTTTTAACCTTTCCTTCTGATCAACATGGGCTTAGGATTCGGACCAAGCGGAGCCGGTGCTTTGTCTTTGCAAGCCAAGTTGTGCATCGTGCTATCAGGCGTCCTTTAGATGCAAGTGAATGTTGCGAGGCTGACAGATCAAGCGACTGCGCGCAGATGCGTGGGGAAGCTTCATATTTGGACCACTCCTTCCTTGTCCTGGTGGTACCAAATAGCCTTTGGGACTTTGAGTTAGTAAGGTGCTAAGGCCACTCGGTGGCACTGTGGCTACTTTGTTGAACGGGGATAGAACGTTTCGGTATGTTCTTTTATTTCATTTTGGAACTAATTTTAGGTCTTGTCTTTCATATAACCAATTTCAGACCTCCGCGTGCGGCGGGGACATGAGAAAGCAGATCCTCAAATAAATAAACTGTTGCCAGTGCCGCAAGGGGCATTCACGCAGTTACAGTGAATGGGACAATTAAACTGCCCCTAGGAGAATGCTGTTCCAGTCCCTTACAGGGGACAACATTTACGAGGTAATAGTGTTGATGAACTCCACAACACATTTCATCACAAAATACCCCTTCATAGTGTTCTGTCGACTACCCTGTCCTGAAATGTGCAGGGGGTAGCTGGCATGGGTAGGTTGGATATGCACCGTACCATTGTTCGATTATGCTCCAAGAAAGTGTCGGTCATAGTCTTTTGAATGTCACTCACAGTTGTACTGAAATGATGGACATGTCACACATAGCAATCTGAAACCTGGGCAGCTTGGATGGGGGCGGCTAGCTCGCGGTTGGCTATGCAACTGAGCTGTAATTGTGGCTTATTTCACCTTATGCAAATAGAAGCACTGATTAGCCAACAGATGGGCTTGTCTAGGTAGTGCTCCTTTTGGAGTAAATATAAGGATGCAATGACGTGCCGAATGCACAAGTTACTAACTTGTGTAACGATATATCTGTAAGAGACAGTAGTTAGTGACAGATTCCTTACCTTAGAATATCCCCAGGCGTCAGGCTGGATCCGGAAAGTTTTTTGCGTAGCAGTACCCTTGCGCGTCGGTAGGCGGCGTCGTGCGGCTCCGCGTCCGTCGTCGGCGTCGTGATCGCCGGGATGACGTCGCGGGCAGTACTTAGGCGCCGCCCTGCGCGCTGACGTCAGTTCTGTACACGACTTTCCGCGCCAGGAACGCAGAGCCATGCAAGAAGCTGACATAGGTGTCTGAAAAATACTAGGGCCCTGAAAGGGATGTCCTTAACCCTAGAAATCAGTTCGCAGAACGGGGAGGATGGGTGGGCGGTAAGGAATCTGTCACTAACTACTGTCTCTTACAGATATATCGTTACACAAGTTAGTAACTTGTGCATCTGAAAGAGACACGTTAGTGACAGATTCCTTACCTTAGAATAGATACCCCAGCAATACCAACCCCGGTGGTGGGTCTGCGAACAAAGATCAGACAAGGAAGTCCTGGAGGACAGAACGGCCAAAGAAGCCGTCCCTCCGGACCTGACTGTCAAGGCAGTAATGCTTTGTAAACGTGTGCAGCGAGGCCCACGTAGCTGCCTGACAGATAACCGGCAGCGGAACACCGCGGCCCAAGGCCGTGGTAGCAGCCGTTGCCCTGGTGGAATGGGCACGCAGCCCAACAGGAGGTTCCTTTTTAGCCAAAGAATAGCAGGTCTTGATGCACAAGGTAACCCAGCGGGAGATGGTCCTCTTGTGCACCGCCCGACCTTTTGGCGCCCACGTAGCCAACAAAGAGCTGGTCATCCACCCGGAAGTGTTTTGTGCGGTCAATATAGAAAGAGAGCGCACGTTTTGGGTCCAGACGGTGGAGCCTCTCTTCCTCTCTGGAAGGATGCGGAGGCGGAAAGAAGGTGGGCAAAGTGATGGTCTGCCCAATGTGGAAAGCAGTAACCACCTTTGGCAAGAAGGACGGACGCGTCCGAAGAACAACCTTGTCTGGATGAACAGACAGAAAGGGAGGTTTGCAAGATAGAGCCTGGAGCTCACTCACCCGCCGAGCGGAGGTGATGGCCACCAGAAAGGCTGTCTTCAGAGTCAGAAGACGAAGAGGACAGTTATGTAGAGGCTCAAAGGAGCGCACATTAAAAAGGTAAGAACCAAGTTCAAGTCCCACTGAGGCATCACAAACGGAACAGGAGGGAAGAGGTGAGTAATGCCTTTTAAGAACCTGTTAACAACAGGGGACTTGAAAAGGGAGGGCTGATCAGGGAGCCTGAGGAAGGCCGAGATAGCACAAAGATAACCCTTGATGGTACCCAGGGCAGAACCCTGTTGGGCCAAAGAGAGAAGGAACAGAAGGACCTCAGAAAGAGGGGCAGAAAGGGGATTCACAGCCTTTGCTGTGCACCATGCCACAAATTTGTTCCACCTGCAGGCGTATACCACCTTAGTGGAGGGACGCCTGGCTGCCAGAATCACATCACAAACTTCGGGAGGCAAGTCGAAAGGAATCAACTGCCGCCGCTCAATCTCCACGCAAGCAGGTGTAGACTGGACAGGTTCGGGTGGAGGACCGTCCCCTGCTGCTGCGACAGAAGATCCTCCCGAAGAGGCAGACGGATCGGGGGATCTACGCTCATATTGAGTAGCTCGGGATACCAAACTCTTCGAGCCCAGTCCGGAGCCACAAGAATGACTTGGGCCCGGTCGTGCCGAATCTTCTTCAACACTCTGGGTAGAAGTGGTATAGGCGGAAAGGCGTACAATAGACCGCAACTCCACTCGTGACGAAAAGCGTCGCCGAGCGAGTGCCGCCTTGGAAATTCCAACGCGCAGAACTGATGACATTGCGCGTTCTCTTCGGTGGCGAATAGATCTAACCAAGGCTCTCCCCACTGTAGAAAGAGTCCTTGCGCCACTTCCGAGTGAAGACGCCATTCGTGATCCATCATGCACCTGCGGCTGAGTTCGTCCGCCCTGGCGTTCAGGGAACCTGCCAGGTGTTGAACCACCAGGAACATGCCCTGATGTTCCAGCCATGTCCAGAGGCGCAGAGCCTCCTGACAAAGGGTCCACGACCCCACCCCGCCTTGTTTGTTGCAGTACCACATGGCGGTGGTGTTGTCTGTGAACACCTGCAATACCTTCCCTTTGACAGAGGGAAGGAATGCCTTGAGTGCAAGTCGGATCGCCCGGAGCTCCAGAAGGTTGATATGGAGCCGGGACTCCGCCGGAGACCAGAGGCCTCTGATCTCCGCCTCTCCCATGTGACCGCCCCATCCCAGAAGGGACGCGTCCGTCACAACTGTGTGCTCTGGCTGGGGAAGGGAGAGGGATCTGCCCATGACCCATTGCCGGTTCGAGAGCCACCACTGCAACTGTTTTGCAGTCCCCTCCGAGATCTGGACGTGATCGGACAGGTCGCCCTGGTGCTGCGCCCACTGGAACTTCAGGTCCCACTGCAGAGCCCGCATATGCCATCTGGCATGAGTGACCAGCAGGATGCAGGAGGCCATGAGGCCCAGCAGCCTCAGGGTCATCCGTACCGAAACCCAGGATAAGGGCTGAAAGATCGGAATCATAGCCTGAATATCCCGGACTCGCCGTTCGGGAGGATAGGCCCGAAACTGCGTCGTGTCCAGAACTGCTCCGATGAAAAGGAGCTGTGGAGAAGGAATCAGATGCGACTTTGGCACATTGATGGAGAACCCCAGCGAGTGCAGGAGTTCGGCCGTAGTCTGGAGGTGGGAGACAACTGCCTGGGACGAGCCCGCCTTCAGCAGCCAGTCGTCGAGGTAGGGGAAGACTGAAACCCCTGCCCGGCGCAGATGAGCTGCGACCACCGCCATCACTTTCGTGAACACCCGAGGGGCACTGGTAAGGCCAAAGGGGAGCACGGTGAACTGAAAATGCTCGAGGCCTACCGTGAACCGAAGGTAACGCCGGTGGGCCGGCAGGACGAGGATGTGGAAATAGGCGTCCTGCAAGTCCAACGCTACCAACCAGTCTCCGGGGTCGAGGGCAGTCAAGACCTGAGCTAGGGTGAGCATCTTGAACTTCTCCTTCCGGAGGAAGCGATTGACGTTCCGGAGGTCCAAGATAGGACGCATGTCCTCCTTGTCCTTTTTGGGCACCAGAAAGTAGTGGGAGTAGCAACCACGCCCTACTTCTGGGGTCGGAACATGCTCGATGGCCCTCTTGGCCAAGAGGGCCGTGACTTCCTTCTGTAGAAGCACCAAGTGATCCCCTGACATGCGGTGGAATTGAGGTGGCATGGCTGGGGGGTGGTCTCGAAGGGGAGGGAGTAGCCCCTTCGGACAATGTCCAAGACCCACTTGTCCGAGGTGATGGGACGCCAGTGGTGAAGGTGATGGCGGACCCTGCCCCCGACTGGCGTGCTGTGCACCTGAAAGGAGGGACTAGGAGGGCTTGGAGGCCGCGGACGGGTTGGAGGTGGTGGCCTGACCCGCACGCTGGTTGCCCGAACCGCCACGGCGGTATCCACGTCCTCGGCCACGCGAAGGCGCTTGCTGCGCGGGCCGTTGGCCGGGCTGTGGACGTGACTGGGCGCCCCTTCCGTGGCCACGAAAGGGGCGAAAAGCAGACGTTTGCGGAGGGCGCACAACAGCAAGGCCCAGGGACTTAGCAGTAGCCCGTGAGTCCTTGAAACGCTCCAGCGCATGGTCTGCCTTTGAACCAAAAAGACCGACTCCATCAAAGGGCATGTCCATGAGAGTATTCTGGACATCCCCTGAAAAACCAGTGGTTCTCAGCCAGGCGTGGCGACGCAGCGCCACCGTCGTTGCAAGCGATCTGCCCAGCGAGTCGGCGGTATCAAGGCCACAGCGGATGGTATACTTAGCCGCATCACGCCCTTCCGCAATAGCGCGGGTAAGCAGTGTCTGGACCTCCTCAGAACACTGCGGCAAAACATCAGCCACCGAATCCCACAGGGAGTGGGTGTATCGGCCCAAGAGGCAAGCGGTATTAACAGACCGCAAGCCAGCACTGGAGGAAGAGAAAGCCTTCTTCCCAAAGTGATCCAGGCGCTTGGATTCCCTATCCGGAGGGGCGGTAGGGAAGGCTGTTTGGGAGGCAGAGGCTTGGACAACCAAGCTCTCAGGGGTGGGGTGTTGGGAGAGAAACAGGGGGTCGCCCGGAGCCGGGCGATGGCGTCGGGCCACGTTCCTATCCACAGGAGCCCCTGTGGTGGGTTTGGACCAGGCACCCAAAAGAACGTCAGTGAGTGCATCGTTGAACGGCAGCACAGGCTCCGAAGAGGAGGCCGCCGGCTGAAGCACTTCAGTCAGGAGGTTAGTCCTGACGGCCACTGTAGGCAACTGGAGATTTAAGGCTCCAGCAGCTCTACGCAACACCGTTGCAAAATTAGCCCCCTCCTCCGTTGCCACGGGAGGAGACAGCATGCCAGAGTCGGGGGAGGTATCCAGCCCACTGGCATCCCCAAGTTCCTCAACCCAGTCCGGGTCAAACTCGCACTGTTGTGTGAGAGGGTCGTCAGACCCCTCCCAGCTCTCCTGGTCCTCCTCAGGTTGAAAAGATGGAGGAGGAGGGACATAAGGGACCCAAGGCCTCATCGGCGCCGGAACCGGCGTCGGGCGGCGCCGGTCCGGCTCCATGTCCGGACCCGGGGAGAACCGGGGAACGACGCCCCCGGAGCCCCGGACGGCGTCGGAAACGGCACCGGGGACATCGGCGTCGGCGGAGGCGTGGTTAGGTCAACCGGCGTCGATGGGGGTTGCGGCACCACCGGAACCGGGGTCGAGGCCGGGGCCGGAGCCGAGGCCGGGACGAAGGCTGGTGGGACAGGCGACGCCGGGACCGGAGTCGACGGCGACGCCGGAGCAACCCCATCTGGGCCCGCGGGGCCCGAAGGCGCACCGGAGGGACCTTGAGGCCCGAAGAGGCGGGCCATGGCCGACAGGAATTTCTGTACTTCGGCCGGAGTCGCCCCGAACCCGGGAAGGACGGGTAATGCGGGGGCAACTCGACAGGCACGTCCGGGGCCGCGGGGACGGTGCCGACAGGGACCTCAGCCGAGTCGCGCGACCGGCGAGGCGAAGTCTTAGAGCGATGACGCCGCTTAGACTTCTTGTGCTTCGACTTACCGGAGGAGCGCGAAGACTTGGATTCCGACGAACGGCGGGGACTCCGCGTCCGGCCCCTCGACCTCTCCCGGGACCGGGGCTTGCTGCGGCGCGGAGCCGACTGCCGGACTTCAAGGAGCTTTCGAGACCGCTCTCGCAAAGCCTTCGGATGAAGTTTCCGGCAGTCAGGGCACGACTTCGTGTCGTGGCCTCGGCCGAGGCAGAAGAGACACTCGAGGTGGGGGTCCGTGATGGACATCATACGACCACATTCCTCGCAGGGCTTAAAGCCGGGCATCCCTACGACACCTTAGGAGTCGTGAAGACTCGTTGAAGAGAACAGTGAAAAATTTCACAAAAAGATAGTCAAAAAGTGACTAGGGCACTGCTCTTCCCGGATCTGCGCTTACTGGCGCGGAAAAAGAAGAACTGACGTCAGCGCGCAGGGGCGGCGCCTAAGTACTGCCCGCGACGTCATCCCGGCGATCACGACGCCGACGACGGACGCGGAGCCGCACGGCGCCGCCTACCGACGCGCAAGGGTACTGCTACGCAAAAACTTTCCGGATCCAGCCTGACGCCTGGGGATATTCTAAGGTAAGGAATCTGTCACTAACGTGTCTCTTTCAGATATGTAATGTAACTGGCGCTCATGTATAGCGTTTCAACACATTTGCAGTCACATACACGTTACATTGTGTAATTAATATGTGATTCTCAATGCGCGTTAGATGAACGCTATGAATGGCGGATCGGTCAGGCTTTTCAGAGAGTGGAATACCTAGTACATGGGCGGTGTGCCGGTGGCCGGTCTGAATGCCATAGTCATTGCCTGAGCAGGCTAGGTAGCCCTGCAGATTAGTTTTAACTCTTAAACAAGCCTTAAGCTTGTTCAGGGCTCCCTCAGCTCTGTTGGTGTCTTTTATATTGGCCAGGTCCTTCGGGAACTCTTCACCGCTGTGTCCGGGACCAGGTGGAAGGTGTACACATCGCTTTCATCACCTATTTAAGCTTAAGTGTTGAGGGTGTTATAATGTTCCCTGGTCTTTCTGAAGGGCCCCATAGGGTAGGATGACCCAGCGGCAAGGAGCAGCTAGGAGTAGTTTACGTGTGCATTATCAACCATGAAGCCAAGTATGCATCGCGGGGCTCTGCTCACACTAAAGTGGGCCTAGATCGCACAAAGCATAGGATAAGTGCGGTGTCAGTCATATATGGCGAATTATGAGAATATGCCGGAGGTAGCATCTATGACATTACATACTTGATTTCATTTTGCGTGGCGGGGCGTCTGCCCTGGCAGCAAACGGACAGGGTGCCCTGGGTGGGGCAAAACAGTATATCAGTGGTGTTGAATATTGGTACGTTAAACCAATTTGCACGGCCAGGGTGCCATAAAGGGGAAGGCCACTTGGGGGCAGTGTTTCTCACTGTTGGCCGCACGTGAATGAACAATGTCTTCATTCACTAATACCAATATGGGCATCGCTCCTTCCTTCTCAGCAAGGTAGACCAAAGCGGGTTGATGTGCCAATTTTAATTCAGTAGTTTGGATGGCGCCGATGTCTCGAATCCATCAATATTTCTTTGACGATCGGCGACTCGCATTTGAGGTCCATGGTTCTTTGCGTGGTTAGTTAATGTTTCCAGTACCCATAGACACCCGTTGCTTACGGCCTCATGCTCCCATTGCTTCACCCTTGTTTTGGTCGTCCATAAAGGGGGCAGTCACTTGCGTATAAACCGTTGGTTGGCTACGTTGGTAGGACTTTTCTCACTACTGAGCTGTAGGACGGTGGCCCGATTGACCTAGTGAGTTATGTAATCCCTGTGATGTCATGATGAGGTTTGGTAGCACAGGAGTAATTGGGGCAGATGGTACTAAGTCTCTCTTGCATGGACGATACGAAGGGTAATTAAAAATTGTGTGGGAGCCTGGTGAAGAGCTACGGTCAGGCTAGGATGTCTCGTGCTTTCACTGCACTGTTGAGTCCCAGTCACGAGCGGATTATATCAGGGTCAGCTGGCTGTGGGTCAGGAAGCGCCAAGGCATCAGTAGCACTGAGCGGCTTACAGCCAGAGGCGGTATCCGATGCAAGGGGCATCTGTTAGATTAGAGCCCTACTCAGAGGTACCACCTTACGTGCTTGGAGGTCTGTTGGCACCGCCTTTCAATGGAAGCCATTGTCTAGCGGGCTGCTCTGAGCAGAGCATCTGCAGGCGTAAGTAACAGTATCCGCTACCAGTTCAAATGCGCATCTTGCACTAATTTACTCAGACCTGGGACAGGAAGTAAGGTGGGCTGGATAACTCTTGCTTCCACCGGCATTGGCACATCTTGTCAGGAGTGATTGACAAAGGACTGCACTTCAGCCAGGTAATGTTAGCACCCATCCACACCAAGCAGGTTGTTTAAGGTCACCTGGGCCGCAGTTACACAGCCCAGTAGTAGGCCCTTGTGGTTGCCAGTGCCAGGAATGACTAAATTGAACTAAACAGGAGGCGTGCCCGTGGGTTATACCAGCAAAAGTTTGGGAGTGCTAGACTCCGCTCATGGTCAAGGGGTGGTTTAAGTCGTTGGAGTGGCACCCTCATTTACCAGGGGTTCAATGCGACACGAGGGCATCGCCAAGTTTCGGCCAGAGCACGGGCATCGTGTGTTTCCCAGGGGTCAGCAAGTTTAGGCTAGGCAATTTCCAAACCTGGCATCAGCACACAAGGTAGTCGGGGCCAACCTGCTTGTTGGGACTTGGGTAGGCACCTGGGTAGTTGACACTCCTAGAAGAGGTGAGTTGTCTCAAATAGTGGGCACAACATGTGTCTCTGGCCTCACAGCGGTGTGGAGCCTGTCTCATTTATAGGTACGCACAGGCGAAAATTGTGTACTTAAGGTTCGCATGACCAATGGGGTTGTGGTATCTCCTAGCCTACCCACTGAAGGTGTACTTCAGCTAAACAGGGAACTGGGAATCTTGGTTTCCGTTACTTTGGCAGGTTTTAAAGCAGCCAGGGTCTGCAATGGACAGGTACTGTGCATCTGTGATCTGACAGCAGTTATGCAAGCGGGGTGCGCTGCTTAAGTTGTAATTGCACGAAAGGGTGAGGTGTCTCCAATAGGGGTACAAGACGGGTATTGTTTCAAACCAGCTTTGATACCATTGGGTGTTCACCAGGGTTTAGCAAGCAAGGGGTTTGTGCACCCGTCTGGTCAACGAGGAAGTAAGTGCTCCCAGAACCTAGGGTAGGTGACAAGTTCCTGCAGTAAGCGATGCCCGCCCAGTTAGCTGTGGTAGCCTCGCTGGGTGGTGACGCTGTCAGCCAGCATAGGTGCTGCCGTCCATAGAAATGGGGAAACTAGGTGTCAAGCACAATAGGCTATGTAAAAGAACATTTGGCACGACCAGTGATCAGCAATGATTAAAATTTAGCGGAGCAGTAAATTTCACACTTATGGGGTTGCCCAAGGGTGGGCAGTGGGAACGCACCGGCTCCCCTGGCCGGGAATATTCTAGGATGGGGGTTAGGTAGGACTTAGACAATCCTTAATGTTAGGCACCCTATCGCTCAGTGCGCACTGTATTGAATCAGACAGATTCTCTTAGCTGGTATGCCCAGGGGTCTCACCTCAGAGGGAGCTGAGCTGGCGGAATTCCTATAAGGGATGCTTGGCATGGGCAGGTGGGCCCCCCTTGCTCATTGTCACATACTACTAGTTGACATTCCTGGGCGTCATGATCTAGAAAGCAAAGGGACTGCAAGGTCAAGCATAATCCTCCTTGCCTGAATAGCCAAGGCGGGAGTGGGAGCGGTTACCCAACAAGGGGGCTGCTGTCCCATAGATGGGGGACACAGGGGTTCAGGTCACACAGTGCTAGTAGGACAGCAGCTAGGTGGGATCAGCAAATAGATGGGGCAATGTGATCCTTGGTGGTGGAAATCGCCCCGCCCACAGTTGGCACGGGGCTAGGTCAGGTGAGGCAGAGGAACTTTCCCGCAGGAGGGTGAATAGTTTCTGGCACAGGTTCACAGGACAGAAGAGCTTTGGTTTCTTCAGACACTAGCTGACCCAGGCGAAAGTCAAGAGCTACTGTGATAGAGATGGGGTTCATCTATCACCAGTAGGGGGTGATCTCTTCCCTTGGAATTGCAGGAGGCCTGGAAATGAGCGGGCGCATGTAGTAATGCGCTGTTTGGTGAGTTCAGCAACTACATGGGGCAATGTGAAGCTCTGATGGGTGGAGCTGATCCCCTGCAGAGGTGGCACAGTGCTAAGTCTGTCGAGGCCGTGAACATCCCTGTTAGAGGGAACTGTTCAGGGCGCAAGCTCGCAGACCAGAGGGGTCTGGGTTTCTTCAGACAAGTGCTGATTCAGGCTAATGTTAAAGGCTACTTTGCTAAAGATGGGGTCCATTGCCAGCCAGGCGCACGCCTAAGGTGGAGTTGACAAACATGGAGTGCATCTGCCACAGGCGGGCAGTGACACATACCACTGGGCATGCAGGAGGCCCTAGAAAGCAGGTTGCTTTGAGGAGGACGGTGTCCACTGTCCCCGGTGGGAATGGACTTGTTTCTCCTGGATGTACAGGAATATTTATTTGGAAAGGGCAGGTAATAGGAGGTGCAGTGGTGGAGGGGCCCTGGCTGCGGCGGTGGCCGCCTCCAGGGCTGTGGCGGAGTTACAGGGCGATCTGGAAGCAGACGGGTACAGTAAGGGTACCTCTGCGGCAGACCGGTACAGTAAGGAGTACCTCTGCGCGGCACAGTAGGGGTGCCAGAGCCAAAGACCAGGAGCCTCAGGGCAGGTTCCTGGAAAACCGCGACGGCGCCCCGTTAGTCCTTCGGGCGGTTGGGGGCCTGACCAACCGGGGGTTTGCTCCTGCTACGCTCCGCCCTGAAAAGGGCGTGAGTAGAACAGACCAACGTGTCACGTGATCCGGAAGAGGATCATCAAAGGTAGCACTGACTGGGTGTCCCACAGTGCTGGCTCACCAGGCGGGCGGGGGCAGCATAGGTTGGTACAGCTGCCCGCCCTTGGATCGCCCGTAAGATAACCCACATATTGCATACTCCTGTATGGAATAAACCTGCAGCAATATTTTCCCACTACAAAGATTGTCTCGTGTATTTATTCATTCTTGCATGCTCAGACGGGGTTGGGAGAAGTTGCCGATAATGGCACTATGCGGCTGTCCGCGGCCCCCGCAGGCGCCACCTCAGCAGGGCGGCCCTTTAGTGCCATTTAGGCACCGCCCAGCCGCTCTAGTCTCTGGAGGGGTTCTTGGAGCCCTCTAGCTTGGTCACCGCAGTGACGTCCTTCCGGTGCGCCGAGGTGGGGGAGGGCATATATGCCTCCCCAGCCCCTCCTGGCGTCCTCTGTTGCACCAGCCACGCCGTCTCCCACCCCACCTCTTACCCGGCGGACAGGCTGGTGGACAAGCTACTCAGAATGTTTTAATGTTTTCTTTTGTGTTGCAGGCGGAGTTACAGGGCGATCTGGAAGCAGACGGGTACAGTAAGGGTACCTCTGCGGCAGACCGGTACAGTAAGGGTACCTCTGCGCGGCACAGTAGGGGTGCCAGAGCCAAAGACCAGGAGCCTCAGGGCAGGTTCCTGGAAAACCGCGACGGCGCCCCGTTAGTCCTTCGGGCGGTTGGGGGCCTGACCAACCGGGGGTTTGCCCTGCTACGCTCCGCCCTGAAAAGGGCGTGAGTAGAACAGACCAACGTGTCACGTGATCCGGAAGAGGATCATCAAAGGTAGCACTGACTGGGTGTCCCACAGTGCTGGCTCACCAGGCGGGCGGGGGCAGCATAGGTTGGTACAGCTGCCCGCCCTTGGATCGCCCGTAAGATAACCCACATATTGCATACTCCTGTATGGAATAAACCTGCAGCAATATTTTCCCACTACAAAGTTGTCTCGTGTATTTATTCATTCTTGCATGCTCAGACGGGGGTTGGGAGAAGTTGCCGATAATGGCACTAAGACATTCAAACAGGACGAAAGTCTTCAAAGCAGCCGAACTTTGCAGCGTCGCCGTGGGTACACGTGTCACCACTGTGCCACTCATTCTTCAGTGACGTGTCCGGTGAGGGGTGAGGCGGTGGCTTTCGTTGTTTTTATTATTTATTTATAGTTTTGTTGCACTCAGTTCGTGAGTAGGAGCCTCGGTACCTGTATCTGGAATAAGGCTAACACTAGATGTGCACGAGCCAGCAAATTAACAGGGAGACCCAAGCCAGAGCCGAGCCAAGGGTCGGCTCCGGCTCCAAGAGCAGTGCACGAGCCGTGCCAAGGGCAGCTCCGGCTCCAAGAGCTGCGCACAAGCCGAGCCAAGGGCAGCTCCGGCTCCAAGAGCTGCGCACGAGCCGAGCCAAGGGCAGCTCCGGCTCCAAGAGCTGCGCACGAGCCGAGCCAAGGGCAGCTCCGGCTCCAAGAGCTGCGCACAAGCCGAGCCACGGGTCGGCTCCGGCTCCAAGAGCAGTGCACGAGCCGAGCCAAGGGCAGCTCCGGCTCCAAGAGCAGTGCACGAGCCGAGCCAAGGGCAGCTCCGGCTCCAAGAGCTGCGCACAAGCCGAGCCACGGGTCGGCTCCGGCTCCAAGAGCAGTGCACGAGCCGAGCCAAGGGCAGCTCCGGCTCCAAGAGCAGTGCACGAGCCGAGCCAAGGGCAGCTCCGGCTCCAAGAGCTGCGCACGAGCCGAGCCAAGGGCAGCTCCGGCTCCAAGAGCAGTGCACGAGCCGAACCAAGGGCAGCTCCGGCTCCAAGAGCTGCGCACGAGCCGAGCCAAGGGCAGCTCCGGCTCCAAGAGCTGCGCACGAGCCGAGCCAAGGGTCGGCTCCGGCTCCAAGAGCTGCGCACGAGCCGAGCCAAGGGCAGCTCCGGCTCCAAGAGCAGTGCACGAGCCGAGCCAAGGGCAGCTCCGGCTCCAAGAGCTGCGCACGAGCCGAGCCAAGGGCAGCTCCGGCTCCAAGAGCTGCGCACGAGCCGAGCCAAGGGCAGCTCCGGCTCCAAGAGCAGTGCACGAGCCGAGCCAAGGGCAGCTCCGGCTCCAAGAGCTGCGCACGAGCCGAGCCAAGGGCAGCTCCGGCTCCAAGAGCAGTGCACGAGCCGAACCAAGGGCAGCTCCGGCTCCAAGAGCTGCGCACGAGCCGAGCCAAGGGCAGCTCCGGCTCCAAGAGCTGCGCACGAGCCGAGCCAAGGGTCGGCTCCGGCTCCAAGAGCAGTGCACGAGCCGAGCCAAGGGCAGCTCCGGCTCCAAGAGCAGTGCACGAGCCGAGCCGAGCCAAGGGCAGCTCCGGCTCCAAGAGCTGCGCACGAGCCGAGCCAAGGGCAGCTCCGGCTCCAAGAGCAGTGCACGAGCCGAACCAAGGGCAGCTCCGGCTCCAAGAGCTGCGCACGAGCCGAGCCAAGGGCAGCTCCGGCTCCAAGAGCTGCACACGAGCCGAGCCAAGGGTCGGCTCCGGCTCCAAGAGCAGTGCACGAGCCGAGCCAAGGGCAGCTCCGGCTCCAAGAGCAGTGCACGAGCCGAGCCAAGGGCAGCTCCGGCTCCAAGAGCTGCGCACGAGCCGAGCCAAGGGCAGCTCCGGCTCCAAGAGCTGTGCACGAGCCGAGTCAGTGAAAATATTTGCCATGTACATCGTGCAAAACACATCATCTAAAAAAATTCCAAAGCCTCTTGAACATTCAAAAATGTATTTAACACATTTTTTTCAAAAGATCATAAATGCGCATTAAGGTAGTTATTGAAAGTGATAGTTTTTAAAGATGAATTTAGAAAATGTCTTCTCCAGCACTGTATCGAGGACAATGCCCAAGAGGCAAGTCAGTTGTCATATACACCCTAAACGTAGCCTATGTTCCTATTGTAGGTGGCGCAGAGTTGTGTGCTATTAAATAAAACATTAGAAAGGGATTTGTGCAGCTTACACCCTACCCTGGACGTACATATCTGTCAGTGCTCTCAGATGTGATAATGAAGAACAAGGAGACTTCGGTGGAATCAATTATTCGCTTAACATCACACAATTTGGTGAAGCGCTGAAGCGGGAATTGATCCCAGATTTTCGAGTGACACACTGTGCAAATCAGCCACTAGATGAGCATCTCTTTCGGACATCTAAAGTGAATGCTGTGCCATTGATTTATGGTGTATGAGGTCAGAGCGTAGGTGTTGGACAGAACTCGCATTCTATTTTGCAGTTTTACACAACAGCGCACCTTGCCCAAGTGCATAAGAGTGTTTCACAACAGATGCAAACTAAGATTATTTTTCAACACACCGAGCCTCGGCTCGAACCTGGTTCATCATGTTGATTGGTCGGCACTGTAGACACTAGGTCACTTCACCTTATGTGAAAACTCGGCTCGTTTTGGGCTTGATGTTCCAAGAGAACCTCGAGCTGAACCAGAGCCAGGCATCTGGCTCTATCTCCAGTGGCCCACCCCTCTCTATCAAAAACATTCACAATTTTCTGTTCATATCTTACATCAGCAACAGTAAAATGTATGTAGTCAGTAAGCCAGATTGAGATCAGGACCAAGCTATACCAAGTTGATAAGTCCTAATAAGGGTGAAACCAGTTCTGGGTCTCATGTGTTACTACCGTCCAGGGAGGTCCTGGCCTGGAAGTTTGGGCTGGACTGTTTGGAGCAGGGTCAAGACTGGTTTGCATATGGCTGTGTCCAAACTGAGGTGGCTCGGTGTACTAATTAACAAGGGACTGGGATGCGGCCCGAATAATTACCAGTGGCTGAGATCTATTCAAGCATTCCTACTATCACTTCTTAGTACACTTTCACTGTGAAGCCCTAAGTGGGACAGGTATACCCAGAGGTGGGTCCCGTGTGTACAGGGCCTCTGGAACCAAGCTTTACCCAGCCGATGGACCCCTTTAAGGGCAAACCCAGTTCTGAATTGCATGTTTTCTGGTTCAGAGAGGACAGGGCCAGGCTGTTGGGGCTAGACTGTGCTCAGTGGAGCAGGGTTAAGACTGATTTGCAAAAGGCTTGGTCCAAACTGAGGTGGCATTGTGTGCACAATAACAGTGGACTGGGATGAAGCCTGAGTAATTACCAGTGGCTGGGATTTATTCAAGCATTCCATCCATCGCTTCTTTGTATATTTAATATTATGTTGCAGAATGAGTAGAGTCTTGAAGTATGCAGTGCAAGTATAGGCAGTCACTTGCATACCTTAAATTTTGCTCAACTCACCCTCACTTGGTGGGTGTCTCCCACTTTTCAAGAATATACACTCTCTTGAAAAGCATCTAGCGTTCACTGTTGACAGTAATGTGGATATGTGTGATATTTCTATGTTTGCAATGTGCTCATGTGTGAGTTTTGAATTCCTCGTGTTATGCTCCAAGTGAGGCTTTTCCGCAAGGCAGAAAGTGATGCAATGCTGAGATCTCCAGTCCTGTTTTTAGGTCGAACCTGGGCAGCGCATGTGCAAGGCATGCTGTATTGAGTACGGCATTGAAGCTCCGCCCATTTCCCCACCCTTCTTTTCAATTGGCTCCTGTTACTGTCCTTGCAAAATCTTTTCTTTTCATTTGTGAATAGGCTTAGTAGTCCCTCCTTGGTACCGCCTTGTCGGCATTTGTAACCTCCCATAACGACTGGACTTTTTACTTGTGGTCTTACACAGTCTGCTTTGTAAGTCAGTGAGCACTATTTTCTTTAATCATCTTCCCCTATTCCACCCACGACATCGCAGCAGGCCGCCTACTTTTATATTTGTATTTAAATTATAGAGTGGTCCGCTTTAAGTATAGCGGGCCTCGCTTATTTAATTTACAGCACCGGCCGCTTTCACTTTAGCGGCCGCGTTTAATTATTTAATTAACAGCGCGTCCGCTTTCACTTTAGCGGCCGCGCTACCGAACTTTAATTCATTATTTTTTTATTTGCTTTGTGTGACAGCGCACCATAGGCGCTTTCACTTTAATGTTGGCGCGCCCCTTTCTTTAGGCGCTGCTCACTGTAACCTGAATATGGGAGCAGTGTCTAAAGAAGGGGGCGTGGCCACCATTAGTGTGGTCTCACATTTGCGAGAGTTTGAGCTATTGACATTAGAAATTACAATGCCTTTTATATTTTTAACGTACGATTTACTTACCTTCGGTAACGATGTATCTGGTAGAGACGTTGTCTAGCCGCAGATTCCTTAACTTAGAATATCCCCAGGCGTCAGACTGGATCCGGAAAAAAAATTGCGCAGCAGTACCTCTGCGCGCCGGACGTTCTTGTACCCTAGTTAGACCTTTCTCTTTTGACGGTCCATCGGATCCTGTGGATCCCTCACATCCTGCATTTGGTTCCTCTCCGTTTACAGCAGGTATCCACTCTCATTCCGCACTGAACTTCTGGTTCTGTGCTCATTTTCTCCACTGTTTAACCAACAGGGATTTCCTGCCGTCCTCGGCAGCTTTTGATGCCTTTGCCTCTCATTGTTGGCCACTCCCTCCGGAGCATCCTGGTCCGATGTTGGCCACTCTGGCGGTGCTGCCCCCACTGTGTTTAGTCAGCTGGTTGACACTTCTGTTCCCTTGGGAACTTAGTGGGGATCTGTCACAGACCCGCCTCCTATGGTGTATGGCTTTGGTATCTATTCTAAGTTAAGGAATCTGCGGCTAGATGTCTCTATCAGATGTACGAGTTACTTACCTTCGGTAACGATGTATCTGGTAGAGACGTTGTCTAGCCGCAGATTCCTTAACGCCCACCCATCCTCCCCGATCTGCGAGGACCTGTTCAGGTGGGGTTTCTGCATTCGCCTCCCTTGGTGTGGCTTGTCCTTCTACGGGGCGGTGTCTTTTGCCTCCCTCCCCGTCAGGCTTATTCCTTTGCTTTACTTGTTCTGCTTCTCCCAATCTCATGCTTGGGCGGTGAGTTCAGGTGTCCTTCTGCGTTTTTCCACATCGGTTTCCTCCAGTATGGGGACTACTGGTGTTCTCTACCCTCCCACCCACCTTCTCCGTTGCCACTCCTACAGTCCCTTAGTTTTGAGGTCTTTCTGGCCTGTTCCTCAGTCCAATGGTTCTATCATAGGGGACAGAGTCTCCCTGTTTCCTTCTTTTTTCTTTAATCCTGTGGGTTGGGGCTTTCTTGCCTGTCGCTGTTGGCTCCTTTCATTGCCCTTTTGCCTCAGGAGAGAGCATTCTCTCGCTTTTCTGGGGTTGCTTTTCATTCCCTTCATCTAGTGCAGACTTTCTGTCGTCTGCCTCGGTCATCTATTTCCCTCAGGGGGGACATTCACTTCGCTTTTGCGAAATAGCTTCTCCATATATTGCTCTGCTCTTTCCTTTTCAACACCTTTCAGTCAACAGTGCTTCTCACTGTTGTTCATGGTGCTTTCTCACCCATTTTCTTTTTTATTCGCACACTGTTCCCATACTCTCACAGTTTTGCTGTGGGCTCCGCGCTGTGGCGCGGAAAAGTTCCTCCGAAGAAAACTGACGTCAGCGCGCCGGGGGGGTCCTATGTAGCTCCACTGAGTCATGTCCGGGGACGACGTCAGGGCGGAGCCAGGCGGCGCCGCCCCCTGGCGCGCAGAGGTACTGCTGCGCAAATTTTTTTCCGGATCCAGTCTGACGCCTGGGGATATTGTAAGTTAAGGAATCTGCGGCTAGATGTCTCTATCAGATAACTATATCAATAACTATATTATTGAAAACAATATTACAAATACAGATGTTCTCGAAGACGATATTACTGACCCCAAAAAATGGATATTCTTGTCAAGGATATTTCTGCATCAAGATACTTATGTCACGATATTAAAAACTCGATATTTATAATTTGATATTTTGTCCAAATAGCTTCCAGAATCCACATGCTGCAGATACATTGTACTCCTCAACATCGATTGGTTGGGCAGCATCCAGTCAGGACCCTGGGTGGGCGTTTGTTTCGGTCACAGGAATCCATCCAGCCTGGATGTATTTCTTCCCGGGTCAGCCTTTAAGTTTTGGGATGCCCTATTTTCCACACATTTCACAACTTCTTTGGGACGTTAGGATTTTTAGTGGTTGGCTTCAGGTTTCACTCATTCAAGTTTTACAGCCGCGGACTCTTAAAGTCGCCCCAGCATTCATGCCCCTTTTCGAATCAACACAGGGCTCTTCTCAGCAGAGGAGCGTGGGGCAGTGTGTGCTTTGTGGGAGTGAGAACCTACTGCACTCTTTTCATTGGGTTCGTAGGTGGCTAGGGGAGATGGTGGACTTTGCCGAGGCCAATTCACAGAAATACAGGGTCCGATGTATGAAGCGGTTTTGCAGCTGCAAACAGTCTGATCTGAAGTTTGTGAATGCAATCCATATCCATTGTCGAAGTTAGTGCGGTTTTACTGACTCCTAAATGGTATTGCAACTGGATACTGCCTAGGTATTTGGAAGGGGCATGTTGTGGCATCCCTTCCGCATTTGTAAGCTGTATCAGGGGTTTGCAAATAGAAGGAACCAACCCCCAAGGTGCACGGTAACTTACTGGCGAACGGGGAGGGGCCCTCTTTGGAGTCCTTCTCCTTTGTGAATTGTTGAATACGTTTTAGGGGCAGTAGGCAGTGGTTCAGGGGACCACTGCCAACTCTCACAAACACTTTTAAAAATATATATATTTAAAAAAACAAAAAACTTTTCCGTTAAGGAAATCGGCTGCTTTAAAAAAAATGCTTTATTAAAAAGCAATCACAGATCTAGTGGTCTGCTGACCCTTGTAGGCCACCATCCCTGTGATTGTCATCAATCGGAGTGAGTCACAATTTGTGACGTACCTCATGAATACTAGTGCGGTAGGACAGACTGCAACCAGTCTGATTTAGAATGTTGTGAACAGACCTATTAGTACATAGCATAGGTTACAAAATTCAATACTGACTGCAAAAAGGTTTGGTTGCAGATCGCGACCCGTGTTCAGATATCACTTGCCCATTGCCTGGACAAAATGTGGAGATGTCTTCAAGTGTCTCACATTTGAACCATCGATCTTACGCTGTCGTCAAAAAGATTCCGTCTGAGATGTTTGGAGTCTCGACAGTGGTAGCAGCATGCGATTCTTGAAGTGATTTAGCGTCAGTATCTGAAGTCTGTACGCGGAGCCTCCAGGCGTCTTTGTAAAAACGGTTCATGACAGGACACAACATCTGAGATGCTCAGGCCTGACTCTTAAGTCTTCAGAGAAAAAGTACTTGGGAAAGAGACCCTCAGGGTTCCAGGCACAGCCTCCAAAGAGCAGCCTCAGACCGGCTCCTGGAGTCAGGCCGCCAGGCACAGCCTCCAAAGAGCAGCCTCAGACCGGCTCCTGGAGTCAGGCCACCAGGCACAGCCTCCAAAGAGCAGCCTCAGACCGGCTCCTGGAGTCAGGCCACCAGGCACAGTCTCCAAAGAGCAGCCTCAGACCGGCTCCTGGAGTCTGGCCTCCAGGCACAGCCTCCAAAGAGCGGCCTCAGACCGGCTCCTGGAGTCTGGCCTCCAGGCACAGCCTCCAAAGAGCGGCCTCAGACCGGCTCCTGGAGTCTGGCCTCCAGGCACAGCCTCCAAAGAGCGGCCTCATACCGGCTCCTGGAGTCAGGCCTCCAGGCACAGCCTCCAAAGAGCGGCCTCAGACCGGCTCCTGGAGTCAGGTCGCCAGGCACAGCCTCCAAAGAGCGGCCTCAAACCGGCTCCTGGAGTCTGGCCGCCAGGCACAGCCTCCAAAGAGCGGCCTCAGACCGGCTCCTGGAGTCTGGCCGCCAGGCACAGCCTCCAAAGAGCGGCCTCAGACCGGCTCCTGGAGTCAGGCCTCCAGGCACAGCCTCCAAAGAGCGGCCTCAGACCGGCTCCTGGAGTCTGGCCTCCAGGCACAGCCTCCAAAGAGCGGCCTCAGACCGGCTCCTGGAGTCTGGAAGACATTAGATACCTCTGCTTATTTCTACGGTTGTGAATGCTATGAAACAAGCGGCTTTGCCCCGATGTATTTTATTTTTTCTTACACCTTCAGAGTATCTGTATTTTTTTTAAACTGATAAGCTGCTGTTTAGGAAAAACTGTTACATTTCTGAAATGTATTTAAAAGTGATATTTGAGCCATTCTGAGTTTGGGGGATGATTTAAGAGTGTGTCCCCTGTGAGGCCGGAGGGCACCTGACTCTGGTACGATCTCCTCCCAGGGGTTTGGGGTTTGAGCAGTCTTCGTGTTACTTGTGAGGATAAAACTAAACTGCCGACCTTCTGGAGCCCCTGGAGCAAACTCGGGCCATGTACCCGCATCTTGGAAAGGCTCAATGCTCCGACCAATCCACAACAAGGATACAGACGTGCTTCTAAAAACCATTGCTTAAAAGCCCGTCTCGAAGCCGACGGGAACATCTCTGCAAAATGTTTACATCAAGAATTAGCAGAATGGGCAGCAAAGAGGTTTTAGACCAGCATGGGCAAGACCCTATAACATATTTATTGGCCATTAATGCACTCTTTACAAATGCCTTAGATAGGAAAGGAAGCAATCTTTTTGCCTCCTTTATAGACCCTTCCACTGCTGTCGATAAAATGAACAGAAATCTTCTCTGGCAAAAATGACAGGCTTGGGAGTAGTCATTCACTACTACACTTTTTGATGGAACGAGACGTGGGTTCGACTGAAACTCTCAAACACATAGGATCTCACCCCAAGACTTCCAACTTCGAATGGTCGGAAACAAGGCTGCAACCTCGCTTCTTTCATAATCAGAGCCGACTCCCAAAACATCCTGACTCCTGGTAGGGCCGTCCGACTCCTGAAACATCTTGACTCCTGCTAGGGCCGTCCGACTCCTGAAACATCTTGACTCCTGCTAGGGCCGCCCAACTCCTGAAACATCTTGACTCCTGCTAGGGCCGTCCGACTCCTGAAACAACTTGACTCCTGCTAGGGCCGTCGACACCTGAAACATCCTGACTCCTGGTAGGGCCGTCCGACTCCTGAAACATCTTGACTCCTGGTAGGGCCGTACGACTCCTGAAACATCCTGACTCCTGCTAGGGCCGTCGACACCAGAAACATCCTGACTCCTGGTAGGGCCGTCGACACCTGAAACATCCTGACTCCTGCTAGGGCCGTCCAACTCCTGAAACATCCTGACTCCTGCTAGGGCCATCGACACCTGAAACATCCTGACTCCTGGTAGGGCCGTCCGACTCCTGAAACATCCTGACTCCTGGTAGGGCCGTCCGACTCCTGAAACATCTTGACTCCTGGTAGGGCCGTCCGACTCCTGAAACATCTTGACTCCTGGTAGGGCCGTCCGACTCCTGAAACATCTTGACTCCTGCTAGGGCCGTCCGACTCCTGAAACATCCTGACTCCTGGTAGGGCCGTCCACCGAAGCCAGCACAAGATCACCCGCTTCACATACGCCGATGATCGCGTTAAATGTTCTCAAACCCAACGAAGTCTCCAACATCAGCTTCATCAACTTAACGAATGCAGCAGAAGCAATTCCTTAACAGTTAATCTGAGAAAAACCAAGACAATTTCCCTCGCACATCTTGACTCCTGGTAGGGCCGTCCGACTCCTGAAACATCCTGACTCCTGGTAGGGCCGTCGACTCCTGAAACATCCTGACTCCTGGTAGGGCCGTCCGACTCCTGAAACATCCTGACTCCTGCTAGGGCCGTCGACACCTGAAACATCCTGACTCCTGGTAGGGCCCTCCGACTCCTGAAACATCCTGACTCCTGCTAGGGCCGTCGACTCCTGAAACATCCTGACTCCTGGTAGGGCCCTCCGACTCCTGAAACATCCTGACTCCTGCTTGGGCCGTCCGACTCCTGAAACATCTTGACTCCTGGTAGGGCCGTCCGACTCCTGAAACATCTTGACTCCTGGTAGGGCCGTCCGACTCCTGAAACATCTTGACTCCTGGTAGGGCCGTCCGACTCCTGAAACATCTTGACTCCTGCTAGGGCCGTCCAACTCCTGAAACAACTTGACTCCTGGTAGGGCGGTCCGACTCCTGAAACATCCTGACTCCTGCTAGGGCCGTCGACACCTGAAACTTCCTGACTCCTGGTAGGGCCGCCCGACTCCTGAAACATCCTGACTCCTGGTAGGGCCGTCGACACCTGAAACATCCTGACTCCTGGTAGGGCCGTCGACACCTGAAACATCCTGACTCCTGGTAGGGCCGTCCGACTCCTGAAACATCTTGACTCCTGGTAGGGCCGTCCGACTCCTGAAACATCCTGACTCCTGGTAGGGCCGTCCGACTCCTGAAACATCCTGACTCCTGGTAGGACCGTCCGACTCCTGAAACATCTTGACTCCTGGTAGGGCCGTCCGACTCCTGAAACATCCTGACTCCTGGTAGGGCCGTCCACGAAGCCAGCACAAGATCACCCGCTTCACATACGCCGATGATCGCGTTAAATGTTCTCAAACCCAACGAAGTCTCCAACATCAGCTTCATCAACTTAACGAATGCAGCAGAAGCAATTCCTTAACAGTTAATCTGAGAAAAACCAAGACAATTTCCCTCGCACAATCTGCCGAAAGAGCCAACTGGGAGAAGCTAACGAGACAAGAGCAAGTCAAACCTCGCCCTCATCCTGGAGTAACTACTGAGAAGCGACATTGGATGCAGCACCTTGAGAATGGGGAAACTAAATGTAACGAGGTTACCGCTGCCTTAAGAGGATTCTCATTACTGAATGGAGGACAGACACTGCTCTTGACATGAAACTGGCCCCTGTACTCCTGTACCCTCGACAATCTTTCAAACTACAACCATTCAGGATCTTGGATTAATTGTGATAAAAAACATATGAAAACTTCTGAGCTTGAGATCCGTAACTCTGCCTTACTGTATCAGATTAGAACTGGGTTTAACATCCTGCCACACACTGTGTAACAAAGCTCTAATAACTACCTGTGTGTTGTAAGATGGTGGCAGAAAACACTCTACAAAACGCATCTTGGCTGAAATCCATCACAGTAAGTCAAAGCACCGAACTTGAGTAGGAAGTAACATTGCTCCAGTCATCCACTGTTTACGACTGACCACACTAGACTCTACGAGAACTCAAGAGAATGACTTCGAAACAACTGATTGGAAGTAAAAAAACAGCGCCTTGAGCCCCTAACAGGTGATTAGCGGTGCTTTATCAGAACCCTGATTGATTGATTGAGAAACTTCCACTTCAGTGATCGACTGTGATCCAGTCCATACAAACACCGAGCAGCGGATTCACAATTTGTATCTGGACTTAAATCTTGAAGCAAATATGAAGGTCTCTTATCTTCGGTTTTATTCAGTGTATTCACCAATCTTCCAGATTGACGGACGCCACTTGACTCCAGGAAGCAAACGATCAATATGTTGTATATGCCATAAATTGTAGGAGACCATAGAACGTATACTTTCCATATGCCCCGAACTCTTACAATTTCGGAAAAAAATATCTACGACTGTTTTTGGAGAAGCAAACATAAGAACCGTCAGAAACTCCAAATGAATACTCTTTTCAAGGACAAACAAACGTTTTTATCACATATACATGCTTAGCGAAGCCTAGAGAACAAGGGATAATGCTTTTAACTCCATGTCATTTTATATTCCTAATTGCTAGATGAACTGTGATTAATTTTATGTAAAAGGTGTAAATAACCATTTTATTCATACATCCATACTGCGAGGACTATCACTTCACGACTTGTGAGGTGGCGTTCCTGGAACGGGAGCTCCCTGTAGTATTATCACTTCAACAGTCTAAGGCCTGTGCATATACGAGTGGGTTGATGTGAGCAGTCTAAGGCCTGTGCAGGTAGGTGAGGGTTAATCCGTGCAGTCTAAGGCCTGAGCATATAAGAGTGGGTTGATCTGAGCAGTCTAATGCCTGTGCATATACGAGTGGGTTGATTTGAGCAGTCTGAGGCCTGTGCATATAAGAGTGGGTTAATCTGAGCAGTCTAAAGCCTGTGCATAAAGGAGTGGGTTAATCCGAGCAGTCTAAGGCCTGTGCATATAAGAGTGGGTTAATCTGAGCAGTCTAAGGCCTGTGCATATACGAGTGGGTTAATCCGAGCAGTCTAAGGCCTGTGCATATACGAGTGGGTTGATTTGAGCAGTCTAAAGCCTGTGCATAAAGGAGTGGGTTACTCTGAGCAGTCTACGGCCTGTGCATATAAGAGTGGGTTGATTTGAGCTGTCTAAGGCCTGTGCATAAAGGAGTGGGTTAATTTGAACAGTCTAAGGCCTGTGCATATAAGAGTGGGTTGATTTGAGCAGTCTAAAGCCTGTGCATAAAGGAGTGGGTTACTCTGAGCAGTCTACGGCCTGTGCATATAAGAGTGGGTTGATTTGAGCTGTTTAAGGCCTGTGCATAAAGGAGTGGGTTAATTTGAACAGTCTAAGGCCTGTGCATATAAGAGTGGGTTGATTTGAGCAGTCTAAAGCCTGTGCATAAAGGAGTGGGTTACTCTGAGCAGTCTACGGCCTGTGCATATAAGAGTGGGTTGATTTGAGCAGTCTAAGGCCTGTGCATAAAGGAGTGGGTTACTCTGAGCAGTCTACGGCCTGTGCATAAAGGAGTGGGTTAATCTGAGCAGTCTAAGGCCTGTGCAGGTAAGAGAGGGTTAATCCGTGCAGTCTAAGGCCTGTGCATATAAGAGTGGATTGATTTGAGCAGTCTAAAGCCTGTGCATAAAGGAGAGGGTTGATCTGAGCAGTCTACGGCCTCTGCATGAAGGAGTGGGTCGATCTGAGCAGTCCAAGGCCTGTGCACAAAGGAGTGGGTTAATCTGAGCAGTCTAAGGCCGCCTGTGCATAAAGGAGTGGGTTATTCTGAGCAGTCTACGGCCTGTGCATATAAGAGTTGGTTGATGTGAGCAGTCTAAGGCCTGTGCATATAAGTGTGGGTTAATCTGAGTAGTCTAAAGCCTGTGCATAAAGGAGTGGGTTAATCTGAGCAGTCTAAGGCCTGTGCATATAAGAGAGGGTTAATCTGAGCAGTCTAAGGCCTGTGCATATAAGAGTGGGTTAATCTGAGCAGTCTAAGGCCTGTGCATAAAGGAGTGGGTTATTCTGAGCAGTCTACGGCCTGTGCATATAAGAGTTGGTTGATGTGAGCAGTCTAAGGCCTGTGCATATAAGAGTTGGTTGATGTGAGCAGTCTAAGGCCTGTGCATATACGAGTGGGTTCATCTGAGCAGTCTACGGCCTGTGCATAAAGGAGTGGGCTAATCTGAGCAGTCTAAGGCCTGTGCATATAAGAGAGGGTTAATCTGAGCAGTATAAGGCCTGTGCATATAAGAGTGGGTTAATCTGAGCAGTCTAAGGCCTGTGCATAAAGGAGTGGGTTATTCTGAGCAGTCTACGGCCTGTGCATATAAGTGTTGGTTGATGTGAGCAGTCTAAGGCCTGTGCATATACGAGTGGGTTCATCTGAGCAGTCTACGGCCTGTGCATAAAGGAGTGGGCTAATCTGAGCAGTCTAAGGCCTGTGCATATACGAGTGGGTTAATCTGAGCAGTCTAAGGCCTGTGCATATAAGAGAGCGTTAATCTGAGCAGTCTAAGGCCTGTGCATAAAGGGGTGGGTTATTCTGAGCAGTCTACGGCCTGTGCATATAAGAGTTGGTTGATGTGAGCAGTCTAAGGCCTGTGCATATAAGTGTGGGTTAATCTGAGCAGTCTAAGGCCGCCTGTGCATAAAGGAGTGAGTTATTCTGAGTAGTGTAAAGCCCGTGCATATAAGAGTGGGTTAATCTGAGCAGTCTAAAGCCTGTGCATAAATGAGTGGGTTAATCTGAGCAGTCTAAGGCCTGTGCATATAAGAGAGGGTTAATCTGAGCAGTCTAAGGCCTGTGCATAAAGGAGTGGGTTATTCTGAGCAGTCTACGGCCAGTGCATATAAGAGTTGGTTGATGTGAGCAGTCTAAGGCCTGTGCATATAAGAGTTGGTTGATGTGAGCAGTCTAAGGCCTGTGCATATACGAGTGGGTTCATCTGAGCAGTCTACGGCCTGTGCATAAAGGAGTGGGTTAATCTGAGCAGTCTAAGGCCTGTGCATATAAGAGTGGGTCGATCTGAGCAGTCTAAGGCCTGTGCATATAAGAGAGTGTTAATCTGAGCAGTCTAAGGCCTGTGCATAAAGGGGTGGGTTAATCTGAGCAGTCTAAGGCCTGTGCATATAAGAGTGGGTTAATCTGAGCAGTCTACGGCCTGTGCATATAAGAGTTAGTTGATGTGAGCAGTCTAAGGCCTGTGCAGATAAGAGTGGGTTATTCTGAGCAGTCTACGGCCTGTGCATATATGAGTGGTTGATCTGTGCAGTCTAAGGCCTGTGCATATAAGAGTGGGTTGATTTGAGCAGTCTAAGGCCTGTGCATAAAGGAGTGGGTTAATCTGAGCAGTCCAAGGCCTGTGCACAAAGAAGTGGGTTGATCTGAGCAGTCTAAGGCCTGTGCATATAAGAGTGGGTTAATCTGAGCAGTCTAAAGCCTGTGCATAAAGGAGTGGGTTAATCCGAGCAGTCTAAGGCCTGTGCATATAAGAGTGGGTTAATCTGAGCAGTCTAAAGCCTGTGCATAAAGGAGTGGGTTAATCCGAGCAGTCTAAGGCCTGTGCATATACGAGTGGGTTAATCTGAGCAGTCTACGGCCTGTGCATAAAGGAGTGGGTTAATCTGAGCAGTCTAAGGCCTGTGCATATAAGAGTGGGTTAATCTGAGCAGTCTACGGCCTGTGCATATAAGAGTTGGTTGATGTGAGCAGTCTAAGGCCTGTGCATATACGAGTGGGTTAATCTGAGCAGTCTACGCCCTGTGCATAAAGGAGTGGGTTAATCTGAGCAGTCTACGGCCTGTGCATAAAGGAGTGGGTTAATGTGAGCAGTCTAAATCCTGTGCATATAAGAGTGGGTCGATCTGAGCAGTCTAAGGCCTGTGCATATAAGAGAGCGTTAATCTGAGCAGTCTAAGGCCTGTGCATAAAGGAGTGGGTTAATCTGAGCAGTCTAAGGCCTGTGCATATAAGAGTGGGTCGATCTGAGCAGTCTAAGGCCTGTGCATAAAGGAGTGGGTTAATCTGAGCAGTCTAAGGCCTGTGCATATAAGAGTGGGTTATTCTGAGCAGTCTACGGCCTGTGCATATAAGAGTTGGTTGATGTGAGCAGTCTAAGGCCTGTGCATATACGAGTGGGTTAATCTGAGCAGTCTACGGCCTGTGCATAAAGGAGTGGGTTAATCTGAGCAGTCTACGGCCTGTGCATAAAGGAGTGGGTTAATCTGAGCAGTCTAAGGCCTGTGCATATAAGAGTGGGTCGATCTGAGCAGTCTAAGGCCTGTGCATATAAGAGAGCGTTAATCTGAACAGTCTAAGGCCTGTGCATAAAGGAGTGGGTTAATCTGAGCAGTCTAAGGCCTGTGCATATAAGAGTGGGTCGATCTGAGCAGTCTAAGGCCTGTGCATAAAGGAGTGGGTTAATCTGAGCAGTCCAAGGCCTCTGCACAAAGGAGTGGGTTGATCTGAGCAGTCTAAGGCCTGTGCATAAAGGAGTGGGTTAATCTGAGCAGTCCAAGGCCTGTGCACAAAGGAGTGGGATGATCTGAGCAGTCTAAGGCCTGTGCATAAAGGAGTGGGTTAATCTGAGCAGTCTAAGGCCTGTGCATATAAGAGTGGGTTAATCTGAGCAGTCTAAAGCCTGTGCATAAAGGAGTGGGTTAATCCGAGCAGTCTAAGGCCTGTGCATATACTAGTGGGTTATTCTGAGCAGTCTACGGCCTGTGCATAAAGGAGTGGGTTAATCCGAGGAGTCTAAGGCCTGTGCATTTAACAGTGGGTTAATCTGAGCAGTCTACGGCCTGTGCAGGTAAGAGAGGGTTAATCCGTGCAGTCTACGGCCTGTGCATATAAGAGTGGGTTAATCTGAGCAGTCTAAGGCCTGTGCATATAAGAGTGAGTCGATCTGAGCAGTCTAAGGCCTGTGCATATAAGAGTGAGTCGATCTGAGCAATCTAAGGCCTGTGCATAAAGGAGTGGGTTGATTTGAGCAGTCTAAGGCCTGTGCATATAAGAGTGGGTTGATTTGAGCAGTCTAAGGCCTGTGCATATAAGAGTGGGTTGATTTGAGCAGTCTAAGGCCTGTGCATATAAGAGAGCGTTAATCTGAGCAGCCTAAGGCCTGTGCATATAAGAGTGGGTTCATCTGAGCAGTCTACGGCCTGTGCATATAAGAGTGGGTTGATTTGAGCAGCCTAAGGCCTGTGCATATAAGAGTGGGTTCATCTGAGCAGTCTACGGCCTGTGCATATAAGAGTTGGTTGATGTGAGCAGTCTAAGGCCTGTGCATATACGAGTGGGTTCATCTGAGCAGTCTACGGCCTGTGCATATAAGAGTTGGTTGATGTGACCAGTCTAAGGCCTGTGCATATACGAGTGGGTTGATTTGAGCAGTCTAAGGCCTGTGCATATAAGAGTGGGTTCATCTGAGCAGTCTACGGCCTGTGCATATAAGAGTGGGTTCATCTGAGCAGTCTACGGCCTGTGCATATAAGAGTGGGTTCATCTGAGCAGTCTACGGCCTGTGCATATAAGAGTTGGTTGATTTGAGCAGCCTAAGACCTGTGCATAGAAGAGAGGGTCGATCTGAGCAGCAGGATTCTGTGTGAGCCTTTAAGGTTTGTATAGCACGCCTGCCGATGGCCGTGACCGTCAGATTTGCATGACCTGTTCTCCATACATAACATGGAACTGAAAGTAAACTTGGAAATTGGAGAATGAAAAAAGTAAGTGAACATAGCTTCCATGTATGTTTGGAAAGATGATAGGCAATCTGACACTGAATAACATTTGTTTAAATTTTAGTTAGTTGAAAACATGGGAATTTGTTACTAGAGTCCTTTGGAACCTATGTACTTGTAGTCCATGTATTTGAAAGATGCAGGTTAAACACAACATTTAGCATGTTAATATTGTTCAAATGTTCTCTGAGGGGGTGAAATGAGGGGTCTCGCTTGTTTCGCTTGCGCGGTTCTTGTACCCACCACATTCACAGTTCACCGCCCACCGCTGTTCACAGCACTGGATACGCTGTCACAACATAACATACTCTGGGGGGTGGGAGACTTGTCACAAGAATATGTCGACCTTGACAACGATGAAAGCAAATCCCACAAACATAACATTTTCTGAAGACCTGAAAGGTGAATCTTCGTAGCAGAGACACATCTCAAGAAGACCAAGAGGGCGGTCGGCCTTACCCTGCAATCGTCCAAGGATACCTCAGGCTGGAAGTGACCCTTGGCCTCGAAGATCTGCCCATTCCAGGCCTTGAAGCGCACAGCTTTCTGGGACACGTGACCGTGGTGGCCCTCCTGCCAGACACTCATGTTCATGCAGTGGATGGTGACATGCTGAACTGCCTCTGAGCTCAGCAGGTGCAAAAAGTTCATCTGCACTCGACCAACATCAAAATCCAGCTGCGGGCAGAGAAAGCACATGACATAAACGGGAGGCAGACTCTCTATGGGAAGCGTGTTTGAAACGTGTTCAGCCGCAGTCAAGGAACTTCATATCGCATAGGGTGGGCGCAGAATTAGCTGTCATTTGTTAACGTTAGTTGCTTGTGGGTGCGTATTACATGCTAGTATTGCATGCTAGCGTCACATTCCAATGTATTAGTATTACATGATGTGACCAGTGCCACGTCCGCATGTCACTTTCATATGCCAGTGCTTAATCAGTGTCACGTTAGGGTGCTAGCAATGCATATTACTATGCTTCCTTTATCACACTAGTATGTCAGTGACACATGACAGTGTCCCAGTGACATCCCAGTGTCGCATGTCAGTATATTACCACTGAACAGCAGTTAAAATGACATGTCAGTGTAATTCCGTATTTCACTACTATCCCAGTGCACCCTGAGTGTTACATGTCAGGGTCACACAGCTGCGTGTTAGTGTCTCATGTCATCATTATGGTCCAGTTAGTCTGTCATGCCAGTCTATCAGTGGCATGCGCTAAGGCCACACGTCAGTGTCGCATCACTGTATAATATTGTCTTGTCAGTGTCACAATCCAGTGTATCATCAGTGTACAGCCATGTCAGTGTCACATGACAGTCACTCTTGTTACCAGTGTCAGACGTCAGTGCCACGAGTCTGTGTCTTAGTGTCAGATGTGGGTGTCACGCTCTAACATGTCAGTGTCACATGACAGTCACTCTTGTTACCAGTGTCAGACGTCAGTGCCACGAGTCTGTCTTAGTGTCAGATGTGGGTGTCGCGCTCTAACATGTCAGTGTCACATGACAGTCACTCTTGTTACCAGTGTCAGACGTCAGTGCCACGAGTCTGTGTCTTAGTGTCAGATGTGGGTGTCACGCTCTAACATGTCAGTGTCACATGACAGTCACTCTTGTTACCAGTGTCAGACGTCAGTGCCACGAGTCTGTGTCTTAGTGTCAGATGTGGGTGTCACGCTCTAACATGTCAGTGTCACATGACAGTCACTCTTGTTACCAGTGTCAGACGTCAGTGCCACGAGTCTGTGTCTTAGTGTCAGATGTGGGTGTCACGCTCTAACATGTCAGTGTCACATGACAGTCACTCTTGTTACCAGTGTCAGACGTCAGTGCCACGAGTCTGTGTCTTAGTGTCAGATGTGGGTGTCACGCTCTAACATGTCAGTGTCACATGACAGTCACTCTTGTTACCAGTGTCAGACGTCAGTGCCACGAGTCTGTGTCTTAGTGTCAGATGTGGGTGTCACGCTCTAACATGTCAGTGTCACATGACAGTCACTCTTGTTACCAGTGTCAGACGTCAGTGCCACGAGTCTGTGTCTTAGTGTCAGATGTGGGTGTCACGCTCTAACGTGTCAGTGCAACATCTGCTACCTGTTCGTGTAGCCGAGTCATAAGTTAGTGTCACATGTCAGTGTCCCATCAGAATGTAAGAATTACACATCACAATCACGTCTTTCTTATAGTGTCACATGCCAGTCTGTTAGTTTCACATGTCACTGTCAGTGCCAGCGGTATGTTAGTGTCACATGTCAGAATCACATCTCAATGTTGCATATAAGATGACAGTATTAAAAGAGAGTGCTACATATCTGCATGTGTCGAATGTCAAAGGAGGAATGGTCACAGATCACACAGTGTGGGGAAGGCCGGGATGTGGTATAAATGTTGAAAAGCACCATGGTTTTAAGGCTAGCATGCAGACGTCATACCTGCCAACTGACACGGTGCCACCGTGTGACACACGATAGTGGTTCCCATTACACGGTCTCCCGGTGAGGAGCCGATATCACACGGTGGCAGAGAAAACGAGCTGAAAACCACTGTAAATAGTGGTTTTCCAGCTCGTTTTACGAGGCTTCGAATTTCCGACGTCCATTAAGGGGTGTGACAACCCCCCAGGACACGCCCCCAGCCTCAGAAAGCGACTTTTTTAGGGGGGATTGGGGGGAGGGTGCTTGGTACTTCTCGGCACTAGGCCCCGCCCCCTTCTCACACTGTGAGATTGTTCTACAAGTTGGCAGGTATGAGAGGTGAAGACCCAAAAAGGGCGAGGGAAGCGTATGGCCTGCCGCAGAGGGGGGTACAGGGACATGACGCAGGGTCACAGGCGGGAGCCTCCTCTGTGGTCTTACAGCCATGAATGCAGCACACACATGCAACAGGGGGGAATAAAAGAGACGGAGTGTAGGGTGAGCAGGCTCCAGAGGGCAGCGCCTACATCATTGTGCGTGGCGCTGTTGAGAGGGAGATAAAAAGGGGGGGGGGGGGTTTAAAGGTGCCACGACTGGTGGGTGCCAGGAAGGAGGCGATTGGGTGGCAGCTCGCTATGGTTAATGGTCGGGTGAGGAAGAGAGATGAAGGTGGTGAAAAGGCAGATGGACGCCTTCTCACCACCAGGGTAAGGGGAGGGAGTGTGTTTAAAGGTTAAAGGTGACAGAGATGGCAATCACGAGAGGAAGGTGGGCATCCAGACGTACCTTTGAGGTGGTGATGGGTCTGAGGCACGTCTGCCCTCTGTGGGTAAAGTTGCAGGTGACTTCGATGGCATCAGATGAGCAGCCGAGGTTCGGGTCCACCCAGTAAGAGCCTGTGGAAAACATTCAAGTTCAGATCCACAGAGCAAAAGGTCAAACGCTCAAAACCACGTCATGCCACCACCACCCCCTCTGGCTGGTTCTAAATCGAGGTTCCATGAACTGAGAATGTTCATTTAAATTGGGCCACAGAAGAGTCCTGGAGGTGGGGTCGGGCATCTGGCGGTGCCCCCTCCTGCCCCCACTCCAGGTCTTTAGGGCAGGCAGGGCAGTGGAGTCCATGAAAAGAATGGGCTTGGCTGGGCAGGGAATTTCTGTTTTTTACTCTACCACAGAGGGGCTGATAGGTCCCAGGGTGCTTGACGGGTGTAAGAAGTTGGCCTGGTATATGCTGTCCACTAATTATAGTGGGCACCTTGCAACAGTCCAAACAACCCCTTATTGGAGATAGGTTAAAGACAACCTTATTGAAAGCTATCCTAGTGGTAGCTATGGAGAGCAGCCTTCAGGCTAAGTCTTGAAAGAATGTAAAGCAGCTTGTTTTACCAGTCTATAATCTCTTGAGTGACCAAATGAAAGAGGACCACACCAGAGTATATATTCAAAATATATGTATTTATTGCTAAACACACCCCTCTAGTCTCTTTATGAGGCTAGAGTTCGAAATACATAAGTTACAAGTTAGTTATCAACAGTAATAGCACAAATACACGTTTGAGCCCTAGGGGCGTACCAAACCCTATACCAATAAAGTGGTATAAGAACCACGACTGAGCTAGACACAAGGCCTAGAGCCTGTAGAAGTGCTTGGCCCTCAAGGAACCACCCAAGGTAGTGACACAGGGGACCCACGGGGGACGCGTGCAGTGTGAGAACACAGCTGCGAGCCGCCGTTGACTTCTATGGGGAATGTCGCGGTTGGAGTTTTAAAGGAAAAGGACACTTAGAGGAGGACTTGGAGCAAACCCCTTTAGAACTAGGTTGTTCTAGAGTCTATACCCACGGGAGCACCGGAGTACTCGAGTTACCTCACCCAGGGAAGCCGGGTGCATAGGTGTCTTTCGGGGTCGGGTTTCGTCATCGTTTTCAATGGCGATCTGCTGCAAAGTGCTGCTGGCGACCAAGTCGAAAGTGTTCGGGTGGATCCAAGGGTGGATCGAAGATCTGAAGAACCTGAAAGCAGAGGGGACAGAGTCTGGGTCACTAGCCAGTGACCAGGAAGGCGATGAGCAGATGCCCACCGATGTCGGGTGCTTCATGTAGGTTGACGGTCGTCTTGACTCTTCAGCCACGAGGTCCAGGAGGCGTCGACGACGACCAGGAGCTGGATTCGAGCTGTCCAACGATGTCTGTCGATTGCAGGGGTGGCGGCGACCGGATTGGACCCAACAAGCCTTAGCAACGGCAAGTCTCATAGAAACAAAGAAAGGACGTTGATGCAGAGCAGCAAGGTCTGGGGGACTCACCCAGCGAGGGTAAGTCAGGGCACGTCTGGAGCAATCAGGAAAGCCCAAGCAGAAGAAGAGTTGCCTTCGGGAGGGCCCACTAGCCAACGGACTAGCGACTGCGAAGGAGCCTCGAGTGGACGCACTTGGAGCTGGCTCACAGGACACTCGTGGAGTGGAGGCCAGTGATCTTCGGTGCAGTTGGTGCTGGAGGCGGGGGCTACTCGGAGCCCAAAGCACAACTTCGTGGGAGACCAGGAAGAGGATGCACTTGCAAAAGTACTCGGTGTCCAGGGGTCACGGTTCCACGTTACCCACGACAGCTACGGGCCTCAGCTTTGCTGGGGACTCAGGGCAGCCTCGGGGAAGTCTGGAAATCCACCTCTGGTGATGCAAAGACTTCGGCGTCCGGCGGGAGCTTCAGCGATGCAGACCGGACAATTGCTTCTTAGGTGCCTGCCAAGCAGGGAGTCACTCCTTGACCCCAAGGGAGATTCTTCAGTCCTCTAATCTTCAAGTAGAGCGTCGAAGGTCCAGGATTCAGTGTCAGAGTTTCGTCCAGGGTAATCTAAAGTCCTAAGGACTGGGGTCCCATACTTATACAAAGTTAGGGGTTGGACATACTCTGGGGACCCACCTATGGGAGGGTCAGGGAAGAGGGGTGGTTACACCCATTCCCTTTGTCCAGTTTCGCGCCAGAGCAGGGGCAGGTAGCCCCTGCAACCGGTTTGAACTGGCATATGCACAGGGACACCAAATGTGCCCCCAGTGCAGGACTTCAAAGCACCAGAGGGTGCTCCCGCCCAGCCCCAATACACACTATCCTGTCTGGGGAGGTGGTTACACCTCCCTTCGACAGGAAACCTATTGTCCAGGCCTCCCCTGCTGGAGTTTCAGTCAGAAGCAGGAGGCCAGACCCGTGTCTGTGGCAGCGGCATCCATTTTGTGATGCCAGGGCTCTGAAAAGAAGTTACCGGGTAGCCCGGTGTGTACATGTCTCTCCCTCTAGAAGGGTGGAATGCTACCCCCGCCGCCAGGACTGGCAGGGGGGGGGGTAGTATTCCAAGATGTTTGACACCAAACTCGACATGTTTGGTGCAGCCAGTCCAAAGTTAGCATTGTACCGCAAGGATATAATGCACTTAAGAGTATATGGTCAGGCTGTACCACAAACAGCATCAGAGGAGGGACTCCGAACGCTGTAGAGGGGCTCTGCTCATGCAGGGGCACCCTCTCACATAAAAACCAAGCACTCTGCCTTCAGGATTGGTAAGGCCTGCCATAGGAGTGACTTATAGGTTTATATGTGTGTGCAATGGTAGTGATATAGGTAACCTATACCACTGTAAGGGGTGCATGCACCACCTTACCCAGGCTGCAGTACCAGACCTGTGGTGTCATTTTGGATGGCCTTCCAGGGGTGGCACAATACATGCTGCAGCCCCTGGTAGGCCTCTGAGGTACCTATGCCCTGGGTACATAGTATACCATATACTAGGGACTTATAAGGGCACTCCAGAGTCCAATCAGAGATGTGCCTAAGGCACATTGAAACCATTTTAGAGAGGAAGCAGCTAGGCTGGGGTTCTGATTAGCAGGGCCCCAGCCAAACTAAAGTCGAAAAACAGTGAAGCATCAGCAAAAAGTGGGGGTACCCATGTGAAGCAGATCCTACTCTCCTACACAACCCCCCAAATGTAGGGACATTAAACTAACCTTGACCAGTTGAGTCTTCATGTTCTAAGTGGAAGTACCTAGAGAGTCCTTCTGCATTGGCATGGTTACTCCCAGGTCTATGTTCCACTGTAAAGTCAATCCCCTGTAGGGAAATGGACCACCTAAGCAGTTTGGGGTTTTCACCCTTCATTTGTTTTAGCCATAGGAGGGGCTTGTGGTCTGTTTGAACAAGGAAGTGAGTACCAAACAAGTATGGCCTCAACTTCTTCAGAGCCCAAACCACAGCAAAGGCCTCCCTCTCTATGGCTGACCAACGTTTCTCATTGCAAAGAGAAGGGGCCCCCTGACACTAGTGAGAAGTACACCTAGACAGGGAAAGGACATCAATGTAAATACTCTAGGGCTACTTCAGACCATAAACCCTCACGCCATGAACGGCTGAGAAATAACTACAGTGACACTAAAAATTAGAAATGTATAAAAAAGTTTATTTATAAATTATCTTAAACCTATTGGTAGGTAACTATAAAAACACATAATAAGCATAAAGATATTCATACAGAGACTAACAATTATACAACATTCTGACCACATTCATTCACAATCAGAGACATACTACATACATATAATCAAATTGATATCCATGATTATTCCGTCCCACATGATTGGTTTAATACAAACTATAACAAACAAACAACGACAACACTTAAATAAGAAGATTGCATTTGTAGGGTGGTTTTGGAAGATGACTCTACGCGCGTTTCGACAGAAACACTGTCTTCATCAGGACTTCCACCTCAGAATGTTGTGCTCAAAACTGTCCAGCATCTATACGTAGGCTGATAAAAGGTTTAAGTAGTTCAGGTCAAGAATTTATTCCTGTCATCCAGAATACACCTTATGTTGATAGTGGCTTATCTCAAAAGGGAACTGGTGTGATTTATTAACCGACTCCTCAAAAAGAAGGCCTTGATAAAATGTATCCAGCAAGAAAGACGAGCTGCTAATCCCTCAGATAGTTAAAAAAGGATGCTATTTCGGCAATCCAAAATGTTGAGAAGCTCTGTTCTCAGTGTAGCAGCCTACCGGAGCAGCTGAAAAACGCCCAAGTGCCGATTAGCAGCTCGTCTTTCTTGCTGGATACATTTTATCAAGGCCTTCTTTTTGAGGAGTCGGTTAATAAATCACACCAGTTCCCTTTGAGATAAGCCACTATCAACATAAGGTGTATTCTGGATGACAGGAATAAATTCTTGACCTGAACTACTTAAACCTTTTATCAGCCTACGATAGATGCTGGACAGTTTTGAGCACAACATTCTGAGGTGGAAGTCCTGATGAAGACAGTGTTTCTGTCGAAACGCGCGTAGAGTCATCTTCCAAAACCACCCTACAAATGCAATCTTCTTATTTAAGTGTTGTCGATTGTTTGTTTGTTATAGTTTGTATTAAACCAATCATGTGGGACGAATAATCATGGATATCAATTTGATTATATGTATGTAGTATGTCTCGGATTGTGAATGAATGTGGTCAGAATGTTGTATAATTGTTAGTCTCTGTATGAATATCTTTATGCTTATTATGTGTTTTTATAGTTACCTACCAATAGGTTTAAGATAATTTATAAATAAACTTTTTTATACATTTCTAATTTTTAGTGTCACTGTAGTTATTTCTCAGCCGTTCATGGCGTGAGGGTTTATGGTCTGAAGTAGCCCTAGAGTATTTACATTGATGACCAACGTTTCTCTCTAGGGGTCAGCCTTCTGCTAATAAAAGCTACTGGCTGATCCTGACCTTCATCATTCAGTTGTGACAGTACAGCCCCTACCCCCAATTCAGATGCATCTGTTTGGACAATGAACTTCTTGGAGTAATCAGGACTCTGGAGAATGGGAGCAGTGCACATGGCCTGCTTCAGGTCATCGAATGCCTTTTGACAGCTAGCTGTCCACTGAACCTTTTGGGCATTTTCTTGGAAGTTAAGTCATTCAGGGGTGTCACTATTGATCCATACCCCTTGACAAATCTCCTATAGTACCCAGTCAGGCCTAAGAAGGCTCTCACCTGAGTCTGGGTGGTTGGAGCAACCCAGTCCATGATGGTCTGGATTTTGCTCTGCAATGGTTGAACCTGGCCTCCACCCACAAGGTGGCCCAGGTACACAACCTGACTCTGCCCTATCTGGCACTTGGTGGCCTTGATAGTGAGGCCTGCCTTTTGCAGGGCCTCTAAAACATTTCTGAGGTGGACCAGGTGATCCTCCCAGGTGGAGCTAAAGACAGCAATATCATCTAGATATGCTGCACTGTAGGCCTCCAGACCTGTAAGGACTGTATTCACCAACCTCTGAAAAGTGGCAGGTGCATTCTTCAGACCAAAGGGCATTACCACAAATTGATAATGTCCACTAGGGGTTGAGAATGCTGTTTTTGGCTTTGCATCATCAGCTAGTCTGATCTGCCAGTAGCCAGCTGTCAGGTCAAATGTGCTTAGATACTTGGCTGAGGCCAAAGTGTCTATTAGCTCATCTGCCCTAGGTATTGGATGGGCATCAGTCCTAGTGACTGCATTGAGACCCCTGTAGTCCACACACAACCTCATCTCTCTTTTCCCACCACTGGTGTGAGGTTTTGGCACAAGGACCACTGGACTAGCCCAAGGGCTATCTGAGGGTTCAATAACTCCCAAATCCAACATTTTCTGGACTTCTGTCCTGATACAGTCCCTGACATGGTCAGGTTGCCTATAAATCTTATTTTTAATAGGCAGACTGTCCCCAGTGTCCACTTCATGAGTGCACCAGGTGGTCTGACTTGGAGTCAGAGAGAACATATGTCTGTACTGATTGAGCACTTGTCTACAATCAGTTTGCTGCTGAGCAGTGAGGCTGCCTGCCAAGGCTACACCATCCACTGACCCATCATCAGGGTTCTGTGAGGAGCAGGTCAGGGAGTGGGTCACTCTCTTCCTCCTGTCCCTCATCAGTAGCCATGAGCAAGCCCATGTCTGCCCTGTCCACATATGGCTTCAATCTGTTGACATGGAGAACCCTGTGGGTACTCCTGGGTGTTCCTAGGTCTACTAAATAGGTAACCTCCCCCTTCTGTTCAACAATGGTATGGGGTCCACTCCACTTGTCTTGGATAGCTGCTGGGGCCACTGGCTCCAGCACCCACACCTTCTGTCCTGGCTGGTAAACAGTCAGTACAGCCTTTTGGTCATGCCAGGCATTTTGCAGTTCCTGGCTAGCCTCAAGGTTTTTAGTTGCCTTTTTCATGTACTCAGCCATCCTGGAGCGGAGACCAAGTACATAGTCCACTATGTCTTGCTTTGGGGGCTTGAGAGGTAACTCCCATCCTTCCTTCACCAAGCACAATGGACCCCTGACAGGGTGACCAAACAAAAGTTCAAAAGGGCTCTAGGCAACCCGCTTTTGAGGCACCTCCCTGTATTCAAATAAAAGGCAGGGCAAGAGTATGTCCCATCTTCGCCTAAGCTTTTCTGGGAGCCCTTTAATCATGCCCTTTAAGGTTTTGTTGAATCTCTCAACTAAACCATTGCATTGTGGGTGATAGGGTGTGGTGAACTTGTAAGTCACTCCACACTCCTTCCACATTGCCTTCAAGTATCCAGACAAAGTTTGCACCCCTGTCTGATACAACCTCCTTAGGGAAGCCCACTCTTGAGAAAATTCCCAGGAGGGCTCTTGCCACCACAGGTGCTGTAGTGGTCCTAAGGGGAATAGCCTCTGGGTACCTGGTGGCATGGTCCACCACCACCAGGATAAACCTGTGCCCAGATGCTGTTTGGGGATCCATGGGACCAACAATATCAATCCCCACTCTCTCAAAGGGAACCCCCACCACAGGTAGTGGTATCAGGGGGCCTTTGTGGTGCCACCTGCCTTCCCACTGGCTTGGCAGGTTACACAGGAAGCGACAAAACTCCTTGGTGTCTTCAGACATGTGGGGCCAGTGAAAGTGAGGGACAAGTCTGTCCCAAGTCTTGTTCTGGCCCAGGTGACCTGCTAGAGGAATGTCATGGGCTAGGGTCAATAGGAAGCCCCTGAACTTCAGAGGTATAACCAACCTCCTGGTGGCACCAGGCTTGGGGTCTCTACACTCTGAGTACAAGAGTCCATCATCCCAATACACTTTATGGGGACCACTAGCATTCCCAGCAGCCTCAGCAGCAGCTTGCTGTCTGAGGGGTTCAAGAGAGGGGCAGCTCTGCTGCTCCTGGCTCAGATCTGCCCTGGAAGGGCCCCCTGTCCCCAAGAACTCAACCTGGTCAGGTTCAAGCTCCTCTGGGACAGTTCCTTCCTCAGGACTGAGATCATCCCCCTCAAGAGACTGATCTTCCTTCTGAGCCAAGGGGAAGGCACTGCCTTAACCCTACTACTCCTCCTCTTGGATGGCACTTGGTCCATGGTTCCAGGATCCAAGGCCTGTTCAGTGTTAGACATTTTGCTCTGTGACCTGGTCACAGCAAACACATCTGCAGGGATCCCCAGCATTTCTGCATGGGTCCTGAGCTCCATTCTGCCCAAGCTGAAGTTTCAAGATCATTGACAAGCAAGCATTCCACTGGTAGGTTTGCACTCACCACAACCTTCTTAAGGCCAGTTACCCCTCCCCAGGAGAAGTTAACAACTGCCAGAGTATGGTCTGTTCTGACATTGCTAGCATTGGTCACTTGGTACATTTCACCAAGTATAATCTGCCCAGGATCCACAAGGTCTTGTGTCACCATGGTGACACTTGCCCCTGTGTCCCTAAATGCCAAAGCCTCTTTTCCATTGATTAATGGCTGTTGCCTGTACTTGCCCAGATTACTGGGACTCACAGAGGAGGTCACATCCATGCCTCCATCACAGACTAGGACAGCCTGAGTGAGTTCTCTGACTAGGCCAGAGCTTATCTCATTACCCAGGGTCAACCCTGCTAAACCCTTGGCCTGTGTACTCCCACCACCAATTGTAACTGCACTAGGGGGAACAGGTGCCTTAGGGGCATTGGTGGGGGCTGGAATAGAGTCTTTGGACTTGGTGCAATCACTGGTCCAGTGTGTCTTTTACTTACAGACTTTGCACCATGGTTTCTTTTGGCCTTTTCCTTGTTAGACTGTGAATCCCCACCTGAAGAAGATTTTTGGGGGCCTTGTGAAGACTTCTGGTCTTTACCCTTCTCCCCACCCTTATCAGAGTTTTTAGAATCTTGCTTCTTAGGGTCACCACCTTGGTTCTGTACCTTCTGCCTCACCCTGGTTCTGACCCATTTGTCTGCCTTCTTTCCCAATTCTTGGGGAGAGGTCAGATCAGAGTCCACCAGGTACTGATGCAACAGCTGATTTTGACAGTTATTAAGAATCTGCTCCCTCATGATAAGATTGTACAATCTTTTGAAGTCACATACCTTACTGCCCATCAACCAACCTTCCAGAGCCTTAGCAGAACAATCCACATAGTCCACCCAGTCTTGAGTCTGTGCTTTTTGGGTATCTCTGAACTTTAACCTGTATTGTTCAGTTGTTAGGCCAAACCCATCAATCAGAGCACTCTTCAAGACTTTGTAATTGTCAGCATCCTCCTCTCTAACAGTGAGGAGCTTATCTCTACCTTTGTCTGCAAAGGAGAGCCACAAGATTGCTGCCCACTGCTCCCGAGGGACCCTCTGTACTTTACAGGCCCTCTCCAGTGCAGTTATCCATTTGTGGATGTCATCCCCACTCTGGTAGGGAGGGACAATCTTGCTCAGGTTTCTATGGTCATAAGACCTTTCCCTATCTCTGGGGAAATTGCTGCCACCATGGGACTCTAGTCCCATCTTTTTCTCTGTCTATAGAGATCTAGGGACTCCCTGTCTATAGCCAACTGCTGTTTTCTGAGCTCAAGCTGGGCTTGCTCATACTGAATCAGTCTCTTTCTCCTCTCATGAGGATTCCCTCCCATGAGAGGAGACAGAGGTCCCTACTGAGGTGTCAGAAAGGGTAGACTCCTGAGAAGGAGATCTAGTCCTTCTGGGCACACTCACAACTTTTCCTGGGGGGACAAAGGGGAGGTCATCCTGGGCCTCCTCCTCATCCTCAGGAGTAGCTGCACTTTCCAGGTCAGGATCATTGTCATCCCCCAGGCCAGATTCAGAGGTCAGGTCCTGGGAATTTTCCTCCCTGGCCCCTCCCTCTTCTTCTGCCCCACCCTCTCTGCCTACCCTTTCAGACCTTATGGGTCTTCTAAGATCATCTAGCAGAAGCATCTCCAGGAGACGTTGGGTGTTGGCACTTTTGCCTGTCTTCAACTTCCTAACTTTGCACAACTCTCTCAATTCCAAGAATGTGAGGTTGTCATATCTGGATGGCAGGAGCTCACTGGTTCCTGGCAGTGAAGACATTACTAGTGTGGTGTGGTGTATGCACTACCTACTCTAGTGTGGCCTACTAAACTCTCTTGAGTTGTAGAAAGGGTGTGCTATCCCTTAACACACAACTCTAAGTTCAGTAGAACTTACTGTATCCTAAGCTTGATTTATATGTACCTAAGGTACCCTTAGTGGTTTTCAGTTGATCAATTCAATTGAGATTATCTGGTAAAACAATAGCAAGCTGGAATCCCACACGCTGCACACCAATGTGAGAAGTTGGCCTGGTATATGCTGTCCACTAATTATAGTGGGCACCTTGCACCAGTCCAAACAACCCCTTATTGGAGATAGGTTAAAGACAACCTTTATTGAAAGCTATCCTAGTGGTAGCTATGGAGAGCAGCCTTCAGGCTAAGTCTTGAAGGAATGTAAAGCAGCTTGTTTTACCAGTCTATAATCTCTTGAGTGACCAAATGAAAGAGGACCACACCAGGTATATATATAAAATATATGTATTTAGTCTTAAACACACCCCTCTATTCTCTTTAAGAGGCTAGAGTTCGAAGTACATAAGTTACAAGTCAGTTATCAACAGTAATAGCACAAATACACGTTTGAGCCCTAGGGGCGTACCAAACCCTATACCAATAAAGTGGTATAAGAACCACGACTGAGCTAGACACAAGGCCTAGAGCCTGTAGAAGTGCTTGGCCCTCAAGGAACCACCCAAGGTAGTGACACAGTGGACCCACGGGGGACGCGTGCAGTGTGAGAACACAGCCGCGAGCCGCCGTTGACTTCTATGGGGAATGTCACGGTTGGAGTTTTAAAGGAAAAGGACACTTAGAGGAGGACTTGGAGCAAACCCCTTTAGAACTAGGTTGTTCTAGAGTCTATACCCACGGGAGCACCGGAGTACTCGAGTTACCTCACCCAGGGAAGCCGGGTGCATAGGTGTCTTTCGGGGTCGGGTTTCGTCATCGTTTTCAATGGCGATCTGCTGCAAAGTGCTGCTGGCGACCAAGTCGAAAGTGTTCGGGTGGATCCAAGGGTGGATCGAAGATCTGAAGAACCTGAAAGCAAAGGGGACAGAGTCTGGGTCACTAGCCAGTGACCAGGAAGGCGATGAGCAGATACCCACCGATGGTGGGTGCTTCAGGTAGGTTGACGGTCGTCTTGACTCTTCAGCCACGAGGTCCAGGAGGCGTCGACGACGACCAGGAGCTGGATTCGAGCTGTCCCACGACGTCTGTCGATTGCAGGGCTGTCGGCGACCGGATTGGACCCAACAAGCCTTGGCAATGGCAAGTCTCGTAGAAACAAAGAAAGGACGTTGATGCAGACCAGCAAGGTCTGGGGGACTCACCCAGCGAGGGTAAGTCAGGGCACGTCTGCAGCAACCAGGAAAGCCCAAGCAGAAGAAGAGTTGCCTTCGGGAGGGCCCACTAGCCAACGGACTAGCGACCGCGAAGGAGCCTCGAGTGGATGCACTTGGAGCTGGCTCACAGGACACTCGTGGAGTGGAGGCCAGTGATCTTCGGTGCAGTCGGTGCTGGAGGCGGGGGCTACTCGGAGCCCAAAGCACAACTTCGTGGGAGACCAGGAAGAGGATGCACTTGCAAAAGTACTCGGTGTCCAGGGGTCACGGTTCCACGTTACCCACGATAGCTACGGGCCTCAGCTTTGCTGGGGACTCAGGGCAGCCTCGGGAAGTCTGGAAATCCACCTCTGGTGATGCAAAGACTTCGACGTCCGGCGGGAGCTTCAGCGATGCAGACCGGACAATTGCTTCTTAGGTGCCTGCCAAGCAGGGGAGTCACTCCTTGACCCCAAGGGAGATTCTTCAGTCCTCTAATCTTCAAGTAGAGGGTCGAAGGTCCAGGATTCAGTGTCAGAGTTTCGTCCAGGGTAATCTAAAGTCCTAAGGACTGGGGTCCCATACTTATACAAAGTTAGGGGGTTGGACATACTCTGGGGACCCACCTATGGGAGGATCAGGGAAGAGGGGTGTTTACACCCATTCCCTTTGTCCAGTTTCGCGCCAGAGCAGGGGCAGGTAGCCCCTGCAACCGGTTTGAACTGGCATATGCACAGGGACACCAAATGTGCCCCCAGTGCAGGACTTCAAAGCACCAGATGGTGCTCCCGCCCAGCCCCAATACACACTATCCTGTCTGGGGAGGTGGTTACACCTCCCTTCGACAGGAAACCTATTGTCCAGGCCTCCCCTGTTGGAGTTTCAGTCAGCAGCAGGAGGCCAGACCCGTGTCTGTGGCAGCGGCATCCATTTTGTGATGCCAGGGCTCTGAAAAGAAGTTACCGGGTAGCCCGGTGTGTACATGTCTCTCCCTCTAGAAGGGTGGAATGCTACCCCCGCCGCCAGGACTGGCGGGGGGGGGGGTAGTATTCCAAGATGTTTGACACCAAACACGACATGTTTTGGTGCAGCCAGTCCAAAGTTAGCATTGTACCGCGAGGATATAATGCACTTAAGAGTATATGGTCAGGCTGTACCACAAACAGCATCAGAGGAGGGACTCCGAAGCGCTGTAGAGGGCTCTGCTCATGCAGGGGCACCCTCTCACATAAAAACCAAGCACTCTGCCTTCAGGATTGGTAAGGCCTGCCATAGGAGTGACTTATAGGTTTATATGTGTGTGCAATGGTAGTGATATAGGTAGCCTATACCACTGTAAGGGGTGCATGCACCACCTTACCCAGGCTGCAGTAGCAGACCTGTGGTGTCATTTTGGATGGCCTTCCAGGGGTGGCACAATACATGCTGCAGCCCCTGGTAGGTCTCTGAGGTACCTATGCCCTGGGTACATAGTATACCATATACTAGGGACTTATAAGGGCACTCAGATTCCAATCAGAGATGTGCCTAAGGCACATTGAAACCATTTTAGAGAGGAAGCAGCTAGGCTGGGGTTCTGATTAGCAGGGCCCCAGCCAGACTAAAGTCGAAAAACAGTGAAGCATCAGCAAAAAGTGGGGGTACCCATGTGAAGCAGATCCTACTCTCCTACAACGGGTACCTGAGAGTGTGGGGGGGGGGGCTCCTTCTGGACCTTGGAAGATGGACGCAAAGACTCCGCCAGTCAAGTAACTGAGAGGAACAGCGCTGCCTGCTGTATGCAGGCGGAGGGGGTGTGATGTGTCTCACTCTGTCTCAAGAACTGCAACGACTAGCAACCACATCCTTCCTTCCGGGGTAGCACAGGCCAGGCCCCACACAGAGCCTGCTTTACATAGCCACTTCAGAGCCAGAGGGGCTGGGGCGGGCGCCCTGCCCAGAGCCTGCTTTACATAGCCACATGCCGTGTGCATCTGGTTCAGAGGCAGAGGGGCTGGGGCAGGACCCTGCCCAGAGTATGCTGCTAATGACCACAGGCCGTGTGCATCTGGTTCAGAGGCAGAGGGGCTGGGGCTGGACCTTGCCACAGGCCAGGCCCCACACAGAGCCTGCTTTACATAGCCACTTCAGAGCCAGAGGGGCTGGGGCGGGCGCCCTCCCCAGAGCCTGCTTTACATAGCCACAGGCCGTGTGCATCTGGTTCAGAGGCAGAGGGGCTGGGGCAGGACCCAGCCCAGAGTATGCTGCTAATGACCACAGGCCATGTGCATCTGGTTCAGAGCCAGAGGGGCTGGGGCAGGACCCTGCCCAGAGTATGCTGCTAATGGCCACAGGCCATACACACAATAAGGCTGCCATGGTACACATAAGAAGGCTGCCATGGTACACACAAGAAGGCTGCCATGGTACACACAAGAAGGCTGCCATACACACAAGAAGGCTGCCATGGAACATACAAGGCTGGCATGGGACACACAAGAAGGCTGCCTGGCATACACGAGAAGGCTGCCTGGCATACACAAGAAGGCTGCCATGGAACACACAAGGCTGGCATGGGACACACAAGAAGGCTGCCTGGCATACAGAAGAAGGCTGTCTGGCACACACAAGAAGGCTGCCTGGCATACACAAGAAGGCTGTCTGGCACACACAAGAAGGCTGCCATGGCACACACAATAAGGCTGACATGGCACACACAAGAAGGCTGTCTGGCACACACAAGAAGGCTGCCATGGTACACACAAGAAGGCTGTCTGGCACACACAAGAAGGCTGTCTGGCACACACAAGAAGGCTGCCTGGCACACACAAGGCTGGCATGGGACACACAAGAAAGCTGCCTGGCACACACAAAAAGGCTGCCTGGCGCGCACACACAAAGGCTGCCTGGCACACACACGAAGGCTGCCATGGTACACACAAGAAGGCTGCCATGGCACACACAAGGCTGGCTTGGGACACACAAGAAAGCTGCCTGGCACACACAAGAAGGCTGCCATGGTACACACAAGAAGGCTGCCATGGTGCACACAAGAAGGCCGCCATGGCACACACAAGAAGGCTGCCATGGCACACACAAGAAGGCTGCCATACACACAAGAAGGCTGCCATGGTACACACAAGAAGGCTGCCATGGCTCACACAAGAAGGCTGCCATGGCTCACACAAGAAGGCTGCCATGGTACACACAAGAAGACTGCCATGGCACACACAATAAGGCTCAAAGAAGAAGTGACAGAGTGCACACCGTTGTTTCCATGTTTTTCAAAAGTTCATTTTTTGCTTTTTGTTGGCGTGCAGGCCTGGAATCGTGGACTGCCCAGCACACGTGTTATGAATAATCACTTGAAGAATGTGGGGCGAAGTAACACCCCACTCCAGACGCACAGCCATCATTTGTGCATAACAAAGATGCTCCAATTGTTCCAGTCTTGTCCAAAATATTTTTATTCCATTTAATCCACAGCTTATCTTGCATAAATCTCATGAGGAGAGGCACTATATGAGAATTAACGCTGCTATTTAAAACATCGATGATCGGGCACAACCAGCCACAGAATGGAGAATCACAGTCAGAGAGGGCGATGAGCATGGTTTAAACATTTGAAACATACACAATGCGTAAAGAATTTTGACATGTGAGATTGTATATTAAGGTAACGTGAAAACATGAGACTGTAAAGCATTTAGAAATAGATCATTTTTAGCAGTGTAAGCAGTGTATTATGGGCCTTGCAGTTTGATGGATTAGTGGGCGGTAATTGGAGGGCTTTGAATGGGCGGGGACACGTCACAGGTGCTTGAAATAGAGCAAGGGAGTGCAGTTGTTAGATCGTTTTTGAACAGGAGGGAAAGCAGTCACTAAAACGCTCGAGGTAAGGGCTGGTTTTGTTTTATATAAAAAAAAAAAAAAAAAGGGGGAGGATTCCTTGATTATGTGGGATTGCGTATGCGTTGGTGAGAGAACTGGTCAACAAGTGTTTGGAGGGGTTTATTGGATTTTAGCGTAGACATGGGAAAGATCGGGCATGCATCCAGGAGTTCGGCGGGCAACACGTTTGATTATGGGGTTCATTTCAGTTACCAGCATGTATGTTTTATATTTTCAGCATAATGTGGCAAACATGAGTTATTTAAACACACAACCTAATAATTATGTTTTAAATTTTGTAGATAACCCCAGACGAAGGGCTGAAAATGTCCCGAAATGCATTGGGTATTGAAGACAATTCATGAAAGAGGATTTATGTAACATGCCATGCTCTAGAGCAGGGGTCTTCAAACTTTTTTGCTCTGAGCCCCCCTAAGCAAAATGTTTTAATGTCAAGCCCCCACCCCAAAAAAAAAAAAACTCTACGGCAAGGATTGGGTGAGTGGGAGTGAAAGGGCTGAGCGTAGGGGGCATGGATTATAGGATCATTTCAGGAGTATTTTTTCTATAGCTCATAAACCACACTAAATATGAGACTTCTAAAACAGCAAATGAATCAAACAAAAACAGTTACTGACCCCAAACTAATGCCCCTATAATTGAGGTGTTGTGAGTCGCTTGCACTATTGGTCCTCAACGCATCTACACTTGCTGCACAAATGATAACTTCAGTCCTGAGTAGCAGGCTATCACCTCTGCCTCTTATACCCCTTCGCCACCAGGCCGGACCATCACTCTAATCTTAAAACTGGCCCTTTCAGAACAAAGAGCGCCCACATGTTGTCTTCCTTTATCTGCAATGGTGCCCTTGGTCCTAATGTTAGAAAATAAGCTCCCATGCACCTTTTTGTAAAGTGAGACAGTCAAAATAGTGATTCAGGGCGCCCCTCTGACCCCTAGGCCCCAGGGCTGCTGAACCTGCTTTACTAATGTTAGCTACTGCCTTGCAAAGAGGGCAGTCTCCTCTGCCCTTTATTAAAAACATGGACTCCCATCTAGCCATACACCCTTCTCTGCCATCTCTCTGAGGCCAAACACAGAAGTAATTTTTTCCTTCCCTTGGGCAATTGCTCTGGGGCCCAAATCAACACTGGCAAGTGAACAGTGGGCCCTAATGCTAAGAAGGAAGGATAGTAAACAGCCATAATTAAGGTTTAGCTGGCTCCTCATACCTCTGGCTCCTGGTGCCACTGTACCTGCAGTACCAGTGATTCTTTCTGCCCCTTTATGTTAAAAAGCAGCAAGGGTAACCTGGGCTCTGATACTAGCAAGGAAAATGGGCACCCACTCCACGGTAAGAAGGCCATAATTTAGCAGCAGAGGCCACTTACACACCTGACAGCGTTACCTGCTGCACTAATGGATGGCCCTTTTTTATATATAAAAGGCTCCCTTATATCGTCCTCTTCCTTGTGGTATCTCTCTGAGGAAGAGGTCTCTGGCCATTTGTAACCATCAAAATGAAGCCCCCACATAGTGCTTTCTCTTCTGGGCCATCTCGTTGACTACATTTATGAATCTCACTCTTTTCCTCTTTTTCCTGGACCATTACTCTGAGGTCCTAGGGGCCAAGAGGCCCACAGCTCTGCATCTGAATGGAACCCTGCTGACTTGCTCCCTGCTACCCCCTGGACTCACCTTTTACAAAAGCAACTGCAACTGAATGGTTAGTGCTGACTTTGAGGTGCCTCTGCTTGAAAGCAAGCGTAGGGTGGTAGTGCAAACAGTTAAAGAAGAAACAAGGCTTTTCTTTTTTTTGCATTTTTATATAGTGCGTACTCGACCCGAAGGTATCAGAGCACTTTACATGAGCACCAGTTGCATTACAGACACGTTTTTTTTTCCAGGTGCAGGGACATTAAGTGATGTGCCCAGAATCACAGGATGCTTGAGCCTCCCGTCAAGACTCGAACCTTGTTCCCCAGCTTCAAGGTCGGCCACTATGGCCGTTACACTACATCCTCATACCAGCCATTAACTGATTAGTCACTTAAAGCCAGGGCCCCTGGAATTATGTGTTTCTGCGGCAGAAGCGTTTTTTGCATTGTTATTGATTTACCGCATTTGCTACATAATCCATCATCTGTTGCATTATCTGCAGATTTTAACCAAAAAATGTGCTTCTAGTTCAAACGGATCCAAAATGACTTAAAACATGGCTAGTCACGTGTTCCAGAGCAGTTGAAGGCTCTTCATAAAGGTTGATTGGTCATCTTGCAGTTGCTTATTGATGTATTTGCGTGTTAAATTGGTTCTGATTAGGTATAATATTTAACCTGACAGTGTTACCATGACTAAAAATGAAACAAAATTAAATAAAGCTAACCATAAAATCTGCCAGATTATGCTGCATAATTTACTTTTTCTTCTTGCATAATTTAATCAACCCAGTTGCATAATTTGGTCCTCTCTTGCCACATAATTCCAGAGGCTCTGCTTAATGCGTCAAAGTGACTAAGATTTTTTTTAGAGGTAATGTAGGGGTGTTATCTTATACTTATAAAAATACTTACATTAGGTACAGTCTGATCACTTATTACTAAAGGCTATATTATGAGGAACGTTTTTTAATTTCAAACACTGCATCATTTTGCAGCAGCCTATGTGTAATGCAACTTGATTTTAATTTTCAGTGAATCCGTTTGCTCATTATTTTATATGCAGTTAGCTGACAGTGAAAAAACAAACTACTCAGACTAGTTAGTTATTTTCTTTTAGCCAACTTCTTGACACTCAGTGACCTCCCTTCACAACACTCCGGGCTGCTGCGTGTAAATGAAGACAGCCAGGAAATGCAGCAGATAAATAAGGCAGCCGTTCCAGGCCATCTTCATTTACATATAATTACAGAGGCATTTGCGCCCCCCTTGGAAACCATCCACGGACCCCCAGGGGGGCGCGCCCCACAGTTTGAAGACCTCTGTAAGGCCCGTATCTGCATTTCTACAGCATTAAGGCTGATGTAAACATAAGAGTCCTTCGTGTGACTGGACGAAATGAGATTTATGCAAGATAAGCTGTGGATTAAATGGAATAAAAATATTTTGGACAAGACTGGAACAATTGGAGCATCTTTGTTATGCACAAATGATGGCTGTGCGTCTGGAGTGGGGTGTTACTTCGCCCCACATTCTTCAAGTGAACACACAATAAGGCTGCCATGGTACACACAAGAAGGCTGCCTGGCACACACAAGAAGGCTGCCTGGCACACACATGAAGGCTGCCTGGCAAACACAAGAAGGCTGCCTGGCACACACAAGAAGGCTGCCTGGCACACACAAGAAGGCTGCCATGGCACACACAAGAAGGCTGCCTGGCAAACACAAGAAGGCTGCCATGGCACACACAAGAACACAAGAAGGCTGCCTGGCACACACATGAAGGCTGCCTGGCAAACACAAGAAGGCTGCCATGGCACACACAAGAAGGCTGCCATGGCACATACAAGAAGGCTGCCATGGCACACACAAGAAGGCTGCCATGGCACACACAATAAGGCTGCCTGGCACACACAAGAAGGCTGCCTGGCACACACAAGAAGGCTGCCATAGCACACACAAGAAGGCTGCCTGGCATACACAAGAAGGCTGCCATGGCACACACAAGAAGGCTGCCATGCCTGGCATACACAAGAAGGCTGCCATGGCACACACAAGAAGGCTGCCATGGCACACACAAGAAGGCTGCCATGGTACACACAAGAAGGCTGCCATGGCACACACAAGAAGGCTGCCATGGTACACACAAGAAGGCTGCCATGGCACACACAAGAAGGCTGCCTGGCACACACAAGAAGGCTGCCTGGCACACACATAAAGGCTGCCTGGCAAACACAAGAAGGCTGCCTGGCACACACAAGAAGGCTGCCTGGCACACACAAGAAGGCTGCCATGGCACACACAAGAAGGCTGCCTGGCAAACACAAGAAGGCTGCCATGGCACACACAAGAAGGCTGCCTGGCACACACATGAAGGCTGCCTGGCAAACACAAGAAGGCTGCCTGGCACACACAAGAAGGCTGCCATAGCACACACAAGAAGGCTGCCATAGCACACACAAGAAGGCTGCCATGGCACACACAAGAAGGCTGCCATGGCACACACAAGAAGGCTGCCATGGTACACACAAGAAGGCTGCCATGGCACACACAAGAAGGCTGCCTGGCACACACAAGAAGGCTGCCTGGCACACACAAGAAGGCTGTCTGGCAAACACAAGAAGGCTTCCTGGCACACACAAGAAGGCTGCCATGGCACACACAAGAAGGCTGCCTGGCATACACAAGAAGGCTGCTATGGCACACACAAGAAGGCTGCCATGGCACACACAAGAAGGCTGCCATGGCACACACAAGAAGGCTGCCATGGCACACACAAGAAGGCTGCCTGGCACACACAAGAAGGCTGCCTGGCGCACACACAAGTAGGCTGCCATGCGCACACACAAGAAGGCTGCCTGGCGCAAGAAGGCTGCCATGGCACACACAAGAAGGCTGCCTGGCACACACAAGAAGGCTGCCATGGCACACACAATAAGGCTGCCTGGCAAACACAAGAAGGCTGCCATGGCACACACAGGAAGGCTGCCTGGCACACACAAGGCTGGCATGGGACACAGAAACCTGCCTGGCATACACAAGAAGGCTGCCTGGCACACACAATAAGGCTGACATGGCACACACAAGAAGGCTGACATGGCACACACAAGAAGGCTGCCAGGGCACACACAAGAAAGCTTCCATGGCACACACAAGAAGGCTGCCATGGCACACACAATAAGGCTGCCTGGCAAACACAATAAGGCTGCCATGGCACACACAATAAGGCTGACATGGCACACACAAGAAGGCTGTCTGGCACACACAATAAGGCTGCCATGGCACGCACAAGGCTGGCATGGGACACACACAAGGCTGGCATGGGACACACACAAGGCTGCCTGGCATACACAAGAAGGCTGCCATGGTACACACAAGAAGGCTGTCTGGCACACACAAGAAGGCTGCCATGGCACACACAAGAAGGCTGCCTGGCATACACAAAGAAGGCTGTCACGGTACACACAAGAAGGCTGTCTGGCACACACAAGAAGGCTGCCATGGTACACACAAGAAGGCTGCCATGGCACACACAAGAAGGCTGCCATGGCATACACAAGAAGGCTGCCATGGTACACACAAGAAGGCTGCCTGGCATAGACAAGAAGGCTGCCTGGCACACACAAGAAGGCTGACATAGCACACACAAGAAGGCTGCCATAGTACACACAAGAAGGCTGCCATGGCACACACAAGAAGGCTGCCTGGCAAACACAAGAAGGCTGCCATGGTACACACAAGAAGGCTGCCATGGTACACACAAGATGGCTGCCATGGTACACACAAGAAGGCTGCCATGGCACACACAATAAGGCTGACATGGCACACACAAGAAGGCTGTCTGGCACACACAATAAGGCTGCCATGGCACGCACAAGGCTGGCATGGGACACACACAAGGCTGGCATGGGACACACACAAGGCTGCCTGGCATACACAAGAAGGCTGCCATGGTACACACAAGAAGGCTGTCTGGCACACACAAGAAGGCTGCCATGGCACACACAAGAAGGCTGCCTGGCATACACAAGAAGGCTGTCACGGTACACACAAGAAGGCTGTCTGGCACACACAAGAAGGCTGCCATGGTACACACAAGAAGGCTGCCATGGCACACACAAGAAGGCTGCCATGGCATACACAAGAAGGCTGCCATGGTACACACAAGAAGGCTGCCTGGCATAGACAAGAAGGCTGCCTGGCACACACAAGAAAGCTGACATAGCACACACAAGAAGGCTGCCATAGTACACACAAGAAGGCTGCCATGGCACACACAAGAAGGCTGCCTGGCAAACACAAGAAGGCTGCCATGGTACACACAAGAAGGCTGCCATGGTACACACAAGAAGGCTGCCATGGCACACACAAGAAGGCTGCCATACACACAAGAAGGCTGCCATGGTACACACAAGAAGGCTGCCTGGCATACACAAGAAGGCAGTCTGGCACACACAAGAAGGCTGACATGGCACACACAAGAAGGCTGCCTGGTAAACACAAGAAGGCTGCCTGGCACACACAAGATGGCTGCCATGGTACACACAAGAAGGCTGCCATGGCACACACAAGAAGGCTGTCTGGCACACACAAGAAGGCTGCCTGGCATACACAAGAAGGCTGACATGGCACACACAAGAAGGCTGACATGGCACACACAAGAAGGCTGCCTGGCATACACAAGAAGGCTGACATGGCACACACAAGAAGGCTGGCATTGTGACATGTCCACTTCACCTGTGTCTTCTGCAAGGCCTCGCTGGGCTAACGATCAAACGAACACACCCGAAGGTTTGGGCTGAGAAGAGTCAGACGGCGGCGACGAGTCCAGCTAACAGGTTCCTCTCAGCATCCTGAATGCATGCATTTGATTGGTGGGCGTCTGGCTGCAAGGATCACACCTGCTACCTCTGCCCCGAAATCAAAGATGCTCCGTTACTGCCATCCCCGCGGGAGGTGCAGGCTGTGGGCCAGGACCCCCCCCTCAGGTCCCCCTCCTCTCACGCAGGGGTGCTGGCCATCACCATCACTGGACCTTCCTGCCTCAATTGTTCGTTCTATGCTGTTGATATATATATCCATTAAGATATTTGTACGTTACCCCGTAGAGCAGCCATGTTTTTATGTATGTAGTATGTATTAAAAACCCGTGACATGCAATGGCCTTCTCCGTGCACAGGGACCCCAGCATGAAGGCCAGCAGTTCAAATACAACTAGCCCAAATGTGCAGTGAGAGAAAGGAATACTAATCACATAGCAGAATAAGCAGCACTTTGTCAAACGAGGTAGCCTGCAGTACCACCCACTCCCCAACTTCCAGCCCTCCTGCCTGGTACCACCCACACCCCGACTTCCATCCCTCCTGCCTGGTACCACCCACACCCCGACTTCCAGCCCCCCTGCCTCCTACCACCCACACCCCGACTTCCAGCCCCCCGCCTGGTACCACTCACTACCCGACTTCCAGCGCCCCTGCCTGGTACCACCCACACCCTGACTTCCAGCCCCCTGCCTCGTACCACGCACACCCCGACTTCCAGCACCCCGCCTGGTACCACTCACTCCCGACTTCCAGCGCCCCTGCCTGGTACCACCCACACCCTGACTTCCAGCCCCCTGCCTAGTACCACCCACTCCCGACTTCCAGCGCCCCTGCCTGGTACCACCCACACCCCGACTTCCAGCCCTCCTGCCTGGTACCACCCACACCCCGACTTCCAGCACCCCTGCATAGTACCACCCACTCCCCAACTTCCAGCCCTCCTGCCTGGTACCACCCACACCCTGACTTCCAGCCCTCCTGCCTGGTACCACCCACACCTCGAATTCCAGCCCTCCTGCCTGGTACCACCCACACCCCGACTTCCAGCCCCCTGCCTTGTGCTGAGACGGGTGGTCCGGAGGTCCTCCAGAAGTTCTCGGAGTGGTGAAAAGATCAAGCGGGGGCACGTCCCTTTGGCTGAAGATGTCTTGAGCCCCCTTGGGCTGGAGATGCCATTCGTGGTCTGCTCAACTTGCGTTCAGAGAGTCCAGCAGCTGACCTAGCCCCCCCCCCAAAGGTGCCGAGCCTGCCTGCACAAGACACAGAAGCCCACCCCACCCTGTTTGTTGCTGTCCCACATGGCAGTCGTGTTGCCCATGCCAGCCTGGACCAGCCTCCCTTTAATGGCCAGTATGAAAGCTTTGAGAGTCCGCCGGATGGTCCAGAGCTCCAGTTGACCGCTGTGGATGTGACGTCTAATTTCACATCTCCCAGGTGGCCCACCCAACCCGGAGGCGAAGGGTCTGTCCCTACTGTGAACTCTCTGTAGTGAAGGGAGAGTGGCCTGCCCCCAGTCTGGTTGTTGTTTGCTTGCCACCACTGAAGGTCCCGGGCTGTCTCCTCTGAGATACGAGCGGTGTCAGACACACGGCCTCGGTGCGGAGCCTACTGAAACTAGAGGTTCCACTGTAGGACCCGCAGGTGCCGCCTGCTGCACGGGGCAAGGAGAAGGCATGAAGCCTCAGACCCATCCTCAACAAGACCACAAATGAGTTAACACATCTGGATCATTTGTTGAATATCCAGGACTCGCTACGCTTGTGGCAAGGCCTTCAACGCCATTGTGTCCAGAATAGTCCCGATGAACAAGTTACTTACCTTCGGTAACAATATATCTGTAAGAAACATAGGTTAGTTATAGATTCCTTACCTTAGAATTACCCCCAGACTGGATCCGAAAAGTTTTTCATCAGCAGTACCCCTGCGCATCGGAAGGTGGCATTGGTCGACTCTGCGTTTGTCGTGGGCACCGTAATCGCTGGGATGACGTCGCGGTAGCTACATAGACGCCGCCCTCGCACGCTGACGTCAGTTCTGTACACGACTTTTCACGCCAGAAGCGCAGAGCCGTGCAAGACACTGACCACTGGTGCACAAAACTAGGGCCCTGAAAGGAAGTCCTTAACCCTAGAAGTCAGTTTGCAGAAGGGGGAGGATGGGTGGGGCGGTAAGGAATCTATAACTAACCTATGTTTCTTACAAATATATCGTTACCGAAGGTAAGTAACTTGTTCATCTGAAAGAAACAGTTAGTTATAGATTCCTTACCTTAGAATAGATACCACAGCAATACCAACCCCGGAGGTGGGTCTGCGAACTAAGTTCACACCAGGAAATCCTGGAGAACAGAACGGCCAAAGAAGCCGTCTCTCCGGACTTGGCTGTCCAGGCAGTAGTGTCTTGTAAACGTGTGCAGCGATGCCCACGTAGCTGCCTGACAGATGTCATTAAGGGGGATTCCACGTCCCAAAGCAGTGGTAGCTGCCGTCGCCCTGGTGGAATGGGCGCGCAGCCCCACTGGAGGCTCCTTCTTTGCCAAAGAGTAGCAAGGTTTGATGCACAGAACGACCCACCTGGAGATGGTTCGTTTGTGCACGGCCCGACCTTTTTTGGCGCCTACGTAGCCAACAAAGAGCTAGTCATCCACCCGGAATTGTTTTGTGCGATCCAAGTAAAAGGAAAGCGCACGCTTTGGATCCAGACGGTGGAGCCTCTCTTCTTCTTTGGAAAGATGCGGAGGCGGAAAGAAGGTGGCAAAGTGATGGTCTGTCCAATATGGAAAGGAGTAACCACTTTGGGAAATAAGGAAGGATGACTTCGAAGCACAACCTTGTCCGAATGTACAGTCAGAAAAGGAGGCTTAGAAGAAAGTGCTTGGAGCTCACTCACCCTGCGCGCAAAGGTGATGGCCACCAGAAAGGCAGTTTTTAAGGTTAGAAGCCTGAGAGGACAGTTATGGAGCGGCTCAAGGGAGCGCACATGAGGAAAGTAAGAACCAAGTTCAAGTCCCACTGGGGCATTACGAAGGGAACAGGAGGAAAAAGATGAGTAATGCCCTTAAGGAAACGATTTACAACAGGGGACTTGAAAAGAGAAGGCTGATCAGGAAGCCTAGGAAAGGCTGAAATGGCCGAGAGGAAGCCCTTTAGAGTGCCCAGAGCGGAGCCCTGCTGGGCCAAAGACAGGAGGAACAAGAGAACCTCAGAAAGAGGGGCAGAAAGGGGATCCACAGCCTTTGCTGTCCACCATGCAACAAATTTGTTCCATCTGCAGGCGTATACCGTCTTCGTGGGGGGACGCCTGGCTGCCAAGATAACATCACAGACTTCGGGAGGCAAGTCAAACGACGTCAACTGCCGCCGCTCAATCTCCACGCAAGGAGGTGGAGGCTGGACAGGTTCGGGTGGAGGACCGTCCCCTACTTCTGCGACAGAAGATCCTCCCGAAGAGGCAGTCTGATCGGAGGATCGATGGCCATGTGTAGCAGCTCGGGATACCAGACTCTTCGCGCCCATTCCGGAGCCACAAGAATGACTTGGGCCCGGTCGCGCTTGAACTTCTTCAGCACTCTGGGCAGAAGTGCTATAGGTGGAAAGGCATATAGAAGATCGCAATTCCACTTGTGATGAAAAACGTCGCCTAGCGAGTGCCGCCTTGGAAATTCCAACGCGCAGAACTTCTGACATTGCGCGTTCTCTTCGGTGGCGAATAGATCTAACCAAGGCTCTCCCCACTGTTGAAAGAGACCCTGCACCACCTCCGAGTGAAGACGCAATTCATGATCCATCATGCACCTGGGGCTGAGTTCCTCTGCCTGGCGTTCAGCGAACCTGCCAGGTGTTGAACCACCAGGGATATGCCCTGATGTTCCAGCCATGTCCAGAGGCGGAGGGCCTCCTGACATAGGGTCCATGACCCCACCCCTCCCTGTTTGTTGCAGTACCACATGGCGGTGATGTTGTCCGTGAACACCTGCATTACTCTTCCCCGGACAGAGGGAAGGGATGCTTTGAGTGCAAGACGAATCGCCCAAAGCTCCAGAAGGTTGATATGGAGTTCGGACTCCGCCGGAGACCAGAGGCCTCTGATCTCTGCCTCCCCCATGTGGTCGACCCATCCCAGAAGTGATGCATTGGTCACCACTGTGAACTCTGGTTGAGGAAGGGGAGGGATCTGCCATCGACCCAATCCTGGTTCGTTAGCCACCACTGCAATTGGTGTGCAGTGCCCTCCGAGATCTGGACGCAATCGGACAGGTTCCCCTGATGCTGCGCCCACTGGAACTTCAGGTCCCACTGCAGAGCCCGCATATGCCATCTGGCATGGTCCACCAGCAGGATGCAGGAGGCGATCAGGCCCAGTAGCCTGAGGGTCATCCTGACCGAAACCCGGGACAGAGGCTGAAAGATCGGAATCATAGCCCGAATATCCCGGACTCGCTGTTCGGGAGGATAAACCCGAAACCGCATAGTGTCCAGAACCGCTCCGATGAAGAGGAGCTTCTGAGAGGGAATCAGGTGTGACTTCGGCACATTGATGGAGAACCCCAGCGAACGCAGGAGGTCGGCCGTAGTCTGGAGGTGGAAGACGACAGCCTGGGGCGAGCCCGCCTTCAACTGCCAGTCATCGAGATAGGGGAAGACTGGAACCCCTGATCTAAGCAGATGAGCTGCGACCACCGCCATCACTTTAGTGAACACCCGAGGGGCGCTGGTAAGGCCAAAGGGGAGCACGGTAAACTGAAAGTGCTCGTGGCCTACCGTGAACCGCAGGTAACGTTGGTAGGACGGCAGGACGGGGATGTAAAAATAAGCGTCCTGCAAGTCCAACGCTACCAACCAGTCTCCAGGGTCGAGTGCAGATAGGACCTGAGCAAGCGTCAACATCTTGAACTTCTCCTTCCGGAGGAAGCGGTTGACGTTCCTGAGATCCGAGATAGGACGCAGGCCTTTGTCCTTCTTAGGCACCAGAAAGTAGTGGGAGTAACAACCACGACCTACTTCTGGGACAGGAACTTGCTCGATGGCCCCCTTGGCGAAGAGAGCCGAAACTTCCTATTGGAGAAGGGCCAGATGATCCTCCGACATGTGATGGTACTGAGGTGGCATGGCTGGAGGGGCAGTCTCGAAGGCGAGGGAGTAGCCCCTTCAGACTATCTGCAAAACCCTCCTGTCCGACGTGATGGTGGACCAGTGGGGGAGGTGATGGCGAATCCTACTGCCCACTGGCGATTGGTGGCCCTGAAAGGTCCGACTAGGAGGGTTTGGAGGCTGCTGCAGAGGGGGCTGTGGTGGACTGTGTAGGAAGGTGGAATCTGACTATATGATTGCCCCCACTTTTTTACTGGTGTTTTGCTGGTTTATGACTTAGTTGGACTGGGATCGTGCTATTCAGGGCCCCAGTCTATCTGCTTCCTCTATAAAATGGTTTCCATGTACCTTAGGTACATCTTTGATTGGAATCTGGAGTGCCCTTATAAGTCCCTAGTATATGGTATACTATGTACCCAGGGCATAGGTACCTCAGAGGCCTACCAGGGGCTGCAGCATGTATTGTGCCACCCCTGGAAGGCCATCCAAAATGACACCACAGGTCTGCTACTGCAGCCTGGGTAAGGTGGTGCATGCACCCCTTACAGTGGTATGGGCTACCTATATCACTACCATTGCACACACATATAAACCTATAAGTCACTCCTATGGCAGGCCTTACCAATCCTGAAGGCAGAGTACTTGGTTTTTATGTGAGAGGGTGGCCCTGCATGAGCAGAGCCCCTCTGCAGCGTTCGGAGTCCCTCCTCTGATGCTGTTTGTGGTACAGCCTGACCATATACTCTTAAGTGCATTATATCCTCGCGGTACAATGCTAACTTTGGACTGGCTGCACCAAAACATGTCGTGTTTGGTGTCAAACATCTTGGAATACTACCCCCCTGCCAGTCCTGGCGGCGGGGGTTGCATTCCACCCTTCTAGAGGGAGAGACATGTACACACCGGGCTACCCGGTAACTTCTTTCCAGAGCCCTGGCATCACAAAATGGATGCCGCTGCCACAGACACGGGTCTGGCCTCCTGCTGCTGACTGAAACTCCGGCAGGGGAGGCCTGGACAATAGGTTTCCTGTCGCAGGGAGGTGTAACCACCTCCCCAGACAGGATAATGTGTATTGGGGCTGGGCGGGAGCACTCTCTGGTGCTCAGAAGTCCTGCACTGGGGGCACACTTGGTGTCCCTGTGCATATGCCAGTTCAAACCGGTTGCAGGGGCTACCTGCCCCTGCTCTGGCGTGAAACTGGACAAAGGGAATGGGTGTAACCACCCCTCTTCCCTGACCCTCCCATAGGTGGGTCCCCAGAGTATGTCCAACCCCCTAACTTAGTATAAGTATGGGACCCCAGTCCTTAGGACTTTAGATTACCCTGGACGAAACTCTGACACTGAATCCTGGACCTTCGACGCTCTACCTGAAGATTAGAGGACTGAAGAATCTCCCTTGGGGTCAAGGAGTGACTCCCCTGCTTGGCAGGCACCTAAGAAGCAATTGTCCGGTCTGCATCGCTGAAGCTCCCGCCGGACGCCGAAGTCTTTGCATCACCAGACGTGGATTTCCAGACTTCCCCGAGGCTGCCCTGAGTCCCCAGCAAAGCTGAGGCCCGTAGCTGTCGTGGGTAATGTGGGACCGTGACCCCTGGACACCGAGTTCTTTTGCAAGTGCATCCTCTTCCTGGTCTCCTACGAAGTTGTGCTTTGGGCTCCGAGTAGCCCCCGCCTCCAGCACCGACTGCACCGAAGATCACTGGCCTCCACTCCACGAGTGTCCTGTGAGCCAGCTCCAAGTGTGTCCACTCGAGGCTCCTTTGCGGTCGCTAGTCCGTTGGCTAGTGGGCCCTCCCGAAGGCAACTCTTCTTCTGCTTGGGCTTTCCTGGTTGCACCAGACGTGCCCTGACTTGCCCTCGCTGGGTGAGTCCCCCAGACCTTGCTGGTCTGCATCAACGTCCTTTCTTTGTTTCTACGAGACTTGCCGTTGCCAAGGCTTGTTGGGTACAATCCGGTTGCCGACACCCCTGCAATCGACAGACGTCGTGGGACAGCTCGAATCCAGCTCCAGGTCGTCGTCGACGCCTCCTGGACCTCGTGGCTGAAGAGTCAAGACGACCGTCAACCTACCTGAAGCACCCGGCATCGGTGGGCATCTGCTCATCGCCTTCCTGGTCACTGGCTAGTGACCCAGACTCTGTCCCCTCTGCTTTCAGGTTCTTCAGATCTTCGATCCACCCTTGGATCCACCCGGACACTTTCGACTTGGTCGCCAGCAGCACTTTGCAGCAGATCGCCATTGAAAACGACGACGAAACCCGACCCCGAAAGACACCTATGCACCCGGCTTCCCTGGGTGAGGTAACTCGAGTACTCCGGTGCTCCTGTGGGTATAGACTCTAGAACAACCTAGTTCTAAAGGGGTTTGCTCCAAGTCCTCCTCTAAGTGTCCTTTTTCTTTAAAACTCCAACCGCGACATTCCCCATAGAAGTCAACGGCGGCTCGCGGCTGTGTTCTCACACTGCACGCATCCCCCGGGGGTCCCCTGTGTCACTACCTTGGGTGGTTCCTTGAGTGCCAAGCACTTCTACAGGCTCTAGGCCCTGTGTCTAGCTCAGTCGTGGTTCTTATACCACTTTATTGGTATATGGTTTGAGTACGCCCCTAGGGCTCAAACGTGTATTTGTGCTATTACTGTTGATAACTGACTTGTAACTTATGTACTTCGAACTCTAGCCTCATAAAGAGACTAGAGGGCTGTGTTTAAGACTAAATACATATATTTTGAATATATACCTGGTGTGGTCCTCTTTCATTTGGTCACTCAAGAGATTATAGACTGGTAAAACAAGCTGCTTTACATTCCTTCAAGACTTAGCCTGAAGGCTGCTCTCCATAGCTACCACTAGGATAGCTTTCAATAAAGGTTGTCTTTAACCTATCTCCAATAAGGGGTTGTTTGGACTGGTGCAAGGTGCCCACTATAATTAGTGGACAGCATATACCAGGCCAACTTCTCACAGACTGGCCCGCCAGCTTGCCCCCAGAACCACAGCAGTGGTTCCCACGTCCCCTGCCACGCAGGGGCTGAACAGCTTGCGCTAGCCTGTGGCTCCGGGCGGGACGTGGCGGGGCACCCCTTCCGTAGCCACAAAAGGGGCGAGAAGCAGACTGCACAGGGCGGGTGGTGGAGAGGCCCAAGGACCTTGCCGCAGCCCAAGAGTCCTTAAAGCGCTCCAGCGCGTTGTCTGTCTTGTCGCCGAATAGGCGATGGCCATCAAAGGGCATGTCCATAAGGGTGCATTGGACACCCCCTGAAAAACCAGTCGACCTCAACCAGGCGTAGCGTCGAAGGGCTACCGACGTGGAAATCGTCCTGCCTAGTGAGTCGGTGGTATCCAGCCCACAGTGGATGGTAAACTTTGCTGCGTCTCTCCCTTTGGCAACTGCATGGGAGAGAACGGCCCGGTCCTCCTCCGGGCACTGGGGCAGCACTTGCGCCACCGTATCTCACACGGAGTGGGTGTAACGGCCCAACAGGCATGCAGTGTTTACTGACCGCAGCCCCAAGCTGGAGGAAGAAAACATCTTCCCAAGATGGTCCAGCTTTTTGGATTCCCTATCAGGTGGTGCGTTAGGGAATTCGCCTTTGGAGGTGGAGGCTTGGACCACCAAGCTCTCAGGGGTGGAGTGTTGGGAGAGGAAAGTGGGGTCGCCCGGGCCGGGCGGTGGCGTTGGGCAATCATCCTATCCACAGGAGCCCCTGTGTTGGGCCTGGACCAGGTGCTCATATGGATGTCAGTGAGGGCTTCATTAAACGGTAGCAGGGGCTCCGAAGAGCTCGCTTCCGGTTGGAGAACCTCTGTCAGGAGGTTAGTCCTGACTGCCACTGTAGGTAGCTCGAGGTTGAGAGCCTCGGCCACCCTACGCAACACCACGGCGTAAGACGCTCCCTCCTCCGTAGCCACGGTAGGAGGAGACAACATGCCAAGGTCTGGTGAGGTATCCAAACCACTGGCTTCCCCCAGTTCCTCTCTCCAGTCTGGTTCGTAGCCCAACTGGTCAGATAAAGGGTCTCCAGACCCTTCCCAGTCCTCCTCACCCTCCTCTGGCTGCTAATCTGGTCTAAAAGAGCCATGGTAGAAGAAGGGCACAAAAGTACCCGTCGGTGCCGGATCCGGGGTCGGTCAACGCCGGTCCGGCTCCGTGTCTACATCGAGGTGGAGGCCGGGATCGACGCCGGCTGGGGACACAACCGGCGTCGGCTGCGGACGTGGTGCCGGTGGATTCGGCGCCAGGGGAGGTGTAATCAGGTCGACTGGTGCCTATCCAGATCCAGGCCTGGATCCAAGGGGACCCTGCGGGGCTGGGGCAAAGCCGCCGGCGTCGAAGGCCCAGGGCCCCCAGCCGAGTCCGCGGGGCCCGAAGGCACGCCGGCGGAGTCGGGCTGCCCAAAGATGGCAGGCATCGCTTCGTAAAAATTGGCGAAGCTGGGCAGGGGTCGCTCTGGGTCCCTGGAAGGGGGGAAACTCGGAGTTGACCCTTTGGGCTCCGCAAGCGGAGCTGCTGGAGGGGCACCACCCGCATCCCTCGTCGTGTCGGCCAACCGACGGGGAGAAGTCGAAGAGCGACGGTGCTTCTTCGACTTCTTCTTGTGCTTCGACTTACCTGAGGAGTGCGAAGACTTGGAAGAAGATTGGTGGTGGTGGCTCCGCGACCGGTCCCTTGACCTCCCACGCGACCGGGACCTCGAACGGCACAGAGCTGACTGCCAGCCCTCGAGAAGCTTTCGGGACCGTTCCCGTAAAGACTTCGGATTCACGGTCCGGCAGTCAGAGCACGACTTGGGATCGTGGTCGCGCTCCAGGCAAAACAGGCACACGCGGTGCGGATCCGTCACCGACATCAGTCGGCTACAGGAACCGCAAGCCTTGAAACCGGGCATCCCTCGTGCACCAGGAGTCGATAGACTCAGCAACAACGGCGTCGACAAAATTCGAGAAAAAGTCAGTCAAAAAGTGACTGGAGGTACCGCTCTCTCCGGATTTGTGCTGGCTGGCGCGGAAAAAGAAAGAACTGACGTCAGCGCGCGAGTGCGGCGTCTATCTAGCTACCGCAAAGTCATCCCGGCGACCACGACGCCAATGACGAACGCGGAGTCGACCGACGCCACCTTCCGACGCGCAAGGGTACTGCTGACGAAAAACTTTCCGGATCCAGTCTGACGCCTAGGGGTAATTCTAAGGTAAGGTATCTATAACTAACTGTTTCTTTCAGATAATGCATATATACAAAGATTCTTCATTGGCATCAGCTGGACCTTGGTTCACTGACAGGAAACCCCAGAGATGTCAAGAAGATGACATCATCAGGAGGTGGTCCGTGACTGACTGCAGTGAGTCTTCCTTGAGCAGCCAGTCATCAAGGTACAGAAATACATGTATCCCTAACCTCAGAAGATGGGCTGTGACCACCCCTCATTTCTGTGAATGCCCAAGGCATCAAGGTGAGGCTCAAAGGCAGAATGGTACATTGGAAGCGTTCTTACCCCACGTGAACTTCAGGTAGCATCTGGGGGACTCTAACATGGGTGTATGAAAATACACATTTTGCAAGTTCACATACACCATCCGGTCTTCTGGGTCCACAAGACGTTTCGACAAGTTGCTGCACACGCTCGTTGAGAGGGCTTTCGCTATCTGTCCTCATGAGCAGGCACTGAATTTCCTGTACTGTTGGTGAACTTGACGGACCGGCAAAAGCAACCGTATGGAGCAGGCTGAGGCACGGCTGTCCTTAAAGCATTTCAGCATTAAGTCTCTCTTCTCCCTGAATATATTAGCACCATCAAAGGGCATGTCCTTCAGGATGCCTGGACAGCCTAAGAAAATCCTGTTGCCTGCATCCAAGTGTGCTGTCTGAGAACTATGCCTGTGTCCATGCGCAACTCACAGAGTCAGGTATGTGATGCGTACGTCACTGCATCCTGGTCACCCTTAACGGTTTGAGGGAATGCCACCGAGAGGTCCTTTGAGACAGCCGGCAGGATCTCGCCAACTATGTCCCACAGTGCGTGAGTGCATCTATCCAAGAGGCAGACCACATTCAGAGAGCGACAGCCAAGGCTAGCTGACGAAAATATTTTTCCCAAAAGTTTCAATGGGCTAAGATTTCCTGTCTGCAGGTTTGGTAGGAAGGACATCTGGATATATCTTACTGGTCGATGGCTGCACCACTAGGCTTTCTGGTGTCGGTGCTGAGGGAGAAACAGAGGGTCACACGGGCTGGTCTTGTCATCTTGCTGGAGGTCAACAAACTAGATGGGCCAAGCATAGTTTTGTCCAAGTGCCCATAAGAGTGTCAGTGAGTGCTCCACTGAAGGGCATATTTGACTGTGAGCACTTGTAGGTCTAGGACCTTTGCTGCCCTGAGAACCATAACTGCAAAAGAGTCATTTTGGTCCAGTGGTGGAACAGGTGGCAAGTCCAGCTTACCCTCTGGAGAGGTGCCCAACTCATCTGCTTCCTGTAGGTCTAATAAAGACCTTCCTCTGTATAGTGAGGGGAGACCAAGTTGTCTGCCTCTTCATCGTCATTGGCATCATGGGGACATGCTGTAGGCATTGGACCGCATCCGACCTGAAGCTGTAGAAGGGCCTCCGTCTGTGATTGCACTGGTGAGGCAAAACAGCCTGGGAATGAGTTTTGAGAGTGTAGGCTACGCCTTGATATTTTCATAGTGTGACATAGGCCTGGCGTGGGCCGATGAGACTGGCCTCAGAACCGGGTCTGGCTGGGCGTAGGTGGAGTTGGTAGCGGTACTGGCAAGCAATGAATCGTTGTGGACCCTGAGATATGAGTGGAGGTCTGGACGGGCGTCAGCATGGGGCTGGCAGAGAGTTCCATGGGCACAGTCTGTGCTGGACAGAGACCCCCTGGCAGCAGTGCGACTGGAGGCCCCCCTGGCTCTGGGCTGGCAGTGAGTTCCATGGGCACAGTCTGTGCTGGACAGAGACCCCCTGGCAGCAGTGCGACTGGAGGCCCCCCTGGCTCTGGGCTGGCAGTGAGTTCCATGGGCACAGTCTGTGCTGGACAGAGACCCCCTGGCAGCAGTGCGACTTTAGGACCCCCTGGCTCTGGGCTGGCAATGAGTTCCATGGGCACAGTCTGTGCTGGACAGAGACCCCCTGGCAGCAGTGCGACTGGAGCCAATGAGACTGGCCTCAGAACCGGGTCTGGCTGGGCGTAGGTGGAGTTGGCAGCGGTACTGGCAAGCAATGAATCGTTGTGCACCCTGAGATATGAGTGGAGGTCTGGACGGGCGTCAGCATGGGGCTGGCAGTGAGTTCCATGGGCACAGTCTGTGCTGGACAGAGACTCCCTGGCAGCAGTGCGACTGGAGGCCCCCCTGGCTCTGGGCTGGCAGTGAGTTCCATGGGCACAGTATGTGCTGGACAGAGACCCCCTGGCAGCAGTGCGATTGGAGGCCCCCCTGGCTCTGGGCTGGCAGTGAGTTCCATGGGCACAGTCTGTGCTGGACAGAGACCCCCTGGCAGCAGTGCGACTGGAGGCCCCCGTGGCTCTCTGAAGAGCTCCATAGGGAGCCGGCAGCATTTTAAAAATCTGCAGCGCAACCTTTCTATAGGCCTCTACCTGCAGACGGGCCAGAATGGCCTGTCAGAGCAGCCTCAGTGTCGGTAGATAGCGAGGCCAACTGGCCCAAGGCGTGCCAACTGCGCAGCTGCTCGTCTGACTTTGAGTGGCAAGAGGGGGCTGAGTCCTGCTTGGTCATCTTGAACTTGTGGCACACTAGGATTTCAACTTGCCCCATGACTTCAAGCGAGGCAGAGATTTACCAACGGACTATCCTTGTGACCTGGAGCAAGGTTGGCCACACATCTTGGTTCAATAGGGGGGGGACGGTTGCCTTGACGACATACAGCTTTGCCTCCTGCTCCCTGGTCGCCTTCGGGTGTATCAGGGCACATTTCTCATACAAAGTTGAGTCATGAACAGAGGCCAGGCACCAGAGCCACATGCCATGGGGCAAATGCCCAACAGCTGCTTCCTACAGTCCTGGCACAGCTCGAACCTTGTCTTCTTTGGGAGATACATTTTTACCTAACACCCTGTAGAAAATGTCTGAAAATCTTTCAAAGACTGACAGTTTGGGGGTGGGGCTTTGGATCTGCCTTGAAGGGAACAGAAAGGAACAACCAGAAATCAGTACACAGGGCGGCGCCTATATTCAGCTCCGCTTAATCACTTCTGGGGTATGGTGAGGTCACTCTGGGGCTACACAGCGTCACCTAACAGCACACAAGCTAATGCATAAAAATGTCCAACCCAGTCTGACGCTTGGGAATACTCTTACGGTGGGAAATCTGCAGTTAGAAGTATCCAGGAATAGGTTACTTATCCTGTAAACATCTGTTCATGGTGTGTAGTGCTGTAGATTCACATGCTATGCATACTCCTGTCATCTAGTGCTAGACTCGAACGTTTGCAACTTGTTTTTCTTTGAAGACGTCTTTCAAGTCACAAAGTAGAATGACTCCTCCCATGGCTGGTAACGCACATGGGCATTGGCTCCATTGTTAGATTGTTTGTCGCGCTGCCAGTGAGGATGAAGAGGGAGCAGAGGAAAATAAAGGTTGATAACCATGCAAAAGAAAGAGAAAAAGATATCTGCAACAACCAGAGGCTTCTGGGGAGGCAGGTAGGTGCATGTGAATCTACAGCACTACACGCCACAAACAGATGCTTACAGGGTAAGTAACATTCACCGTTTGGTGGCATGTCTGACAGTAGATTCACATGCTCTGCATAGACTGTAAAGCAGTTCTCTGGTGGTTAGCTGCAGGATGTTGCAGAGGACTTGAAGAGAGTTCCTAGAACAGCTCGGCCAACTTTTGCAAGTTGGCGTACACAGACGTCCACACAGTAGTGTTTGGTGAATGTGTGTGGAGTAGACCATGTAGCTGCTTTACATATGTCATCTCTGGGAATGTTGCCAAGGAAAGCCATAGAGGGCCCTTTTAGCGAGTGGTGTGTGGTCTGGGTTGGGTGGGCAGTTGTCTTCTAACAGGCTTGGATACATTTGACAATCCATCTGGCTGTGCCCGCTTGGATAGAGCGTGCCCTTTATGTGGTTTGGTGAAAGCAACAAATAGTTGCTGGGTCTTATGAAAGGGCTTGGTCCTATCAATGGAGTATATGAGAGCACGTTTAACATCAAGGGTATGGAGTGCCCCTCTGCCACAGAGTTTGGCTGTGGGAAGAAAACAAGGTGCTCAAATGTTTGATTAAGATGCAAGGAAGAGACCTCTTTTGGGAGGAACTTTGCGTTGGTTCTTAGGACAATTCTGTCATTATGAATTTGAAAGAAAGTTTCCTCGAGGGTAAGAGCATTCAGTTCGATGATGCACTATAAAGACATGATAGCAACAAGGAAGGCAACCTTCCAAGAGAGGAACTGTAGTGGACACGAGTGTAGGGGTTCAAAATGAGGGCACATGAGCCTGGTAAGAATCTATTTAGGTTGCAAACATGGAAGGGAGGTACCCTGGGAGGGATGACTCATTTGAGTCCTTCCATAAAAGCCATAATGATAGGGACTCGAAATAACGAATAGTGCTCCCTGCAATTGCTGCAGACGAAGGCGTATAGATGTATAAGCTAAGCCTGATTTCTGGAGATGAAGCAGGTAGCAAACTATATTCTGAATCACAGGTTTGAAAGGGTCTGTGTGCTTGGGAAGGCAATAGTGGAGAAACCTTTTCCACTTAACTGCATAACAAGCTTGTGTAGTGGGTCTACGTGCCTCTTTAAGAATAGACTTACATTCTTGACGTAGCTTAAGGTAACGGAACTCTAGGACCTCAGGAGCCAGATCACTAGAATGAGTTGCCTGGGATTGGGATGTCTGATTTGCATCCTGGTTCTGTGTCTAAATGTCCGGCCTGTTGGGAACCTTCTCGTGGGGAGCAATGTAAAGAATGCTCCCTCGTGACCTATATGCTTACTCTTACACATGCATGAGTCATGAAGAATAAAGAGCTCGAACAATGAAAACATATCATGAAAAACAAGGACTTAAGAAATTTATTTATGCATCTTTTATTTGCATTAATTTATTTTCCTATATCACAGGCTTACTCGTCCTTATTTTTATATAAATGTATTGAGTGCAGTTTTTATTAAAAATTTATTCGATAACAATGATCTTAAAAAATCTAATAAACATGTAAACAAGACAATATCAACACCAAATTTCATGTACAGACATTAGACATTACCCCTGAATGAAAGACAAAAAATGAAAAAAATGTATATATACCAATGTCATACATACTAAATTCCATTCATACACTTACAACCACAATCATATCCCATCCAAAAATCACAACTATCTGTAGACTAAAGGATGTTAGGAGTCTCTAAGACCGAAAGATCAAATCTGTAGACAGCCAGTGCTGACCGACAGTGATCAATGGTCAGTGGCCAATGGTCGACGCGCGTTTCGGTGGATCAAAAGACATAGACACCACCTTCATCAGGACCTATACCAGATAGCAACATGTTACAAACACATCCAAGGGGTACTGCTGAGGATGTTCTGAAAAATCAGACATCTTCACGTGGACCCACATAAATATCAGCATAGATTGGATTCCAGCCGTGAATGAAACTGACCAGTCCAAGTCTAATCAGAGTTGAAGGACATGGAAATGGTCTCAACGGATTTCACTGGTGAGGTACCCTTTTTAAATAACCATCACACGTTGTGAAGTTAAACGGAGACTGGTACCCGTCAGGACAGACTTATTTCTGATAGATTGTCCTCTGTATATTTTCAGTATTAAATTGCCATAATTCTCAGTCCGGGTAGGAGTATTCGTCCAAAAGGAGGGAGGCGCATTGATCACTGTCGGTCAGCACTGGCTGTCTACAGATTTGATCTTTCGGTCTTAGAGACTCCTAACATCCTTTAGTCTACAGATAGTTGTGATTTTTGGATGGGATATGATTGTGGTTGTAAGTGTATGAATGGAATTTAGTATGTATGACATTGGTATATATACATTTTTTTCATTTTTTGTCTTTCATTCAGGGGTAATGTCTAATGTCTGTACATGAAATTTGGTGTTGATATTGTCTTGTTTACATGTTTATTAGATTTTTTAAGATCATTGTTATCGAATACATTTTTAATAAAAACTGCACTCAATACATTTATATAAAAATAAGGACGAGTAAGCCTGTGATATAGGAAAATAAATTAATGCAAATAAAAGATGCATAAATAAATTTCTTAAGTCCTTGTTTTTCATGATATGTTTTCATTGTTCGAGCTCTTTATTCTTCATGACTCATGCATGTGTAAGAGTAAGCATATAGGTCACGAGGGAGCATTCTTTACATTGCTTTGTTGGTTCTTTTCCTCTCTTCTCCCAGACCTGAAATTTATGTGTTAGAGGGGGTCCCCCATTCTAGCTTTAACCTTCTCGTGGGGAACCACTGACAGCTCTAGAAGGGTGGAGAACCAGGGTTGTCTGGTTCACGTTGGAGCCACCAGGATATGAGTGAAGGATGTTTGCTGAAGCTTCCTAACCATGTATGGAAGGAGTGGGAGAGGTGGAAATGCGTAGGCAAATATCCCTGATGAGTTCATCCATAGAGCATTGCCCAAGAACTGTGGGTGTGGAAACCTGGAGACGAAGCTTTGGAATTTGGAGATTTGGCCGGTGGCGGAGAGGTCTACATTAGGAAACCTCCAACAATGGAAGTATGGGAGTAGGACTAGTGGGTAGAGTTCTAACTCATGGATTTGTTGCCGCATCCTGCTGAGCAGGTCTGTAAAGTCGTTGTCTAGTCCTGGTAGGTACTCTGCTAGGTGTTGTATACTGTGGTGAAGTGCCCAACACCAAATGCCCAGCACCAGTGAAGACAGCAGTGGAGGGTGCATGCCTTTATGCTTTTGAAGGTAATACATGGCTTTCATGTTGTCTGACTTTATGAGGACTACCTTGTGTTGAACCTGGCGGAAGAAGGCTTTGAGTGCTAGCTGAATGGCTAGTAGCTTTAGGTAACTGATGTGGAAGCTCTGTTGGTGCAGCATCTACATACCCTGCGCGGTCATTTGGTGTAGATGCACCAACCAACCTGAGAGAGAGTCGTTCATAGTGATGATTACCTGCAGAACCGGGTCTCGAAAGGGCCAGCCCTACAACAGGTTGTTGCTGCCGAGAGCGATGGGTGCAGGACCCTATCAACACTAGCTCTTCTCATTGATCCTCCGCTTGTGACCATTGTGTGCCTAGGCGCTCTTGTAAAGGACGCATGCGCAGTCTTGCATGGGGAACTGTGGCTATGCAGGAGGCCCTCGTGCCTAGGAGGCGCATTACTGTTCTGACCATCAGGTGATGATCTGGCTGAAAAAGAGGGGGTAACAGTTCGAAAGCTTGGCCCCTTGCTTGCTTGAGGTAAGCTCCTCTGGTGACTGCATTGAGAACAGCACCTAGAAAGGGCTGGATCTGGATGGGTTGGAGGTGAGCCTTGACTGTATTTATCATAAAGCCTAGATCGTGTAGAAGGTTTATGGCGGGCTGAGTGTGGGAAAGTGTAAGAAGCTGGCCTGGTATATGATGCCCACTTATTTAAGTGGGCACCTTGCACCAGTCCAGACAACCCTAATGGTGATTGGAGAGGTCGTAGACAGCCTTAGAAAGCTATCCAAGTGGTAGCTGTGGAGAGCAGCCTTCAAGCTTAGTCCAGAAGGAGTGTAAAGCAGCTTGTTTTACCAGAATGCAATCATATAGTATAGATTAAGTGAAAAGAACCACACAAGGTATTTATAAAAATATGTATTTATTATATAATACTCTCTAGTACGTTCAAATATCTCCTACACGGAGATAAACACAATGCACACAATACTTCAGCAAAGAAACACAGTAAATAGCACTAATACACAGTGGGCCCCAGGGGAGACCAAACCATAAATAAGAACCACGACTCGAGTCAGGACAATGTCGAGAGGACGCAGAATTGCTGGGGACCCAAGAAATCACCCAAGGTAAGTAGATAGGGGGGACCCCACGGAGAGCATGTGTAGTGTGTGAACACGACTGCGTGCTCCGTACAAGTCTATGTGCAAGTTGCGGTTGGATTTTTAAAGACCCCTTGACCGCGATCGGAATTCTGCTCGTGTGCTGGACATTCGGGTGCGGTTGTGACGAGCTCAGCTCGTCATGCGCACAGCGCAGCATGACGAGCTGAGCTCGTCACGCGCACCGAAGGGGTTAAGGACCTTTCCCAGTGGACCCTGAAGACACCCCATGGAAGACAAAAGGTTGGAGAGCCACCCCACCCGTGGATACCCTAGTATCCACGTTACCTACACCAGGGAAGCCGGGTGCATATGTGTGAAGTGGTGTCGGAAACCGCCGTCGAACCCAACGGAGGACTTCAGGAAAGTGCCGCTGTTGCAAAAGAAGAAAGTGTCCGGTGGAATCCAAAGGTGGATTCTAGATGAGGGGTACCTGCAAGCAGAGGGGACAGAGTCTATGTCACTCAGGAGTGACCAGGAGACTTGGAAGACGATTGCCCACCGATGTCAGGTGTTGCAGGATGGGTGACGATGACCATGACTCTGTAGCTGTGAGGACCAGGTGACGCTGAGGAGGACCAGGAGCCGTACATGCGCTGTCCCACGAAGGATGTCGACTGTTGATGGGTCGGTGTCCGTAGGGAGCACCAACAAGCCTTGGCAAATGCAACCAACGCAGGAAGAGAGGAAGGGGTAACATCGGGACCAGCAAGGTCCAGGGGACTCACCAAAAGCAGGGGAGTCAGGACAGGTCCCGAGCAATCAGGGGAGCCCAAAGGTAACAAGTGTGACCCTCAAGTGGACCCACAGGCCGGAGGCACTGTAGTCGCGAGAGGACCTCAAGCAGCTCACCAAATGATGCAGGCCACGATGCACAACGATGTGGTGTGGCTGAAGATTCTGGTCACAGGAGGTGCTCAAGGTTGGGGCTGCTTGGAGCCGGAAGATCTTCTTGGAAGGAAGCCAACAAGCCTTTGCAACTGTAAGTTGACGCGTGCACAGGGGTTCGGTTATTGCAACCCCCACAAGAGATACTGGCCTCAAACTTGGTGAGAGGGTAGAGGAGGCCTTGGGAGCTGTGGAAAACCACCACCTGTGTTGCAGAACCTTTCGGAGTCCGTAGGAGCTCAGGATTAGCAGACCGGTAGACTTAGTTGCAATGCCTGCAAATGCAAGGAAGTGATTCCATCACTCCAAGGTAGATTCCTTCAAGTGTCTTTGATGCTTCACAGGCCTTGGAAGGTTCCTGTATGATGCACAGGCACAGACAATGCAGCAGACTGGGAGGGAGACGAAGTCAGGCCCAAACCAAGTCCAGCGAAGTCCAGAGTGCCCAGACGGTAGAAGAAGAAGTGGTGTCTGATCTGAATCTTATCCCACAACGAATCTAGAGACCTACACCCAGGTAAGCCCTTAAGTACCCTAAGGAAAGGGTTGGGAAGATTCAGGGGACCCTCCCAGGGCAGGGTCTGGACAGGGGAGAGGTTACTCCCATGTCCTTTGTCCAGTTCCGCGCCAGAGCGGAAGCCGGCGGCTCCCAGAACTGGTTTGAACTGGACTATGCACGGGGACACCAAATGTGCCCCACATGCAGACTTAGTGGCGCTGGCAAGCGCACCCACCCCACCCCAATACACTAAATCCTGTCTGGGAGGTGGTCACACCTCCCTCTGACAGGATGCCTATTGTTCCACCTTCCTCTGCTCGAGCTTGGCTCATCAGCAGGAGGGCAGAAATGTGTCTCTGGTCTGCAGCAACTATTTTGTGCTGTCCTGGTCTAGAAGACTGGTACACGGAACACTGAGAGCCCAATGGAGGGCTCTTGCAGTGCTTGGAATCATACCTCCCACACCGTTTACAGTGTGGGGGTATGATTCCAACATGTTTGATACCAAACATGATAGGATTCGTTGCAGTCGTTTTCGAGATGGTCATCGCGTAATTACGCGGTGCCCCTCTATATGGTATATGGCTGCTTCACTGACAACCCAGGAGAATGGACTCCGTAGGTTGCAGGGGTGTCCTGCTCATGCAGGGGCACCCTCTCACTTAGAACCAAGCACTCTGCCTTTAGGATTGCAAAGGCCTGCTATAGGGGTGACTTATAGGTTTTAGTGCAGTGACCCTAGATATAGGAAACCTATATCTTTAGTAAGTGGTGCAAGCACCAACTTACACAGGCTGCAATGGCAGGCCTGTAGTTCCATTTTGATTGGTCTCTCATGGGTGGCATGATACATGCTTCAGCCCATGGGAGACCTCTGGGGTACCTATGCCCTGGGTACCTTAGTACCATATACTAGGGACTGATAAGGGTAGCCCAGTATCCAATCTGGGATGTACCTAAGTACTGAACACAACATTTTAAGGAGAAAGCAGATAGACTGGGGTCCTGATTAGCAGGATCCCAGCCAGACTAGTCAAAAACAGCATCACATCAAGCAAAAAGTGGGGGTAACCAAAGAAGCAGATCCTACTTTCCTACAGAAAGACACTGTTGCCTGATAGCAATCTTGATGAGCCAATCAACCAAGTAGGAAAACACATAAAGCCCGTCCCTTCTGAGAGGAGCACCTACCACACAGAGACATTCTGTAAATACCCTGGGGGCCGTAGCGACCCCGAAAGGCAGCACTTTGAACTGATAATGTTGACCACTTGCCATATTCGCAGGTAGCAGCGGTGAGGAGGATGGATAGCTATGTGAAAGTAAATGTACTTCAGAAAGTGAGAGGTCATGAAGTTGCCTTGTTGCAGCAGAAGGATGACATCTTGTAGTGTGACTTGTGAAAATGTACGGACAGGATACACTCTGAGGTCGAGTCTAGGCCTTAGAGTCCAGTCTTTGTTGGGTATGAGAAAGTATTGGGAGCACATTCCCTTTCCGAGCCGGTGTTGTGGCATACGTTCTATTGCACCCTTGAGAATGAGCACCCGTACCACTTCTTGAAGGAGGCGCTGATGTTCTGTGAAGCGGGTGTGTCTGCGGGGAGGAATGCAATGAGCTCTAGAAAGTAACTGTGTTGTATGATGGATAGAATTTATTGGTCGGAGGTGATTCCTTTCCACTGCGAGAGAAACCCCTGAAATCTTCCCCTGACAACTGTAGAGCGATTGGGGGGGGGGTCCTTTGGCCGCACCGCCTTCGCCTCTGCCTCCAGTGTTGTTATCCCTGGAACTCCCTCTAAAGTAAGTTCGAGTTGTCTGCTGCTGCTGCCATTGCTAAGTGGTTTTACTGCCCCCCCCATACTGTGGCTTACGAAAGGCGCTTCGGAGAGACGGTATATGGAGAGCAACCATTGCCTTGGCTATGTCAGTATCTTTGTCAAGCTTCTCCTGCATCTGATCCACCTGCAGCCTGAAGAGATGTTAGCCATCGTATGGCAGGTATATTAGCAGATGCTGTTTAACTTCTGACTTAAAGCCAGAGACATGAAGCCAAGCGTGGCTCCTTGGCTCCTAATGAGGACGCTCAAATTGATGTCCCTAGCCGCAGTATCAGCCACATCAAGGGTGCAGTGGATGGTGGTGTTTGAAATGATCTTGCCCTCTGTGGCCAGCTCCTGGCTGCGCAGTCTGCACTGGTCTGAGAGGCGATGAAGGAGTTTCTGTTTCGTCGCAATGGGCTCTGTCATAGTGTGAGAGACATCACCTGAGTTTGCGATCCTTCATTGTGTCGCCGATTGTGCAGCCACTCTCTTTCCGGCTAAGTCAATCTTTTTGCTCTCTTTTTCAGGGAGTGAGGCATCACCAGTTTCTTCGGCACTGGCACATTTCCGTGCCGTGTGGTCCACCAGGGAATCCAGAGGAACCTGGCCATGGATGCAGGGAAGGTTGCTAGGTGAGGGTTTTGTCACCCCTGGGCGTTATGACCCTAGATTTGATGGACTCATTAAAGGTGTCAGAAGCAGTCTTGAGCATCCCCTTGTTGTGAGAAGTGCCTCGACCAGGAAGTCGGCGTCTTCCTGGACGGTGTGCATGTCTACTTTCTGAAAAGTAGTAGCTCTATAAATTACCTTGGTATATGAGGTAGGGCCAACTGGTGAAGAGGGTTTAGCTGGGTAGAGATCTGGATCTATGCCCCCCGGAGAATCAACATTGTATTCGTCCCATCGGTCTTCTCTGGGCTCCTGGTCATATGGGATCTCGTGTAGATCTACAGGGTATGAGGGGCTGTTCCCTCTACAAGAGGAGTGATGGGCGCACTCTGGAAAAGCTGGTGGAGGTGGCACACATGGTGGTGGCACTCAGAATAGGAGTGGAAGAGGTGGAGGAGGAGGAGCAGGGGACACGCAGAAAGTGGGCTAGTGCTCCTGTCCACAAGTTTTTTGTGCTTTGGAGGAGGTGTGGGCTCTAAGGCAATCTGCTCTTCAGAATTGAGTTTCCTCTTCCGTGGAAGAGTGTCTTGTGCCTTGGATGTAAATGTAAAATGTAATTACAACTGATGCCAACTTTGTAGAGGTCTTCCCAGTCTGTGTAGTTGGATAAGGAGTCTCTTTCGGCGTGCATCGAGTTCTTCTTGCAAACGGTGCAGGATTGGCTGCTCCGAGTCATTGGATGCTGCCATTGACGGGGACCTTGGTGCTGAGTAGCTCGATGTCGATGCACAAGTTACTACTTGTGTAACGATATATCTGTAAGAGACATTAGTTAGTGATAGATTCCTTACCTTAGAATATCCCCAAGCGTCAGACTGGATCCGGAAAGTTTTTCATCAGCAGTACCCCTGCGCGTCGGTAGGTGGCGTCGTGCGGCTCCGCGTTCGTCGCTGGCGTCGTAGGCGCCGAGATGACGTCACGGAGACTACTTAGGCGCCACCCATGCGCGCTGACGTCAGTTCTGTACACGACTTTCCGCGCCAGGAACGCAGAGCCATGCAAGAAACTGACCACTGGTGCCATGAAACTAGGGCCCTGAAAGGGATGACCTTAACCCTAGAATCAGTTCGCAGATTGGGGAGGATGGGTGGGGTGGTAAGGAATCTATCACTAACTACTGTCTCTTACAGATATATCGTTACACAAGTAGTAACTTGTGCATCTGAAAGAGACACGTTAGTGATAGATTCCTTACCTTAGAATAGATACCCCAGCAATACCAACTCCGGAGAACAGAACGGGAAAAGAAGCCGTCTCTCCGGACCTGACTGTCAAGGCAGTAATGCTTGGTAAATGTGTGCAGCGAGGCCCACGTGGCTGCCTGACAAATATCCTGCAAGGGAACGCCGCGTCCCAAGGCAGTAGTGGCTGCCGTTGCCCTGGTAGAATGGACACGCAGCCCCACAGGAGGCTCCTTTTTAGCCAAGGAGTAACACGCTTTGATGCACAAAACGACCCACCGAGAGATGGTGCGTTTGTGCACGGCCCGACCTTTTTTGGCGCCCACGTAGCCAACAAAGAGCTGGTCATCCACCCGGAACTGTTGTGTGCGCTTTAGATAGAACGAGAGCGCACGTTTTGGGTCCAGACGATGGAGCCTCTCTTCCTCTATTGAAGGATGCGGAGGCGGAAAGAAGGTGGGCAAAGTGATGGTCTGCCCGATGTGGAAGGGCGTGACAACCTTTGGCAAGAAAGAAGGACGGGTCCTTAAAACCACCTTGTCCGGATGAACAGAAAGGAAAGGAGGTTTAGAAGAAAGAGCCTGGAGCTCACTCACTCTTCTGGCAGAGGTGATAGCCACCAGGAAAGCCGTCTTTAGCGTAAGAAGACGTAAAGGACAGTTATGAAGGGGCTCGAAGGGAGCGCACATCAGATAGGTCAAGACAAGATTTAAGTCCCATTGAGGCATTATGAAAGGCACGGGAGGAAACGTGTGTGTAATGCCTTTCAGGAAACAGTTAACAACCGGGGACTTAAAGAGAGAAGGCTGATCTGGAAGCCGGAGAAAGGCGGAGATGGCCGAAAGATAACCTTTGACAGTGCCCAGAGCAGAGCCCTGCTGGGCCAAGGATAGTAGGAACAGAAGGACCTCAGAAAGAGGGGCAGAAAGGGGATCCACAGACTTCGCTGTGCACCATGCCACAAACTTGTTCCACCTGCAGGCGTATACCGTCTTAGTGGAGGGACACCTGGCTGCCAAAATGACATCACAGACTTCGGGAGGAAGATGGAAAGCTGTCAACTGTCGCCGCTCAATCTCCACGCATGGAGGTGGAGGCTGGACAGGTTCGGGTGGAGGACCGTCCCCTGCTGCTGCGACAGAAGATCCTCCCGAAGAGGCAGCCGGATCGGGGGATCGATCGCCATGTTGAGTAGCTCGGGATACCAGTATCTTGGTGCCCAATCCGGAGCCACAAGGATGACTTGGGCCCGGTCGTGCCGGATCTTCTTCAGCACTCTGGGCAGAAGTGATATAGGCGGAAAGGAGGACTACAGACCGCAGCTCCACTCACGACGAAAAGCGTCGCCGAGTGAGTGCCGCCTTGGAAATTCCAACGCGCAGAACTGATGACATTGCGCGTTCTCTTCGGTGCCGAATAGATCTACCAAGGCTCTCCCCACTGCAGAAAGAGACCTTGCGCCACGTCCAAGTTCAGATGCCATTCGTGATCCATCAAGCACCGGCGGCTGAGTTCGTCGGCCCTGGCGTTCAGAGAACCTGCCAGGTGTTGAACCACCAAGGTAATGCCCTGATGTTCCAGCCATGTCCAGAGGCGCAGAGCCTCCTGACAAAGGGTCCACGACCCCACCCCGTCCTGTTTGTTGCAATACCACATGGCGGTAGTGTTGTCCGTGAACACCTGCACTACACTTCCCCGGACAGAGGGAAGGAATGCCTTCAGAGCAAGTCGGATCGCCCGAAGCTCCAAAAGATTGATATGGAGCCGGGACTCCGCCGGAGACCAGAGGCCTCTGATCTCCGCCTCTCCCAAGTGGCCGGCCCATCCCAGGAGGGACGCATCCGTCACCACTGTGTGCTCCAGTTGGGGAAGGGAGAGGGATCTGCCATTGACCCAATCGCGATTCGTGAGCCACCACTGCAATTGTTGTGCAGTGCCCTTCGAGATCTGGACAAGATCGGACAGGTTGCCCTGATGATGTGCCCACTGGAACTTCAGGTCCCACTGCAGAGCCCGCATATGCCACCTGGCATGTTGCACTAGCAGAATGCAGGAGGCGATCAGGCCCAGGAGCCGGAGGGTCATCCTGACTGAAACCCGGGATAGAGGCTGAAAGATCGGAATCATAGACTGAATATCCCGGACTCGCTGCTCGGGAGGATAAACCCGAAACTGCGTCGAATCCAGAACCGCTCCGATGAAGGGGAGCTTCTGAGAAGGACTCAGGTGCGACTTTGGCACGTTGATGGAGAACCCCCAGCAACTGCAGGAGGTCGGCCGTAGTCTGAAGGTGGGTGACGACTGCCTGGGGCGAGCCAGTCTTCAACAACCAGTCGTCGAGGTAGGGGAAGACTGACACCCCTGACCTGCGCAGATGAGCCGCGACCACCGCCATCACTTTCGTGAACACCCGAGGGGCGCTTGTAAGGCCGAAGGGGAGCACGATAAACTGAAAATGCTCCTGGCCTACCGTGAACCGCAGGTAACGCCGGTGGGCCAGCAGGACGGGAACGTGAAAATATGCGTCCTGCAAGTCCAACGCTACCATCCAGTCTCCAGGGTCGAGGGCAGCCAAGACCTGAGCCAGAGTCAACATCTTGAACTTCTCCTTCCGGAGGAAGCGATTGATGTTCCGGAGGTCCAAGATGGGGCGCAAGCCCCCCTTGTCCTTTTTGGGGACCAGAAAGTAGTGGGAATAACATCCATGTCCTACTTCTGGCCCAGGAACGCGCTCGATGGCCCCCTTGGCCAAGAGGGCCGTGATTTCCTGTTGGAGAAGCGCTAAGTGATCCCCCGACATGCGGTGGAATCGAGGTGGCATGGACGGGGGGCAGACTCGAAGGGGAGGGAATAGCCCCTTCGGACGATTTGTAGCACCCAACTGTGAGAAAGTGCCATCTTTCTTACATGGTATGCCCCCACTTTTTGCTGAATGGCTGATGTACTTTGACTGAGTGTGCCCTGGGCTCCTGCCAACCAGGTACCCAGGGCCTGTGTTCCTTCCCTAAAATTGCATTGATACCTACACCCAATTGACATCCCTGGCCACAGGTCAGCCCCTGGTAAATGGTACCATGGGTACCCAGGGCACTGTGACCAGGGAAGGCCCCTAAGGGCTGCAGCACTTGTTGTGCCACCCTTAGGGACCCTGCACCTTTACACACACACACTGCCTTTACAGGCTGCGTGTCTTGGTGCAGAACAAAAGTGAAGAGTCGACATGGCTCACATCCCTGTGTGCCATGCCTACAAGCCACTGCCCTGGCCTAGGTCAGCCACCCCTCTAGCTGGGTGCACTATGCCAGTGGTGAGGGCATAGAGGCATGAGCCCTGTGCCCCTACAGTGCCCAAGTCCATTCTTGGGCATTGTAAGTGCAGTGCTGCCATTAAGAGTATATGGTGCTGGGAGTCTGTCATTACGAACTCCACAGCACCATAATGGCCCCACTGAAGACTAAGAAGTTTGGTATCAAACTTCTCAGCACATTAAACCCCCACTGATGCCAGTGTGGGATTTAATGTAAAACGCACTCCAGAGGGCATCTTAGAGATGCCCCCTGAAACCAACCCGACCTCCAGTGTCCGGACTGAGTGGCTGCCCAGGCTGCCACCACCAGACATGTTTCTGGACCCCTGGGTCGAGAGCCTCTGCTCTCAGGGGCCTGAAACAATGCACATCCCGGGACGAGGTGCCAAAGCCTCCTCCCCCAGGATGGGCAGGGGGAGCTTCAAGGCCTGCCGCCTTTGGAGTTTCCCCAGACCATTTGCTGCTTCCAGCAAACTGGTCCCCACTGGTTCTACCCCCACTCCTGGCGGGAGAACCGGCGGGAAAACCAGAAGCAGGAAATGGGTTGTGCCCACCTCTGCCAACTCCACCCCTAAGGTGGGGGAGGCGAGGTGAAGCACAAACTCGAGTCCCCGCCATCTTGAGGATGGGGGACCTGGCCAACCAGGGACAGGCTCCTGCCCCCTCCCACTGGAGAGGAACAGAATAGGGGTGTACCCACCCCAGGGAAGGGACCCATTGGTCCCTGCCCTTACCTACCTGTAACCACCCCTAAATTTAGTATTTAGGGGCTCCCTGAACCTTCCTTCCGGGGTTCCCAAATCCGAAAACAAGAAGAGAAGACGAAGCAAGAAGACCAGCCGTGCAGCTGCTAAAAAGGAGGCGACAACAACTGACTTGGCCCCAGCCCTACCGGCCTGTCGACCTCTGAACCTGCTCCTGCGGAATCCCGGCCTCAGCAACCTCACAAACCCCGGAGGACCTGACTTCTGTGCTACAGCCTTCGACCCAGGGACTCCCACGAGCAGTGGTACTGCTCAAAAGAAAACCTACCAAAGACCCGGCCCTGGCACGGAGCCGCGAAACCTGCACACTCTGCACCCGCCGAGTCCAGCCTGTGCCTGAGTGACCAAAGACCTCGAGGACGTCCCCCCGGCGATTCTGACCTGGAATCCAGTGGCCAAGGACCCAGACGACGACCCAGACGACGCCTGCAGCCTCAGGACAAGGGACCCCTCCAACCGCGACCAGCAGGGGGTAAGATTTCCCGACCTCAAAAGACACCCCTGCACCCGGCGCCCCACGGCCCCCTGTGCCCAACTCCTGGGTGTCTACCTATCCTCCAAGACCCCAACTTACCTCCTGAAGTGTTGGTCGTCCCTGAAGAATCACCGTCCCCGAGTCTGCAGCCTTTCTTCACCTTTCACGACCTCTATTGTTTAACATTGAGCGCCCGACGGCTCAAAGCACCCTGCACCCAGCCGCCCGAGTGCCCCTGGAAGTGCAACCTCTATCCTAACCTACTTCCCTACTTGCCCTGAGCAAGTGACCAGGAGCCCAGCTCCCACAGTCGCGTGGCCTGCTTGCCAGCAGCCACCAACCCGGGCCCCCCGCCTGCCATAGGATAACATTGGGCCTTCTCACTCTGCACCCGGCCGCCCTTGTGCCGCTGAGGGTGTAAAAACTGTACTTACCTGATCCTGGGGACCCCTGAGTCTTACCCAGAACCTTAACCCTGCCAGTCAAGTACTTACCCGAAATCCGATAACTCACTTTTCTTCCATAGGGTTCCATTGACTGGTTTTCTGCGAAATTTCTTCTAAGTGTGGAGTTCTGAAACTTTAGAATATTCACCAAAAATCAACCGAGTCACGAAAACGAAAATACTCACCTAGTTTTAGGAGGGGCCTCAGTGCTGGACCCGAGTGCCCAACACTGGCCCTAAAAGTAATCGCAACGTTACTTACCGTTGACTCACTTTTCTTTCATAGGGATCCATTGACTGGTTTTCTGTGAAATTTCTTCTAAGTGTCGATTTCTGTATTTTACAAATATTCTTTAAAAATCGAACAAACTACAAAAACGTAATTACTTACCTGTTTTAAGTAAATGTCCCAGTGCTGAACCTAGGAGTCCAGCACTGGATTACAAAAGTAACGTAAACATACTTTGCTTGCACACTGTATTTCCTTTCATAGGATAACATTGGTAATTTTACCCAGAAAAGTTTCTAAGTGTCAGCTTTTGAAATATAGTAATATTCTTCAAAAATCACTACAATAACCAAAACGCTTTTTCTTACCTGTTTACAGGAAGTGTCCCAGGACTGAATCCAGGATCCAGTCCTGTGGTTAGAAAAGTGCTCTGCAAAGTAATCAATTGTAATTAGGCATAACTTTCCATTGAGCTCAATGTTGCATTGAATTTGACCCTGTGTTGCCTCTTGCACCAACTGTGATAACCACTATCAAAAAAGTCTACTGCCTATCTGTAAGGTGAATAACCAAAGCATCTCATACTGAGAAAGTATATTTTGATCCTATTGTTGGTTCTAAAATAAAACAAGCATATATTTTTTATATACAAACCATTGGCCTAGAGTTCAGTTCTTGAGTGTGTGGCTTCATTTGCTGACTGAGTGTGTACAACAAATGCTTTACACTGTCCTCTGATACTGCCTTACTGCTCGACCAAGCTACCACTTTGGAGAGTAAGGTTATATCTAACTTTAGCCTCTGTCAACCCTCTGGGGACTGTGGACTCTGTACACCCTGAACCTTACTTGGGTACAGTATATACAGAGCCACTTTCCTACATTGGTGGATCAGCGGTGGGATACAAACTTGCATTTGTTGGACTACTTGGTTACCATCTGATCACACGACAGAACTCTTAAATTGCCTTTAGAATTCTGATTTTTTTAATTGGCATTTTTTTACCAAATTACTAAAAGTCTTGTTAGGGCCTTGCTTAAGTCCCTGTAGCATCTTAGAAAATAAAAAGTCACTATAGCCAAGGTTAGAGGGGTTAGAATTTTTTTTTTTAAATGTCTCAAGACAAGAACCCAGCTACTAGTGAAGATAATAATGACATACAGGAACTGGTTGAGGAGCTCGACCTCACCCCTTATCTTCATTTGTCTTTCAAAGAGATAAGGTCCTTATGCAAACTTAAAGATATACCAATGGGCCAGCATCCAACCAAACAAGGGCTCCAGGAGCTCCTGGCTGAGTATGCTAAAGCCCACCCCTCTGAGCATGGTGATGACCCAACAGAGGAGGAAAGGAATGAGGAGGATGGGGATGGTAACCCACCTCCATCACTTCCTAGGGAAGATAGGGTCCCTGCACCCTTAACTCCAAGAATAGACCTCTGGGGACCTAGGGGCCACCTAGGTGGTCCTGGTCCCAGAGAGGACACTGAGGATACCCTCAGTGAGGAGGACAACTTGTTAGCCAGGTTGGCCAAACGACTGGACCTAGAGACCAGACTCCTGGCTCTAGAGAAGGAAAGACAGGAGATGGGTTTAGCACCCATCAATGGTGGCAGCAATACTAAAAATAAGGATAGGGAGGAAACTTCTGAACCTAAAATCCCCAAAGGGATTGTCCCTAAGTTTGAGGAAGGTGATGACATCACCAAATGGTTCACAGCCTTTGAGAGGGCTTGTGAAATAAGAAGAGTAAAGAAACCTCTGTGGGGGCACTCCTGTGGGAACTGTTCTCTGGTAACTGCAGAGACAGGCTTCTGACCCTCTCTGGGCCAGATGCAGGGTCCTATGACCTCATGAAGAGTACTCTGATTGAGGGATTTGGGCTCACTACTGAGGAGTATAGAATTAGATTCAGGGGGCTCACAAAACCCAGACCCAGTCCTGGATTGACTTCGTGGACTACTCAGTAAAGACACTGGATGGCTGGTTAGCTGGACATAATGTGCATGATTTTTCTGGACTTTACAATTTGTTTATGAAGGAACACATACTAAGTAATTGCACAAATGAAAAGTTGCATCAGCATTTGGTAGACCTAGGTCTAATTTCTCCCCAAGAATTGGGAAAGAAGGCAGACCACTGGGTCAAGACTAGGGTGACAAGGACAACCACTGGGGGTGACCAAAAGAAGGTGGTCACCAAACCCCCCAGGGGAAAGGTGGTGAGAATCCCCAAGATAAAAAGTCTGAGTCTTCCAAAGGGCCCCAAAAACCTGTTCAGGGGGTGGGTCCCAAACTACTCCCTATGTGCCTCAACCCTATAGGGGGAAGAACTTTGATCCCTTGAAGGCCTGGTGTAATAACTGTAAGAAGTCAGGACACCTCACTGTAGACAAAACTTGCCCCCACAACAAAGCCCCTAAGGCACCCAGTACAGCTACTCCTGGGGCAGCAAGTTTACAGATGGGATCAGAAGTGTACCCTGAGCAAATCTGGGAACCCACTGAGGCAAGTCTGGACTCCCTAGGGGAAGTGGAATTTGCCACTGTAGCTGTGTGGCCATCCAACTTAAAGAAGTATTTGCAATACCCCTGGGTGAATGGAACTAGAGTAGAGGCTCTGAGGGATACAGGTGCCAGTGTCACTATGGTGAGGGACACACTGGTTTCCCCTGAGCAATACTTGATTGGGAAAACTTACCCAGTCACCAATGCTGACAGTGTCACCACTAGTCATCCCATGGCCCTGGTGACATTAGGCTGGGGGGTTACTGGCCTGAAGCAGGTAGTGGTCTCTCCGAAGTTACCAGCTGCATGTCTGCTAGGAAATGATCTGGAAACCTCAGCCTGGGCAGAGGTGGAGCTAAAGGCCCATGCAGCCATGCTGGGCATCCCTGAATTGGTGTGTGTAAAAACAAGAGCACAAAGCAAAAGGCAGGGTGAAGAAATAGTGTTGGAGCCTGGAATGATGGCCCAGCCTACCAAGAGAAAAGGAAAGAAGACTGGCGGACCAGCTTCTACACAGTCACAAGAGCAGGACCCCTCTCCTCAGGGAGAGAACCTGGAAGCCCCAGAGGGAACTGAGCCCCTAGAGCTTGACCCTTACCAGGTTGAACTCTTGGGCCCAGGGGGACCCTCTAGGGAAGAGCTGTGCCAGGGACAGCAAGACTGTCCCACTCTTGAAAGCCTGAGGCAGCAAGCTGTTTCAGAAGCCAAGGGAGATGTCAGTGGTACCCACAGAGTCTATTGGGAAGAGGGATTACTGTACACTGAGGCAAAGACCCCAACCCTGGAACCACCAGGAGAGTGGTAGTGCCCCAGAAGTACAGGGAGTTCCTCCTAACTTTGGCTCATGACATCCCCTAGCTGGACATCTGGGCCAAACCAAAACTTGGGAAAGGCTAGTTAGCCACTTTTACTGGCCCCAGATGCACCAAAAGGTGAAGGAGTTTGTCAGCTCCTGTGTTACCTGTCAAGCCAGTGGCAAGACAGGTGGCCATCCAAAGGCCCCCTGATACCACTACCTGTGGTGGGGTTCCCTTTGAAAGGGTAGGTGTGGACATAGTGGGTCCACTGGAACCTCCCACAGCCTCAGGGAACAAATTCATACTGGTGGTAGTGGATCATGCCACTAGGTATCCTGAGGCTATTCCCCTTAGGACTACTACAGCTCCTGCAGTAGCCAAAGCCCTCATTGGTGTCTTCACCAGGGTAGGGTTTCCTAAGGAGGTGGTTTCAGACAGAGGTTCCAACTTCATGTCTGCTTACCTGACCCACATGTGGAAGGAGTGTGGGGTGCAGTACAAGTTTACTACACCCTACCATCCACAAACCAATGGCCTTGTTGAGAGGTTCAACAAGACATTGAAAGGCATGATCATGGGGCTCCCTGAAAAACTCAAAAGGAGATGGGATGTCCTACTACCATGCCTGCTTTTCGCTTACAGAGAAGTGCCACAGAAGGGGGTAGGTTTCTCACCCTTTGAACTTCTGTTTGGCCATCCTGTGAGGGGACCACTCTGTCTTGTAAAGGAGGGCTGGGAGAGACCTCTCCAAGAACCCAAACAAGATATAGTGGACTATGTGCTTGGCCTAAGGTCCAGAATGGCTGAGTACATGGAAAAGGCATCCAAGAACCTTGAGGCCAGCCAGGAGCTTCAGAAGCACTGGTATGACCAAAAGCTGCACTGGTTGAATTCCAACCTGGGCAACAGGTATGGGTTTTGGAGCCAGTGGCACCAAGGGCCCTCCAGGACAGATGGAGTGGCCCTTACCCTATCCTAGAGAAAAAGAGTGAGGTCACCTACCTGGTTGACCTGGGCACCAGCAGGACACCCAAAAGGGTTATCCATGTGAACCGCCTAAAACTCTACAATGACAGGGCTGACATCACCATGCTGATGGTGACAGATGAGGAACAGGAAGCTGAGAGTGAACCTCTCCCTGATCTCCTCTCCCACAGCCCAAAAGATGGGTCAGTAGATGGAGTTGTCTTTTCAGACACCCTCACTGCCCAACAGCAGACTGACTGCAAGCAAGTCTTGCAGCAGTATGCTGGGCTCTTTTCCTTGACCCCTGGTCTGACAAACTGGTGTACCCATGATGTGGACACTGGTGACAGTGCACCTGTCAAAAACAAGATCTATCGCCAGTCAGACCAAGTTAAGGAAAGCATCAGAGCTGAAGTCAGCAAGATGCTGGAGCTAGGGGTTATTGAGCCCTCTGAGAGCCCCTGGGCTAGCCCAGTGGTTCTGGTCCCCAAACCTCATCAAAAGGGTGAAAAGAGAGAGATGAGGTTTTGTGTGGACTATAGGGGTCTCAACTCTGTCACCAAGACAGATGCACACCCTATCCCAAGAGCTGATGAACTGATAGACAGATTGGGTGCAGCCAAATACCTGAGTACCTTTGACTTAACTGCAGGGTACTGGCAGATTGGCATGGCCCCAGGAGCCAAACAGAAAACAGCATTCTCCACACCTGATGGGCATTTTCAGTTCACTGTTATGCCCTTTGGTTTAAAGAATGCCCCTGCCACCTTCCAGAGGTTGGTGAATCAAGTCCTTGCTGGGTTGGAGTCCTTTAGTGCAGCTTATCTTGATGATATTGCTGTCTTCAGTTCCACCTGGCAGGATCACCTGGTCCACCTTGGGAAGGTTTTAAAGGCCCTGCAAACTGCAGGCCTAACTATCAAGGCATCCAAATGCCAGATAGGGCAGGGCACTGTGGTGTACTTGGGCCACCTGGTTGGTGGAGGCCAGGTACAACCCTTACAGCCCAAGATCCAGGCTATCCTGGACTGGGTAGCTCCAACAACTCAGACCCAAGTCAGGGCATTCCTTGGCTTGACTGGGTACTACAGGAGGTTTGTGAAGGGATATGGGTCCATTGTGACTCCCTCACAGAACTCACCTCCAAGAAGATGCCAAAGAAAGTAAACTGGACAGTCTGTTGCCAAAAGGCTTTTGACACTCTGAAAGAAGCAATGTGCTCAGCACCAATTCTAAAAGCACCAGATTATGCCAAGCAGTTCATTGTGCAGACTGATGCCTCTGAGCTAGGGATAGGAGCGGTCCTATCCCAGACCAATGATGAAGGCCAAGACCAACCTGTTGCTTTTATAAGCAGAAGGCTTCTCCCCAGGGAGCAGCGTTGGAGTGCCATTGAGAGGGAGGCCTTTGCTGTGGTCTGGTCCCTGAAGAAGCTGAGGCCCTACCTGTTTGGAACTCACTTCCTAGTTCAAACTGACCACAGACCTCTCAGGTGGCTAATGCAAATGAAAGGAGAAAACCCAAAACTGTTGAGGTGGTCCATCTCCCTACAGGGAATGGACTTTGAAGTGGAACACAGACCTGGCACTGCCCATGCCAATGCAGATGGCCTTTCCAGGTTCTTCCACTTAGACAATGAAGACTCCATAGGGCAAGGTTAGTCTCATCCTCTTTCGTTTGGGGGAGTTGTGTGAGAAAGTGCCATCTTTCTTACATGGTATGCCCCCACTTTTGCTGAATGGCTGATGTACTTTGACTGAGTGTGCCCTGGGCTCCTGCCAACCAGGTACCCAGGGCCTGTGTTCCTTCCCTAAAATTGCATTGATACCTACACCCAATTGACATCCCTGGCCACAGGTCAGCCCCTGGTAAATGGTACCATGGGTACCCAGGGCACTGTGACCAGGGAAGGCCCCTAAGGGCTGCAGCACTTGTTGTGCCACCCTTAGGGACCCTGCACCTTTACACACACACACTGCCTTTGCAGGCTGCGTGTCTTGGTGCAGAACAAAAGTGAAGAGTCGACATGGCTCACATCCCTGTGTGCCATGCCTACAAGCCACTGCCCTGGCCTAGGTCAGCCACCCCTCTAGCTGGGTGCACTATGCCAGTGGTGAGGGCATAGAGGCATGAGCCCTGTGCCCCTACAGTGCCCAAGTCCATTCTTGGGCATTGTAAGTGCAGTGCTGCCATTAAGAGTATATGGTGCTGGGAGTCTGTCATTACGAACTCCGCAGCACCATAATGGCCCCACTGAAGACTAAGAAGTTTGGTATCAAACTTCTCAGCACATTAAACCCCCACTGATGCCAGTGTGGGATTTAATGTAAACGCACTCCAGAGGGCATCTTAGAGATGCCCCCTGAAACCAACCCGACCTCCAGTGTCCGGACTGAGTGGCTGCCCAGGCTGCCACCACCAGACATGTTTCTGGACCCCTGGGTCGAGAGCCTCTGCTCTCAGGGGCCTGAAACAATGCACATCCCGGGACGAGGTGCCAAAGCCTCCTCCCCCAGGATGGGCAGGGGAGCTTCAAAGGCCTGCCGCCTTTGGAGTTTCCCCAGACCATTTGCTGCTTCCAGCAAACTGGTCCCCACTGGTTCTACCCCCACTCCTGGCGGGAGAACCGGCGGGAAAACCAGAAGCAGGAAATGGGTTGTGCCCACCTCTGCCAACTCCACCCCTAAGGTGGGGGAGGCGAGGTGAAGCACAAACTCGAGTCCCCGCCATCTTGAGGATGGGGGACCTGGCCAACCAGGGACAGGCTCCTGCCCCCTCCCACTGGAGAGGAACAGAATAGGGGTGTACCCACCCCAGGGAAGGGACCCATTGGTCCCTGCCCTTACCTACCTGTAACCACCCCTAAATTTAGTATTTAGGGGCTCCCTGAACCTTCCTTCCGGGGTTCCCAAATCCGAAAACAAGAAGAGAAGACGAAGCAAGAAGACCAGCCGTGCAGCTGCTAAAAAGGAGGCGACAACAACTGACTTGGCCCCAGCCCTACCGGCCTGTCGACCTCTGAACCTGCTCCTGCGGAATCCCGGCCTCAGCAACCTCACAAACCCCGGAGGACCTGACTTCTGTGCTACAGCCTTCGACCCAGGGACTCCCACGAGCAGTGGTACTGCTCAAAAGAAAACCTACCAAAGACCCGGCCCTGGCACGGAGCCGCGAAACCTGCACACTCTGCACCCGCCGAGTCCAGCCTGTGCCTGAGTGACCAAAGACCTCGAGGACGTCCCCGGCGATTCTGACCTGGAATCCAGTGGCCAAGGACCCTCCTCGACGACCCAGACGACGCCTGCAGCCTCAGGACAAGGGACCCCTCCAACCGCGACCAGCAGGGGGTAAGATTTCCCGACCTCAAAAGACACCCCTGCACCCGGCGCCCCACGGCCCCCTGTGCCCAACTCCTGGGTGTCTACCTATCCTCCAAGACCCCAACTTACCTCCTGAAGTGTTGGTCGTCCCTGAAGAATCACCGTCCCCGAGTCTGCAGCCTTTCTTCACCTTTCACGACCTCTATTGTTTAACATTGAGCGCCCGACGGCTCAAAGCACCCTGCACCCAGCCGCCCGAGTGCCCCTGGAAGTGCAACCTCTATCCTAACCTACTTCCCTACTTGCCCTGAGCAAGTGACCAGGAGCCCAGCTCCCACAGTCGCGTGGCCTGCTTGCCAGCAGCCACCAACCCGGGGCCCCCGCCTGCCATAGGATAACATTGGGCCTTCTCACTCTGCACCCGGCCGTCCCTGTGCCGCTGAGGGTGTAAAAACTGTACTTACCTGATCCTGGGGGACCCCTGAGTCTTACCCAGAACCTTAACCCTGCCAGTCAAGTACTTACCCGAAATCCGATAACTCACTTTTCTTCCATAGGGTTCCATTGACTGGTTTTCTGCGAAATTTCTTCTAAGTGTGGAGTTCTGAAACTTTAGAATATTCACCAAAAATCAACCGAGTCACGAAAACGAAAATACTCACCTAGTATTAGGAGGGGCCTCAGTGCTGGACCCGAGTGCCCAACACTGGCCCTAAAAGTAATCGCAACGTTACTTACCGTTAACTCACTTTTCTTTCATAGGGATCCATTGACTGGTTTTCTGTGAAATTTCTTCTAAGTGTCGATTTCTGTATTTTACAAATATTCTTTAAAAATCGAACAAACTACAAAAACGTAATTACTTACCTGTTTTAAGTAAATGTCCCAGTGCTGAACCTAGGAGTCCAGCACTGGATTACAAAAGTAACGTAAACATACTTTGCTTGCACACTGTATTTCCTTTCATAGGATAACATTGGTAATTTTACCCAGAAAAGTTTCTAAGTGTCAGCTTTTGAAATATAGTAATATTCTTCAAAAATCACTACAATAACCAAAACGCTTTTTCTTACCTGTTTACAGGAAGTGTCCCAGGACTGAATCCAGGATCCAGTCCTGTGGTTAGAAAAAGTGCTCTGCAAAGTAATCAATTGTAATTAAGTATAACTTTCCATTGAGCTCAATGTTGCATTGAATTTGACCCTGTGTTGCCTCTTGCACCAACTGTGATAACCACTATCAAAAAGTCTATTGCCTATCTGTAAGGTGAATAACCAAAGCATCTCATACTGAGAAAGTATATTTTGATCCTATTGTTGGTTCTAAAATAAAACAAGCATATATTTTTTTATATACAAACCATTGGCCTAGAGTTCAGTTCTTGAGTGTGTGGCTTCATTTGCTGACTGAGTGTGTACAACAAATGCTTTACACTGTCCTCTGATACTGCCTTACTGCTCGACCAAGCTACCACTTTGGAGAGTAAGGTTATATCTAACTTTAGCCTCTGTCAACCCTCTGGGGACTGTGGACTCTGTACACCCTGAACCTTACTTGGGTACAGTATATACAGAGCCACTTTCCTACACCAACTGTCCGAAGTGACAGAGCGCCAGGGGGAGGTGATGTTGAATCCTGCTGCCCACCGGCGTGGGGTGCACCCCAAAGCATGGACTAGGAAGGCTTCGAGGTGGATGCTGCGGGAGCGGAGGTGGGCTGACCCGCACGCTGGCCCCCTGTTCCGCCACGGCGGCCACCACGCCCGTGGCCGCGCTGAGGCTGGTTCTGCGCAGGCCTTTGACTGAACGGACGTGTAGAGGCGCCCCTGCCGCGGCCACGAAAGGAACGAAAAGTAGACGTGGCCGGGCGGGTGGTGGAGAGACCCAAGGACTTGGCTGTAGCCCGAGAGTCCTTAAAACGCTCCAGCGCACTGTCTGCCTTATCGCCAAAAAGGCGAGTACCATCAAAAGGCATGTCCATGAGGGAACTCTCGACATCCCCCGAAAACCCAGTGGACCGCAGCCAGGCATGTCACCGCAAGGCCACTGTCGTGGAGATGGCTCTTCCCAAAGAGTCCGCGGTGTCCAACCCCCACCGAATGGCGAACTTCGCGGCATCCTTCCCCTCTGCAACAGCTTGGGAAAGCACAGCCCGAACCTCTTCGGGGCACTGGGGCAGAGTTTGCGCCACTGTGTCCCACACAGCGTGAGAATAGCGGCCCAAGAGGCATGCGGTGTTGACCGACCGCAGCCCCAGGCTGGCAGAGGAAAACAACCTCTTGCCAAGCTGCTCCAGCTTTTTGGATTCCTTATCCGGCGGAGCGGTAGGGAATGCTGTCTGGGAAGTGGAAGCCTGAATGACCAAGCTCTCTGTGTCGGATGAGTTGTCAGAAATGCAGGGTCACCCAGTGCCGGGCGGTGACGTCTGGCCACATTTTTATCTACTGGGACCCCTGTGGCTGGCCTAGACCAGGTACCCATCAAAACATCCGTCAAGGCCTCATTGAACGGAAGCAGAGGTTCCACAGAACTTGCCGTAGGCTGAAGCATCTCAGTAAGGAGGTTAGTTTGGAGGGCAACAGTAGGCAATTCAAGGCCAGGAGCCTCAGCTGCTCTACGGAGCACCACAGTGTAGGTTGCGCCTTCCTCCATGAGAGTGGGAGGAGACACAAACCGAGGCTCAGAGGAGAGGTCAAGGCCACTAGCATCCTCTGAGTCTTCTGCCCACTCCTGTTCGGACTGACACTGCCGTGCAAGAGGGTCCTCCGACCCCTCCCAGTCCTCCCCTTCCACAACAGCCCGAGGCACAGGCTGCAACGGCGAGGGAGGCACAGGGGAAAAGAAATGCTCCGGCTCCAAGGCCCAATCGGGGTCCCAAGCTGGAAACGCGGGCAAGGGCGGAGGTGGGACGAACGGCACCCAGGGCGGCGCCAGGAAGGGAGCCGCAGGGGGCACCGGGGCCGGAGCCGCCGGCGGAGGATCCTGCGGCGCCGGAGCCGCCGGTGGAGGATTTTGCGGCGCCGGGGCCGGGGCCGCCGGCGGAGGACCTCGGGGCGCCGGAGCCGCCGGCGGTACCAACGGCGGAGCCGGCGGCAACCAAGGGCCCCCAAAAGGGACCGCGGGGCCCGAAGGCGCACCGGCGGGAGCCCTAGGCCCGAAAAGGCGGTCCATGGCAGCAAGAAACTCTTGCACCTGGGCCGGAGTTGCCGACGGACCCGGGTATGGCGGGTAGGCCGCGGGACTGACAGGCTCCAACGGAGCCGCGGGGGAAAGACCCCGGGCCCCCTCGTCCGCGTCCGAAGACCGACGGGGGGAGGTCGGAGAGCGTACGCGCTTCTTCGACTTCTTTTTATGATGTCGCTTACCCGAATCCGAGGGCGAAGACTTGGACCCCGAGGAGCGATGATGGTGACTCCACGGTCGGTCCCTCGAGCGACGCCTGGACCTGGAACGGAACGGAGACAACTGTCGGGCCTCCAGCAGCTTTCGGGACCGCTCCCGCAAAGCCTTCGGAGCCATGGCCAGACAGTCGGAACATGACCGGGAGCCATGGTCGCGCTCTAGACAGTAGAGACAGACGCCATGGGGGTCGGCCACCGACATCGTACAGCGGCAGGCCCCGCAGGTTTTAAAACCAGGCATCCCTACGTGGCACCAGGAGTCAAAATATAGAAATTAGAGACAAAAAGTCCCAAAAAACAACTAGTCAAAAAATGACTAAGGTACGTGCTCTGACCGGATCTGCGCTTGCTGGCGCGGAAAAAGAAAGAACAGAACTGACGTCAGCGCGCATGGGTGGCGCCTAAGTAGTCTCCGTGACGTCATCTCGGCGCCTACAACGCCAGCGACAAACGCGGAGCCGCACGACGCCACCTACCAACGCGCAGGGGTACTGCTGACGAAAAACTTTCCGGATCCAGTCTGACGCCTGGGGATATTCTAAGGTAAGGAATCTATCACTAACGTGTCTCTTTCAGATGGGCTTTTCTGGGTCAATGGCGTTCTCCGTGCTGAGACTGCATTTAATGCAGCGAGAGGCCTGGGAGCTGACCTGGGTTTCGGCGGCGACTTCAGTGATAGAGTTGATGGAACTGTCAGCCGCGAGGATGACAGTGCCTTGTGTTGGGCCTCGGTGCCGGAGGAGGCAACGGTATCAGCTCTGAGGCTTTTTGTTGGCGCAGACCATCACCTTGTAGAGTCTTTGGGCTTGACACCAGACCCCCGCTGAGGTAGTGCTTGGCCTGTTCACGGTGTCGTGCTAACACAGCTTAGGGTGTTTGTAGGAGGCTTGCTTAGTATATGGTGCTCACTTATGTAAGAGTAGCACCCTGCACTAATCCAGACAACCTTATGGTGATTTAGGAGGTCTCAGACAACCTTAGAAAGCTCTCGAAGTGGTAGCTGTGGAGAGCAGCCTTCAGGCCTAGTCCAGAAGGAGTGTAAAGCAGCTTATTTTACCAGTACTTAACCTTATAGTGTAGGTTAAGTGAAAAAGAACCACTCAGTGTAGTTATAAAAATATGTATTCATTATAAACACTCACTAACACATTGCAATATCTCCTACCTGGAGATATAACCACAATACACACAATACTTTGATAACAGAACACGTAAGTAGCACAAATGCACAGTGGTCTCCAGGGGGAGACCAAACCATGTACTAAAATAGTGGAATGCGAACCACGACCTAAGTCGAGACTGTACCAAGAGGACGTAGAAGAGCTGGGGATACAAGGAACCACCCAAGGTATGTACCCAGGAACCCCAGGGAGGCCGTGTGCAGAGTGGGAACATGACAGCGTGCTGAATACAAGTCAACTGGTAAGTCGCGGTTGCAGTTTTTAAGAAGAAGGACCCTTCCCAGAAGACCCTGAAGAAACCCCGTGGAAGACAGAGGGTTGGAGAGCCACCCCACCCGTGGATATCTTAGGAACCAGGATACCTACACCAGGGAAGCCGGTTGCATAGGTGCGAAGTGACATCAGAAACTGCCGTAGACCACAATGGAGGACTTCAGTGAAGATGCCGCTGGCAAAGAAGGCAAAAGAGTCCGGTGGAACCCAAAGGTGGATTCAAGATGAGAGGTACCTGCAAGCAGAGGGGACAGAGTCTATGTCACTCAGGAGTGACCAGGAGGCACGTAAGATGAATGCCCACCAATGTTGGAGATGCAGGATAGTTGACAGTGCCCGTGAAGTTGCAGCTGTGCGGACCAGGCGACGCTGTGGAAGACCAGGAGCCGTAGACGAGCTGTCCCACATCGGATGTCAAGAGCCAAGGGGTCAGTGTCCGGCAGGGGCACCAACAAGCCTTGGCAACAGCAATCAATGTAGTATGCGAAAAAGGTGCAGTGTTGGGACCAACAAGGTCCAGGTGACTCACCACGAGCAGGTAAGTCAGAGCAGGCCCCGAACAAGCAGGTGAGCCCACTGGAGCCAAAGAAGACCCTCAAGAGGACCCACGGGCCAAAGGCACGGGAGTCACAAGAGGACCTCGAGCAGGTCACCAAATGATGAAGGCCCACGGTGCAGAGGATGCGGTGCAGGCGAAGATCTTGGTTGCAGAAGATGCTTGAGGCTGGAGCTTCTTGGAGCCTGAAGATCTCTGGTTAAGCGAGTCAACAAGCCTTGGCAACGGCAAGTCGACAAAGTGCACAGGGGTACTGCTCCAGCGGTTCGGAAGAGGGAAACTTGCTGTGAAGACAGTGCAGGCCTCTATGGAGTTGCAGAACCAACACCTGTGTTGCTGAACCGTTCGGAGTCCGTAGGAGCTCAGGAACAGCAGACCGGTCAGCTTCGTTGCGGTGCCTGCAGATGCAGGAAAGTGACTCCGGGCAAATTCCTTCGGGTGTCTTGGATGTCCACGGGCCTGTAGAAGAACCTGTATGGAGCATAGGCACAGACAATGCAGAAGTTTGGCAGGACGACGAGACCAGGAGCAGCAGGAGTCTTCCCAGTTGCAGTCTCGCCTCCCAAAGCGAAGTCCAAAGTGCCCAGACGGTTGAAGATGAAGTGGTTTCGGATCTGAATCTTGTCCCACGATGAATCTAAGGAACCACCCATAGGTAAGCCCTTATGTACCCTAAGGAAAGGGTTGGGATGATTCAGGGCTCCCTCCCACAGGAGGGGCTGGACAGTGGGGAGGATACTAATTGTCAAAAAGAGGGGTTACCCCTGAGCAGCAGATACGTTCCTAAGTCAGGGCAAAAATACAAATTGTGCGAAAAGACACTTAGGAACCTATTAGACAAGTGGACCTTCAAAGATTCCTAAAAAGATATAAATACAACCAGATGTATAATTTATCTTCCAAGACATTTATTAATACAAAATTGTTATAAATTAACTCTCAATGTTTACATGTTTGTACACAATAAGCTGAAAGTAGAATCATGTTCTAAATCCACAGTTTATAAATTCTAAATATACTATTCATTCATATCCAGCGTTTCCATAACTCCTCAGATAATAAGTAAAAGACTGTAATTTGTGCTCCTAGGTACAGTGATGATTGATAGATGTTTATATTTATATATCCTTTTATACACAACATTACATTCTGCAACACAGATTTCCCATCAATTGCGAGTTTCTGCCACAATGTTAGGTATATTATTTGAATTAACCAGATAGGGTCAGAACATGATATTATTTCTTTTGTCACTAGAGAAACAAAACAACATTCCCATGGCTAAAGAGTCGTGTCCTATGCGCGTTTCGCTGCGAGCCTTCGTCAGGAAGCCATGAAATCATAAACACCTGAAATGCATTGGAAAACATCTGGATTACAAATAGTCGGTCCACTAAAACTACAATTTAAATAGAGTGTATGTTAAACAGAAAAGGTGTGTCACAGGAAGGAGTTAAGTCTTTAAAAGCTTCAAAAGAAATTGAAGCAAATATTTTAAAACCATTGTGCATATTGTAGTCACCACACGTGAGTAAAAGATCTGAAAGCACCACCACCGTGTTCAAAAACAAGAGGCTGGAGCCCGTGCATATGCTAAAGCATGCCACTGGTGCCAAAAACTCTTTTGCTAAAGATTAACAAAGGGTTTTTAGCTCCAATGGGAAATCTGTATTATAGAATGTACTGTTGTGTATAAAAGGATGGATAAGGATAAACATCTATCAATCATCACTGTACCTAGAAGCACAAATTACAGTCTTTTACTTATTATCTGAGGAGTTATGGAAACGCTAGATATGGTGTGAATGCACCCTGCCTTCAGGATTGAAAAGCCTGGTTTAGGGTGACTTAAGGGTTTTAAGTGCAGTGACCTCAGATATAGAGAAAGCTATATCTGTTGTGAGTGGTGCTAGCACCAGCTTACACAGGCTGCAATGCAGGCCTGTGGTCACAGTTTAAGAGGTCTCTCATGGGTGGCATAATGCATGCAGCAGCCCATGAGAGACCCCTGATGTACCTATGCCCTGGGTACCTTAGTACCATATACTAGGGACTAACAAGGGTACATCAGTAGCCAATCTGAGGTGTACCTAAGTACTCACCATGTCCACTTTAGGGAAGAAGCGCAGAGACTGGGGTCCTGATTAGCAGGATCCCAGTCAGACTAGTCAGTAAAACATAATGAGACCAGCATAAAGTGGGGGTGACCGTGAAAGCAGATCCTACTTTCCAACAGTGCTGTACTCACAGACGAAGATTTTGGATGCTGCTGTGACTCACTCCGGATCCTGTTGCTTTTCCGCCTCTGACTCGGATTGGGAGCTCGCTTTGGGACTGAACTAGAGAGGCTGGGCTCCAGACGGACAGGCTTCCAACTCCCCCTCAACGTCCCTTTCCCCGAAGATGTTGAGGGTGGCATCTCCTTCCTGGTGCTGTATTCTCTGGTGGGTGAGCCTCCAATCGCGCTGGTATCTAAGGGTTTTCTTGGAGTGGAAGGCAAGGCAGGCCTGACACATGGCCTTATTGTGTTCATGGGAAAGGCACTAGTTACAGACCTGGTGGTGATCGGTTCAAGGATAACTAGAGTAGCACGGCAGCAGAATTGAAAAGGCATCTTTTTCATCACTCTCCTCTCATTTTCAATGTGGAAGCACTGAAGATGAGGGTCTGATGCCCTGAGAGGGGCAAGGCCCCAAGGAAGGGCATCGAGACAATCCTGGTTGAAGCCAGGCAAAAGCAAAGATTTGGAGAAACAAGTTTGTTTGAAAGTATGTTTTATACCAACGGGAGAGGATAGACCGAAGATGTCCGACGATGAACACCAAGAGGCATTGACACAGAGCTCCAACGCTAGACACATCCGAACAAGAAGGCAGAAATGAAATAATCTAACAATGGAGCCAATGCCCATGCACACTATTAACCATAGGTGGAGTCACTATGGGCATATCATCAAGGGCCTTATCTCCACTTTTTTGGCTTTAAAAGCCAGAAAAGCGGAGATAATGTTTTCGCCCTATTAACAAGAGGGTGCTAACATGCATAATCGCATGTTAGCACCCTTTTTCCCTACGCCTCCCTTTGCATCTCTAATGAGATGCAAAGTGGGCGTTCCTTCCCAAAATAACTGGAGAAATGTCGCTAACCGACATTTCTCCAATTATCAATGGGCACGCTAACTAGCATAGCGATAAGAAAAGTAGCGCTAACCGCGGTTATCGCTACTTTCCTTACACCTGCTTTTAGTTTGACTTAGCCATGATATCCAATGGAAGGTGGATATCATGGTTAAGTATGCCCTGCCCTATCAACAACGTAGCGCCAAACGTTAGTGCGATTATCGCTGGAATCCCAGCGATAATTGCACATTTGGCAGCTAACTCGGTTATTTTTATCGCTCTGGAGATAAGCGTTGCTGATAGCGCGCTATCTCCGCGATAAAAACAAGCGATAGCTGGCGATAATTATCCTAGCGCTAAGTGCGCTTAGCGATGATTATCGCCGGTTGTTGATGATATGCCCCGAAATCTTGTAACTCAAAAGACTTCTTCGAAGAAAACCAAGTTGTAAATGTCTGACCCAAACACTAGATGGCAGGAATATGCACAGCAGTTGTACCTACAGCCACACATGCCACGAACAACAGCTTCATACATGTGTATTTTGGACACATATGCATTGTCCATTTTGTGACATCATACGTGTCCACAACAGGGAAGTGATTTGGGATGTAATATGTGTCATCAAATGTGTCCTTTGAGATGTGAACAGTAATGTCATGTCATCAGCAGTGCATAAAGGGTGTGAGCTATGGTTTGCAAAGTTAGCTCTATAACTGCCACAATGAAAGATGTTTTTTAGGTTTTGTTAGGTAACCATAACTTTACTTTAACTGTGTGTTTTAAAAAGACATACATCTAGTGACACATGTTCAGACTGTTTCTAAAATAAGGGGCAGAGCAGGGATCAAAGAAATAATATGGAACTGAGCGGCTAGACACCTTCGATCCGCTCCCCTCTCCCTCGCAGACACCCACGGATCCACTGAATCAACAGCGGAGGACGCTCCTTCTCGCACCTGGCGGCCTAGGCATGGAATGACCTCCCCCTGCACCTCAGGACAGCAACGTCACTCTAGCAATTCAAGAAAGAACTCAAGACCTGGATGTTCGAAGGAACAAACCACCATGCCAACATCTCCAGCACCTCGAGACCCTCAGAGGTGATTTGCCATGCTTTATAAATGTTTGATTGATTATTGATTGGCTGGCTATTGGAGTGGGGCAGCACAAGCTCTGCAGGGCTACAAGAGCATTAAGAGTGTTTGAAATCCCACTGAGACACAGCTGATCTCGATAGCAAGAACCTACTCGATGTTACAAACACATGCCGCGCAGGCGGAGGCCGTAGAGACCGTTCGGTGAAGATGAGAATAGCGAAGTGTCAAATGTGAGAAACCGACAGCACAATGAATGCAGCCGGCAGGAGCAGTCGCGCTGGCAGGGAGGAGAGGCAGCACTGACTGTAAGTACACATTTCAGATCTCTTCTGAAGGGGGAATGAAGCAGTGTCGATGGAGGGAGGGAGGTATAGGTTCCATACGCTAGATGTGCATCGATACAATGATCGATTCAGGGGTCATTTATGGCTTAAACACTTGTCTGGAGGAGAAGTGTATCAGAGTTACTTAGAGTGTGTGATAGCACTATATGTCCACAATATTCTCACACATGACCATTTACAAAGAATAAAATCAGGATATTTCAAGTTATCGATGATGTTGGGTTTAGAGAATAAGAAGTCAAACCAGTTTTGAAAAGGAGTAGGAGTGAGTAGTGAGATGAAAGGAGACTCACTTTAAGAAGGAGTCTTTGAGAAGCTGCTGTGGTCATTGTTTGAGAAAAGAAAGAAACCAATTCTTGACTTTTTTTACAATTCAGATTCGATCGTCCGGTGCTGGATTTATGAAGTACTGATTAACGGCATCAAGTACCATCGAGCGATCGAGGGGGATCCGCTGTTGAGGATCCCATTACCAAGGATTCAGGGGCACACCGCGTAGTATTCGTGGGATATCTCAGTGCTGCTCTGAATCCCGAAGAAAGGTCCGCTATGAGATTATTATCAGTGATCAACTGTTTACGTTGGACAATGATATAACTCTGGAGAACTTTAGCAAAGAATGTGAGACCTGAACCTTAAAGTAAATTATATAGGTTGCCAGAGTGAGAAAAATACAAGTGGGGAGAAGTGGCCGAATTTTAAGTAATCAGGGTAAATCTAGAGGGGACAAGACAGGTGATGCAACTGTACTAAGATCTGTAGCTACTGTAACAGAAATAGGTTCGGAGAAGTGACTTCAAGGATGTTGGAGAAAGTGTATATAAGTTCGGTCTAAGATAGATCTAAGAAGTGGGAGAGTTTCTACAGATGGTGGAAAAAGGTGAAATGTTGGAAAGTAATTCAAACAAGGTTTCAATGTTTTTGATTTGTCTGTCACAAAATCTAGTTAAATCTTCACATCTTTCTGGATGTTTAACAACAAAGGTGCAGGGGATTTAGTTGCAGATTTTACCATTACAAATATTTTTAGCCAAATTTATCTGGCCTTTAATAGAGATGAATTTAGCTTCAAAAATATTTTTCAGGCAGAGCTCGGATTTTCTAGATTGACGATGCCATCTGAAAGAAACAGTTAGTTATAGATTCCTTACCTTAGAATTACCCCCAGGCGTCAGACTGGATCCGGAAAGTTTTTCGTCAGCAGTACCCCTGCACGTCGGAAGGTGGCGTCGGTCGACTCCGCGTTTGTCGTCGTGGTCGCCGGGATGACGTCACGGTAGCTACATAGACGCCGCCCTCGCGCGCTGACGTCAGTTCTTTCTTTTTCAGCGCCAGCAAGCGCAGATCCGGAGAGAGCGGTACCCCCAGTCACTTTTTGACTGACTTTTTCTCGACTTTTGTCGACATCGTTTTTTGAGTCCATCGACTCCTGGTGCACGAGGGATGCCGACTTCAAGGCTTGCGGTTCCTGTAACCGACTGATGTCGGTGACAGATCCGCACTGCGTGTGCCTCTACTGCCTGGAGCGCAACCACAACCCCAAGTCGTGCTCCAACTACCGGACCATGAACCCGAAGTCTTTGCGGGAGCGGTCCTGAAAGCTACTCGAGGCCCGGCAGTTGGCTCCACGCCGCTCGAGGTCCCGGTCGCGTGGGAGGTCGAGGGACCGGTCGCGGAGCCACCACCATTCTTCGTCCAAGTCTTCTCACTCGGGGTCAGGTAAGTCGAAGCACAAGAAGAAGTCGAAGAAGCATCTGCGCTCTTCGACTTCTCCCCGTCCATCGGCCGACGCGATGAGGGATGCGGGTGGTGCCCCTCCCGCGGCTCTGCGTGCGAAAGGGTAGACTCCGGGTTTCCCCCCCTTCCAGGGACCGGGAGCGACCCCTGCCCAGCTTCGTCAGTTTTACGAAGTGATGCACGCCATCTTTGGGCAGCCCGACTCCGTCGGCGCACCTTCGGGCCCCTCGGACTCGGCTGGGGGCCCAGGGCCTTCGACGCCGGCGGCTTCGGCCTTGGCGCCGCAGGGTCCTCTTGGATCCAGGCCTGGATCCGGATCGGCGCCAGTCGACGTGTTACGCCTCCCCGGCGCTGATTCCACTGGCACCACGTCCGCAGCCGGTGTCGGCTGTGTCCCCAGCCGACGTCAACCCTGGCCTCCACCTCGAGGTAGACACAGAGCCGGACCGGCGTCGACCGACACCGGACCCAGCGCCGACGGGTATTTTTGTGCCCCTGTTCTACCTTGGCTCTTTGAGACCAGATTGGCAGCCAGAGGAGGGTGAGGAGGACTGGGAGTGGTCTGGGGACCATTTAAACCGACCAGTTAGGTGATGAACCGGACTGGAGAGAGGAACTGGGGGAAGCCAGTGGTCTGGATACCTCTCCAGAACTTGGCATGTTGTCTCCTCCTACCGTGGCTACGGAGGAGGGAGCGTCATATGCAGTGGTGTTGAGTAGGGCGGCCGAGGCTCTCCACCTCGAGCTACCTCCGGTAGCAGTCATGACTAACCTCCTAACAGAGGTGCTTCAACCGGCAGTGAGCTCTTTGGAGCCCCTGCTGCCATTTAATGAAGCCCTCACGGACATCCGTTTGGGCACCTGGTCCAGGCCCAACACAGGGGCTCCTGTGGACAGGATGATTGTCCCGATGCCACAGCCCGGCCCCGGGCGACACCACTTTCCTCTCCCAACACCCCACCCCTAAGAGCTTGGTGGTCCAAGCCTCCACCTTCAAGGGCGCATTCCCAACCGCTCCACCTGATAGGGAATCCAAAAAGCTGGACCATCTTGGGAAGATGTTTTCTTCCTCCAGCTTGGGACTGCGGTGGGTAAACACCGCATGTCTGTTGGGCCGTTACACCCACTCTGTGTGGGATATGGCTGCGCAAGTGCCGCCTCAGTGCCCGGAGGAGGCCGGGGCCGTGCTCTTTCGAGCAGTTGCCGAAGGGAGAGACGCAGCGAAGTTTACCATCCGCTGTGGGCTGGATACCGCCGACTCACTAGGCAGGACGATTTCCACATCGGTAGCCCTTCGACGCTACGCCTGGTTGAGGCCGACTGTTTTTTTCGGGGGATGTCCAATCCACTCTTATGGACATGCCCTTTGATGGCCGTCACCTTTTCAGCGACAACGCACTGGAGCGCTTTAAGGACTCTCGAGCTGCGGCCAGGTCCTTGGGCCTCTCCACCACCCGCCCTGCGCGATCTGCCTTTCGCCCCTTTCGTGGCTACGGAAGGGGTGCCCCGCCACGTCCCGCCCAGAGCCACTGGCCGGCTCAAGCTGTTCAGCCTCTGCGCGGCTGGGGACATGGGAACCAGCGCCGGGGTTCTGGGGGCCAGCGGGAGGGCCAGTACACCACAGCCCCCTCTGCAGCAGCCTCCAAACCCTCCTAGTCCGACCTTTCAGGGAAACCAAACGCCAGTGGGAGGCAGGATTCGCAATCACCTCCCACACTGGCGCACCATCACGTCGGACATGGGGGTTTTGCAGATAGTCCGAAGGGGCTACTCCCTCCCCTTCGAGACTACCCCTCTATCCATGCCACCTCAGTACCATCGCATGTCGGAAGATCATCTGGCACTTCTCCAACAGGAAGTTTCGGCACTCTTGGCCAAAGGAGCCATCGAGAGCATTCCTGTCCCAGAAGTAGGTTGTGGTTGCTATTCCCACTACTTTCTGGTGCCCAAGAAGGACAAAGGCCTGCGTCCCATCTTGGATCTCAGGAACGTCAACTGCTTCCTCCGGAAGGAGAAGTTCAAAATGTTGACGCTTGTTCCTATCTCGACGACTGGCTGTTGAAGGTAGACTCGCCCCAGGCTGTCGTCTCCCACCTCCAGACTACGGCCGACCTCCTGCATTTGCTGGGGTTTTCCATCAACGTGCCGAAGTCTTACCTGACTCCCTCTCAGAAGCTCCTCTTCATCAGAGCGGTTCTGGACACGACACAGTTTCGGGTCTATCCTTCTGAACAGCGAGTCCGGGATATTCGAGCTATGATTCCGATCTTTCAGCCTCTATCCCGGGTTTCGGTGAGGATGACCCTCAGGCTACTGGGTCTGATGACCTCCTGCGCTCCTGCTGGTGGACCATGCCAGATGGCATATGCGGGCTCTGCAGTGGGACCTGAAGTTCCAGTGGGCCCAACATCAGGGAAACCTGTCCGATTGCATCCAGATCAAGGAAGGCACTGCACACCAATTGCAGTGGTGGCTAACGAACCAGGATTGGGTCGATGGCAGATCCCTCCCCTTCCTCAACCAGAGTTCACAGTGGTGACCAATGCATCACTTCTGGGATGGGTCGACCACATGGGGGAGGCAGAGATCAGAGGCCTCTGGACTCCGGCGGAGTCCGAACTCCATATCAACCTTCTGGAGCTTTGGGCGATTCGTCTTGCACTCAAAGCATCCCTTCCCTCTGTCCGGGGAAGAGTAGTGCAGGTGTTCACGGACAACATCACCGCCATGTGGTACTGCAACAAACAGGGAGGGGTGGGGTCATGGACCCTATGTCAGGAGGCCCTCCGCCTCTGGACATGGCTGGAACATCAGGGCATATCCCTGGTGGTTCAACACCTGGCAGGTTCCCTGAACGCCAGGGCAGACGAACTCAGCGCAAGGTGCATGATGGATCATGAATGGCGTCTTCACTCGGAGGTGGTGCAAGGTCTCTTCCAGCAGTGGGGAGATCCTTGGTTAGATCTATTCGCCACCGAAGAGAACGCGCAATGTCGGCAGTTCTGCGCGTTGGAATTTCCAAGGTGGCACTCGCTAGGCGACGCTTTTCATCGCGAGTGGAGTTGCGGTCTTCTATACGCCTTTCCGCCTATACCACTTCTGCCCAGAGTGCTGAAGAAGATCAAGCGCGACCGGGCCCAAGTCATTCTTGTGGCTCCGGATTGGGCACGAAGAGTCTGGTATCCCGAGCTGCTCAACATGGCCATCGATCCTCCGATCCGACTGCCTCTTCGGGAGGATCTTTTGTCACAGCAGCAGGGGACGGTCCTCCACCCGAACCTGTTAAGCCTCCACCTCCTTGCGTGGAGATTGAGCGGCAGCAGTTGACGTCGTTTGACCTGCCTCCCGAAGTCTGCGATGTTATCTTGGCAGCCAGGCGTCCCTCCACTAAGACGGTATACGCCTGCAGATGGAACAAATTTGTGGCATGGTGCACAGCAAAGGCTGTGGATCACCTTTCCGCCCCTCTTTCTGAGGTTCTCTTGTTCCTCCTGTCTTTGGCCCAGAAGGGCTCTGCTCTGGGCACTCTGAAGGGCTACCTCTCAGCCTCTCTTCGGCTTCCTGATCAGCCTTCTCTTTTCAAGTCCCCTGTTGTAAATCGCTTCCTTAAGGGCATTACTCATCTTTTTCCTCTTGCTCCCTTCGTAATGCCCCAGTGGGACTTGAACTTGGTTCTTACATATCTTATGTGCACTCCCTTTGAGCCGCTACATAACTGTCCTCTCAGGTTTCTCACTTTGAAAACTGCCTTTTTGGTGGCCATCACCTTGCAGGGTGAGAGAGCTATAAGCTCTTTCTTCCAAGCCTCCCTTTCTGGCTGTCCATCCGGACAAGGTCGTCCTTAGAACTCGACCTTCCTTTCTTCCAAAGGTGGTCACTTCTTTTCATATTGGCCAAACCATCACATTGCCCACCTTCTTTCCGCCTCCGCATCCTTCGAAAGAGGAAGAGAGGCTCCACCATCTGGATCCAAAACGTGCGCTTTCCTTCTACTTGGATTGCACCAAACAATTCCGGGTGGACGACCAGCTCTTTGTTGGTTACGTGGGTGCTAAGAAAGGTCGGGCCGTGCACAAACGGACCATCTCCAGGTGGGTCGTTCTGTGCATCAATGCCTGCTATTCTTTGGCAAGGAAGGAGCCTCCAGTGGGACTGCGCGCCCATTCCACCAGGGCGACAGCAGCTACCACTGCTTTGGGAGAGGAGTCCGCCTAAATGACATCTGTCAGGCAGCTACGTGGGCATCACTGCACATGTTCACCAAACATTACTGCCTGGACAGTCAAGTTCGGAGAGACGGCTTCTTTGGCCGTTCTGTTCTCCAGGACTTTCTGGTGTTAACTTAGTATTGCTGGGGTATCTATTCTAAGGTAAGGAATCTATAACTAACTGTTTCTTTCAGATGAACAAGTTACTTACCTTCGGTAACAATATATCTGTAAGAAACATAGGTTAGTTATAGATTCCATACCGCCCCACCCATCCTCCCCGTTCTGCAAACTGACTTCTAGGGTTAAGGACTTCCTTTCAGGGCCCTAGTTTTGTGCACCAGTGGTCAGTGTCTTGCATGGCTCTGCGCTTCTGGTGTGGAAAGTCGTGTACAGAACTGACGTCAGCGCACGCGAGGGCGGAGTCTATGTAGCTACCGCGACGTCATCCCGGCGATGCCGAAGACGAACGCGGAGTCGACCGACGCCACCTTCCAACGCGCAGGGGTACTGCTGACGAAAAACTTTCCGGATCCAGTCTGACGCCTAGGGGTAATTCTAAGGTAAGGAATCTATAACTAACCTATGTTTCTTACAGATATATCGTTACCAAAGGTAAAAAAAAAAAATGTAAGTCCGTTTTTATATAGCGCAGCTACTCACCCTTACGGGTCTCAAGGCGCTGGGGGCCATCATGGAAATTAAGTGAGCTATTGCCCAGAGTCACATGGTGCTGAGCTGAGCTGCCGCCGGAGATCGAACCGTGAACCCTGTGCTCCGAAGTCAGCTGCCCTGGCCACTGCACCACACCTCTCCAAAGGTAAGTAACTTATTCTTCACTGAGCTTTTTAGAATATTTGAACTAAGAAGGCGGGGTACTCCTTGGGCGCCCCACGGTTATGACACACACCTTTGATGACAAACAGATCCGAAAAAAGATGGAGCACCTCAGGTGGACTTAACAGATCGTCGAGCTCACTGGAGGAAAAATAACATATCATAACAACATATTTGTTCAGAAAATTGTTAGAGGGCAGAATGGCACAGGACATTTGTCCCAACATGCAGGCAGTATGCATGTAGCCACGTTGTACGTTTTATGGCATCATCGGCCATTCTTTCTGGCTGCATCAAGAGGCAGAGAGTGAAGGAGACGCGCCCGTGCCTTCCCTCACTAACGTACGAGTTACTTACCTTCGGTAACGATGTATCTGGTAGAGACGCTGTCTAGCCGCAGATTCCTTAACTTAGAATATCTCCAGGTGTCAGACTGGATCTGGAAAATTTTGCGCAACAGTACCTCTGCGCGCCGGGGGGCGGCGCCACCTGGCTCTGCCCTGACGTCGTCCCCGGACATGACGTCAGTGGAGCCATATAGGACCCTCCCGGCGCGCTGACGTCAGTTTTCTTCGGAGGAACTTTTCCGCGCCACAACGCGGAGCCCCCAGCAAAACTGTGAGAATATGGGAACAGTGTGTAAATAAAAAAGACAAAGCACCATGAACGACAGTGAGAAGCACGGTCGACGGAAAGGCGTTGAAAAGGAAAGAGCAGAGCCATACCCTGAGAAGCCATTCCGCAACAGCGAAGTGAATGTCACCCCTGAGGGAAATTGACTTATAAAAGTAAGACTGAGGCAGACGACAGAAAGTCTGCACCAGATGAAGTGAATGAAAAGAGCAGAACAGTATACTGAGAAGCAACCCCGCAAAAGCGAGAGAATGCCCACTCCTGAAGCAAGACGGCAATGAAAAGAGCCAACAGCGACAGGCAAGAAAGCCCCAAACCACAGGATTAAAGAAGAGAAAGAAAGAAATAGGGAGACTCTGTCCCCTGTGATAGAACTATCGGACTGAGGAACAGGCCAGAAAGACCTCAAAACTAATTGACTGTAGGAGTGTAAACGGAGAAGGTGGGTGGGAGGGTAGAGAACACCAGTAGGCCCCATACTGGAGGAAACCGATGTGGGAAAATGCAGAAGGACACCTGAACCCACCGCCCCAGCATGAGATTGGGGGGAGCAGAACAAGTAAAGCAAAGGAATAAGCCTGACGGGGAGGGACGCGAAAGACACCGCCCCGTAGAAGGAGAAGCCACCCCGAAGGAGGCGAAAGCCGAAAACCCCACCTGAAAAGGTCCTCGCAGATCGGGGAGGATGGGTGGGCGTTAAGGAATCTGCGGCTAGACAACGTCTCTACCAGATACATCGTTACCGAAGGTAAGTAACTCGTACATCTGATAGAGACATCTAGCCACAGATTCCTTAACTTAGAATAGATACCAAAGCCATACCCCATAGGAGGCGGGTCTGTGACAGAACCCCACTAAGTTCCCAAGGGAACAGAAGTGTCAACCAGCTGACTAAACACAGTGGGGGCAGCACCGCCAGAGTGGCCAACATCGGACCAGGATGCTCTGGAGGGAGTGGCCAACAATGAGAGGCAAAGGCATCAAAAGCTGCCGAGGGCGGCAGGCATTCCCTGTTGGTTAAACAGTGGAGAAAATGAGCACAGAACCAGAAGGGCAGTGCGGAATGAGAGTGGATACCTGCTGTAAACGGAGAGGAACCAAATGCAGGATGTGAGGGATCCACAGGATCCGATGGACCGTCAAAAGAGAAAGGTCTAACTAGGGTACAAGAACGTACCGAGTCCGAGCAGGCAGGACGGACATGCATGACAGGGAAAGAAGCACTGTGGAAGTGGGAACAGCAGCGGAAGGATGCTGACGACGCCCAAGATGAGTCAGTGTTACAGGAAACACAAGACCTGCCAATGCACCATTGCCCATGCACCGGTCACGCGAAAGGGCGGGCAGCAAAAGGCAGAAAAGAATGGCAACAACCAGTGCCACGCACATGGGGAACAGAAGTACACAAGAGAAACTGTATGTACCGCCAGAACCACACCATGGAAAGGAGAAGGCTCCATTAAGCGCCACGAGCAAAAGCTGAGACACAAGAGACGCATCACCAGGGCGTATTGCGTGAAAGAGAGCCGGCAAAGTAACACACGGAGCAGACTTGCGCTCATGAAAAGTGAGGGACAAGACCACGGCCACCGCAAGGAGGAGTATGCCTGCGGGAGGTGTGTGTGTGTGTAGTACACTGGTGAGAAAGAAAAAACACCATAGCCCCAACAGCCATGCAGCAGCGGCACCGGACAGAGGAATGCCCAGAGCCAGACGCAACAGCCACAGGCGGTAGGGCAGATCCACTGTCTACCGCGAGACAGACAGGGAAGCCGAACAGTACTGGAAGGAGACAGTACAAAACGTAGCGGAGGAACAAGAGTGGATACACACATAATAGCACACCAGACAAACAATGGTCTGAGGAGAACACTCCCGCTGAGAGCAGCAACCGCAGCCCGAAGTGAAGCACGACAACACCTGCGCGGAATGCAACAGGGGCATGGGAAGCTCTGGCAGGGGAAGTGGCCAAAAAAGCAAGGCACAAGACAATGAACAGCATCAACGTCTGGGGCCAGAACGCCACCATGGAGAGCGAAGTCCAACCATGAAAGGACTACGCAGCATGGATATAGCAGAGTAGAACTAGGCAACGTAAAGTTGCCGGAAAAACGCACCAGCCCATGACAGTGAGCATACTAGGGAGCAGGCATCGTACGCTTATAGAGCACACAAGGATAGTGCTGAGCTAGCTGTGGGTGCTCGGGGACAGCGACAGGGCCTTCTGGTAGGCCGGCCACAGATGGATCGGCCGCAGCCAAAGAAACACGAGGAGATGGGAGGGACCTGAAAGCCCTCCCGGCCTGAAGAAATGGATCGGTAAGATGCAGGGGAGTACCACAGACCAGCAGCCGACACCATGAGAGAGCCCAACAAATGGACCGCAAGAAGGTCCCGGAAGGGCCCGCAGCAGCAGTGTTTAAAACGTACAGGCACAGCCGCAGGACCCCACAGAAGCGTACAAAGACTACTGTGGGAAGAAGGCAGCTATATAATAGCTAACAAATACCCCACATAGGGTAAGTATCAACCCCAACAAGGGGCACCTCTGGAGCGTGAGCTCATAGACAGAGGACGTAAAATTGAAACTCAGAAACTACAGGTTCTGAACACATAACCCTTGGAGTAAGGGTGTGCAACCTTAACCACTAGGCCATAGTGACTCAGAAAGATAAGCAGCTGAGCTGCTGCATGAAAGAAAGAAAACACGGCGAGAAGCCGCCCAGGCCGTTCAGGTATTACAGCATGAACCCAGGGCCAACATGAAGCAAAGACAACAAAGCAGAGGGTGAGGACAAGGACCGCAACCGGAACAAAAACTACGGAAGGGTAGACAGAAGGCGGTGAACCGCAGAGTCCGCATGTGCGTCAAACAGGGACACATCATCAAATGGCAAATCCCGGAGACTGTCACGGACATTGTCGGGGAAACCCCCGTCGCGCAGCCAAGCATGGCGGCGCAAAGCAACGGACCTCGCCATGGCCCGACCCACTGAATCGGTAGAGTCAACGGCGGACCGAATGGTGAAGCGCGCCATCTCTCGTCCTTCGTGAAGGAGACGAGCCATGTCAGCCCGAGTACACTCAGGGAGGGTAGGCAAAAGACACTCCACAGAGTCCCAAAGGGCAGAAGAAGCCCGGGCAAAGACGCAAACCGTGTTCAGAGCACGTAAGGCTGAACTAGCGGACGCAAAAATGGCGCGTCCACATGTCTCCAACCAACGAGACTCCCTAGTAGGAGGCTGCAACAGAGGTGGAGAGGAAGGCTGCGTGGCGAAAGACACCTGCAGTACGAGGCCGTGAGCACCAGGCTGAAGGGACAAACAGGCTGGGCTCCCAGGGGCCGGACGATGCCTATGCGCAATGGCCCTGTCGACAGCATCTCCTGAAGAGGGCCGTGCCCACGTCCCGAGAATGGCGTTGAACAACAAGCCGCTAAAAGGCAGCAAGGGCTCAATATCCACTGCACCCTGGTGGAGGAGATCCAATAACGGATCGGAGGACAAGGAGACAGAAGGAGGGTGCAAGTGTAAAACAGCTGCAGCCCTGCGAACACCCCTTAAAAACAAAGCACCAGCTTCAGTGGGCGTCCTGGGGGGCGACAATAGCCCATCTGTAGGGGACGGCTGCAACCTGACACGTCCCACAGCAGGAGGAACAAGGGGCCACTGCCCCCATGGCATTGGAGCCAACCGGCGTGGAGACAAGTCTGGGCACACCGGGTTTGTGTCCTCTGGAAGCGGAGAACCAACAGGTGCCGGCGACTGCTCCGGCGTCGAACGACGCCGCTCCGACGTCGAACGACGCCGAAATGGCGTCGAACCGACGTCGACCTCCACGAGGGGCGACCCAGCTGGACGAGCTGGCGGCGACGTCCCCACCACCGAGAGGTGCGGAGAAAGAGCCTGAGGACCAGGAGGCGACAGGCATGGTGCCGCCGGCGCTGCTGATGCTGATGTCGACGCAGGGAGCCGCCAGGGGCTATGCGGAGACAAGGCAGAATGGCACGGCGTGGGGCTGGAACGCCCATCGGGGTTGGGACCCGACGCCGGCACAACTCCGGAGCCGGAGTCGAGGCACTCGGCCGGCGCCGAGGGCGAACCCGCCGGCGGAGATCCGACCTAAATGCCTACCTCCACTGTGGGACCCGAAGGCGCGCCAGGGAGAGGAGGTGACCCAAAGATGGAGTGTAGAGCCTGGTAGTAGGCTTCCATCTGGGGCCGAGTCGCACCAGTACCCGGAAAGGGCGGGTACATGGAGGCCGACTCCGGGGGGCACGGCTCCGTGAGGGAACGGGAACCATGGCCCCCATCGTCACGTGGAAGCGAGGACTTCGACTTCCGTGACTTGTGCTTTAACTTACCTGTAGACGAGCGACGTTCGCGGGAGCGACGTTCGCGGGAGCGACTCAGTGAGCGGACGAGGAGAGAAAAACCAACCGGAGAACGTCGGGGAGACGCCGTGCGGGATATCAGGGCGGCCAAGAGCTTTATGCGGCGCTCCCGTAGGGACTTTGGGTGCATCTGCCGGCAGGCGGCACACTCCACGGAGTCGTGGTGCGACCCAAGACACCACATGCAAATGGCGTGCGGGTCTGACGCCGACATCTGGCGCGAACAAGTCTCGCACAATTTAAAGCCCGAAGGCATCACACACTGTTCCCCGATGCCAAAGGACGTCGAAAACGGGCCTGAAGAAAAACAGGCCAGAAGAAAAACAGGCCAGAGGAACAGCTGAATCCAGGATCCGCGTTGGAACGCGGAAAAGAAGGAAACTGACGTCAGCGCGCTGGGAGGGTCCTATATGGCTCCACTGACGTCATGTCCGGGGACGACGTCAGGGCGGAGCGCCGCCCCCCGGCGCGCAGAGGTACTGCTGCGCAAAATTTTCCGGATCCAGTCTGACGCCTGGGGATATTCTAAGTTAAGGAATCTGCGGCTAGATGTCTCTATCAGATTTCCTGTTCATAGCCAGTGCCTCCAAGCTGCCATGTGTGATGTAGAAGGTACATGTAGCTGACCATCGGCCATTTTGTACTCACCGTCAGTCATCTTGTGTTCACAGTTCATAAGGTCTTTGCAGATGCGTGCAGGGTTCTCCCGGGTCCCGAGGGGGTTCTTGATGCTGTGGATGAGAGTGCTGAGGTAGTGGAGGGTTTTGAAGATGTCTCCTCCCTGCTTCATCAGTAGAAGGTCTGTGGTTATATAGCCCTGGTGAAAAAACAAGCGCAGTGTCAACAGTGATGTGGCAGAGACCGAGGGCCTCAGCATTAGCATGGGTAACAACCACTAGAGAAGGTTCCAGGTGAGAGGCGAGGGCGGGCACACACACACAAACGCCTGCCTTCATCTCTTATGGTGTTTGTGTTAGATATGGACTTCAGTCACCCGGTGAGAGGCGAGGGCGGGCACACAGACATACGTCTGCCTTCATCTCTTATTTATTTATTTATTTAGCGCAGCTAAAACCCTGAGGCGTCTATGGTGGTTGTGTTGGAAATAGACTTCAGTCACCTGGTGAGAGGCGAGGTGGTCACACACAGATATATGCCTGCCTTCATCTCTTATGGTGGTTGTGTTGGAAATGGACTTCAGTCACCTGGTGAGAGGCGAGGCGGGCACACACAGATATATGCCTGCCTTCATCTCTTACGGTGGTTGTGTTGGAAATGGAATTCAGTCACCTCTACAAAGGGCTTACAAACAATATGTTTTTTCCAGCACTGGTGAGAAGTGAGTAAGTATCAAGAGGTAGCAGGCGTTACCACCTAGTACCAGACAGGTAGAGGCGGGCCCCAGCAGGACCAAGTGAGAAGAGCAAGTAGCAAGTACCTAAGACGCACACAACAAGCACGACAAGCAGAGGTGGGCACCTAGGAAGGAGTGAATATGTATCACAGACCAAGACAGGTGCCAATCCAGGAATAAACGAGGCAAGCAGACCAAGTGAAACCGAAGATGACGCCCCCTCACCACCGCCCCCTCCTCACCACTAGAGTGGATATGGTGTCGAGACCTGGAGGGGATGGAGGGGGGATGATGGTACTCTTGAGGGAGAGTTGGGGAAGGTCTGTCCGCTTCAACTTTATCTTCCTTCTCATCTTCCTCCTAGAGAAGGCCTTTTGGGGGACCCTTTTCGTGCACAGGTCAGATCCTGCCTGATGACTTCACAGCAGTGCCCACTTGTGAACACCCCCATCTCATGGCCCTCTCTGAACCACCTGAGCTAAACGCAAGCCCTTTCTGACCGCTCCAACCTGGTGGAGAGAGATCAGAGGAGGGAGGGGGGGTGAGGGAGAAGGAAAGGGGAGGAGAGAAAAGGAAACAGAGGGGGGCTAAGAGGAGAAAACAAGAAGATCAATGGAGCCACCGAAGACAATGAGGCGGCGCCGGTGGCCTGGAATAAAAAACAAGCATTGGCGGAGCCGATCGGTGTCACTTTGCCAATGACAATATTGGGTTTCCGTGGTGAATTGTGTGACACATGCGCTGTCAAAGTCAATGGCACTGGGCAGCCACGCTGCACACTACGAGCGACTCAAAGGGGAGATTTACTAAAATTCACGCAACGCAGCGCAGGCCCCCACGAGGCTGCGCTGCATGACAGGGAGGGAGCAGGAGAGCACCATATCTTCAAAGATATGGTTCTCACCTCCCCTTTCCCTTGGGCTGGTGCTGATTTCAGCTGCCGTGCGCCATGCACACACCTTAGCGCCGCAGCGCAAGGGTGTGTGCATGAGTGTAGCATAGTTTTTGTACAGGAAGGGTACACTTCCTGTACAAAATACTATGCTAGGCACGATGAAAAGCTTTTCCCACTTTGCATACGTGCTGCACAGTGCAGCACGCATGCAAGGTCGGAAAGCACGGAGAAATGAAAGCATTTCTCTTGTTAACGCCTCCTTTGAAGGGGCGTTAGCTCTTGGCGCAAAACCATGTTTACAAATTTTTGTAAATATGGTTTTGCGTCAAAGGCATGGGTGGTTGCATGGGAACGCCTATGTACCACCCATGTCATGCCCCTTGGCGCAAAGTAACGCAAAGCAGTGCTTCGCGCTGCTTTAAGCTACTTACAGGGTAATTTCCAGCGCAAAACAAGTTTTGAGCTGGAAAGAAAATAGCAACAAAAGAAATTTGCGCTAGTTTGCGTCACTTTTGTGGCGCTAAACCAGTGCAAAAGGTTTGAAAATCTCCCCCTAAATGTCGATGCAGTGATGCGGGCACATGGGGCACGGATCTAAATACACACAAGCAGTCCTACTTGGCAGCGCTGTCCAGCGGCCGCAGGCTGCCTTACTGTGACGTGTGGTATGGTGGCACCAGCATCACTCAAAGCTTCTCAGCACGGCTGGACTGGATTAGAGAATTTACAGGGACAATCGCTGGGTGCTGTTCTGGCCAGGCATGATGCGACCAGACACGGCCTCAGCACATAACCTGTTGTAGCAACTTGACGACTGACACCTTCGAGTTTAGCGGGAGGCTGGCGTTTCTTTTTATAAATATATGGTATTTGACCACTTAGTTCTATATTTTAATCCGTATATATAGAACGCACCCGATAATTCAATGGCATCTTTCATGGAGCCGTGTTCATTCCACACTGCATCTTTGTTCTCTCAGATGTTAGACCAGGCCTCATTCACAAAGGTAAACTTTACTAGCAGAGTCGGGGAGGGTGAGTGAGTACACCGGCTCGATTATAAGACTTACTTCAGCCTTATTCACAGCACTGGAGCAGCACAAGTAGAAACAAGCATTTGCAATGCAAGAGGTCTCGCGTTTGAGCTATTGGCATTGTAAAGGACAATGCCTTTTATTTATGAGTTGGTTTTTAAAACAGATAAATAAAAGGCATTGTCATTTACAACGCCAATGGCTTAAACTATCGCAAATGCGAGACCTCTTGCATTGCAAATGCTTGTTTTAGTTAGCGATCAAAGATGGCAGACACCACTTCGATCGGTAAAATTAAATTACGTTTTTTTAGCACAAAAGCGCAAATTTAAAAAAAGCCCAGTGGGTTGGTTTGGGTTAGTAACGGAGGAGCGCGAGGGGGGAGGAAGTGGAAAAGCAGCAAACAGAGAGCTGGGGAAGGACAACTCTGGTGATACACAGACAGCAACATGAAGCACAGGGTGGAGGGAGAGAAATACATGGATGAGAGAGAAGCAGATGGGAAGGGGGACCACACTGAATGGGGAAGAGAAGCACATGAGGGAGACAGCTGGAAAACACATGCACTCTCCAGAAGTAGTTAAGTACAAATAAAAAATAAGTTCTCTAAAGGTGCGTAGTGCAAGGTCAAAAGTAAAGATGCTGTGTTCCAGGGGAGGAGCAGACACAGGATGGACACGGCATGCCATGGAGCGAGAAGCAAGCAAATGAGCGTGACAGTAAAACCCTCCAATGGTAAGCAATGGGCGGGATTCAGACCCACCGTAAGATCTAGTAGGTAGACAATAAGGGGCATATGTACAAGGAGTTAACGCCGCCTTAGTGGCACTTTTCCAAAGGTTTTGCGGCGATATTTACATCGCCATATGTACAAGCTGTTGCTAACCTCTGTTAGCGGCAGTTTTCCGGCGAACGTCCATAGAAAAGATTGCCACTTCTGTTAGCGATAATGACATGCAAGGGAGGCGTTCCCGTGCAAAACGGCCGTTAACCCCACTTCGCGATATGTACAAGGGAATCCTTGAAGGTAGGAGGACCAACAAAACTGCCTCTAACTGCAGTTAGAGGCAGTTTTTAAGACCAGAAAATAGCTGGTCTTAAAAATGGAGATAACACCTGGGGCCTTATTTCAGCAGGAATTGGTGCTGGACAGCGCTGCAAGGAATGTTGCTGTGCTGCGCTGCCCTGCGACAAAACTACAGGGCAGGAATGCGCACCATCAATAAGATAGTGCGCATTCCTGGGCCTCAGTCTTGAAAAGTGTTGCAGCGCTGTGACAAGACAGCGTTGTAACACTTTTCACTACGCCCTTCTTGCGACACCATGGATGCGCTGTATTCACTGGACAGAGCTCCATGACGCAATAATGACAGATACGTCTGGAATCCTGACGTATCTGTCTGCGCAAAAGTCACGCATTGCTGCAGTCGTGTCACAAGCATGACGTAACTCCAGCAATACATGGGGCCAGCCTATCCCTGTGGCACTGCGTCACCCTTTCGCCTGCCATCAGGCAGGCATAAGGTACTGACGCAGTGCCGTCCTACAATTGTTGCAGTGAAATCTGATGGATTTCACTGTGCCACTCCTATGAGGCCTTGTCGCGTGGGAACGCACATCCTGCATACATTATACCTGATGCAGGTATGATGTGGCACAGGGCTTCACAAGGTCACGAATATGCCTACATGCGTCACTTTGCAAATACGGCGCAACGTGGTGCTAGATTTTGCCTGGTATTTTCTTGAGGGGTGCCAGGGTGTTGGCGCATTTGGAAATCCATCGGTGGCAGTTGCGCGCTGCGGTGTTATCGCCTATAAGCGTTGGCGGAGTGGTGGAGCTGAGGGAGTTGACGAGAAGTTCTTCGGCGGTCTTGATCCAGCTGCGAGGGGGGGCGATGATGGCGGTGGTATATGATGGGCATGGTGAAGACGTGATGTATACAATGATGGTCGGTCCAGGAGAGTCCGGTGGTGTGGCTGTAGCTGAAATTCCCGCTGGTGGAGGATACGTGCTCGACCGTGTGCCCTGCGATGTGGCTTGCTGCGGTGACTAGCTGCTTGAGTCTGATGTTGGCGAGCTTCCCCAGGAGGGGGTGATGTTCTGGTCACTGGGGTTGTCCAGGTGGAACTTGAGTTCACAGAGTAGGATGTCATTGGTGGATGGGAGAGCCTGGGGTGCAATGAGGTCTACAATGGTATCAGAGAATTGGGGTCCATTGGCCCGGGGGGGCCTGCAGATGAGGGTGCCGCAGAGGATGGTGTTGGGGTTGGTCCTGATCTGGAAGTTGTCACAGTTGGGTCATTAGAGTGCGTGGTCAGTCGGAGTGTGCTTTTGTAGACGATGGCAATGCCTCCTCCTGGACGGTCAGGGTGGTCCTTGCGGGTGATTTAGTGGCCGTCAGTGATGGCGATGTCCGGTCCGGAGTAGAGGTTGGTCCTGGCAGGCGATGTGGCATCCAGGGTTAATGGCGAAAAGGGTGCTGGCGTCGTAGCTGTGGAGTGTCCGATAGGAAGGGGCCTTGGTGCTGAGCACGGTCTAGGGGCAGACAGACGCAGACGGGCTTGCCTTTGGCACGGGAGACGTCCATTACAACGCAGGCATTACATCGTAATGCCTGTACAATGCAACTACAACAACGCAGGTGCCTTTACATCGCATTCCATTCCAACGCATTGTGAGGTTAATAATGGTGTTTTTAAGTTTTAGGGTGGGTATGGGTTTCGGGGTCTGAGATGAAATTTGGGGGTGTATTATGGGGTAAAATATGAATTTTAGGGTGTGTTTTGGGGGTCAAAGATGAATTTTAGGGTTCAGGGTGTGTTTTGGGTTGCAAGGGTTAGTTCTAGGGTTGCACTCACTGAAGTGGGAATAGTAATGTTTTCATCTCCGCTATCCAGCACTTTCCCTATTGTTGCAATATGCGTAGTATTAGAATGCATTGTAATGGAATGAGATATAATGGTATGCGTTGCAACGTCATATATACCTTTGGCACACCAGTGGTACGCCTGCTGCGCATGGGCGCACAGCGCCCGCCATAGAGAAGTGCTGCGGGGGGTCTGGACAGCTGGGAGGCAGGAAACGCCAGAAAGGACACTGGATGGGGCGGGACCGCAGGGGTGTGTGTGTGAGCGGGTGTTGTAAATATTTAAATGAAAGACATCTTACCTCGAGGCCGGGTTCCGTGTCTTCGTTGCTCCTGCTCTCCTGAGTCTGCTTGAAAGCAGTGGGGCGACGCTCTTCCGTCATTGCGGATGAGCCGCCACTGGGGGTGCGTCACACCAGGTGCTAGGCCTGGGCAACTCGACCCCATTGACACCGTGGCGCAATCAGCTGCACTGTCTCCAAATCTGTGACTCACCCAGCAGGAGCCTCAGCCAGGTGGGATTTCACAAGCCTGGGTGCAGCAGTCGCCGCCAAGTCCGCTGGGGAACCTCCCGATGCAGGTGATGCAGCAGGGCCCCCTTAGGCGTGAAGTTGCAGCGCTCCTGCCACACAAGTTCGGGCGTAGCTCAGGGGTCTCACCCTCCACAGCGTCCGGCCAGCGCAAATTCATCCGGCCTGTGATGCAGAGAGGCGTGGCCCACCATTGGTAATCTCCTCCGTACACCCCGGTGTAGTGGTGGCGCGTGGTATGCGATGCAGACCTCCCTACATTGGTGCGCAGGAGCGCCTCTACCATTCACAGCTCCAAGGGGCGCCAGGCTGTCTTCTCACACAGGTCAGCAACGTGTCTCCGTGCGCCCTGCCAGAATTCACCACTAGGTAATGGCGATCGCCGCGCCTCAATGTCTACCGCCACGGCTCATCGACTCCACAGCACCTCCGCATCCCACTCCAGGCTCCAGACAAAGGTCCAGCGAGGCATCCAGGCTCCAGACACAGGACCAGCGAGGCAGCCAGGCCTCAGACGCAGGCCCAGCGAGGCCTCCGGGCCCCGGGGACTGTCCGCGCTTTCAAGGTTTTGGATGCCATGGTGTTGCGAAGAGTGTGCAATGATGAGTGATGCATCACTGGTGTTGCACCGCGATGCGCCTCTTTTCATGGATGTAGCCCTGCATTACCTCTTCCCCTGGGACTCTGGCTGGTCATCCTGGATGTTGGGGTGCTTGAGGGGTTGTTCATCTGTGCTGCACTTGGCCCTGGCTGCTCCATTCTGTATTCCATTGTTTTTTGCCTATTTTTCATTGGAGGTGGACTTATAAGCTATTTTTGGCTATAGAGGCAAAAAAACTCAAGTTGGGCTGACTAACGTGAGGTTTTTTCCCGCAAATGGGCCTTTCGTTGGTTTTCGCCAACTAAGGCCGGAATTCCTATCGCCATCACGCTAATGTTAGCGGCAGTTTTCACCGCTGATCCCTGAAGCTATCGCCATGTAGCGACGTCTTGTGCATAGTTTTCAGCGGTAAGAAAACTGTCGCTAATTTGCGTTAGCAGTGAGTTATCGCCAGTCCTTGTACATATCCCCCTCAGTCTTTTCCAACCCAACAGCTCGTGCTGTCTGGTAGGCTGGACCTAAAAATGCTTCTTTGTTCTGGTACTAAACAGCATTAGCCAAACAAATCCAAAATGGTGTAGTGCATTGACATTTGCGCACATGTGCACCATGACGCGCACACGTGCTTGTATCCCAATGAATGTGCGTGCTCAAGTCATGATGTGGCGGTAATTTTATTTGATTTCCTACTCAAAGAAAGCAGATGCACATCCTGTTTTTGCAGCTGCCAGGTCCCTCTAAAACCTTTAAAAAAAAAAAAAGTAGAAATGTACATAATATGGGAGAGAGAGGAGTGGAGAAACGATGGAGTAGAGGGCGCGGGAGTTTGGGGGTTGCACGTAACAGCGGAACTGTGGCATTGAGCAGGGAAGGTCTGAGGGTGGCAGAATGTCGAGGGGGCTGGAAGCGACAGGGGAGATGGGGGTGGGAAAGAAACAAACAGGCAAGAGGGGAGAGTGTAACACACACAAATGCAGCTCCATGGAGTCATACAAGCAATAAGTCTTCAGTCCAATGGATGGTAAAGAAGCATTGCTCCAGGGGAGGGGCAAACACAAGAAGAGTAAGGAAAACCATCCAATAAGAAGCAAGAACATGAGACTGACGAGAAAGGCAACCCCTGGGAATCAGTGGGCTGGTCCAAAGCGGACTGTAAATATTGGTGTTGTTCACAACAGGTCTTCGACAACAACCAGCTTGAACGGTCTCTAGGCAAGACTTAAAAAGATACGGCTTGCACACAGAGTGACGCACAAGTTACTACTTGTGTAACGATATATCTGTAAGAGACATTAGTTAGTGATAGATTCCTTACCTTAGAATATCCCCAAGCGTCAGACTGGATCCGGAAAGTTTTTTCGTCAGCAGAACCCCTGCGCGTCGGTAGGTGGCGTCGTGCGGCTCCGCGTTCGTCGCTGGCATCGTAAGCGCCGAGATGACGTCACGGAGACTACTTAGGCGCCACCCATGCGCGCTGACGTCAGTTCTGTACACGACTTTCTGCGCCAGGAACGCAGAGCCATGCAAGAAACTGACCACTGGTGCCATGAAACTAGGGCCCTGAAAGGGATGACCTTAACCCTAGAATCAGTTCGCAGAAAGGGGAGGATGGGTGGGGCGGTAAGGAATCTATCACTAACTACTGTCTCTTACAGATATATCGTTACACAAGTAGTAACTTGTGCATCTGAAAGAGACACGTTAGTGATAGATTCCTTACCTTAGAATAGATACCCCAGCAATACCAACACCGGTGGTGGGTCTGCGAATAGATTACACCAGAAAGTCACGGAGAACAGAGCGGCCAAAGAAGCCGTCTCTCCGGACTTGACTGTCAAGGCAGTAATGCTTGGTGAATGTGTGCAGCGAGGCCCAGGTGGCTGCCTGACAAATATCCTGCAAGGGAACGCCGCGTCCCAAGGCAGTAGTGGCTGCTGTCGCCCTGGTAGAATGGGCACGCAGCCCCACAGGAGGCTCCTTCTTAGCCAACGAGTAACATGCTTTGATGCACAAACGACCCACCGAGAGATGGTGCGTTTGTGCACGGCCCGACCTTTTGGCGCCCACGTAGCCAACAAAGAGCTGGTCATCCACCCGGAACTGTTGTGCGCGCTTTAGATAGAACGAGAGCGCACGTTTTAGGTCCAGACGATGGAGCCTCTCTTCCTCTTTTGAAGGATGCGGAGGCGGAAAGAAGGTGGGCAAAGTGATGGTCTGCCCGATGTGGAAGGGCGTGACAACCTTTGGCAAGAAAGAAGGACGGGTCCTTAAAACCACCTTGTCCGGATGAACAGAAAGGAAAGGAGGTTTAGAAGAAAGAGCCTGGAGCTCACTCACTCTTCTGGCAGAGGTGATAGCTACCAGGAAAGCCGTCTTTAGAGTAAGAAGACGTAAAGGACAGTTATGAAGGGGCTCAAAGGAGCGCACATCAGATAGGTCAAGACAAGATTTAAGTCCCATTGAGGCATTATGAAAGGCACGGGAGGAAACGTGTGTGTAATGCCTTTGAGGAAACGGTTAACAACCGGGGACTTAAAGAGAAGGCTGATCTGGAAGTCTGAGAAAGGCGGAGATGGCCGAAAGATAACCTTTGACAGTGCCCAAAGCAGAGCCCTGCTGGGCCAAGGAGGGAGGAAGAGAAGGACCTCCGAAGAGGGGCAGAAAGGGGATCCACAGACTTAGCTGTGCACCATGCCACAAACTTGTTCCACCTACAGGCGTATACCAATTTAGTGGAGGGACGCCTGGCTGCCAGAAATGACATCACAGACTTCAGGAGGCAAGTCAAATGGAATCAGCTGTCGCCGCTCAATCTCCACGCATGGAGGTGGAGGCTGGACAGGTTCGGTTGGAGGACCGTCCCCTGTTGCTGCGACAGAAGATCCTCCCGAAGAGGCAGTCGGATCGGGGGATCGATCGCCATGTTGAGTAGCTCGGGATACCAGTATCTTCGTGCCCAATCCGGAGCCACAAGGATGACTTGGGCCCGGTCGCGCCGAATCTTCTTCAGCACTCTGGGAAGAAGTGGTATAGGCGTACAACAGACCGCAGCTCCACTCGCGACGAAAAGCGTCGCCGAGCGAGTTCCGCCTTGGAAATTCCAACGCGCAGAACTGATGACATTGCGCATTCTCTTCGGTGGCGAATAGATCTAACCAAGGCTCTCCCCACTGCAGAAAGAGACCTTGCGCCCCGTCCAAGTTCAGACGCCATTCGTGATCCATCAAGCACCGGCGGCTGAGTTAGTCGGCCCTGGCGTTCAGAGAACCTGCCAGGTGTTGAACCACCAAGGTAATGCCTTTACGTTCCAGCCATGTCCAGAGGCGCAGAGCCTCCTGACAAAGGGTCCACGAGCCCACCCCGCCCCGTTTGTTGCAATACCACATGGCGGTGGTGTTGTCCGTGAACACCTGCACTACACCTCCCCGGACAGAGGGAAGGAATGCCTTCAGTGCAAGTCGGATCGCCCGAAGCTCCCATAGATTGATATGGAGCCGGGACTCCGCCGGAGACCAGAGGCCTCTGATCTCCGCCTCTCCCAAGTGGCCGCCCCATCCCAGGAGGGATGCATCCGTCACCACTGTGTGCTCCGGTGGGGGAAGGGAGAGGGATCTGCCATTGACCCAATCGCGATTCGTGAGCCACCACTGCAATTGTTGTACAGTGCCCTCCGAGATCCGGACAAGATCGGACAGGTTGCCCTGATGCTGTGCCCACTGGAACTTCAGGTCCCACTGCAGAGCCCGCATATGCCACCTGGCATGTTGCACTAGCAGAATACAGGAGGCCATCGGGCCCAGGAGCCGGAGGGTCATCCTGACTGAAACCCGGGATAGAGGCTGAAAGATGGGAATCATAGCCTGAATATCCCGGACTCGCTGCTGCGGGAGGATAAACCCGAAACCGCGTCGAATCCAGAACCGCTCCGATGAAGGGGAGCTCTGAGAGGGACTCAGGTGTGACTTCGGCACGTTGATGGAAAACCCAGCAAATGCAGGAGGGCGGCCGCAGTCTGGAAGGTGGGTGACAACTGCCTGGGGCGAACCCGCCTTCAACAACCAGTCGTCGAGGTAGGGAAGACGGACACCCCGGACCTGCGCAAGTGAGCAGCGACCACCGCCATCACTTTCGTGAACACCCGAGGGCACTGGTAAGGCCGAAGGGAGCACCGCAAACTGAAAATGCTCCTGGCCTACCGTGAACCGCAGGTAACGCCGGTGGGCCGGCAGGACGAGGATGTGAAAATATGCGTCCTGCAAGTCCAACGCCACCATCCAGTCTCCAGGGTCGAGGGCAGCCAAGACCTGAGCCAGGAACAACATCTTGAACTTCTCCTTCCGGAGGAAAGCGATTGACGTTCCGGAGGTCCAAGATGGGGCACAAGCCCCCTTGTCCTTCTTGGGGACCAGAAAGTAGTGGGAATAACAACCACTCCCTACTTCTGGCCCAGGAACACACTCGACGGCCCCCTTGGCCAAGAGGGCCATGACTTTCTGCTGGAGAAGCGCCAAGTGCTCCCCCGACATGCGGTGGTACCGAGGTGGCATGGCTGGAGGGGTGGACTGAAGGGAAGGAATAACCCTTGCGGATGATCTGCAACACCCACTCGTCCGAAGTGATAGCGTGCCAGTGGGGGAGATGATGGCGGACCCTGCCACCCTCTGGCGTGGGGTGCCCCACTAAGCTCGGATTAGGAAGGTTTGGAGGCAGAAGCAGCGGGGGCGGAGGTGGACTGACCCCCACGCTGATTCCCAGACCCGCCCCTGCGGAAGCCGCGTCCGCGCTGGAGGCTGGTTCTGCACAGGCTTGCTGAAGGAACGTGCCTGAGCGCCCCTTCCGTGGCCACGAAAGGAACGAAAACCAGAAGTGGCTGGGCTTTTGCGTGGAAAGACCTAAGGACTTGGCCGTGGCCCGCGAGTCCATAAACGCTCCAGCGCACTGTCGGCTTTATCGCCAAACAGGCGGGAGTGCCATCAAAGGGCATGTCCATGAGTGAGCTCTGGACATCCGGCGAGAACCCGGTAGACCTCAACCAGGCGTGGCGACGAGCGCCACAGTCGTGAAATTGCTCTACCTAGTGAGTCCGCGGTGTCCAAACCACACCGAATGGCGAACTTAGCCGCATCTTTACCCTCGGCAACAGCTTGGGACAGCACAGCTTGGGTCTCCTCAGGACACTGAGGCAACACCTGTGCAACTGTATCCCACACCGCGTGGGAATAGCGGCCCAATAGGCATGCGGTGTTCACCGACCGAAGCCCCAAGCTGGCCGAAGAGAACAACCGCTTGCCAAACTGCTCCAGCTTCTTAGAGTCCTTCTCCGGCGGAGTCGTGGGAAAGGCACTCTGGGACGTCGAAGCTTGGATGACCAGACTCTCGGGCGTAGGATGAGTGGTCAGAAAGGCAGGGTCACCCGGCGCCGGGCGATGACGCCTGGCGACGTTCTTATCCACAGGGGCCCCTGTGGCTGGCGCGACCAAGTGCCCAGTAAGACGTCAGTGAGGGCGTCATTAAATGGCAGCAGGGGCTGCGGCAGAAGTGGACGCCGTCTGGAGCACCTCAGTGAGGAGATTAGTCTTCAGGGCCACGGTAGGGAGATCAAGGTTGAGGACCTCAGCAGCCCGACGGAGCACCATCGTGTAGAACGCCCTCCTCCATGGTAGGCGGAGGAGAGGCAAACCCGGGTCAGAGAAGACATCAAGGCCGCCGGCCTCCTCTAACTAAATCCGCCCAGTCTTGCTCGGAGTCACACTGGCGAGCAAGAGGGTCCTCGGACCCCTCCCAGTCGTCCTCCACCTCCGCCGCATGCGGAACAGACTGCGGCGGCAGGGCAGGGACCGGTGAAGGAACAAGCGGCGCCGAACCGGCGCCGTGTCCCAATGCAGGTCCCAGGTAGGGACAAAATTGTCCTGGAACCTGGGCAGGGGAGGGGACAAATGGCATCCACAGCGGCGCCGGAGGCGGAGCCGAGGTGGTGCTGGGGCCGGAGCCGGCAGCGTGGGAACTTTGGCGCCGTGGCCGGGCCAGCGGCGCAGGATCCTGCGGCACCGGGGCGGAGCCGCCCGGCAGCGCCCGGGGCCGACGGCAGCGCCAACGGCCCGACAGGATCCTGACACGGGACCGAGGGGCCCAGGGCGCGCCGGCGGGGAGCCCGAGGCCTAAACAGGCGGTCCATGGTAGCAAGAAATTCTTGCACCTGTGCTGGAGTCGCCCGACGGACCGGGTAAGGTGGGTAGAGCCGCGGGACTCCCGGGCTCCGAAGGAGCCGCAGGGGCAGAACACCTGTCCCCCTCGTCCACATCCGGGGACCGGCGGGGGACGTCGGAGAGCGACAACGCTTCTTCGACTTCTTTTGTGTCGTCTCTTACCCGAATCCGAGGGTGAAGACTTGGAGCCCGAGGAGCGATGATGGTGGCCCAGCGGCGTTCTCTGGGCGGCCCCTAGACCGAGAACGGCGCTGGGACGAGTGCCGGACCTCAAGCAGCTTCCGGCGACGCTCCCTCAAGGCCTTCGGGGCCATGGCCAGACAGTCCCTGCAGGACCGGGAGTCGTGGTCGCTCTCCAGGCAGTAGAGACAGACGCCGTGGGGGTCAGCCACCGACATATTGCGGCGGCAGGCCCCACAAGACTTAAAACCAGGCATCCCTACGTGCACCAGAGTAACCACAGGAGACAAAAGTCTCAAAAGAGAGTCAAAAGTGACTAAGGTACGTGCTCTAACCGGATCTCGCTTACTGGCGTGGAAAAAGAAAGAACTGGCGTCAGCGCGCATGGGTGGCACCTAAGTAGTCTCCGTGGCGTCATCTCGGCGCTTACGACGCCAGCGACGAACGCGGAGCCGCACGACATCACCTACCGACGCGCAGGGGTACTGCTGACGAAAAAACTTTCCGGATCCAGTCTGACGCCTGGGGATATTCTAAGGTAAGGAATCTATCACTAACGTGTCTCTTTCAGATAGATAAGACGTAGGTGGATAATCAGGTTTGGGGCAGAGGCAGAGCGGTGAGAAAGGCTGGGCCTTGAGGGGCATGGAGCAAGGGGCGTGAACGGGAGAAGGGCGGGGGAGCAAGAAAAGCCACCACACCTGGGAAAGAGGAAGAGCTAAAACAGGAAACAGAATCAAAAGCGAGGATAGAGAAGAGCTAAGTGGGCGGGACAAACACAAGACTAGGGAGTAAAGCAATCCAATCAAGCAGAGAACTGAGACAGACAAGGAAGCCACCCAATCAGGAGCCGGGGCTGATCCGAAGCCCACGATGGAGTGTTGTATGCAATGCTGTCTGCGCAAGTCAGCAAAGAACGGATGAAAGCAGAGGGATGGCCGCACCTTGGAATCTACGCCCTGGGCCAAGCCCCAGCTCACCTCTCCCCAGGCCCTGCCAGTGGGTAAGTAAAGTAGTATCAGGCGAGAAAACAGGGGACATAAGGCACCTCAAAGCGTAGGCTTGTAAAGGGGGGTGGGGTCAGAGCAGGGTACAGTACATTGAGGTAGACGAGGGGATGGGACGGTGCAGGGTACAGCACATTGAGGGAGAGGGGGGCTGGGTCGGTGCAGGGTACAGTACACTGAGGTGGATGGGGGGATGGGTCGGTGCAGGGTACAGTACATTGAGGTAGAGGGGCTGGGTCTGTGCAGGGTACAGTACACTGAGGGAGGGCTCGGTGCAGGGTACAGTACACGGAGGTAGGGGGCTGGGTCGGTGCAGGGTACAGTACACTGAGGTAGAGGCGGCTGGGTCGGTGCAGGGTACAGCACATTGAGGTAGGGGGATGGGTCGGTGAAGGGTACAGTACACTGAGGTAGAGGGGGGATGGTCGGTGCAGGGTACAGCACATTGAGATAGAGGGGGGCTGGGTCGGTGCAGGGTACAGTACATTGAGGTAGAGGGGGCTGGGTCTGTGCAGGGTACAGAACACTGAGGGAGGGCTCGGTGCAGGGTACAGTACACGGAGGTGGGGGGGCTGGGTCGGTGCAGGGTACAGTACACTGAGGTAGAGGCGGCTGGGTCGGTGCAGGGTACAGCACATTGAGGTAGGGGGATGGGTCGGTGAAGGGTACAGTACACTGAGGTAGAGGGGGATGGTCGGTGCAGGGTACAGCACATTGAGGTAGGGGGGATGGGTCGGTGCAGGGTACAGCACATTGAGGTAGAGGGAGGGGTCGGTGCAGGGTACAGTACACTGAGGTAGAGGGAGGGGTGGGTGCAGGGTACAGTACACTGAGGTAGAGGGGGCTGGGTCGGTGCAGGGTGCAGTACATTGAGGTAGAGGGAGGCTGGGTCGGTGCAGGGTACAGTACACTGAGGTAGAGGGGGCTGGGTCAGTGCAGGGTACAGTACACTGAGGTGAGGGAGGGGGTCGGTGCAGGGTACAGTACACTGAGGTAGAGGGAGGGGTCGGTGCAGGGTACAGTACACTAAGGTAGAGGGGGCTGGGTCGGTGCAGGGTGCAGTACATTGAGGTAGAGGAGGCTGGGTCGGTGCAGGGTACAGTACACTGAGGTAGAGCGGGGCTGGGTCAGTGCAGGGAACAGTACACTGAGGTAGAGGGAGGGGCTGGGTCAGTGCAGGGTACAGTACACTGAGGTAGAGGGAGGGGATCGGTGCAGGGTACAGTACGCTGAGGTGGGGGGCTGGGTCGGTGCAGGGTACAGTACACTGAGGTGGGGGGCTGGGTCGATGCAGGGTACAGTACACTGAGGTAGAGGGAGGGGTCGGTGCAGGTTACAGTACACTGAGGTGGGGGGCTGGGTCGGTGCAGGATACAGTACACTGAGGTGGGGGGCAGGGTCGATGCAGGGTACAGTACACTGAGGTGGGGGGCTGGGTCGGTGCAGGGTACAGTACACTGAGGTGGGGGGCTGGGTCGGTGCAGGGTACAGTACACTGAGGTGGGGGGGTGGGTCGGTGCAGGGTACAGTACACTGAGTTGGGGGGGCTAGGTCGGTACAGGGTACAGTACACTGAGCTGGGGGGCTGGGTCGGTGCAGGGTACAGTACACTGAGGTGGGGGGCTGGGTCGGTGCAGGGTACAGTACACTGAGCTGGGGGGCTAGGTCAGTGCAGGGTACAGTACACTGAGGTGGGGGGCTGGGTCGGTGCAGGGTACAGTACACTGAGGTAGATGGAGGGGCTGGCTCGGTGCAGGGTACAGTACACCGAGGTAGAGGGAGGGGTCGGTGACGGGTACAGTACACTGAGGTAGAGGGGGCTGGGTTGCTGCAGGGTACAGTACACTGAGGTGGGGGGCTGGGTCGGTGCAGGGTACAGTACACTGAGGTGGGGGGGCTGGGTCGGTGCAGGGTACAGTAGACTGAGGTGGGGGGCTGGGTTGGTGCAGGGTACAGTACACTGAGGTGGGGGCTGGGTCGGTGCAGGGTACAGTACACTGAAGTAGAGGAGGCTGGGTCGGTGCAGGGTATAGTACACTGAGGCGGGGGGCTGGGTCGGTGCAGGGTACAGTACACTGAGGTGGGGGGCTAGGTCGTGTAGGGTACAGTACACTGAGGTGGGGGGCTGGGTCGGTTGCAGGGTACAGTACACTGAGGTGGGGGGCTGGGTCAGTGCAGGGTACAGTACACTGAGGTAGAGGGGGGCTGGGTCGGTGCAGGGTACAGTACACTGAGGTAGAGGGGGCTGGGTCGGTGCAGGGTACAGTACACTGAGGTGGGGAGCTGGGTCGGTGCAGGGTACAGTACACTGAGGTGGGGGGCTGGGTCGGTGCAGGGTACAGTACACTGAGGTAGAGGGGCCTGGGTCGGTGCAGAGTACAGTACACTAAGGTGGGGGGGATGGGTCGGTGCAGGGTACAGTACACTGAGGTAGAGAGGGGGATGGGTCGGTGCAGGGTACAGTACACTGAGGTAGAGGCGGCTGGGTCGGTGCAGGGTACAGCACATTGAGGTAGGGGGATGGGTCGGTGAAGGGTACAGTACACTGAGGTAGAGGGGGATGGTCGGTGCAGGGTACAGCACATTGAGGTAGGGGGGATGGGTCGGTGCAGGGTACAGCACATTGAGGTAGAGGGAGGGGTCGGTGCAGGGTACAGTACACTGAGGTAGAGGGAGGGGTGGGTGCAGGGTACAGTACACTGAGGTAGAGGGGGCTGGGTCGGTGCAGGGTGCAGTACATTGAGGTAGAGGGAGGCTGGGTCGGTGCAGGGTACAGTACACTGAGGTAGGGGGGCTGGGTCAGTGCAGGGTACAGTACACTGAGGTAGAGGGAGGGGTCGGTGCAGGGTGCAGTACACTGAGGTAGAGGGAGGGGTCGGTGCAGGGTACAGTGCACTAAGGCAGAGGGGGCTGGGTCGGTGCAGGGTGCAGTACATTGAGGTAGAGGAGGCTGGGTCGGTGCAGGGTACAGTACACTGAGGTAGAGCGGGGCTGGGTCAGTGCAGGGTACAGTACACTGAGGTAGAGGGAGGGGCTGGGTCAGTGCAGGGTACAGTACACTGAGGTAGAGGGAGGGGTCGGTGCAGGGTACAGTACACTGAGGTGGGGGGCTGGGTCGGTGCAGGGTACAGTACACTGAGGTGGGGGGGCTGGGTCGATGCAGGGTACAGTACACTGAGGTGGGGGGCTGGGTCAGTGCAGGGTACAGTACACTGAGGTAGAGGGAGGGGTCGGTGCAGGTTACAGTACACTGAGGTGGGGGGCCGGGTCGGTGCAGGATACAGTACACTGAGGTGGGGTGGCAGGGTCGATGCAGGGTACAGTACACTGAGGTGGGGGGCTGGGTCGGTGCAGGGTACAGTACACTGAGGTGGGGGGCTGGGTCGGTGCAGGGTACAGTACACTGAGGTGGGGGGCTGGGTCGGTGCAGGGTACAGTACACTGAGTTGGGGGGCTAGGTCGGTACAGGGTACAGTACACTGAGCTGGGGGGCTGGGTCGGTGCAGGGTACAGTACACTGAGGTGGGGGGCTGGGTCGGTGCAGGGTACAGTACACTGAGCTGGGGGGCTAGGTCGGTGCAGGGTACAGTACACTGAGGTGGGGGGCTGGGTCGGTGCAGGGTACAGTACACTGAGGTAGAGGGAGGGGCTGGGTCGGTGCAGGGTACAGTACACCGAGGTAGAGGGAGGGGTCGGTGGCGGGTACAGTACACTGAGGTAGAGGGGCTGGGTTGTTGCAGGGTACAGTACACTGAGGTGGGGGGCTGGGTCGGTGCAGGGTACAGTACACTGAGGTGGGGGGCTGGGTCGGTGCAGGGTACAGTAGACTGAGGTGGGGGTCTGGGTTGGTGCAGGGTACAGTACACTGAGGTGGGGGGCTGGGTCGGTGCAGGGTACAGTACACTGAGGTAGAGGAGGCTGGGTCGGTGCAGGGTACAGTACACTGAGGTGGGGGGGCTAGGTCGTACAGGGTACAGTACACTGAGGTGGGGGGGCTGGGTCAGTGCAGGGTACAGTACAATGAGGTAGGGGGCTGGGTCGGTGCAGGGTACAGTACACTGAGGTAGAGGGGGCTGGGTCGGTGCAGGGTACAGTACACTGAGGTGGGGAGCTGGGTCGGTGCAGGGTACAGTACACTGAGGTGGGGGGCTGGGTCGGTGCAGGGTACAGTACACTGAGGTAGAGGGCCTGGGTCGGTGCAGAGTACAGTACACTAAGGTGGGGGGCTGGGTCGGTGCAGGGTACAGTACACTGAGGTAGAGGGGGGTGGGTCGGTGCAGGGTACAGCACATTGAGGTGGGGGGATGGGTCGGTGCAGGGTACAGTACACTGAGGTAGAGAGGGGATGGGTCGGTGCAGCTTACAGTACACTGAGGTAGAGGGAGGGGTCGGTGCAGGGTACAGTACACTGAGCTGGGGGGGCTGGGTCGGTGCAGGGTACAGTACACTGAGGTGGGGGGCTGGGTTGGTGCAGGGTACAGTACACTGAGGTGGGGGGCTGGGTTGGTGCAGGGTACAGTACACTGAGCTGGGGGGGCTGGGTCGGTGCAGGGTACAGTACACTGAGGTGGGGGGGCTGGGTGGGTGCAGGGTACAGTACACTGAGGTGGGGGGGCTGGGTCGGTGCAGGGTACAGTACACTGAGGTAGAGGGGGCTGGGTCGGTGCAGGGTACAGTACACTGAGGTGGGGGGCTAGTTCGGTGCAAGGTACAGTACACTGAGGTAGAGGGGGCTGGGTCGGTGCAGGGTACAGTACACTGACGTGGGGGGGCTGGGTCGGTGCAGGGTACAGTACAGTGAGGTGGGGGGCTGGGTCGGTGCAGGGTACAGTACATTGAGGTGGGGGGCTGGATCGGTCCAGGGTACAGTACACTGAGGTGGGGGTGCTAGGTCGGTGCAGGGTACAGTACACTGAGGTGGGGGGGCTGGGTCGGTGCGGGGTACAGTACACTGAGGTGGGGGGCTGGGTCGGTGCAGGGTACAGTACACTGAGGTAGACGGGGGCTGGGTCGGTGCAGGGTATAGAACACTGAGGTGGGGGGCTGGGTCAGTGCAGGGTACAGAACACTGAGGTAGAGGGGGTTGGGTCGGTTCAGGGTACAGTACACTGAGGTGGGGGGCTCTGTGGGTGCAGGGTACAGTACACTGAGGTGGGAGGGGCTGGGTCGGTGCAGGGTACAGTACACTGAGGTGGGGGGCTGGGTCGGTGCAGGGTACTGTACCCTGAGGTGGGGGGGCTGGGTCGGCGCAGGGTACAGTACACTGAGGTTGGGGGGCTGGGTCGGTGCAGGGTACAGTACACTGAGGTGGGGGGGCTGGGTCGGTGCAGGGTACAGTACGCTGAGGTGGGGGGCTGGGTCGGTGCAGGGAACAGTACACTGAGGTAGAGGAGGCTGGATCGGTGCAGGGTACAGTACACTGAGGTGGGGGGCTCTGTCGGTGCAGGGTACAGTACACTGAGGTGGGGGGCTGGGTCGGTGCAGGGTACAGTACACTGAGGTGGGGGGCTGGGTCGGTGCAGGGTACAGTACCCTGAGGTGGGGGCTGGGTCGGTGCAGGTTACAGTACACTGAGGTAGAGGGTGCTGGGTCGGTGTGGGGTACAGTACACTGAGGTGGGGGTCTGGGTCGGAGCAGGGAACAGTACACTGAGGTGGGGGGCTGGGTCGGTGCAGGGTACAGTACACTGAAGTGGGGGGCTGGGTCGGTGCGGGGTATAGTACACTGAGGTGGGGGGCTGGATCGGTGCAGGGTACAGTACACTGAGGTGGGGGCTGGGTCGGTGCAGGGTACAGTACACTGAGGTGGGGGGCTGGGTCGGTGCAGGGTACAGTACACTGAGGTAGAGGGGGTTGGGTCGGTGTAGGGTACAGTACATTGAGGTGGGGGGTCTAGGTCGGTGCAGGGTACAGTACACTGAGGTAGAGGGAGGGGTCGGTGCAGGGTACAGTACACTGAGGTGGGGTGGGGTGGGCTGGGTCGGTTCAGGGTACAGTACACTGAGGTGGGGGGCTGGGTCGGTGCAGGGTACAGTACACTGAGGTGGGGTGGCTGGGTCAGTGTAGGGTACAGTACACTGAGGTGGGGGGCTGGGTCGGTGCAGGGTACAGTACACTGAGGTGGGGGGCTGGGTCGGTGCAGAATACAGTACACTGAGGTGGGGGGCTGGGTCGGTGCAGGGTACAGTACACTGAGGTGGGGGGGTGGGTCGGTGCAGGGTACAGTACACTGAGTTGGGGGGGCTAGGTCGGTACAGGGTACAGTACACTGAGCTGGGGGGCTGGGTCGGTGCAGGGTACAGTACACTGAGGTGGGGGGCTGGGTCGGTGCAGGGTACAGTACACTGAGCTGGGGGGCTAGGTCAGTGCAGGGTACAGTACACTGAGGTGGGGGGCTGGGTCGGTGCAGGGTACAGTACACTGAGGTAGATGGAGGGGCTGGCTCGGTGCAGGGTACAGTACACCGAGGTAGAGGGAGGGGTCGGTGACGGGTACAGTACACTGAGGTAGAGGGGGCTGGGTTGCTGCAGGGTACAGTACACTGAGGTGGGGGGGCTGGGTCGGTGCAGGGTACAGTACACTGAGGTGGGGTGCTGGGTCGGTGCAGGGTACAGTAGACTGAGGTGGGGGGCTGGGTTGGTGCAGGGTACAGTACACTGCGGTGGGGGGCTGGGTCGGTGCAGGGTACAGTACACTGAGGTAGAGGAGGCTGGGTCGGTGCAGGGTATAGTACACTGAGGCGGGGGGCTGGGTCGGTGCAGGGTACAGTACACTGAGGTGGGGGGCTGGGTCGGTGTAGGGTACAGTACACTGAGGTGGGGGGCTGGGTCGGTGCAGGGTACAGTACACTGAGGTGGGGGGCTGGGTCAGTGCAGGGTACAGTACACTGAGGTAGAGGGGGGCTGGGTCGGTGCAGGGTACAGTACACTGAGGTGGCGGGAGGGGCTGGGTGGGCGTGTGCAGGGTACAGTACACTGAGGTGGGGGGCTGGGTCGGTGCAGGGTACAGTACACTGAGGTGGGGGCTGGGTCGGTGCAGGGTACAGTACACTGAGGTGGGGGGCTGGGTCGTGCAGGGTACAGTACACTAGGTAGGGGGCTGGGTCGGTGCAGGGTACAGTACACTGAGGTGGGGGCTGGGTCGGTGCAGGGTACAGTACACTGAGGTAGAGGGGTGGGTCGGTGCAGGGTACAGTACACTGAGGTGGGGGCTGGGTCGGTGCAGGGTACAGTACACTGAGGTGGAGGGGCTGGGTCGGTGCAGGGTACAGTACACTGAGGTGGGGGGCTGGGTCGGTGCAGGGTACAGTACACTGAGGTGAGGGGGCTGGGTCGGTGCAGGGTACAGTACACTGAGGTGGGGGGCTGGGTCGGTGCAGGGTACAGTACACTGAGGTGGGGGGCTGGGTCGGTGCAGGGTACAGTACACTGAGGTGGGGGGCTGGGTCGGTGCAGGGTACAGTACACTGAGGTGGGGGGCTGGGTCGGTGCAGGGTACAGTACACTGAGGTAGAGGAGGGGCTGGGTCGGTGCAGGGTACAGTACACTGAGGTAGAGGGGGCTGGGTCGGTGCAGGGTACAGTACACTGAGGTAGAGGGGGCTGGGTCGGTGCAGGGTACAGTACACTGAGGTGAGGGGGCTGGGTCGGTGCAGGGTACAGTACACTGAGGTGGGGGGCTGGGTCGGTGCAGGGTACAGTACACTGAGGTGGGGGGCTGGGTCGGTGCAGGGTACAGTACACTGAGGTGGGGGGCTGGGTCGGTGCAGGGTACAGTACACTGAGGTAGAGGGGGCTGGGTCGGTGCAGGGTACAGTACACTGAGGTAGAGGGGGCTGGGTCGGTGCAGGGTACAGTACACTGAGGTGGGGGGCTGGGTCGGTGCAGGGTACAGTACACTGAGGTGGGGGGCTGGGTCGGTGCAGGGTACAGTACACTGAGGTGGGGGGCTGGGTCGGTGCAGGGTACAGTACACTGAGGTAGGGGGGCTGGGTCGGTGCAGGGTACAGTACACTGAGGTGGGGGGCTGGGTCGGTGCAGGGTACAGTACACTGAGGTGGGGGGCTGGGTCGGTGCAGGGTACAGTACACTGAGGTAGGGGGGCTGGGTCGGTGCAGGGTACAGTACACTGAGGTGGGGGGCTGGGTCGGTGCAGGGTACAGTACACTGAGGTGAGGGGGCTGGGTCGGTGCAGGGTACAGTACACTGAGGTGGGGGGGATGGGTCGGTGCAGGGTACAGCACATTGAGGTAGAGGGGGGCTGGGTCGGTGCAGGGTACAGTACACTGAGGTAGAGGGAGCTGGGTCGGTGCAGGGTACAGTACACTGAGGTGGGGGGCTGGGTCGGTGCAGGGTACAGTACACTGAGGTGGGGGGCTGGGTCGGTGCAGGGTACAGTACACTGAGGTGGGGGGCTGGGTCGGTGCAGGGTACAGTACACTGAGGTAGGGGGCTGGGTCGGTGCAGGGTACAGTACACTGAGGTAGAGGGGGCTGGGTCGGTGCAGGGTACAGTACACTGAGGTGGGGGGATGGGTCGGTGCAGGGTACAGTACACTGAGGTAGAGGGGTGGGTCGGTGCAGGGTACAGTACACTGAGGTAGAGGGCTGGGTCGGTGCAGGGTACAGTACACTGAGGTAGAGGGGGCTGGGTCGGTGCAGGGTGCAGTACACTGAGGTAGGGAGGCTGGGTCGGTGCAGGGTACAGTACACTGAGGTAGAGGGGGCTGGGTCAGTGCAGGGTACAGTACACTGAGGTAGAGGAGGCTGGGTCGGTGCAGGGTACAGTACACTGAGGTAGAGGGAGGCTGGGTCGGTGCAGGGTACAGTACACTGAGGTAGAGGGGGCTGGGTCGGTGCAGGGTGCAGTACACTGAGGTGAGGGGGCTGGGTCGGTGCAGGGTACAGTACACTGAGGTAGAGCGGGGCTGGGTCAGTGCAGGGTACAGTACACTGAGGTGGGGGGGCTGGGTCGGTGCAGGGTACAGTACACTGAGGTAGGGGGCTGGGTCGGTGCAGGGTACAGTACACTGAGGTGGGGGGCTGGGTCGGTGCAGGGTACAGTACACTGAGGTGGGGGGCTGGGTCGGTGCAGGGTACAGTACACTGAGGTGGGGGGCTGGGTCGGTGCAGGGTACAGTACACTGAGGTGGGGGGCTGGGTCGGTGCAGGATACAGTACACTGAGGTGGGGTGGCTGGGTCGGTGCAGGGTACAGTACACTGAGGTGGGGGGCTGGGTCGGTGCAGGGTACAGTACACTGAGGTGGGGGGCTGGGTCGGTGCAGGGTACAGTACACTGAGGTGGGGGGCTGGGTCGGTGCAGGGTACAGTACACTGAGTTGAGGGGCTAGGTCGGTGCAGGGTACAGTACACTGAGCTGGGGGGCTGGGTCGGTGCAGGGTACAGTACACTGAGGTGGGGGGCTGGGTCGGTGCAGGGTACAGTACACTGAGGCTGGGGGGCTAGGTCGGTGCAGGGTACAGTACACTGAGGTGGGGGGCTGGGTCGGTGCAGGGTACAGTACACTGAGGTAGAGGGAGGGCTGGGTCGGTGCAGGGTACAGTACACTGAGGTGGGAGGGATGGGTCGGTGCAGGGTACAGTACACTGAGGTAGAGGGCTGGGTTGTTGCAGGGTACAGTACACTGAGGTGGGGGGCTGGGTCGGTGCAGGGTACAGTACACTGAGGTGGGGGGCTGGGTCGGTGCAGGGTACAGTACACTGAGGTGGGGGGCTGGGTCGGTGCAGGGTACAGTACACTGAGGTGGGGGGCTGGGTCGGTGCAGGGTACAGTACACTGAGGTGGGGGAGCTGGGTCGGTGCAGGGTACAGTACACTGAGGTGGGGGGGCTGGGTCGGTGCAGGGTACAGTACACTGAGGTGGGGGGGCTGGGTCGGTGCAGGGTACAGTACACTGAGGTAGAGGGGGGCTGGGTCGGTGCAGGGTACAGTACACTGAGGTGGGGGGCTGGGTCGGTGCAGGGTACAGTACACTGAGGTGGGGGGCTGGGTCGGTGCAGGGTACAGTACACTGAGGTAGAGGGGCCTGGGTCGGTGCAGAGTACAGTACACTAAGGTGGGGGGCTGGGTCGGTGCAGGGTACAGTACACTGAGGTAGAGGGGGTGGGTCGGTGCAGGGTACAGCACATTGAGGTGGGGGGATGGGTCGGTGCAGGGTACAGTACACTGAGGTAGAGAGGGGGATGGGTCGGTGCAGCTTACAGTACACTGAGGTAGAGGGAGGGGTCGGTGCAGGGTACAGTACACTGAGCTGGGGGGCTGGGTCGGTGCAGGGTACAGTACACTGAGGTGGGGGCTGGGTTGGTGCAGGGTACAGTACACTGAGCTGGGGGGCTGGGTCGGTGCAGGGTACAGTACACTGAGGTGGGGGGCTGGGTGGATGCAGGGTAGGTGGGGGGCTGGGTCGGTGCAGGGTACAGTACACTGAGGTAGAGGGGGCTGGGTCGGTGCAGGGTACAGTACACTGAGGTGGGGGGCTAGTTCGGTGCAAGGTACAGTACACTGAGGTAGAGGGGCTGGGTCGGTGCAGGGTACAGTACACTGACGTGGGGGGCTGGGTCGGTGCAGGGTACAGTACAGTGAGGTGGGGGGCTGGGTCGGTGCAGGGTACAGTACATTGAGGTGGGGGGCTGGATCGGTCCAGGGTACAGTACACTGAGGTGGGGGTGCTAGGTCGGTGCAGGGTACAGTACACTGAGGTGGTGGGGCTGGGTCGGTGCGGGGTACAGTACACTGAGGTGGGGGGCTGGGTCGGTGCAGGGTACAGTACACTGAGGTAGACGGGGGCTGGGTCGGTGCAGGGTATAGAACACTGAGGTGGGGGGCTGGGTCAGTGCAGGGTACAGAACACTGAGGTAGAGGGGGTTGGGTCGGTTCAGGGTACAGTACACTGAGGTGGGGGGCTCTGTGGGTGCAGGGTACAGTACACTGAGGTGGGAGGGGCTGGGTCGGTGCAGGGTACAGTACACTGAGGTGGGGGGCTGGGTCGGTGCAGGGTACTGTACCCTGAGGTGGGGGGCTGGGTCGGCGCAGGGTACAGTACACTGAGGTTGGGGGGCTGGGTCGGTGCAGGGTACAGTACACTGAGGTGGGGGGGCTGGGTCGGTGCAGGGTACAGTACGCTGAGGTGGGGGGCTGGGTCGGTGCAGGGAACAGTACACTGAGGTAGAGGAGGCTGGATCGGTGCAGGGTACAGTACACTGAGGTGGGGGGGCTCTGTCGGTGCAGGGTACAGTACACTGAGGTGGGGGGGCTGGGTCGGTGCAGGGTACAGTACACTGAGGTGGGGGGCTGGGTCGGTGCAGGGTACAGTACCCTGAGGTGGGGGGGCTGGGTCGGTGCAGGTTACAGTACACTGAGGTAGAGGGTGCTGGGTCGGTGTGGGGTACAGTACACTGAGGTGGGGGGGCTGGGTCGGAGCAGGGAACAGTACACTGAGGTGGGGGGGCTGGGTCGGTGCAGGGTACAGTACACTGAAGTGGGGGGGCTGGGTCGGTGCGGGGTACAGTACACTGAGGTGGGGGGCTGGATCGGTGCAGGGTACAGTACACTGAGGTGGGTGGCTGGGTCGGTGCAGGGTACAGTACACTGAGGTGGGGGGCTGGGTCGGTGCAGGGTACAGTACACTGAGGTAGAGGGGTTGGGTCGGTGTAGGGTACAGTACATTGAGGTGGGGGTCTAGGTCGGTGCAGGGTACAGTACACTGAGGTTGGGGGGCTGGGTCGGTGCAGGGTACAGTACACTGAGGTGGGGGGGCTGGGTCGGTGCAGGGTACAGTACGCTGAGGTGGGGGGCTGGGTCGGTGCAGGGAACAGTACACTGAGGTAGAGGAGGCTGGATCGGTGCAGGGTACAGTACACTGAGGTGGGGTGGGCTGGGACGGTTCAGGGTACAGTACACTGAGGTGGGGGGGCTGGGTCGGTTCAGGGTACAGTACACTGAGGTGGGGGGGCTGGGTCGGTGCAGGGTACAGTACACTGAGGTGGGGTGGCTGGGTCAGTGTAGGGTACAGTACACTGAGGTGGGGGGCTGGGTCGGTGCAGGGTACAGTACACTGAGGTGGGGGGCTGGGTCGGTGCAGAATACAGTACACTGAGGTGGGGGGCTGGGTCGGTGCAGGGTACAGTACACTGAGGTGGGGGGTGGGTCGGTGCAGGGTACAGTACACTGAGTTGGGGGGGCTAGGTCGGTACAGGGTACAGTACACTGAGCTGGGGGGCTGGGTCGGTGCAGGGTACAGTACACTGAGGTGGGGGGCTGGGTCGGTGCAGGGTACAGTACACTGAGCTGGGGGGCTAGGTCAGTGCAGGGTACAGTACACTGAGGTGGGGGGCTGGGTCGGTGCAGGGTACAGTACACTGAGGTAGATGGAGGGGCTGGCTCGGTGCAGGGTACAGTACACCGAGGTAGAGGGAGGGGTCGGTGACGGGTACAGTACACTGAGGTAGAGGGGCTGGGTTGCTGCAGGGTACAGTACACTGAGGTGGGGGGGCTGGGTCGGTGCAGGGTACAGTACACTGAGGTGGGGGGGCTGGGTCGGTGCAGGGTACAGTAGACTGAGGTGGGGGGCTGGGTTGGTGCAGGGTACAGTACACTGAGGTGGGGGGCTGGGTCGGTGCAGGGTACAGTACACTGAGGTAGAGGAGGCTGGGTCGGTGCAGGGTATAGTACACTGAGGCGGGGGGGCTGGGTCGGTGCAGGGTACAGTACACTGAGGTGGGGGGGCTAGGTCGTGTAGGGTACAGTACACTGAGGTGGGGGGCTGGGTCGGTGCAGGGTACAGTACACTGAGGTAGAGGGGGCTGGGTCGGTGCAGGGTACAGTACACTGAGGTAGAGGGGGGCTGGGTCGTTGCAGGGTACAGTACACTGAGGTGGGGAGCTGGGTCGGTGCAGGGTACAGTACACTGAGGTGGGGGGCTGGGTCGGTGCAGGGTATAGTATACTGAGGTAGAGGGGCCTGGGTCGGTGCAGAGTACAGTACACTAAGGTGGGGGGGCTGGGTCGGTGCAGGGTACAGTACACTGAGGTAGAGGGGGGGTGGGTCGGTGCAGGGTACAGCACATTGAGGTAGGGGGATGGGTCGGTGCAGGGTACAGTACACTGAGGTAGAGAGGGGGATGGGTCGGTGCAGGGTACAGTACACTGAGGTAGAGGCGGCTGGGTCGGTGCAGGGTACAGCACATTGAGGTAGGGGGATGGGTCGGTGAAGGGTACAGTACACTGAGGTAGAGGGGGATGGTCGGTGCAGGGTACAGCACATTGAGGTAGGGGGATGGGTCGGTGCAGGGTGCAGTACATTGAGGTAGAGGAGGCTGGGTCGGTGCAGGGTACAGTACACTGAGGTAGAGGGGGCTGGGTCAGTGCAGGGTACAGTACACTGTGGTAGAGGGTGGGGTCGGTGCAGGGTACAGTACACTGAGGTCGAGGGAGGGGTCGGTGCAGGGTACAGTGCACTAAGGCAGAGGGGGCTGGGTCGGTGCAGGGTGCAGTACATTGAGGTAGAGGGAGGCTGGGTCGGTGCAGGGTACAGTACACTGAGGTAGAGCGGGGCTGGGTCAGTGCAGGGTACAGTACACTGAGGTAGAGGGAGGGGCTGGGTCAGTGCAGGGTACAGTACACTGAGGTAGAGGGAGGGGTCGGTGCAGGGTACAGTACACTGAGGTGGGGGGCTGGGTCGGTGCAGGGTACAGTACACTGAGGTGGGGGGCTGGGTCGATGCAGGGTACAGTACACTGAGGTGGGGGGCTGGGTCAGTGCAGGGTACAGTACACTGAGGTAGAGGGAGGGGTCGGTGCAGGTTACAGTACACTGAGGTGGGGGGCTGGGTCGGTGCAGGATACAGTACACTGAGGTGGGGTGGCAGGGTCGATGCAGGGTACAGTACACTGAGGTGGGGGGCTGGGTCGGTGCAGGGTACAGTACACTGAGGTGGGGGGGCTGGGTCGGTGCAGGGTACAGTACACGGAGGTGGGGGGGCTGGGTCGGTGCAGGGTACAGTACACTGAGTTGGGGGCTAGGTCGGTACAGGGTACAGTACACTGAGCTGGGGGGCTGGGTCGGTGCAGGGTACAGTACACTGAGGTGGGGGGCTGGGTCGGTGCAGGGTACAGTACACTGAGCTGGGGGGCTAGGTCGGTGCAGGGTACAGTACACTGAGGTGGGGGGCTGGGTCGGTGCAGGGTACAGTACACTGAGGTAGAGGGAGGGGCTGGGTCGGTGCAGGGTACAGTACACCGAGGTAGAGGGAGGGGTCGGTGACGGGTACAGTACACTGAGGTAGAGGGGGCTGGGTTGTTGCAGGGTACAGTACACTGAGGTGGGGGGGCTGGGTCGGTGCAGGGTACAGTACACTGAGGTGGGGGGGCTGGGTCGGTGCAGGGTACAGTAGACTGAGGTGGGGGTCTGGGTTGGTGCAGGGTACAGTACACTGAGGTGGGGGGCTGGGTCGGTGCAGGGTACAGTACACTGAGGTAGAGGAGGCTGGGTCGGTGCAGGGTATAGTACACTGAGGCGGGGGGCTGGGTCGGTGCAGGGTACAGTACACTGAGGTGGGGGGCTAGGTCGTACAGGGTACAGTACACTGAGGTGGGGGGCTGGGTCGGTGCAGGGTACAGTACACTGAGGTGGGGGGCTGGGTCAGTGCAGGGTACAGTACAATGAGGTAGGGGGGCTGGGTCGGTGCAGGGTACAGTACACTGAGGTAGAGGGGGGCTGGGTCGGTGCAGGGTACAGTACACTGAGGTGGGGAGCTGGGTCGGTGCAGGGTACAGTACACTGAGGTGGGGGGCTGGGTCGGTGCAGGGTACAGTACACTGAGGTAGAGGGGCCTGGGTCGGTGCAGAGTACAGTACACTAAGGTGGGGGGCTGGGTCGGTGCAGGGTACAGTACACTGAGGTAGAGGGGGTGGGTCGGTGCAGGGTACAGCACATTGAGGTGGGGGGATGGGTCGGTGCAGGGTACAGTACACTGAGGTAGAGAGGGGGATGGGTCGGTGCAGCTTACAGTACACTGAGGTAGAGGGAGGGGTCGGTGCAGGGTACAGTACACTGAGCTGGGGGGGCTGGGTCGGTGCAGGGTACAGTACACTGAGGTGGGGGGCTGGGTTGGTGCAGGGTACAGTACACTGAGCTGGGGGGCTGGGTCGGTGCAGGGTACAGTACACTGAGGTGGGGGGGCTGGGTGGGTGCAGGGTACAGTACACTGAGGTGGGGGGCTGGGTCGGTGCAGGGTACAGTACACTGAGGTAGAGGGGGCTGGGTCGGTGCAGGGTACAGTACACTGAGGTGGGGGGCTAGTTCGGTGCAAGGTACAGTACACTGAGGTAGAGGGGCTGGGTCGGTGCAGGGTACAGTACACTGACGTGGGGGGCTGGGTCGGTGCAGGGTACAGTACAGTGAGGTGGGGGGCTGGGTCGGTGCAGGGTACAGTACATTGAGGTGGGGGGCTGGATCGGTGCAGGGTACAGTACACTGAGGTAGAGGGAGGGGCTGGGTCGGTGTAGGGTACAGTACACTGAGGTAGAGGGAGGGGCTGGGTCGGTGCAGGGTATACACCGAGGTAGAGGGAGGGATCGGTGACGGGTACAGTGCAATGAGGAAGAGGGAGCTGAGGTGGGGGGCTGGGACGGTTGCAGGGTACAGTACACTGAGGTAGAGGGGGCTGGGTCGGTGCAGGGTACAGTACACTGAGGTAGAGGGAGTGGTCGGTGCAGGGTACAGTACACTGAGCTAGGGGGGGCTGGGTCGGTGCAGGGTACAGTACACTGAGGTGGGGGGCTGGGTCGGTGCAGGGTACAGTACACTGAGCTGGGGGGGGCTGGGACGGTGCAGGGTACAGTACACTGAGGTGGGGGGCTGGGTCGGTCCAGGGTACAGTACACTGAGGTGGGGGTGCTAGGTCGGTGCAGGGTACAGTACACTGAGGTGGTGGGGCTGGGTCGGTGCGGGGTACAGTACACTGAGGTGGGGGGCTGAGTCGGTGCAGGGTACAGTACACTGAGGTAGACGGGGGCTGGGTCGGTGCAGGGTATAGAACACTGAGGTGGGGGGCTGGGTCAGTGCAGGGTACAGAACACTGAGGTAGAGGGGGTTGGGTCGGTTCAGGGTACAGTACACTGAGGTGGGGGGCTCTGTGGGTGCAGGGTACAGTACACTGAGGTGGGAGGGGCTGGGTCGGTGCAGGGTACAGTACACTGAGGTGGGGGGCTGGGTCGGTGCAGGGTACTGTACCCTGAGGTGGGGGGCTGGGTCGGCGCAGGGTACAGTACACTGAGGTTGGGGGCTGGGTCGGTGCAGGGTACAGTACACTGAGGTGGGGGGCTGGGTCGGTGCAGGGTACAGTACGCTGAGGTGGGGGGCTGGGTCGGTGCAGGGAACAGTACACTGAGGTAGAGGAGGCTGGATCGGTGCAGGGTACAGTACACTGAGGTGGGGGGCTCTGTCGGTGCAGGGTACAGTACACTGAGGTGGGGGGCTGGGTCGGTGCAGGGTACAGTACACTGAGGTGGGGGGCTGGGTCGGTGCAGGGTACAGTACCCTGAGGTGGGGGGCTGGGTCGGTGCAGGTTACAGTACACTGAGGTAGAGGGTGCTGGGTCGGTGTAGGGTACAGTACACTGAGGTGGGGGGCTGGGTCGGAGCAGGGAACAGTACACTGAGGTGGGGGGCTGGGTCGGTGCAGGGTACAGTACACTGAAGTGGGGGGCTGGGTCGGTGCGGGGTACAGTACACTGAGGTGGGGGGCTGGATCGGTGCAGGGTACAGTACACTGAGGTGGGGGGCTGGGTCGGTGCAGGGTACAGTACACTGAGGTGGGGGGCTGGGTCGGTGCAGGGTACAGTACACTGAGGTAGAGGGGTTGGGTCGGTGTAGGGTACAGTACATTGAGGTGGGGGTCTAGGTCGGTGCAGGGTACAGTACACTGAGGTAGAGGGAGGGGTCGGTGCAGGGTACAGTACACTGAGGTGGGGTGGGCTGGGTCGATTCAGGGTACAGTACACTGAGGTGGGGGGGCTGGGTCGGTGCAGGGTACAGTACACTGAGGTGGGGTGGCTGGGTCAGTGTAGGGTACAGTACACTGAGGTGGGGGGCTGGGTCGGTGCAGGGTACAGTACACTGAGGTGGGGGGGCTGGGTCGGTGCAGAATACAGTACACTGAGGTGGGGGGGCTGGGTCGGTGCAGGGTACAGTACACTGAGGTAGAAGGGGCTGGGTCGTTGCAGGGTACAGTACACTGAGGTGGGGGGCTTGGTCGGTGCGGTGCACAGTACACTGAGGTGGGGGGCTGGGTCGGTGCAGGGTACAGTTCACTGAGGTGGGGGGGCTGGGTCGGTGCAGGGTACAGTACACTGAGGTGGGGGGCTGGGTCGGTGCACGGTACAGTACACTGAGGTAGAGGGGGGCTGGGTCGGTGCAGGGTACAGTACACTGAGGTAGAGGGGGGGTTGGGTCGGTGCAGGGTACAGTACACTGAGGTGGGGGGGCTCTGTGGGTTCAGGGTACAGTACACTTAGGTGGGGGGCTGGGTCGGTGCAGGGTACAGTACACTGAGGTTGGGGGCTGGGTCGGTGCAGGGTACAGTACCCTGAGGTGGGGGGGCTGGGTCGGTGCAGGGTATATTACACTGAGGTTGGGGGGCTGGGTCGGTGCAGGGTACAGTACACTGAGGTGGGGGGGCTGGGTCGGTGCAGGGTACAGTACACTGAGGTGGGGGGGCTGGGTCGGTGCAGGGTACAGTACCCTGAGGTGGGGGGCTGGGTCGATGCAGGGTACAGTACACTGAGGTAGAGGGGGCTGGGTCGGTGCAGGGTACAGTACACTGAGGTGGGGGGGATGGGTCGGTGCAGGGTACAGCACATTGAGATAGAGGGGGCTGGGTCGGTTGCAGGGTACAGTACATTGAGGTAGAGGGGGCTGGGTCTGTGCAGGGTACAGTACACTGAGGGAGGGCTCGGTGCAGGGTACAGTACACGGAGGTAGGGGTGGCTGGGTCGGTGCAGGGTACAGTACACTGAGGTAGAGGCGGCTGGGTCGGTGCAGGGTACAGCACATTGAGGTAGGGGGGATGGGTCGGTGAAGGGTACAGTACACTGAGGTAGAGGGGGGATGGTCGGTGCAGGGTACAGCACATTGAGATAGAGGGCTGGGTCGGTGCAGGGTACAGTACACTGAGGTAGGGGGCTGGGTCTGTGGGGTACAGTACACTGAGGGAGGGCTCGGTGCAGGGTACAGTACACGGAGGTAGGGGGCTGGGTCGGTGCAGGGTACAGTACACTGAGGTAGAGGCGGCTGGGTCGGTGCAGGGTACAGCACATTGAGGTAGGGGGGATGGGTCGGTGAAGGGTACAGTACACTGAGGTAGAGGGGGGATGGTCGGTGCAGGGTACAGCACATTGAGGTGGGGGGGATGGGTCGGTGCAGGGTACAGCACATTGAGGTAGAGGGAGGGGTCGGTGCAGGGTACAGTACACTGAGGTAGAGGGAGGGGTGGGTGCAGGGTACAGTACACTGAGGTAGAGGGGGCTGGGTCGGTGCAGGGTGCAGTACATTGAGGTAGAGGAGGCTGGGTCGGTGCAGGGTACAGTACACTGAGGTAGAGGGGGGCTGGGTCAGTGCAGGGTACAGTACACTGAGGTAGAGGAGGGGGTCGGTGCAGGGTACAGTACACTGAGGTAGAGGGAGGGTCGGTGCAGGGTACAGTACACTAAGGTAGAGGGGGCTGGGTCGGTGCAGGGTGCAGTACATTGAGGTAGAGGGAGGCTGGGTCGGTGCAGGGTACAGTACACTGAGGTAGAGCGGGGCTGGGTCAGTGCAGGGAACAGTACACTGAGGTAGAGGGAGGGGCTGGGTCAGTGCAGGGTACAGTACACTGAGGTAGAGGGAGGGGTCGGTGCAGGGTACAGTACGCTGAGGTGGGGGGCTGGGTCGGTGCAGAGTACAGTACACTGAGGTGGGGGGCTGGGTCGGTGCAGGGTACAGTACACTGAGGTAGAGGAGGGGTCGGTGCAGGTTACAGTACACTGAGGTGGGGGCTGGGTCGGTGCAGGATACAGTACACTGAGGTGGGGTGGCAGGGTCGATGCAGGGTACAGTACACTGAGGTGGGGGGCTGGGTCGGTGCAGGGTACAGTACACTGAGGTGGGGGGCTGGGTCGGTGCAGGGTACAGTACACTGAGGTGGGGGGCTGGGTCGGTGCAGGGTACAGTACACTGAGTTGGGAGGCTAGGTCGGTGCAGGGTACAGTACACTGAGCTGGGGGGCTGGGTCGGTGCAGGGTACAGTACACTGAGGTGGGGGGGCTGGGTCGGTGCAGGGTACAGTACACTGAGCTGGGGGGGCTAGGTCGGTGCAGGGTACAGTACACTGAGGTGGGGGGGCTGGGTCGGTGCAGGGTACAGTACACTGAGGTAGATGGAGGGGCTGGGTCGGTGCAGGGTGCAGTGCACCGAGGGTAGAGGGAGGGGTCGGTGGCGGGTACAGTACACTGAGGTAGAGGGGCTGGGTTGCTGCAGGGTACAGTACACTGAGGTGGGGGGCTGGGTCGGTGCAGGGTACAGTACACTGAGGTGGGGGGCTGGGTCGGTGCAGGGTACAGTAGACTGAGGTGGGGGGCTGGGTTGGTGCAGGGTACAGTACACTGAGGTGGGGGGCTGGGTCGGTGCAGGCGTACAGTACACTGAGGTAGAGGAGGCTGGGTCGGTGCAGGGTATAGTACACTGAGGCGGGGGGGCTGGGTCGGTGCAGGGTACAGTACACTGAGGTGGGGGGGCTAGGTCGTGTAGGGTACAGTACACTGAGGTGGGGGGGCTGGGTCGGTGCAGGGTACAGTACACTGAGGTGGGGGGGCTGGGTCAGTGCAGGGTACAGTACACTGAGGTAGAGGGGGGCTGGGTCGGTGCAGGGTACAGTACACTGAGGTAGAGGGGGGCTGGGTCGGTGCAGGGTACAGTACACTGAGGTGGGGAGCTGGGTCGGTGCAGGGTACAGTACACTGAGGTGGGGGGCTGGGTCGGTGCAGGGTACAGTACTGAGGTGGGGGCTGGGTGTCAGGGTATGAGGTAGAGGGGCCTGGGTCGGTGCAGAGTACAGTACACTAAGGTGGGGGGCTGGGTCGGTGCAGGGTACAGTACACTGAGGTAGAGGGGGGTGGGTCGGTGCAGGGTACAGCACATTGAGGTAGGGGGATGGGTCGGTGCAGGGTACAGTACACTGAGGTAGAGGGGGGATGGTCGGTGCAGGGTACAGCACATTGAGATAGAGGGGGGCTGGGTCGGTGCAGGGTACAGTACATTGAGGTAGAGGGGGCTGGGTCTGTGTAGGGTACAGTACACTGAGGGAGGGCTCGGTGCAGGGTACAGTACACGGAGGTAGGGGGGGCTGGGTCGGTGCAGGGTACAGTACACTGAGGTAGAGGCGGCTGGGTCGGTGCAGGGTACAGCACATTGAGGTAGGGGGATGGGTCGGTGAAGGGTACAGTACACTGAGGTAGAGGGGGATGGTCGGTGCAGGGTACAGCACATTGAGGTGGGGGGATGGGTCGGTGCAGGGTACAGCACATTGAGGTAGAGGGAGGGGTCGGTGCAGGGTACAGTACACTGAGGTAGAGGGAGGGGTGGGTGCAGGGTACAGTACACTGAGGTAGAGGGGGCTGGGTCGGTGCAGGGTGCAGTACATTGAGGTAGAGGGAGGCTGGGTCGGTGCAGGGTACAGTACACTGAGGTAGAGGGGGCTGGGTCAGTGCAGGGTACAGTACACTGAGGTAGAGGGAGGGGTCGGTGCAGGGTACAGTACACTGAGGTAGAGGAGGGGTCGGTGCAGGGTACAGTACACTAAGGTAGAGGGGGCTGGGTCGGTGCAGGGTGCAGTACATTGAGGTAGAGGGAGGCTGGGTCGGTGCAGGGTACAGTACACTGAGGTAGAGCGGGGCTGGGTCAGTGCAGGGAACAGTACACTGAGGTAGAGGGAGGGGCTGGGTCAGTGCAGGGTACAGTACACTGAGGTAGAGGGAGGGGTCGGTGCAGGGTACAGTACGCTGAGGTGGGGGGCTGGGTCGGTGCAGAGTACAGTACACTGAGGTGGGGGGGCTGGGTCGATGCAGGGTACAGTACACTGAGGTAGAGGGAGGGGTCGGTGCAGGTTACAGTACACTGAGGTGGGGGCTGGGTCGGTGCAGGATACAGTACACTGAGGTGGGGGGCAGGGTCGATGCAGGGTACAGTACACTGAGGTGGGGGGCTGGGTCGGTGCAGGGTACAGTACACTGAGGTGGGGGGCTGGGTCGGTGCAGGGTACAGTACACTGAGGTGGGGGGTGGGTCGGTGCAGGGTACAGTACACTGAGTTGGGGGGCTAGGTCGGTACAGGGTACAGTACACTGAGCTGGGGGGCTGGGTCGGTGCAGGGTACAGTACACTGAGGTGGGGGGCTGGGTCGGTGCAGGGTACAGTACACTGAGCTGGGGGGCTAGGTCAGTGCAGGGTACAGTACACTGAGGTGGGGGGCTGGGTCGGTGCAGGGTACAGTACACTGAGGTAGATGGAGGGGCTGGCTCGGTGCAGGGTACAGTACACCGAGGTAGAGGGAGGGGTCGGTGACGGGTACAGTACACTGAGGTAGAGGGGCTGGGTTGCTGCAGGGTACAGTACACTGAGGTGGGGGGCTGGGTCGGTGCAGGGTACAGTACACTGAGGTGGGGGGCTGGGTCGGTGCAGGGTACAGTAGACTGAGGTGGGGGCTGGGTTGGTGCAGGGTACAGTACACTGAGGTGGGGGGCTGGGTCGGTGCAGCGTACAGTACACTGAGGTAGAGGAGGCTGGGTCGGTGCAGGGTATAGTACACTGAGGCGGGGGGCTGGGTCGGTGCAGGGTACAGTACACTGAGGTGGGGGGCTAGGTCGTGTAGGGTACAGTACACTGAGGTGGGGGGCTGGGTCGGTGCAGGGTACAGTACACTGAGGTGGGGGGCTGGGTCAGTGCAGGGTACAGTACACTGAGGTAGAGGGGGCTGGGTCGGTGCAGGGTACAGTACACTGAGGTAGAGGGGGCTGGGTCGGTGCAGGGTACAGTACACTGAGGTGGGGAGCTGGGTCGGTGCAGGGTACAGTACACTGAGGTGGGGGGCTGGGTCGGTGCAGGGTACAGTACACTGAGGTAGAGGGGCCTGGGTCGGTGCAGAGTACAGTACACTAAGGTGGGGGGCTGGGTCGGTGCAGGGTACAGTACACTGAGGTAGAGGGGGTGGGTCGGTGCAGGGTACAGCACATTGAGGTAGGGGGATGGGTCGGTGCAGGGTACAGTACACTGAGGTAGAGAGGGGGATGGGTCGGTGCAGGGTACAGTACACTGAGGTAGAGGCGGCTGGGTCGGTGCAGGGTACAGCACATTGAGGTAGGGGGATGGGTCGGTGAAGGGTACAGTACACTGAGGTAGAGGGGGATGGTCGGTGCAGGGTACAGCACATTGAGGTAGGGGGGATGGGTCGGTGCAGGGTACAGCACATTGAGGTAGAGGGAGGGGTCGGTGCAGGGTACAGTACACTGAGGTAGAGGGAGGGGTGGGTGCAGGGTACAGTACACTGAGGTAGAGGGGGGCTGGGTCGGTGCAGGGTGCAGTACATTGAGGTAGAGGGAGGCTGGGTCGGTGCAGGGTACAGTACACTGAGGTAGAGGGGGGCTGGGTCAGTGCAGGGTACAGTACACTGAGGTAGGGGAGGGGTCGGTGCAGGGTACAGTACACTGAGGTAGAGGGAGGGGTCGGTGCAGGGTACAGTGCACTAAGGCAGAGGGGGCTGGGTCGGTGCAGGGTGCAGTACATTGAGGTAGAGGGAGGCTGGGTCGGTGCAGGGTACAGTACACTGAGGTAGAGCGGGGCTGGGTCAGTGCAGGGTACAGTACACTGAGGTAGAGGAGGGGCTGGGTCAGTGCAGGGTACAGTACACTGAGGTAGAGGGAGGGGTCGGTGCAGGGTACAGTACACTGAGGTGGGGGGCTGGGTCGATGCAGGGTACAGTACACTGAGGTGGGGGGCTGGGTCAGTGCAGGGTACAGTACACTGAGGTAGAGGGAGGGGTCGGAGCAGGTTACAGTACACTGAGGTGGGGGGCTGGTTCGGTGCAGGATACAGTACACTGAGGTGGGGTGGCAGGGTCGATGCAGGGTACAGTACACTGAGGTGGGGGGCTGGGTCGGTGCAGGGTACAGTACACTGAGGTGGGGGGCTGGGTCGGTGCAGGGTACAGTACACTGAGGTGGGGGGCTGGGTCGGTGCAGGGTACAGTACACTGAGTTGGGGGGCTAGGTCGGTACAGGGTACAGTACACTGAGCTGGGGGGCTGGGTCGGTGCAGGGTACAGTACACTGAGGTGGGGGGCTGGGTCGGTGCAGGGTACAGTACACTGAGCTGGGGGGCTAGGTCGGTGCAGGGTACAGTACACTGAGGTGGGGGGCTGGGTCGGTGCAGGGTACAGTACACTGAGGTAGAGGGAGGGGCTGGGTCGGTGCAGGGTACAGTACACCGAGGTAGAGGGAGGGGTCGGTGACGGGTACAGTACACTGAGGTAGAGGGGGCTGGGTTGTAGCAGGGTACAGTACACTGAGGTGGGGGGCTGGGTCGGTGCAGGGTACAGTACACTGAGGTGGGGGGGCTGGGTCGGTGCAGGGTACAGTAGACTGAGGTGGGGGTCTGAGTTGGTGCAGGGTACAGTACACTGAGGTGGGGGGCTGGGTCGGTGCAGGGTACAGTACACTGAGGTAGAGGAGGCTGGGTCGGTGCAGGGTATAGTACACTGAGGCGGGGGGCTGGGTCGGTGCAGGGTACAGTACACTGAGGTGGGGGGCTAGGTCGTACAGGGTACAGTACACTGAGGTGGGGGGCTGGGTCGGTGCAGGGTACAGTACACTGAGGTGGGGGGCTGGGTCAGTGCAGGGTACAGTACAATGAGGTAGGGGGGCTGGGTCGGTGCAGGGTACAGTACACTGAGGTAGAGGGGGCTGGGTCGGTGCAGGGTACAGTACACTGAGGTGGGGAGCTGGGTCGGTGCAGGGTACAGTACACTGAGGTGGGGGGCTGGGTCGGTGCAGGGTACAGTACACTGAGGTAGAGGGGCCTGGGTCGGTGCAGAGTACAGTACACTAAGGTGGGGGGCTGGGTCGGTGCAGGGTACAGTACACTGAGGTAGAGGGGGTGGGTCGGTGCAGGGTACAGCACATTGAGCTGGGGGGATGGGTCGGTGCAGGGTACAGTACACTGAGGTAGAGAGGGGGATGGGTCGGTGCAGCTTACAGTACACTGAGGTAGACGGAGGGGTCGGTGCAGGGTACAGTACACTGAGCTGGGGGGGCTGGGTCGGTGCAGGGTACAGTACACTGAGGTGGGGGGCTGGGTTGGTGCAGGGTACAGTACACTGAGGTAGAGGCGGCTGGGTCGGTGCAGGGTACAGCACATTGAGGTAGGGGGATGGGTCGGTGAAGGGTACAGTACACTGAGGTAGAGGGGGATGGTCGGTGCAGGGTACAGCACATTGAGGTGGGGGGATGGGTCGGTGCAGGGTACAGCACATTGAGGTAGAGGGAGGGGTCGGTGCAGGGTACAGTACACTGAGGTAGAGGGAGGGGTGGGTGCAGGGTACAGTACACTGAGGTAGAGGGGGGCTGGGTCGGTGCAGGGTGCAGTACATTGAGGTAGAGGGAGGCTGGGTCGGTGCAGGGTACAGTACACTGAGGTAGAGGGGGGCTGGGTCAGTGCAGGGTACAGTACACTGAGGTAGAGGGAGGGGTCGGTGCAGGGTACAGTACACTGAGGTAGAGGGAGGGGTCGGTGCAGGGTACAGTACACTAAGGTAGAGGGGGGCTGGGTCGGTGCAGGGTGCAGTACATTGAGGTAGAGGGAGGCTGGGTCGGTGCAGGGTACAGTACACTGAGGTAGAGCGGGGCTGGGTCAGTGCAGGGAACAGTACACTGAGGTAGAGGGAGGGGCTGGGTCAGTGCAGGGTACAGTACACTGAGGTAGAGGGAGGGGTCGGTGCAGGGTACAGTACGCTGAGGTGGGGGGCTGGGTCGGTGCAGAGTACAGTACACTGAGGTGGGGGGGCTGGGTCGATGCAGGGTACAGTACACTGAGGTAGAGGGAGGGGTCGGTGCAGGTTACAGTACACTGAGGTGGGGGGCTGGGTCGGTGCAGGATACAGTACACTGAGGTGGGGGGCAGGGTCGATGCAGGGTACAGTACACTGAGGTGGGGGGCTGGGTCGGTGCAGGGTACAGTACACTGAGGTGGGGGGCTGGGTCGGTGCAGGGTACAGTACACTGAGGTGGGGGGGTGGGTCGGTGCAGGGTACAGTACACTGAGTTGGGGGGGCTAGGTCGGTACAGGGTACAGTACACTGAGCTGGGGGGCTGGGTCGGTGCAGGGTACAGTACACTGAGGTGGGGGGCTGGGTCGGTGCAGGGTACAGTACACTGAGCTGGGGGGCTAGGTCAGTGCAGGGTACAGTACACTGAGGTGGGGGGCTGGGTCGGTGCAGGGTACAGTACACTGAGGTAGATGGAGGGGCTGGCTCGGTGCAGGGTACAGTACACCGAGGTAGAGGGAGGGGTCGGTGACGGGTACAGTACACTGAGGTAGAGGGGCTGGGTTGCTGCAGGGTACAGTACACTGAGGTGGGGGGCTGGGTCGGTGCAGGGTACAGTACACTGAGGTGGGGGGCTGGGTCGGTGCAGGGTACAGTAGACTGAGGTGGGGGCTGGGTTGGTGCAGGGTACAGTACACTGAGGTGGGGGCTGGGTCGGTGCAGCGTACAGTACACTGAGGTAGAGGAGGCTGGGTCGGTGCAGGGTATAGTACACTGAGGCGGGGGGCTGGGTCGGTGCAGGGTACAGTACACTGAGGTGGGGGGCTAGGTCGTGTAGGGTACAGTACACTGAGGTGGGGGGCTGGGTCGGTGCAGGGTACAGTACACTGAGGTGGGGGGCTGGGTCAGTGCAGGGTACAGTACACTGAGGTAGAGGGGGGGCTGGGTCGGTGCAGGGTACAGTACACTGAGGTAGAGGGGGGGGCTGGGTCGGTGCAGGGTACAGTACACTGAGGTGGGGAGCTGGGTCGGTGCAGGGTACAGTACACTGAGGTGGGGGGCTGGGTCGGTGCAGGGTACAGTACACTGAGGTAGAGGGGCCTGGGTCGGTGCAGAGTACAGTACACTAAGGTGGGGGGGCTGGGTCGGTGCAGGGTACAGTACACTGAGGTAGAGGGGGGGTGGGTCGGTGCAGGGTACAGCACATTGAGGTAGGGGGGGATGGGTCGGTGCAGGGTACAGTACACTGAGGTAGAGAGGGGGATGGGTCGGTGCAGGGTACAGTACACTGAGGTAGAGGCGGCTGGGTCGGTGCAGGGTACAGCACATTGAGGTAGGGGGGATGGGTCGGTGAAGGGTACAGTACACTGAGGTAGAGGGGGGATGGTCGGTGCAGGGTTCAGCACATTGAGGTAGGGGGGGATGGGTCGGTGCAGGGTACAGCACATTGAGGTAGAGGGAGGGGTCGGTGCAGGGTACAGTACACTGAGGTAGAGGGAGGGGTGGGTGCAGGGTACAGTACACTGAGGTAGAGGGGGCTGGGTCGGTGCAGGGTACAGTACACTGAGGTAGAGGGGGCTGGGTCGGTGCAGGGTACAGTACACTGAGGTAGAGGGGGCTGGGTCAGTGCAGGGTACAGTACACTGAGGTAGAGGGAGGGGTCGGTGCAGGGTACAGTACACTGAGGTAGAGGGAGGGGTCGGTGCAGGGTACAGTGCACTAAGGCAGAGGGGGCTGGGTCGGTGCAGGGTGCAGTACATTGAGGTAGAGGGAGGCTGGGTCGGTGCAGGGTACAGTACACTGAGGTAGAGCGGGGCTGGGTCAGTGCAGGGTACAGTACACTGAGGTAGAGGGAGGGGCTGGGTCAGTGCAGGGTACAGTACACTGAGGTAGAGGGAGGGGTCGGTGCAGGGTACAGTACACTGAGGTGGGGGGCTGGGTCGGTGCAGGGTACAGTACACTGAGGTGGGGGGGCTGGGTCGATGCAGGGTACAGTACACTGAGGTGGGGGGCTGGGTCAGTGCGGGGTACAGTACACTGAGGTAGAGGGAGGGGTCGGAGCAGGTTACAGTACACTGAGGTGGGGGGCTGGTTCGGTGCAGGATACAGTACACTGAGGTGGGGTGGCAGGGTCGATGCAGGGTACAGTACACTGAGGTGGGGGGCTGGGTCGGTGCAGGGTACAGTACACTGAGGTGGGGGGCTGGGTCGGTGCAGGGTACAGTACACTGAGGTGGGGGGCTGGGTCGGTGCAGGGTACAGTACACTGAGTTGGGGGCTAGGTCGGTACAGGGTACAGTACACTGAGCTGGGGGGCTGGGTCGGTGCAGGGTACAGTACACTGAGGTGGGGGGCTGGGTCGGTGCAGGGTACAGTACACTGAGCTGGGGGGCTAGGTCGGTGCAGGGTACAGTACACTGAGGTGGGGGGCTGGGTCGGTGCAGGGTACAGTACACTGAGGTAGAGGGAGGGGCTGGGTCGGTGCAGGGTACAGTACACCGAGGTAGAGGGAGGGGTCGGTGACGGGTACAGTACACTGAGGTAGAGGGGGCTGGGTTGTAGCAGGGTACAGTACACTGAGGTGGGGGGCTGGGTCGGTGCAGGGTACAGTACACTGAGGTGGGGGGCTGGGTCGGTGCAGGGTACAGTAGACTGAGGTGGGGGTCTGGGTTGGTGCAGGGTACAGTACACTGAGGTGGGGGGCTGGGTCGGTGCAGGGTACAGTACACTGAGGTAGAGGAGGCTGGGTCGGTGCAGGGTATAGTACACTGAGGCGGGGGGCTGGGTCGGTGCAGGGTACAGTACACTGAGGTGGGGGGCTAGGTCGTACAGGGTACAGTACACTGAGGTGGGGGGCTGGGTCGGTGCAGGGTACAGTACACTGAGGTGGGGGGCTGGGTCAGTGCAGGGTACAGTACAATGAGGTAGGGGGGGCTGGGTCGGTGCAGGGTACAGTACACTGAGGTAGAGGGGGGCTGGGTCGGTGCAGGGTACAGTACACTGAGGTGGGGAGCTGGGTCGGTGCAGGGTACAGTACACTGAGGTGGGGGCTGGGTCGGTGCAGGGTACAGTACACTGAGGTAGAGGGCCTGGGTCGGTGCAGAGTACAGTACACTAAGGTGGGGGGCTGGGTCGGTGCAGGGTACAGTACACTGAGGTAGAGGGGGGTGGGTCGGTGCAGGGTACAGCACATTGAGCTGGGGGGATGGGTCGGTGCAGGGTACAGTACACTGAGGTAGAGAGGGGGATGGGTCGGTGCAGCTTACAGTACACTGAGGTAGACGGAGGGGTCGGTGCAGGGTACAGTACACTGAGCTGGGGGGCTGGGTCGGTGCAGGGTACAGTACACTGAGGTGGGGGCTGGGTTGGTGCAGGGTACAGTACACTGAGCTGGGGGGCTGGCTCGGTGCAGGGTACAGTACACTGAGGTGGGGGGGCTGGGTGGGTGCAGGGTACAGTACACTGAGGTGGGGGGCTGGGTCGGTGCAGGGTACAGTACACTGAGGTAGAGGGGGCTGGGTCGGTGCAGGGTACAGTACACTGAGGTGGGGGGCTAGTTCGGTGCAAGGTACAGTACACTGAGGTAGAGGGGGCTGGGTCGGTGCAGGGTACAGTACACTGACGTGGGGGGCTGGGTCGGTGCAGGGTACAGTACAGTGAGGTGGGGGGCTGGGTCGGTGCAGGGTACAGTACATTGAGGTGGGGGGCTGGATCGGTGCAGGGTACAGTACACTGAGGTAGAGGGAGGGGCTGGGTCGGTGTAGGGTACAGTACACTGAGGTAGAGGGAGGGGCTGGGTCGGTGCAGGGTATACACCGAGGTAGAGGGAGGGATCGGTGACGGGTACAGTGCAATGAGGAAGAGGGAGCTGAGGTGGGGGGCTGGGACGGTGCAGGGTACAGTACACTGAGGTAGAGGGGGCTGGGTCGGTGCAGGGTACAGTACACTGAGGTAGAGGGAGTGGTCGGTGCAGGGTACAGTACACTGAGCTAGGGGGCTGGGTCGGTGCAGGGTACAGTACACTGAGGTGGGGGCTGGGTCGGTGCAGGGTACAGTACACTGAGCTGGGGGGCTGGGACGGTGCAGGGTACAGTACACTGAGGTGGGGGGCTGGGTCGGTCCAGGGTACAGTACACTGAGGTGGGGGTGCTAGGTCGGTGCAGGGTACAGTACACTGAGGTGGTGGGGCTGGGTCGGTGCGGGGTACAGTACACTGAGGTGGGGGGCTGGGTCGGTGCAGGGTACAGTACACACTGAGGTAGACGGGGGCTGGGTCGGTGCAGGGTATAGAACACTGAGGTGGGGGGCTGGGTCAGTGCAGGGTACAGAACACTGAGGTAGAGGGGGGGTTGGGTCGGTTCAGGGTACAGTACACTGAGGTGGGGGGGCTCTGTGGGTGCAGGGTACAGTACACTGAGGTGGGAGGGGCTGGGTCGGTGCAGGGTACAGTACACTGAGGTGGGGGGCTGGGTCGGTGCAGGGTACTGTACCCTGAGGTGGGGGGCTGGGTCGGCGCAGGGTACAGTACACTGAGGTTGGGGGCTGGGTCGGTGCAGGGTACAGTACACTGAGGTGGGGGGCTGGGTCGGTGCAGGGTACAGTACGCTGAGGTGGGGGGCTGGGTCGGTGCAGGGAACAGTACACTGAGGTAGAGGAGGCTGGATCGGTGCAGGGTACAGTACACTGAGGTGGGGGGCTCTGTCGGTGCAGGGTACAGTACACTGAGGTGGGGGGCTGGGTCGGTGCAGGGTACAGTACACTGAGGTGGGGGGCTGGGTCGGTGCAGGGCACAGTACCCTGAGGTGGGGGGCTGGGTCGGTGCAGGTTACAGTACACTGAGGTAGAGGGTGCTGGGTCGGTGTAGGGTACAGTACACTGAGGTGGGGGGCTGGGTCGGAGCAGGGAACAGTACACTGAGGTGGGGGGCTGGGTCGGTGCAGGGTACAGTACACTGAGGTGGGGGGCTGGGTCGGTGCAGGGTACAGTACACTGAGGTGGGGGGCTGGATCGGTGCAGGGTACAGTACACTGAGGTGGGGGGCTGGGTCGGTGCAGGGTACAGTACACTGAGGTGGGGGGGCTGGGTCGGTGCAGGGTACAGTACACTGAGGTAGAGGGGGTTGGGTCGGTGTAGGGTACAGTACATTGAGGTGGGGGGTCTAGGTCGGTGCAGGGTACAGTACACTGAGGTAGAGGGAGGGGTCGGTGCAGGGTACAGTACACTGAGGTGGGGTGGGCTGGGTCGGTTCAGGGTACAGTACACTGAGGTGGGGGGGCTGGGTCGGTGCAGGGTACAGTACACTGAGGTGGGGTGGCTGGGTCAGTGTAGGGTACAGTACACTGAGGTGGGGGGCTGGGTCGGTGCAGGGTACAGTACACTGAGGTGGGGGGGCTGGGTCGGTGCAGAATACAGTACACTGAGGTGGGGGGCTGGGTCGGTGCAGGGTACAGTACACTGAGGTAGAGGGGGCTGGGTCGGTGCAGGGTACAGTACACTGAGGTGGGGGGCTGGGTCGGTGCAGGTGCACAGTACACTGAGGTGGGGGGCTGGGTCGGTGCAGGGTACAGTTCACTGAGGTGGGGGGCTGGGTCGGTGCAGGGTACAGTACACTGAGGTGGGGGCTGGGTCGGTGCACGGTACAGTACACTGAGGTAGAGGGGGCTGGGTCGGTGCAGGGTACAGTACACTGAGGTAGAGGGGGCTGGGTCGGTGCAGGGTACAGTACACTGAGGTGGGGGGCTCTGTGGGTTCAGGGTACAGTACACTGAGGTGGGGGGCTGGGTCGGTGCAGGGTACAGTACACTGAGGTTGGGGGCTGGGTCGGTGCAGGGTACAGTACCCTGAGGTGAGGGGCTGGGTCGGTGCAGGGTATATTACACTGAGGTTGGGGGGCTGGGTCGGTGCAGGGTACAGTACACTGAGGTGGGGGGCTGGGTCGGTGCAGGGTACAGTACACTGAGGTGGGGGCTGGGTCGGTGCAGGGTACAGTACCCGGAGGTGGGGGGCTGGGTCGATGCAGGGTACAGTACACTGAGGTAGAGGGGGCTGGGTCGGTGCAGGGTACAGTACACTGAGGTGGGGGGGCTGGGTCGGTGCAGGGTACAGTACACTGAGGTGGGGGGCTGGGTCGGTGCAGGGTACAGTACACTGAGGTGGGGGGCTGGGTCGGTGCAGGGTCCAGTACCCTGAGGTGGGGGGGGGTTGGGTCGGTGCAGGGTACAGTACACTGATGTAGAGGGGGCTGGGTCGGTGCGGGGTAAAGTACACTGAGGTGGGGGGGCTGGGTCGGAGCAGGGTACAGTACACTGAGGTGGGGGGCTGGGTCGGTGCAGGGTACAGTACACTGAGGTGGGGGGCTGGGTCGGAGCAGGGTACAGTACACTGAGGTGGGGGCTGGGTAGGTGCAGGGTACAGTTCACTGAGGTGGGGGGCTGGGTAGGTGCAGGGTACAGTACCCTGAGGTGGGGGGCTGGGTCGGTGCAGGGTACAGTACACTGAGGTGGGGGGCTGGGTCAGTGCAGGGTACAGTACACTGAGGTGGGGGGCTGGGTCAGTGCAGGGTACAGTACACTGAGGTAGAGGGGGCTGGGTTGTTGCAGGGTACAGTACACTGAGGTTGGGGGGCTGGGTCGTTGCAGGGTACAGTACACTGAGGTGGGGGGCTGGGTCAGTGCGGGGTACAGTACACTGAGGTGGGGGGCTGGGTCGGTGCAGGGTACAGTACACAGAGGTGAGGGGCTGGGTCGTTGCAGGGTCCAGTACACTGAGGTGGGGGGGCTGGGTCGGTGCAGGGTAGTGTATGTAGGAGAGTAGGATCTGCCTCTTATGGTTACCCCCACTTTTTGCTGGTGTATCACTGTTTTTCGACTTTAGTCTGGTTGGGGCCCTGCTATCCAGGACCCCAGCCTAGCTGCTTCCTCTCTAAATTGATTCCATGTACCTTAAGTACACTTCAGATTGGATTCTGGGGTACCCTTATAAGTCCCTAGTATATGGTATACTATGTACCCAGGGCATAGGTACCCCAGAGGCCTACCAGGGGTTGAAGCATGTATTGTGCCACCCCTGGAAGGCCCTCCAAAATGACACCACAGGACTGCTACTGCAGCCTGAGTAAGGTGGTGCATGCACCCCTTACAGAGATATAGGTTCACTATATCTCACCTATCACTGCACATAGAAACCTATCAGTCACCCCTATGGCAGGCCTTATCAATCCTGAAGGCAGGGTGCTTGGTTTTATGTGAGAGGGTGCCCATGCATGAGCAGAGCCCCTCTGCAGCCTTCGGAATCTCTTCTCCGGGGTTGTCTGTGGTGCAGCCTGACCATATACTCTTAAGTGCATTATATCTAAACTGTAAATGCTAACTTTGGGATGGCTACACGGAAACATGTCGTGTTTGGTGTCAAACACCTTGGAATCATACCCCCACACCAGTAACTGGTGTTGGAGTATGATCCCACCCTTCTAGAGGGAGAGACATGACAGCACCGGTATACCCGGTACCAACTAAACAGAGCCTGGCATCACAAAATGGATGCTGCAGCCACAGACACGAGTCTGGCCTCCTGCTGCTGACCGAAACTCCGGCAGGGAGGCCTGGACAATAGGTTTCCTGTCACAGGGAGGTGTTACCATCTCCCAGACAGGCCTTAGTGGATTGGGGCTGGATGGGTGCACTCCAAGAGTGCTTTGAAGTCCTGCACTGGGGGCACATTTGGTGTCCTCGTGCATACACCAGTTCAAACCGGTTGCAGGGGCTGCCAGCCCCTGCTCTGGCGCGAAACTGGACAAAGGAAATGGGTGTAGCCACCCCTCTTTCCAAACCCTCCCATAGGTGGGTCCCTAGAGTTAGTCCAACCCCTTTCTTAGGTATAAGTAAGGAACCCCTGGCAACAGGACTTTAGATATCCCTGGACGATATTCTGCAACTGAATCCTGGAACTTCGACGATCTACTCAAGACTAGAGGAATGAAGAAATCTCCAGATATCTCAGAGGCCGACCCGAGTCCCCAGCAAAGCTGAGACCCGCAGCCCTCGTGAGTAGCGTGGAACCGGAACTCCTGGTCACCGTTCACATTTGCTAGTTCATTGACGTCTCGACGACTCTTGAAGTCCTGCTTTAGGTTACTCGTAGCCCAGGCCCCGAGCACCATTTGCACTGAAGATTGTGAGCCTACACTCCACGAGTGTTCCGTGGGCCAGCTTCCTACATTTCCGCTTGGGGCTCCTTCGCGATCCCTGGTCCGTCGACTGGTGGGTCCCTGTGAAGGCAACTCTGATTTTCTTTGGGCATTTCTGGTTGCTCCAGACGTGCCCTAACTCCCCACCAAGTGGTGAGTCCCTCAGACCTTGCTGGTCTGCTCCGAAGCATCTTTCTCCTTTCTGCGTGGGTTGCTGTTGCCAAGGCTTGTTGTGTTCAATCCGGACACCAACATTGCAGCACTCGACATCCTTCGTGGGACAGCTCGAATCCACCTCCTGGTCCTCGTGGCTGAAGAGTCAAGCTTCACCTCTTTCACCTGAAGCACCCGACATCGGTGGGCATTCGACTATCGTGCCCCTGGTCACTGGCAAGTGACCCAGACTCTGTCCCCTCTGCTTTCAGGTTCTTCTCATCTTCGATCCAGGCTTGGATCTCTTCGAACACTTCGCATCTTCCCGGCAGCAGCACTTCGTGGCAGGCTGCCATTGAAAACGACGACGCGACCCGACACCATTTGACACCTATGCACCCGGCTTCCCTGGGTGAGGTAACTCGAGTACTCCGGTACTCCTGTGGTGTTGACCCTAGAACTGTCTAAGTCCAAGAGGGTTTGGTCCTAGTCCATTTCTAAGTGTCCTTAATCTCTAAAACGATAACCGCGACTTTCCCATAGACTTTAACGGAGCTCGCGGCTGTGTTCACACACTGCACACAGCCCCCGTGGGCCCCCTGTGTCACTACCTTGGGTGGTTCCTTGGGGTCCCAGCGATTCTACAGGCTCTAGGCCTTGTGTCTACTTAAGTCGTGGTTCTTATACCACTTTCTTAATATATGGTTTTGTACGCCCCTAGGGCTAATCGTATATTGTGCTACCTTACTGTGCTATTTGACTTGTAACTTGTGTACTTTGACCTCTAGCCTCATAAAGAGACTATTGGGTAGTGTTTAGTAATAAATACATATATTTTATATATATACCTGGTGTGGTTCTCCTTTCATTTGGTCATTCATGAGCTTATAACTGGTAAAACAAACAGCTTAACACTCCTTCAAGACTTAGCCTGAAGGCTGCTCTCCATAGCTACCACTAGGATAGCTTTCAATAAAGGTTGTCTTTAAACCTATCATCAATAAAGGTCGTTTGGACTGGTGCAAGGTGCCCACTATAACTAGTGGACAGCATATGCCAGGCCAACTTCTCACACTGTACACTGAGGTGGGGGTGCTGGGTCGGTGCAGGGTACAGTACACTGAGGTGGGGGGCTGGGTCGGTGCAGGGTACAGTACCCTGAGGTGGGGGGCTGGGTCGGTGCGGGGTACAGTACACTGAGGTGGGGGGCTGGGTCGTTGCAGGGTACAGTACACTGACGTGGGGGGCTGGGTCGTTGCAGGGTACAGCACACTGAGGTAGAGGGGTCTGGGTCGGTGCGGGGTACAGTACACTGAGGTGGGGGGCTGGGTCGTTGCAGGGTACAGTATACTGAGGTGGGGGGCTGGGTCGGTGCGGGGTACAGTACACTGAGGTGGGGGCTGGGTCGGTGCAGGGTACAGTACACAGAAATGGGGGCCGGGTCGGTGCAGGTTACAGTACCCTGAGGTGGGGGGCTGGGTCGGTGCAGGGTACAGTACACGGAGGTGGGGGGGCTGGGTCGGTGAAGGGTAGAGTACACTGAGGTGGGGGGCGGGGTCGGTGCAGGGTAAAGTACACTGAGGTGGGGGGCTGGATCGGTGCAGGGTACAGTACCCTGAGGTAAAGAGACATGACGACATTACCTCTGCCCTGGCTGCCCCGGTAGAGTCCATGAGAGCTGGAAATACTGCCATCGGATCCTCTTGTCTCTGGAAGTAAAAGTGAGACACAAGGTATTAATATCATTAAATCGGCGATTAATAAATTACTGGTAAATAACTCATCTTGCTGGAATCAAGTGGCAGGTTAGGTCCATGCACGCAGGACGACCATGCGCTGCACTAGTTTGGTGCAGTCCGTTCTCTTCGCATGCAGCACCCCTGCAGCACAGACGTACTCCAGCAAGAGCCCCCTGCTGTGCTGAACCCCCTGCAGCACAGACGTACTTCAGCAAGAGCCCCCTGCTGTGCTGCAGCCGCCCTGCAGCACAGACGTACTCCAGCCAGAGGCCCCTGCTGTGCTGCAGCCCCTCTGCAGCACAGATGTACTCCAGCAAGAGGCCCACTCCAGCAAGAGGCCCCTCCCCTCCTGCAGCACAGACGTACTCCAGCAAGAGCCCCCTGCTGTGCTGCAGTCCCCCTGCACCAGCAAGAGACCCCGGCTGTGCTGCAGCCCCCTGCAGCACAGACGTACTCCAGCAAGAGGCCCCTGCTGTGCTGCAGCTCCCCTGCAGCACAGACATACTCCAGCAAGAGCCCCCTGCTGTGCTGAACCCCCATGCAGCACAGACGTACTCCAGCAAGAGCCCCCTGCTGTGCTGAACCCCCATGCAGCACAGACGTACTCCAGCAAGAGCCCCCTGCTGTGCTGAACCCCCCTGCAGCACAGATGTACTCCAGCAAGAGCCCCCTGCTGTGCTGCAGCCGCCCTGCAGCACGGACGTACTCCTGAAAGAGGCCCCTGCTGTGCTGCAGCCCCTCTGCAGCACAGATGTACTCCAGCAAGAGGCCCCTGCTGTGCGGCAGCCCCCCTGCAGCACAGACGTACTCCAGCAAGAGGCCCCTCCCCCCTGCAGCACAGATGTACTCCAGCAAGAGGCCCCTGCTGTGCTGCAGCCCCCCTGCAGCACATACGTACTCCAGCAAGAGGCCCCTGCTGTGCTGCAGCCCCCTGCAGCACAGACGTACTTCAGCAAGAGGCCCCTGATCCCTGCTGTGCTGCACCCCCTGCAGCACAGACGTACTCCAGCAAGAGGCTCCTGATCCCTGCTGTGCTGCACCCCCTGCAGCACAGACGTACTCCAGCAAGAGGCACCTCTTGTGCTGCAGCCCCCCTGCAGCACAGACAAACTCCAGCAGGCGGGTCCTGCTCTCCTGCAGCCACCCTGCAGCACAGACGTACTCCAGCAGGAGAAAGAGTGACTGCCACCCACTCTCCCACCATGAGAAAGAGTGACTGCCACATACTCGCCCGCCAGTAGAAAGAGTGACTGCCAGATACTCTCACACCATGAGAAAGAGTGACTGCCACATTACCCTCCCACCAGGAGTTAGAGTGACTGCCACATTACCCTCCAACCAGTAGAAAGAGTGACTGCCACATACTCTCCCACCAGGAGTAAGAATGACTGTCACATACTCTCCCACCAGGAGTAAGAGTGACTGCCAGATACTCTCCCACCAGGAGTAAGAGTGACTGCCACATACTCTCCCGCCAGTAGAAAGAGTGACTGCCAGATACTCTCACACCATGAGAAAGAGTGACTGTCACATTACCCTCCCACCAGGAGTTAGAGTGATTGCCACATTACCCTCCAACCAGTAGAAAGAGTGACTGCCACATACTCTCCCACCAGGAGTAAGAATGACTGTCACATACTCTCCCACCAGGAGTAAGAGTGACTGCCAGATACTTTCCCACCAGTAGAAAGAGTGACTGCCACATACTCTCCCACCAGGAGTTAGAGTGACTGCCACATTACCCTCCAACCAGTAGAAAGAGTGACTGCCACATACTCTCCCACCAGGAGTAAGAGTGACTGCCAGATACTCTCACACCATGAGAAAGAGTGACTGTCACATTACTCTCCCCATCCAGAGATGGGACGACCGTCAATTTTGATTCAGGATTCACAACAAGATCATGAGAATTGCTCAGCTCCCTTTTCAGCTGCCCCACCTGCTCTGGTTTCGATGTTCAGCCCACCCTGGCTCCGTATGAAGCAGATGTTGCCCCGGCTGCTCTGGTTTCCATGTTCAGCCCACCCTGGCTCAGAGCAGATGTTGCCACGGCTGTGCTGGTTGCTATGTGCGCCCCACCCTGGCTCAGTTAGAGCAGATGTTGCACCAGCTGTGCTGGTTCCTATGTGCGCCCCACCCTGGCTCAGTTTAAAGCAGTAGTTGCCCCGGCTGCTCTGGTTTCCATGTTCAGCCCACCCTGGCTCAGTTAGAGCAGATGTTGCACCAGCTGTGCTGGTTTCCATGTTCAGCCCACCCCGGCTCAGTTAGAGCAGATGTTGCCCCGACTGCTCTGGTTTCCATGTTCAGCCCACCCTGGCTCAGTTTAAAGCCGATGTTGCCCCGGCTGCTCCGGTTTCCATGTTCAGCCCACCCTGGCTCAGTTTAAAGCAGATGTTGCCCCGGCTGCTCTGGTTTCCATGGTCAGCCCACCCTGGCTCAGTTAGAGCAGATGTTGCACCAGCTGTGCTGGTTTCCATGTTCAGCCCACCCCGGTTCAGTTAGAGCAGATGTTGCCCCGACTGCTCTGGTTTCCATGTTCAGCCCACCCTGGCTCAATTTAAAGCAGATGTTGCCCCGGCTGCTCTGGTTTCCATATTCAGCCCACCCTGGCTCAGTTAGAGCAGATGTTGCACCAGCTGTGCTGGTTCCTATGTGCGCCCCACCTTGGCTCAGTTAGTGCAGATGTTGCACCAGCTGTGCTGGTTCCTATGTGCGCCCTACCCTGGCTCAGTTAGAGCAGATGTTGCACCAGCTGTGCTGGTTCCTATGTGCCCCCACCCTGGCTCAGTTAGAGCAGATGTTGTCCTGGCTGTTCTGGTTTCCATGTTCAGCCCACCCTGGCTCAGTTAAAGCAGATGTTGCACCAGCTGTGCTGGTCCCTATGTGCGCCCCACCCTGGCTCAGTTAGAGCAGATGTTGCACCAGCTGTGCTGGTTCCTATGTGCGCCCCATCCTGGCTCAGTTAGAGCAGATGTTGCCCCAGCTGCTCTGGTTTCCATGTTCAGCCCACCCTGGCTCAGTTAAAGCAGATGTTGCACCAGCTGTGCTGGTTCCTATGTGCGCCCCACCCTGGCTCAGTTAGAGCAGATGTTGCACCAGCTGTGCTGGTTCCTATGTGCGCCCCATCCTGGCTCAGTTAGAGCAGATGTTGCCCCAGCTGCTCTGGTTTCCATGTTCAGCCCACCCTGGCTCAGTTAGAGCAGATGTTGCACCAGCTGTGCTGTTTCCTATGTGCGCCCCACCCTGGCTCAGTTAGAGCAGATGTTGCACCAGCTGTGCTGGTTCCTATGTGCGCCCACCCTGGCTCAGTTAGAGCAGATGCTGCACCAGCTGTGCTGGTTCCTATGTGCCCCATCCTGGCTCAGTTAGAGCAGATGTTGCCCCAGCTGCTCTGGTTTCCATGTTCAGCCCACCCTGGCTCAGTTAGAGCAGATGTTGCACCAGCTGTGCTGGTTCCTATGTGCGCCCCATCCTGGCTCAGTTTAAAGCAGATGTTGCACCAGCTGTGCTGGTTCCTATGTGCGCCCCACCCTGGCTCAGTTAGAGCAGATGTTGCACCAGCTGTGCTGGTTCCTATGTGCGCCCCACCCTGGCTCAGTTAGAGCAGATGTTGCACCAGCTGTGCTGGTTCCTATGTGCGCCCCATCCTGGCTCAGTTTAAAGCAGATGTTGCACCAGCTGTGCTGGTTCCTATGTGCGCCCCACCCTGGCTCAGTAAGAGCAGATGTTGCACCAGCTGTGCTGGTTCCTATGTGCGCCCCACCCTGGCTCAGTAAGAGCAGATGTTGCACCAGCTGTGCTGGTTCCTATGTGCGCCCCACCCTGGCTCAGTTAGAGCAGATGCTGCATAGTCTTGGAATACAGACACTAATGTTGGGCAGTAACATGGAACATGCAGGGTGTTTAAAACTTCACAAGAATCAGAAACAGAGTTCACTTACGAATGAGATGGCAATGCCCGGAGGGCCCTGAAAGAGACAATGAGATACGGTGTAAGGATCCGCCTGGTGCTTTACTGAGCAGATGCGCTGGAAGCAGGCAGCAAAGACCAGCACTGACAGCAGGGTTCCCTCAAGACTGATACACAGGTACAGCAGGAAAGGAATACGAGTCGAGATAGGGAGATGGGGCTGGGAGGCAGCAGGGGAGACGAGGGCAAGATGCTGAGAAAAATGTGGTAGGAAGAAGAGCAGAGTGGGAGGAGAGCAGGAGGAGCGAGGATAGCAGCGGAAGGCGGCAGAGGAGGGAGGGTGGCGGGGAGACGGTGCCCGGACGTGGGCAAGAGTGGGAGAAGGTAAGGCAATGCGTAGCATGAGAGGCGACAGTGGAGAAGGAGACGGGAAACACGGGCAGCAGTTAGACTAGGCAAGGGCATCGGTAGGAGGAGCAGTTGGGTAGTCGCTGGACCAGTGTTTTCAGATATCAAAGCTGGAAGAGATGTGGGCAGCTGTGACTCTGTACCACTGGGGGTGCTATGCATGGTTAGTGGGGGGTACTGTAGGTCTGCAGCTTTTCCAGAATGTACCTACCGGTGGTCCTGGGTGCCCACGGGGGCCAGGAGGACCCTACAAGAAAGAAACGCAGACATTAGAACAAACCCTTCAAACAGACTGAAGACAGAATGCAAGCCCCGTCCTCTGAAATCTTCCCTCATTCCAAGGCACCCACAAGGCCCTAAATTCAGCAGCAAACATCTAAGGCTTGAGTCTGATGTAGTCTGGAGTGACCCAGCAGAGCTCTATGGTCCCAGGACCCAAGCACAGAAACAATGTCCTTCTGAAGTTACAGTGACCCTTGTCATGCCCTGCTGCAGAGGGGGCTCTCATGCCCTGCTGCAGAGGGGGCTCTCATTCCCCGCTGCAGAGGGGGCTCCCATGCCCTGCTTCAGAGGGGGCTCTCGTGCCCTGCCGCAGAGGGGGCTCTCGTGCCCTGCTGCAGAGGGGGGTCTAGTGCCCTGCTGCAGAGGGGGCTCTCATACATCTTTGATTGGAATCTGGAGTGCCCTTATAAGTCCCTAGTATATGGTATACTATGTACCCAGGGCATAGGTACCTCAGAGGCCTACCAGGGGCTGCAGCATGTATTGTGCCACCCCTGGAAGGCCATCTACAATGACACCACAGGTCTGCTACTGCAGCCTGGGTAAGGTGGTGCATGCACCCCTTACTGTGATATAGGTTACCTATGTCACTACATATATACACACATATAAACCTATAAGTCACTCCTATGGCAGGCCTTATCAATCCTGAAGGCAGAGTGCTTGGTTCTTATGTGAGAGGGTGCCCTGCATGAGCAGAGCCCCTCTGCAGCGTTCGGAGACCCTTCTCTGATGCTGTTTGTAGTGCAGCCTGACCATATACTCTTAAGTGCATTATATCCTCGCGGTACAATGCTAACTTTGGACTGGCTGCACCAAAACATGTCGTGTTTGGTGTCAAACATCTTGGAATACTACCCCCCCCGCCAGTCCTGGCGGCGGGGGTAGCATTCCACCCTTCCAGAGGGAGAGACATGTACACACCGGGCTACCCGGTAACTTCTTTCCAGAGCCCTAACATCACAAAATGGATGCCGCTGCCATAGACACGGGTCTGGCCTCCTGCTGCTGACTGAAACTCCGGCAGGGGAGGCCTGGACAATAGGTTTCCTGTCGTAGGGAGGTGTAACCACCTCCCCAGACAGGATAATGTGTATTGGGGCTGGGCGGGAGCAATCTCTGGTGCTCAGAAGTCCTGCACTGGGGGCACACTTGGTGTCCCTGTGCATATGCCAGTTCAAACCGGTTGCAGGGGCTACCTGCCCCTGCTCTGGCGCGAAACTGGACAAAGGGAATGGGTGTAACCACCCCTCTTCCCTGATCCTCCCATAGGTGGGTCCCCAGAGTATGTCCAACCCCCTAACTTAGTATAAGTATGGGACCCCAGTCCTTAGGACTTTAGATTACCCTGGACGAAACTCTGACACTGAATCCTGGACCTTCGACGCTCTACTTTAAGATTAGAGGACTGAAGAATCTCCCTTGGGGTCAAGGAGTGACTCCCCTGCTTGGCAGGCACCTAAGAAGCAATTGTCCGGTCTGCATCGCCGAAGCTCCCGCCGGACGCCGAAGTCTTTGCATCACCAGAGGTGGATTTCCAGACTTCCCCGAGGCTGCCCTGAGTCCCCAGCGAAGCCGAGGCCCGTAGCTGTCGTAGGTAACGTGGAACCGTGACCCCTGGACAACGAGAACTTTTGCAAGTGCATCCTCTTCCTGGTCTCCCACGAAGTTGTGCTTTGGGCTCCGAGTAGCCCCCGCCTCCAGCACCGAATGCACCGAAGATCACTGGCCTCCACTCCACGAGTGTCCTGTGAGCCAGCTCCAAGTGCGTCCACTTGAGGCTCCTTCGCGGTCGCTAGTCCGTTGGCTAGTGGGCCCTCCCGAAGGCAACTCTTCTTTTGATTGGGCTTCCCTGGTTGCTCCAGACGTGCCTTGACTTACCCTCGCTGGGTGAGTCCCCCAGACCGTGCTGGTCTGCATCAACGTCCTTTCTTTGTTTCTACGAGACTTGCCGTTGCCAAGGCTTGTTGGGTCCAATCCGGTCGCCGACACCCCTGCAATCGACAGACGTCGTGGGACAGCTCGAATCCAGCTCCTGGTTGTCGTCGACACCTCCTGGACCTCATGGCTGAAGAGTCAAGACGACCGTCAACCTACCTGAAGCACCCTACATCGGTGGGCATCTGCTCATCACCTTCCTGGTCACTGGCTAGTGACCCAGACTCTGTCCCCTCTGCTTTCAGGTTCTTCAGATCTTCGATCCACCCTTGGATCCACCCGAACACTTTCGACTTGGCCGCCAGCAGCACTTTGCAGCAGATCGCCATTGAAAACGACGACGAAACCCGACCCCGAAAGACACCTATGCACCCGGCTTCCCTGGGTGAGGTAACTCGAGTACTCCGGTGCTCCCGTGTGTATAGACTCTAGAACGACCTAGTTCTAAAGGGGTTTACTCCAAGTCCTCCTCTAAGTGTACTTTTTCTTTAAAACTCGAACCGCGACAATCCCCATAGAAGTCAACGGCGGCTCGCGGCTGTGTTCTCACACTGTACGCGTCCCCCGTGGGTCCCCTGTGTCACTACCTTGGGTGGTTCCTTGAGGGCCAATCACTTCTACAGGCTCTAGGCCCTGTGTCTAGCTCAGTCGTGGTTCTTATACCACTTTATTGGTATATGGTTTGGTACGCCCCTAGGGCTCAAACGTGTATTTGTGCTATTACTGTTGATAACTGACTTGTAACTTATGTACTTCAAACTCTAGCCTCATAAAGAGACTAGAGGGGTGTGTTTAAGACTAAATACATATATTTTAAATATATACCTGGTGTGGTCCTCTTTCATTTGGTCACTCAAGAGATTATAGACTGGTAAAACAAGCTGCTTTACATTCCTTCAAGACTTAGCCTGAAGGCTGCTCTCCATAGCTACCACTAGGATAGCTTTCAATAAAGGTTGTCTTTAACCTATCTCCAATAAGGGGTTGTTTGGACTGGTGCAAGGTGCCCACTATAATTTGTGGACAGCATATACCAGGCCAACTTCTCACACCCCGCTGCAGAGGGGGCTCCCATGCCCTGCTGCAGAGGGGGCTCTCGTGCCCTGCTGCAGAGGGGGCTCTCGTGCCCTGCTGCAGAGGGGGCTCTCGTGCCCTGCTGTAGAGGGGGCTCCCGTGCCCTGCTGCAGAGGGGGCTCTCGTGCCCTGCTGCAGAGGGGCTCCCGTGCCCCGCTGCAGAGGGGCTCTCGTGCCCCGCTGCAGAGGGGGCTCTCCTGCCCCGCTGCAGAGGGGGCTCTCCTGCCCTGCTGCAGAGGGGGCTCTCATGCCCTGCTGCAGAGGGGGCTCTCATGCCCTGCTGCAGAGGGGGCTCTCATGCCCTAAAGGGGGCTCCCATGCCCTGCTGCAGAGGGGGCTCTCATGCCCCGCTGCAGAGGGGGCACTCATGCCCCGCTGCAGAGGGGGCTCTCATGCCCTGCTGCAGAGGGGGCTCTCATGCCCTGCTGCAGAGGGGGCTCCAGTGCCCTGCTGCAGAGGGGGCTCTCGTGCCCCGCTGCAGAGGGGGCTCTCGTGCCCGGCTGCAGAGGGGGCTCTCGTGCCCGGCTGCAGAGGGGGCTCCCATGCCCTGCTGCAGAGGGGGCTCTCGTGCCCTGCTGCAGAGGGGGCTCTCATGCCCTGCTGCAGAGGGGGCTCTCATGCCCTGCTGCAGAGGGGGCTCTCATGCCCTGCTGCAGAGGGGGCTCCCCCTGCTGCAGAGGGGGCTCTCATGGCATGCTGCAGAGGGGGCTCTCATGGCCTGATGCAGAGGGGGCTCTCATGCCCTGCTGCAGAGGGGGCTGTCATGCCCTGCTGCAGAGGGGGCTCTCATGCCCTGCTGAAGAGGGGGCTCTCGTGCCCTGCTGCAGAGGGGGCTCTCGTGCCCTGCTGCAGAGGGGGTGTAGGAGAGTAGGATCTGCTTCACATGGGTACCCCCACTTTTTGCTGATGCTTCACTGTTTTTCGACATTAGTCTGGCTGGGGCCCTGCTAATCAGAACCCCAGCCTAGCTGCTTCCTCTCTAAAATGGTTTCCATGTGCCTTAGGCACATCACTGATTGGAATCTGGAGTGCCCTTATAAGTCCCTAGTATATGGTATACTATGTACCAAGGGCATAGGTACCTCAGAGGCCTACCAGGGGCTGCAGCATGTATTATGCCACCCCTGGAAGGCCATCCAAACTGACACCACAGGTCTGCTACTGCAGCCTGGGTAAGGTGGTGCATGCACCTCTTACTGTGATATAGGTTACCTATATCACTAAATACATACACACATATAAACCTATAAGTCACTCCTAAGGCAGGCCTTATCAATCCTAAAGGCAGAGTGCATGGTTCCTATGTGAGAGGGTGCCCCTGCATGAGCAGGGCCCCTCTGCAGCGTTCGGAGACCCTTCTCTGATGCTGTTTGTAGTGCAGCCTGACCATATACTCTTAAGCGCATTATAACCTCGCGTTAAATGCTAACTTTGGAATGGCTGCACCTAAACATGTCGTGTTTGGTGTCAAACATCTTGGAATACTACCCCCCGCCAATTCTGGCGGCGGGGGTAGCATTCCACCCTTCTAGAGGGAAAGACATGTTAACTCTGGCTAGCCCGGTAACTTCTTTCCAAAGTCCTGGCATCACAAAATGGATGCTGCTGCCACAGACACGAGTCTGGCCTCCTGCTGCTGGACGAAACTCCGGCAGGGGAGGCCTGGAGAATAGGTTTCCTGTCCCAGGGAGGTGTGACCACCTCCCCAGACAGGATAATGTGTATTGGGGCTGGGCGGGAGCACTTTCGGGTGCTTTGAAGTCCTGCACTGGGGGCACACTTGGTGTCCCTAGTGCATACCCCAGTTCAAACCGGATCAGGGGCTTGCAGCCCCTGCTTTGGCGCGAACTGGACAAAGGGAAAGGGGTGTAGCCACCCCTCTGCCCTGATCCACCCATAGGTGGGGCCACAGAGTAGTCCAAACCCTAAACTTAGTATAAGTATAGGAACCCAGTCCTTAGGACTTTAGATTATCCCTGGACTAAACTCAAACAGAATCCTAGACCTTCGACGCTCTACTCACGATTAGAGGACAGAAGAATCTCCCTTGGGGTCAAGGAGTGACTCCCCTGCTTGGCAGGCACCAAAGAAGCATCTGTCCGGTTCGCATTTCTGAAGCTCCCGTCGGACGCCGAAGTCATCGCATCACCAGAGGTGGATTCTCAGACTTCCCCGAGGCTACCCTGAGTCCCCAGCAAAGCTGAGGCCCGTAGCTATCGTGGGTGACTTGAGACCGTGACCCCTGTACACCGAGCACATTTGCAAGTGCATCCTCTTCTGGGTCTCCCACGAAGTCGTGCTTTGGGCTCCGAGTAGCCCTAGCCTCCAGCACCAACTGCACCGAAGATCACTGGCCTCCACTCCACGAGTGTCCTGTGAGCCAGATCCACGTGCGACGTCTCGAGGCTCCTTCGCGGTCGCTAGCCCGTTGGCTAGTAGCCCTTAACGAAGGCCAATCTTTTTCTTACTTGGCATCCTGGTTGCTCCAGGCCTGCCCTCACTTACCCTCGCTGGGTGAGTTCCCCAGACCTTGATGGTCTGCACCATCGACGATCTTCCTCTGCATCGAGACTTGCCGCTGCCAAGGCTTGTTGGGTCCAATCCGGTCGCCGACACCTCAGCACTCGACAGACATCGTGTACCAGCCCGAATCCTGCTCCTGGTCGCCGACAACGCCTCCTGGACCTCGTGGCTGAAGAGTCAAGACGACCGTCAACGCACCTGAAGCACTCGACATCGGTGGGCATCTGTCCATCGCCTTCCTGGTCACTGGCTAGTGACCCAGACTCTGTCCCCTCTGCTTTCAGGTTCTTCAGATCTCCGATCCACTCTTGGATCCACCCGGACACTTTCCACTTGGTCGCCAGCAGCACTTTGCAGCAGATCGCCATTCAAATCGACGACGAAACCCGACCCCGAATGGCACCTATGCACCCGGCTTCCTGGGTGAGGTAACACGAGTACTCCGGTGCTCCCGTGGGTAGAGACTCTTCAAAGTACTAGTTCTCAAAGGGTTTGCTCCAAGTCCTCCTTTAAGTGTCCCTTTTCTCTAATTTCCTGATCGCGACTTTCTCCATAGAAGTCAACGGCGTATCGCGGTTGTGTATTTACACTGCACGCGTCCCCCGTGGGTCCCCTGTGTCACTACCTTGGGTGGTTCCTTGTGGTCCAAGCACTTCTAGAGGCTCTAGGCCTAGTGTCTAGTTCAGTCGTGGTTCTTATACCACTTTATTGGTATATGGTTTGGTACGCCACTAGGGCCCAAACGTGTATTCAATCAATCAATCAATCATGTCACTTATAAAGCGCACTACATACCCGCGAGGGTCTCAAGGCGCTGGGGGAAGAGGGGGTGGTGCTGCTACTGATCGAAGAGCCAGGTCTTGAGGAGTCTTCTGAAGGCTAGTAGGTCTTGGGTCTGTCGGAGGTTGGTGGGGAGGGTGTTCCAGGTCTTGGCGGCGAGGTGGGAGAAGGATCTGCCGCCGGCGGTCGTTTTCCGGATGCGGGGGACTGTGGCGAGGGCGAGGCTGGTCGAGCGGAGCTGGCGGGTGGGGGTGTAGAAGCTGAGTCGTCTGTTGAGGTAGGCTGGTCCGGAGTTGTGGAGTGCTTTGTGTGCGTGGGTGAGGAGCTTGAAGGTTATCCTCTTGTTGACAGGGAGCCAGTGCAGGTCTCTCAGGTGGGGTGTGATGTGGCTGCGTCGGGGGATGTCGAGGATAAGACGTGCAGAGGCGTTCTGGATGCGTTGCAGCCGTCTCAGGAGCTTAGCCGTCGTTCCTGCGTAGAGGGCGTTTCCGTAGTCCAGCCTGCTGGTGACGAGGGCCTGGGTGACTGTTTTTCTTGTTTCGGTGGGGATCCACTTGAAGATCCTGCGGAGCATTCGGAGGATGTTGAAGCAGGATGAGGAAACGGCGTTGACCTGCTTAGTCATGGAGAGGGTGGGGTCGAGGATGACCCCTAGGTTGCGTACGTGGTCGGTGGGTGGCGGGGCTGTTCCCAGTGATGTTGGCCACCAGGAGTCGTCCCAGGCTGAAGGGTTGGAACCAAGGATGAGGACCTCCGTCTTGTCCGAGTTCAGCTTCAGGCGGCTGGTCCTCATCCATTCGGCGACGGCCTTCATTCCTTCGTGGAGGTGGGCTTTGGCGGTGTGAGGGTCTTTGGTGAGGGAGAGGATCAGCTGGGTGTCGTCGGCGTAGGAGATGATGTTGAGGTTGTGCTGTCGGGCGACGTGGGCGAGGGGTGCCATGTAGATGTTGAACAGCGTTGGGCTGAGGGAGGAGCCTTGGGGTACGCCGCAGATGATCTTGGTGGCCTTGGATCGGAAGGGGGCGAGGCGGACGCTTTGTGTTCTGCCGGAAAGGAAGGATGTGGTCCAGTCCAGGGCCTTCTCTTGGATCCCGGCGTCGTGAAGGCGTGTTCGTAGTGTGTGGTGGCAGACCGTGTCGAAGGCGGCTGATAGGTCCAGGAGGATGAGGGCTGCTGTTTCTCCGTTGTCTAGCAGGGTCCTGATGTCATCGGTGGCGGCGATGAGGGCGGTTTCGGTGCTGTGGTTGCTGCGGAAGCCGGACTGGGAAGGGTCCAGGATGTTGTTCTCCTCGAGGTAGCGGGTCAGTTGTTTGTTGACGATTTTCTCGGTGACCTTCGCGGGGAACGGGAGCAGAGAGATGGGTCGGAAGTTCTTGAGGTCCTTGGGGTCTGCCTTGGGTTTCTTGAGTAAGGCGGTGATCTCGGCGTGCTTCCAGCTTTCCGGGAAGGTTGCTGTCTCGAAGGAGATGTTGATTATTTTCCGGAGATGGGGCGCGATGGCTGTACTGGCTTTGTTGAAGATGTGGTGAGGGCACGGGTCTAGCGGTGAACCGGAGTGGATGGTGTTCATGATCTCGCTGGTGTCCTCGTCGTTGATGTTGGTCCAGGAGAGCAGGCGGTTGGTGGTTGTGGGGGCAGTGGTCTCGGTGGTTGCCGGGGCGGTCGTGGTGTTGAAGCTGTCGTGGATGTCGGCGATTTTGCGGTGAAAGAAGGTGGCCAGTGAGTCGCACAGGTCTCGCGATGGCTGGATGTCGTTGGTGTTGGAGCTGGGGTTGGAGAGTTCCTTCACGATGTTGAAGAGCTCTTTGCTGTTGTGTGCGTTGTTGTCTAGGCGGTCTTTGAGTGAGGCCCTTTTGGCGGATCTGATGAGGTGATGGTGACTGCGGGTGGCGCTCTTGTGGGCGGCGTAGCTGTCCGCTGTCCGTTCGTGGAGCCAGATCTTCTCCAGTTTTCGGCATGTTCGTTTGGAGGCCTGGAGGTCTTCGGTGAACCAGGTGGCTTTCTTGCTGGTGTGGCTGTTGGGCGGATTCTTGAGCGGGGCGAGGGTGTTGGCGCAGTCGTCGATCCACTGTCTGAGGTTGCGGGCGGCGGTGTCGGGGTCGGAGGGTTCGGCGGGTGGGCTCAGGGCGAGGGTTGTGGTTAGCTGGTCTTCCGTGACTCTGCTCCAGCAGCGGCGAGGCATTTGTTCGGTGCGGTGGTGCGTGGTGGGCTTCCTGTAGGTGAAGTGGATGCAGTGGTGGTCAGTCCAGTGGGGTTCGGAGGTGTGGTTGAAGGAGACATGTGGGCTTGCGGAAAAGATGGAGTCTAGCGTGTGGCCGGCGGCGTGCGTGGGTGTAGTCACGAGCTGTCTGAGTCCGAGGGTGGCGAGGTTGTCGATCAGGGTGGTGGAGTTGGTGTCCTTGTTGTTCTCGAGGTGGAAGTTCAGGTCCCCGAGGAGAATGTAGTCCATGGAGGCGATGGCGTGTGTGCTGACGAAGTCAGCGATGGAATCGCTGAACTGTGGTCGGGGTCCGGGGGGTCTGTAGATGAGGGTTCCTCTGAGGGTGGTGTTGGGATCGGTGTGGATCTGGAAGTGCATGTGTTCGGCGGTGCTGAGGGTGTCGTCGGTGTTGGTTGAGACTCTGAGGGTGTTCCTGTGGACGATGGCGATGCCTCCTCCGACTCCGTTAGTGCGGTCCCTGCGGGTGATCTTGTATCCGTCCGGGATGGCAATGGCGATGTCGGGGGCTGAAGCGGGATTCAGCCAGGTCTCCTTCAGGAATGCGACGTCTGGGGAGGTTGAGTCGAGAAGGTCCCAGAGTTCGATGGCGTTTTTGCGGGCGGAGCGGGTGTTGAGGAGGATGCATCTGAGGTAGTTGGGTTCTTTCCTGGGCGGTGGTTTGGCGGGGCGGGTGCTGGCGAAGCTGCAGTTCCGGCAGGTGAAGGGCCCTTGGGTGCGCTCGGGGTGGCCTGGTAGCAGGCGTGATCTTTTCCGGGGTTGAGTGCGTGGAGGGTGCTGGCGTCGTATCGGCGTCTGTTGATGTGGCGGGCGCGGGGATGCCCGGACCAGGGGTCTGGCGCTGGGCGCGGTCACGGCGCGGACGGGCGCAGACGGGCTTGCCTTAGGCGCGCCTTCGGCGCGCCAGCAGCGCGGCGCGCGCAGCGGCCGCCATAAATGGGGAGGTGGGAGGGAGGAGCAGGGAATGGGGCAGCGAATGGGCAGTGAGGGGCGGGGCCGCAGGGGCGCAGCGGCGGGAAACAGGCACAGAAGGGAAAACGAGCACAATCAGGGGCAGCAAGGGGGCACAGAAAGGAAAAACAGAGCACAATCAGGGGCAGCAAGGGGGCACAGAAAGGAAAAAAACGAGCACAATCAGGGGCAGCAAGGGGGCACAGAAAGGAAAAAACGAGCACAATCAGGGGCAGCAAGGGGGCACAGAAAGGAAAAACGAGCACAATCAGGGGCAGCAAGGGGGCACAGAAAGGAAAAACGAGCACAATCAGGGGCAGCAAGGGGGCACAGAAAGGAAAAACGAGCACAATCAGGGGCAGCAAGGGGGCACAGAAAGGAAAAACGAGCACAATCAGGGGCAGCAAGGGGGCACAGAAAGGAAAAACGAGCACAATCAGGGGCAGCAAGGGGGCACAGAAAGGAAAAAAAACGAGCACAATCAGGGGCAGCAAGGGGGCACAGAAAGGAAAAACGAGCACAATCAGGGGCAGCAGCAGGGCACACAGACGGAGCTGTGTGGTGGGGGAGCGACCTACCAGTCAAGGTCAGGGGTCCTTCTAACTTATGTACTTCGAACTCTAGCCTCATAAAGAGACTAGAGGGTGTGTTTAGCAATAAATACATATATTTTGAATATATACCTGGTGTGGTCCTCTTTCATTTGATCACTCAAGAGATTATAGACTGGTAAAACAAGCTGCTTTACATTCCTTCAAGACTTAGCCTGAAGGCTGCTCTCCATAGCTACCACTAGGATAGCTTTCAATAAGGTTGTCTTTAACCTATCTCCAATAAGGGGTTGTTTGGACTGGTGCAAGGTGCCCACTATAATTAGTGGACAGCATATGCCAGGCCAACTTCTCACAGGGGGCTCTCATGCCCTGCTGCAGAGGGGGCTCTCATGCCCTGCTGCAGAGGGGGCTCCCGTGCCCTGCTGCAGAGGGGGCTCTTGTGCCCTGCTGCAGAGTGGGGTTCCCGTGCCCTGCTGCAGAGGGGGCTCTTGTGCCCTGCCGCAGAGGGGGCTCTCGTGCCCTGCTGCAGAGGGGGCTCTCGCGCCCTGCCGCAGAGGGGGCTCTTGTGCCCTGCTGCAGAGGGGGCTCCCCTGCACTGCTGCAGAGGGGGCTCCCGTGCCATGCCGCAAAGGGGCTCTCGTGCCCTGCCGCAGAGGGGCTCTCGTGCCCTGCCGCAGAGGGGGCTCTAGTGCCCTGCTGCAGAGGGGGCTCCAATGCCCTGCTGCAGAGGGGCTCTCATGCCCTGCTACAGAGGGGGCTCTCGTGCCCCGCTGCAGAGGGGGTCTCGTGCCCTGCTGCAGAGGGGGCTCCCGTGCCCTGCTGCAGAGGGGCTCTCGTGCACTGCTGCAGAGGGGGCTCTTGTGCCCTGCTGCAGAGGGGCTCCCGTGCCCTGCTGCAGAGGGGCTCTCGTGCCCTGCTGCAGAGGGGGCTCTCGTGCCCTGCTGCAGAGGGGGCTCTAGTGCCCTGCTGCAGAGGGGGCTCTCGTGCCCTGCTGCAGAGGGGGCTCTCGTGCCCTGCTGCAGAGGGGGCTCTCGTGCCCTGCTGTAGAGGGGGCTCCCGTGCCCTGCTGCAGAGGGGGCTCTCGTGCCCTGCTGCAGAGGGGGCTCCCGTGCCCCGCTGCAGAGGGGGCTCTCGTGCCCCGCTGCAGAGGGGGCTCTCCTGCCCTGCTGCAGAGGGGGCTCTCATACATCTTTGATTGGAATCTGGAGTGCCCTTATAAGTCCCTAGTATATGGTATACTATGTACCCAGGGCATAGGTACCTCAGAGGCCTACCAGGGGCTGCAGCATGTATTGTGCCACCCCTGGAAGGCCATCTACAGAGGGGGCTCTCGTGCCCCGCTGCAGAGGGGGGTCTCGTGCCCTGCTGCAGAGGGGGCTCCCGTGCCCTGCTGCAGAGGGGGCTCTCGTGCACTGCTGCAGAGGGGGTCTCGTGCCCTGCTGCAGAGGGGGCTCCCGTGCCCTGCTGCAGAGGGGGCTCTCGTGCACTGCTGCAGAGGGGGCTCTTGTGCCCTGCTGCAGAGGGGGCTCCCGTGCCCTGCTGCAGAGGGGGCTCTCGTGCCCTGCTGCAGAGGGGGCTCTCGTGCCCTGCTGCAGAGGGGGCTCTAGTGCCCTGCTGCAGAGGGGGCTCTAGTGCCCTGCTGCAGAGGGGGCTCTCGTGCCCTGCTGCAGAGGGGGCTCTCGTGCCCTGCTGTAGAGGGGGCTCCCGTGCCCTGCTGCAGAGGGGGCTCTCGTGCCCTGCTGCAGAGGGGGCTCCCGTGCCCCGCTGCAGTAGGGGGCTCTCGTGCCCCGCTGCAGAGGGGCTCTCCTGCCCTGCTGCAGAGGGGGCTCTCATACATCTTTGATTGGAATCTGGAGTGCCCTTATAAGTCCCTAGTATATGGTATACTATGTACCCAGGGCATAGGTACCTCAGAGGCCTACCAGGGGCTGCAGCATGTATTGTGCCACCCCTGGAAGGCCATCTACAGAGGGGCTCTCGTGCCCCGCTGCAGAGGGGGTCTCGTGCCCTGCTGCAGAGGGGGCTCCCGTGCCCTGCTGCAGAGGGGCTCTCGTGCACTGCTGCAGAGGGGGCTCTCGTGCCCTGCTGCAGAGGGGGCTCCCGTGCCCTGCTGCAGAGGGGGCTCTCGTGCCCTGCTGCAGAGGGGGCTCTCGTGCCCTGCTGCAGAGGGGGCTCTAGTGCCCTGCTGCAGAGGGGGCTCTCGTGCACTGCTGCAGAGGGGGCTCTCGTGCCCTGCTGCAGAGGGGGCTCCCGTGCCCTGCTGCAGAGGGGGCTCTCGTGCCCTGCTGCAGAGGGGGCTCTCATGCCCTGCTGCAGAGGGGGTCCCCTGCTGCAGAGGGGCTCTCATGGCCTGCTGCAGAGGGGGCTCTCATGGCCTGCTGCAGAGGGGCTCTCATGGCCTGCTGCAGAGGGGGCTCTCATGGCCTGCTGCAGAGGGGCTCTCATGCCCTGCTGCAGAGGGGGCTCCAATGCCCTGCTGCAGAGGGGGCTCTCATGCCCTGCTGCAGAGGGGACTCTCATGCCCCACTGCAGAGGGGGGTCTCGTGCCCTGCTGCAGAGGGGGCTCCCGTGCCCTGCTGCATAGGGGGCTCTCGTGCCCTGCTGCAGAGGGGGCTCTCGTGCCCTGCTGCAGAGGGGGCTCCCGTGCCCTGCTGCAGAGGGGGCTCTCGTGCCCTGCCGCAGAGGGGGCTCTCGTGCCCTGCCGCAGAGGGGGCTCTCGTGCCCTGCTGCAGAGGGGGCTCCCTTGCCCTGCTGCAGAGGGGGCTCCCGTGCCCTGCCGCAGAGGGGGCTCTCGTGCCCTGCCGCAGAGGGGGCTCTCGTACCCTGCTGCAGAGGGGGCTCTAGTGCCCTGCTGCAGAGGGGGCTCTCATGCCCTGCTGCCTGCAGAGGGGGCTCTCATGCCCTGCTGCAGAGGGGGCTCTCATGCCTTGCTGCAGAGGGGGCTCTCATGCCCTAACGGGGGCTCCCATGCCCTGCTGCAGAGGGGGCTCTCATGCCCCGCTGCAGAGGGGGCTCTCATGCCCTGCTGCAGAGGGGGCTCTCGTGCCCTGCTGCAGAGGGGGCTCTCATGCCCTGCTGCAGAGGGGGCTCCAATGCCCTGCTGCAGAGGGGGCTCTCGTGCCCTGCTGCAGAGGGGGCTCTCATGCCCTGCTGCAGAGGGGGTTCCCCCTGCTGCAGAGGGGGCTCTCATGGCCTGCTGCAGAGGGGGCTCTCATGGCCTGCTGCAGAGGGGGCTCTCATGGCCTGCTGCAGAGGGGGCTCTCATGGCCTGCTGCAGAGGGGGCTCTCATGCCCTGCTGCAGAGGGGGCTCTCATGCCCTGCTGCAGACGGGGCTCCCCCTGCTGCAGAGGGGGCTCTCATACCCTGCTGAAGAGGGGGCTCTCATGCCCTTCTGCAGAGGGGGCTCACATGCCCTGCTGCAGAGGGGGCTCTCATGCCCTGCTGCAGAGGGGGCTACCATGCCCTGCTGCAGAGGGGGCTCTCATGCCCTGCTGCAGAGGGGGCTCTGCCAGCGATAGCCAGGGCAGTAACAGAACAGAGGGAGCTGCAGACTGAGCCTCAGAAACCTTGACACGAGCCCCCACCTGCCGACGCTCGGCCAGTGGAGGGAGGGTCTTAGATGACTGAACATTATACATTACGCATGTCATTCTCCTCCATAATATGCCCACTACTCGTTCAGTGACAGAGAGGGTGGTCCTACAACTGAGGCCGGCACTCAGCCAGTGACAGAGAGGGTGGTCCTATAACTGAGGCCGGCACTCAGCCAGTGACAGAGAGGGTGGTCCTATAACTGAGGCCGGCACTCAGCCAGTGACAGAGAGGGTGGTCCTATAACTGAGGCCGGCACTCATCCAGTGACAGAGAGGGTGGTCCTTTAACTGATGATGGCACTCATCCAGTGACAGAGAGGGTGGTCCTTTAACTGAGGCCGGCACTCGGCCAGTGACAGAGAGGGTGGTCCTATAACTGAGGCCGGCACTCATCCAGTGACAGAGAGGGTGGTCCTATAACTGAGGCTGACACTCATCCAGTGACAGAGAGGGTGGTCCTATAACTGAGGCTGACACTCATCCAGTGACAGAGAGGGTGGTCCTATAACTGAGACTGGCACTCGGCCAGTGACAGAGAGAGGGGTCCTATAACTGAGGCCGGCACTCGACTAGTGACAGAGAGGGAGGCCCTATAACTGAGGCCGGCACTCGGCCAGTGACAGAGAGGGTGGTCCTATAACTGAGGCTCACACTCATACAGTGACAGAGAGGGTGGCCCTATAACTGAGGCCGGCACTCGGCCAGTGACAGAGAGGGTGGCCCTATAACTGAGGCCGGCACTCGGCCAGTGACAGAGAGGGTGGTCCTATAACAGAGGCAGAGACTCGGCCAGTGACAGAGAGGGTGGCCCTATAACTGATGACGGCACTCATCCAGTGACAGAGAGGGTGGTCCTATAACTGAGGCTGACACTCATCCAGTGACAGAGAGGGGCGTCCTATAACTGAGGCTGACACTCATCCAGTGACAGAGAGGGTGGTCCTATAACTGATGACGGCACTCATCCAGTGACAGAGAGGGTGGTCCTTTAAGAGGCTGAGACTCGGCCAGTGACAGAGAGCGTGGTCCTACAACTGATGACGGCACTCATCCAGTGACAGAGAGGGTGGTCCTATAACTGAGGCTGACACTCATCCAGTGACAGAGAGGGGGGTCCTATAACTGAGGCCGGCACTCATCCAGTGACAGAGAGGGTGGTCCTATAACTGATGACGGCACTCATCCAGTGACAGAGAGGGTGGTCCTATAACTGAGGCTGACACTCATCCAGTGACAGAGAGGGGGTCCTATAACTGAGGCCGGCACTTATCCAGTGACAGAGAGGGGGGTCCTATAACTGAGTCTGACACTCATCCAGTGACAGAGAGGGTGTCCTATAACTGAGACTGGCACTCGACCAGTGACAGAGAGGGTGGTCCTATAACTGAGGCTGACACTCATCCAGTGACAGAGAGGGTGGTCCTATAACTGAGGCTGACACTCGACCAGTGACAGAGAGGGTGGCTCTATAACTGAGGCCGGCACTCGGCCAGTGACAGAGAGGGTGGTCCTATAACAGAGGCTGAGACTCGGCCAGTGACAGAGAAGGTGGTCCTATAACTGATGATGGCACTCATTCAGTGACAGAGAGGGTGGTCCTATAACTGAGACCAGCACTCGGCCAGTGACAGAGAGAGGGGTCCTATAACTGAGACCGGCACTCGACTAGTGACAGAGAGGGAGGCCCTATAACTGAGGCCGGCACTCGGCCAGTGACAGAGAGGGTGGTCCTATAACTGAGGCCGGCACTCGGCCAGTGACAGAGAGGGTGGCCCTATAACTGAGGCCGGCACTCGGCCAGTGACAGAGAGGGTGGTCCTATAACAGAGGCCGGCACTCGACTAGTGACAGAGAGGGAGGCCCTATAACTGAGGCCGGCACTCGGCCAGTGACAGAGAGAGGGGTCCTATAACTGAGACCGGCACTCGACTAGTGACAGAGAGGGAGGCCCTATAACTGAGGCCGGCACTCGGCCAGTGACAGAGAGGGTGGTCCTATAACTGAGGCCGGCACTCGACTAGTGACAGAGAGGGAGGCCCTATAACTGAGGCCGGCACTCGGCCAGTGACAGAGAGGGTGGCCCTATAACTGATGACGGCACTCATCCAGTGACAGAGAGGGTGGTCCTATAACTGAGGCTGACACTCATCCAGTGACAGAGAGGGGCGTCCTATAACTGAGGCCGGCACTCATCCAGTGACAGAGAGGGGGGTCCTATAACTGAGGCTGACACTCATCCAGTGACAGAGAGGGTGGTCCTTTAAGAGGCTGAGACTTGGCCAGTGACAGAGAGCGTGGTCCTACAACTGATGACGGCACTCATCCAGTGACAGAGAGGGTGGTCCTATAACTGAGGCTGACACTCATCCAGTGACAGAGAGGGGGGTCCTATAACTGAGGCCGGCACTCATCCAGTGACAGAGAGGGTGGTCCTATAACTGATGACGGCACTCATCCAGTGACAGAGAGGGTGGTCCTATAACTGAGGCTGACACTCATCCAGTGACAGAGAGGGGGGTCCTATAACTGAGGCCGGCACTCATCCAGTGACAGAGAGGGTGGTCCTATAACTGATGACGGCACTCATCCAGTGACAGAGAGGGGGGTCCTATAACTGAGGCCGGCACTTATCCAGTGACAGAGAGGGGGGTCCTATAACTGAGTCTGACACTCATCCAGTGTGAGAAAGTGCCATCTTTCTTACATGGTATGCCCCCACTTTTTGCTGAATGGCTGATGTACTTTGACTGAGTGTGCCCTGGGCTCCTGCCAACCAGGTACCCAGGGCCTGTGTTCCTTCCCTAAAATTGCATTGATACCTACCCCCAATTGACATCCCTGGCCACAGGTCAGCCCCTGGTAAATGGTACCATGGGTACCCAGGGCACTGTGACCAGGGAAGGCCCCTAAGGGCTGCAGCACTTGTTGTGCCACCCTTAGGGACCCTGCACCTTTACACACACACACTGCCTTTGCAGGCTGCGTGTCTTGGTGCAGAACAAAAGTGAAGAGTCGACATGGCTCACATCCCTGTGTGCCATGCCTACCAGCCACTGCCCTGGCCTAGGTCAGCCACCCCTCTAGCTGGGTGCACTATGCCAGTGGTGAGGGCATAGAGGCATGAGCCCTGTGCCCCTACAGTGCCCAAGTCCATTCTTGGGCATTGTAAGTGCAGTGCTGCCATTAAGAGTATATGGTGCTGGGAGTCTGTCATTACGAACTCCACAGCACCATAATGGCCCCACTGAAGACTAAGAAGTTTGGTATCAAACTTCTCAGCACATTAAACCCCCACTGATGCCAGTGTGGGATTTAATGTAAAACTCACTCCAGAGGGCATCTTAGAGATGCCCCCTGAAACCAACCCGACCTCCAGTGTCCGGACTGAGTGGCTGCCCAGGCTGCCACCACCAGACATGTTTCTGGACCCCTGGGTCGAGAGCCTCTGCTCTCAGGGGCCTGAAACAATGCACATCCCGGGACGAGGTGCCAAAGCCTCCTCCCCCAGGATGGGCAGGGGGAGCTTCAAAGGCCTGCCGCCTTTGGAGTTTCCCCAGACCATTTGCTGCTTCCAGCAAACTGGTCCCCACTGGTTCTACCCCCACTCCTGGCGGGAGAACCGGCGGGAAAACCAGAAGCAGGAAATGGGTTGTGCCCACCTCTGCCAACTCCACCCCTAAGGTGGGGGAGGCGAGGTGAAGCACAAACTCGAGTCCCCGCCATCTTGAGGATGGGGGGACCTGACCAACCAGGGACAGGCTCCTGCCCCCTCCCACTGGAGAGGAACAGAATAGGGGGTGTACCCACCCCAGGGAAGGGACCCATTGGTCCCTGCCCTTACCTACCTGTAACCACCCCTAAATTTAGTATTTAGGGGCTCCCTGAACCTTCCTTCCGGAGTTCCCAAATCCGAAAACAAGAAGAGAAGACGAAGCAAGAAGACCAGCCGTGCAGCTGCTAAAAAGGAGGCGACAACAACTGACTTGGCCTCAGCCCTACCGGCCTGTCGACCTCTGAACCTGCTCCTGCGGAATCCCGGCCTCAGCAACCTCACAAACCCCGGAGGACCTGACTTCTGTGCTACAGCCTTCGACCCAGGGACTCCCACGAGCAGTGGTACTGCTCAAAAGAAAACCTACCAAAGACCCGGCCCTGGCACGGAGCCGCGAAACCTGCACACTCTGCACCCGCCGAGTCCAGCCTGTGCCTGAGTGACCAAAGACCTCGAGGACGTCCCCCGGCGATTCTGACCTGGAATCCAGTGGCCAAGGACCCTCCTCGACGACCCAGACGACGCCTGCAGCCTCAGGACAAGGGACCCCTCCAACCGCGACCAGCAGGGGGTAAGATTTCCCGACCTCAAAAGACACCCCTGCACCCGGCGCCCCACGGCCCCCTGTGCCCAACTCCTGGGTGTCAACCTATCCTCCAAGACCCCAACTTACCTCCTGAAGTGTTGGTCGTCCCTGAAGAATCACCGTCCCCGAGCCTGCAGCCTTTCTTCACCTTTCACGACCTCTATTGTTTAACATTGAGCGCCCGACGGCTCAAAAGCACCCTGCACCCAGCCGCCCGAGTGCCCCTGGAAGTGCAACCTCTATCCTAACCTACTTCCCTACTTGCCCTGAGCAAGTGACCAGGAGCCCAGCTCCCACAGTCGCGTGGCCTGCTTGCCAGCAGCCACCAACCCGGGGCCCCCCGCCTGCCATAGGATAACATTGGGCCTTCTCACTCTGCACCCGGCCGCCCCTGTGCCGCTGAGGGTGTAAAAACTGTACTTACCTGATCCTGGGGGACCCCTGAGTCTTACCCAGAACCTTAACCCTGCCAGTCAAGTACTTACCCGAAATCCGATAACTCACTTTTCTTCCATAGGGTTCCATTGACTGGTTTTCTGCGAAATTTCTTCTAAGTGTGGAGTTCTGAAACTTTAGAATATTCACCAAAAATCAACCGAGTCACGAAAACGAAAATACTCACCTAGTATTAGGAGGGGCCTCAGTGCTGGACCCGAGTGCCCAACACTGGCCCTAAAAAGTAATCGCAACGTTACTTACCGTTAACTCACTTTTCTTTCATAGGGATCCATTGACTGGTTTTCTGTGAAATTTCTTCTAAGTGTCGATTTCTGTATTTTACAAATATTCTTTAAAAATCGAACAAACTACAAAAACGTAATTACTTACCTGTTGCACAAGTTACTAACTTGTGTAACGATATATCTGTAAGAGACAGTAGTTAGTGATAGATTCCTTACCTTAGAATATCCCCAGGCGTCAGGCTGGATCCGGAAAGTTTTGCGTAGCAGTACCCTTGCGCGTCGGTAGGCGGCGTCGTGCGGCTCCGCGTCCGTCGTCGGCGTCGTGATCGCCGGGATGACGTCGCGGGCAGTACTTAGGCGCCGCCCCTGCGCGCTGACGTCAGTTCTGTACACGACTTTCCGCGCCAGGAACGCAGAGCCATGCAAGAAGCTGACACAGGTGTCTGAAAAATACTAGGGCCCTGAAAGGGATGTCCTTAACCCTAGAAATCAGTTCGCAGAACGGGGAGGATGGGTGGGCGGTAAGGAATCTATCACTAACTACTGTCTCTTACAGATATATCGTTACACAAGTTAGTAACTTGTGCATCTGAAAGAGACACGTTAGTGATAGATTCCTTACCTTAGAATAGATACCCCAGCAATACCAACCCCGGTGGTGGGTCTGCGAACAAAGATCAGACAAGGAAGTCCTGGAGGACAGAACGGCCAAAGAAGCCGTCCCTCCGGACCTGACTGTCAAGGCAGTAATGCTTTGTAAACGTGTGCAGCGAGGCCCACGTAGCTGCCTGACAGATAACCGGCAGCGGAACACCGCGGCCCAAGGCCGTGGTAGCAGCCGTTGCCCTGGTGGAATGGGCACGCAGCCCAACAGGAGGCTCCTTCTTAGCCAAAGAATAGCAGGTCTTGATGCACAAGGTAACCCAGCGGGAGATGGTCCTCTTGTGCACCGCCCGACCTTTTTGGCGCCCACGTAGCCAACAAAGAGCTGGTCATCCACCCGGAAGTGTTTTGTGCGGTCAATATAGAAAGAGAGCGCACGTTTTGGGTCCAGACGGTGGAGCCTCTCTTCCTCTCTGGAAGGATGCGGAGGCGGAAAGAAGGTGGGCAAAGTGATGGTCTGCCCAATGTGGAAAGCAGTAACCACCTTTGGCAAGAAGGACGGACGCGTCCGAAGAACAACCTTGTCTGGATGAACAGACAGAAAGGGAGGTTTGCAAGATAGAGCCTGGAGCTCACTCACCCGCCGAGCGGAGGTGATGGCCACCAGAAAGGCTGTCTTCAGAGTCAGAAGACGAAGAGGACAGTTATGCAGAGGCTCAAAGGGAGCGCACATTAAAAAGGTAAGAACTAAGTTCAAGTCCCACTGAGGCATTACAAACGGAACAGGAGGGAAGAGGTGAGTAATGCCTTTTAAGAACCTGTTAACAACAGGGGACTTGAAAAGGGAGGGCTGATCAGGGAGCCTGAGGAAGGCCGAGATAGCACAAAGATAACCCTTGATGGTACCCAGGGCAGAACCCTGTTGGGCCAGAGAGAGAAGGAACAGAAGGACCTCAGAAAGAGGGGCAGAAAGGGGATCCACAGCCTTTGCTGTGCACCATGCCACAAATTTGTTCCACCTGCAGGCGTATACCACCTTAGTGGAGGGACGCCTGGCTGCCAGAATCACATCACAAACTTCGGGAGGCAAGTCGAAAGGAATCAACTGCCGCCGCTCAATCTCCACGCAAGCAGGTGTAGACTGGACAGGTTCGGGTGGAGGACCGTCCCCTGCTGCTGCGACAGAAGATCCTCCCGAAGAGGCAGACGGATCGGGGGATCTATGCTCATATTGAGTAGCTCGGGATACCAAACTCTTCGAGCCCAGTCCGGAGCCACAAGAATGACTTGGGCCCGGTCGTGCCGAATCTTCTTCAACACTCTGGGTAGAAGTGGTATAGGCGGAAAGGCGTACAACAGACCGCAACTCCACTCGCGACGAAAAGCGTCGCCGAGCGAGTGCCGCCTTGGAAATTCCAACGCGCAGAACTGATGACATTGCGCGTTCTCTTCGGTGGCGAATAGATCTAACCAAGGCTCTCCCCACTGTAGAAAGAGTCCTTGCGCCACTTCCGAGTGAAGACGCCATTCGTGATCCATCATGCACCTGCGGCTGAGTTCGTCCGCCCTGGCGTTCAGAGAACCTGCCAGGTGTTGAACCATCAGGAACATGCCCTGATGTTCCAGCCAGGTCCAGAGGCGCAGAGCCTCCTGACAAAGGGTCCAAGACCCCACCCCGCCCTGTTTGTTGCAGTACCACATGGCGGTGGTGTTGTCTGTGAACACCTGCACTACCTTCCCTTTGACAGAGGGAAGGAATGCCTTGAGTGCAAGCCGGATCGCCCGGAGCTCCAGAAGGTTGATATGGAGCCGGGACTCCGCCGGAGACCAGAGGCCTCTGATCTCCGCCTCTCCCATGTGACCGCCCCATCCCAGAAGGGACGCGTCCGTCACAACTGTATGCTCTGGCTGGGGAAGGGAGAGGGATCTGCCCATGACCCATTGCCGGTTCGAGAGCCACCACTGCAACTGTTTGGCAGTCCCTCCGAGATCTGGACGTGATCGGACAGGTTGCCCTGGTGCTGCGCCCACTGGAACTTCAGGTCCCACTGCAGAGCCCGCATATGCCATCTGGCATGATTGACCAGCAGGATGCAGGAGGCCATGAGGCCCAGCAGCCTCAGGGTCATCCGTACCGAAACCCAGGATAAAGGCCGAAAGATCGGAATCATAGCCTGAATATCCCGGACTCGCCGTTCGGGAGGATAGGCCCGAAACTGCGTCGTGTCCAGAACTGCTCCGATGAAAAGGAGCTGTGGAGAAGGAATTAGATGCGACTTCGGCACATTGATGGAGAACCCCAGCGAGTGCAGGAGTTCGGCCGTAGTCTGGAGGTGGGAGACGACTGCCTGGGACGAGCCCGCCTTCAGCAGCCAGTCGTCGAGGTAGGGGAAGACTGAAACCCCTGCCCGGCGCAGATGAGCTGCGACCACCGCCATCACTTTCGTGAACACCCGAGGGGCACTGGTAAGGCCAAAGGGGAGCACGGTGAACTGAAAATGCTCGGGGCCTACCGTGAACCGAAGGTAACGCCGGTGGGCCGGCAGGACGGGGATGTGGAAATACGCGTCCTGCAAGTCCAACGCTACCAACCAGTCTCCAGGGTCGAGGGCAGTCAAGACCTGAGCTAGGGTGAGCATCTTGAACTTCTCCTTCCGGAGGAAGCGATTGACGTTCCGGAGGTCCAAGATAGGACGCATGTCCTCCTTGTCCTTTTTGGGCACCAGAAAGTAGTGGGAGTAGCAACCACGCCCTACCTCTGGGGTCGGAACATGCTCGATGGCCCTCTTGGTCAAGAGGGCCGTGACTTCCTTCTGTAGAAGCACCAAGTGATCCCCTGACATGCGGTGGAATTGAGGTGGCATGGCTGGGGGGTGGTCTCGAAGGGGAGGGAGTAGCCCCTTCGGACAATGTCCAAGACCCACCTGTCCGAGGTGATGGTGCGCCAGTGGGGAAGGTGATGGCGGACCCTGCCCTCTACTGGCGTGCCGTGCACCTGAAAGGAGGGACTAGGAGGGCTTGGAGGCCGCGGACGGGTTGGAGGTGGTGGCCTGACCCGCACGCTGGTTGCCCGATCCGCCACGGCGGAATCCACGTCCTCGGCCACGCGAAGACGCCTGCTGCGCGGGCCGGTGGCTGGGCTGCTGACGTGAAGGGGCGCCCCTACCGTGGCCACGATAGGGGCGAAAAGCAGAAGGCAGCGGAGGGCGTGTAGCAGAAAGGCCCAGGGACTTTGCAGTAGCCCGTGAGTCCTTAAAGCGCTCCAACGCATGGTCTGCTTTGGACCCAAAAAGACCGACTCCATCAAAGGGCATGTCCATGAGAGTATTCTGGACATCCCCTGAAAAACCAGTGGTTCTCAGCCAGGCGTGGCGCCGGAGCGCCACCGTCGTCGCAATCGACCTGCCCAGCGAGTCGGCGGTGTCAAGGCCACAACGGATAGTGTATTTGGCCGCATCCCTTCCTTCCGCAATGGCGCGGGAAAGCAGTGCCTGGACCTCCTCAGGGCACTGGGGCAAAACATCCGCCACCGAATCCCACAGGGAGTGGGTATATCGGCCCAAAAGACAAGCGGTGTTAACGGACCGCAAGCCAGCACTGGAGGAAGAAAAACCTTTCTTCCCAAACTGATCCAGGCGTTTGGATTCCCTATCCGGAGGAGCGGTAGGGAAGGCGGTTTGGGAAGCGGAGGCTTGGACAACCAAGCTCTCAGGAGTGGGGTGGACAGAAAGAAACAGGGGGTCGCCCGGAGCGGGGCGATGGCGTCGTGACACGTTCCGATCCACAGGAGCCCCTGTGTTGGGCTTGGACCAGGCGCCCAAAAGAACGTCAGTGAGGGCGTCGTTAAACGGCAGCACAGTCTCCGCAGAGGAGGCTGCCGGCTGAAGCACCTCTGTCAAGATGTTAGTCTTGACCGTCAAAGTAGGGAGCTGGAGACGTAAGGCCCCAGCAGCCCTACGCAACACCGTACCAAAATTGGCCCCCTCCTCCGTAGCCACGGGAGGAGACAGCATGCCAGTGTCAGGAGAAGTATCCAGACCACTGGCCTCCCCTAGACTCTCTGTCCAGTCCTCATCATACTGACAGTTGCGTGTCAGAGGGTCATCAGACCCCTCCCAGTCCTCCTGGTCCTCCTCTGGTTCAAAATAAGGAGGAGGAGGGACATTTGGGACCCAAGGTCCCATCGGCGCCGGAGCCGGCGTCGAGCGACGTCGCTCCGGGTCCATGTCCGGAGCCGGAAGGAACTGGGGACGACGCCGCCCGGAGCCCAGGGCGGCGTCGAGAACGGCACCGGAGACATCGGCGCCGGCGGAGGTGTCGTGAGGTCGACCGGCGTCGATGGGGGTTGTGGAGCCGGGATCGAGGCCGGGGCCGAAGCCGGAGCCGGGATCGAGGCTGGAGGCTCGGGCGACGCCGGGGCCGGAGCCGCCGGCGACGCCGGAGCAACCCCATCAGGGCCCGCGGGGCCCGAAGGCGCACCGGAGGGGCCTGAAGGCCCGAAGAGGCGGGCCATGGCCGACAGGAACTCCTGTACCTTGGCCGGATCCGCCCCCGAACCCGGGAAGGGCGGGTATGACGGGGGCGACTCCACAGGCAAGTCCGGGGCCGCGGGGGCGGGGACGGTGCCGGGAGGGGCCTCAGCCGAGTCGCGAGACCGGCGAGGCGAAGTCCGAGAGCGACGATGCTTCTTGGACTTCTTGTGCTTAGACTTACCGGACGAAGAAGTCGACGACCGGTGTGCACTCCGCGAGCGACCCCTGGACCTCTCACGCGACCGGGGCTTCCGCGGAGCCGAATGCCGGGCCTCGAGGAGCTTTCGAGACCGCTCTCGCAAAGCTTTCGGGTTGAGGGCCTGGCATTCGGGACAAGACTCGGTGTCGTGGCCTCGGCCGAGGCAGAAGAGACACTCCCAATGCGGGTCGGTGACGGACATCATCCGCGCACAGGCGCCGCATCGCTTGAAGCCGGGCATCCCTACGACACCTTAAAGTTGAAAAAAACCAGTGAAAAAATCACCAAAAAGTATGGTCAAAAATTGACCAGGGCACTGCTCTTCCCGGATCTGCGCTTGCTGGCGCGGAAAAAGAAGAACTGACATCAGCGCGCAGGGGCGGCGCCTAAGTACTGCCCGCGACGTCATCCCGGCGATCACGACGCCGACGACGGACGCGGAGCCGCACGACGCCGCCTACCGACGCGCAAGGGTACTGCTACGCAAAACTTTCCGGATCCAGCCTGACGCCTGGGGATATTCTAAGGTAAGGAATCTATCACTAACGTGTCTCTTTCAGATTTAAGTAAATGTCCCAGTGCTGAACCTAGGAGTCCAGCACTGGATTACAAAAGTAACGTAAACATACTTTGCTTGCACACTGTATTTCCTTTCATAGGATAACATTGGTAATTTTACCCAGAAAAGTTTCTAAGTGTCAGCTTTTGAAATATAGTAATATTCTTCAAAAATCACTACAATAACCAAAACGCTTTTTCTTACCTGTTTACAGGAAGTGTCCCAGGACTGAATCCAGGATCCAGTCCTGTGGTTAGAAAAGTGCTCTGCAAAGTAATCAATAGTAATTAAGTATAATTTTCCATTGAGCTCAATGTTGCATTGAATTTGACCCTGTGTTGCCTCTTGCACCAACTGTGATAACCACTATCAACAAAGTCTATTGCCTATCTGTAAGGTGAATAACCAAAGCATCTCATACTGAGAAAGTATATTTTGATCCTATTGTTGGTTCTAAAATAAAACAAGCATATATTTTTTTATATACAAACCATTGGCCTAGAGTTCAGTTCTTGAGTGTGTGGCTTCATTTGCTGACTGAGTGTGTACAACAAATGCTTTACACTGTCCTCTGATACTGCCTTACTGCTCGACCAAGCTACCACTTTGGAGAGTAAGGTTATATCTAACTTTAGCCTCTGTCAACCCTCTGGGGACTGTGGACTCTGTACACCCTGAACCTTACTTAGGTACAGTATATACAGAGCCACTTTCCTACATTGGTGGATCAGCGGTGGGATACAAACTTGCATTTGTTGGACTACTTGGTTACCATCTGATCACACGACAGAACTCTTAAATTGCCTTTAGAATTCTGATTTTTTTAATTGGCATTTTTTTTACCAAATTACTAAAAGTCTTGTTAGGGCCTTGCTTAAGTCCCTGTAGCATCTTAGAAAATAAAAAGTCACTATAGCCAAGGTTAGAGGGGTTAGAATTTTTTTTAAAAAAATGTCTCAAGACAAGAACCCAGCTACTAGTGAAGATAATAATGACATACAGGAACTGGTTGAGGAGCTCGACCTCACCCCTTATCTTCATTTGTCTTTCAAAGAGATAAGGTCCTTATGCAAACTTAAAGATATACCAATGGGCCAGCATCCAACCAAACAAGGGCTCCAGGAGCTCCTGGCTGAGTATGCTAAAGCCCACCCCTCTGAGCATGGTGATGACCCAACAGAGGAGGAAAGGAATGAGGAGGATGGGGATGGTAACCCACCTCCATCACTTCCTAGGGAAGATAGGGTCCCTGCACCCTTAACTCCAAGAATAGACCTCTGGGGACCTAGGGGCCACCTAGGTGGTCCTGGTCCCAGAGAGGACACTGAGGATAGCCTCAGTGAGGAGGACAACTTGTTAGCCAGGTTGGCCAAACGACTGGACCTAGAGACCAGACTCCTGGCTCTAGAGAAGGAAAGACAGGAGATGGGTTTAGCACCCATCAATGGTGGCAGCAATACTAAAAATAAGGATAGGGAGGAAACTTCTGAACCTAAAATCCCCAAAGGGATTGTCCCTAAGTTTGAGGAAGGTGATGACATCACTAAATGGTTCACAGCCTTTGAGAGGGCTTGTGAAATAAGAAGAGTAAAGAAACCTCTGTGGGGGGCACTCCTGTGGGAACTGTTCTCTGGTAACTGCAGAGACAGGCTTCTGACCCTCTCTGGGCCAGAGGCAGGGTCCTATGACCTCATGAAGAGTACTCTGATTGAGGGATTTGGGCTCACTACTGAGGAGTATAGAATTAGATTCAGGGGGGCTCACAAAACCCAGACCCAGTCCTGGATTGACTTCGTGGACTACTCAGTAAAGACACTGGATGGCTGGTTAGCTGGACATAATGTGCATGATTTTTCTGGACTTTACAATTTGTTTATGAAGGAACACATACTAAGTAATTGCACAAATGAAAAGTTGCATCAGCATTTGGTAGACCTAGGTCTAATTTCTCCCCAAGAATTGGGAAAGAAGGCAGACCACTGGGTCAAGACTAGGGTGACAAGGACAACCACTGGGGGTGACCAAAAGAAGGTGGTCACCAAACCCCCCAGGGGAAAGGTGGTGAGAATCCCCAAGATAAAAAGTCTGAGTCTTCCAAAGGGCCCCAAAAACCTGTTCAGGGGGTGGGTCCCAAACTACTCCCTATGTGCCTCAACCCTATAGGGGGAAGAACTTTGATCCCTTGAAGGCCTGGTGTAATAACTGTAAGAAGTCAGGACACCTCACTGTAGACAAAACTTGCCCCCACAACAAAGCCCCTAAGGCACCCAGTACAGCTACTCCTGGGGCAGCAAGTTTACAGATGGGATCAGAAGTGTACCCTGAGCAAATCTGGGAACCCACTGAGGCAAGTCTGGTCTCCCTAGGGGAAGTGGAATTTGCCACTGTAGCTGTGTGGCCACCCAACTTAAAGAAGTATTTGCAATACCCCTGGGTGAATGGAACTAGAGTAGAGGCTCTGAGGGATACAGGTGCCAGTGTCACTATGGTGAGGGACACACTGGTTTCCCCTGAGCAATACTTGATTGGGAAAACTTACCCAGTCACCAATGCTGACAGTGTCACCACTAGTCATCCCATGGCCCTGGTGACATTAGGCTGGGGGGGTTACTGGCCTGAAGCAGGTAGTGGTCTCTCCGAAGTTACCAGCTGCATGTCTGCTAGGAAATGATCTGGAAACCTCAGCCTGGGCAGAGGTAGAGCTAAAGGCCCATGCAGCCATGCTGGGCATCCCTGAATTGGTGTGTGTAAAAACAAGAGCACAGAGCAAAAGGCAGGGTGAAGAAATAGTGTTGGAGCCTGGAATGATGGCCCAGCCTACCAAGAGAAAAGGAAAGAAGACTGGCGGACCAGCTTCTACACAGTCACAAGAGCAGGACCCCTCTCCTCAGGGAGAGAACCTGGAAGCCCCAGAGGGAACTGAGCCCCTAGAGCTTGACCCTTACCAGGTTGAACTCTTGGGCCCAGGGGGACCCTCTAGGGAAGAGCTGTGCCAGGGACAGCAAGACTGTCCCACTCTTGAAAGCCTGAGGCAGCAAGCTGTTTCAGAAGCCAAGGGAGATGTCAGTGGTACCCACAGAGTCTATTGGGAAGAGGGATTACTGTACACTGAGGCAAAAGACCCCAACCCTGGAACCACCAGGAGAGTGGTAGTGCCCCAGAAGTACAGGGAGTTCCTCCTAACTTTGGCTCATGACATCCCCCTAGCTGGACATCTGGGCCAAACCAAAACTTGGGAAAGGCTAGTTAGCCACTTTTACTGGCCCCAGATGCACCAAAAGGTGAAGGAGTTTGTCAGCTCCTGTGTTACCTGTCAAGCCAGTGGCAAGACAGGTGGCCATCCAAAGGCCCCCTGATACCACTACCTGTGGTGGGGGTTCCCTTTGAAAGGGTAGGTGTGGACATAGTGGGTCCACTGGAACCTCCCACAGCCTCAGGGAACAAATTCATACTGGTGGTAGTGGATCATGCCACTAGGTATCCTGAGGCTATTCCCCTTAGGACTACTACAGCTCCTGCAGTAGCCAAAGCCCTCATTGGTGTCTTCACCAGGGTAGGGTTTCCTAAGGAGGTGGTTTCAGACAGAGGTTCCAACTTCATGTCTGCTTACCTGACCCACATGTGGAAGGAGTGTGGGGTGCAGTACAAGTTTACTACACCCTACCATCCACAAACCAATGGCCTTGTTGAGAGGTTCAACAAGACATTGAAAGGCATGATCATGGGGCTCCCTGAAAAACTCAAAAGGAGATGGGATGTCCTACTACCATGCCTGCTTTTCGCTTACAGAGAAGTGCCACAGAAGGGGGTAGGTTTCTCACCCTTTGAACTTCTGTTTGGCCATCCTGTGAGGGGACCACTCTGTCTCGTAAAGGAGGGCTGGGAGAGACCTCTCCAAGAACCCAAACAAGATATAGTGGACTATGTGCTTGGCCTAAGGTCCAGAATGGCTGAGTACATGGAAAAGGCATCCAAGAACCTTGAGGCCAGCCAGGAGCTTCAGAAGCACTGGTATGACCAAAAAGCTGCACTGGTTGAATTCCAACCTGGGCAACAGGTATGGGTTTTGGAGCCAGTGGCACCAAGGGCCCTCCAGGACAGATGGAGTGGCCCTTACCCTATCCTAGAGAAAAGAGTGAGGTCACCTACCTGGTTGACCTGGGCACCAGCAGGACACCCAAAAGGGTTATCCATGTGAACCGCCTAAAACTCTACAATGACAGGGCTGACATCACCATGCTGATGGTGACAGATGAGGAACAGGAAGCTGAGAGTGAACCTCTCCCTGATCTCCTCTCCCACAGCCCAAAAGATGGGTCAGTAGATGGAGTTGTCTTTTCAGACACCCTCACTGCCCAACAGCAGACTGACTGCCAGCAAGTCTTGCAGCAGTATGCTGGGCTCTTTTCCTTGACCCCTGGTCTGACAAACTGGTGTACCCATGATGTGGACACTGGTGACAGTGCACCTGTCAAAAACAAGATCTATCGTCAGTCAGACCAAGTTAAGGAAAGCATCAGAGCTGAAGTCAGCAAGATGCTGGAGCTAGGGGTTATTGAGCCCTCTGAGAGCCCCTGGGCTAGCCCAGTGGTTCTGGTCCCCAAACCTCATCAAAAGGGTGAAAAGAGAGAGATGAGGTTTTGTGTGGACTATAGGGGTCTCAACTCTGTCACCAAGACAGATGCACACCCTATCCCAAGAGCTGATGAACTGATAGACAGATTGGGTGCAGCCAAATACCTGAGTACCTTTGACTTAACTGCAGGGTACTGGCAGATTGGCATGGCCCCAGGAGCCAAACAGAAAACAGCATTCTCCACACCTGATGGGCATTTTCAGTTCACTGTTATGCCCTTTGGTTTAAAGAATGCCCCTGCCACCTTCCAGAGGTTGGTGAATCAAGTCCTTGCTGGGTTGGAGTCCTTTAGTGCAGCTTATCTTGATGATATTGCTGTCTTCAGTTCCACCTGGCAGGATCACCTGGTCCACCTTGGGAAGGTTTTAAAGGCCCTGCAAACTGCAGGCCTAACTATCAAGGCATCCAAATGCCAGATAGGGCAGGGCACTGTGGTGTACTTGGGCCACCTGGTTGGTGGAGGCCAGGTACAACCCTTACAGCCCAAGATCCAGGCTATCCTGGACTGGGTAGCTCCAACAACTCAGACCCAAGTCAGGGCATTCCTTGGCTTGACTGGGTACTACAGGAGGTTTGTGAAGGGATATGGGTCCATTGTGACTCCCCTCACAGAACTCACCTCCAAGAAGATGCCAAAGAAAGTAAACTGGACAGTCTGTTGCCAAAAGGCTTTTGACACTCTGAAAGAAGCAATGTGCTCAGCACCAATTCTAAAAGCACCAGATTATGCCAAGCAGTTCATTGTGCAGACTGATGCCTCTGAGCTAGGGATAGGAGCGGTCCTATCCCAGACCAATGATGAAGGCCAAGACCAACCTGTTGCTTTTATAAGCAGAAGGCTTCTCCCCAGGGAGCAGCGTTGGAGTGCCATTGAGAGGGAGGCCTTTGCTGTGGTCTGGTCCCTGAAGAAGCTGAGGCCCTACCTGTTTGGAACTCACTTCCTAGTTCAAACTGACCACAGACCTCTCAGGTGGCTAATGCAAATGAAAGGAGAAAACCCAAAACTGTTGAGGTGGTCCATCTCCCTACAGGGAATGGACTTTGAAGTGGAACACAGACCTGGCACTGCCCATGCCAATGCAGATGGCCTTTCCAGGTTCTTCCACTTAGACAATGAAGACTCCATAGGGCAAGGTTAGTCTCATCATCTTTCGTTTGGGGGAGTTGTGTGAGAAAGTGCCATCTTTCTTACATGGTATGCCCCCACTTTTTGCTGAATGGCTGATGTACTTTGACTGAGTGTGCCCTGGGCTCCTGCCAACCAGGTACCCAGGGCCTGTGTTCCTTCCCTAAAATTGCATTGATACCTACCCCCAATTGACATCCCTGGCCACAGGTCAGCCCCTGGTAAATGGTACCATGGGTACCCAGGGCACTGTGACCAGGGAAGGCCCCTAAGGGCTGCAGCACTTGTTGTGCCACCCTTAGGGACCCTGCACCTTACACACACACACTGCCTTTGCAGGCTGCGTGTCTTGGTGCAGAACAAAAGTGAAGAGTCGACATGGCTCACATCCCTGTGTGCCATGCCTACCAGCCACTGCCCTGGCCTAGGTCAGCCACCCCTCTAGCTGGGTGCACTATGCCAGTGGTGAGGGCATAGAGGCATGAGCCCTGTGCCCCTACAGTGCCCAAGTCCATTCTTGGGCATTGTAAGTGCAGTGCTGCCATTAAGAGTATATGGTGCTGGGAGTCTGTCATTACGAACTCCACAGCACCATAATGGCCCCACTGAAGACTAAGAAGTTTGGTATCAAACTTCTCAGCACATTAAACCCCCACTGATGCCAGTGTGGGATTTAATGTAAAACTCACTCCAGAGGGCATCTTAGAGATGCCCCCTGAAACCAACCCGACCTCCAGTGTCCGGACTGAGTGGCTGCCCAGGCTGCCACCACCAGACATGTTTCTGGACCCCTGGGTCGAGAGCCTCTGCTCTCAGGGGCCTGAAACAATGCACATCCCGGGACGAGGTGCCAAAGCCTCCTCCCCCAGGATGGGCAGGGGGAGCTTCAAAGGCCTGCCGCCTTTGGAGTTTCCCCAGACCATTTGCTGCTTCCAGCAAACTGGTCCCCACTGGTTCTACCCCCACTCCTGGCGGGAGAACCGGCGGGAAAACCAGAAGCAGGAAATGGGTTGTGCCCACCTCTGCCAACTCCACCCCTAAGGTGGGGGAGGCGAGGTGAAGCACAAACTCGAGTCCCCGCCATCTTGAGGATGGGGGGACCTGACCAACCAGGGACAGGCTCCTGCCCCCTCCCACTGGAGAGGAACAGAATAGGGGGTGTACCCACCCCAGGGAAGGGACCCATTGGTCCCTGCCCTTACCTACCTGTAACCACCCCTAAATTTAGTATTTAGGGGCTCCCTGAACCTTCCTTCCGGAGTTCCCAAATCCGAAAACAAGAAGAGAAGACGAAGCAAGAAGACCAGCCGTGCAGCTGCTAAAAAGGAGGCGACAACAACTGACTTGGCCCCAGCCCTACCGGCCTGTCGACCTCTGAACCTGCTCCTGCGGAATCCCGGCCTCAGCAACCTCACAAACCCCGGAGGACCTGACTTCTGTGCTACAGCCTTCGACCCAGGGACTCCCACGAGCAGTGGTACTGCTCAAAAGAAAACCTACCAAAGACCCGGCCCTGGCACGGAGCCGCGAAACCTGCACACTCTGCACCCGCCGAGTCCAGCCTGTGCCTGAGTGACCAAAGACCTCGAGGACGTCCCCCGGCGATTCTGACCTGGAATCCAGTGGCCAAGGACCCTCCTCGACGACCCAGACGACGCCTGCAGCCTCAGGACAAGGGACCCCTCCAACCGCGACCAGCAGGGGGTAAGATTTCCCGACCTCAAAGACACCCCTGCACCCGGCGCCCCACGGCCCCCTGTGCCCAACTCCTGGGTGTCAACCTATCCTCCAAGACCCCAACTTACCTCCTGAAGTGTTGGTCGTCCCTGAAGAATCACCGTCCCCGAGCCTGCAGCCTTTCTTCACCTTTCACGACCTCTATTGTTTAACATTGAGCGCCCGACGGCTCAAAGCACCCTGCACCCAGCCGCCCGAGTGCCCCTGGAAGTGCAACCTCTATCCTAACCTACTTCCCTACTTGCCCTGAGCAAGTGACCAGGAGCCCAGCTCCCACAGTCGCGTGGCCTGCTTGCCAGCAGCCACCAACCCGGGGCCCCCGCCTGCCATAGGATAACATTGGGCCTTCTCACTCTGCACCCGGCCGCCCCTGTGCCGCTGAGGGTGTAAAAACTGTACTTACCTGATCCTGGGGGACCCCTGAGTCTTACCCAGAACCTTAACCCTGCCAGTCAAGTACTTACCCGAAATCCGATAACTCACTTTTCTTCCATAGGGTTCCATTGACTGGTTTTCTGCGAAATTTCTTCTAAGTGTGGAGTTCTGAAACTTTAGAATATTCACCAAAAATCAACCGAGTCACGAAAACGAAAATACTCACCTAGTATTAGGAGGGGCCTCAGTGCTGGACCCGAGTGCCCAACACTGGCCCTAAAAAGTAATCGCAACGTTACTTACCGTTAACTCACTTTTCTTTCATAGGGATCCATTGACTGGTTTTCTGTGAAATTTCTTCTAAGTGTCGATTTCTGTATTTTACAAATATTCTTTAAAAATCGAACAAACTACAAAAACGTAATTACTTACCTGTTTTAAGTAAATGTCCCAGTGCTGAACCTAGGAGTCCAGCACTGGATTACAAAAGTAACGTAAACATACTTTGCTTGCACACTGTATTTCCTTTCATAGGATAACATTGGTAATTTTACCCAGAAAAGTTTCTAAGTGTCAGCTTTTGAAATATAGTAATATTCTTCAAAAATCACTACAATAACCAAAACGCTTTTTCTTACCTGTTTACAGGAAGTGTCCCAGGACTGAATCCAGGATCCAGTCCTGTGGTTAGAAAAGTGCTCTGCAAAGTAATCAATAGTAATTAAGTATAATTTTCCATTGAGCTCAATGTTGCATTGAATTTGACCCTGTGTTGCCTCTTGCACCAACTGTGATAACCACTATCAACAAAGTCTATTGCCTATCTGTAAGGTGAATAACCAAAGCATCTCATACTGAGAAAGTATATTTTGATCCTATTGTTGGTTCTAAAATAAAACAAGCATATATTTTTTTATATACAAACCATTGGCCTAGAGTTCAGTTCTTGAGTGTGTGGCTTCATTTGCTGACTGAGTGTGTACAACAAATGCTTTACACTGTCCTCTGATACTGCCTTACTGCTCGACCAAGCTACCACTTTGGAGAGTAAGGTTATATCTAACTTTAGCCTCTGTCAACCCTCTGGGGACTGTGGACTCTGTACACCCTGAACCTTACTTAGGTACAGTATATACAGAGCCACTTTCCTACATCCAGTGACAGAGAGGGTGTCCTATAACTGAGACTGGCACTCGACCAGTGACAGAGAGGGTGGTCCTATAACTGAGGCTGACACTCATCCAGTGACAGAGAGGGTGGTCCTATAACTGAGGCTGACACTCGACCAGTGACAGAGAGGGTGGCTCTATAACTGAGGCCGGCACTCGGCCAGTGACAGAGAGGGTGGTCCTATAACAGAGGCTGAGACTCGGCCAGTGACAGAGAAGGTGGTCCTATAACTGATGATGGCACTCATTCAGTGACAGAGAGGGTGGTCCTATAACTGAGACCAGCACTCGGCCAGTGACAGAGAGAGGGGTCCTATAACTGAGACCGGCACTCGACTAGTGACAGAGAGGGAGGCCCTATAACTGAGGCCGGCACTCGGCCAGTGACAGAGAGGGTGGTCCTATAACTGAGGCTGACACTCATACAGTGACAGAGAGGGTGGCCCTATAACTGAGGCCGGCACTCGGCCAGTGACAGAGAGGGTGGCCCTATAACTGAGGCCGGCACTCGGCCAGTGACAGAGAGGGTGGTCCTATAACAGAGGCAGAGACTCGGCCAGTGACAGAGAGGGTGGCCCTATAACTGATGACGGCACTCATCCAGTGACAGAGAGGGTGGTCCTATAACTGAGGCTGACACTCATCCAGTGACAGAGAGGGGCGTCCTATAACTGAGGCCGGCACTCATCCAGTGACAGAGAGGGGGGTCCTATAACTGAGGCTGACACTCATCCAGTGACAGAGAGGGTGGTCCTTTAAGAGGCTGAGACTCGGCCAGTGACAGAGAGCGTGGTCCTACAACTGATGACGGCACTCATCCAGTGACAGAGAGGGTGGTCCTATAACTGAGGCTGACACTCATCCAGTGACAGAGAGGGGGGTCCTATAACTGAGGCCGGCACTCATCCAGTGACAGAGAGGGTGGTCCTATAACTGATGACGGCACTCATCCTGTGACAGAGAGGGTGGTCCTATAACTGAGGCTGACACTCATCCAGTGACAGAGAGGGGGGTCCTATAACTGAGGCCGGCACTCATCCAGTGACAGAGAGGGGGGTCCTATAACTGAGTCTGACACTCATCCAGTGACAGAGAGGGTGTCCCATAACTGAGACTGGCACTCGACCAGTGACAGAGAGGGTGGTCCTATAACTGAGGCTGACACTCATCCAGTGACAGAGAGGGTGGTCCTATAACTGAGGCTGACACTCGACCAGTGACAGAGAGGGTGGCTCTATAACTGAGGCCGGCACTCGGCCAGTGACACAGAGGGTGGTCCTATAACAGAAGCTGAGACTCGGCCAGTGACAGAGAAGGTGGTCCTATAACTGATGATGGCACTCATTCAGTGACAGAGAGGGTGGTCCTATAACTGAGACCAGCACTCGGCCAGTGACACAGAGGGTGGTCCTATAACTGAGACCAGCACTCAGCCAGTGACACAGAGGGTGGTCCTATAACTGAAGCCGGCACTCGACCAGGGACAGAGAGGGTGGTCCTACAACTGAGGCCGGCACTCGGCCAGTGACAGAGAGGGTGGTCCTATAACTGAGGCTGACACTCATCCAGTGACAGAGAGGGTGGCCCTATAACTGAGGCCGGCACTCGGCCAGTGACAGAGAGGGTGGGCCTATAACTGAGGCCGGCACTCGGCCAGTGACAGAGAGGGCCCTATAACTGAGGTCGGCACTCGGCCAGTGACAGAGAGGGTGGCCCTATAACTGAGGCCGGCACTCGGCCAGTGACAGAGAGGGTGGCCCTATAACTGAGGCTGGCACTCGGCCTGTGACAGAGAGGGTGGCCCTATAACTGAGGCCGGCAGTCGGCCAGTGACAGACAGGGTGGTCCTACAACTGAAGCCGGCACTCGGCCAGTGACAGAGAGGGTGGTCCTGAAACTGAGGCTGGCACTCGGCCAGTGACAGAGAGGGGGATCCTATAAGTGAGGCCGGCACTCATCCAGTGACAGAGAGGGTGGTCCTATAACTGAGGCCAGCACTCGGCCAGTGACACAGAGGGTGGTCCTATAACTGAAGCCGGCACTCGACCAGTGACAGAGAGGGTGGTCCTACAACTGAGGCCGGCACTCGGCCAGTGACAGAGAGGGTGGTCCTATAACTGAGGCTGACACTCATCCAGTGACAGAGAGGGTGGTCCTATAACTGAGGCCAGCACTCAGCCAGTGACAGAGAGGGTGGTCCTATAACTGAGGCTGACACTCATCCAGTGACAGAGAGTGTGTCCTATAACTGAGACTGGCACTTGGCCAGTGACAGAGGGGGGTCCTATAACTGAAGCCGGCACTTGACCAGTGACAGAGAGGGTGGTCCTACAACTGAGGCCGGCACTCGGCCAGTGACAGAGAGGATGGTCCTATAACTGAGGCCGGCACTCGGCCAGTGACAGAGAGGGTGGTCCTATAACTGAGGCCGGCACTCAGCCAGTGACAGAGAGGGTGGTCCTATAACTGAAGCTGACACTCATCCAGTGACAGAGAGAGTGGTCCTATAACTGAGGCCGGCACTCGACCAGTGACAGAGAGGGTGGTCCTTTAACTGAGACTCGGACTCACCCGGTGACAGAGGTGGTCCTTTAACTGAGACTCGGACTCATCCGGTGACAGAGAGGGTGGTCCTATAACTGAAGCAGGCACTCATCCAGTGACAGAGAGGATGACAAAGAGGGTGGCCAGTGACCGAGAGGGTGGTCCTATAACTGAGGCCGGCACTCATCCAGTGACAGAGAGGGTGGTCCTATAACTGAAGCCGGCACTCTTCCAGTGACAGAGAGGGTGGTCCTATAACTGAGGCCGGCACTCATCCAGTGACGGAGAGGGTGGACCTATAACTGAAGCTGGCACTCATCCAGTGACAGAGAGGGTGGTCCTATAACTGATGACGGCACTCATCCAGTGACAGAGAAGGTGGTCCTTTAACTGAGGCCGGCACTCGGCCAGTGACAGAGAGGGTATCCTACAACTGAGGCCGGCACTCATCCAGTGACAGAGATGTTGGTCCTATAACTGATGACGGCACTCATCCAGTGACAGAGAGGGTGGTCCTTTAACTGATGACGGCACTCATCCAGTGACAGAGAGGGTGGTCCTTTAACTGAGGCCGGCACTCGGCCAGTGACAGAGAGGGTGGTCCTATAACTGAGGCCGGCACTCATCCAGTGACAGAGAGGGTGGTCCTATAACTGAAGCCGGCACTCATCCAGTGACAGAGAGGGTGGTCCTATAACTGATGACTGCACTCATCCAGTGACAGAGAGGGTGGTCCTTTAACTGAGGCTGGCACTCAGCCAGTGACAGAGAGGGTGGTCCTATAACTGAGGCCGGCACTCATCCAGTGACAGAGAGGGTGGTCCTATAACTGAAGCCGGCACTCATCCAGTGACAGAGAGGGTGGTCCTATAACTGATGACGGCACTCATCCAGTGACAGAGAGGGTGGTCCTTTAACTGAGGCCGGCACTCGGCCAGTGACAGAGAGGGTGGTCCTATAACTGAGGCTGACACTCATCCAGTGACAGAGAGGGGGGTCCTGTAACTGAGGCCGGCACTCGGCCAGTGACAGAGAGGGGGGTCCTATAACTGAGGCCGGCACTCATCCAGTGACAGAGAGGGGGGTCCTATAACTGAGGCTGACACTCATCCAGTGACAGAGAGGGGGGTCCTATAACTGAGGCTGACACTCATCCAGTGACAGAGAGGGGGGTCCTGTAACTGAGGCCGGCACTCGGCCAGTGACAGAGAGGGTGGTCCTAGAACTGATGACGGCACTCATCCAGTGACAGAGAGGGTGGTCCTATAACTGATGACGGCACTCATCCAGTGACAGAGAGGGTGGTCCTATAACTGAGGCCGGCACTCATCCAGTGACAGAGAGGGTGGTCCTATAACTGAAGCCGGCACTCATCCAGTGACAGAGAGGGTGGTCCTATAACTGATGACGGCACTCATCCAGTGACAGAGAGGGTGGTCCTTTAACTGAGGCCGGCACTCGGCCAGTGACAGAGAGGGTGGTCCTATAACTGAGGCTGACACTCATCCAGTGACAGAGAGGGGGTCCTGTAACTGAGGCCGGCACTCGGCCAGTGACAGAGAGGGGGTCCTATAACTGAGGCCGGCACTCATCCAGTGACAGAGAGGGGGGTCCTATAACTGAGGCTGACACTCATCCAGTGACAGAGAGGGGGGTCCTATAACTGAGGCTGACACTCATCCAGTGACAGAGAGGGGGGTCCTGTAACTGAGACCGGCACTCGGCCAGTGACAGAGAGGGTGGTCCTAGAACTGAGGCTGACACTCATCCAGTGACAGAGAGGGTGGTCCTATAACAGAGGCTGAGACTCGGCCAGTGACAGAGAGGGTGGTCCTGTAACTGAGGCTGACACTCATCCAGTGACAGAGAGGGTGGTCCTACAACTGAGGCTGGCACTCGGCCAGTGACAGAGAGGGTGATCCTATAACTGATGACAGCACTCATCCAGTGACAGAGAGGATGGTCCTATAACTGATGACAGCACTCATCCAGTGACAGAGAGGGTGGTCCTATAACTGAGGCCGGCACTCATCCAGTGACAGAGAGGGGGGTCCTATAACAGAGGCTGACACTCATCCAGTGACAGAGAGGGTGGTCCTATAACTGAGGCTGACACTCATCCAGTGACATTGGGCCTGATTCACAGAACTAACTTACTTCAAAAACGTAAACGTAAAGTTTGTACTTTTTAGGTATTCACAGAATACACTTACTCATTTTGGTATTCACAGAATAGTACTAACTTTACGTTTACGTTTTTGACGTAAGTTAGTTCTGTGAATCAGGCCCAGTGGGCCTGATTCACAGAACTAACTTACGTCAAAAACGTAAACGTATACGTAAAGTTAGTACTATTCTGTGAATACCAAAATGAGTAAGTTCATTCTATGAATACCAAAATGAGTAAGTGTATTCTGTGAATACCTAAAAAGTACTAACTTTACGTTTACGTTTACGTTTTTGACGTAAGTTAGTTCTGTGAATCAGGCCCAGAGAGGGGGGTCCTGTAACTGAGGCCGGCACTCGGCCAGTGACAGAGAGGGTGATCCTATAACTGAAGCCGGCACTCATCCAGTGCCAGAGAGGGGGGTCCTATAACTGAGGCTGACACTCATCCAGTGACAGAGAGGGTGGTCCTATAACTGAGGCTGACACTCATCCAGTGACAGAGAGGGTGGTCCTATAACTGAGGCTGACACTCATCCAGTGACATTGGGCCTGATTCACAGAACTAACTTACGTCAAAAACGTAAACGTAAACGTAAAGTTAGTACTTTTTAGGTATTCACAGAATACACTTACTCATTTTGGTATTCACAGAATAGTACTAACTTTACGTTTACGTTTTTGACGTAAGTTAGTTCTGTGAATCAGGCCCAGTGGGCCTGATTCACAGAACTAACTTACGTCAAAACGTAAACGCAAACGTAAAGTTAGTACTATTCTGTGAATACCAAAATGAGTAAGTGTATTCTGTGAATACCTAAAAAGTACTAACTTTACGTTTACGTTTTTGACGTAAGTTAGTTCTGTGAATCAGGCCCAGAGAGGGGGGGTCCTGTAATTGAGGCCGGCACTCATCCAGTGACAGAGAGTGGGGTCCTATAACTGAGGCCGGCACTCATCCAGTGACAGAGAGGGTGGTCCTATAACTGAGGCTGACACTCATCCAGTGACAGAGAGGGGGGTCCTATAACTGAGGCTGACACTCATCCAGTGACAGAGAGGGTGGTCCTTTAAGAGGCTGAGACTCGGCCAGTGACAGAGAGCGTGTTCCTACAACTGAGGCCGGCACTCAGCCAGTGACAGAGAGGGTGGTCCTATAACTGAGGCCGGCACTCATCCAGTGACAGAGAGGGTGGTCCTATAACTGAGGCTGACACTCATCCAGTGACAGAGAGGGTGGTCCTATAACTGAGGCTGACACTCATCCAGTGACAGAGAGGGGGTCCTAGAACTGATGACGGCACTCATCCAGTGACAGAGAGGGTGGTCCTATAACTGAGGCTGACACTCATCCAGTGACAGAGAGGGGGGTCCTATAACTGAGGCTGACACTCATCCAGTGACAGAGAGGGTGGTCCTTTAAGAGGCTGAGACTCGGCCAGTGACAGAGAGCGTGTTCCTACAACTGAGGCCGGCACTCAGCCAGTGACAGAGAGGGTGGTCCTATAACTGAGGCCGGCACTCATCCAGTGACAGAGAGGGTGGTCCTATAACTGAGGCTGACACTCATCCAGTGACAGAGAGGGTGGTCCTATAACTGAGGCTGACACTCATCCAGTGACAGAGAGGGGGGTCCTAGAACTGATGACGGCACTCATCCAGTGACAGAGAGGGTGGTCCTATAACTGAGGCTGACACTCATCCAGTGACAGAGAGGGGGGTCCTATAACTGAGGCCGGCACTCATCCAGTGACAGAGAGGGTGGTCCTATAACTGAGGCTGACACTCATGCAGTGACAGAGAGGGTGGTCCTATAACTGAGGCTGACACTCATCCAGTGACAGAGAGGGGGGTCCTATAACTGAGGCCGGCACTCATCCAGTGACAGAGAGGGTGGTCCTACAACTGAGGCTGACACTCATCCAGTGACAGAGAGGGGGGTCCTGTAACTGAGGCCGGCACTCATCCAGTGACAGAGAGGGTGGTCCTTTAACTGATGACGGCACTCATCCAGTGACAGAGAGGGTGGTCCTATAACAGAGGCTGACACTCATCCAGTGACAGAGAGGGGGGTCCTGTAACTGAGGCCGGCACTCGGCCAGTGACAGAGAGGGTGGTCCTAGAACTGATGACGGCACTCATCCAGTGACAGAGAGGGGGGTCCTATAACTGATGACGGCACTCATCCAGTGACAGAGAGGATGGTCCTATAACTGATGACGGCACTCATCCAGTGACAGAGAGGGTGGTCCTATAACTGAGGCTGGCACTCATCCAGTGACAGAGAGGGTGGTCCTAGAACTGATGACGGCACTCATCCAGTGACAGAGAGGGTGGTCCTATAACTGAGGCCGGCACTCATCCAGTGACAGAGAGGGTGGTCCTATAACTGAGGCCGGCACTCATCCAGTGACAGAGAGGGTGGTCCTAGAACTGAGGCTGACACTCATCCAGTGACAGAGAGGGTGGTCCTATAACAGAGGCTGAGACTCGGCCAGTGACAGAGAGGGTGGTCCTAGAACTGAGGCTGACACTCATCCAGTGACAGAGAGGGGGGTCCTAGAACTGATGACGGCACTCATCCAGTGACAGAGAGGGTGGTCCTATAACAGAGGCTGACACTCATCCAGTGACAGAGAGGGTGGTCCTAGAACTGATGACGGCACTCATCCAGTGACAGAGAGGGTGGTCCTAGAACTGATGACGGCACTCGGCCAGTGACAGAGAGGGTGGTCCTTTAACTGAGGCCAGCACTCGGCCAGTGACAGAGAGGGTGGTACTGTAACTGAGGCCGGCACTCATCCAGTGACAGAGAGGGGGGTCCTAGAACTGATGACGGCACTCATCCAGTGACAGAGAGGGTGGTCCTATAACAGAGGCTGAGACTCGGCCAGTGACAGAGAGGGGGGTCCTGAAACTGAGGTTGGTGCACTCAGTGCACAACATGACCTTGCACTAGCGGCACCACAAACCATTTGCTTCTCCCACGTGGGCTCTGAAGGAAGTATTGGGTTCTTGCAATATGTTTCTGATGCAAAAGAGCTGCTCGTCTGTAACACCAGTTTCCATTAACAACACACCCTGTTCCATGACAGACTATTGCAAAGGGGTCAGAGTTACAACAGACTGAAGGGTGAATACCACCACTGTGATGCATGCTGGGATTGTGGCATCTCTTGGCCGCCTTAAGGTGACAGTGCGGAATTTCCTTTCTATGAGGCTGTATGTCCCCGGGATGCATGAATTCTTTTTTAAATGGGTGAAAATAAGAAAGTCACCAGCAGCGATACAGCTCCATGTATTTTAAACACATTGAATTTTTGATTTTCCAGTGGTTTTCTTTGAAATATCAATAGTTCATTTTGTTAAAATATGAAAGAAAAAAAGATTCCTTTTACATAGACATTGTATGTTTATGGCTGGAGAGATTTCTTTTTCCCAGTTCACAGTGTGTGCTGGGACCCCGTGGCTGTGCACAGATCTTCTAACGTTGGTGAGTATTAATGAAAATGCCAGGATGAGAACTCCTTGCATGGGTGACATTGCTTCACACTTGTTGGGGGATTTGCCGGAGCAGCTGACCTTGGCCTAGGGACCGGGCGGTGGTTTGCTCTCGTTGAATCTCTCCAAGGCTGAGTCAGCCTTCGCTGAGCCATCAAAGGGCACGTCCATGAGGAGGGAGTGTTACACATCCGATGAAGAGCCTGTGGAGTGAATCTAGGCACGGCTGCCCAACCCAGACAGCTGATCAGGTCTAGACCCGCGTGGATTGTGTACTTTGCTGTCTCCTAACCTTCCAAGATCGGTCTAATCTCTTCCGGGACAGCCAGCGGCAGCCAGGTGTGTGCCGCTGTATCCTACACCCTGTCAGTCCCTGCCCAGGAGGCACGAGGTATTAAAAGTCTTTAGAGCGAGACTAGTACTGCAGAATACCCGTTTTGCGAATGTGCCTCTTCGTTTGGACACCCTGCCGGGTGGGGTAGTAGGGAATGAATTAGGGTTTAGGATCTGGAGGATGCCTGTACCACCAAGCTCTTTGGGGAAGGGTGCTGGTGAAGAAAGTTGGGGTCTCCAGGGGCAGGCCTATGTCCTCTTGCCCAGGGCCAGATTGGTAACGCGGGCACTCGGGCAATGCCCGAGGGTCCGGTGTCCAGTTCCAGCTGTGGGCTGCTTTTCTGAGCAGTCTGGGGGGCCGATTTGGCCAGTGTCTGTGTTGTTCGATGCCGCCAGTGGCCCAGTGAGTGACTGAGTGGCGTTTCTGGAGGCAGACGGGCGTCCATTACCTCCCTTTTATCAACGGGCAGAGGTGTCACTCCCTTTCTCTCGCTGGGCTGGCCCATTAGTGTATGCATATTAGGGGGGGCGGAGCCCAAATGGGCTCACTTGTTTTCAGGTGTATTTTACCAGTTTAAAATACTCCGTGAATTTTTTACACCCCCCCCCCCCCATTTTTAGGTCTCGCCTAGCGACGCAGCGCGAAGCGCTGTCGCTAGCGAGACTTATTGTCGTCGACTTGAGTTCGGAAGGGGGACAGGAGATGTGCACTTTCCCAGACAGCCGATGTGCACGCTCACGGCGTGTCTATCAGCTTGGTCCCGGACAGCACATGGGCACGCGCACGGCGTGTCTTTACCACTCGCGGGACGCTGCTTTGCGATTGCGCACGCTCCTCGCAGCCTTGTTCATTTGGGAGCCGAGTAATCCAGGGCGGAGCTATATCTGTAAATGTCTGGTTAGTTTTCCTCTTTATTGCTGTTTTGTCTGTGCCTTAATTGCCCATCTCCCTGTTTAGTAGTCGCTCCCTCTTTGAAACATATTAAACCGTCTGTCACCGTTGTAGCTTATGTGTAATGTTGGCCACCATAACCGGAGGTGAACACGACTGTGTGCAGTGCTGTGAGTTGGGTCTTGCAGGCGAGTTCTCCTCTTCCTGTGGGATTAATCACTGGTGCTCATTTCCTCCCTCACTGGTTTTGTTTGCCCACAGCGCTTCGAAGTCGCCTATAGACTGGAAGACGCTTCACAAAGAGCATTGCATGACTCGAAAGGCGGGGAAACGGGACTGAAATGAAGATAACGGTCGGGGTGGGGGTCGTCTCAAACAGTGGAGGAGGGGGGGAGTTGGTCAAGGGCAGCATAGATAGAGGACCTCGGTAGAGAGCGCATGCGTCTGATAGATGAAGCAGAGTACATAGGGCCGCTACAGCCATGAGCACCGGTGGGCAAGGTAGCAGCGAGGGATAAAAGTGGCCCTGCACCTGGCGTTTCTACCGTACCTTCCTTTACCCAATCCCGTGGGTCTCACGGGTGGCGACGACTCTCGGCGCAGAGCTGGCACGGAGGTTGGCGCCGGGCACACGTCCACAAGGCGCAGGTCTGAACCAGCGTCGGGCTTTGTACAGAGCGGAGGTGGGGCTCCCTCCCTGCACGCCATTAAACACCGCCTTGTCACTATAAAGAGACACCTACTCACGGTCTTAACAGAGACACCGGCACACAGGCTACAGTTCAACCGTAAGGTCACGTAAAGGCCGGGTGGCACTCTACAGTCACCAAGCGCCCACAGCCTGACCCTGCCCCAAAGGGAACTTACAGATTCAGTATCCACCATTTATGCGGAAAACGTGGCGGCAAAATCACTTAATTCCAGTGGCCCTGATCATGAGGCTGCACTTCTTGAAGAGCTGTCGTCAACTAAATTGCGCCAGGTTTGGTTGAGGCGCTCCTGACAGACACAGGGATTCGCTTCAACATCCTGGGTGCACACATGGAGTAGCCTGTTGCCTTTTTTGCACTCCACCTCTACTCTGATGGTGTCCACTCTGTGGGTGTAAGCAGTGCTTTAAATGGAAAAAAATAAGTGCAGGTACTCAACAAAAGGAGCAGTGGGCGGAGTTTAGGGAGGTGCTAAGGTGGGACAAGGGGCGGGGTTAGCTTTTTGACTTTGCCAAGGTTGTATGCACAAAATCTGCATGCATTGTTAGAATGTCAGATGTATCTGTCCATTGGTTATCGCACTAATAACTATATATATGGCACTTACTGATAAGTGTTTATTACTACCCAAAGTAGCCTTTTTAGCATCCTTAAAATAAGAAAAGATTGAGGAAATAACAACGAGGTTCTAAATATATGCCTTCTTGTTTGCAGGCAGGTCCTTGCTGCAGGGTCATAACTCACTAAGCTATATTACAAGGATCTTAACTTTTGACCTGCAGGTAACACAAGACTCTATGCAACAAAAACAGTAATGTTTTGATTTGTTCTACATTCCGTCCATCAATTGTGTGTCTTTTGCTCAGTTTGTACAGCACACACTATACGAGGTAGTTATTTATCAAGATAACCATAAAGGAAATGTGACGTCATCAAATGTTATGCTGTGAAGAAAGGCGCAGCAAGATACTGTGAGGTGACCAGTAGAAGCTCCATAGTTTCTTTTGTGAGTTCGTATGCGTTTGGTATGTGTTTAATTGTATGTGTGCATGTTGTGTATGTCTACCGATGGAATGTGTGTGCTTTGTGTCCGTGCTTGTGGTTTTCACAAGTGTTTGCGTGTGCGTACTTGGGCATGAATCTTTGGTGCATGTACATCTGTGCAGTATGTACTCATCCGTGTCTGTGCATTATGGTTTGTGTGCATGTATCCGTTACTGTGTTGTGTGGTCTCCTTCATTCTTTCTTGTTTGCCGTATTCTATTTGATGTCTCAACCTAAGGGAAATATCCTTTCACTTCATCCACTATGCAGCCCCACAACTAGTCCATTCTCTCCAGCACTTAGATTCTCATCAGTAGCTCTGATCTTGCTTGCATGAGACCCCCATGATTCACCGTTTCCCATCTCTAAATAATTTCCCTGCACCTTCACAGCCCCCTTCTTCTGTGCTTGCTGCTTCTCTATTCTGCTTCCTTTCCTGCTCCTAATCTTCGTGCAGCCCTCAGACCCTCATCTAAAATAAAAGCCATTGTTATTTGCAATGTCAATAGCTCAAACTCGTGTAAATGCGAGACCTATTGCATTGCAAATGCTTGTTATAACATTTTGCCGAAGCAGTGTTTGGGGGAAAGGCAATATGCAAATGTGGGCCACTTTTCTTTTAGCCCGGCCGATTTTTAATCCCAATCCAGCCCTGATCTTGTCCTAGTCTATTTACTGAAGGGAAAGATCCTGGTTTCGACCAAGTATTCGATCCAGTATTCCAAAGAGGGCCTCGTTAAAAGGAAGAAAGGGTTTTTGGTTGGCCTACGCTGGATTGAGAACCTCGGGACCTTGGGACCCTAAGGCGCTCCGCCAGGATCTGATGGGGTACCACATATGTTCTCCACAGCCTCTCTCAGTTGACAGAGTTTGTAAGCAATAGCGGCCACTCGAGGGGGAATCAGAGTGATAACACTGCTAGAGCCTGTTCCGTGGCCTGGATGCACCCAGGGCACTTCGTGGGAAGGGTGTGAGGGGGAGGGGGCAGGGGGGCCAATGGAGATCCCTGCTTCGACTTCTTGTGCTTTTTATGGGATTTCCTTGACTTACCTGAACTCTGTGACTTCGACTTGGAACGCCCATGTGACTGGTCTTGGGTGCGTCTGTGCCCTCGGCCAGGACAGCTTCTTCCTGTGGAGCGCCCCAATGGCTAACTTGACTATTGGTTGACTCTGTGATCCATCTTTGCTGAGCCAGGCACAACTCCGAGTCGTGTGAAGTGCCGAGGCACCAGAAGCAGACACCGTGAGCGTCTGACATCAACATCTGTCAGTGACGCTCAGAGCCAACTTATATCCTGTTGTATTAGGGTCCATATCTTCACACTGTAAAAGGTTTTTGTAGGAAATAAAGTCTGTCTGAGACAGCACTGCTAGATCCGTATCTGCGTTGGAAGGTGCAGAAGAAAGTAACTGACGTCAGCGCGCTGAGGTGGCACATATAACAGGACCCTGGTGTCATATCTGGAGTGGAACAGATCCGACGCAGACAGTGCTTAATTTGGACAAAAAAAGGGCCAGGGACCTCGCTTGGAGGCCACTGTGGCTTGCACCACCCATTGCCCCTGCCAGCACCGCCAATGACCGAACCAACACAACTACTAACCATCACACTCCTACAATTGTGACAATTCACACTATTCTTGGCCCCCAAAGCTGTAAGAATGGCTTGGGCAGCAGCAGGTATTAGTCATTATTATTGTATATTGAATTAATAAAAACTGTTGTGTTCAACTCTAATTGAGACAAACAGCACCACCATGTGGCAGGTTGTCATAACTGCTGGTGTTGATAATGAAGTGCTGGTGATGAGCACCGGAAACCACTGGCTCAAATTAAGCACTGGACGCAGTGCAGCACAACGCCACCTGTCAACACGTGAGAGAATTGCTATAAAGTTTCACAACCTAGCCTGGATTGTGGGGAAATTCACAAGGTGAGAAATCTGTCATTAGAAGTCTTTATAAGAAGCTATTTTCATAATGGTAGGTCTATCTGTCCAATGTAGAAAACGAGAGTACAGATTAAAATCCTAATACTGTAGCTCGGGATTGTGACTAGCTAGAAAAATAATTAAACAACTATTTTTAATAGTTATTAAAAACCCAAATCAATTATTAAGTCAGATTTTTAATATTCATTAAGGAAAAGTAATTTTTAAAAAGGTAGCTTTTCTTTGCCCGATGTTCCTATAGGCTAATGTGCAATTGTTCTCCAACATCTCCCATCCAGTGATTAGCATTCGAGTAGGTGTGAATAAAGTGTGAAATTCCTCCGAGGAGCTACGCAATAGGTCACTGTGATTGACAGGTTGAACTGAATGGACAGAGATGACTCCTCTGAACCCCACAGAATATGTAGGGTGGGGGCTTAGAACATTCTTTTTGACATTACGTTGTCAAATCCAGCTGAGTGTCAAATCCTGCTTCAAAGGTCTGCTGGGGTTTACAAATAACTTTAAACAAACTCGAAAGGAAGAAAACAGGATGGCAAGACAATGCTTGTGTATACCTTGTATGTTGCTAGAAAACCCTGCTTTTGTCCTACCAGACTTCTGTCTCTGGGTTTTACATATAACACTTGGCATGCATTTAAAAGGAAGGAAACAGAATGCCAAGACAATTCTTGTGTATCCACTGTTTAGCTGCAAGAAAACCCTGCTTTTTTCCTACCAGACTTCTGTCTCTGGCTTTATTGGGGGTACAGTGGCCAGACTCAAATTGCACGCAGGTTCCGCTAGAACCGCGACCACATACTATCACTGGCACTTTGTGTTTCTTGTAGCTATTCCTACTTAAAAGTTAAAAAAAAATTATATCTGCAGTGTACCTTACTGGATGTTTGTCATATAGGTGTAATTTTGTTTAAAACATTTTACTCTACTTTTCTGATTCAGTGTGGGATTTTTCTTGGGTTTGCATTTTGACCTTGTGAGAAGTTGGCCTGGTATATGCTGTCCACTAATTATAGTGGGCACCTTGCACCAGTCCAAACAACCCCTTATTGGAGATAGGTTAAAGACAACCTTTATTGAAAGCTATCCTAGTGGTAGCTATGGAGAGCAGCCTTCAGGCTAAGTCTTGAAGGAATGTAAAGCAGCTTGTTTTACCAGATTATAACCTCTTGAGTGACCAAATGAAAGGAGAACCACACCAGGTATATAGAAAATATATGTATTTAGTCTTAAACACACCCCTCTAGTCTCTTTATGAGGCTAGAGTTTGAAGTACATAAGTTACAAGTCAGTTATCAACAGTAATAGCACAAATACACGTTTGAGCCCTAGGGGCGTACCAAACCATATACCAATAAAGTGGTATAAGAACCACGACTGAGCTAGACGCACAAGTTACTAACTTGTGTAACGATATATCTGTAAGAGACAGTAGTTAGTGACAGATTCCTTACCTTAGAATATCCCCAGGCGTCAGGCTGGATCCGGAAAGTTTTTGCGTAGCAGTACCCTTGCGCGTCGGTAGGCGGCGTCGTGCGGCTCCGCGTCCGTCGTCGGCGTTGTGATCGCCGGGATGACGTCGCGGGCAGTACTTAGACGCCGCCCCTGCGCGCTGACGTCAGTTCTGTACACGACTTTCCGCGCCAGGAACGCAGAGCCATGCAAGAAGCTGACATAGGTGTCTGAAAAATACTAGGGCCCTGAAAGGGATGTCCTTAACCCTAGAAATCAGTTCGCAGAACGGGGAGGATGGGTGGGCGGTAAGGAATCTGTCACTAACTACTGTCTCTTACAGATATATCGTTACACAAGTTAGTAACTTGTGCATCTGAAAGAGACACGTTAGTGACAGATTCCTTACCTTAGAATAGATACCCCAGCAATACCAACCCCGGTGGTGGGTCTGCGAACAAAGATCAGACAAGGAAGTCCTGGAGGACAGAACGGCCAAAGAAGCAGTCCCTCCGGACCTGACTGTCAAGGCAGTAATGCTTTGTAAACGTGTGCAGCGAGGCCCACGTAGCTGCCTGACAGATAACCGGCAGCGGAACACCGCGGCCCAAAGCCGTGGTAGCAGCCGTTGCGCCCTGGTGGAATGGGCACGCAGCCCAACAGGAGGCTCCTTCTTAGCCAAAGAATAGCAGGCCTTGATGCACAAGGTAACCCAGCGGGAGATGGTTCGCTTGTGCACCGCCCGACCTTTTGGCGCCCACGTAGCCAACAAAGAGCTGGTCATCCACCCGGAAGTGTTTTGTGCGGTCGATATAGAAGGAGAGCGCACGTTTTGGGTCCAGACGGTGGAGCCTCTCTTCCTCTCTGGAAGGATGCGGAGGAGGAAAGAAGGTAGGCAAAGTGATGGTCTGCCCAATGTGGAAGGCAGTAACCACCTTTGGCAAGAAGGACGGACGCGTCCTAAGAACAACCTTGTCTGGATGGACAGACAGAAAGGGAGGTTTGCATGATAGAGCCTGGAGCTCACTCACCCGCCGAGCGGAGGTGATGGCCACCAGAAAGGCTGTCTTCAGAGTTAGAAGACGAAGAGGACAGTTATGTAAAGGCTCAAAGGGAGCGCACATTAAAAAGGTAAGAACCAAGTTCAAGTCCCACTGAGGCATCACAAACGGAACAGGAGGGAAGAGGTGTGTAATGCCTTTTAAGAACCTGTTAACAACAGGGGACTTGAAAAGGGAGGGCTGATCAGGGAGCCTGAGGAAGGCCGAGATAGCACAAAGATAACCCTTGATGGTACCCAGGGCAGAACCCTGTTGGGCCAGAGAAAGAAGGAACAGAAGGACCTCAGAAAGAGGGGCAGAAAGGGGATTCACAGCCTTTGCTGTGCACCATGCCACAAACTTGTTCCACCTGCAGGCGTATACCACCTTAGTGGAGGGACGCCTGGCTGCCAGAATCACATCACAAACTTCGGGAGGCAAGTCGAAAGGAATCAACTGCCGCCGCTCAATCTCCACGCAAGCAGGTGTAGACTGGACAGGTTCGGGTGGAGGACCGTCCCCTGCTGCTGCGACAGAAGATCCTCCCGAAGAGGCAGACGGATCGGGGATCTACGCTCATACTGAGTAGCTCGGGATACCAAACTCTTCGAGCCCAGTCCGGAGCCACAAGGATGACTTGGGCCCGGTCGTGCCGAATCTTCTTCAACACTCTGGGTAGAAGTGGTATAGGCGGAAAGGCGTACAACAGACCGCAACTCCACTCGCGACGAAAGCGTCGCCGAGCGAGTGCCGCCTTGTAAATTCCAACGCGCAGAACTGATGACATTGCGCGTTCTCTTCGGTGGCGAATAGATCTAACCAAGGCTCTCCCCATTGTTGAAAGAGTCCTTGCGCCACTTCCGAGTGAAGACGCCATTCGTGATCCATCATGCACCTGCGGCTGAGTTCGTCCGCCCTGGCGTTCAGGGAACCTGCCAGGTGTTGAACCATGAGGGACATGTCCTGATGTTCCAGCCAAGTCCAGAGGCGCAGAGCCTCCTGACAGAGGGTCCACGACCCCACCCCGCCCTGTTTGTTGCAGTACCACATGGCGGTGGTGTTGTCTGTGAACACCTGCACTACCTTCCCTTTGACAGAGGGAAGGAATGCCTTGAGTGCAAGTCGGATCGCCCGGAGCTCCAGAAGGTTGATATGGAGCCGGGACTCCGCCGGAGACCAGAGGCCTCTGATCTCCGCCTCTCCCATGTGACCGCCCCATCCCAGAAGGGACGCGTCCGTCACAACTGTGTGCTCTGGCTGGGGAAGGGAGAGGGATCTGCCCATGACCCATTGCCGGTTCGAGAGCCACCACTGCAACTGTTTTGCAGTCCCCACCGAGATCTGGACGTGATCGGACAGGTTGCCCTGGTGCTGCGCCCACTGGAACTTCAGGTCCCACTGCAGAGCCCGCATATGCCATCTGGCATGATCGACCAGCAGGATGCAGGAGGCCATGAGGCCCAGCAGCCTCAGGGTCATCCGTACCGAAACCCAGGATAAAGGCTGAAAGATCGGAATCATAGCCTGAATATCCCGGACTCGCCGTTCGGGAGGATAGGCCCGAAACTGCGTCGTGTCCAGAACTGCTCCGATGAAAGGAGCTGTGGAGAAGGAACCAGATGCGACTTCGGCACATTGATGGAGAACCCCAGCGAGTGCAGGAGTTCGGCCGTAGTCTGGAGGTGGGAGACGACTGCCTGGGACGAGCCCGCCTTCAGTAGCCAGTCGTCGAGGTAGGGGAAGACTGAAACCCCTGCCCGGCGCAGATGAGCTGCGACCACCGCCATCACTTTCGTGAACACCCGAGGGGCACTGGTAAGGCCAAAGGGGAGCACGGTGAACTGAAAGTGCTCGAGGCCTACCGTGAACCGTAGGTAACGCCGGTGGGCCGGCAGGACGGGGATGTGGAAATAAGCGTCCTGCAAGTCCAACGCTACCAGCCAGTCTCCAGGGTCGAGGGCAGTCAAGACCTGAGCTAGGGTGAGCATCTTGAACTTCTCCTTCCGGAGGAAGCGATTGACATTCCGGAGGTCCAAGATAGGACGCATGTCCTCCTTGTCCTTTTGGGCACCAGAAAGTAGTGGGAGTAGCAACCACGCCCTACTTCTGGGGTCGGAACATGCTCGATGGCCCTCTTGGCCAAGAGGGCCGTGACTTCCTTCTGTAGAAGCACCAAGTGATCCCCTGACATGCGGTGGAATTGAGGTGGCATGGCTGGGGGGTGGTCTCGAAGGGGAGGGAGTAGCCCCTTCGGACAATGTCCAAGACCCACCTGTCCGAGGTGATGGGACGCCAGTGGTGAAGGTGATGGCGGACCCTGCCCTCGACTGGCGTGCTGTGCACCTGAAAGGAGGGACTAGGAGGGCTTGGAGGCCGCGGACGGGTTGGAGGTGGTGGCCTGACCCGCACACTGGTTGCCCGAACCGCCACGGCGGTATCCACGTCCTCGGCCACGCGAAGGCGCTTGCTGCGCGGGCCGTTGGCCGGGCTGTTGACGTGACTGGGCGCCCCTTCCGTGGCCACGAAAGGGGCGAAAAGCAGACGTGAGCGGAGGGCGCACAACAGCAAGGCCCAGGGACTTGGCAGTAGCCCGCGAGTCCTTGAAACGCTCCAGCGCATGGTCTGCCTTCGAACCAAAAGACCGACTCCATCAAAGGGCATGTCCATGAGTGTATTCTGGACATCCCCTGAAAAACCAGTGGTTCTCAGCCAGGCGTGGCGACGCAGCGCCACCGTCGTTGCAAGCGATCTGCCCAGCGAGTCGGTGGTATCAAGGCCACAGCGTATGGTGTATTTAGCCGCATCACGCCCTTCCGCAATGGCGCGGGTAAGCAGTGTCTGGACCTCCTCAGAACACTGCGGCAAAACAGTCGCCACCGAATCCCACAGGGAGTGGGTATATCGGCCCAAGAGGCAAGCGGTGTTAACGGACCGCAAGCCAGCACTGGAGGAAGAGAAAGCCTTCTTCCCAAAGTGATCCAGGCGCTTGGATTCCCTATCCGGAGGGGCGGTAGGGAAGGCGGTTTGGGAGGCAGAGGCTTGGACAACCAAGCTCTCAGGGGTGGGGTGTTGGGAGAGAAACAGGGGGTCGCCCGGAGCAGGGCGATGGCGTCGGGCCACGTTCCTATCCACAGGAGCCCCTGTGGTGGGTTTGGACCAGGCACCCAAAAGAACGTCAGTGAGTGCATCATTGAACGGCAGCACAGTCTCCGAAGAGGAGGCTGCCGGCTGAAGCACTTCAGTCAGGAGGTTAGTCCTGACGGCCACTGTAGGCAACTGAAGATTCAAGGCTCCAGCAGCTCTACGCAACACCGTAGCAAAATTAGCCCCCTCCTCCGTAGCCACGGGAGGAGACAGCATGCCAGAGTCAGGGGAGGTGTCCAGACCACTGGCATCCCCAAGTTCCTCAACCCAGTCCGGGTCAAACTCGCACTGTTGTGTGAGAGGGTCCTCAGACCCCTCCCAGCTCTCCTGGTCCTCCTCAGGTTCATAATATGGAGGAGAAGGGACATTAGGGACCCAAGGTCTCATCGGTGCCGGAACCGGCGTCGGGCGACGCCGGTCCGGCTCCATGTCCGGAGCCGGAGAGAGCTGGGGAACAACGCCGTCCGGAGCCCCGGACGGCGTCAGGAACGGCACCGGGGACGTCGGCGGAGGCGTGGTTAGGTCAACCGGCGTCGATGGGGGTTGCGGCACCACCGGAGCCGGGATCGAGGCCGGGGCCGGAGCCGAGGCCGGGATGAAGGCCGGTGGGACAGGCGATGCCGGGACCGGAGTCGACGGCGACGCCGGAGCAACCCCATCAGGGCCCGCGGGGCCCAAAGGCGCACCGGAGGGACCTTGAGGCCCGAAGAGGCGGGCCATGGCCGACAGGAACTCCTGTATTTGGGCCTGAGTCGCCCCCGAACCCGGGATGGACGGGTAATGCGTGGGTAACTCCGACAGGCACGTCCGGGGCCGCGGGGCGGGGACGGTGCCGACAGGGACCTCAGCCGAGTCGCGAGACCGGCGAGGCGAAGTCTTTGAGCGATGATGCCGCTTAGACTTCTTGTGCTTCGACTTACCGGAGGAGCGCGAAGACTTGGATTCCGACGAACGGCGGGGACTCCGCATCCGGCCCCTCGACCTCTCCCGGGACCGGGGCTTGGTGCGGCGCGGAGCCGACTGCCGGACCTCGAGGAGCTTTCGAGACCGCTCTCGCAAAGCCTTCGGATTAAGTTTCCGGCAGTCAGGGCACGACTTCGTGTCGTGGTCTCGGCCGAGACAAAAGAGACACTCGAGATGCGGGTCCGTGATCGACATCATGCGACCACATTCCTCGCAGGGCTTAAAGCCGGGCATCCCTTAAAGCCGTGAAGACTTGTTGAAGAAACAGTGAAAAAATTCACAAAAAAGATAGTCAAAAAGTGACTAGGGCACTGCTCTTCCCGGATCTGCGCTTACTGGCGCGGAAAAAGAAGAACTGACGTCAGCGCGCAGGGGCGGCGTCTAAGTACTGCCCGAGACCTCATCCCGGCGATCACGACGCCGACGACGGACGCGGAGCCGCACGACGCCGCCTACCGACGCGCAAGGGTACTGCTACGCAAAAAACTTTCCGGATCCAGCCTGACGCCTGGGGATATTCTAAGGTAAGGAATCTGTCACTAACGTGTCTCTTTCAGATACAGGGCCTGGAGCCTGTAGAAGTGCTTGGCCCTCAAGGAACCACCCAAGGTAGTGACACAGGGGACCCACGGGGGACGCGTGCAGTGTGAGAACACAGCCGCAAGCCGCCGTTGACTTCTATGGGGAATGTCGCGGTTGGAGTTTTAAAGAAAAAGGACACCTAGAGGAGGACTTGGAGCAAACCCCTTTAAAACTAGGTCGTTCTAGAGTCTATACCCACGGGAGCACCGGAGTACTCGAGTTACCTCACCCAGGGAAGCCGGGTGCATAGGTGTCTTTCGGGGTCGGGTTTCGTCGTCGTTTTCAATGGCGATCTGCTGCAAAGTGCTGCTGGCGACCAAGTCGAAAGTGTTCGGGTGGATCCAAGGGTGGATCGAAGATCTGAAGAACCTGAAAGCAGAGGGGACAGAGTCTGGGTCACTAGCCAGTGACCAGGAAGGCGATGAGCAGATGCCCACCGATGTCGGGTGCTTCAGGTAGGTTGACGGTCGTCTTGACTCTTCAGCCACGAGGTCCAGGAGGCGTCGACGACGACCAGGAGCTGGATTCGAGCTGTCCCATGACGTCTGTCGATTGCACGGGTGTCGGCGACCGGATTGGACCCAACAAGCCTTGGCAACGGCAAGTCTCGTAGAAACAAAGAAAGGACGTTGATGCAGACCAGCAAGGTCTGGGGGACTCACCCAGCGACGGTAAGTCAGGGCACATCTGGAGCAACCAGGAAAGCCCAAGCAGAAGAAGAGTTGCCTTCGGGAGGGTCCACTAGCCAACGGACTAGCGACCGCGAAGGAGCCTCGAGTGGACGCACTTGGAGCTGGCTCACAGGACACTCGTGGAGTGGAGGCCAGTGATCTTCGGTGCAGTCGGTGCTGGAGGCGGGGGCTACTCGGAGCCCAAAGCACAACTTCGTGGGAGACCCAGAAGAGGATGCACTTGCAAAATTACTCGGTGTCCAGGGGTCACGGTTCCACGTTACCCACGACAGCTACGGGCCTCAGCTTTGCTGGGGACTCAGGGCAGCCTCGGGGAAGTCTGGAAATTCCCCTCTGGTGATGCAAAGACTTCGGCGTCCGGCAGGAGCTTCAGCGATGCAGACCGGACAATTGCTTCTTAGGTGCCTGCCAAGCAGGAGAGTCACTCCTTGACCCCAAGGGAGATTCTTCAGTCCTCTAATCTTCAGGTAGGGCGTCGAAGGTCCAGGATTCAGTGTCAGAGTTTCGTCCAGGGTAATCTAAAGTCCTAAGGACTGGGGTCCCATACTTATACTAAGTTAGGGGTTGGACATACTCTGGGGACCCACCTATGGGAGGGTCAGGGAAGAGGGGTGGTTACACCCATTCCCTTTGTCCAGTTTCGCGCCAGAGCAGGGGCAGGTAACTCCTGCAACCGGTTTGAACTGGCATATGCACAGGGACACCAAGTGTGCCCCCAGTGCCGGACTTCTGAGCACCAGAGAGTGCTCCCGCCCAGCCCCAATACACATTATCCTGTCTGGGGAGGTGGTTACACCTCCCTGCGACAGGAAACCTATTGTCCAGGCCTCCCCTGCCGGAGTTTCAGTCAGCAGCAGGAGGCCAGACCCGTGTCTGTGACAGCGGCATCCATTTTGCGATGCCAGGGCTCTGGAAAGAAGTTACCGGGTAGCCCGGTGTGTACATGTCTCTCCTCTAGAAGGGTGGAATGCTACCTCCGCCGCCAGGACTGGCGGGGGGGGTAGTATTCCAAGATGTTTGACACCAAACACAACATGTTTTGGTGCAGCCAGTCCAAAGTTAGCATTGTACCGCGAGGATATAATGCACTTAAGGATATATGGTCAGGCTGTACCACAAACAGCATCAGAGGAGGGACTCCGAACGCTGTAGAGGGGCTCTGCTCATGCAGGGGCACCCTCTCACATAAGAACCAAGCACTCTGCCTTCAGGATTGGTAAGACCTGCCATAGGAGTGACTTATAGGTTTATATGTGGGCGCAATGGTAGTGATATAGGTAGCCTATACCACTGTAAGGGGTGCATGCACCACCTTACCCAGGCTGCAGTAGCAGACCTGTGGTGTCATTTTGGATGGCCTTCCAGGGGTGGCACAATACATGCTGCAGCCCCTGGTAGGCCTCTGAGGTACCTATGCCCTGGGTACATAGTATACCATATACTAGGGACTTATAAGGGCACTCCAGATTCCAATCAGAGATGTGCCTAAGGCACGTGGAAACCATTTTAGAGAGGAAGCAGCTAGGCTGGGGTTCTGAATAGCAGGGCCCCAGCCAGACTAAGGTCGAAAAACAGTGAAGCATCAGCAAAAAGTGGGGGTACCCATGTGAAGCAGATCCTACTCTCCTACAGACCTCATTAGTGTTTTGGTACTGCTTAAATGCTTAACACATTGCCCTACGTTAACCCTGTCTGCTCTGTGCCATACGGGGTGAGTACAGGGTCATTTAGTGACAATGGTTATGATTATTCCTTCATCCACCCTAAGTAATAATACAATTTCTTAAATCACCCAAGAAAAGAAGAGAAAATAGGAAGGACAGTACTGACGCGAGTAGAAAGAACTGATACGATAGTACCTACCCTTTGGCAGAAGAGAGAAGAGAGAGGGAAGATGGGAAAATGAAGCAGTACTCACCTAAGGTAAGAAGGGAGAATGGACAGTGTAGTAGTCACCCTCTGGAGGGAGAAGTTTGGTTATACCCGTACTCACCCTTGGACCTCGTAATCCCTGCAAAAAACATGAAGGCAGGATTAAAGACCTTTTACTAAAATTGATATAACAGGTTTACAGTGAGTGGAGTCCTACTGTGACCGACGTTCTTAGACACCGCAAGCATCACTGTCAAGCACAGAGTGTAGCACTTCAAACACTGTGAGGGAAGTTCCCAGACACTGCAGGCTTCACCCTCAGACTCTAAGTGCAGCACTTCAGACACTATGAGAGAAGCAGCTCTTAAACACTGCAAGCTTCACCCTCAGACTCTGAGTGCAGCACTTCAGACACTATGAGAGAAGCAGCTCTTAAACACTGCAAGCTTCACCCTCAGACTCTGAGTGCAGCACTTCAGACACTATGAGAGAAGCCGGTCTTTAACACTGCAGGCATCACCCTCAATGAGTGCAGCACTTCAGACACTATGAGAGAAGCAGCTCTTAAACACTGCAAGCTTCACCCTCAGACTCTAAGTGCAGCACTTCAGGTACTATGAGAAAAACTCTTCAACACTGCAAGCTTCACCCTCAGACCCTGAGTGCAGCACTTCAGACACAGGAAGACAAGCAGCTCTTAAACACTGCAAGCTTCACCCTCAGACTCTAAGTGAGGCACTTCAGACACTATGAGAGAAGCTGGTCTTAAACACTGCAAGCTTCACCCTCAGACTCTGAGTGCAGCACTTCAGACACAGGAAGACAAGCAGCTTTTAAACACTGCAAGCTTCACCCTCAGACTCTGAGTGCAGCACTTCAGACACTATGAGAGAAGCTGGTCTTAAACACTGCAAGCTTCACCCTCAGACTCTAAGTGCAGCACTTCAGACACAGGAAGACAAGCAGCTCTTAAACACTGCAAGCTTCACCCTCAGACTCTTGAGTGCAGCACTTCAGACACTAAGAGAGAAGCCGGTCTTTAACACTGCAAGCTTCACCCTCAGACCTTGAGTGCAGCACTTCAGACACAGGAAGACAAGCATCTCTTAAACACTGCAAGCTTCACCCTCAGACTCTAAGTACAGCACTTCAGACACAGGAAGACAAGCAGCTCTTAAACACTGCAAGCTTCACCCTCAGACTCTAAGTGCAGCACTTCAGACACAGGAAGACAAGCAGCTCTTAAACACTGCAAGCCTCACCCTCAGACTCTGAGTGCAGCACTTCAAACACTATGAGAGAAGCCGGTCTTAAACACTGCAAGCTTCACCCCCAGACTCTGAGAGCAGCACTTCAGGTACTATGAGAGACGCCGGTCTTAAACACTGCAAGCTTCACCCTCAGACTCTGAGTGCAGCACTTCAGACACTATGAGAGAAGCTGGTCTTAAACACTGCAAGCTTCACCCTCAGACTCTGAGTGCAGCACTTCAGACACAGGAAGACAAGCAGCTCTTAAACACTGCAAGCTTCACCCTCAGACTCTGAGTGCAGCACTTCAGACACTATGAGAGAAGCCGGTCTTTAACACTGCAAGCTTCACCCTCAGACCTTGAGTGCAGCACTTCAGACACAGGAAGACAAGCAGCTCTTAAACACTGCAAGCTTCACCCTCAGACTCTAAGTGAGGCACTTCAGACACAGGAAGACAAGCAGCTCTTAAACACTGCAAGCTTCACCCTCAGACTCTGAGTGCAGCACTTCAGACACTATGAGAGAAGCCGGTCTTTAACACTGCAAGCTTCACCCTCAGACCTTGAGTGCAGCACTTCAGACACAGGAAGACAAGCAGCTCTTAAACACTGCAAGCTTCACCCTCAGACTCTAAGTGCAGCACTTCAGACACAGGAAGACAAGCAGCTCTTAAACACTGCAAGCTTCACCCTCAGACTCTGAGTGCAGCACTTCAGACACAGGAAGACAAGCAGCTTTTAAACACTGCAAGCTTCACCCTCAGACTCTGAGTGCAGCTCTTCAGACACTATGAGAGAAGCCGGTCTTTAACACTGCAAGCTTCACCCTCAGACCCTGAGTGCAGCACTTCAGACACAGGAAGACAAGCAGCTCTTAAACACTGCAAGCTTCACCCTCAGACTCTAAGTGCAGCACTTCAGACACAGGAAGACAAGCAGCTCTTAAACACTGCAAGCTTCACCCTCAGACTCTAAGTGCAGCACTTCAGACACTATGAGAGAAGCAGCTCTTAAACACTGCAAGCTTCACCCTCAGACTCTGAGTGCAGCACTTCAGACACTATGAGAGAAGCCGGTCTTTAACACTGCAAGCTTCACCCTCAGACCTTGAGTGCAGCACTTCAGACACAGGAAGACAAGCAGCTTTTAAACACTGCAAGCTTCACCCTCAGACTCTGAGTGCAGCACTTCAGACACAGGAAGACAAGCAGCTTTTAAACACTGCAAGCTTCACCCTCAGACTCTGAGTGCAGCACTTCAGACACTATGAGAGAAGCCGGTCTTTAACACTGCAAGCTTCACCCTCAGACTCTTGAGTGCAGCACTTCAGACACTATGAGAGAAGCCGGTCTTAAACACTGCAAGCTTCACCCTCAGACTCTAAGTGCAGCACTTCTGGTACTATGAGAGAAGCTCTTCAACACTGCAAGCTTCACCCTCAGACTCTGAGTGCAGCACTTCAGACACAGGACGACAAGCAGCTCTTAAACACTGCAAGCTTCACCCTCAGACTCTGAGTGCAGCACTTCAGACACTATGAGAGAAGCTCTTCAACACTGCAAGCTTCACCCTCAGACTCTGAGTGCAGCACTTCAGACACTATGAGAGAAGCAGCTTTTAAGCACTGCAAGCTTCACCCTCAGACTTTGAGTGCAGCACTTCAGACACAGGAAGACAAGCAGCTCTTAAAACGGCAAGCTTCACCCTCAGACTCTTGAGTGCAGCACTTCAGACACAGGAAGACAAGCAGCTCTTAAACACTGCAAGCTTCACCCTCAGACTCTGAGTGCAGCACTTCAGACACTATGAGAGAAGCCGGTCTTAAACACTGCAAGCTTCACCCCCAGACTTTAAGTGCAGCACCTCAGGTACTATGAGAGAAGCTCTTCAACACTGCAAGCTTCACCCTCAGACTCTGAGTGCAGCACTTCAGGTACTATGAGAGACGCCGGTCTTAAACACTGCAGGCTTCACCCTCAGACTCTAAGTGCAGCACTTCAGACACAGGAAGACAAGCAGCTCTTAAACACTGCAAGCCTCACCCTCAGACTCTGAGTGCAGCACTTCAGACACTATGAGAGAAGCTCTTCAACACTGCAAGCTTCACCCTCAGACTCTGAGTGCAGCACTTCAGACACTATGAGAGAAGCAGCTTTTAAGCACTGCAAGCTTCACCCTCAGACTTTGAGTGCAGCACTTCAGACACAGGAAGACAAGCAGCTCTTAAAAACGGCAAGCTTCACCCTCAGACTCTTGAGTGCAGCACTTCAGACACAGGAAGACAAGCAGCTCTTAAACACTGCAAGCTTCACCCTCAGACTCTGAGTGCAGCACTTCAGACACTATGAGAGAAGCCGGTCTTAAACACTGCAAGCTTCACCCCCAGACTTTAAGTGCAGCACCTCAGGTACTATGAGAGAAGCTCTTCAACACTGCAAGCTTCACCCTCAGACTCTGAGTGCAGCACTTCAGGTACTATGAGAGACGCCGGTCTTAAACACTGCAGGCTTCACCCTCAGACTCTAAGTGCAGCACTTCAGACACAGGAAGACAAGCAGCTCTTAAACACTGCAAGCCTCACCCTCAGACTCTGAGTGCAGCACTTCAAACACTATGAGAGAAGCCGGTCTTAAACACTGCAAGCTTCACCCCCAGACTCTGAGAGTAGCACTTCAGGTACTATGAGAGACGCCGGTCTTAAACACTGCAAGCTTCACCCTCAGACTCTGAGTGCAGCACTTCAGACACTATGAGAGAAGCTGGTCTTAAACACTGCAAGCTTCACCCTCAGACTCTGAGTGCAGCACTTCAGACACAGGAAGACAAGCAGCTCTTAAACACTGCAAGCTTCACCCTCAGACTCTGAGTGCAGCACTTCAGACACTATGAGAGAAGCCGGTCTTTAACACTGCAAGCTTCATCCTCATACCCTGAGTGCAGCACTTCAGACACAGGAAGACAAGCAGCTCTTAAACACTGCAAGCTTCACCCTCAGACTCTGAGTGCAGCACTTCAGACACTATGAGAGAAGCAGCTCTTAAACACTGCAAGCTTCACCCTCAGACTCTGAGTGCAGCACTTCAGACACAGGAAGACAAGCAGCTCTTAAACACTGCAAGCTTCACCCTCAGACTCTGAGTGCAGCACTTCAGACACTATGAGAGAAGCCGGTCTTTAACACTGCAAGCTTCATCCTCATACCCTGAGTGCAGCACTTCAGACACAGGAAGACAAGCAGCTCTTAAACACTGCAAGCTTCACCCTCAGACTCTGAGTGCAGCACTTCAGACACTATGAGAGAAGCAGCTCTTAAACACTGCAAGCTTCACCCTCAGACTCTGAGTGCAGCACTTCAGACACTATGAGAGAAAGCTCTTAAACACTGCAAGCTTCACCCTCAGACTCTAAGTGCAGCACTTCAGGTACTATGAGAGAAGCTCTTCAACACTGCAAGCTTCACCCTCAGACCCTGAGTGCAGCACTTCAGACACTATGAGGAAAGCTCTTAAACACTGCAAGCTTCACGCTCAGACCCTGAGTGCAGCACTTCAGGTACTATGAGAGAAGCTCTTCAACACTGCAAGCTTCACCCTCAGACCCTGAGTGCAGCACTTCAGGTACTATGAGAGAAGCTCTTCAACACTGCAAGCTTCACCCTCAGACTCTAAGTGCAGCACTTCAGGTACTATGAGAGAAGCTCTTCAACACTGCAAGCTTCACCCTCAGACCCTGAGTGCAGCACTTCAGACACTATGAGGAAAGCTCTTAAACACTGCAAGCTTCACGCTCAGACCCTGAGTGCAGCACTTCAGGTACTATGAGAGAAGCTCTTCAACACTGCAAGCTTCACCCTCAGACCCTGAGTGCAGCACTTCAGGTACTATGAGAGAAGCTCTTCAACACTGCAAGCTTCACCCTCAGACTCTGAGTGCAGCACTTCAGATATTATGAGAGAAGCCGGTCTTAAACACTGCAATCTTCACCCTCAGACTCTTGAATGTAGCACTTCAGTCACTATGAGTGAAGCTCCTAGACACTGCAACATCACCTTCAATAAGTGCACTTCAGACACCAGATGAGAAGCTCTAAAGAACAAGTTACTTACCTTTGGAAACAATATATCTGTAAGAGACATATATTAGTTATGGGTTCCTTACCTTAGAATTACCCCCAGGCGTCAGACTGGATCCCGAGAAATTTTTTCGTAGCAGTACCCTACGCGTCGGTAGGTGGCGTCGGTCGACTTCGCGTTCGTCGTCGGCCTTGTGATCACCGGGATGACGTCGCGGTATCTACTTAGACGCCGCCCCTGTGCGCTGACGTCAGTTCTTTACATGACATTCCACGCCAGAAGCACAGAGCCATGCTAGACACTGACCACTGGTGCACAAAACTAGGGCCCTGAAAGGGAGTCCCTAACCCTAGAAGTCAGTTCGCAGAACGGGGAGGATGGGTGGGGCGGTGAGGAATCTATAACTAATATATGCCTCTTACAGATATATCGTTACCGAAGGTAAGTAACTTTTTTAACTGAAAGAGACTATTAGTTATAGATTCCTTACCTTAGAATCCAGCAATACCAACCCCAGAGGTGGGTCTGCAAACTCGTCCACACCAGAAAGGCCAAAGAAGCCGTCTCTCCAGACTTGAGTATCCAGGCAATAATGCTTAGTGAACGTGTGCAGTGATGCTCACGTAGCTGCCTGACAGATGTCACTAAGGGGGACTCCACGTCCCAAAGCAGTAGTGGCTGCATTCGCCCTGGTGGAATGGGCGCGCAGTCCTACTGGAGGCTCCTTGTTCGCCAAGGAATAACAGATCTTAATGCAAAGAACGACCCATCTAGAGATGGTCCGTTTTTGCACGGCCCGACCTTTCTTGGCGCCCACATAGCCAACAAAGAGTTGATCGTCCACCCGGAATTGTTTTGTGGGATCCAAATAAAAGGATAACGCACATTTTGGATCCAGACGGTGGAGTCTCTCCTCCTCCTTGGAAGGATGCGGGGGCGGGAAGAAGGTGGGCAAAGTGATGGTCTGTCCTATGTGGAAAGAGGAAACCACTTTGGAAAGAAAAGAAGGTCTAGTACGAAGGACAACCTTATCTGGATGAACAGCAAGGAAAGGAGGTGAAGAAAGAGACTGAAGCTCACTCACCCTGCGAGCAGAGGTGACATTAACCAGAAAAGCAGTCTTTAGAGTCAAGAGTCTGAGAGGACAATTATGTAGTGGCTCGAAAGGAGCACACATAAGGTAAGTTAAGACCAGGTTCAAGTCCCACTGGGGCATTACGAAAGGAATAGGAGGAAAGAGGTGAGTAATGCCCTTAAGAAATCTATTTACAATAGGGGACTTGAAAAGAGAAGGCTGATCAGGAAGGCGAAGAAAGGCCGAAATGGCCGAAAGATAGCCTTTAAGGGTGCCCAGAGCAGAGCCCTGCTGGGCCAAAGAAAGAATGAAGAGGAGAACCTCTGAAAGAGGGGCAGAAAGGGGATCCACAGCCTTTGCTGTGCACCATGCCACAAATTTGTTCCATCTACAGGCGTATACCGTTTTGGTGGAGGGACGCCTGGCTGCCAAGATGACATTACAGACTTTGGGAGGAAGGTCAAAAGCTGTCAACTGTCGGCGCTCAATCTCCACGCAAGGAGGTGGAGGCTGGACATGTTCGGGTGGAGGACCGCCCCCTGCTGCTGCGACTGAAGATCCTCCCGAAGAGGCAGTCTGATCGGAGGATCGATGGCCATGTACAAGAGCTCGGGATACCAGACTCTTCGTGCCCAATCTGGGGCCACAAGACTGAATTGGGCCCGGTCGCGCTTGATCTTCTTCAGCACTCTGGGCCGAAGTGGTTTAGGCGGAAAGGCGTATAGAAGACCGCAACTCCACTCGCGACGAAAAGCGTTGCCGAGCAAGTGCTGCCTTGGAAATTCCAACGCGCAGAACTGCTGACATTGCGCATTCTCTTCGGTGGCGAACAGATCTAACCAAGGCTCTCCCTACTGCTGAAAGAGACCTTGCACCACCTCCGAGTGAAGACGCCATTCGTGATCCATCATGCACCTGCGGCTGAGTTCGTCCGTCCTGGCGTTCAGCGAACCTGCCAGGTGTTGAACCACCAGGGACATGCCCTGATGTTCCAGCCATGTCCAAAGACGAAGAGCCTCCTGACAAAGGGTCCCCGACCCCACCCCGCCCTGTTTGTTGCAGTACCACATGGCGGTAGTGTTGTCTGTGAACATCTGCACCACTCTTCCCTTGACAGAGGGAAGGAATGCTTTCAGTGCAAGACAAATCGCCCGAAGCTCCAGAAGGTTGATGTGGAGCCTGGACTCCGCCGGAGACCAGAGGCCTCTGATCTCCGCCTCTCCCATGTGGCCGCCCCATCCCAGGAGGGACGCATCTGTCACCACTTTGAAGTCTGATTGGGGAAGGGAGAAGGATCTGCCGTTGACCCAATCCTGGTTCGTGAGCCACCACTGCAATTGGTGTGCAGTGCCCTCCGAGATCTGGACGCAATCAGAAAGATTCCCCTGATGCTGTGCCCACTGGAACTTCAGGTCCCACTGCAGAGCCCGCATATGCCACCTGGCATAATCCACCAGCAGGATGCAGGAGGCCACGAGGCCCAGCAGCCTCAGGGTCATTCTCACCGATACCCAGGATAGAGGCTGAAACATTGGAATCATAGCCCGAATATCCAGGACTCGCTGCTTGGGAGGATAAGCCCAAAACTGCGCTGTATCCAGAACCGCTCCGATGAAAAGGAGCTTTTGAGATGGAATCAGGTGTGACTTTGGCACGTTGATAGTGAACCCCAGCGAATGCAGGAGGTCCGCATAGTCTGGAGGTGGGACAGCCTGGGGCGAACTCGCCTTCAACAGCCAGTTGTCGAGATAGGGGAAGGCTGGAACCCCTGATCTGCGCAGATGAGCTGCGACCACCGCCATCACTTTCGTGAACACCAGAGGGGCGCTGGTAAGGCCAAAGGGGAGCTCGGTAAGCTGAAAATGCTCATGGCCTACCGTGAACCGTAGGTAACACCTGTGGGCTGGCAGGACGGAGATGGGGAAATAGGCACCCTGCAAGTCCAACGCCACCATCCAGTCTGCAGGGTCGAGAGCAGACAGAACCTGAGCCAATGTCAACATTTTGAACTTCTCCTTCCAGTGGAAGCTGTTGACGTCCCTGAGGTCCAAGACAGGATGCAGGCCTTTGTCCTTCTTGGGTACCAGGAAGTAGTGGGACTAGCAACCACGACCTACTTCTGGCAGAGGGACACATTCGATAGCCCCCTTGGCCAAAAGGGATGTAACTTCCTGACGGAGAAGGGCCAAGTGATCCTGCGTCATGCGATGGAGTGTAGGTGGCATGGATGTAGGAGTAGTCTCGAAGGGGAGGGAGTAGCCCCTTCGGACAATCTGCAAAACCCACCTGTCCGACGTGATGTTTTGCCAGTGGGGGAGGTGATGGTGGATCCTGCCGCCCACTGGCAACTGGTGGCCCTGAAAGGTCGGACTAGGAAGGTTTGGAGGCTGCTGCAGAGGGGGCGCTGGTGGACTGGCCCGCCCGCGGGCCACAGACCCACAGCGCTGGGTCCCACGTCCCCGGCCGCGCAGAGGCTGGGCAGCTTGCGCAGGCCTGTGGCCCCGGGTGGAACGTGGTTGGGCACCCCTTCCATAGCCATGAAAGGGGCGAAAAGCAGACTGCGCGGGGCGAAAGGTGGTAGCGAGGCCCAAGGATCTGGCCGTAGCCCTAGAATCCTTGAAGCGCTCGGGCGCGTTGTCCACCTTGTCGCCAAACAAGCGACGGCCATCAAAAGGCATGTTAAATAGGGTCGATTGGACATCGCCTGAGAAGCCAGTGGACCTCAGCCAGGTGTAGCGTCTCAAGGCTACTGATGTTGAAATCGTCCTGCCTAGCGAGTCGGCGGTATCCAGCCCACATTGAATGGCGAACTTTGCTGCATCTCTCCCCTCTGCGACCGCACGGGAGAGTACGGCCCGGGCCTCCTCCGGGCACTGTGGCAGCACCTGCGCAACCGTGTTCCACACAGAGTGGGTGTAACAGCCCAAGAGACATGCAGTGTTGACCAACCGCAGTCCCAAGCTGGTGGAAAAAAACATCTTCTTCTCAAGATGGTCCAGCTTCTTGGATTCCCTATCTCGGGGAGCAGTAGGGAATGCGCCCTTGGATGTTGAGGCTTGGACCACCAAGCTCTCTGGGGTAAGGTGTTGGGAGAGGAAAGTGGGGTCGCCCGGAGCCGGGCGGTGGCATCGGGCAATCATCCTATCCACAGGAGCCCCTGTGCTGGGCTTGGACCAAGTGCCCAGAAGGATGTCTGTGAGGGCCTCATTGAATGGCAGCAGGGCTCCGAAGAGGCAGCTGCCGGCTGAAGCACCTCCGTCAGGAGATTCGTCCTGACCGCCACCGTAGGAAGCTCAAGGCCCAAGGCCTCCGCTGCCCTATGCAACACCACAGCGTAGGAGGCTCCCTCCTCCGTAGCCACGGTAGGGGGAGAAAGCATACCAAGGTCTGGGGAGGTATCAAGACCACTGGCCTCACCCAGTTACTCTCTCCAGTCCGGCTCATCAAGCTGGTCTGCCAGAGGGTCAACAGACCCCTCCCAGTCCTCCTCACCCTCTTCTGGCTGCCACTCCGGGCGATAAGGAACACCAGAATGGAACAGTGGCACAAAAGTACAGGTTGGCGCCGGCACCAGCGTTGATCGATGCCGGTCCGTCTCCGTGTCCAAGTCGAGGGGGAGGCAGGGGTCGACGCCGGCTGGAGGGGGTGGAGGTGTCGTCAATGGAACCCGTGCCGGAGGAGGTGTCGTAAGGGCGACCGGCACAGATCCGGATCCAGGCATGGATCTCTGGGGGCCCTGCGGCGCCGGGGCCAGAGCCACCGGCATCGAAGGCCTAGAACCCCCAGCCGAGTCCGCGGGGCCCGAAGGTGCGCCGGTGGAGTTGGCTGCCCAAATATGGAGTGGAGGGCTTCATAAAAGGTACGAAGTTGGGCAGGGGTCACACCGGCTCCTGGGAAGCTCGGAGCCGACCCAACAGGCTCCGCGGGCGGAGCCGAAGGACGACGACCTTCCCCATCCCACATCACATCGGCCGACGGACGGGGAGAAGGTGAAGAGCGACGGTGCATCCTCGCCTTCTTTTTGTGCTTCGACTTACCCGAAGACAAAGACTTCGATGAGGAATGATGGTGGTGACTCCGCGACCGGTCCCGCAACCACCCTCTTGACCGGGATCTCGAGCGGCGTGGAGCTGACTGCCGGGCCTCGAGAAGCTTTCGGGACCGCTCCCGCAAAGACTTCGGGTTAATGGCCCGACAGTCGGAGCACGACTTTGGGTCATGGTGGCGCTCCAGACACCGGAGGCACACGAGATGTGGGTCCGTAACTGACATCAACTTGTGACAGGAATCACAAGGTTTGAAGCCGGTCCGTTGATGTGACATCCCTCCGTGCACCAGGAGTCGAACGACTCGGAAAAAGAAGTCGACAAAAGTAAAAAAAGCTCTAGTCAAAAAATGACTAAGGGTACCTCTCTCTCCGGATCTCTGCGCTGGCTGGTGCGGAAATTGAAAGAACTGACGTCAGCGCGCAGGGGCGGCGTCTAAGTAGATACCGCGACATCACCCTGGCGATCACGACGCCGACGACGAACGCAGAGTCGACCGACGCCACCTACCGACACGCAGGGGTACTGCTACGAAAACATTTCTCCAGATCCAGTCTGACACCTGGGGGTAATTCTAAGGTAAGGAATCTATAACTAATAGTCTCTTTCAGATACACTGCATCACCCTCGGAGTGCAGCAACTCAGAAAATGAAGGCATCACCCGCAACGAGTGCAGCACTGCAAATACTGCACAATTGTTAAACACTGCAAACTTCAACCTCAGACCCTGAGTGCAGCACTTTAGACACTGGGAGAGAAGCAGCTCTTAAATACTGCATGCTTCTCCCTCAGACTCTTGAGTACAGCACTTCAGTCACTATCAGAGAAGCTCTTAAACACTGCATCACTCTGAGACAGAGTGCAGCACTTCAGTCACTGCGCGTGAAGCTCCTAGACACTGCAGACATCACCCTCAATGAGTGCAGCACTGCGAATACTGCACAATTGTTAAACACTGCAAGCTTCAACCTCAGACCCTGAGTGCAGCACTTCAGTCACTGCGAGTGAAGCTCCTAGACACTGCAGACATCACCCTCAATGAGTGCAGAACCTCAGACACTGTGAGAGAAGCAGTTCTTAAACACTGCAAGCTTTAACCTCCGATTCTGAGTGTAGCACTTCAGACACTATGAGAGAAGCCGGTCTTAAACACTGCATCACCCTGAGACAAAGAGTGCAGCACTTCAGAAACTGGGAGAGCAGCAGCTCTTAAACACTGCAAGCTTCACCCTCAGACCCTGAGTGCAGCACTTCAAACACCTATGCCCTGTGGGCATTAAATCAATATGCGCAGCACTTCAAAAACGACGAGAGGAGATCTTAAAAACTTCAAATTTCACACTCGGACTCTGCATGCAACACGTCAGACACTGCGAGAGAAACTCTTAAACACTGCAAACATCACCCTCAGACAGTAAGTGCAGACACTGTGAGCGGAGCTCTTAGACACTGCAAACATCACCCTCAGACAATAAGTGCAGACACTGTGAGCGGAGCTCTTAGACACTGCAAGCATCACCCTCAGACAGTAAGTGCAGACACTGTGAGCGGAGCTCTTAGACACTGCAAGCATCACCCTCAGACAATGAGTGCAGACACTGTGAGCGGAGCTCTTAGACACTGCAAGCATCACCCTCAGACAATAAGTGCAGACACTGTGAGCGGAGCTCTTAGACACTGCAAGCATCACCCTCAGACAATAAGTGCAGACACTGTGAGCGGAGCTCTTAGACACTGCAAGCATCACCCTCAGACAATAAGTGCAGACACTGTGAGCGGAGCTCTTAGACACTGCAAGCATCACCCTCAGACAGTAAGTGCAGACACTGTGAGCGGAGCTCTTAGACACTGCAAGCATCACCCTCAGACAATGAGTGCAGCACTTCCGATACTGCAGGCCTGATTCACCAAGGTAACTTACACCTTTGAGTAAATTTATACTTTTGAGTGAGTTCACCACTTTTTGGGATTTACAAACTCTGAGTCTAAAGATACTACTAAAAAAACTAAAAAAACACTAGTAAGTCCTGCACTACACATGGCTAACGACCGGTACTGCACCACCCTCCCATAGAAAATAATGGAGTTAGGGACTTGAAATAAAACCCCTTAGGAAATATTATTAAATTACATTTAATTATCTCCATTACTTATAATTATAAATAAATGTAAATGAATGTTAAAAAAGACATATTTATTATTTAAGTATAAAATATTTTAGTAACTGATTTCTAATTTAAAAACTAATGTAAGAATACATTTTATTACAAAATAATTAAATTAATTCTAAATAATTATATACATCACATTAAATAATTATTAAAGCACATTTTTTTTCTTCTTTATGTGGGAATGTATTTTTTTAATTTAAACTTCAGAAATATAGTTTAGCTGAATTTAATATATATTTCAGCTAAAGTTTAAATTGAAAATTAATTTAAAGGTGTCTTTAGCATTGATTTTATTTTATTCTACATTTAATATAAATATATCAAATTAATTTGCATTAATGTTTGACATAAACATATTTTTAATGTTAATTTGCAAGTTAAATACCAGGGGGCATATTTACAAGGGAAGTGGCGGAGTGAGGCGTTAGCCTTCCTGGCCTAATGCCTCACTCCCCCACTTCAGAAATGCAGGGCTGCACCATATTTACAAGAATATGGTGCAGCCCTGCGTTTCCCCCTGCGCTGGCGCAACACTTAGCAGCCTAGCGCCAACGCAGGCACCCTTGCACCATAGTGCAAGGGTGTCTGCATGCAGGGGAAGATTTTATATGTGCAGGAAGGTCCCCCTTCCTGCACTTAAACAATCTTTAAATGCCGTTTTGTAACTTCTATGTGTGCTGCTTAAAGCAGCACACATAGAAGTTGCAAAATGCTATTTTAAAAAAATGATCGTTTATGTGCAGGAAGGGGGACCTTCCTACACATAAACAATCATTGGCCTTTTGCTTTTGCACAACGCAGCACACATGAAAACAGCAAAAACAAGGAGAACTTAAACATTTCTCCTCGTTGCGCCAGGGTAAGACCAGGCTTTTCCTGGTCTTAATTTTGGCGCTGCCTCCGATGTACGCTGCCCTTGTAAATAGGGGGCAGCGTCAGAATCAATGGGTGTTGTGGTGGAACGCCCACCGCAACACCCACTGCCCACCCCTTAAACGCTAAGCATAGCGTGAAAGGGTGCCTTATTTACGAGGCAGTGTTAAGCCACTTTAAGTAAATAAGGCGAAGCCCCTATCGCACACAGGCCCGCCCCGCGCCCGCCACGAAGGAATTGGAGCAAGGTCACAGAGGAGCTCCTCAACTCTACCCTCATCCACGACCCCCCCCTCCGCCACGACCGACGCCTACTCTGCAGCCACGGAACTACACTGCTGGATCACCAGCTGCGCAGACAAGCTCGCTCCCCTCCGCCACCCCGACAGACAACGCCCGCCTGGTTTACCACCGACCTCCAAGAAGCCAGACGCTTATGCAGATGGCTCGAGAAACGAAGGAGAAACAGCAAAACAACTGAAGACCAGACCACCTACAAGCACGCCATGACAGAATACCACCAACTCATAAGATCCACCAAGAGGACCTTCATCCAGAACAAAATCCTCACCAACTCCAGCAACTCAAAGGAACTCTTCAGCATCATCCAGCAATTCACCAAACCCCCCCAGTGAAGCCACGGACAACACACCATCCCAGGACCTCTGCAACAAGCTCGGCTCCTACTTCCACATGAAAATCAAGGCCCTCTACGACAATTTCAACGAACAGACTCCTGAAACCACACTTCCCTCCAGCAATGACAGCCAGCCCACCATCACCACCTGGACACCGGTCACCACCGAAGACACCACAACGACCATGAAGAGCACCCACTCAGGAGCCCCCACGGACCCCTTCCCACCTCACATCTTCCACAGAGCCGCCCCGGCCATTGCGCCCGAACTACACCGGACCATCAACGCCACCTTCAATTCCGGCATCTTCCCTGACTGGAAGCGGGCTGAGGTCAAGCCCCTCCTCAAGAAACACTAAGCCGACCTGACGGACCTGAAAAACTACCGGCCCATCTCTCTCCTTCCCTTCCTAGCCAAAGGCACCGAGAAATTCGTCAATGCACAACTGACCACCTTCATTGAAGAGAACGCCATCCTCGACCCCTCTCAGTCTGGATTCCGCAGCAACCACAGCACCGAGACCACCCTCCTCGCCGCCACCCGCATGCTACTTGACCTGGGACACACTGCAGCCCTCATCCTGCTAGACCTCTCCACAGCCTTCAACACTGTCTCCCATTGCACTCTTGCAGCCAGACTCCACGCTGGCATACGGGGATCAGCCCTGGACTGGATCCGCTTCTTTCTCGCCGGCAGAACCCAAAGGATCAGACTCCCACCCTTCCTCTCCGAAGCCACAGAGATCAACTGCGGAGTACCCCAAGGATCATCGCTCAGCCCCACGTTCTTCAACCTCTACATGGCTCCCCTAGCTGCTATCGTCAGACAGCATGGGCTCATCGTAGTATCCTACGCCGACGACACCCAGCTCTTCCTCTCCGTCATGAAGAACCCCGAAGACACCAGACGCTGCTTCCAAGAAGGAATGAAAGACATCGCAGCCTGGATGAGCAACAGCTGCCTAAAGCTGAACTCGGAGAAGACAGAAGTCCTCGTCCTCGGACCCTCCCCTACCGCCTGGGATAGCTCCTGGTGGCCCTCCGACCTCGGAAACCCTCCCACCCCGACAGACCACGCCCGGAACCTCGGCATCATTCTCAACTCCTCCCTCACCATGACTCGCCAGATCAACGCCGTCGCTTCCACTTGTTTCAACTCCCTCCGCGTCATCCACAAGACCTTCAAGTGGATCCCCCGAGTCCAGACAGACCGTCGCCCACGCCCTCATTACCAGCAGACTGGACTATGGAAACGCCCGCTACGCGGGAATCAACAAATCCCTGTTACACAAGCTCCAGACCATCCAGAACTCCACAGCCAGACTAGTCCTCGGCACCCCACGACATGAGCACGTGACCCAACACCTGCGAGACCTCCACTGGCTCCCCGTCGAGAAGAGAGTAACTACTCACCCACGCCTACAAATCCCTGCACAACATCGGACCCAAATACCTCAACGCAAGAATCTCTTTCCACGCATCCAAAAGAAACCTCCGCTCCGCCGATCTCGCCTTGGCAGCGACCCTGCGCCTCCTCAGAACCAGAGCTGGAGGAAGAGCCTTCTCCTATGTCACAGCCAAAGCCTGGAACGAGTTCCCAGCCACCATCAGACACTCCCCTACCCTGCACTCTTTCAGGAAGAGCCTCAAGACCAGGCTGTTTGGTTGATCCGGAGTGGCAACCCCCCCCCCAGTGCCTTGAGACCCTCACGGGTGAGTAGGGCGCTTAAAAAATCCCCTGATTGATTGATTGAGGTGCAGGGACGCATTGATGTGCAGGGACGCATTGATGTGCAGGGACGCATGGAGGTGCAAGGACGCATGGAGGTGCAAGGACCCATGGAGGTGCAAGGACTCAAGGAGGTGCAGGGATGCATGGAGGTGCAGGGACCCGTGGAGGTGCAGGGATGCATGGAGGTGCAGGGACGCATGGAGGTGCAGGGACCCATGTAGGTGCCGAGACGCATGGAGATGCAGGGACGCATGGAGGTGCAGGGACGCATGGAGATGCAGGGACGCATGGAGGTGCAGGGACGCATGGAGGTGCAGGGAAGCACCGAGATGCAGGGATGCATGGAGGTGCAGGGACGCGTGGAGGTGCGGGGACGCGTGGAGGTGCGGGGACGCGTGGAGGTGCGGGGACGCGTGGAGGTGCTGCTTACACACAAGAAACACCTAAAAGACCTGCCGAGCAGCTACCTTGTGAGATTGTTTTTAAGGAAGTCTACCCTCGTGCAGCCTGGCCTCCCCAGCTATTGCATGATGCTAGAACTGCAGAGTTTGCACCCAGAGGTCCCTAAATTAAACCCTTATTGTTGGATCGACTAAGCATTCTTTCTTTGGCACTTTTATCTTTTCAAATACCATGTTTTATTTACTATAAAATAGTACACTTGCAGATTCGTATGTAAGGATATCTGAATAGTAATCTGTTTTTTCTCCACTACCACATTTGGCCTGACTAACCGACTTTTTACTTTTTGTAACACAAGACCTGTCGCAACAGGGCCAAATGACCCAAAAAGATTCATTTCCAATCTGTTTTTATCTGTTTTACTACCGATTTGTCTGTAATGATTTTAATACATTTTATGCAAAAAACAGTCATTTCTTCAATACCTGCAGGTCTCAGAAGTGAAAGGTGAACTCACCGTCTCTCCATGGCTCCCTTTGTCTCCTTTTGGGCCCTGAAATATATGAGAGAGATTGGTTAGTGTCAGAGACCAGCGATCCTCGTGACAAACAAGCCTGTGAGGTGGGTTTGTGGCATCTGTGTCCCTTTCAGGGCCTGTCCGCTCTGCCCTTCGGGTCTCTGAGCTCCCAGGGACCCCCCCGTCCGCTTGGCCCTTTGGGTCTCTGAGCTCCCAGGTGCCCAGGGCTCCTCCACATCGCCGGGACCCCTCCGTCCGCTCTGCCCTTCAGGTCTCTGAGCTCCCAGGGACCCCCCGTACGCTCTGCCCTTCGGGTCTCTGAGCTCCCAGGGACCCCCCCGTCCGCTTGGCCCTTTGGGTCTCTGAGCTCCCAGGTGCCCAGGGCTCCTCCACATCGCCGGGACCCCTCCGTCCGCTCTGCCCTTCAGGTCTCTGAGCTCCCAGGTGCCCAGGGCCCCCCCCCCCGTCCGCTCTGCCCTTCGGGTCTCTGAGCTCCCAGGTGCCCAGGGCTCCTCCACACCACAGGGACCCCCCGTCCGCTCTGCCCTTAGGGTCTCTGAGCTCCCAGGTGCCCAGGGCTCCTCCACATCGCCGGGACCCCTCCGTCCGCTCTGCCCTTCGGGTCTCTGAGCTCCCAGGTGCCCCCCCGTCCGCTCTGCCCTTCGGGTCTCTGAGCTCCCAGGGACCCCCCCGTCCGCTTGGCCCTTTGGGTCTCTGAGCTCCCAGGTGCCCAGGGACCTCCCCCCCGTCCGCTCGGCCCTTTGGGTCTCTGAGCTCCCAGGTGCCCAGGGACCCCCCCCCCCGTCCGCTCTGCCCTTCGGATCTCTTAGCTCCCAGGTGCCCAGGGCTCCTCCACACCACAGGGACCCCCCGTCCGCTCTGCCCTTAGGGTCTCTTTGCTTCCAGGTGCCCAGGGACCCCCCGTCCGCTCTGCCCTTCGGGTCTCTGAGCTCCCAGGTGCCCAGGACCCCCCGTCTGCTCTGCCCTTTGGGACTCTGAGCTCCCAGGAGTCTAGGGACCCCCCCCGGTCCCCTCTGCCCTTCAGGTCTCTGAGCTCCCAGGTGCTCAGGGACCCCCCTGTCCGCTCCGCCCTTCGGGTCTCTGAGCCCCCAGGTGCCCAGGGCTCCTCCACACTGCAGGGAGCCCCCCCCCCCGGTCCCCTCTGCCCTTCAGGTCTCTGAGCTCCCAGGTGCCCAGGACTCCTCCAGACCACAGGGAACCCCCCGTCCACTCTGCCCTTCGGGTCTCTGAGCTCCCAGGTGCCCAGGACTCCTCCAGACCACAGGGAACCCCCCTGTCCGCTCTGCCCTTCGGGTCTCTTTGCTTCCAGGTGCCGAGGGACCCCCCGGTCCTCTCTGCCCTTCGGGTCTCTGAGCTCCCAGGTGCCCAGGGCTCCTCCACACCGCAGGGACCCCCCGTCCGTTCTGCCTTTCGGGTCTCCGAGCTCCCAGGTGCCCAGGGACCCCTCCGTCCGCTCTGCCCTTCCGGTCTCTGAGCTCCCAGGTGCCCAGGACTCCTCCAGACCACAGGGAACCCCCCTGTCCGCTCTGCCCTTCGGGTCTCTTTGCTTCCAGGTGCCGAGGGACCCCCGGGTCCTCTCTGCCCTTCGGGTCTCTGAGCTCCCAGGTGCCCAGGGACCCCCTGTCTGCTCTGCCCTTTGGGTCTCTGAGCTCCCAGGTGCCCAGGGACCCCCCCGCCCCGTCCACTCTGCCCTTCGGGTCTCTGAGCTCCCAGGTGCCCAGGGCTCCTCCACACCGCAGGGACCCCCGTCCGTTCTGCCCTTCGGGTCTCTGAGCTCCCAAGTGCCCAGAGACCCCCCTGTCCGCTCTGCCCTTCGGGTCTCTGAGCTCCCAGGTGCCCAAGGACCCCCCGTCCGCTCTGTCCTTTGGGTCTCTGAGCTCCCAGGTGCCCAGGGCTCCTCCACACCGCAGGGACCCCCCGGTCCTCTCTGCCCTTCGGGTCTCTGAGCTCCCAGGTGCCCAGGGACCCCCTGTCTGCTCTGCCCTTTGGGTCTCTGAGCTCCCAGGTGCCCAGGGACCCCCCGCCCCGTCCACTCTGCCCTTCGGGTCTCTGAGCTCCCAGGTGCCCAGGGCTCCTCCACACCGCAGGGACCCCCGTCCGTTCTGCCCTTCGGGTCTCTGAGCTCCCAAGTGCCCAGAGACCCCCCTGTCCGCTCTGCCCTTCGGGTCTCTGAGCTCCCAGGTGCCCAAGGACCCCCCGTCCGCTCTGTCCTTTGGGTCTCTGAGCTCCCAGGTGCCCAGGGCTCCTCCACACCGCAGGGACCCCCGGTCCTCTCTGCCCTTCGGGTCTCTGAGCTCCCAGGTGCCCAGGGACCCCCTGTCTGCTCTGCCCTTTGGGTCTCTGAGCTCCCAGGTGCCCAGGGACCCCCGCCCCGTCCACTCTGCCCTTCGGGTCTCTGAGCTCCCAGGTGCCCAGGGCTCCTCCACACCGCAGGGACCCCCGTCCGTTCTGCCCTTCGGGTCTCTGAGCTCCCAAGTGCCCAGAGACCCCCCTGTCCGCTCTGCCCTTCGGGTCTCTGAGCACCCAGGTGCTCAGGGACCCCCCGTCCACTCTGCTCCCAGGTGCCCAGGGCTCCTCCACACCGCAGGGATCCCCCGTCCGCTCTGCACTTCGGGTCTCTGACCTCCCAGGTGCCCAGGGCTCCTCCACACCGCAGGGATCCCCCGTCCGCTCTGCCCTTCGGGTCTCTGACCTCCCAGGTGCCCAGGGCTCCTCCACACCGCAGGGATCCCCCGTCCGCTCTGCCCTTCGGGTCTCTGACCTCCCAGGTGCCCAGGGCTCCTCCACACCGCAGGGACCCCCCGTCCTGCCAATGGCAGAGGGAGCAGATTTCCAATAACGGGAGCATCTTTTCTGGCAATAACCTCCTTATCATGCAGCCCCCCAGGTCTGCCTCACAAGTGTTACCTCACTGAAAAAGTGAATTACCATTGGTAACAATATTTCTGGTGGATGCAAAATCTTTTCACAGATTCCTCACCTTATGAACATCCTTTCAGGTGTCAGAATAAGTCCAGAAAACTTTCTCCCAGAGGTAGCAGTCCAGTGCTGCCATGCGGCATTTACTGCGACCCCACCGCCTGGACATGATGACACTGGAGTATATAAGGCACCAAACGGTATTCTGGCAGCACTAAGGCCTGCAGAGGGGAACTGAGTGAGCCACAAATACAGCGCATACAATGTGGAACTCTTTGGGATCTTATGAGTCGCTGCACTAGCTCATCGGAAGGAGGGCGGGAAAGAATCTGCAGAAATATTTTGTATTCACCAGAAATATTGTTACTGAAGGTAAGTAACTTTCTTTGGATGGATTCACCTTCCCGGAGAATCCTCACCTTTTGAATGCGGCCCAAAGACATACTCCCTGGGAGGTGGGATTGGGCAGAGCCACTTATCCAAGAAAATCATGCAACACAGTTCAGGCAAAGTACTAGTCACTGCACGTTCGGCCTGGGAGGCAATAATGTGCCACAAAAGTATGAAGGGATGACCATGTGGCCATCCAGCAGATGTCAACCAATGGGGTCACTCTGGTAAGAGGTGGCAGATGAATTGTCATGGACGTCCTATCTTTCTTGGCAAGGTGTAGCAGATCTGGATACGGAGGATGACCCAATGCTTGCTTAGCTCCGGTGAAGCCACTGAAGAGCTGGCCATCCATTCTGTCAAGTGTGACGGATATTAAAGGACACCACACATCTGGGGTCCAGTCTATGTAGCAGCCCCGCCCCTTTGTGGGGATGAATACGAGGGTAGAAAGATAGAAGGTTTACAGACTGTGTCACATGAAATGCAGATACTACCTGGGGGAGGAAAGATGGGCAGGTATCATGGACAATGTATTTGGGGGAGAAAACCATGGAAGTCGGACAACCTGAGAGGGCTGGACGTTCTCTGGCGCTAGGGGCTGAAGTTACTGCTACCAACAATACTATCTTTGGAGTGAGGAGTCGAACTGCAGAACTGAGACGCCTTTAGTAAAGTCAACACTGGATTCAAATCCCACAGATGAGCAATGAACGCTGCTAGAGGAGTCAAGTAAAGTAAAACTTTCAGAAATGTGCCACGATTGGCATCGAAGCATGGAGAGATGGTCAGGAAGAATCCTGCAGGCAGAGAGGGAGACCAAAGGCCTCAAACCGTGGCCACTGCCGGATCCTGCTGTGCAAGAGACAACAAGAATCGCAGGATGCTGCAAAGGTGGGACCTGACAAACTTGCCAAGAAAGCAGCCACACAGTGCATAGGAAAGGAAGAGCTGGACGAATGCGGAGCGTCAACAGAGTGACGTACCAGTTCCTCCTTACCCGATCTGGGGCGATCAGAACGAGTTGTACTTGATCCTTCTCCATCTTCTGCAGAACGTTTGACAGAGGTAACATCAATAAAAATGCGCACAATAGGTTCCTCCAAGGCCAGCTAAACCTGAAGGCATCTCCCAGGGAGTCATTCAGGGGGACGTGTATGGCCCAAAACTGAGGATACTTCCTGTTCTGGGCCATAGTAATGAGATCGATGTATTGAAACCCAATCCAGGGGCGATCATCTGCGTCCCGCCATCACTTTGGGGTGTACTTCCAACTGATGGTCCTTCAACAAAAGGCAACTGAAAGAACCTGCTCTTGTGTTGAGGGAACCTGCAAGACGAGCACCTGCCAAGATTCTTGACGCAGAGCCTACTGCCGCAGGTGAATCTTCTCCCAACACAGGGTCTATGAACCCACACCACCCTATCTGTTGATATAATGGATGGTGCTTGTGTTGACCATCACACGGAGAAGGAAGGGAGAAATACATTCACAGCAAGGAGGACCACTTGCAACCGCAGCACACTTATGCAGACGTTGCTGTGATACAAATAAAAGGTCTTGTACAGTGTGCACTTAACATTTCTACACCCGGCTGTGTTGTACAGCCTGGTGGCAAAAAAAACACAGGCTCCCAGGCACTGTGAGCGGCAAACCAGGCCACTCAGAAAAATCCCAGCGCTTCTCTCATGCTGGGAATAGTATTCTCAGCATGAGAGCATCATTAGGATTGGCATCTGGGAGTCAGCGCACAGTGCACCAGCCCTGGAGTCGCGGATCGGGAGAGGAGCAATGTGGCGACCACAGCAGCAGGTAAGTAAAGTTTTATATTTTTTATTTCTTTTTTTGTCTGTGTCTGCGCTTATTTCTGTACCCCGTCCTGCCGAAACCCACCCCTGTGCTGCCACACCACTTCGGAACCCGAACAGCCGCCACTGGATGCATGAGGCCAAGCAGCCCTCGTCCACCATGTGGCAAGAAATGAAGCAGACATAACACAGGCAGAACCAGTGTCTGAGTTAGGAATCTCAGAATCATCTCCGGAATATCCACAAGCCTATGAAGAGGTGGAAAATCCTTTGTGGAAGTCGTGTTCAGTATGCCACCTATAACGGTTAACCTCTATGTAGGCGTGAGGTGGGACTTTCAGGCCTTAATTGTGAAGGCCAAGTTGTGGAGGACAGCAGAGTTAGCAGAGGTTGGTGGAGACTGCATCTGCTGGTGATGGTGTCCCCTAGATCCACCCCTGTGCCGAAAAGATGGTACCTTTGTTGGGGAATCTGGATCAGCTGAGAAGTTAGCCTCTGCTGGGAACGTACTGTCCTGGAATAGCTTCCAGCCGCGGTCCGTGCAGGTAACAGCGGTGGGGCTGTGTAAGGGGGGATTCCGAGGTACTATGCAGAGGGAAAATTAATTATTTATTTAATTTTCCCTCTGCATCATCCCTCAGTATCTCCCCTTACACGGCCCCACCGCCCCACCCGTTACCTGCACGGACTGCGGCTGATAGCCTCAAAATTTCCTGTAGTGTTGGTGTAATTGTCTCAATGGGGATGCTCAGCCCAGCAAATGAGCCATTCATCTCAAAGAGTTCCATGGAGGAGTTGGTCTTTTCCCTGAACAGCTGCCTGCCTTCAAGGGCATGTCCTTGAGGGTTGCCTTGACATATCCTGAGAAATTAGTAGAACACATCTAAGTGTGGAGGCTCAGCATGACGCCCACATTTCATGATCTGTTTAAAGGCATCCAAAACATGGTCAGACTACCATCAGGTAACTTTCCAACACAAAACACCACAAATAACCACACCTATGGCCACCTTACACACAACCACAAATAGACCATGGATCAAACTTTATGTTGAATACTTAGAAACACAACTAACACCCAACACATATCTTTATACACAATAAATTCCATTCAAAAACTCTATCAGTGGCTCCTGGAAGCTTTTGATAGCTTAATACCACTAAAAACAACAAAACAAGACAAAAGAAAACAAGCACCCTGGATGAATACAGAACTAAAAAAGCTAAAAACAACAAATTGCATAAAGAATTTGATCAAATTCTCACTGAATTTCATAAACCTAAATGCACAGAAGGAACTCATCCCATTTCTCAAGAATTTACTCAAAGACTGGCAAATGAATACACAACCAAAGCAGACATGTTGGACTCCTATTTAAAGCAAGGGAAAACCACCAGCACACACCCATCTCCAACCATCCCCTCTGAGAGTAGACTAACCCAGCCTCTGCATTCCTTCAAACAACTATCAGAAACGGAATTTAAGGATCTTGTCCAAGCAAGCAGGCCAGCGAGCTGCCCCTCTGACCCTTGTCCACCGCAAATCCTCAAGAACATTCTTTAAACTACCTCCGCTGCCACATCAGCAAGAAGAATTATCAATAATTATTTAACTACAGGAGTCTTTCCAGAAAACTTACTAAAGGCATAGATTTGCCTAAAATTAAAGGCAATAACCCTGGACCCACCTGACCCTAACAACTATAGACTAATTACAAATGGACCTTTCCTGGGCAAACTGATAGAAAGAGCAGCGTTCGCCCAGAGGTCACAGTTCACTGAAGATAATGCCATACTTTCAGACTTTCAAACGGGATTCCATCCAGGAAGAGGCACAGAATCTGCCATCCTTGCCATCTGGGATGACCTTAAGAACACAGCTGACCGCAAGGAGGTTGCTGCGCTACTTCTCTTGGACCTCTCGGCTGCCTTCAACACAGTTGATCATAACTTTCTGATCCAAAGACTCTACGAAGCCAGCTTAGAAGGGACTGCTCTCGACTGGATCACATCCTATCTTCAAAACAGAACAAATGTCATCCATATGCCCCTTTTTCTCAACCAAACCGTACTTCACAAAAGCAGGGGTCCCTCAAGGCTCTATCACCTCGCCCCTGCTTTTCAACATCTACATGAAGTCATTACCGGTACTGATCAATGAATTTGACCTCACATGCCATAACTATGCATATGACACGCAAATACTCCTTCAGCTGGAATGCCCCAAAGACATTGGAAACTCGTCAATTTTCTGTTGTCTCAGAGCCGTGGATCAGTCGATGACATGGAGCCATCTCAAATTGAATGCTTCTAAAACTGAAATACTCACATGTGGCGACTGGACAAATTATGACCCACTCTGGGCCTGGCCTTAGGATCTTGGACCACCTCCTAATGTATCCAAGGAAGTAATAAACCTTGGAATTACCATGGACTCCAAGCTATCGATGAATGCTCAAGTGGACAAACTAGCAAGATCAAGCTTTGTTACTATGAAAACTCTGCGACGCATCTTCCCCCACCTGGGATTTCCACAGAAGGTCCAAGACACTATCTCGCTTGTACTGTCTAAACTTTATGGCGCCAATGCCTTCTACCACGGATCATCTTTACCAACTATGAAAAGACTATAACAGATTCTGAAACTACTCCTACATGTAAAGCCACAAGCCCACATCTCCCCGCCTTGAGGGCCCTACATTGGTTACCAGTTTCCAGAAGATCCACGTTCAAACTGCTTTGCCACCACAAAGCGATACATGGAACGGGACCACTTTCAGTAGGAATTAAATCACCAGTATGTAGTTGGATATGTGCATTTCTTAGTACAAATATATATACTCGTTATGGTTTAAAAATATATAGATATTCTGATAGGTCTGCTTAACAAATATATATATTACTTATGGTTCAAATATATTATTTTATGCTCTACATGTATATAGGCCACTGCATAGTTTACATATACGTTATTTGATTATATGCTTATGGGTCTCTATTTTATTTTCATTTTATGTATCAGAATGTGTAAATATGATCATAACGATTGCGTCTAGAAGTGCTTAACTAAAGAAATATCTGGAAAATATAATATAAAATAAATAAACAAATTGAATTTTTTAAATTATACATAAGAAATTAGCATCATGTGCAGCAACACTTTAAAGTCAAAGTTTCTAATTATTTATCCATACATGTACATATGGAACTATACAATACAACTTTATATCTATTATTTTCCATATACATGTATACATTTCGATGTAGTTATGTATCTATATATTTATTACTCTAATCCCACTGTAGAAAAAATAAATAAATGAAAAATAATTTTTTTTATTAATAAACAAATTAAAATAAACCCTTTGACTCTCTCCAATTGACTACTCTATGTCTCATCCGATACCTCTATCGTTATATCCCCTACCTGCACTCTCGGACTTATCCCAAACCTCATTGTACCACTATGATCTGCCTAAAAACCCTCTCCCCCAAGGGTTCCACCACTGAGGAGGAGGGGGTTACAAGATCTCCGTCAGTCGAGGGCAAGGCCAGTTTGGAAGCTGTAGGTGAAAGAGGAGGGTCAGAATGGTAGGGGATGTCTTCTTCTCGCGACGTATGCAGGCCATTCACATTTTGTAAGTCCAGATACAAGCCAGTGGGGAAGAAGCTTCCAGTCTCTGACTCGTCATCTTCTTTGCAGCATTAATCCTTATCCGGTGGTGTGTGGTCATCAGAGTCAGAGCTGGGCGAATCTCTGAGCCTAGGATAGTGTTCCACCAAGGGTTTGTAATTAAACATGCCTTTACTTTCTCCTTTTTCACACAGGTAATTGCGGATGACTTTGAAGGCAGCATTGTGGTAGGCTCCAAGGACAGTGTCAGCATCAAGGGAGGCTCTGACCAAGCGTAAGACAGCGCCTCGGCAGGCTTTGACTTCTACCGAAGCACTGGGACAGGAGCTCCGGGAGGCGCAGCATGAGGAGGTGTTGGGGTGAGACCTATTGGAGTCACCAAGCCCACAGGATTACGCTCATCCTGGGGGAGAGGCCAGAGGGCAGGGGAGCCATTCTGAAAAATTCCAGCATTGCCAGCCAGCAGGCCTCAACCTGCGCAGGGTCAGTCGATGGAGCTGGGAACTCAGCTTTTTAGGTCGAGCCTAGCGCAGCGCGCATGCGCTGCTCTATGGGGAGGCTTCTTGTAATCACTCTTAACTTCTTCTTGTGGGTCTGACTCCTCCCACATATTGGATTGGCCTTTGCGTGTGGCTTTCAATAATGAAAGCACGCAAATGGCCAAAGGTGGGCCCATGTTCCACCTCTTTGTTTACTGGTCACTCCCACGGCCTTTTGCTGTCGGGAGCGAGCAGGGGGGCGCAGGGTGTCAGCTGCATTCCTCGCATCCCACGGCGTTTTGCCTGCGGGAGCGAGTAGTGCCTCCTTGTTTATCTTTACATTCCTGCCTCGCGCCTTCCTTCTTCCCTCCCCGCCTCCCTTCCCACCCTCCTCTTCGCTGCAAGCACCTCCAGCAGCCCCTCTATTGCAAGACTTCCCCGAGGTGGAGGTACCAGGCAGGCCACTCAGCAGGTCTTCTTTATCAGGTACAGTGGGGAACGAGCGCCTCGCGTTCAGCCTCCTCCTCCTCTTGGCGCCCACACAGGGCCCCAGGCTGCCGTCGGAGGTACAGCTGTCCATCATTCATGCCACAGAGGGTGCCATCCGCCCTGATGCCTCTCAGAGGAGGCAGTGCGTGTCACTGCCGGGCTGGCCTGGCTGACAGTACCAGGAGCCCCAGCCGCGAACACTGTGCCCGTGGCCAAGGGGTGCATTGGGCAGTTTGGGAAGGGGGGGTTCGTGCAAGATGGCGACTCTACCCCCAGCTGTGCCAGTGATTGAACACGCAGTGCCTCTATGCCCGCGCTGGCCGCACCGCGGACCGAGGAGGAAAGTGCGAGTGGGCATCCTTCACCGTGGTGGGGCCCACTCCCAGTGGAGCACCTCCACTTTCCCCCAGTGATGGGGTGATCGGGGCCCGGTGGTGACAGAACTTCGGGGCCTGTCACATGCTTGAGTAGGGTCAATGGCGCGCGGCAGCAGGGTGAGACGCCCGTGGCTCCTCCATCCAGCTTACATCTGCTCCGAGGCACTTGTGTGATATTAAGCTGTATGGTCGCATCCAGTGCTAATGTTTATAAGGAGCCGGGTGCGGTGTCTGCCTGATGGGAAGAGCACTTGGCCTGGGTTAATGATGAGGGCGTTGGAGGCCTTAGGAGGGTCCCTCTCCATCCCTGTCTGTGCTCTGGTGCTCTCTGGGTGCAGTATATAGCTCCTAATCCCACCTGGTCCCCCTTTTCTCTATTGGCGGAAGGGAGCGTGGCACGATTAAGTAATAATTGTAATAGAAAGCATCGATTTTATGAACGGCGAGCGTGCAGGCGGGCCTGTGTGCTTCTTGGCGCCTCTTCATGAACCTACGGAGTCTGCTGCTGTGCCCCTGTTTAGCCCGTGCTGTGCCTCCCGTTTGTCCCAGAGGAGCGGCGGACATTCCCTGGTGGGAGCACCTCTCCAGGATGGGCAGGCGGCTGTTTGGGTTGGATGCTGTGGTGTTGGGAGGGGGCTCGCGGCTCTTGTGGCTGACGACAATAAATAGGTGTAAACGCCGCTCAAAAGTACTGCCTGACAATTATCACTGTGTTTAATTTACGTAAATTTATCCCAAGCAGCTCCTGCCAGATGGGTGCTGCTCGTGGTTTTACCTCATTTGGCGCCGTTCAAGAGAGGTTATTGCATATTTGGCCTCCACATGGTTTCCATATTCTGTGTAATGCAGTAGTATTGACCCGGCGATCTGACATCAGTAGCCGCGTGTGAGGCACCTCGGGGCAGGTACCGCGGTACCAGATCGATGGAGCCTTTGATTGTACGTCCTGGCACCAACCGAGGCCGGGCCAGAGGCCGCCTGACGCTCACCGGCTGCTGAGACCTGGATTCAGGGTGATAAAGGCCCCTGTTGTGCACAGCTGGCCTTTGGTCGGGTAGAGTCCTGGGCGAAGCCACACTTGGCACTCCTCCTCTTGAATTATCTCTGGACCCCAGGATGGAGCAGGCCTTCTGCAGTCAGCTTCTACACCTCTATTGGGGTGGGGGAGGGGGGGAGGGGTCCTGGGCATGGGCCCAGGGAGCACACGCTAAGGGCTGGCCTTCTTACAGGGAGTGTAACTTCCCTTCTGTACATTACACAGGGATAGCCTTCCTGGTTTCCTTTTTCATATCCCTTTATGTTAAATTGCATCTCTTACCGAACTTCCAAACACCTCTGGCAAAACACTTATAAGGTCCCAGAGGCGAGACCTATTGGCTATGCCAAAGCTTGTTCAGTGTTGGAGCCGTTTCTGACGACAAGAACGAGTCTGGGGTACAGCTTCGAGGTGCGAATCGTCTCAGGAATAGGACTGTTTCCTCAAGGAAGAAGACGAGTTCTCCTTCCTGTGGCTCTTTTTGTGTTTTTTGTGTGTCAGGAGACTTACCTGAAGGTAGGGGTCACCTTCAGCTGTCTCTGCGGGTCATCACTTCCTGATCGCCATCGGGTTCATCAAACCACAAAAATCACAGGCTGTGAAATCATGTTTCAAGCCTAAACATCACATGCGCTTCATATGGTTTAAGGAAACAGGCTTTTTGCAGGTTCATCCCCCACTTTTTGCCCCCATTTTGACTTCTAGGTACTGGTGTAATGGCTCTGGAAGGCCCGAGACCTGCTAAACAGGACTCAGTGCATGTGCTCTGACCCTTAAAATGGTGCATGTTTAACTGACTTGTCCCCAATTGGCACAGCCTAACTACTGGGGTACCCAGGGCCTCTATGCGAGAGTGTCCTCCTGGGACCACAGCACTTGCTCTGCCACCCTGAGCGGGGCAAGGTAAAACATGGCAAGGGCAGTTTTTAAACAGCTAACTCGACTTTGCCATTTAAGGTAATGCCAAAGCCCAAACCTCCCTTTTACATATATGTAGGTCACCTGCTACAGAGGCCTCTCGAGCCTCAACGATGGGTGCTGTACATTAGAAAGTGGAACAGGTACTTTGACAGTAGTGCTTTGTGAGCGTGTGAACTGATGCCCACGTAGCAGCCTGGCAGATCTCCAAAAGTGCACGCCATGCTCCAGCGCAGAGATGGTAGAATGAGCGTGTATGCGCAGGACCACCATCTAGAGATGGTAGAATGAGCGTGTATGCGCAGGACCACCGTCTAGAGATGGTAGAATGAGCGTGTATGCGCAGGACCATCCATCTAGAGATGGTAGAATGAGCGTGTATGCGCAGGACCACCGTCTAGAGATGGTAGAATGAGTGTGTATGCGCAGGACCACCGTCTAGAGATGGTAGAATGAGCGTGTATGCGCAGGACCATCCATCTAGAGATGGTAGAATGAGCGTGTATGCGCAGGACCACCGTCTAGAGATGGTAGAATGAGTGTGTATGCGCAGGACCACCGTCTAGAGATGGTAGAATGAGTGTGTATGCGCAGGACCACCATCTAGAGATGGTAGAATGAGCGTGTATGCGCAGGACCACCGTCTAGAGATGGTAGAATGAGCGTGTATGCGCAGGACCACCGTCTAGAGATGGTAGAATGAGTGTGTATGCGCAGGACCATCCATCTAGAGATGGTAGAATGAGCGTGTATGCACAGGACCATCCATCTAGAGATGGTAGAATGAGCGTGTATGCGCAGGACCACCATCTAGAGATGGTAGAATGAGCGTGTATGCGCAGGACCACCATCTAGAGATGGTAGAATGAGCGTGTATGCACAGGACCATCCATCTAGAGATGGTAGAATGAACGTGTATGCACAGGACCATCCATCTAGAGATGGTAGAATGAGCGTGTATGCGCAGGACCACCGTCTAGAGATGGTAGAATGAGTGTGTATGCGCAGGACCACCGTCTAGAGATAGTAGAATGAGCGTGTATGCGCAGGACCACCGTCTAGAGATGGTAGAATGAGTGTGTATGCGCAGGACCACCGTCTAGAGATGGTAGAATGAGCGTGTATGCGCAGGACCACCGTCTAGAGATGGTAGAATGAGTGTGTATGCGCAGGACCACCATCTAGAGATGGTAGAATGAGCGTGTATGCGCAGGACCACCGTCTAGAGATGGTAGAATGAGCGTGTATGCGCAGGACCACCGTCTAGAGATGGTAGAATGAGTGTGTATGCGCAGGACCATCCATCTAGAGATGGTAGAATGAGCGTGTATGCGCAGGACCATCCATCTAGAGATGGTAGAATGAGCGTGTATGCGCAGGACCACCGTCTAGAGATGGTAGAATGAGTGTGTATGCGCAGGACCACCATCTAGAGATGGTAGAATGAGCGTGTATGCGCAGGACCACCATCTAGAGATGGTAGAATGAGCGTGTATGCGCAGGACCATCCATCTAGAGATGGTAGAATGAGCGTGTATGCGCAGGACCACCGTCTAGAGATGGTAGAATGAGCGTGTATGCGCAGGACCACCGTCTAGAGATGGTAGAATGAGCGTGTATGCGCAGGACCACCGTCTAGAGATGGTAGAATGAGCGTGTATGCGCAGGACCACCGTCTAGAGATGGTAGAATGAGCGTGTATGCGCAGGACCACCGTCTAGAGATGGTAGAATGAGTGTGTATGCGCAGGACCACCGTCTAGAGATGGTAGAATGAGTGTGTATGCGCAGGACCACCGTCTAGAGATGGTAGAATGAGTGTGTATGCGCAGGACCACCGTCTAGAGATGGTAGAATGAGCGTGTATGCGCAGGACCACCGTCTAGAGATGGTAGAATGAGCGTGTATGCGCAGGACCACCGTCTAGAGATGGTAGAATGAGCGTGTATGCGCAGGACCACCGTCTAGAGATGGTAGAATGAGCGTGTATGCGCAGGACCACCGTCTAGAGATGGTAGAATGAGTGTGTATGCGCAGGACCATCCATCTAGAGATGGTAGAATGAGCGTGTATGCACAGGACCATCCATCTAGAGATGGTAGAATGAGCGTGTATGCACAGGACCATCCATCTAGAGATGGTAGAATGAGTGTGTATGCGCAGGACCATCCATCTAGAGATGGTAGAATGAGTGTGTATGCGCAGGACCACCATCTAGAGATGGTAGAATGAGCGTGTATGCGCAGGACCACCGTCTAGAGATGGTAGAATGAGTGTGTATGCGAAGGACCATCCATCTAGAGATGGTAGAATGAGCGTGTATGCACAGGACCATCCATCTAGAGATGGTAGAATGAGCGTGTATGCACAGGACCATCCGTCTAGAGATGGTAGAATGAGTGTGTATGCGCAGGACCACCGTCTAGAGATGGTAGAATGAGCGTGTATGCGCAGGACCACCGTCTAGAGATGGTAGAATGAGCGTGTATGCACAGGACCACCGTCTAGAGATGGTAGAATGAGCGTGTATGCACAGGACCACCGTCTAGAGATGGTAGAATGAGTGTGTATGCACAGGACCATCCGTCTAGAGATGGTAGAATGAGCGTGTATGCACAGGACCATCCATCTAGAGATGGTAGAATGAGCGTGTATGCGCAGGACCATCCATCTAGAGATAGTAGAATGAGCGTGTATGCGCAGGACCACCGTCTAGAGATGGTAGAATGAGCGTGTATGCGCAGGACCACCGTCTAGAGATGGTAGAATGAGCGTGTATGCGCAGGACCACCGTCTAGAGATGGTAGAATGAGTGTGTATGCGCAGGACCACCATCTAGAGATGGTAGAATGAGCGTGTATGCGCAGGACCACCATCTAGAGATGGTAGAATGAGCGTGTATGCGCAGGACCATCCATCTAGAGATGGTAGAATGAGCGTGTATGCGCAGGACCACCGTCTAGAGATGGTAGAATGAGTGTGTATGCGCAGGACCACCATCTAGAGATGGTAGAATGAGCGTGTATGCGCAGGACCACCATCTAGAGATGGTAGAATGAGCGTGTATGCGCAGAGGACCATCCATCTAGAGATGGTAGAATGAGCGTGTATGCGCAGGACCACCGTCTAGAGATGGTAGAATGAGCGTGTATGCGCAGGACCACCGTCTAGAGATGGTAGAATGAGCGTGTATGCGCAGGACCACCGTCTAGAGATGGTAGAATGAGCGTGTATGCGCAGGACCACCATCTAGAGATGGTAGAATGAGCGTGTATGCGCAGGACCACCATCTAGAGATGGTAGAATGAGCGTGTATGCGCAGGACCATCCATCTAGAGATGGTAGAATGAGCGTGTATGCGCAGGACCATCCATCTAGAGATGGTATAATGAGTGTGTATGCGCAGGACCACCGTCTAGAGATAGTAGAATGAGCGTGTATGCGCAGGACCATCCATCTAGAGATGGTAGAATGAGTGTGTATGCGCAGGACCATCCATCTAGAGATGGTAGAATGAGCGTGTATGCACAGGACCATCGTCTAGAGATGGTAGAATGAGCGTGTATGCACAGGACCATCCATCTAGAGATGGTAGAATGAGCGTGTATGCACAGGACCACCGTCTAGAGATGGTAGAATGAGCGTGTATGCGCAGGACCACCGTCTAGAGATGGTAGAATGAGTGTGTATGCGCAGGACCACCGTCTAGAGATAGTAGAATGAGTGTGTATGCGCAGGACCATCCATCTAGAGATGGTAGAATGAGCGTGTATGCGCAGGACCACCGTCTAGAGATGGTAGAATGAGCGTGTATGCACAGGACCATCCATCTAGAGATGGTAGAATGAGCGTGTATGCGCAGGACCATCCATCTAGAGATGGTAGAATGAGCGTGTATGCGCAGGACCACCGTCTAGAGATGGTAGAATGAGCGTGTATGCGCAGGACCACCATCTAGAGATGGTAGAATGAGTGTGTATGCACAGGACCATCCATCTAGAGATGGTAGAATGAGCGTGTATGCGCAGGACCACCATCTAGAGATGGTAGAATGAGTGTGTATGCGCAGGACCACCGTCTAGAGATGGTAGAATGAGCGTGTATGCGCAGGACCATCCATCTAGAGATGGTAGAATGAGTGTGTATGCGCAGGACCATCCATCTAGAGATGGTAGAATGAGCGTGTATGCACAGGACCACCATCTAGAGATGGTAGAATGAGCGTGTATGCACAGGACCACCGTCTAGAGATGGTAGAATGAGCGTGTATGCGCAGGACCACCATCTAGAGATGGTAGAATGAGCGTGTATGCGCAGGACCACCATCTAGAGATGGTAGAATGAGCGTGTATGCGCAGGACCACCGTCTAGAGATGGTAGAATGAGCGTGTATGCACAGGACCATCCATCTAGAGATAGTAGAATGAGTGTGTATGCGCAGGACCACCGTCTAGAGATGGTAGAATGAGTGTGTATGCACAGGACCATCCATCTAGAGATGGTAGAATGAGTGTGTATGCGCAGGACCATCCATCTAGAGATGGTAGAATGAGCGTGTATGCGCAGGACCATCCATCTAGAGATGGTAGAATGAGCGTGTATGCACAGGACCACCGTCTAGAGATGGTAGAATGAGCGTGTATGCGCAGGACCATCCATCTAGAGATGGTAGAATGAGCGTGTATGCACAGGACCACCGTCTAGAGATGGTAGAATGAGCATGTATGCGCAGGACCATCCATCTAGAGATGGTAGAATGAGCGTGTATGCACAGGACCACCGTCTAGAGATGGTAGAATGAGCGTGTATGCGCAGGACCATCCATCTAGAGATGGTAGAATGAGCGTGTATGCGCAGGACCATCCATCTAGAGATGGTAGAATGAGCGTGTATGCACAGGACCATCCATCTAGAGATGGTAGAATGAGCGTGTATGCGCAGGACCATCCATCTAGAGATGGTAGAATGAGTGTGTATGCACAGGACCATCCATCTAGAGATGGTTGAATGAGCGTGTATGCACAGGACCACCATCTAGAGATGGTAGAATGAGCGTGTATGCACAGGACCACCGTCTAGAGATGGTAGAATGAGTGTGTATGCACAGGACCATCCGTCTAGAGATGGTAGAATGAGCGTGTATGCACAGGACCATCCATCTAGAGATGGTAGAATGAGCGTGTATGCGCAGGACCACCGTCTAGAGATGGTAGAATGAGTGTGTATGCACAGGACCATCCGTCTAGAGATGGTAGAATGAGCGTGTATGCGCAGGACCACCGTCTAGAGATGGTAGAATGAGTGTGTATGCGCAGGACCATCCATCTAGAGATGGTAGAATGAGTGTGTATGCGCAGGACCACCATCTAGAGATGGTAGAATGAGCGTGTATGCGCAGGACCATCCATCTAGAGATGGTAGAATGAGCGTGTATGCGCAGGACCACCGTCTAGAGATGGTAGAATGAGCGTGTATGCGCAGGACCACCGTCTAGAGATGGTAGAATGAGTGTGTATGCGCAGGACCATCCATCTAGAGATGGTAGAATGAGCGTGTATGCGCAGGACCACCGTCTAGAGATGGTAGAATGAGCGTGTATGCACAGGACCATCCATCTAGAGATGGTAGAATGAGCGTGTATGCGCAGGACCATCCATCTAGAGATGGTAGAATGAGCGTGTATGCGCAGGACCACCGTCTAGAGATGGTAGAATGAGCGTGTATGCGCAGGACCACCATCTAGAGATGGTAGAATGAGTGTGTATGCACAGGACCATCCATCTAGAGATGGTAGAATGAGCGTGTATGCGCAGGACCACCATCTAGAGATGGTAGAATGAGTGTGTATGCGCAGGACCACCGTCTAGAGATGGTAGAATGAGCGTGTATGCGCAGGACCATCCATCTAGAGATGGTAGAATGAGTGTGTATGCGCAGGACCATCCATCTAGAGATGGTAGAATGAGCGTGTATGCACAGGACCACCATCTAGAGATGGTAGAATGAGCGTGTATGCACAGGACCACCGTCTAGAGATGGTAGAATGAGCGTGTATGCGCAGGACCACCGTCTAGAGATAGTAGAATGAGTGAGTATGCGCAGGACCATCCATCTAGAGATGGTAGAATGAGTGTGTATGCGCAGGACCACCGTCTAGAGATGGTAGAATGAGTGTGTATGCACAGGACCATCCATCTAGAGATGGTAGAATGAGTGTGTATGCGCAGGACCATCCATCTAGAGATGGTAGAATGAGCGTGTATGCGCAGGACCATCCATCTAGAGATGGTAGAATGAGCGTGTATGCACAGGACCATCCATCTAGAGATGGTAGAATGAGCGTGTATGCGCAGGACCACCGTCTAGAGATGGTAGAATGAGCGTGTATGCGCAGGACCATCCATCTAGAGATGGTAGAATGAGCGTGTATGCACAGGACCACCGTCTAGAGATGGTAGAATGAGCGTGTATGCGCAGGACCATCCATCTAGAGATGGTAGAATGAGCGTGTATGCACAGGACCACCGTCTAGAGATGGTAGAATGAGCGTGTATGCGCAGGACCATCCATCTAGAGATGGTAGAATGAGCGTGTATGCGCAGGACCATCCATCTAGAGATGGTAGAATGAGCGTGTATGCACAGGACCATCCATCTAGAGATGGTAGAATGAGCGTGTATGCGCAGGACCATCCATCTAGAGATGGTAGAATGAGTGTGTATGCACAGGACCATCCATCTAGAGATGGTAGAATGAGCGTGTATGCACAGGACCACCATCTAGAGATGGTAGAATGAGCGTGTATGCACAGGACCACCGTCTAGAGATGGTAGAATGAGTGTGTATGCACAGGACCATCCGTCTAGAGATGGTAGAATGAGCGTGTATGCACAGGACCATCCATCTAGAGATGGTAGAATGAGCGTGTATGCGCAGGACCACCGTCTAGAGATGGTAGAATGAGTGTGTATGCACAGGACCATCCATCTAGAGATGGTAGAATGAGCGTGTATGCGCAGGACCACCGTCTAGAGATGGTAGAATGAGTGTGTATGCGCAGGACCATCCATCTAGAGATGGTAGAATGAGTGTGTATGCGCAGGACCACCATCTAGAGATGGTAGAATGAGCGTGTATGCGCAGGACCATCCATCTAGAGATGGTAGAATGAGCGTGTATGCGCAGGACCACCGTCTAGAGATGGTAGAATGAGTGTGTATGCACAGGACCATCCGTCTAGAGATGGTAGAATGAGCGTGTATGCGCAGGACCACCGTCTAGAGATGGTAGAATGAGTGTGTATGCGCAGGACCATCCATCTAGAGATGGTAGAATGAGCGTGTATGCGCAGGACCACCGTCTAGAGATGGTAGAATGAGCGTGTATGCACAGGACCATCCATCTAGAGATGGTAGAATGAGCGTGTATGCGCAGGACCACCATCTAGAGATGGTAGAATGAGCGTGTATGCACAGGACCATCCATCTAGAGATGGTAGAATGAGCGTGTATGCACAGGACCATGCATCTAGAAATGGTAGAATGAGCGTGTATGCACAGGACCACCGTCTAGAGATGGTAGAATGAGCGTGTATGCACAGGACCACCGTCTAGAGATGGTAGAATGAGTGTGTATGCGCAGGACCACCATCTAGAGATGGTTGACTTCTGCACACCTTTATCCTTCTTTGCCCCAGAGAAGCCCACAGCCGAGGGTCCTTGGTACGATCAATGTAAAAGCCAAGAGCTCTCTTTGGGTCCAGGCGATAAGTATTTCTACTTCTTTAGATGGATGAGGCGGAAGGAAGAATGTACAGACCTATGAAGAAAGGTGTTACAACTTTCAAGAGGAATGCGGTTTTAGGTCTGAGCACGAGCTTATCCTGGAAGAAGTAGGTACACGGCTGTTGGACAGACAGATCCAACGCCATGATCCAGTCTCCTGGATCCAGACAGACAAACCTTGGGCCAGGGAAAGCATTTTGAACTTGTCCTTCCCGAGAAAGAAGTTCAGAGGGCGAGGATCGGGCAGAGGCCTCCGTCCTTATTCAGCACCAGGAAGTATCCTGAGTAACAACGATTCTTGATTTCTGATGCCGGCAACCTCTCTATGGCTCCCTTGTCCAAGAGAGCCTGAACCTCCCCTTGCAGAATGGACAAGTCGTTGTGCGGTAGGAGGCATATTTGGAGGGCTGGGGTGGATGTATACGTTGTGAACAATTTACAGCACCCATCTGTCTGATGTGATGCTCTGCCTCCGTTGGGAATAAAAGGTGATCCAGTCTCCTATCAGGTGACTTTGTGCAGTCGAGGGCAACTTACAGTGGTTTATTTTTGGCTCGGGGGTTAGGGGATTCAGTAGTCCACGGGCCCTTAGCAGCTGGATCCCCAACCTCTGCCCAGGAGGGCCTAGGAGGTCTGCTGTTGCTGAGGCAAAGTCTGGTGTGGTCTCTGCTGGAGTCCTCTTTCATACTTTCATAGCCTGGAAAGGGGAGACATTGTTAGGGGAACTGGCACGTAGGTGGTGCCAGCCCCCGGAAGTGCACTGTTGCTTTGTTCTCCTTAAAGTGCTCCAGGGCCGAGTCTGCCTTATCTCCAAAGATGCCATCGAATGGCGTGTCCATTAGGGATTGTTGGTTATCGCTGGAAAATCCAGTAGGGCGAATCCAAGCATGCCGCAAAAGCCCTACCCAAGCAGTCAGTGGTGTCTAGGCCAGAGCAGATGACGTATTTTGCAGTGTCATGACCATCCTGTATTATTTGTTGTAGGCTGGTCTGAAGTTCGTCTGGGACTGCTGCCAAGATGTTGGCTACTATGTCCCACAACGTAAGCGAGTATTGTCCTAGGAGGCGGCTTGAATTCACCAGCTTGAGGGCGAGGCTGGCTGAGGAGAACATGCGTTTGGCAAATGACTCCATGCTTTTCGACTCGGTCTAGCGTTAAGTGTAGGGTTGAGCGTGCTGGTGGAGGCCTGGCTACCAGGCTCTCAGGATTTGGATGCTGCAAGATTAAATCTGGGTCTTAATTGTGCACGCCTACGCCTCCTGGCTATTTGCCTATTGACTGGTGGGCAAAATCCTGGCTTTCCTCAGCTGCGTGTGTCCTTGAAACCTCATTAAAAGGCAGGAGACGTGCCTGTGAGGTCTGTCCTGGCTGCAGGACCTCAGTCAGGATGCTTGTTTTGACGTCCATAGTCGGTAGTTGTAGGTCTAAAACCTCTGCTGCTCTTCGCAAGTCCATAGCAAAGGAGGCGGACTCTTCAGCTGAGTGGGCAGCACTAGGAGAGTGGAGACCAGTGTCAGGTGAAGTCCCACTGGCCTCTTGTAGGTCCAAAAAAAGATTTTCGTTACTGTCTAGTTGAGAAGTATCATCAGCGTCATTGTCTTATTCAGGAAACCTATAATTGAGAGGAAGAGTCTCCGAATCGGAACAAGCTAAGGGTCGAGGGGGATGTGATGTCGGTCAAGTTTACAGCAGATTTGCTGCTGAGTCTGAAAGGACTACAGGCTCTCCTCCGACATCGGTGGCATCACTGCCGGCAGCAATGCTCAAGTCCCGGCAGCGGTTGTGGCGCCATATAGGGTGTCAGGTAGGCATCAGCCCTGGAGTCGGCGCTGACTCTGGGCCAGGACCAAGAGGCACGGTCCATGTCGGGGACAGATCCACCAGAGGTAGACTGACTGGAGACCCCCTCAGAGCCACAGGGCCCGGAGGCGCTCCAGAGGGATCTGGTAGAGTACTAAAGTTCTGTTGCATGTCCTCTTTGAGGGCCTGGACCTACTGCAGTGACGCCAATGGACCCAGAAACTCAGATTGAATCGGAATCAAAGCCAGGATCGGTTCCGAGGTAGGAGGCTGAGACCGTGACTTGGAGGTAAACTGGGGGCTGAGGAACTCCTTGTGACGGGGTCGCAGGAATGAGGAGAGCTGTACTTCAGCTGCTTGTGTTTCTTCCTCTTTGACTTACCTGGAAGAAGAGCGTTAGTGGGATCGACCTTGGAAACAAGAATGTATCGCTGTTCTCGACTTCAAGTGGTACAGAGCCTTTCAGTGATGTTCCGTGATGTAGAGCTTGGCCGTGGGGTCCCGGATGGATTTCTGATTCATCTAAGCGCATTTGTCGCACAACGCCAAATAGTGTGAGGAGCCTAAACAGACCGCTGAGACAGACCGCTTGAGCATCCATCCCGGACATTTGTTTTTGGCAGTGCTTGCAAGGCTTGAACCCTCTTGTCTTAGGGGGGACATGTTCCTTGCACACTGGCAAAACTTTGCAAATTTGGTCTGTCACACCCGACAGAATTGAGGGAAAGAGGTCTGGATCCATGTTGGAAGACGCAGAAATAAAGGAACAGACATCAGCAGGCAAAGGTAGCAACCCTGACATCATATCAAGGGCAGCAAGGATATGACGCAGAGCTCCACAATGCCACCTACCGGCCCGAGAGGGAATTGTTGAAGATAATTCTCTGGATCCAGTCTGGAGCCTGGTGTGTTTATAACGTGAGGAATCTGTAGTTAAAAGTATCCATCAGAGACACCTCATCCCAACAGATGCGCCTCACACAGCCCCTTCCAGACACTTTACCCCAAAAGATGTGCCTGATACTCCCTCACAGATATTACTACTCATTAGATATGTGTCATGTGAGGGCACTGGAGGTTGCAGCTACCTTTTAGATGATGCATGCACTGGGGGGAAGTGTGCAAGGAGCAGGTGAAATCAACCTCACCTTGGAGCAGTGAATTGTTCTCTCCCTGAGACTACCTGAAGTTAGAGCTGATGAAAAAGTTAGCTCCCCTCAATGACCTGATCTTAGATCATTGACAATTTGCCCTAGTATTATTTAGGAGCAGCGAGAGCTCCCCTGGAGGGCCTCACCTCGGAACAGGTGCAATGGTTCCCTCCTTGAACTGGTGAAAGGATTCTGATCTTGGGGCAGTGAGAGAGTTTTCTTGGAAGACCTACCCTTGGAGCAAATAAAAGAGTTTGCTCCCATCAGTAATATGATCTTAGAGCAGTGAGAGATTCTTTGGATCACCTGACCTTGGAGCAGGTTGAAGAATTCGCTCACCGGGAGGACCTGACCTTGGAGCAGTGAAATAGGTCATTCACCTCGATGAACTGATCTTGGAGCAGATGAATGAGGTCCCTCCCCTGGATAACTTGATCTTGGAGCAGCAAAAATTCTCTCCCCTGGATGACATGACCTTGGAGCTGTGAGAGTTAAGACCTGAACTTGGAGCTGTGAGAGTTCCCATGGAAAACCTGACCTTTGAGATGTGAGAGTTCCCATAGAAGACCTGACCTTGGAGCTGTGAGAGTTCCCATGGAAGACCCCTGACCTTGGAGCTGTGGGAGTTCTCATGAAAGACCAGACCTTTGAGCTGTGAGAGTTCCCATAGAAGCACTGACCTTGGAGCTGTGAGAGTTCCATTGGAAGACCTGACCATGGAGCTGTGAGAGTTCCCATGGAAGATCTGACCTTGGAGCTGAGAGAGTTCCCATGGAAGACCAGACCTTGGAGCTGTGAGAGTTCCATTGGAAGACCTGACCTTGGAGCTGTGAGAGTTCCCATGGAAGACCTGACCTTGTAGCTGTGAGAGTTCCCATGGAAGACCCCTGACCTTGGAGCTGTGAGTTCTCATGGAAGACCTGACCTTTGAGCTGTGCGAGTTCAAATAGAAGACCTGATCTTGGAGCTGTGAGAGTTCACATGGAAGACCTGACCTTGGAGCTGGGAGATTTCCCATAGAAGACCTGACCTTGGAGCAGTGAGAGTTCCCATGGAAGACCCCTGACCTTGGAGCTGGGAGAGTTCCCATGGAAGACCTGACCTTGGAGCTGTGAGAGTTCCCATGGAAGAATTTACCTTGGAGCTGTGAGAGTTCCCATGGAAGACCTGACCTTGGAGCTGTGAGAGTTCCCATTGAAGACCTGACCTTGGAGCTGTGACAGACTCTCTTCTTGGAGCAGGTGGAAGAGTTCCCTCCGCTGAACCTGGCCATGGAGTAGGTATAAGGGTCATCTCTGAAGCATCTGTGAATGGCCTGACCTTGGGGCAGCAGTAGAGTTCTGTTCTCGTGATCAGCTGAGATGGATGAAGTGAAATAGTCCGTTCCCCAGGGGGACATGAACTATGAAGTAACATCAGAGAAGAAAATAACTTACAAGATTTCCGGAAGGTCCCACAATTCCGATGGGTCCAACGAGACCTTCTTTTCCCTTTGAAGAGAAACCCAAAATTAACATCTGATCACTACTAATGTTGCGATACAATACAATACAGAAGCGTGTAAACAACTACAAACCGACACGACACAATACAATTCCAAGAAAGGGAGTGAGTGAGATGAAGATCTGAGAGCATGCGTGTAGGAGAGTAGGATCTGCCTCTTATGGTTACCCCCACTTTTTGCTGGTGTATCACTGTTTTTCGACTTTAGTCTGGCTGGGGCCCTGCTATCCAGGATCCCAGCCTAGCTGCTTCCTCTCTAAATTGATTCCCTGTACCCTAAGTACACTTCAGATTGGATTCTGGGGTGCCCTTATAAGTCCCTAGTATATGGTATACTATGTACCCAGGGCATAGGTATCCCAGAGGCCTACCAGGGGCTGAAGCATGTATTGTGCCACCCCTGGAAGGCCATCCAAAATGACACCACAGGACTGCTACTGCAGCCTGAGTGAGGCGGTGCATGCACCCCTTACAGAGATATAGGTTCACTATATCTCACCTATCACTGCACATACAAACCTATCAGTCACCCCTATGGCAGGCCTTATCAATCCTGAAGGCAGGGTGCTTGGTTATATGTGAGAGGGTGCCCATGCATGAGCAGAGCCCCTCTGCAGCCCTCGGAATCTCCTATCCGGGGTTGTCTGTGGTGTAGCCTGACCATATACTCTTAAGTGCATTATAACCTCGTGGTAAAATGCTAACTTTGGACTGGCTGCACGGAAACATGTCGTGTTTGGTGTCAAACACCTGGGAATCCTACCCCCCGCCAGTCCTGGCGGCGGGGGTAGAATTCCACCCTTCTAGAGGGAGAGACATGTCCCCACCGGTATACCCGGTAGAAACCTTAAAGAGCCATGGCATCACAAAATGGATGCTGCAGCCACAGACCCGAGTCTGGCCTCCTGCTGCTGACCGAAACTCCGGCAGGGGAGGCCTGGTCAATAGGTTTCCTGTCTCAGGGAGGTGCTACCACCTCCCAGACAGGCCTTAGTGGATTGGGGCTGGGTGGGTGCACTCTCTGAGTCCTTTGAAGTCCTGCACTGGGGGCACATTTGGTGTCCTCGTGCATACCCCAGTTCAAACCGGTTGCAAGGGCTACCAGCCCTTGCTCTGGCGCGAAACTGGACAAAGGAAATGGGTGTAGCCACCCCTCTTTCCAAACCCTCCCATAGGTGGGTCCCCAGAGTTAGTCCAACCCCTTTTCTTAGTATAAGTAAGGGAACCATGGCAACAGGACTTTAGATATCCCTGGACGAAACTCTGTAGCTGAATCCTGGACCTTCGACGCTCTACATCAAGATTAGAGGACTGAAGAATCTCCCTTGGGGTCAAGGAGTGACTCCCCTGCTTGGCAGGCACCAACGAAGCATCTGTCCGGTCTGCATCACTGAAGCTCCCGCCGGACGTCGAAGTCTTTGCATCACCAGAGGTGGATTTCCAGACTTCCCCGAGGCTGCCCTGAGTCCCCAGCAAAGCTGAGGCACGTAGCTATCGTGGGTAACGTGGAACCGTGACCCCCGTACACCGAGCACATTTGCAAGTGCACCAACTTCCTGACATCTCTGGAAGCCGTGCTTTGGGTTGCAAGTAGCCCTAGCCCCGAGCACCAACTGCAGCAAAGATCACTGGCCTACACTCCACGAGTGTCCCATGGGCCAGCTCCAAGTGCGACCGCTCGAGGCTCCTTCGCGATCTCTAGGCCGTTGGCTAGTGGGTCCCCACGAAGGCAACTCTTCAATTGCTTGGGCTTTTCTGGTTGCTCCAGAAGTGCCCTGACTTACCCTCGCTGGGTGAGTCCCTCAGACCTTGCTGGTCTGCACCGCAGCCTTTTCTTCGTTTCCCCGTGACTTGCCGTTGCCAAGGCTTGTCGGGTCCAATCCGGTCGCCGACACCGCAGCACTCGACAGACTTCGTGGGACAGCTCGAATCCAGCTCCTGGTCGTCGTGGACGACTCCTGGGCCTCGTGGCTGAAGAGTCAAGGCACCCGTCAACTCACCTGAAGCACCCGACATCTGAGGGCATTCGACTATCGTGCCCCTGGTCACTGGCTAGTGACCCAGACTCTGTCCCCTCTGCTTTCAGGTCTTCCTCTTCCTCGATCCAGGCTTGGATCGCACCGGACACTCTTCCTCTTCACGGCAGCAGCACTTTCCAACAGGTCGCTATTGAAAATGACGACGATTCCCGACACCTTTTAACACGTATGCACCCGGCTTCCCTGGGTGAGGTAACTCGAGTATTTCGGTACTCACATGGGTGTGGGCCCTAGAAACTCTTAAGTTTTAAGGGGTTAACTGGAAGTCCTCTCCGAAGTGTCCTTTTTCTTTAAAAATCCAACCGCGACTTTCCCCATAGAAGTCAACGGCGATTCGCGGCTGTGTTCTCACACTGCACGCGTCCCCCGTGGGTCCCCTGTGTCACTACCTTGGGTGGTTCCTTGGGGTCCAAGCACTTCTACAGGCTCTAGGCCTTGTGTCTAGCTCAGTCGTGGTTCTTATACCACTATTTTAGTATATGGTTTGGTACGCCCCTAGGGCTCAAACGTGTATTGTGCTAATAACTGCTGATATTCGCCTTGTAACTTATGTACTTCGAACTCTAGCCTCATAAAGAGACTAGAGGGGTATGTTTAAGACTAAATACATATATTTTATATATATATACCTGGTGTGGTCCTCTTTCATTTGGTCACTCAAGAGATTATAGACTGGTAAAACAAGCTGCTTTACATTCCTCTAAGACTTAGCCTGAAGGCTGCTCTCCATAGCTACCACTAGGATAGCTTTCACTAAAGGTTGTCTCTAACCTATCATCAATAAGGGGTTGTTTGGACTGGTGCAAGGTGCCCACTATCACTAGTGGACAGCATATGCCAGGTCAACTTCTCACATTGGTGTGCAGCGTGTGGGATTCCAGCTTGCTATTGTTTTACCAGATAATCTCCAGTGTGTGATCAACTGAAAACCACTAAAGGTACCTAAGGTACATATAAATTCAAGCTTAGAAATACAGTAAGTTCTACTGAACTTAGAGTTGTGTGTCAAGGGCTTAGCACACCCTTTCTACAACTCAAGAGAGTTTAGTAGGCCACACTAGAGTAGGAAGTGCATACACCACACCTCACTAGTAATGTCTTCAGGGCCAGGAACGAGTGGGTCCCTGCCAGAAGCCAATGGGCTTCTACCATCCAAGTATGACAACCTCCCATTCTTGGAATTGAGAGAGTTGTGCAAGATTAGGAAGCTGAAGACAGGCAAAAGTGCCAACACCCAACGTTTCATGGAGATGCTTCTGCTGGATGATCTCAAAAGACCCCTAGGGCCTGCAAGGGTAGGCAGAGAGGGTGGGGCAGAAGATGAGGAAGGGACCAGGGGTGAAAATGCCCAGGACCTGACCTCTGAAACTGGCCAGGAAGATAAAAATGATCTTGTCCTGGACAATCCAGCTCCTCCTGCAGATGAGGAGGAGGACCAGAATGACCTCCCCTTTGTCCCACCAGGAAGAGTTGTGAGTGTGCCTAGAAGGTCCAGATCTCCTTCTCAGGAGTCTAACCATTCTGACACCTCAGTAGGGACCCCTGTTTCTTCTCATAGGAGGGAAACCTCTAATGAGAGGAAAAAGAGACTGTTCCAGTATGAAGAAGCTCAGCTTGAACTCAGAAGACAGCAATTGGCTATAGACAGGGAGTCCCTAGAGCTTCATAGACAAAGAAGAAAGTTGGGACTAGAGTCCCATGGTGGCAGCAACTTCCCTAGTGGTAGGGAAAGGTCTTATGACCATAGAAACCTGAGCAAGATTGTCCCTCCCTACCAGAGTGGGGATGACATCCACAAATGGATTACTGCACTGGAAAGGGCCTGTAAAGTTCAGAGGGTCCCCCAGGAGCAGTGGGCAGCAATCTTGTGGCTCTCCTTTGCAGACAAAGGTAGAGACAAGCTCCTCACTGTAAGAGAAGAGGATGCTGATGATTACCAAGTCCTGAAGAGTGCCCTGATAGATGGGTTTGGCCTAACCACTGAGCAATACAGGTTAAAGTTCAGAGATACCCAAAAGGCACAGACACAGGACTGGGTGGACTTTGTAGATTGTGCTACCAAGGCTCTGGAAGGCTGGTTACTTGGCAGTAAGGTGTGTGACTTCAAAGGATTCTATAATTTAATCATGAGGGAGCAGATTCTTAATAACTGTCAGAATCAGTTGCTACATCAGTACCTGGTTGACTCTGATCTGACCTCTCTCCAAGAATTGGGAAAGAAGGCAGACAAATGGGTCAGAACCAGGGTGAAGCAGAAGGTACAGAACCAAGGTGGTGACCAGAAGAAGCAAGATTCTAAAAACTCTGACAAGGGTGGGGAAAAGGGTAAAGACCAGAAGTCTTCTCAAGGTCCCCAAAAATCTGCATCTGGTGGGAAATCCCAATCTAATAAAGGAAAAGGCCAAAGGAAAGCATGGTGCAAAGTCTGTAAGCAAAAGACTCACTGGACCAGTGATTGCACCAAGTCCAAAGACTCCACTCCAGCCACCATTGCCCCTAAGGTAACTGTTCCCCCTAGTCCAGCTACAAGTGGTGGTGGAAACACTCAGAATAAGGGTTTAGTAGGGTTGACCCTGGGTACTGAGATGGGCTCTGACCTAGTCAGAGTGCCAACTCAGGCTGTCGTAGTCTGTGATGGGGGCATGGATATGTCCCCCTTTGTGAGTCCCAATAATTTGGGCAAATACAGACAGCAGCCTTTAATTAATGGAAGAGAGGCTTTGGCATTCAGGGACACAGGAGCAAGTGTCACCATGGTGACACAAGATCTTGTGGATCCTGGGCAGATTATACTTGGTGAAATGTACCAAGTGACCAATGCCAGCAATGTCAGAACAGACCATTCTCTGGCAGTTGTTAACTTCTCCTGGGGGGGGGGGGGGTAACTGGCCTTAAGAAGGTTGTGGTGAGTGCAAACCTACCAGTCGAATGCTTGCTTGGCAATGATCTTGAAACCTCAGCTTGGGCAGAGGTGGAGCTCAGGACACATGCAGAAATGCTAGGGATCCCTGCACATGTCTTTGCTGTGACTAGGTCACAGGCAAAAATGTCAAAAGCTGAACAGGCCCTGGATTCTGGAACAATGGACCAGGTGCCTCCCAAGAGGAGGAGCAGTAGGGTTAAGGCAGTGCCTTCCCCCTTGGCTCAGGAGGAAGATCAGTCTTTTGTTATGTTATGTTATGTTATGTTAAAACCACTTTTATAGCGCACAACTCACCCGGGGGCATCTCGGCGCTTGTGTTGAGACATACCAGAGGGACTGCCTGGAGTCCTAAAACAAAAAGGCTTTAAGTTTTTTTCTGAAGGTGCTATAAAAAGGGGACTCACGAAGAGCCTGAGGCAACTTGTTCCAGTATTTAGGAGCAAGGTAGGAGAAAGCTTTCCCCCCGTACGCTTAAGGCGTATTCGGGGCACCTGTAAGAGGCCAAGTGAACTAGATCTAAGAGTTCGGCTGGGAACATATTTTAATAGTTTCCTCTGCAAGTACCTGGGCCCTTTGCCTCTGAGAGCGTTGTACGTGAGGCAACAGATTTTAAAGACGGATCGCTTCTTTACTGGTAACCAATGTAGTTCTCTCAGCAGAGGACCGGACGAGGAGCCTGAAGGGCGATTCAAAATTAACCTTGCAGCCGTGTTCTGGATCACTTGCAATTTGGCTAGCGAGGACTCATCCGCCTCTGCCAGTAGGGCATTTCCATAATCCATTTTTCCAATCACCATAGCTTGAACAAGAGTTTTCCGAGAATTCATAGGTAGATAAGGAAAGATCCTACGCAAAAGGCGCAGGGCATGATAACAAGAGCTAATGGTGGCATTTATATGATCCTTCATTGTTAGTGATTGGTCCAATTTTATCCCAAGATTTTTCACATATTTTCTGGGAACGGGGACCTCTCCCAATTTGGTGGGCCACCAGTCATCCGCCCAAATGGATGAGGCTTTCCCCATTAACATAATCTCAGTCTTTCCGGGGTTCAGTTGGAGGCAGTTATCCGTCATCCAGCTAGATATTGCAAGCATTCCTGTAGCAAAGCGAGTTTTCTCTGTCTCAAGGTTAGGGCCAATTTTAAACATAAGCTGAGTATCATCAGCATATGATATTATCTCAAATCCAAACTGTTCAACTATTCTTGCCAGTGGGGCCATATAAACGTTGAACAGCGTGGGACTCAGACAAGACCCCTGAGGAACCCCCTTATCCAAATGCATTTTTTCTGATCGGTAAGAGCCCAAAGTGATGGTTTGGTATCTGTCAGATAAAAACTGTTGCAGCCATTTTAAGGCTGTACCCTGGATTCCACAGGCCAGAAGTCGGTCCACGAGCTTTGAATGCGAGATGGTATCAAACGCCGCAGACAAGTCTAATAGGATCAGAACTATTGATCCTCCAGAATCCACTTCCATTCTTAGGGAATCAGTCACGGCCAGAAGAGCAGTCTCTGTACTGAAACCTGATCGAAAACCTGATTGTGAGGGGTCCAGAATATTATTAGATTCTAAATAGCACCCTAACTGCTTATTTATTAGACTTTACAATTGCTTACCCAACAGGGGAAGCAGAGAGATGGGGCGATAGTTACTAAGGACCAGCGGATCTGCCGTCGGTTTCTTCAATATTGGCCGTACAAATGCTTCCTTCCAGGCCCTGGGGAAACATCCCGATTGTATCGAGCAGTTATAAATTTGTAAAATCTCAGGTGCACAACAGGGGGCCAGCAAAGCCATTGTCTTAGGCCGACAGAGGTCCTCCGGTGACCCCGATTTAGCAGAAGCCAAAGAGTGGAGGACCTCCTCTAATGTAATCAGTTCGAAACATTTAAGGGTACTGGATACTTCTGCTTCTGGCTCCTCTTCCCTGTGCTCTTGCTCTGGTTTTATTTGAGAGGTGGTAGGGAAATTATCGTAGATTTTTCTAATCTTCTCCTCAAAGTGGACAGCTATTGAATTACAAAGTTCTTGGGATTCCATTGGGACTTGGCTGCACACTTGTGGAGACACAAACTCCTTTACTATAGAGAAGAGGGTTTTAGATGAATTACTTTTGAGGAAGAAGATCTCAGGCCTGAAGAAGGAACTGTCCCAGAGGAGCTTGAACCTGATCAGGTTGAGTTCTTGGGGACAGGGGGCCCTTCCAGGGCAGATCTGAGCCAGGAGCAGCTGAACTGCCCCTCTCTTGAACCCCTCAGACAGCAGACTGCTGCTGAGGCTGCTGGGAATGCTAGTGACACCCATAAGATATATTGGGATGATGGACTCCTGTACTCAGAGAGTAGAGACCCCAAGCCTGGAGCAGCCAGGAGGTTGGTTATACCTCTGAAGTTCAGGGGCTTCCTATTGACACGAGCCCATGATATTCCCTTAGCAGGTCACCTGGGCCAGAACAAGACTTGGGACAGAATTGTCCCTCACTTTCACTGGCCCCACATGTCTGAAGACACCAAGGAGTTTTGTCACTTCTGTGTAACCTGCCAAGCCAGTGGGAAGGCAGGTGGCACCACAAAGGCCCCCCTGATACCACTACCTGTGGTGGGGGTTCCCTTTGAGAGGGTGGGGATTGACATAGTTGGTCCCATGGATCCCCAAACAGCATCTGGGCACAGGTTTATCCTGGTGGTGGTGGACCATGCCACCAGGTACCCAGAAGCCATTCCCCTTAGGACCACTACAGCCCCTGTGGTGGCAAGGGCCCTCCTGGGAATTTTCTCAAGAGTGGGCTTCCCTAAGGAGGTAGTATCTGACAGAGATGCAAACTTTATGTCCAGTTACTTGACTGTAATGTGGAAGGAGTGTGGAGTGACTTATAAGTTCACCACACCCTATCACCCACAATGCAATGGTTTAGTTGAGAGATTCAACAAAACCTTGAAGGGCATGAAATAAGGGCTCCCAGAAAAGCTTAGGCGAAGATGGGACATACTCTTGCCCTGCCTTTTATTTGCATACAGGGAGGTGCCTCAAAAGATGGTTGGCTACAGCCCTTTTGAACTTTTGTTTGGCCATCCTGTCAGGGGTCCATTGTGTCTGGTGAAGGAAGGTTGGGAGTTACCTCTCAAACCCCCTAAACAGGACATAGTGGACTATGTACTTGGTCTCCGCTCCCGGATGGCTGAGTATATGAAAAAGGCAACCAAAAACCTTGAGGCTAGCCAGGAATTACAGAAAACCTGGCATGACCAAAAGGCTGTGATGACTGTTTACCAGCCAGGAAAGAAGGTGTGGGTGCTGGAGCCAGTGGCCCCAGCAGCCCTCCAAGACAAGTGGAGTGGCCCCCATACCATTGTTGAACAGAAGGGAGAGGTTACCTATCTGGTAGACCTGGGAACTCCCAGGAGCCCCCACAGGGTGCTCCATGTCAACAGGCTGAAGCCATATGTGGACAGGGCTGACATGGGCTTGCTCATGGCAACTGATGAGGGACAGGAGGAGGAGAGTGACCCTCTCCCTGACCTGCTCTCCCAGAACCCTGATGATGGGTCAGTGGATGGTGTAGCCTTGGCAGGCAGCCTCACTGCCCAGCAGCACACTGATTGTAGACAGGTGCTCAATCAGTTCAGACACATGTTTTCTCTGACTCCAAGTCAGACCACCTGGTGCACTCATGAAGTGGACACTAGGGACAGTCTGCCTGTTAAAAGTAAGATTTACAGGCAACCTGACCAGGTCAGGGACTGTATCAGGACAGAAGTCCAGAAAATGTTGGAGCTGGGTGTCATTGAGCCTTCAGATAGCCCTTGGGCTAGTCCAGTGGTCCTGGTGCCAAAACCTCACACCAAAGATGGTAAGAGATAGATGAGGTTTTGTGTGGACTACAGAGGCCTCAATGCAGTCACTAGGACTGATGCCCATCCAATCCCCAGGGCAGATGAGCTAATAGACACTTTGGCCTCAGCCAAGTATCTAAGCACATTTGACCTGACAGCTGGCTACTGGCAGATCAGACTAGCTGATGATGCAAAGCCAAAAACCGCATTTTCTACCCCTGGTGGGCTTTACCAATTTGTGGTGATACCCTTTGGTTTGAAAAATGCACCTGCCACTTTTCAGAGGTTGGTGAACACAGTCCTTACAGGTCTGGAAGCCTATAGTGCCGCCTATCTAGATGATATTGCTGTCTTTAGCTCCACCTGGGAGGATCACCTGGTCCACCTCAGAAATGTTTTGGAGGCCCTGCAGAAGGCAGGCCTCACTATCAAGGCCACAAAGTGCCAGATAGGGCAGAGTCAGGTTGTGTACCTGGGCCACCTTGTGGATGGAGGCCAGGTTCAACCATTGCAGAGCAAGATCCAGACCATCATGGACTGGGCTGCTCCAACTACCCAGACTCAGGTGAGAGCCTTTTTAGGCCTGACTGGGTACTACAGAAGATTTGTCAAGGGGTATGGATCAATAGTGACACCCCTGAATGACTTAACCTCTAAGAAAATGCCCAAAAGGTTCAGTGGACAGTTAGCTGTCAAAAGGCATTTGATGACCTGAAGCAGGCCATGTGCACTGCTCCCATTCTGCAAAGTCCTGATTAATCCAAAAAGTTCATTGTGCAAACAGATGCATCTGAGTTGGGGGTAGGGGCTGTACTTTCACAGTTGAATGATGAAGGTCAGGATCAGCCAGTAGCTTTTATTAGCAGAAGGCTGACCCCCAGAGAGAAACGTTGGTCAGCCATTGAGAGGGGGGCCTTTGCTGTGGTTTGGGCTCTGAAGAAGCAGAGGCCATACTTGTTTGGCACTCACTTCCTTGTTCAGACAGACCATAAGCCCCTCTTATGGCTAAAACAGATGAAGGGTGAAAACCCCAAACTTTTGAGGTAGTCCATTTCCCTACAGGGGATGGACTATATAGTGGAACATAGACCTGGGAGTAACCATGCCAATGCAGATGGACTCTCCAGATATTTCCACTTAGAACATGAAGACTTAACTGGTCAAGGTTAGTTTAATGTCCCTGCATTTGGGGGGTTGTGTAGGAGAGTAGGATCTGCCTCTTATGGTTACCCCCATTTTTTGCTGGTGTATCACTGTTTTTCGACTTTAGTCTGGCTGGGGCCCTGCTATCCAGGACCCCAGCCTAGCTGCTTCCTCTCTAAATTGATTCCCTGTACCTTAAGTACACTTCAGATTGGATTCTGAGGTGCCCTTATAAGTCCCTAGTATATGGTATACTATGTACCCAGGGCATAGGTACCCCAGAGGCCTACCAGGGGCTGAAGCATGTATTGTGCCACCCCTGGAAGGCCATCCAAAATGACACCACAGGACTGCTACTGCAGCCTGAGTAAGGTGGTGCATGCACCCCTTACAGAGATATAGGTTCACTATATCTCACCTATCACTGCACATAGAAACCTATCAGTCACCCCTATGGCAGGCCTTATCAATCCTGAAGGCAGGGTGCTTGGTTATATGTGAGAGGGTGCCCATGCATGAGCAGAGCCCCTCTGCAGCCCTCGGAATCTCCTATCCGGGGTTGTCTGTGGTGCAGCCTGACCATATACTCTTAAGTGCATTATAACCTCGCGGTAAAATGCTAACTTTGGACTGGCTGCACGGAAACATGTCGTGTTTGGTGTCAAACACCTTGGAATCCTACCCCCACCAGTCCTGGCGGCGGGGGTAGAATTCCACCCTTCTAGAGGGAGAGACATGTCCCCACCGGTATACCCGGTAGAAACCTTAAAGAGCCCTGGCATCACAAAATGGATGCTGCAGCCACAGACACGAGTCTGGCCTCCTGCTGCTGACCGAAACTCCGGCAAGGGAGGCCTGGACAATAGGTTTCCTGTCTCAGGGAGGTGCTACCACCTCCCAGACAGGCCTTAGTGGATTGGGGCTGGGTGGGTGCACTCTCTGAGTGCTTTGAAGTCCTGCACTGGGGACACATTTGGTGTCCTCGTGCATACCCCAGTTCAAACCGGTTGCAGGGGCTACCAGCCCCTGCTCTGGCGCGAAACTGGACAAAGGAAATGGGTGTAGCCACCCCTCTTTCCAAACCCTCCCATAGGTGGGTCCCCAGAGTTAGTCCAACCCCTTTTCTTAGTATAAGTAAGGGAACCCTGGCAACAGGACTTTAGATATCCCTGGACGAAACTCTGTAGCTGAATCCTGGACCTTCGACGCTCTACATCAAGATTAGAGGACTGAAGAATCTCCCTTGGGGTCAAGGAGTGACTCCCCTGCTTGGCAGGCACCAACGAAGCATCTGTCCGGTCTGCATCACTGAAGCTCCCGTCGGACGCCGAAGTCTTTGCATCACCAGAGGTGGATTTCCAGACTTCCCCGAGGCTGCCCTGTGTCCCCAGCAAAGCTGAGGCACGTAGCTATCGTGGGTAACGTGGAACCGTGACCACTGGACACCGAGCACATTTGCAAGTGCACCAACTTCCTGACATCTCTGGAAGCCGTGCTTTGGGTTCCAAGTAGCCCTTGGGCCAGCTCCAAGTGCGACCGCTCGAGGCTCCTTCGCGATCTCTAGTCCGTTGGCTAGTGGGTCCCCACGAAGGCAACTCTTCAATTGCTTGGGCTTTTCTGGTTGCTCCAGAAGTGCCCTGACTTACCCTCGCTGGGTGAGTCCCTCAGACCTTGCTGGTCTGCACTGCATCCTTTTCTTCGTTTCCCCGTGACTTGCCATTGCCAAGGCTTGTTGGGTCCAATCCGGTCGCTGACACCGCAGCACTCGACAGACTTCGTGGGACAGCTCGAATCCAGCTCCTGGTCATCGTCGACGCCTCTTGGGCCTCGTGGCTGAAGAGTCAAGGCACCCGTCAACTCACCTGAAGCACCCGACATCTGAGGGCATTCGACAATCGTGCCCCTGGCCACTGGCTAGTGACCCAGACTCTGTCCCCTCTGCTTTCAGGTCTTCCTCCTCCTTGATCCAGGCTTGGATCGCACTGGACACTCTTCCTCTTCACGGCAGCAGCACTTTCCAAGAGGTCGCCATTGAAAACGACGACGATTCCCGACACCTTTTAACACGTATGCACCCGGCTTCCCTGGGTGAGGTAACTCGAGTATTTCGGTACTCACGTGGGTGTGGGCCCTAGAAACTCTTAAGTTTTAAGGGGTTAACTGGAAGACCTCTCCGAAATGTCCTTTTTCTTTAAAAATCCAACTGCGACTTTCCCCATAGAAGTCAACGGCGATTCGCGGCTGTGTTCTCACACTGCACGCGTCCCCCGTGGGTCCCCTATGTCACTACCTTGGGTGGTTCCTTGGGGTCCAAGCACTTCTACAGGCTCTAGGCCTTGTGTCTAGCTCAGTCGTGGTTCTTATACCACTATTTTAGTATATGGTTTGGTACGCCCCTAGGGCTCAAACGTGTATTGTGCTAATAACTGCTGATATTCGCCTTGTAACTTATGTACTTCGAACTCTAGCCTCAAAAAGAGACTAGAGGGGTGTGTTTAAGACTAAATACATATATTTTATATATATACCTGGTGTGGTCCTCTTTCATTTGGTCACTCAAGAGATTATAGACTGGTAAAACAAGCTGCTTTACATTCCTCCAAGACTTAGCCTGAAGGCTGCTCTCCATAGCTACCTCTAGGATAGCTTTCACTAAAGGTTGTCTTTAACCTATCATCAATAAGGGGTTGTTTGGACTGGTGCAAGGTGCCCACTATCACTAGTGGACAGCATATGCCAGGCCAACTTCTCACAATGCGCCAGTGAGTGAATGAGTGAACAAGTGAGGGGTAGCTCAGATATCATTTCTTGCAACATTTGAAAAATAAATCAGTTATAAATTTACTATTCAAGTCCCTTCAAATAGTTCCTGGCGGAAGCCATAATTGCGCCATTAGGGATTCTGATCCAAAGGTGTTTCACGCCATGAGTCGAATATATATTCACCGACTGTCGGCCTGATTTGCATCAATTACAACAAGTTGGGTCCCCTCAACCCATCACTGAGCAGCGAAACTGCAAAAGGTCCTGATTATTAACATTCACTGCGGTAACTACTGGTTTAACATTGAACGGTCTTACTACAGAAGACTGATGCCTTTACCATTAAAGCATTTAAACAATTTGTTCTTGCTTATTAGCACTTCATTTGTGACAACTTAGCAATTTCTGTGTTTATATACATAGGGGCATATTAGCAAGACCCACGTTAAAATTATCGCCGTTTTAGCGGCAGGAAACTGCCGCTAAAACGGCGATAATGGGCTTGCTAATATGCGTTATAGAATTCCAATAGAAGCCCAGGTTAGATGTGCAGGACATCTTACCTGGGCTTCTATTGGAATTCCATAACGCATATTAGCAAGCCCATTATCGCCGTTTTAGCAACAGTTTCCTGCCGCTAAAACGGCGATAATTTTAACGTGGGTCTTGCTAATATGCCCCATAGTTTTTTCCTAATCTGATGTGGAACTTATTTTTAATTAGCAACATTCTATTTTCTGAATATATTTGAAATATTTAGCCTTGATTCCAAGAGACATACACTTTTTTTTCATTCTGGAGGTTCACCGTAAAACAATTTGCTTTGGTATCTTAGTTGAGTTTTAGAATTGCTAAATAAAGTAATTCATATGGCTATCTGGTATTAATAAAGTATCCTACAGTAATATGGACCTAAAGAAGAAAAAAGTATTTCCTCAAGATAGATTCTGCAATTAGTTCACACTATTTGAGAGGAGAGAAATACCTACTTATGTAATAAATAATCCAAAATATTGACAAAGCCATGAGTGCTCAGCGCCTTGAGACACTCACGGGTGAGTAGCTGCATTTTACAAACCCCTGATTGATTGATGCCAATAAATTAGGATTTAAATGTTTGATAGATTGGTGACAGAACAGAAAGGTGCAGTGACTCAGTGAGCAGGCGGAATGGTGAAAAAAGAATGGAACATGAAAACATCAAACACATAATCATATCAAGGGGCTACATCTGTAAACTTCTACATTATTGTGATATGATTCTAACAATCTGTAACTAAATTGTTGACGTTTCGACACCAAAGCAAAATGGTTTGTGTCTTCCTCAGGGCAGAGTGCAAACGAAAGATGAATAAAACATCCAACTCGATCCACAAAGGTTGCAGAGATTCAACTCACATCAGTTCCTTAGATCACTGGATGGATAATGGTTGGTGGTTTTGTGTAGTTTGGAACAGGCATCTTTTGGCTTGGACATGTTTTGCTTTGAATGGAATCAAAGCCTACAATGACTTCCTTCTGTCTCTAGAGGACAGAGCATCTGTCAACAGAGGTGGAGAGTCAGGTGTGTCTGCTTGAGAGCCTGTGGCTCTTGGTTTAGCTAAATTCTTGCTAGTTAATCTGTGCTCTTCAAAATTGAGGTTCACATATGATCAGCCACCGTAAAGCGTCAAAAACACCGATATAAGAGCAGTGCTGTGTGCGTCAGGCATAGAGGCATAATGTAAAATGCAGAAAGCAGAATTGTAAACAAGATGCCATAAATGTTCAGATACAGGAAACCACAGTGTACAATGGCTTTTGGGAATTGGCAAAGGGCCTTTGGAAGAAAAAGGGAGGTCCTAGACACTGCCGTGAGTTTTGAGCGCAGAGCCATGGTGCAGACCTTAGGGGTTGGTGCAGACTTTGGGGGTTGGTGCAAACCCTGGGGGTTGGTGCAGACCTTGGGGGTTGGTGCAGACATTGGGGGTTGGTGCAGACATTGGGGGTTGGTGCAGACTTTGGGGGTTGGTGCAAACCTTGGGGGTTGGTGCAGACATTGGGGGTTGGTGCAGACATTGGGGTTTGGTGCAGACCTTGGGGGTTGGTGCAGACCTTGGGGGTTGGTGCAGACCTTGGGGGCTGGTCCAGAAGCCTGTGGTATAGAAACTGTGCTAGGAGCTATGAGTGAATGCCTTCTGGACAGTCACTCGTCTCCCATGACTTTGAGAAGTTAGTTAGGGGTTGCTGACTGATGTCAACATAACATGAAATAGAAACATGTCCCACGGCAGACAGTCCCTCTTTGGGATACAGTGGTTCAGCCCTCTCTCATGGACGCAAACATCATCTGAAACAAACCCACCATAAGACCTGGGGGGCCCCGGGGGCCTTGAATGCCTTTAAATCCGATATCCCCTGGAGGTCCCTAGAAAGGAAACAGAAAATAACCACACATTAAATTACTGAATTACAAATTCTTTCACATATGGAGAAGAATTCATAAAAATGAATTCTTCAACTGATTAACCAGCATCTATCAACCAACAAAATGTCGCTGCTGACCAAGCATGTGATACCCCTGGCCAACTTCAACAATCAAGTGAAATCCCATAATACCACCAATAAATCAAATGCCTACACCCGCCAGTCATGAGAGGCTACACCATCAATCACAGGACACCATTCGACAACCCCATGACGCCAGCCTTCAACGCACAGGTCAGTGAGTAAGACAGATGCCGCAGGGAAGCAACTGCCCTTGAAGCTGATCCGAGGTGTCAATAAGGACAAGGAGGGGAGAGAACGCAGCAGAGGGGATGAATCCGGAATATTAAGGGCTTAAGGGGCTCACTGTGGTCCGATTCAGGAATGCAAGCCATCAGAGCCCATTTGGATGTCAACATTTGGATGCCTCTTGGCCCAGCCCCTCCTGATCTCAGCCCTCCATCACAAACCCCTTCTGTGAACCACAGGTAAAGGGCAGGCAAGTGATGGCGGTGGGACCAGGGTGGTGCAGCCAGACAGGCAACCTCACAGGGGAGGGAGCCAAGCACAGAAGAGTTTGACTGGCCAGCCAGTGATGGGCAAAGGAAGATGGTGCTAAAGGCTATTGGGGAAAGAAAAAAAGGAGGAGGAGGAGGGGAGAGAGCAGAGGAGGGAGATGGGAGATCGGGGACAGACAGAGAGAGGAGAGAGGGATGGGAGAAAAAGGGGAGCAACAAAAGGAGAGAGAGGGAGAAAGGTGAAGGGGGGAGAGAGAGAATGAGATAGGGCGAGAGAGGAGAAGAGGTGCAGCTAGAGAGACGGGGAAGAGAAAGACAGTGAGGGGGACAGGTAATTAGCTGCCACGTCTTCATGATTTAATATTTTGACAACGGAGATAAGGAGTTCTTGTTCTGCGACCACAGGGGTACCTCAGACCTGTCCAGTGCTGATCAGTTCTTCTTTTGTGACAGTGTTTCTTATATGAGCAAAGAGTTGAGCAGGGGAGTCAATGGCGTCCCACCAGGATGGGGTGATGTGATCACATTGCTTCAGGCCATGGATGAGGGTGCCACACATGGGTACCACCTGGAGTCTGGAAGGCGACCCGCAGGGAGTCACCACCATCCACATGCAAGAGTCTGAGGGGCATATTAACAAGAGGCAGCGATAATTATCGCTGACCGCACTTAGCGCGTTTTTTTTTATCGCCGCCTATCGCTGGAACTTATCGCCAACCTAGCGCTGTATTAACAACGCTCAGCGCATTGGCGATAAGAATTCCAGCGATGGCGGGAAAAAGGGCAAACATCGCTGGAAATCCAGCGATGTTCACCTAAAAACGGCGAAAACCTTGCTGATACGACCCTGTGGTCGTAACCCAAGAATCCACCTCCCATGCAAAGTATGCCCAAGTCTGGATTTTAGCAGACATTAAAATCCAGCGTTATTGGGCAGTTAGCGCGATTTTGTGTATCGCCACAGCGGCCGTGGCATTGTTGTAAATATCGCGAAGCCCGGTTAGCGATATTCTCCCGTGTAGTTTTGTCAGGCACGCCTCCTTTGCATATCATTAGCGTTGCGATGCTGGGCGTTTAGAAAACGGGCGCTGAGGCATGGAATCACGCGCTAGCGTGTCCTTGATGATAATGCGATAAAATTGTCGCCGCTTTTCGCCCGAAAACGGACGCTAAAGCAGCGATAATTATATTGCGGCCCCTTGATAATATGCCCCTGAGAGTCTGATCAGCAGTTCTGAAGTTGCTTCCTGGAAGAAACACTTTCACTTTCTTTGGAAGAGCGAGCAGCTACAAGGTCAACCTTGTTTTTTGGAAATGCGTTCCTTGAGGGTGAGGGTCATTTGGTGAAATTTGGGGTTTGAATCTGTCATGGTTCATGTCATTGAGCCAGATTTCTACTGTATCTTGTTTATTGTTCTTCGGGCAGGCGCTGGGCATCGAGGTCTGGGTGATGAGCAGGCAGTGTTTGAGGCGCTGGACATCCAGGTCTGGGTAATGAGCAGGCAGTGTTTGAGCCGCCAGACATCCAGGCCTGGGTGAGGCGCAGGCAGTGTTTGAGGCGCCGGACATGTAGGTCTGGGTGAGGCGCAGGCAGTGTTTGAGGTGCCAAACATCCAGGCCTGGGTGAGGCGCAGGCAGTGTTTGAGGCGCCGGACATGCAGGTCTGGGTGATGAGCAGGCAGTGTTTGAGGCGCCAGACATCCAGGCCTGGGTCATGAGCAGGCAGTGTTTTAGGCGCCAGACATCCAGGCCTGGGTGATGTGTGTAGGAGAGTAGGATCTGCCTCTTATGGTTACCCCCACTTTTTGCTGATGTCTCACTGTTTTTCGACTTTAGTCTGGCTGGGGCCCTGCTATCCAGGACCCCAGCCTAGCTGCTTCCTCTCTAAATTGATTCCATGTACCTTAAGTACACTCCAGATTGGATTCTGGGGTGCCCTTATAAGTCCCTAGTACATGGTATACTATGTACCCAGGGCATAGGTACCCCAGAGGCCTACCAGGGGCTGAAGCATGTATTGTGCCACCCCTGGAAGGCCATCCAAAATGACACCACAGGACTGCTACTGCAGCCTGAGTGAGGTGGTGCATGCACCCCTTACAGAGATATAGGTTCACTATATCTCACCTATCACTGCACATAGAAACCTATCAGTCACCCCTATGGCAGGCCTTATCAATCCTGAAGGCAGGGTGCTTGGTTATATGTGAGAGGGTGCCCCTGCATGAGCAGAGCCCTTCTGCAGCCCTCGGAATCTCCTCTCCGGGGTTGTCTGTGGTGCAGCCTGACCATATACTCTTAAGTGCATTATATCCTCGCGGTAAATGCTAACTTTGGGATGGCTGCACGGAAACTTGTCGTGTTTGGTGTCAAACACCTTGGAATCATACCCCCAGTAACTGGTGTGGGAGTATGATCCCACCCTTCTAGAGGGAGAGACATGACAGCACCGGTATACCCGCGACCAACTAAACAGAGCCTGGCATCACAAAATGGATGCTGCAGCCACAGACACGAGTCTGGCCTCCTGCTGCTGACCGAAACTCCGGCAGGGGAGGCCTGGACAATAGGTTTCCTGTCAGAGGGAGGTGTTACCACCTCCCAGATAGGCCTTAGTGGATTGGGGCTGGGTGGGTGCACTCCAAGAGTGCTTTGAAGTCCTGCACTGGGGGCACATTTGGTGTCCTCGTGCACACCCCAGTTCAAACCGGTTGCAGGGGTGCCAGCCCCTGCTCTGGCGCAAAACTGGACAAAGGAAATGGGTGTAGCCACCCCTCTTTCCAAACCCTCCCATAGGTGGGTCCACAGAGTTAGTCCAACCCCTTTTCTTAGTATAAGTAAGGGAACCATGGCAACAGGACTTTAGATATCCCTGGACGAAACTCTGTAGCTGAATCCTGGAACTTCGACGCTCTACTAAAGACTAGAGGACTGAAGAAATCTCCATTGGGGTCAAGGAGTGACTCCCCTGCTTGGCAGACACCAACGAAGCATTTGCCGGTCTGCATCTCCGAAGCTCCCGCCGGACTCCAAAGTGCTTGCAGCTCAGGAAGAGGATTTCCAGACTTCTCAGAGGCCGACCCGAGTCCCCAGCAAAGCTGAGATCCGCAGCCCTCACGAGTGACGTGGAACCGGAACCCCTGGACACCGTGCACATTTGCTAGAGCATCGACTTCTCTTGAAGTCCTGCTTTGGGTTACTTGTAGCCCAGGCCCCGAGCACCATTTGCACCGAAGATTGTGAGCCTACACTCCACGAGTGTTCCGTGGGCCTGCTTCTTGCATTTCCGCTCGAGGCTCCTTCGCGATCCCTGGTCCATCGACTGGTGGGTCCCTGTGAAGGCAACTCTGATTTTCTTGAGGCGTTTCTGGTTGCTCCAGACGTGCCCTAACTCCCCACCAAGTGGTGAGTCCCTCAGACCTTCCTGGTCTGCTCCTTTCTGCGTGGGTTGCTGTTGCCAAGGCTTAGTGTGCTCAATCCGGACACCAACGCTGCAGCACTCAACATCCTTCGTGGGACAGCTCGAATCCAGCTCCTGGTCGTCGTCGACACCTCCTGGTCCTCGTGGCTGAAGAGTCAAGCTTCACCTCTTTCACCTGAAGCACCCGACAGCGGTGGGCATTCGACTATCGTGCCCCTGGTCACTGGCAAGTGACCCAGACTCTGTCCCCTCTGCTTTCAGGTTCTTCTTATCTCCGATCCAGGCTTGGATCTCTTTGGACACTTCGCATCTTCCCGGCAGCAGCACTTCGTTGCAGGCTGCCATTGAACTCGACGCCGCGACCCGACACCATTCGACACCTATGCACCCGGCTTCCCTGGGTGAGGTAACTCGAGTACTCCGGTGCTCCCGTGGATGTTAACCCTAGAACTGTCTAAGTCCAAGAGGGTTTGGTCCTAGTCCATTTCTAAGTGTCCTTAAACTCTAAAACTCTAACTGCGACTTCCCCATAGACTTTAACGGAACTCGCGGCTGTGTTCACACACTGCACACGGCCCCCGTGGGTCCCCTGCGTCACTACCTTGGGTGGTTCCTTGGGGTCCCAGCGATTCTACAGGCTCTAGGCCTTGTGTCTACTTAAGTCGTGGTTCTTATACCACTTTCTTAATATATGGTTTGGTACGCCCCTAGGGCTAATCGTATATTGTGCTAATTTACTGTGCTATTTGACTTGTAACTTGTGTACTTTGACCTCTAGCCTCATAAAGAGACTATTGGGTAGTGTTTAGTAATAAATACATATATTTTATATATATACCTGGTGTGGTTCTCCTTTCATTTGGTCATTCACGAGATTATAACTGGTAAAACAACAGCTTAACACTCCTTCAAGACTTAGCCTGAAGGCTGCTCTCCATAGCTACCACTAGGATAGCTTTCTATAAAGGTTGTCTTTAAACCTATCATCAATAAAGGTCGTTTGGACTGGTGCAAGGTGCCCACTATAACTAGTGGACAGCATATGCCAGGCCAACTTCTCACATTGGTGGCAGCGGTGGGATTCAAGCTTGCCCTGTTTTACCAGATAATCTCAAGTGTGTGACTAACTGAAAACCACTAAAGGTACCTCAGGTACATATAAATTCAAGCTTAGAAATACAGTAAGTTCTACTGAACTTAGAGTTGTGTGTCAAGGGCTAAGCACACCCTTTCTACAACTAAAAAGAGTTTAGTAGGCCACACTAGAGTAGGTAGTGCATACACCACACCTCACTAGTGATGTCTTCAAGGCCAGGAACCAGTGGGTCCCTGCCAGAAGCCCATGGGCTTCTACCATCCAAGTATGACAACCTCCCATTCTTGGAATTGAGAGCATTGTGCAGTACTAGGAAGCTGAAGAGAGGCAAAAGTGCCAACACCCAAGGCCTCATAGAGGTGCTTCTGTTGGATGATCTCAGAAGACCCCCAGGGTCTGAAGGGGTAGGCAGAGAGGGTGGGGCAGAAGATGAGGAAGGGACCAGGGGTGAAAATACCCAGGACCTGACCTATGAAACTGGCCAGGAAGATGACAATGATCTTGCCCTGGAAAATCCAGCTCCTCCTGAAGATGAGGAGGAGGACCAGAATGGCCTCCCCTTTGTCCCACCAGGAAGAGTTGTGAGTGTGCCTAGAAGGTCAAGATCTCCTTCTGAAGAATCTAACCATTCTGACACCTCAGTAGGGACCTCTGTTTCCTCTCATAGGAGGGAATCCTCTCATGAGAGGAAAGAGAGACTGCTCAAGTATGGAGAAGCTCAGCTTAGGATCAGAAGAGAGCAGTTGGCTATAGACAGGGAGTCCCTAGAGCTTCATAGACAAAGAAGAAAGTTGGGACTAGAGTCCCATGGTGGCAGCAACTTCCCTAGTGGTAGGGAAAGGTCTTATGGCCATAGAAACCTGAGCAAGATTGTCCCTCCCTTCCAGAGTGGGGATGACATCCACAAATGGATTACTGCACTGGAGAGGGCCTGTAAAGTTCAGAGAGTCCCCCAGGAGCAGTGGGCAGCAATCTTGTGGCTCTCCTTTGCAGACAAAGGTAGAGACAAGCTCATCACTGTAAGAGAAGAGGATGCTGATGATTACCAAGTCCTGAAGAGTGCCCTGATAGATGGGTTTGGCCTAACCACTGAGCAATACAGGTTAAAGTTCAGAGATACCCAAAAGGCACAGACACAGGACTGGGTGGACTTTGTAGATTGTGCTACCAAGGCTCTGGAAGGCTGGTTACTGGGCAGTAAGGTGTGTGACTTCAAAGGATTGTATAATTTAATCATGAGGGAGCAGATTCTTAATAACTGTCAGAATCAGTTGCTACATCAGTACCTGGTTGACTCTGATCTGACCTCTCCCCAAGAATTGGGAAAGAAGGTAGACAAATGGGTCAGAACCAGGGTGAAGCAGAAGGTACAGAACCAAGGTGGTGACCAGAAGAAGCAAGATTCCAAAAACTCTGACAAGGGTGGGGAAAAGGGTAAAGACCAGAAGTCTTCTCAAGGTCCCCAAAAATCTGCATCTGGTGGGGAATCCCAATCTACTAAAGGAAAAGGCCAAAAGAAACCATGGTGCAAAATCTGTAAGCAGAAGACTCACTGGACAAGAGATTGCACCAAGTCCAAAGACTCTTATCCAGCCACCATTGCCCCTAAGGCAACTGTTCCCCCTAGTCCAGCTACAAATGGTGGTGGAAACACTCAGAATAAGGGTTTAGTAGGGTTGACCCTGGGTACTGTGATGGGCTCTGGCCTAGTCAGAGTGCCAACTCAGGCTGTCCTAGTCTGTGATGGGGGCATGGCTATGTCCCCCTTAGTGAGTCCCAATAATTTGGGCAAATACAGACAGAAGCCTTTAATTAATGGAAGAGAGGCTTTGGCATTCAGGGACACAGGAGCAAGTGTCACCATGGTGACAAAAGATCTTGTGGATCCTGGGCAGATTATACTTGGTGAAATGTACCAAGTGGCCAATGCTAGCAATGTCAGAACAGACCATTCTCTGGCAGTTGTTAACTTCTCCTGGGGAGGGGTAACTGGCCTTAAGAAGGTAGTGGTGAGTGCAGACCTACCAGTCGAATGCTTGCTTGGCAATGATCTTGAAACCTCAGCTTGGGCAGAGGTGGAGCTCAGGAAACATGCAGAAATGCTAGGGATCCCTGCACATGTCTTTGCTGTGACTAGGTCACAGGCAAAAATGTAAAAAGCTGAACAGGCCCTGGATTCTGGAATAATGGACCAGGTGCCTCCCAAGAGGAGGATCAGTAGGGTTAAGGCAGTGCCTTCCCCCTTGGCTCAGGAAGTAGATCAGTCTTTTGAGGAAGATGATCTCAGGCCTGAAGAAGGAACTGTCCCAGAGGAGCTTGAACCTGATCAGGTTGAGTTCTTGGGGACAGGGGGCCCTTCCAGGGCAGATCTGAGCCAGGAGCAGCTGAACTGCCCCTCTCTTGAACCCCTCAGACAGCAGGCTGCTGCTGAGGCTGCTGGGAATGCTAGTGGCACCCATAAGATATATTGGGATGATGGACTCCTGTACTCAGAGAGTAGAGACCCCAAGCCTGGAGCAGCCAGGAGGTTGGTTATACCTCTGAAGTTCAGGGGCTTCCTATTGACACTAGCCCATGATATTCCCTTAGCAGGTCACCTGGGCCAGAACAAGACTTGGGACAGAATTGTCCCTCACTTTCACTGGCCCCACATGTCTGAAGACACCAAGGAGTTTTGTCGCTCCTGTGTAACTTGCCAAGCCAGTGGGAAGGCAGGTGGCACCACAAAGGCCCCCCTGATACCACTACCTGTGGTGGGGGTTCCCTTTGAGAGGGTGGGGATTGACATAGTTGGTCCCATGGATCCCCAAACAGCATTTGGGCACAGGTATATCCTGGTGGTGGTGGACCATGCCACCAGGTACCCAGAAGCCATTCCCCTTAGGACCACTACAGCACCTGTGTTGGCAAGGACCCTCCTGGGAATTTTCTCAAGAGTGGGCTTTCCTAAGGAGGTAGTATCTGACAGAGGCGCAAACTTTAGGTCCAGTTACTTGCCTGCAATGTGGAAGGAGTGTGGAGTGACTTATAAGTTCACCACACCCTATCATCCACAATGAAATGGTTTAGTTGAGAGATTCAACAAAACCTTGAAGGGCATGATTAAAGGGCTCCCAGAAAAGCTTAGGCGAAGATGGGACATACTCTTGCCCTGCCTTTTATTTGCATACAGGGAGGTGCCTCAAAGGGGTTGGCTACAGCCCTTTTGAACTTTGTTTGGCCATCCTGTCACGGGTCCATTGTGTCTGGTGAAGGAAGGTTGGGAGTTACCTCTCCAACCCCTAAACAGGACATAGTGGACTATGTACTTGGTCTCCGCTCCAGGATGGCTGAGTATATGAAAAAGGCAACCAAAAACCTTGAGGCTAGCCAGTAATTACAGAAAGCCTGGCATGACCAAAAGGCTGTGCTGACTGTTTACCAGCCAGGGCAGAAGGTGTGGGTGTTGGAGCCAGTGGCCCCAGCAGCCCTCCAAGACAAGTGGAGTGGCCCCCATACAATTGTTGAGCAGAAGGGAGAGGTCACCTATCTGGTAGACCTGGGAACTCCCAGGAGTCCCCACAGGGTGCTCCATGTCAACAGGCTGAAGCCATATGTGGACAGGGCTGTCATGGGCTTGCTCATGGCAACTGATGAGGGACAGGAGGAGGAGAGTGACCCTCTCCCTGACCTGCTCTCACAGAACCCTGATGATGGGTCAGTAGATGGTGTAGCCTTGGCAGGCAGCCTCACTGCCCAGCAGCAAACTGATTGTAGACAGGTGCTCAATCAGTTCAGACACATGTTTTCTCTGACTCCAAGTCAGACCACCTGGTGCACTCATGAAGTGGACACTGGGGACAGTCTGCCTGTTAAAAGTAAGATTTACAGGCAACCTGACCAGGTCAGGGACTGTATCAGGACAGAAGTCCAGAAAATGTTGGACCTGGGTGTCATTGAGCCTTCAGATAGCCCTTGGGCTAGGCCAGTGTTCCTGGTGCCAAAACCTCACACCAAAGATGGTAAGAGAGAGATGAGGTTTTGTGTGGACTACAGAGGCCTCAATGCAGTCACTAGGACTGATGCCCATCCAATCCCCAGGGCAGATGAGCTAATAGACACTTTGGCCTCAGCCAAGTATCTAAGCACATTTGACCTGGCAGCTGGCTACTGGCAGATCAGACTAGCTGATGATGCAAAGCCAAAAACTGCATTTTCTATCCCTGGGGGGCTTTACCATTTGTGGTGATGCCCTTTGGCTTGAGGAATGCACCTGCCACTTTTCAGAGGTTGGTGAACACAGTCCTTACAGGTCTGGAAGTCTATAGTGCAGCATATCTAGATGATATTGCTTTCTTTAGCTCCACCTGGGAGGATCACCTGGTCCACCTCAGAAATGTTTTGGAGGCCCTGCAAAAGGCAGGCCTCACTATCAAGGCCAGCAAGTGCCAGATAGGGCAGAGTCAGTTTGTGTACCTGGGCCACCTTGTGGGTGGAGGCCAGGTTCAACCATTGCAGAGCAAAATCCAGACCATCATGGACTGGGTTGCTCCAACTACCCACACTCAGGTGAGAGCCTTTTTAGGCCTGACTGGGTACTATAGGAGATTTGTCAAGGGGTATGGATCAATAGTGACACCCCTGAACGACTTAACCTCTAAGAAAATGCCCAAAAAGGTTTAGTGGACAGTTAGCTGTCAAAAGGCATTTGATGACCTGAAGCAGGCCATGTGCACTGCTCCCATTCTGCAGAGTCCTGACTACTCCAAAAAGTTCATTGTGCAAACAGATGCATCTGAGTTGGGGGTAGGGGCTGTACTATCACAGTTGAATGATGAAGGTCAGGATCAGCCAGTAGCTTTTATTAGCAGAAGGCTGACCCCCAGAGAGAAACGTTGGTCAGCCATTTTTGAGGGAGGCCTTTGCTGTGGTTTGGGTCCTGAAGAAGCTGAGGCCATACTTGTTTGGTACTCACTTCCTTGTTCAGACAGACCATAAGCCCCTCTTATGGCTAAAACAGATGAAGGGTGAAAACCCCAAACTTTTGAGGTGGTCCATTTCCCTACAGGGGATGGACTATACAGTGGAACATAGACCTGGGAGTAACCATGCCAATGCAGATGGACTCTCCAGATATTTCCACTTAGAACATGAAGACTTAACTGGTCAAGGTTAGTTTAATGTCCCTGCGTTTGGGGGGGGGGGGTTGTGTAGGAGAGTAGGATCTGCCTCTTATGGTTACCCCCACTTTTTGCTGATGTCTCACTGTTTTTCGACTTTAGTCTGGCTGGGGCCCTGCTATCCAGGACCCCAGCCTAGCTGCTTCCTCTCTAAATTGATTCCATGTACCTTAAGTACACTCCAGATTGGATTCTGGGGTGCCCTTATAAGTCCCTAGTATATGGTATACTATGTACCCAGGGCATAGGTACCCCAGAGGCCTACCAGGGGCTGAAGCATGTATTGTGCCACCCCTGGAAGGCCATCCAAAATGACACCACAGTACTGCTACTGCAGCCTGAGTGAGGTGGTGCATGCACCCCTTACAGAGATATAGGTTCACTATATCTCACCTATCACTGCACATAGAAACCTATCAGTCACCCCTATGGTAGGCCTTATCAATCCTGAAGGCAGGGTGCTTGGTTATATGTGAGAGGGTGCCCTGCATGAGCAGAGCCCCTCTGCAGCCCTCGGAATCTCCTCTCCGGGGTTGTCTGTGGTGCAGCCTGACCATATACTCTTAAGTGCATTATATCCTCGCGGTAAATGCTAACTTTGGGATGGCTGCACGGAAACATGTCGTGTTTGGTGTCAAACACCTTGGAATCATACCCCCACACCAGTAACTGGTGTGGGAGTATGATCCCACCCTTCTAGAGGGAGAGACATGACAGCACTGGTATACCCGGTACCAACTAAACAGAGCCTGGCATCATAAAATGGATGCTGCAGCCACAGACACGAGTCTGGCCTCCTGCTGCTGACCGAAACTCCGGCAGGGGAGGCCTGGACAATAGGTTTCCTGTCACAGGGAGGTGTTACCACCTCCCAGACAGGCCTTAGTGGATTGGGGCTGGGTGGGTGCACTCCAAGAGTGCTTTGAAGTCCTGCACTGGGGGCACATTTGGTGTCCTCGTGCATACCCCAGTTCAAACCGGTTGCAGGGGCTGCCAGCCCCTGCTCTGGCGTGAAACTGGACAAAGGAAATGGGTGTAGCCACCCCTCTTTCCAAACCCTCCCATAGGTGGGTCCACAGAGTTAGTCCAACCCCTTTCTTAGGTATAAGTAAGGAACCCCTGGCAACAGGACTTTAGATATCCCTGGACGAAACTCTGCAACTGAATCCTGGAACTTCGACGCTCTACTAAAGACTAGAGGACTGAAGAAATCTCCCTTGGGGTCAAGGATTGACTCCCCTGCTTGGCAGGCACCAACAAAGCATTTGCCGGTCTGCATCTCTGAAGCTCCCGCCGGACTCCGAAGTACTTGCAGCCCAGGAAGAGGATTTCCAGACTTCTCAGAGGCCTACCCGAGTCCCCAGCAAAGCTGAGACCCGCAGCCCTCACGAGTGACGTGGAACCGGAACCCCTGGACACTGTGCACATTTGCTAGTGCATCGACTTCTTGACGACTCTTGAAGTCCTGCTTTGGGTTACTTGTAGCCCAGGCCCCGAGCACCATTTGCCCCGAAGATTGTGAGCCTACACTCCACGAGTGTTCTGTGGGCCCGCTTCTTGCATTTCCGCTCGAGGCTCCTTCGCGATCCCTGGTCCGTCGACTGGTGGGTCCCTGTGAAGGCAACTCTGATTTTCTTGGGGCGTTTCTGGTTGCTCCAGATGTGCCCTAACTCCCCACCGAGTGGTGAGTCCCTCAGACCTTGCTGGTCTGCACCAAAGCATCATTCTCCTTTCTGCGTGGGTTGCTGTTGCCAAGGCTTAGTGTGTTCAATCCGGACACCAATGCTGCAGCACTCGACATCCTTCATGGTACAGCTCGAATCCAGCTCCTGGTCATCGTCGACACCTCCTGGTCCTCGTGGCTGAAGAGTCAAGCTTCACCTCTTTCACCTGAAGCACCCGACAGCGGTGGGCATTCGACTATCGTGCCCCTGGTCACTGGCAAGTGACCCAGACTCTGTCCCCTCTGCTTTCAGGTTCTTCTCATCTCCGATCCAGGCTTGGATCTCTTCGGACACTTCGCATCTTCCCGGCAGCAGCACTTCGTTGCAGGCTGCCATTGAACTCGACGCCGCGACCCGACACCATTCGACACCTATGCACCCGGCTTCCCTGGGTGAGGTAACTCGAGTACTCCGGTGCTCCCGTGGGTGTTAACCCTAGAACTGTCTAAGTCCAAGAGGGTTTGGTCCTAGTCTATTTCTAAGTGTCCTTAAACTCTAAAACTCTAACCGCGACTTCCCCATAGACTTTAACGGAACTCGCGGCTGTGTTCACACACTGCACACGGCCCCCGTGGGTCCCCTGCGTCACTACCTTGGGTGGTTCCTTGGGGTCCCAGCGATTCTACAGGCTCTAGGCCTTGTGTCTACTTAAGTCGTGGTTCTTATACCACTTTCTTAATATATGGTTTGGTACGCCCCTAGGGCTAATCGTATACTGTGCTAATTTACTGTGCTATTTGACTTGTAACTTGTGCACTTTGACCTCTAGCCTCATAAAGAGACTATTGGGTAGTGTTTAGTAATAAATGCATATATTTTATATATATACCTGGTGTGGTTCTCCTTTCATTTGGTCATTCATGAGATTATAACTGGTAAAACAACAGCTTAACACTCCTTCAAGACTTAGCCTGAAGGCTGCTCTCCATAGCTACCACTAGGATAGCTTTCTATAAAGGTTGTCTTTAAACCTATCATCAATAAAGGTCGTTTGGACTGGTGCAAGTTGCCCACTATAACTAGTGGACAGCATATGCCAGGCCAACTTCTCACAATGAGCAGGCAGTGTTTGAGGTGCTGGACATCAAGGTGTGGGTGATGTGCAGGCATTGTTTAAAGCACCGGACATCCAGGTCTGGGTGATGAGCCGGCAGTGTTTGAGGCACCAGACATCCAGGCCTGGGTGATGCGCAGGCAGTGTTTGAGGCCCCGAACATCAAGGTGTGGGAGATGAGCAGGCAGTGTTTGAGGTGCTGGACATCAAGGTCTGGGTGATGAGCAGGCAGTGTTTGAGGCGCTGGACATCCAGGTCTGGGTGATGAGCAGGCAGTGTTTGAGCCGCCAGACATCCAGGCCTGGGTGAGGCGCAGGCAGTGTTTGAGGCAGCAGACATCCAGGCCTGGGTGATGAGCCGGCAGTGTTTGAGGCACCAGACATCCAGGTCTGGGTGATGAGCAGGCAGTGTTTGAGGCGCCAGACATCCAGGCCTGGGTGATGAGCAGGCAGTGTTTGAGGCACCAGACATCCAGGCCTGGGTGAGGCGCAGGCAGTGTTTGAGGCGCCGGACATCCAGGCCCAGGTGATGAGGAGGAAGTGTTTGAAGCGCTGGACACGCAGGTTTGGGTGATGAGCAGGCAGTGTTTGAGGCACCGAACATCCAGGTCTGGGTGATGAGCAGGCAGTGTTTGAGGCACTGAACATTCAGGTCTGGGTGATGAGCAGGCAGTGTTTGAGGCACCAGACATCCAGGCCTAGGTGATGAGGAGGAAGTGTTTGAGGCACTGGACACGCAGGTCTGGGTGATGAGCAGGCAGTGTTTGAGGCAACGAACAGCCAGGTCTGGGTGATGAGCAGGCAGTGTTTGAGGCGCTGGACATGCAGGTCTGGGTGATGAGCAGGCAGTGTTTGAGGTGCTGGACATCAAGGTCTGGGTGATGAGCAGGCAGTGTTTGAGGCGCTGGACATCCAGGTCTGGGTGATGAGCAGGCAGTGTTTGAGGTGCTGGACATCAAGGTGTGGGTGATGTGCAGGCAGTGTTTAAAGCACCGGACATCCAGGCCTGGGTGATGAGCAGGCAGTGTTTGAGGTGCCAGACATCCAGGCCTGGGTGATGCGCAGGCAGTGTTTGAGGCGCTGGACATGCAAGTCTGGGTGATGAGCAGGCAGTGTTTGAGGCACCAGACATCCAGGCCTGGGTGATGAGCAGGCAGTGTTTGAGGCGCCAGACATCCAGGCCTGGGTGATGAGCAGGCAGTGTTTGAGGCGCCGGACATACAGGCCTGGGCGATGAGCAGGCAGTGTTTGAGGCACCTAACATTCAGGTCTGGGTGATGAGCAGGCAGTGTTTGAGGCACCAGACATCCTGGCCTAGGTGATGAGGAGGAAGTGTTTGAGGCGCTGGACACGCAGATCTGGGTGATGAGCAGGCAGTGTTTGAGGCACCGAACATCCAGGTCTGGGTGATGAGCAGGCAGTGTTTGAGGCACCGAATATTCAGGTCTGGGTGATGAGCAGGCAGTGTTTGAGGCACCAGACATCCAGGCCTAGGTGATGAGGAGGAAGTGTTTGAGGCGCTGGACACGCAGGTCTGGGTGATGAGCAGGCAGTGTTTGAGACACCGAACATCCAGGTCTGGGTGATGAGCAGGCAGTGTTTGAGGCGCTGGACATTCAGGTCTGGGTGATGAGCAGGCAGTGTTTGAGGCACCGAACATCAAGGTCTGGGTGATGAGGAGGAAGTGTTTGAGGCGCTGGACACGCAGGTCTGGGTGATGAACAGGCAGTGTTTGAGGCACCAGACATACAGGCCTGGGTGATGTGCAGGCAGTGTTTGAGGCACTGGGCATCCAGGCCTGGTTGATGAGCAGGCAGTGTTTGAGGCGCCAGACATCCAGGCCTGGGTGATGAGCAGGCAGTGTTTGAGGCACCAGGCATCCAGGCCTGGGTGATGAGCCGGCAGTGTTTGAGGCGCTAGACATCCAGGCCTGGGTGAGGCGCAGGCAGTGTTTGAGGCGCCGGACATCCAGGCCCAGGTGATGAGGAGGAAGTGTTTGAAGCGCTGGACACGCAGGTCTGGGTGATGAGCAGGCAGTGTTTGAGGCACCGAACATCCAGGTCTGGGTGATGAGCAGGCAGTGTTTGAGGCAACGAACATTCAGGTCTGGGTGATGAGCAGGCAGTGTTTGAGGCACCAGACATCCAGGCCTAGGTGATGAGGAGGAAGTGTTTGAGGCACTGCACACGCAGGTCTGGGTGATGAGCAGGCAGTGTTTGAGGCAACGAACAGCCAGGTCTGGGTGATGAGCAGGCAGTGTTTGAGGCGCTGGACATGCAGGTCTGGGTGATGAGCAGGCAGTGTTTGAGGTGCTGGACATCAAGGTCTGGGTGATGAGCAGGCAGTGTTTGAGGCGCTGGACATCCAGGTCTGGGTGATGAGCAGGCAGTGTTTGGGGTGCTGGACATCAAGGTGTGGGTGATGTGCAGGCAGTGTTTAAAGCACCGGACATCCAGGCCTGGGTGATGAGCAGGCCGTGTTTGAGGCGCCAGACATCCAGGCCTGGGTGATGCGCAGGCAGTGTTTGAGGCGCTGGACATGCAAGTCTGGGTGATGAGCAGGCAGTGTTTGAGGTGCTGGACATCAAGGTGTGGGTGATGTGCAGGCAGTGTTTAAAGCACCGGACATCCAGGCCTGGGTGATGAGCAGGCAGTGTTTGAGGCGCCAGACATCCAGGCCTGGGTGATGAGCAGACAGTGTTTGAGGCGCTGGACATCCAGGTCTGGGTGATGAGCAGGCAGTGTTTGAGGTGCTGGACACCAAGGTGTGGGTGATGTGCAGGCAGTGTTTAAAGCAACGGAAATCCAGGCCTGGGTGTTGAGCAGGCAGTGTTTGAGGCGCCAGACATCCAGGCCTGGGTGATGAGCAGGCAGTGTTTGAGGCACCAGACATCCAGGCCTGGGTGAGGCGCAGGCAGTGTTTGAGGTGCCGGACATACAGGTCTGGGTGATGAGCAGGCAGTGTTTGAGGCACCGGACATACAGGCCTGGGCGATGAGCAGGCAGTGTTTGAGGCACCTAACATTCAGGTCTGGGTGATGAGCAGGCAGTGTTTGAGGCACCAGACATCCTGGCCTAGGTGATGAGGAGGAAGTGTTTGAGGCGCTGGACACGCAGATCTGGGTGATGAGCAGGCAGTGTTTGAGGCACCGAACATCCAGGTCTGGGTGATGAGCAGGCAGTGTTTGAGGCACCAAACATTCAGGTCTGGGTGATGAGCAGGCAGTGTTTGAGGCACCAGACATCCAGGCCTAGGTGATGAGGAGGAAGTGTTTGAGGCGCTGGACACGCAGGTCTGGGTGATGAGCAGGCAGTGTTTGAGGCACCGAACATCCAGGTCTGGGTGATGAGCAGGCAGTGTTTGAGGCGCTGGACATTCAGGTCTGGGTGATGAGCAGGCAGTGTTTGAGGCACCGAACATCAAGGTCTGGGTGATGAGGAGGAAGTGTTTGAGGCGCTGGACACGCAGGTCTGGGTGATGAGCAGGCAGAGTTTGAGGCACTGGGCATCCAGGCCTGGGTGATGAGCAGGCAGTGTTTGAGGCGCCAGACATCCAGGCCTGGGTGATGAGCAGGCAGTGTTTGAGGCGCTAGGCAGTGTTTGAGGCGCTGGACATCCAGGTGTGGGTGATGAGCAGGCAGAGTTTGAGGCACTGGGCATCCAGGCCTGGGTGATGAGCAGGCAGTGTTTGAGGCGCCAGACATCCAGGCCTGGGTGATGAGCCGGCAGTGTTTGAGGCGCTAGGCAGTGTTTGAGGCGCTGGACATCCAGGTGTGGGTGATGAGCATGCAGTGTTTGAGGCGCTGGACATCCAGGCCCGGGTGAAAGGAAGCACTGGACATCACTCTACTGGGGACAGGAAGCAAGGGACGTCACTCGGGGCAGGCAGCAATGAACATCACTCGGGCAAGCAGCACTGGACGTCACTTTACAGGGGCCATGAAGCAATGGATGTCACTGTAAATGGGGCAGCAAGCAATGAACGTCACTCTACTAGGGACAGGAAGCACTGAAAGTCACTCTTTTGGGGACAGGAAGCAATGGACGTCACTCAGGACAGGAAGCAATGAACTTCACTCTACTGGGGACAGGAAGCACTGGAAGTCACTCTTCCGGGGACAGGAAGCAATGGACGTCACTCGGGACAGGAAGCAATGAACGCCACTCTACTGGGGACAGAAAGCACTAGACGTCACTGTACTGGAGACAGGAAGCAATGGACGTCATTCTACTGGGGACAGGAAGCAATGGACGTCATTCTACTGGGGACAGGAAGCAATGGACGTCACTCGGTACAGGAAGCAATAGTCGTCTCTCTACTGGGGACAGGAAGCAATGGATGTCATTCTACTGGGGACAGGAAGCAATGGACGTCACTCGACTGGGGAAAGGAAGCAATGGACGTCACTCAACTGGGGACAGGAAGCAATGAACTTCACTCTACTGGGGACAGGAAGCAATGGACGTCTCTCTACTGGGGACAGGAAGCAATGAACGTCACTCTACTGGGGACAGGAAGCAATAGACATCACTCGGTACAGGAAGCAATGAACGTCACTCTACTGGAGACAGGAAGCAATGAACGTCACTCAGTACAGGAAGCAATGAACGTCACTCTACTGGGGACAGGAAGCAATGGACGTCACTCTACTGGGGACAGGAGGCAATGAACGTCACTCTACTGGGGACAGGAAGCAATGGACGTCTCTCTACTGGGGACAGGAAGCAATGGATGTCACTCGGTACAGGAAGCAATGAACGTCACTCTACTAGGGACAGGAAGCAATGGATGTCACTCTACTGGGGACAGGAGGCAATGAACGTCACTCTACTGGGGACAGGAAGCAATGGACGTCTCTCTACTGGGGACAGTAAGCAATGGATGTCACTCTACTGGGGACACGAGGCAATGGATGTCACTCTACTGGGGACAGGAAGCAATGGACGTCTCTCTACTGGGGACAGGAAGCAATGGACGTCTCTCTACTGGGGATAGGAAGCAATGGACCTCTCTCTACTGGGGACAGGAAGCAATGAACGTCATTCTACTGGGGACAGGAAGCAATACACATCGCTCAGTACAGGAGGCATTGAACGTCACTCTACTTGGGACAGAAAGGAATGGACGTCTCTCTACTGGGGACAGGAAGCAATGAACGTCACTCTACTGGGGACAGGAAGCAATAGACATCACTCGGTACAGGAAGCAATGGACGTCTCTTTACTGGGGACAGGAAGCAATGAACATCACTCTACTGGGGACAGGAAGCAATAGATATCACTCGGTACAGGAAGCAATGAACGTCACTCTACTGGGGACAGGAGGCAATTGACGTCACTCTACTGGGGGCAGGAAACAATGGATGTCACTCTACTGGGGACAGGAACCAACGGACGTCTCTCTACTGGGGACAGGAAGCAATGGACGGCTCTCTACTGGGGACAGGAAGCAACTGACGTTCATTGCTTCCTGTACCGAGTGATGTCTCTCTACTGGGGACAGGAAGCAATGGACATCTCTCTACTGGGGACAGGAAGCAATAGACATCACTCGGTACAGGAAGCAATGAACGTCACTCTACTGGGGACAGGAAGCAACGGACGTCACTCAGTACAGGAAGCAATGAACGTCACTCTACTAGGGACAGGAAGCAACGGACGTCTCTCTACTGGGGACAGGAAGCAATGGACGTCTCTCTACTGGGGACAGGAAGCAATGAACGTCACTCTACTGGGGACAGGAAGCAATGGACGTCACTCAGTACAGGAAGCAATGAACGTCACTCTACTGGGGACAGCAAGCAACAGACGTCTCTCTACTGGGGACAGGAAGCAATGGACGTCTTTCTACTGGGGACAGGAAGCAATGAACGTCACTCTACTGGGGACAGGAAGCAATGGACGTCACTCAGTACAGGAAGCAATGAACGTCACTCTACTGGAGACAGGAAGCAACGGACGTCTCTCTACTGGGGACAGGAAGCAATGGACGTCTTTCTACTTGGGAAAGGGAGCAATAAACGTCTCTCTACTGGGGACAGGGAGCAATGAACATCACTCTACAGGGGACAGAAAGCAATAAACGTCACTCGATTGGGGTAGGAAGCAATGGACATCACTCTACTGGGGACAGGAAGCAATGGACGTCACTCGACTGGGGACAGTAAGCAATGGATGTGATCCTACTGGGGACAGGAAGCAATGGACGTCACTCGACTGGGGAAAGGAAGCAATGGATGTCACTCTACTGGGGACAGGAAGCAATGAATGTCACTCGGGATAGGAAGCAATGAACGACACTTGGGACAGGAACCAATGAACGTCACTCTACTGGGGACAGAAAGCACTGGAAGTCACTCTACTGGGGACAGGAAGCAATGGACGTCACTCTACTGGGGACAGGAAGCAATGGACGTCACTCTACTGGGGACAGGAAGCAATGGACGTCACTTTACTGGGGACAGGAGGCAATGGATGTCACTCTAGTGGGGACAGGAAGCAATGGATGTCTCTCTTGTGGGGACAGGAAGCAATGGATGTCACTCTACTGGGGACAGGAGGCAATGGATGTCATTCTACTGGGGACAGAAAGCACTGGAAGTCACTCTACTGGGGACAGGAAGCAATAGACGTCACTGGACTGGGGACCGGAAGCAATGGACACCACTCTACTGGGGACAGGAAGCAATGGACGACACTCTACTGGGGACAGGAAGCAATGGACGTCTCTCTACTGGGGACAGGAAGCATTCATTAGAAGTGGGACGATGTGGAACTGACAAGCCTTGAATCAAGCTGGCCTGTGATCCCATCATGGGTTCATACTTGTTCAAACAGTTTGATCTTGGCCGAATAAGTCCTACCTTCACCCAGCTGCTGGGATAGAACCCACCAGGAATGAGCAGTCTCTGATTAGTGAACAGCATGTTCTTGCTCGTTAGCTTATCTAAAGGCTGTTTTTGATGGGGAATGCCGGTCTCTTTCCCCACCCCTTTCCCTCATCCTCTGATGGTGTAAACAGAAGTTGCTTTTCTGTGCTGGTGCTGCCCAGTAATGGACGTGCCAAATACAAGGCAGCTTAGTCTGGTCTCAAGCTGATGCCTCTCTCATCCACCACCAGACACTCAACCCCTTTCTCTCTCTCTTCCAGGTTCCTGCTTTCTCCCTTTGTGACAGGTTTTCTGTATTTCTCTTCCTCCTTCGTTCCCTTAGTGTGATTTCCCCTCTCTCGCCTGTAAATGTCTGATGCAGAAAATAAATGCTGGTCCCCAGAAATCAGTGCCGGTGGCCCCCACCGACTCAAATTAAGCGCTAGTTCTGACTGATTGATTGTAGAACAGGAATGTACAGATTTTCTGTGCCATTAATTTAGCTGTTTGTTGATTATAAGTTCCTTTGTGATAGAATTTGCTTTACTATTTAAAAAACCCAAACTTTCAAAAATCCCACATCAGCTTGCACCACTCAGAAGACATTTCCATCCAGGGAACATAAGGGATCACTAATTGAATCCGACCAATTAAACGGCACGCACTGACAATCACTTCGCCACTCCAGCGAATCTCTTGGTACTTCCATCTCATCAGTGTTTGCTTTCAACCAAACAAAAGTAATTTCTAGCCATAGAGACTCAGGGTCTGAGTTTGAGTTTGAGGAATGGTTACTCAGTCACAAACGAGGGGTATCCCAACCACCCTATTACAAGTGTGTTGCATCTCATGGCACGTGCAACAAGGTGGCTAGGATGTGCATGATGTGGTTATGGAGTAACCCGTCCAAAAACTTCTACATCAGGCTGAAAGCCTTTCTAATAATTTGATGGTCAGGGTCATCCTTTCTAATCATGTGATGAGCTGGGTCATCCTTTCTAATCATGTGATGGTCAGGCTCAAATCCTTTCCAATCATGTGATGGCCAGGGTCAAAGCCTTTCCAATCATGTGATGACCAGGGTCATCCTTTCTAATCATGTGATGGTCCGGGTCATCCTTTCTAATCCTGTGATGGTCAGGGTCATCCTTTCTAATCATGTGATGGTCAGGGTCATCCTTTCCAATCATGTGGTGGTCAGGGTCATCCTTTCTAATCATGTGATGGTCAGGCTCAACGCCTTCCTAATCATGTGATGGTCAGGCTCAAAGCCTTTCTAATCATGTGATGGTCAGGCTCAAAGCCTTTCTAATCATGAGAGGGTCAGGCTCAAAGCCTTTCTAATCATGTGATGGTCAGGCTCAAAGCCTTTCTAATCATGCGATGGTCAGGCTGAAAGCCTTTCTAATCATCAGATGGTCAGGCTGAAAGCCTTTGCAATCATGTGATGGTCAGGCTGAAAGCCTTTCTAATCATGTGATGGTCAGGACATCCTTTATAATCATGTGATGGTCAGGGTCATCCTTTCTAATCATGTGATGGCTGGGGTCAAAGCCTTTCCAATCATGTGATGGTCAAGGCCATCCTTTCCAATCTTGTGATTGTCAGGCTCAAAGCCTTTCTAATCATGTGATGGCCAGTGTCATCCTTTCTAATCATGTGATGGTCAGGGTCATCCTTTCTAATCATGTGATGGTCAGGGTCATCCTTTCTAGTCATGTGATGGCCAGGGTCATCCTTTCTAACCATGTGATGGTCAGGCTCAAAGCCTTTCTAATCATGTGATGGTCAGGGTCATCCTTTGCAATCATGTGATGGTCAGGCTCAAAGCCTTTCTAATCATGTGATGGTCAGGCTCAAAGCCTTTCTAATCATGTGATGGTCAGGCTCAAAGCCTTTCTAATCATGTGATGGTCAGGCTCAAAAATGTCAAATCATGTGATGGCCAGGGTCATCCTTTCTAATCATGTGATGGTCAGGCTCAAAGCCTTTCTAATCATGTGATGGTCAGGGTCATCCATTCTAATCATGTGATGGTCAGGCATAAAGCCTTTCAAATCATGTGATGGTCAGGATCATCCTTTATAACCATGTGATGGCCAGGGTCATCCTTTCCAATGATGTGGTGGTGAGGGTCATCCTTTCCAATCATGTGATGGTCAGGCTCAAAGCCTTTCTAATCATGTGATGGTCAGGCTCAAAGCCTTTCTAATCATGTGATGGTCAGGCTCAAAGCCTTTCTAATCATGTGATAGTCAGGCTCAAAGCCTTTCTAATCATGTGATGGTCAGGCTCAAAGCCTTTCTAATCATGTGATGGCCAGGGTAATCCTTTCTAATCATGTGATGGCCAGTGTCATCCTCTCTAATCATGTGATGGCCAGGGTCATCCTTTCCAATCATGTGATGGTCAGGCTCAAAGCCTTTCTAATCATGTGATGGTCAGGGTCATCCTTTCCAATCATGTGATGGTCAGGGTCATCCTTTCCAATCATGTGATGGTCAGGCTCAAAGCCTTTCTATTCATGGGATGGTCAGGCTCAAAGCCTTTCTAATCATGTGATGGTCAGTCTCAGAGCCTTTCTAATCATGTGAGGTCAGGCTCAAAGCCTTTCTAATCATGTGATGGTCAGGCTCAAAGCCTTTCTAATCATGTGGTGGCCAGGGTCATCCTTTCTAATCATGTGATGGTCAGGGTTATCCTTTCCAATCATGTGATGGTCAGGCTCGAAGCCTTTCTAATCATGTAATGGTCAGGCTCAAAGCCTTTCTAATCATGTGATGGTCAGGCTCAAAGCCTTCCTAATCATGTGATGGCCAGGGTCATCCTTTCTAATCATGTGATTTTCAAGCTCAAAGCCTTTCTAATCATGTGATGGCCAGGGTCATCCTTTCTAATCATGTGATGGTCAGGCTCAAAGCCTTTCTAATCATGTGATGGTCAGGCTCAAAGCCTTTCAAATCATGTGATGGTCAGGATCATCCTTTCTAATCATGTGATGGCCAGGGTCATCCTTTCCAATCATGTGATGGTCAGGGTCATCCTTTCCAATCATATGATGGTCAGGCCCAAAGCCTTTCTAATCATGTGATGGTCAGGGTCCTCCTTTCTAATCATGTGATGGTAAGGGTAAAAGCCTTTCTAATCATGTGATGCTCAGGCTCAAAGCCTTTCTAATCATGTGATGGTCAGGGTCAAAGTCTTTCTAATCATGTGATGGTAAGACCCAAAGCCTTTCTAATCATGTGATGGTCAGGGTCCTCCTTTCTAATCATGTGATGGTCAGGGTAAAAGCCTTTCTAATCATGTGATGGTCAGGCTCAAAGCCGTTCTAATCATGTGATGGTCAGGGTCATCCTTTCAAACCATGTGATGGTCAGGCTCAAAGCCTTTCTAATCATGTGATGGCCAGGGTCATCCTTTCTAATCATGAGATGGTCAAGGTCATCCTTTCTAATCATGTGATGGCCAGGGTTATCGTTTCTAATCATGTGATGGCTAGTGTCATCCTTTCTAATCATGTGATGTCAGGCTCAAAGCCTTTCTAATCATGTGATGGTCAGGCCCAAAGCCTTTCAAATCATGTGATGGTCAGGGTCATCCTTTCCAATCATGTGATGGTCAGGCCCAAAGCCTTTCCAATCATGTGATGGTCAGGGTCCTCCTTTTTAATCATGTGATGGTCAGGGTCAAAGCCTTTCTAATCATGTGATGGTCAGGCTCAAAGCCTTTCTAATCATGTGATGGTCAGGGTCAAAGCCTTTCTAATCATGTGATGGTCAGGCCCAAAGCCTTTCCAATCATGTGATGGTCAGGGTCCTCCTTTTTAATCATGTGATGGTCAGGGTCAAAGCCTTTCCAATCATGTGATGGTCAGGGTCCTCCTTTCTAATCATGTGATGGTCAGGCTCAAAGCCTTTCTAATCATGTGATGGTCAGGGTCAAAGCCTTTCTAATCATGTGATGGTCAGGCCCAAAGCCTTTCCAATCATGTGATGGTCAGGGTCCTCCTTTTTAATCATGTGATGGTCAGGGTCAAAGCCTTTCTAATCATGTGATGGTCAGGCTCAAAGCCTTTCTAATCATGTGATGGTCAGGGTCAAAGCCTTTCTAATCATGTGATGGCCAGGGTTATCGTTTCTAATCATGTGATGGCTAGTGTCATCCTTTCTAATCATGTGATGTCAGGCTCAAAGCCTTTCTAATCATGTGATGGTCAGGCTCAAAGCCTTTCAAATCATGTGATGGTCAGGGTCATCCTTTCCAATCATGTGATGGTCAGGCCCAAAGCCTTTCCAATCATGTGATGGTCAGGGTCCTCCTTTTTAATCATGTGATGGTCAGGGTCAAAGCCTTTCTAATCATGTGGTGGTCAGGCTCAAAGCCTTTCTAATCATGTGATGGTCAGGGTCATCCCTTACCTTTGGTCCGAACATCCCTGCGAATCCTGGAAAGCCAGTCTCACCGAAGTCCCCCTGCAGAGAGGAAGCAGCACAGCAGAAAATCACATGGACGTCATAATACAAAGTAAGTATAAGATAAACAGTTCATTAAACAGCACGCTTGTTGTTTACTTTAAGTGGGAGGTAGCCCACTGTTTGGATTTTAGGGTCCCCTCAAAACATGGAGAATTGCTGCTTGTTTGAGGTAACACCAAAATCTGCACTCCCAGCAGAGACTATCTAAGGACTGGACCATGAGTACAAGCTGATCTTCCTCTCTACTCTCAATCTTTCCAAGCCCTTTTCTCTCCCTTCAGTTAAATCAAATATTGCACACACAAGTTCTCTTTTGCCCCTTTCCAGCCAGGCGCTGGGGCAAGGTTTTCCCCCATTGACCAACAAACCAGTTTCTAGCTTCTGTTTCCTGAGACTCAAGGTGCCCCGTGCACCTCCTCCAGATGTGGCTGTAACGCTCCATGTTCTGTATCTCCCCTAGATGTGGCTGTAATGCTCCATTTTCTGCACCTCATCAGGATGTGGCTGTAACGCTCCATGTTGAGCACCTCCTCCGGATGTGGTAGTAATGCTCCAAGTTGTGCACCTTCTTGGGATGTGGCTGTAATGCTCCATGTTGTGCACCTCCTTGGGATGTGGCTGTAATGCTCCATGTTGTGCACCTCATCCAGATGTGGCTCTAACACTCTATGTTGTGCACCTCCTCCAGATGTGCCTGTAATGCTCCATGTTGTGCACCTCATCCAGATGTGGCTGTAATGCACCATGTTGTGCACGTCCACCAGATGTGGCTGTAACACTCCATGTTGTGCACCTCCTCTAGATGTGGCTGTAACGCTCCATGTTGTGCACCTCCTCCAGATGTGGTTGTAAAGCTCTATGTTCTGTACCTCCTCCGGATGTGGCTGTAACGCTCCATGTTGTGGACCTTCTCCTGATGTGGCTGTAATGCTCCATGTTGTGCACCTCCTCCGGATGTGGCTGTAATGCTCCATGTTGTGCACCTCCTCTGAATGTGGCTGTAACGCTCCATGTTGTGCACCTCCTCCAGATGTGGCTGTAGTGCTCCATGTTGGGCACCTCCTCCAGATGTTGTGGTAACGGTCATGTTATGCACCTCCTCTGGATGTGGCTGTAACACACCATGTTGTGCATCTCCTTCAGGTGTGGCTGTAATGCTCCATGTTGTGCATCTCCTCCAGATGTGGCTGTAACGCTTCATGTTATGTACCTCCTCCAGATGTGGCTGTAATGCTCCATGTTGTGCACGTCTTCCAGATGTGGCTGTAACGCTCAATGTTGTGGACCTCCTCCAGATGTGGCTGTAACGCTCCATGTTGTGCACCTCCTCGGGATATGGCTGTAACCCTCCATGTTGTTCACCTCCTCCAGATGTGGCTGTAACGCTCCATTTGTGCATCTCCTCTGAATGTGGCCGTAACGCTCCATGTTGTGCACCTCCTTGGGATGTGGCTCTAACGCTCCATGGTGTGCACCTCCTTGTGATGTGGCTGTAATGCTCCATGTTGTGGACCACCTCCGGATGTGGCTGTAACGCTCCATTTTGTGCACCTCCTCCGGACGTGGCTGTAACGCTCCATGTTGTGCACCTCCTCTAGATGTGGCTGTAATGCTCCATGTTGTGCACCTCCTCCAGATGTGGCTGTAATGCCCCACGTTGTGCACCTCCTCCAGATGTGGCTCTAACACTCCATGTTGTGCACCTCCTCCAGATGTGGCTGTAATGCTCAATGTTGTGCACCGCCTCCGGATGTGGCTGTAATGCTCAATATTTTGCACCTCCTCCAGATGTGGCTGTAACGCTCCATGTTCTGTATCACCTCTACATGTGGCTGTAAAGCTCAATGTTGTGCACCTCCTCTGGATGTGGCTGTAAAGCTCCATGTTGTGCACCTCCTCCGGATGTGGCTGTAAAGCTCCATGTTGTGCACCTCCTCTGGATGCAGCTGTAATGCTCCATGTTGTTCACCTCCTCTAGATGTGGCTATAACGCTCCATGTTGTGCACCTCCTCCAGATGTGGCTGTAACGCTCCATGTTCGGTACCTCCTCCAGATGTGGCTGTAATGCGCAATGTTGTACACCTCCTCGGGATGTGGCTGTAACGCTCCATGTTGTGCACCTCCTTGGGATGTGGCTGCAACGCTCCATGTTGTGCAACTCATCCAGATGTGGCTGTAACGCTCCATGTTGCGCACCTCCTCCAGATGTGGCTGTAAAGCTCGATGTTGTACACCTCCTCTGGATGTGGCTGTAATGCACAATGTTGTACACCTCCTCGGGGTGTAGCTGTTACGCTCCATGTTGTGCACCTCCTCCAGATGGGGCTGTATCGCTCCATGTTCTGTATCTCCTCTAGATGTGACTGTAATGCTCCACGTTCTGCACCTCCTCCGGATGTGGCTGTAATGCACAATGTTGACACCTCCTCTAGATGTGGCTGTAACGCTCCATGTTGTGCACCTCCTCCAGATGGGTCTGTAACGCTCCATATTGCGCTGGTGTGCACATTGCCTCTATGTTCAGTCTTTTCACTTTTAGTGCATTGCTGTCCTGCATCTAACACTAGTTGCTGCACCAGGACCTTGCTACTAGTTAGTAGTGACTCTATTACCATGTCTACAGTGTAGTTCAGTCTTTCCTCATTGTCTTTTGAGTAACAGCTGCTGTTTGGTGCGACTTTGTATGTGACTGGAGTTTGTTATTTTTGCAGTTTTGTTTTGGGATGTTTTACACAGTTAAATGTCACTGTGTCTGGAACTGATGGCAGGTGCTGTCCATCTACCAGAACAGTGAAGAACAAGTTACTTACCTTTGGTAACGCAATACCTGGTAGAGACAATATCTAGCTGCAGATTCCTTTTCGTTGAATTTCCCGGGCGTCAGACTGGATCCAGAAACTTTTGCGTGAGCAGTACCCCTGCGTGTCTTTAAGTGGCTTAGTTTGGTTCAGCGCATCACCGTCGTCGGATGTGATGCTGCGGTCATCTATATAGCCGCCATCCAGGCACGCGGACATCATTTACTTTTAACAATATTCAAAGCCAGAAGCGCAGAGCCATGAAGTAAACTGACTAGTGTGTGTCTAAACTACGTCCCTGAAAGAGGAACAACCCTAGCCATAGATATGTGTCTGCAGAGCGGGGAGGCAAGGGTGGGTCTGTAAGGAATCTGCAGCTAGATATTGTCTCTACCAGATAATGCGTTACCGAAGGTAAGCAACTTGTTCATCTGAAAGAGACTTCTAGCTGCAGATTCCGTACCCTTGAATAGACACCCAAGCCATATCACCCTGGCGGTGAGCTGCGGACAAACTGACTATACTAAGAAGTCCTGCAGGACCGAACAGGCGAAGTGCCTGTCCCTGCGGACCTTACTGACCAGGCAGTAGTGCTTGGCAAATGTGTGCAGAGACGCCCACGTTGCTGCCTGGCAGATGTCCCGGACTGGAACACCACAAGCTAATGCCGTGGTCACAGCTTTTCCTCTGGTGGAATGGGCACACAAGCCTTCAGGAGGCTGCTTTTTAACCAGGGAGTAGCAGATCTTGATACAGAGAACGACCCAGCGTGAAATGGTCCATTTCTGAACTGCCACACCTTTGTTAGCTCCCACATAGCCCACGAAGAGTTGGTCATCCACCGGAACGCTTTCGTGCAGTCAAGGTAGGTCCAGACGGAGGAGTCTTTCCTCCTTTTTAGGTCTCGCCTAGCGACGCAGCGCGAAGCGCTGTCGCTAGCGAGACTTATTGTCGTCGACTTGAGTTTGGAAGGGGGACAGGAGATGTGCACTTTCCCAGACAGCCGATGTGCACGCTCACGGCATGTCTATCAGCTTTGTCCCGGACAGCACATGGGCACGCGCACGGCGTGTCTTTCAGCTTGTGCCGGGACAGCCGATGTGCATGCTCGCACGCTCACGGCGTCTCTTGTAGGTTGCCGCTGGACAGCCAATGTGCACGCTCATGGCGTCTTTTTAGGTCTCGCCTAGCGCTCGGCGAGATCTATTGTTGCCGCTTTTGCTTCGGAAGTGAGACAAAAGACACAATATGTGCACGCGTACAGACATCGTATGTGCACGCGTACGGCTTACGGCGTCAGCCGAGGAGACAGCACAAGGGAGACAGAAGACAATGTGTGCACTCATACAGACATCGGATGTGCACGCGTACGGCTAACGCCGTCAGCCGAGGGGACAGCAGATGTGCGCGTGCTCCTTTGCTTTTGCTATTATTTACTTGCGTTAGGCTGCTTTAATTAGAGAGCTGAAGGTGTGTGACGTCAGGTGACAGTCTGCATAGCCGCTGTCACCCTCCGGTATGCGTGACACCCACAGCCGAGTCTCGACTCTGGCCAACGGCACTCGGAAGTGAAGCTAATACAAGCAAAACTACAAGTCACTGCATGTGCCAAGTGCTGTTAGAGAAAACAAAATCCAGATTTGGCTGCAAGCGTGCCTCGAGATGACCTGAGGTCATTTGGCAGCTAAGCAACTCTACTTGAATTACAACTTTTACTGCTTAAAATCAAGAGTGCAAATAAAAACGTGCTTGTAAAACTGTGCACAGTCGAGCTGCATCAACAGGAGTTGCCACCTCAGGGGCGAGGGAGGGGTTTAAGAGCCTCCGTCCCCTCGGGCTGCTTGTGTGGTGCGCGGTCACGGAACCTGTCCGCGAGTGGGTGTTGGCGCGCCCTTACCCAAGATCTTCCCGTTCTGCGCGGCCACCTTCCTGCTCTCCTCCTGCAGGATCCGCTCCTCAGACTTGCTGGGCTTGGGCTGCCTCCGGATGCACTGCATCCTGCCGGGGTCTGGTGTTCCGAGGAGCCCGGGCCGTAGCCTGCCACTCACCGGCGTTGACTTGCGTGTTGACTGGAAAAGTGTCGGTCCCTGTCCAGGAGCCAGGGGAGATGGGGAGTGAAAGGGGCGGGCCATGGTGAAAAGTGGGAGACGCGCGGCGTCCGTGTCACGCAGCACAAGAGATCTGCACGCGTTGTGCTTGCGTTTTTAAACTCCTGGTCGCTCGCTCCCGCGTTCTGCTTGTTGGGAGCTGAAGGCACTATTCCTCAAACTGAAAGGGGAATTACGTTTTTCATACCCCTTCTAAAGGAAACTTTGTCCAGGTTTTCATGGGTAACACCAATGAGCAGCCGCGCAGGGGCAGGATAGAGCCCCCATGTAGATTTTCCATGGATAGCTTTCAGTTGGCTATTCTGAACTACATGTCGTTTTGAATTGGATTTTCCAGCTATGGAGTTTTTTTAAGCTTGACAACTTTACTTCAACAAGTCCTTGTGGCTTCTGTTTGCTGTGGGAATGAGCAGAGGCCCCTAACCTCTATGGGACTGAATGAGAAGGGGATAAGGAAGCGTCTGACTACTGAATTCTAATGGAGTGTTTGGCTTACAGTTGACAAGGTCGAGAAAGTGTGGCTTTTGCTATTTGTCCGCTCACTGCAGTGCTTGATGAGGCCAATTTCAATTAGAAACGTTGCAAAGGTCGTTGGTTATTTGAGTGTCAGTCGTTTCAGTGATTTTCATCAGTTCAGTGGGCATTTAATCTATGCATTCCGTCATAAATAGTGATAAATGGAGTTGATTTAAATGTGTTGACGTACAACAATCAGTGATTAATTTGGGTTCGTTTCCTTGATAATATTAACAAGCATTTACAATGCTCTCGCATTTATGCGAGTTTAAGCTATTGGCATTGTAAATGACAATGCCTTTTATTAATGTTTTAAAAGCGAAAACAAATATAAAAGGCATAGTTATTTGCAATGTCAATAGCTCAAACTTGCGTAAATGCGAGACCTATTGCATTGCAAATGCTTGTTAGAGGTATGTTGAGGAGCATTAAAGGTGGGCAGGGTGACAGATTTTCCCAAATGGAATGGGGACACCACTTTAGGTAGGAAAGAGGCCCAGGTGCGAAGTACCACCTTGTCTGGGAAATCCATAAGATAGGGAGGCTTGGATGATAAAGCCTACAGCTCTCTCACCCTCCTGGCAGATGTTATCGCCACTAAAAAAGTGGTCTTGATGGTAAGCAGCTGGAGGGTACAATTGTGAAGCGGTTCAAAGGGAGTACACATGAGATATGTGAAAACCAGGTTCAGATCCCACTGAGGCATAATGAAGTGCAAAGGGGGAAACATTTACACAAGCCCTTTCAGAAACCTATTTACTGTAGGGGACTTAAACAAAGAGTGCTGGCCAGACAGCCACAGGAAGCGGACAGCGCAGAGAGATAACACTTGTGAGTGACCAGAGCAGAGCCCTGCTGGGCAAGGGTAACAATAAAGTGTAGAATATCAGAAAGAGGGTCAATAGACTTTTCTGTACAATATTTCACACATTTTTGCCAACAGCAGGTGTATACCGTTTTGATGGAGGGCCGCCTGGCTGCCAAGATAACCTCACATACTTCAGGAGGAAGGTCAAAAGCTATCAACTGTTGCCGCTTAATCTCCACGCAGGAGGCGCAGAGATGACAGGTTCAGGTGGAGGACCCTCCCCTGCTGCTGCAACAGAAGATCCTCCTCAAGGGGCAGCCTGAGTGTAGGATCGATACTCAGTAGAAGAAGCACTTGATACCAGAACCTCCGTCCCAGTCCAGAGCCACAAGATTGACCTGGGCCCTATCGTTCTTGATCTTCTTGAGAACCCTGGGCTGAAGTGGTATGGGCGGAAAGTCGAACAAGAGGCCTGAGCTCCAATCGTGATGAACAGCATCGCCGAGCGATAGTCGCCTTGGAAACTTCAACATGCAAAACGGCTGACACTGTGCGTTCTCTTCGGAGGGGAACAGATCTAACCAAGGCTCTCCCCACTGCTGAAAGAGACCTTGCACCACCTCCAACTGGAGACGCCATTTGTGATCCGCTAGGCATCGACGGCTGAGTCCGTCCGCCCTGGCGTTCAAAGAACCTGCCAGATGTTGAACCACCAGGGATATGCCCTGATGTTCCAGCCATGTCCAGAGACGCATGGCCTCTTGAAAAAGAGTCTCAGACCCCACCTCCCCCACCCTGCTTGTTGCAGTACCATATGGTGGTGGTGGTGTCTGTGAACACCTGCACCAACATCCTCTTGACCACGGAAAGAAATGCTTTTAATGCTAGCCCGTTCGCCCGAAGCTCCAACAGGTTGATGTGGAGCCCGGATTACGCCGGAGGCCAGAGTTCTCTAATCCCGATCTCCCCCAGATGGCCGCCCCATCCCATGAGTGATGCATCTCTCACTACTGTGAGATCTGGTTGGAGAAGGGAGAGGGGTCTGCCTCGGACCCAATCCCTTCTCATTAACCATCACTGCAGGTCTTTTGCAGTTCCCTTCGACATCTGAACCATGTCAGAGAGATTCCCCTGATGCTGCACCCACTGGAACTTCAGGTACCACTGCAGAGCTCGCATATACCATCTGGCATGATTTACCAATAGGATGCAGGAGGCCATGAGGCCCAGCAGCCTCAGAGTCAATCTCACCGAAATCTAGGATAGCGGCTGAAACATCGGAATCATAGCATGAATATCCTGGACTCGCCGCTTGGGAGGATAAGCCAGAAAGGGCACTGTGTCCAGAACGCACAAGTTACTACTTGTGTAACGATATATCTGTAAGAGACATTAGTTAGTGATAGATTCCTTACCTTAGAATATCCCCAGGCATCAGACTGGATCCGGAAAGTTTTTCGTCAGCAATACCCCTGCGCGTCGGTAGGTGGCGTCGTGCGGCTCCGCGTTCGTCGCTGGCGTTGTAAGTGCCGGATGACGTCACGGAGACTACTTAGGCGCCACCCATGCGCGCTGACGTCAGTTCTGTACACGACTTTCCGCGCCAGGAACGCAGAGCCATGCAAGAAACTGACCACTGGTGCCATGAAACTAGGGCCCTGAAAGGGATGACCTTAACCCTAGAATCAGTTCGCAAAACGGGGAGGATGGGTGGGGCGGTAAGGAATCTATCACTAACTAATGTCTCTTACAGATATATCGTTACACAAGTAGTAACTTGTGCATCTGAAAGAGACACTTTAGTGATAGATTCCTTACCTTAGAATAGATACCCCGGCAATACCAACCCTGGTGGTGGGTCTGCGAATAGATTACACCAGAAAGTCACGGAGAACAGAACGGCCAAAGAAGCCGTCTCTCCGAACTTAACTGTCAAGGCAGTAATGCTTGGTAAATGTGTGCAGCGAGGCCCACGTGGCTGCCTGACAAATATCCTGCAGGGGAACGCCGCGTCCCAAGGCAGTAGTGGCTGCTGTCGCCCTGGTAGAATGGGCACGCAGCCCCACAGGAGGCTCCTTCTTAGCCAACGAGTAACACGCTTTGATGCACAAAAACACCCACCGAAAGATGGTTCGTTTGTGCACGGCCCGACCTTTTTTGGCGCCCACGTAGCCAACAAAGAGCTGGTCATCCACCCGGAACTGTTGTGTGCGCTTCAGATAGAACGAGAGCGCACGTTTTGGGTCCAGACGATGGAGCCTCTCTTCCTCTTTTGAAGGATGCGGAGGCGGAAAGAAGGTGGGAAAAGTGATGGACTGCCTGATGTGGAAGGGCGTGACAACCTTTGGCAAGAAAGAAGGACGGGTCCTTAAAACCACCTTGTCCGGATGAACAGAAAGGAAAGGAGGTTTAGAAGAAAGAGCCTGGAGCTCACTCACTCTTCTGGCAGAGGTGATAGCTACCAGGGAAGCCGTCTTTAGAGTAAGAAGACGTAAAGGACAGTTATGAAGGGGCTCAAAAGGAGCGCACATCAGATAGGTCAAGACAAGATTTAAGTCCCATTGAGGCATTGTGAAAGGCACGGGAGGAAACGTGTGTGCAATGCCTTTCAGGAAACGGTTAACAACCGGGGACTTAAAGAGAGAAGGCTGATCTGGAAGCCGGAGAAAGGCGGAGATGGCCGAAAGATAACCTTTGATAGTGCCCAGAGCAGAGCCCTGCTGGGCCAAGGATAGTAGGAACAGAAGGACCTCAGAAAGAGGGGCAGAAAGGGGATCCACAGACTTTGCTGTGCACCATGCCACAAACTTGCTTCACCTGCAGGCGTATACCGTTTTAGTGGAGGGACGCCTGGCTGCCAGAATGACATCACAGACTTCGGGAGGAAGATCGAAAGCTGTCAACTGTCGCCGCTCAATCTCCACGCATGGAGGTGGAGGCTGGACAGGTTCGGATGGAGGACCGTTCCCTGCTGCTGCGACAGAAGATCCTCCCGAAGAGGCAGTCGGATCGGGGGATCGATCGCCATGTTGAGTAGCTTGGGATACCAGTATCTTTGTGCCCAATCCGGAGCCACAAGGATGACTTGGGCCCGGTCGCGCCGAATCTTCTTCAGCACTCTGGGCAGAAGTGGTATAGGCGGAAAGGCGTACAACAGACCGCAGCTCCACTCGCGACGAAAAGCGTCGCCGAGCGAGTGCCGCCTTGGAAATTCCAACGCGCAGAACTGATGACATTGCGCGTTCTTTTCGGTGGCGAATAGATCTAACCAAGGCTCTCCCCACTGCAGAAAGAGACCTTGCGCCACGTCCGAGTTCAGACGCCATTCGTGATCCATCAAGCACCGGCGCCTGAGTTCGTCCGCCCTGGCATTCAGAGAACCTGCCAGGTGTTGAACCACCAAGGTAATGCCTTGATGTTCCAGCCATGTCCAGAGGCGCAGAGCCTCCTGACATAGGGTCCACGACCTCACCCCGCCCTGTTTGTTGCAATACCACATTGCGGTGGTGTTGACCGTGAACACCTGCACTACACTGCCCCGGACAGAGGGAAGGAATGCCTTCAGTGCAAGTCGGATCACCCGAAGCTCCAAAAGATTGATATGGAGCTGGTACTCCGCCGGAGACCAGAGGCCTCTGATCTCCGCCTCTCCCAAGTGGCCACCCCATCCCAGGAGGGACGCCTCCGTCACCACTGTGTGCTCCGGTTGGGGGAGGGAGAGGGATCTGCCATTGACCCAATCGCGATTCGTGAACCACCACCGCAATTGTCGTGCAGTGCCCTCCGAGATCTGGACATGATCGGACAGGTTGCCCTGATGCTGTGCCCACTGGAACTTCAGGTCCCACTGCAGAGCCCGCATATGCCACCTGGCATGTTGCACTAGCAGAATGCAGGAGGCCATCCGGCCCAGGAGCCGGAGGGTCATCCTGACCGAAACCCAGGATAGAGGCTGAAAGATCGGAATCATAGCCTGAATATCCTGGACTCGCTGCTCGGGAGGATAAACCTGAAACCGCGTCGAATCCAGAACCGCTCCGATGAAGGGGAGCTTCTGAGAGGGACTCAGGTGCGACTTCGGCACGTTGATGGAGAACCCCAGCAATTGCAGGAGGTCGGCTGTAGTCTGAAGGTGGGTGACGACGGCCTGGGGCGAGCCCGCCTTCAACAACCAGTCGTCGAGGTAGGGGAAGACTGACACCCCTGACCTGCGCAGATGAGCTGCGACCACCGCCATCACTTTTGTGAACACCCGAGGGGCGCTTGTAAGGCCGAAGGGAGCACGGTAAACTGAAAATGCTCCTGGCCTACCGTGAACCGCAGGTAACGCCGGTGGGCCGGCAGGACGGGAATGTGAAAATATGCGTCCTGCAAGTCCAACGCTACCATCCAGTCTCCAGGGTCGAGGGCAGCCAAGACATGAGCCAGAGTCAACATCTTGAACTTCTCCTTCCGGAGGAAGCAATTGACGTTCCGGAGGTCCAAGATGGGGCGCAAGCCCCCTTTGTCCTTTTTGGGGACCAGAAAGTAGTGGGAATAACAACCATGTCCTACTTCTGGCCCAGGAACGCGCTCGATGGCCCCCTTGGCCAAGAGGGCCGTGACTTCCTGTCGGAGAAGCGCTAAGTGATCCCCGACATGCGGTGGAACTGAGGTGGCATGGACGGGGGGCAGACTCGAAGGGGAGGGAGTAGCCCCTTCGGACGATTTGCAGCACCCAGCTGTCCGAAGTGACAGAGCGCCAGTGGGGGAGGTGATGTTGAATCCTGCCGCCCACCGGCGTGGGGTGCACCCCAAAGCGTGGACTAGGAAGGCTTTGAGGCGGATGCTGCGGGAGCGGAGGTAGGCTGACCCGCATGCTGGCCCCCTGTGCCACCACGGCGGCCACCACGCCCGTGGCCGCGCTGAGGCTGGTTCTGCGCAGGCCTTTGGCTGAACGGACATGTAGGGGCGCCCCTTCCGCGGCCACGAAAGGAACGAAAGGTAGACATGGCCGGGCGTGTGGTGGAGAGACCCAAGGACTTGGCTGTAGCCCGAGAGTCCTTAAAACGCTCAAGCGCACTGTCTGCCTTATCGCCAAACAGGCGAGTACCATCAAAAGGCATGTCCATGAGGGAACTCTGGACATCCCCCGAAAACCCAGTGGACCGCAACCAGGCATGTCGCCGCAAGGCCACCGTTGTGGAGATGGCCCTTCCCAAAGAGTCCGCGGTGTCCAACCCACACCGAATGGCGAACTTCGCGGCATCCTTCCCCTCTGCAACAGCTTGGGAAAGCACAGCCCGAACCTCTTCCGGGCACTGGGGCAGAGTTTGCGCCACCGTGTCCCACACAGCGTGAGAATAGCGGCCCAAGAGGCATGCGGTGTTGACTGACCACAGCCCCAGGCTGGCAGAGGAAAACAACCTTTTGCCAAGCTGCTCCAGCTTTTTTGATTCCTTATCCGGCGGAGCGGTAGGGAATGCAGTTTGGGAAGTGGAAGCCTGAATGACCAGGCTCTCCGGTGTCGGATGAGTTGTCAAAAAGGCAGGGTCACCCGGTGCCGGGCGGTGACGCCTGGCCACGTTTTTATCCACAGGAACCCCTGTGGCTGGCCTAGACCAGGTACCCATCAAAACATCCGTCAAGGCCTCATTGAACGGAAGCTGAGGTTCCATAGAACTTGCCGCCGGCTGAAGCACTTCAGTAAGGAGGTTAGTCTGGAGGGTAACAGTAGGCAATTCAAGGCCAAGAGCCTCAGCTGCTCTACGGAGCACCACAGTGTATATTGCGCCTTCCTCCATGACAGTGGGAGGAGACACCAACCCAGGCTCAGAGGAGAGGTCAAGGCCACCTGCATCCTCCGAGTCTTCTGCCCACTTCTGTTCGGACTCACACTGCCGTGCAAGAGGGTCCTCCGACCCCTCCCAGTCCTCCCCCTCCACAACAGCCCGAGGCACAGGCTGCAGCGGCGGGGGAGGCACAGGGGAAAACAAATGCTCCACCGGCGCCGGTCGACGCCGCTCCGGCTCCAAGGCCCAATCAGGGTCCCAAGCTGGAGCAAAATTGCACGGAAACTCGGGCAAGGGCGGAGGTGGGACAAACGGAACCCAGGGCGGCGCTGGGAAGGGAGCCGCAGGGGGCGCCGGGGCCGGAGCCGCCGACGGAGGACCCTGCGGCGCCGGGGCCGGAGCCGCCGGTGGAGGACCTTGCGGCGCCGGGGCTGGAGCCGGCGGCGGCGGAGCCAGCGGCAACCAAGGGCCCTCAAGAGGGACCGCGGGGCCCGAAGGCGCACCGGCGGGAGCCCTAGGCCTGAAAAGGCGGTCCATGGCAGCAAGAAACTCTTGCACCTGGGCTGGAGTCGCCAACGGACCCGGGTATGGCGGGTAGGCCGCGGGACTGACAGGCTCCAACGGAGATACGGGGGAAAGACCCCGGGCCCCCTCGTCCGCGCCGAAGACCGACGGGGGGAGGTCAGAGAGCGTATGCGCTTCTTCGACTTCTTTTTGTGACGTCGCTTACCCGATTCCGAGTGTGAAGACTTGGACCCCGAGGAGTGATGATGATGACGCCGCCTCGAGCGACCCCTGGACCTGGAACGGCGCGGAGACAACTGTCGGGCCTCCAGCAGCTTTCGGGACGGCTCCCGCAAAGCCTTCGGAGCCATGGCCAGCCAGTCGGAACATGACCGGGAGTCATGGTCGCGCTCCAGACAGTAGAGACAGACGCCATGGGGGTCGGCCACCGACATCGTACGGCGGCAGGCCCCGCAGGATTTAAACCCAGGCATCCCTACGTGGCACCAGGAGTCAAGATTTAGAGAAGTAGAGACAAAAGTCCCAAAAATAACTAGTCAAAAAGTGACTAAGGTACGTGCTCTAACCGGATCTGCGCTTGCTGGCGCGGAAAAAGAAAGAACTGACGTCAGCGCGCATGGGTGGCGCCTAAGTAGTCTCCGTGACGTCATCTCGGCGCTTACGACGCCAGCGACGAACGCGGAGCCGCACGACGCCGCCTACCGACGCGCAGGGGTACTGCTGACGAAAAACTTTCCGGATCCAGTCTGACGCCTGGGGATATTCTAAGGTAAGGAATCTATCACTAACGTGTCTCTTTCAGATATTTCCGATAAAAGGGAGCATCTGAGAAGGAGCAAGAGAACCCCAGTGAATGCAGAAGGTTCGCCGTAGTCTGAAGGTGGGAGACGACAGTCTGGGGCAAGACTGCCTTCAACAGCCAGTCGTCTAGGTAGGGGAAGACTGAAGGCCCCTACCTGCGCAGATGAGCTGTGGCCACCGCCATCACCTCGGTGAACACCCGAGGGGCGCTGGTAAGGCCAAAAGGAAGCATGGTGAACTGAAAGTGCTTGTGACCTACCTTGAACGCAGGTAATGTCTGTGGGCAGGCAGGAAGGGGATGTGAAAATATGCATCCTGGAAGTCCAAAGCTACCAGCCAGTTTCCTTGGTCTAGGGCGGATAAAACCTGAGCCAACATGAGCATCTTGAATTTCTCTTTTTTGAGGAAGAGATTCAAGGTCCGGGGATCTAGAATGGGACAAAGACCTTTGTTCTTTTTGGGTATCAGAAAGTAGGGGGAATAACAACCACTGCCTCCTTCTGAAATTGTAACCCTTTCTCTAGCCCCCTTGGCCAGGAGAGCTGTAACTTCCGCTCGGAGCAAGACCAGATGATCCTCCGCCAGCCGTTCTTGAGATGGCGGTAAAGGGGGAGGGAAAGATTAGAAAGGGAGGATGTAACTTCTCTGAATGATCTGTCAGACCTATTTGTCCGGTGTTATGGACTGAGATGTTGGAGTCACCCTCCAAGTGGGCACCCATGGTCTTGCAGAACCAAACTAGGAAAGTTTTGAGGCTGCAGCTGCAGAGGAGTTGATGGCGAATGACTTCTGGCTCCCATTCCCACATGATTGGAATGCACTGTGTCCACGTCCTCGCACAACTTAGGAAGCCTGAGCAGGACAGTGGCTGGGATATGGTTGGCATGGTGACATGCCCTTTCCGTAGCCACGAAAGAGGCGAAAGGCAGACTGGAGGAGAGGTGTAACTGAGAGGCCCAAGGACTTGGCCATAGCCTGCGAGTCCGTGAAGAGCTCCAGGGCGAGTCTGCCTTCTCTCTGAAGAGGCAAGTCCCATCGAAGGAGATGTCCAAAAGGTTGGCCTGGACATCCTCCGAAAAGCCAGATGTTCTCAGCCAGTCATGGTGCCATAAGGCCACCGTCACCGAAACCACTCTGCCCAGCGAGCCAGTCCTCTCTAGACCACACCTAATGGTGAACTTTGCTGGATCTCTCCCATCTTTCACTGCTTGGGTGAGGATGGTCCAGGACTCGCGCAACAGTTTCCCATAGGGTATGGGACTAACGGCTCAGAAGGCATGCAGTGTTCACTGACTGCAATGCTAGGCTGGTGGAAGAAAACATCTTCTTCCCAAGTGTGTCCAGCCTCTTGGATTCCCTGTCCGGGGGAGCGGCAGGAAACGCGCCATGCGAAGTCGAGGCTTGGACCACCAAGCTCTCAGGGGTGGGGTGTTGGCTAAGGAAACTTGGATCACCCGAGGCAGGGTAAATGGCGGCGGGCAATTGTCCTGTTCACATGAGCCCCTGTGCTAGGCTTGGACCAAGTGCCTAGAAGGACATCAGTCAGTGCTTCATTAAAGGGCAATATGGGTTTGGAGGAGGAAGCCCCAGGCTGAAGCACTTCGGTCAAGAAGTTGATCTTAACCGCCACAGAGGGAAGTTCGAGGTCAAGGACGTCCGCTGCCCTCTTCACCATTGCATAAGACGCTCCCTCCTCCGTAGCCACGGTAGGTGGAGAGAGCAAACCAGTATCTGGAGAGGTGTCCAGTCCACTGGCCTCTGCTAATTCCTCATATCAGTCCAAATTTTGACCAGGGGTGTACAACTGGTGTTCTAAAGGGTCCAGTGACCCCCTCCCACTCTTCCTCCATGCCTGTATGCACCACAAAATGCTCAGGCAACAACCTAAAGCTATTGGGCTCTGTTGGTGCTGGATTTGATGTCGACCGACACTGTTCTGACTCAGAGTCGTCGGGGACGAGAATGGGGCTGGCCCCTCCGGTGGGCACCAGCGGCGCAGGGAGCATCGACGTTGGGACTGGCCCCAGAGAAGGCTGCGTTGGCATGGCCGGTGCCGATCCTGATCGGATCCATGAGACCCCACCGGAGCCAAGGCCGGAGCCGTCGGTGCGGAACCGGATGGGGCCTCCTCTGACCCCGTTCAAATAATCGGAGCATAGCCTTGCAACTCCTTTACTTGAGTGGGGCTCAGAGTCGTACTTGGCAACGGCTCTGCAGAACTGTGCCTGGAATGTTGATGTTCCCAACTCGTCTCGCTAGCCAACGGACGAGGTGAAGTCGAAGTCTGTTCAGACTACTTCTTCTTTTTCTGCCTCCTCCTCGAGTGTCTTTAGAACCTCGAGTGCGACGAAGAGGACTTGGGGCTCCTGGAGAGGTCCCGTTACCTTCTTTTTCTCGATCGGGACCGAGACGTTCTAGGAGTTCGGCTCGATGGCGTCGACTGCCAGGCTGCAAGCAGCTTTAGGGACCGCTCCCTCAGCAGCTTTAGGGACCGCTCCCTCAATGCCTTCAGCTCCATGGCCCGGCAGTCTGAGCACGACTTCGAGTCGTGGTCGATCTTGAGACACCATAAGCACGCAAGGTGCGGGTCAGTAACTGACATGGTGCGGTGACAGGCACCACATGGCTTAAACCCTACCTTTCTACATGACAATCTGGACACACAATAAAAATCGTTGACAAAATGCTGAAAAAAGTCTGTCAAAAAGAGTCAGAGGGGTAGCTCTTCTCTGGATCAGCGCTAACTGGCGCAGAAAGAAAAGAACTGGCGCCCACACGCCTGTGTGGGGCCTATATAGGTGACCGCGACGTCACATCCGGCGCCAAAGCTGCCGCACGGAACCGAACCAAGCCACCTGATGGTGTGCAGGGGTACTGCTCACACAAAAGTTTCCGGATCCAGTCTGATGCCTGGGAAATTCAAAGGTAAGGAATTTGCAGCGAAAAAGTCTCCATCAAATGATGTTGCTGTCTATCCTCTCATTTGCTGCAGTTGTGGAGTCAGTGTAGCTGAGAACAGCCAGGTCTGCTGCATCCATGAATAGTGTCGGCCCTGGTGATTGGCCAGGCCACTTTGCAATGCCGTCAGCTTCATTCTTCACTACCAGGAGGACAGTTAAACTGCAGGACACATCCTGAGCACAGGTTTTCCTATCATTCGGATTCATGTCAGCATCCCATACACATGTTTCTTGCTTAGAATTTGTCTCCTCTGTAAGAAGCACTGATATTTACCTGTAACGATCGTTTTGTAGATTTTAGCTCTTATAGATTCGTCTGCTGCGCACACTTGCTCCATCTCATCATTGGGCTCCAACATAGAGCTCATTTTTTGCAAATAAATATTTGGTGTTAACCAAAAACATGTTGAGAATGACTCAATCAATTATTCAAAAAAATCAATCAGTGAATCAATCGATCAATCAATCAATCAGTCAATCAATCAACGAATCAATCAGTAAGTCAAACAATCAATCAGTCCTGCACTGCTCAACACCTGCACCCCATCTCGAGCTGCTTCTCCCCTTGCGCCGTGCTCTGATGTAAGCAGCATTTACACCTACACATTAGGGTGAACCAAAGCAGCGCATTACTCTCCGACATTATGTCTTTTTGGACATGGATCTCGTTTCGATTCACATGCTGTGCACTGGCTTTGGAGCACGCTTCTGTTCTCTCTATTGTGCAGGTGGGTGTGATTTTGGGGAGGGGGCTGGCAGGTTCCTCCAGATTGTCTTACTTGCCTTCTATGGACAACCATGCTGAAATGAGACGCGAGTATGACTGGATTACATGCAGTCCCCTGGCACGTATCCGGTGTAGATGTTTTGAAAAGAGCCACTGCTGCAGCTTTCCTATGGCTCCTGACCAATCGGAGGGCTGTTAGCTAGAATAAGCCTGGAAGATCTGCCTGTGTTTAGTGATGAGGAATTGTGAGGGACATATTCCTTGGCCTCCCTCCTCTGCCGGTACATCCGTAGCTCCCTCGACCAGGGAGTGCCTGTACGGCTTGTAGTGATGAAGACAAAAGGCCCTCGCCTTGTGTTAGGTTGGTGGGTTGCAGTGAGCACTGGACATGGTCTGCATCATCCATTTGTCAAGGGTTGATTTCCACCAATCCTTGAAAAATAAGTTCTCACTTTGCATGACTAGGATGCTGAAGTCGGGAGGGGGGATGCATCAGACTTTCCTACTTGGTTGCAGTACTTTCTTAGCTAGGGTCACCATTGCCTGCCATTGCCACGAAAGGAGCTTCCACAAACTCTCTGTGACTGATGCCACATAGTGGGTGCTAATTACCCACATGGCTCAATACAGCCTGGTGATCTCTGCTTTGGCGGTAGACCGTCTCCTGGTCTGCAGCGTATCATTAAAAACCAGCTTTCACTCTCGTAGAGTCCCCGTGAGCTGAGGCTCACATCTGCTTCTCTAAACAAACACTGACCTCCAAAAGGAATGTTTAGCAGCTGTGACGCATGCCTCACACCAGGCACTCGCAGCCACGAGTGGCCTGTAAGCACTGGTCGAGTGGTCACCTGTCTCTGGGACGTGTCTGCTGCCCCTAGGGTGTCTTGGTACAAGTGTGGCACATCATCCTTTACTCCAGGACAATTGTCTCCATCCTCCAGTGCTCCTTGGACAGGTCCTCCAGGAGCTCCTCCGGATGCTGCCAGATGCTGTGGAGTTTGCAAATCTTGAATCAATACCTGTCGCTGATTAACTTCACTAAAGCACCAACTTCTTTGCTTTCTCTCTCCGGTAGGGGTTTGGTAGTGTTGCCTGTAGGAATTTGTCTTCTCTGTGGTGACAATAATGGCATGGGGTCCTCCACGTCAATGTGTGAACGCTGGCTGCTGTGCTGTGGGCTTGTACTTACATCCATTTCTTGGCTGGAGTGAAAGTATCATTTTTAGTGCCATGAAGTCAGGCTGTTGGGAAGCATTGGTAAAAATTGCTTCTCTGGTGAGGGGATTAAAATTTCACCCAAGAAAAGATGGGTCTTTTCCTTTGTATCTCCTCCCTATAGTTCTGCGGCTGTTTGTAAGAGTGTTCAATAAGCTGGGACTTCATCTAGAGACGAGGGCTGATCTGGGTAAGAGGAGCCACCTCATGGCTCTGGTAAGCCTCCTCTGTAAGCCTTTCGAGCTCCGGTGAACTCATGGTGCGTCTCCTGCTCATCAGGACCGCACTGAGAATCTGTGTTTTGGAAAGCATTTCTCTGACAGTAAATGCCACCTGCCTCCTGAGTGGCTGCGTTATGCGAAGGTGCAGATGTTTGGCTTTCACCTGTCTTACTCTTTCTAGACTCACTGTGAGGAGAAGGAGCCAAGATAATTACTTATTTAAAATTAAATCTATTTTTCTTCTTTATTTTTGAATGTGCATGAAAGCCTAAAATGGTGCTACATTTCAAAGCACAGTTTTGCCCCCAAACGTGTGTGTCGTTTAACATGGAATCTTTTGCATCAAAAATGATTATGTTCGTCTCAAGGACTGGTGTTTGATTTGATGCTAAATCTTGTTTTTCGGGCCCAGTGCCAATGTGGTACTTTTGAGGCGGATGGTACTGATTTTTCTAAATGACCCAAGGCCAGCATCATGGAGATGGCATTCAAGCTTTAACTGCCCTGAGACTGTGGTCTTTTTCAACAGAATGATTCTAAGCTTGAAAAGGCGTCTCAGACCAGCGTTGTCCCTACAAGGACGGTTCATAATTGAAACAACCAGATGCTGAAACCCCTACGAGGCTAAGAACGGCTCTTCCAATACATCTGCTTGAGCAGCATCTGCTTCAAGATCCTTCGGTGTTTGGTCTCTGTCTTATTGGTCGGACTCAGAACTTCCCCCACTGGCCAACTGTAAAGACAACTCCTCGAATCCCGACTGCTCCGAAGCCACGCCGCCGTAAGCAGCCAATCCCTCTCTCTGAATACTGAAGCTTTGAGGTACGAAATGCCACAGTCTTGGCACCTGGTTCAGTGTAACACAGATTCCACACACTGTGTAAGCCACAACCGTAAGGAGTACGTAACTTAACCTGTAAGCATCTATTCGTAGAGTGTAGTGCTGCAGATTCACATGCTATGCACACTCCTGACATCTAGTGTTGGGCTCAGACTTTTGTAAGTTGTTCTTCTCGAGGAAGTCGTGTGACGTCAAGTCTCCACCTCCTCGCAGAAAAGGGCATGTCCAACGGCTCCTTTGTTAGATTGTTCATTTTCTCCCCTGCTATAGTGGCGAGTGAGGATGCAATCTTGCAGGATAGTAGTTGCTGTAGAACATGCATGTAGCATGTTGGTAATACATATATGGGGCAGATGTATCAAGCATTTTTGCATTCTGCGAATCTGCCCGTTTGCGAACGCAAAAATTGCTTTTCCGATGCAGCAAACCTAATTTTGCGATTCGCAAAATGGGTTTGCGATTCGGTATTAGGAAGGGGCGTGTTTAGGGCGTCCCTTCCTAATACCGAATCGCATCGGTATGGATGAATGTTTTGTGACCGCATTTGCGGTCGCAAAACATTCGCATGTTACCACCTACTTCAAGTAGGTGGTAACCCATTCGCAAATGGGAAGGGGTCCCAAGGGACCCCTTCCCCTTTGTGAATGTTTGTAAAACCATTTTTAAGAGCAGGCAGTGGTCCCACGGTTCACTGCCTGCTCTTTAAAAATGAAAAGAAAACTTTTCATTTTTCATTTTGTAAAACATCTCGTTTTCCTTTAAGGAAAACGGGCAGCTTTACAAAAAAAAGATTGCTTTATTTAAAAGCAATCACGGACATGGTGGTTTGCTGATCTCAGCAGGCCACCATCCCAGGGGTTTTTATGATTCCTAGGGGGTCGCAAATTGCGACCTAACTCATTAATATTCATGAGGTAGGTCATTTGCGACCTCCGAGGAATCGCAAAAGGTGTACTATACACCTTCATACATGGCATTTTGCGATTCCCTATTTGGGAATCCTTGTGATTCGCAATTAGGAATCGCAAATAACTATCTTGATACATCTGGCCCATGGTGTTTTATATGTGTACATCTGACACCATCTGATACCTGCCGGCAAGGCGGAAGGCCACATGTGAATCTGCAGCACTACACACTATGAATAGATGCTTACAAGGTATGTAACATACACATGCTATGCATAGACTGTAAAGCAGTCATCCTCTCGCCATGGCTCTAGGCATCAGATGGTGTAGTTGTTTGAAATAATGTGCGTAAAACTATTTGTCCTACCAGAGACTGGTGTCTGGCACGAACATTCACACAGTAGTGTTTTGTAAAAGTGTGCGGGTTTCTCCATGTAGCCACTTTGCAAATATCTGTTAAAGGAGGGATCCCTAAGAAAGTCATCGATGCATCCTTCTTTCTTGTGGAATGAGCTCCTGGAACTGTTGGTAGAGCTCTTTTAGCCTTTATATAGCAAATCTGTAAGCATTTAACAATCCATCTTGCAATTCCTGCTATTGAGATGGCGGTACATTTCCTAGGATTTGAGAAAGCTACAAACAGCTGATGTCTCTTTCTACAATTCTTAGTTCTCTCTATGTAGTACATGAGTGCGCTTTTAACATCGAGTGCATGAAGTGCCCTGTTGGACATGCCCTTCTTGGGCGAAATTACCCCAAAACATTTTGATTTTCCTCCGAGTCTTTGCCACTCTCACAGCATAACCTTGGGCACCTTCCCAATGTACTGCAGGGGCAGGTGTGCATGCCTGCCTCGCCCGCATTGGGCTGGGGTGTGTGTGTGCGATGGGTTTAGGTGCCTGTGTGCCCCGTAAACAGGTGCACCACATACCTGGGGATGGTATGGCACTGGCTGGTAGTGGGGCGTAGCACTGAGTGTGCCACCCACTGGAGAGTCTGTTAATCCAATATCGCATCTGCCACTGCTAGCCTGTGGGGCGCCATTGCGCCCCGGCCTAGGTTGGCATCACTAACGCCTCAGCCAACCCTGAGTGGGTCGTCCCATACCATGAGGGCAACCCCTATGGCAAGTCTGATGGGCACAGGGAGGGTGGTAGGCTGAAGGCCGGGCGGGTACATGGGGATGTTCCCTGGCTAGTTTGTGAGGAACCCCCCACGTAGGGCTTTCCCTGCCTTGGAGTTTTGGCTCTTCCTAAGGGATACTCCTGAGGTGTGGCTGATTCTCTTGTATGGCTCTTGGCCCTTGAGCATGTTCTCACTGTCAAGGTAGGGTGGAAGTGCGAGCACCGTCCTACACAGAGTAGGAAGAGGCGCTGACACAATGCTCCGAAACATGGGCTGGTCTGATGTTGTTTTGAAAACGTCTTGCCTGCCGTTGCATGCTGGAGGATGCGCCATGGCACCTATGGCATCTTGTATAGGTGCCCTGCTTGCCATCATGAGCTGGGGAGCGCATACATGCATCTAACCTCTGGTTCAGGCATGCCGGTGCAGGCCTTTGTCCGTGAGCTTGTATTCATGGTGCTAGTGGCAAGGTGCCCGGTCTGCTGTCGCTGGCTGGGATGGGCAACCGCACCCGTAAGAGGGTCCACCCATGTCCGATGGTCCAGGCAGGGTGGTGTGCGCGCACAGGCCTGAGTAAGCCATGTGCCTGTCCTTGCCCAGTGAAAGCGTGTTAACCCTTCCTATCCGTGTTGTGAAGCGATGCTCTGTCACTTTCCAAGCATATGGCAGCACCTACGAGCCCATTGCACTGCCGGTGCTTCATTTTTGTTGCCGCAGTGCAGTGTGCCTGCCCATAATTACAAGGCCACGTAAAGTCACCCTACGCTATAACTTTCCAAGCATATGGAGCACTCAGTAGTTCCGAGTACACTCTTAGGAGTTCTCAACCACCAAACTTTTATTTATGCTTTCTGCACAATGGGAAGGCCAGGAGTTGTAACTAATTTGTCTATTTTTTACTGGCCCCTTGAACACGCAATTTGTACAGATGGCTAATTGCTTACTTTTTCCTATACTGTGAAAACATAGTCCCTTGGATGAACACTACAGCTAGAGTACTGAATGAATTTTGTGAGCATTGTAATTATTGGATCATAGGGCAACCATTAGCACTAGGTAATTATCCTCACTTTGAGTAATTATTAATAAATAATACCAAACGCCTCTAAAAACCACCTTTATCATTTCGGCAGATTCGTGATTAACACAAAGAATACACCGTCTTCCTCCACTGTGGAGGATTGTTATATTGGACAGGATTTCATTATTATTTTATGTTGTGCAGACCTGGGGCGCCGCTCCTACAGTAATAACTTGCAAGAATTGCTTCGTGTCTTAGCCGTCTGCGTGGTACTTTGATGTCTGTCCCCATCAGCTGTCCTATGGTGCATCACAAGTCTACAGCGGCCTCGGCGCACGCTCACGCGGCGGCGGCTGGTCATTGGGATTAGGGTTGGTCCACAGTGTGCAAACTATTGATATCATAACAATACGAGGGGCTGTTCAATAGGAGATCTCAAGACGCTGCCCCCATAAGACACTGGGACAACCCCGTCTCCTTTGTCCATCCTCTTGTGTGTTTATTTACTTTAGTTTTCTGTCTGTCACAAGCTGCGATGTCTTCAGTATAAAATTATGTCTAAACAATTTCCTGTTCGGTTGGATATTTCATTTTTTATTGTTAATCATATTATATGAATAATTCTAACAGGGGTTTTTCATTTAATTTATTTCTTAATCACTGTTCTGTAATTTGTCTTGATATCACTGCTGTGCAGTATGAACAGCATTTGGGAAATATATAGTACATGGCCCAGATGAAGCGACATGTTGTTGTGAAACACGTGTTAGCCTATGAAGAACATCATGATACTAAATAAACTCACGATTAATTAATTACATTTTGATTATTGAGTTTTACTCATCAAGTTTCACACTTCAAAGCACAGTCTGTGTTTACTTAAGTGGCTGGCCTGGGCCGAGGACCTGCTGAAGTGAGGCGCCCTGGAGTGTGCTTTCCAAGGACCCGAACGCGGGCCTCCTGTTCTCCCGAAGATCTCAGGGACATCAAAGATCTCCAGCGAGGGACCCACACCATCTACATGTGACATCTGGAGAACGGAGCCCTCTCAAGTGCGCACCTCGGATACTGAATCCTAAACGGTAGCATGGTGTGAGCGTGGAACTAAGACTTCTGTCTGGAGACTGGATTGTCTAATAGGGAGCCCGAGAAATCCTGCCCGCATATAGGATGCGTGGTTCCTGTACTGCGGCTTGTGCAAGGTGTGACAGTTGGAGAGAGTGTGTCCCCCTGTTTCTGTATATAATACATGGCTGTCATGTTGTCTGTGCGTATCAGGACAGCTTTGCCTACAAGGTGAGTCTGGAAGGCTTTGAGCGCTAGAAAGACTGCTAGCAGCTCTCGATGATTTATGTGGAGTTGCTTTTCCCTTAGACTCCACAAACCTTGAATTGTACGAGCCTGGAGATGAGCTCCCCAACCATTGAGTGATGCGTCTGTTGTTAGCACTGTCTGTGGAACTGGGTCGATGAAAGGCCGCCCTTTGGAAAGGTTCTCTGGATTCCACCACTGCAGAGAGCGATGAGTGCGTCCGTCCACCAACACTAGATCTGTCAATCGACCCCGAGACTGATTCCACTGACGTGTTAAACACTGCTGAAGGGGACGCATTTGAAGTCTTGCATACGGAACTATCATGATGCAAGACGCCATCATTCCTAGTAGCTGCATGAATACTCGAGCTGGTAATGAGTGGTCGGGTTGAAATTTGGAAATGAGAACCTGAATATTGTGGATTGTGGCTGGATTGGGACAGGCTAGAGCTTTTTGTGTATCTAGAGTGGCCCCCAAGTGCGTTCGCGTCTTGGAGAGTTGAAGATGGGACTTCAACAGATTTACTGCAAATCCGAGGTCGTGCAGTAAGTGAGAGTGCTGGCTTTGATGAGCCAGTCATCTAGATATGGGAAGACGTGAACATGTTGTCTTCGCAGATGCACAGCGACTACTGCCGGGCATTTGGTGAATACTCTGGGAGCAGTGGTGACTCCGAATGGGAGCACTTTGAACTGGTAGTGTTGTCCCGCTACCACAAACCTGAGGTATTTGCGATGAGCGGGATGTATTGGAATATGGAAGTACGCATCCTTTAAGTCCAGAGTGGACATAAAGTCGCCTTCTTGTAACAGAGGCAGCACCTGTTGGAGAGTGACCATATGGAAGTGATCTGAATGAATGTATAGGTTTAATTCTCTGAGGTCTAATATAGGTCTGAGAGAACCGTCCTTTTTGGGAATTAGAAAGTAAAGAGAGTACACACCCGTCCCTTGATGTTGTAATGGGACGGGCTCTATAGCTCCCTTTTCCGGAAGAGATTAGACCTCTTGTTTGAGTAGGTGTAAATGTTCTGGAGATAGTTTGTGTTTCGTGGTGGAATGTTTGGAGGGTTGCTTGTAAGCTCCAGGCAATAACCAGATTGGATAATTTGTAAAACCCATTTGTCTGATGTGATTGAATTCCAGACTGGGAGAAATTGAGTGAGACGTCCCCCGACAGGTGTTGAATGATTGGGGGAAGGGGAAACAAGTCACTGCTTGTTTGTGGCTGGGGCAGTACGGGTGTATTACCTTTCCCTCTTCCTTTGCCATTGTTTCCCCGAACTCCACCTCGAAAATAACCTCTGGTAGAGGGTGACTGACTATTGCCTCTAAATGAGGTAGAGGACCCGTCAGTAGGGCTGGACTTTGAGCCTCCCCTGTAAAGGGAGCAGCGAAAGGAACCACGGGTGGATGGTGTCTGCAGTGCTCCCATTGATTTGGTTACCTCACTGTCTTTCTTCATTTTTTCTAATGAAGTGTCCACTGCAGGGCCAAATAAACGTTCCTTGTTAAATGGTAACTTTAAAATGGATGCGTGAACCTCCGGTTTAAATCCTGATACCCTTAGCCATGCGTGGCGTCTAAGTAGGACGCTGGTGTTAATAGCGCGTGAAGCAGTGTCTGCTGCGTCAAGAGCACACCTGATGGAGGTGTTGGAAATAAGCTTCCCTTCCAGGATGCGGGCATGAGCCTTGGATTTATGCTCATCAGGCAGGTGTTGGATCAGCTGCTCTAGCTCATCATAATGAGCTCTGTCATACCTTGCTAAGAGTGCTTGTGTATTAGCTGTGTGCCAATGATTGGCTGCTGGTGCTGCTACTCTTTTGCCTGAGGCACCTATTAATTTAGATTCTTTATCGGGAGGCGGGGCATCCCCTGTTGTTTGAGAATTAGCTCATTTACGAGCATTTGATACCACTAAAGAATCTAATGGAACCAGACCCCTGATGTAAATTGGGTCTGTAGTCGCTGCTTTGTACTTTTTGTCCACTCTAGGTGTGAGGATCCTAGCTCGCACCGGATCTTTGAATACCTCAACTGCATGTTTTAACAAAGCTGTGAGCATACGTAGTGTATGTGTAGTCTTTTGTGATGCACTTCCTCAAGAGGCTCCTTATGGAGCTGTACTCCATGGTACTGTGCAGCTCTATTAAGCAGCTCAATGAACCCCACATTATCATCCATAGGAGAAGGCTTAGATGGGTATAGGTCTGGATCGTTATCATTATTGGGATCAGTGTTATAGTCGACCCATGGGTCTGGAGCATTGTCTTGTGGCACATCCCCATGTGTGTCCCCATCTTGATCCCCATCCCCCTCATCTTGATAATCTGGAGATTGTGTCTGAGGGGAATTTGTAGGTGTTATGAGTAAATTAGGATCAATAGGTGGAGAAGGTGAAAGAGGTGGTGGAGAAATGTTAGTACCCATACTCTTTTTCTTTAGAGGGAAATGATAAGAGTCCTCGAATTCTGGATTTCTTTTTGCTGGCAACTTTGTATAAAGGTGTCCTGTTTTAGGGTTAATAGCAAGTTCCTTTTGTTTGGGGTCCGTGTTGGCAAGCGGAACATCCAAACAAGGCTCCTTAGATGGTGGAGGAGCAGTTTTTTCTTTTGGGGCCAGAATTTTCGGAGTGGAAGGTTTTGGTGCCGATGATTTCGGAGCCAAGTATTTTGGCGCCGAGGATTTCGGATCCAAAGTTTGTTTTGGTGCCGAGGGAACACTTGGTGTGTTTTTCGGTGCCGAAGTTTTGGGTTTGGTCCCCGAAGGACATTGACTCAGTCCCGGGCCGGAAGGCTTTGATATGTGTTTCTGTGCCGAGCCCGAAGGCGGAGGGTTCTGAACTTTTTCTCGTTGCTGACCTCGGCCCGAAGGCAGAGGAGGGACCGGAGCCTTTTTAGAGAGTACCTTTTGGGGCAGAGGAGTATCTTTCCTCACGGTACGCTGACCGGGCGTGATCTGTTCCTCGATGTCAGAGTCTTCCTCGGACACGTAGATGTGTTCTTCCTCCTCTGCCTCGGCTCCCTGTGCTTCGAAGATCTCTTGGTTGACATTTTCTCCGTAGAGATCTGGAGCAGAGTCTCTGTGTTGCTGATACATTTTGTGACGTCGAGCCTGACGGTCACGGAGCTTCTTCTTCGATCGGAACGATCGGCAGGCTTCCCAGTTTTCTTCGTTGTGTTCGGGTGATAAACACAAATTGCACACGTCATGTAGATCGGCGCGGGGGTATTTAGAGTGGCACCCAGGGCAGAATTGGAATGGAGTTCATTCCATCTACTGCAAACTCGGTCGATGCCACTAGGCCCAAGGGCCTTGCACAAGACTTTCTGATCGAAGTTTTAGAAATTAATATGATACGCGAAGGCAGGAATACGCGATCGAGAAACAATACTGTCAAGGATAGTGGATTGCGCACCGAGGGGAACCCGAAAACGGTGTTGAAACGGAGCGCAGCAATTCACGTCTGAACCCAATGGTGGAAAAAAGCAATCTAACAATGGAGTCGATGCCCATGCGCACTATCACCATAAGGAGGAGTCACCTACCTCGTGACTGGAAAAGACTTCTTCGAACAAAACCAAAGGGCAAACATCCGGACCCACCACTAGATGGCAGACTTATGCAAAGCATGTGATCTACAGCTCACATGCCTCGAACAGATATATATTTTGATTGGCATTTTTACATTTACATAGGCGTTGTACAGACTACAAAGCATGTTGCTCAACGTGAATAGTACAGGTAGTATCATACATTACCAAATAATGCAGCAACATAAACAATTAGGAATTATAAACCTATACAACACTAGTGAGCCATTGCCGAGTTTGGGGGAATATAAACAAGTTTGCCTAGACAAAGGAGACATTAATTGGTGCCAATTATAGAACAGAACTGATTGCAACCAAAACAAGCATGTGCAATGCAATCGGTCTCGCATTTTTACAGTTAGAGCTATTGGCATTGTAAGTGACAATGTTTTTACTTCTGTTTTTTGATCGGCTGAACTTGGTTCCAAATACAACTGAAATTACCCTCTTCCTCCCAGGAGTAGAGCATGCACAGCCTACAGTCGCCTCGTTCTCCTTCGCAGTTTATTCATCTTGTTGCTCCGCTCGTAGTTATTGTACACATGAATTTTACAGGACTAAAAGCACCATTAGCAAATCTCTAAAGATATAATATTCAAGCCGTAGGCTAAATGAGTGCGAAAGTGTGGGTTAAATGTGACAACTATTGTCCTAGACTAGGTATTCCTATTTGAAATGTGGAATAAAGCGAAAGTTGCAGCCCTGCGCGGCCGACTATTACCCAGTAGATGGCACTAGAGGCTTGTTTGTGAACGACAAACTTACAGGACGCCAGTAACAACTTTGTGTTCCATTCGTCCATTGCAATCATTTGAATTCATGTACAATTTATCGATGGCCACAAACCCAACTGTGAAAACCGACTGCAACACTTGCAAAGGGATAACGTGAAGTCATTTGTATAGTGTTTTTACAAAAGTACATATTATGATTCATTATTGCAGTGAACCAAAATGAAAATATATTTATTAATATGCTGCTTCCTCCATGGCTTTGTGCAGTTTAATTGTTCCATTTACAGTTTATTTGAGCAAATTGGCTAACCTTTGGCAGTGGCGTTACGGGCAGCACCGTCTCTAGGTTGCTGGGGCTGAGGGGCTCATGAAGGGAGGGCTTAGCTTCAAAACACGCATATGTGGATTGAGGAAGTAATAGAGGGAAGACCAAAAGGAACTGTGAGTGACGTTGCCATGGGATGGAACGAAGCACACAAAGGAGGGGCGGGAAAAGCTGAAGCCGATCAACACGAATGAAAATAAACGGAAGCGCACAAACCCATATAATCGGGCCAGTCGCAGCAACAGAGCGGGATGTTGGAAGTGTCACAGTGAAAGCCTCTGCTTTTTATGCCTTCCTTGAATTGAGGAGTAGGTGGGGGGGTGGGGGGGGAGAAGGATGTGACGCTACCGCCGGAGCATCCGGCCGAGGAACCAAGGGTTCTAGTCTGGGCAACAAAAAATATATAAATTGTGAGGGGTGAGTGGTGTAATAGTTAGCGGTCTTGTGGTTCGCCTTGACCGCGCTAACCGGAACAACACCCACCGCATCCGCAGGGGGTCAGAATAAAAGGGAGGCGCTCGCTCGGGGGCGGTCTTCCCGACACGAGCAGCATGGTGTGTGTGTCACTCTCCTTTTGCCCATAACACCCTAGCTCCACATATCTGCCCGCCGTCAGCAGCCTACCTGACGCGGTGGGCCACCACACTGGCGACGAGGGGGGCCCGGACCCTCGCTCTCCCCGATCGGCGCATTTCATCCACCGGCAGCATGGGACAGTGCCGCTGTGCCGCGGACCGGCAATCTCCTGCGGGCGCGCGGAGACGGCTCCAGGCATTGCGCTGATCGGCTCCATCGGAGGCGGCACCAACAAGCCCCGCCCCACGCGCGGAGAGGAGCAGCGCGCTACAGCTGGGCGGGACGCTGCCAGCCTGCACCGCGAGGTGAGGAGGGGGACCGGCCAGAGTGCCTGGGGGAAAGACGGCAAGACCTGCGAGGGAGTCAGCGGAGCCCCGCCCAGCAGGCCCATCAGGGGAAAAGGCTGTAGAGTCAGCAGGCAGCCCCAGGAGAGGCTGCACCAGGACGCCAGGCCCCCAACCAAGGACAAAGAGAGACAGTGGCCAGGGAAAGTGCGGAGCACAGGCAACACCAGGCGAGACAGGGGGCTCCCAGGGGAGAGAGCACCCATAGCAGGACAGACACTGGTGGAGGTACACGCAGGGAAGGAATAAGCACACCTACCAGGAGTGAACATGGGTGATGAGGACCAGGCCCAACAGAGACCCCTGGTGCAACACGCACTCACCGGGGTACTCCCACCTTTCAGCGAGTTGGAGGATCCAGCCACAGCGTCCCCCAGGTGGAGGATCTGGGTTGAAAGGCTGAACAACTACTTTGTGGCCACCAGAGAGACTGACGGGGCCGTGAAGAGGTCATTGCTTCTCCACTACGCGGGAGACGAGATCTTCAAGCTGTTTAAGCACCTCCCAAACACGGGCATCGCCACGGACTACGACGCAGCAATTGCGGCCCTAGATGCGCATTTCGACCCCCAGCTCAACCCGGATTTTGAGCGTTTCAAGCTACTGCAGGCCCGCCAACGGGAAGGAGAGTCGATTGAAGCATTCTACGCCCGCCTGCGCGAGCTTGCCAGCACGTGTACAGAGGATGACCAACCTAAGGAGATAAGAGCCCAGATGATTCAGGGGTGCAGAGACAAGACGCTCCGAGGACTCATACTACGCCAGCCAAGGATCACGTTGGAGGATATCCTCATACTAGCGAGGACCCACGACATATCGGCGGCAAGGGCTAACGAGATGGACCAAGCTCTCGCGAAGGCCCCAGGAAGGACGGAGACCATCAAGACGGAGAGGGTTGATGCCCTCCGCACGAAGACACGCAGCGACACGCCAAGGAAGGCAAGACCCGAGGCGCCAAAAACAAGGTGTGGGTACTGTGGACACGAACCCCATGCGGTGAAAGATTGCCCGGCGCAAGGAAAAACCTGTGCAAACTGCGGGATCCCTAACCACTTCGCGGCAGTGTGCCGGAGACGGAACCGAGGCCGTGACGCACGAGGGCAGAGGCCGCCCTCACGGGCCGTACGACACCTATCCGTAACAGACCCAGCACCCAGGGATGAAGCACCAAGGACAAGCCACCGATACCAAGGACCGGAGGACTCCTCCACCGACGATGATGAAGAGGCATACCTGATTTCTTTTGCGCAAGAGCTCAAGCGCCGCAGGAGGCCGCAGCCCACCTGTTTGATCAGCATTGCGGGATCGGAAGTGAAAGCAATCATCGACACCGGGGCGTCCATCAACGTGATGGGTCTCCAGCAATACCGCCGACTTCAACCCCGTCCACCGATCACCCCATCCCGAACCAGGATATTTGCGTATGGGAGCCAAAAGCCCCTGTCACTAAAGGGCATGATATCTGTTCCGGTCAGGTCAGACGATCAAGAAATCACGACGGTCATCCATGTAATAGACCGTGAGGCGGACACACTGATAAGCAGCCACACCGCGGAGGACCTGGGTCTAGTGTCCTTCGCCCGGAGTGTCCAAGCACACCAGATCGACAAAATACTGGATCAGTTTCCAGAGCTGTTCCAGGGACTCGGGCGCATCAAGTGCGACCCCATGAAACTACATATCGACAAGACCATCACCCCAGTTGCACTCCGACATCGCAGGGTCCCGTTTCACCTGAGACCGGCCGTAGAGAAGGAGCTAGAAAACCTTGAAAAACTGGGAGTAATTGAAAAGTATCGGGACCAACTCCCTGGGTGTCCCCGATGGTCATAGCAGAGAAGCCCAAACAGCCAGGCGCAATCCGCCTCTGCATAGACATGAGGCTACCCAACCGAGCCATCAAAGGGAACGCCACATCACACCAACGATGGACGACATCATAGCGGATGTAAACGGGTCGAGATGGTTCTCAAAGATTGACCTGAACGCGGGGTATCACCAACTGCCCTTAGCGAAGGAGAGTCGGTACATCACGACGTTCAGCACCCATCTAGGGTTGCGTCGCTACAAACGACTGAATTTTGGGATATCCTCAGCAGCCGAGGTCTTTCAGAACACTATCAGAGAAATGCTGTCGGGCTGCCAGGGGTGATAAATGTCAGCGACGATATCTTGATCCACTCAACCACGGCTGCTGACCATCATCGACACCTACGGAACACTCTACGCCGCCTCAGTGAACATGGAGCAACGCTCCACCGGGAGAAGTGCCTCTTTTTCCAACCGTCCCTAGAGTTTTTCGGATATATATTCAACCAAGAAGGCATTCAAGTGGACCCGAAGAAGTCGGAGGCCATCCGCAGTGCTCCTGCCCCAACCACACCGACGGAAGTGAGGAGCTTCCTCGGCATGGCAACGTACTGCGGGAGGTTCATCCCTGACTTGGCGACCCGCGCTGAACCGTTAAGAGCCCTGACGAAAGCCGACGCCAAGTGGCACTGAGACCGGAAGGAGGAGGAAGCGTTTCAAAGCATCAAGGATGCGCTCCTCGGAGAGGCCACACTCGCATACTTCGATCCGGCGAAGAAGACAGAAGTGCTAGTGGACGCCAGTCCGGTGGGACTAGGGGCAGTACTGGCCGAGGAACAAGAACCAGGGCGATGGGCTGCATTGTCGTTCGCCAGCAGGTCGCTGACCCCCACGGAAGCAACGTATGCCCAAATCGAACGGGAGGCACTCGCCATAAAGTGGGCCTGCAATCATTTTCACCTATACCTGACAGGCCAGCTGTTCACAATGGTAACTGATCACCAGCCGTTAGTTCCCCTCTTCAAAGGGTCAGCTCCCCATCCGCCTCCAAGGATCGAACGATGGGCAGTACAGCTTCAACCGTACCAAATGGAAGTGGTATACAGACCGGGGGCGAAGAACCCAGCGGACTTCCTGTCCAGACACCCCAGTCCCGGGGAAGAGATAACGGACACCGAGGGATCCGAACAATACATTAACATGGTCTCAGTGGCCGCATGTCCCCAAGCGATGACGCTTGATGAAATCAAAGAAGCGGCTGAACATGATACGGTATATAGCCGGACTCTCCAAGCGGTCAGAGAAGGGTCATGGAAGAACTACCTTCAACTAGCCAACACGTGGGCACCAGAAGACCGGGAAGTGCTGATGAAAATATGGAGAGTCAGGAGCCAGCTGAGTGCCACGGAAGATGGAATACTGTTAAGGGGATCGAGGCTAGTGATACCGCAGTCACTGAGACACCATGCAACCCAACTGGCTCACGGAGGCCACCAAGGCACCACCAAAATGAAAGCGAGAATGAGAGAGAAAGTATGGTTCCCCGAGCTAGAGGCGATGGTCGAGGACCTGGTACGCAGGTGTTCAGCCTGTCAGCTAACCAGTGCCCCGAAAACCGGCTCCGGTGATCACGGAAGAAGCCTGCTCCACTCCATGGTCGAAGGTGAGCATAGACTTTGGGAGCTTCCCGGGAGGGAAACACACGCTCGTCCTGGTGGAAGCCTTCTCGAAATATCCCATAGTGGAGCTAGTCGCATCAACCGCCTTCGTCCATGTCGCCCCCATTCTGGAGAAAGCATTTGCCACGTTTGGATTCCCCTTGGAAATCAGGAGCGACAATGGGCCCCCGTTCCACGGGGTAGAGTTTGCCAACTTTCTCCGCCAGCGAGGGATTCAACACCGCCGTGTCACCCCTCAATGGCCTCAGGCCAACGGGGACGTGGAACGCCTAATGCGGACTCTAAACAAGATGCTCCGCATTGCAGTGGTGGAACAAGCAGACCCCGAACAGCGTCTCTACGAGTTCCTGAGAGAGTACCGGAGCACCCCACACTGCACCACCCTGCGGAGCCCATGGTCCCTCATGATCAAAGGCCCCCGGAGAGATCTGATTCCCACGTGCCCGGGGTGGATACCCCCACCTCTGGACGCTCCGGAGACCCAGGCAAGAAGGGCATGGCAAAACTACTGAGCCAGCGCTTGGCACCAGGCTACACCTCGGCTCCTCCGACCGGGAACGACAGTCATCCTCAAAGATCGCCGGCCCGGAGGAAAATTTCGGACCATCCATGAGCCCGGTATGTGGACAGTCGTGGCCAGTCATGGAACCATGGTGACGGCCCGAAAAGGGAACGAAGAGGTTTCGCGGAACATCTCCTGGTTCAAGGAAGTCACTGCGGTACCCACAGAGGACAGCCCCCAGCGGTCACGCATCCCAAGTCAAACTGGGCCAATCAGGGAGACAGAAGAAGACGAAGGAAACGCCGGGGTGAGTCCTGAGTCCCCAAGTACCCCACCTTCCTCGTTTCCTCCCAGCGGACCAACGCCTGGCCCACCACCGCTCCGAAGCCAACAGCATCGCTACGGCCTGGGGCCTAATCCTCGTCCCAACCAACGGCTTCAGGATTTCGTATGCTAAGACTGATGGAGACTTCAACAATTGAACTGTGGCAGGACGTGTGTACAAATGTTTTGTTTATTTTGTTCAAGAACCAAGTTGGGGAGGGATGTAATAGTTAGCGGTCTTGTGTTTCCCCTTGACCGCGCTAACCGGAACAACACCCATCGCATCCGCAGGCCAGGCGTGGCCTGCGGGGTCAGAATAAAAGGGAGGCGCTCGCTCGGGGGCGGTCTTCCCGACACGAGCAGCATGGTGTGTGTGTCACTCTCCTTTTGCCCATAACACCCTAGCTCCACATATCTGCCCGCCGTCAGCAGCCTACCTGACGCGGTGGGCCACCACAAGTGGGACAATACGGCATGGGGAGAATAAGCGAGGGGCAAAGCTTATTCCGATCGGAAAGAAAAATGACAAGCAAAGCTGAAGCCGATCGGAAAGGAAGAAAAGCTGAAGCCGATCAAAAAGGGAAAAAAGTGATGGACAATGCTGAAGCTGAGAGTGTCCACGGGCAAGCAAAAAAGGTAAAGGGACCATTCAATGGGAAAAAGAAAGCGCAAAACACACGATAAGTAAAGCCAAGAGTATGGGGAAATGTAACAGGGGCAGTCTCCATGAAAGTCAAAACACACCCAAAGGTGGGACAACGAGCAGTGTTTCACGAATGAAAAGAAAGCAATTTTGACAGGCACAGGATGGAACAAATGGAAAGCGGTGGCCGTGGTCTATGCCCCCAGACTAGATACAGCATGCCAAGCAGGGCAGCACATGTACACCGCTAGGCTGGACTTAATAAACGTAACATTCCTGCACCTGCCATATGTGACAGAGTTAATAATACGACAACTGAGGTCAGATAAGAATGTACCTGGGGCTGCCTATAGGGAGTACGGTGGTTAGACAGGTGCCCCAACCAGTAGCAGAGGTTATTATGCAATTAGGGAACAACATGTAAAATGCACTAAGAGGGTTGTTGATCAGTTCATAGACCCTCGCGGAGTTTCTCCAGGAGAGCATCAGAAGTATCAGAGATGGGGAATTAGCAGAGCTCTCTTATTTCCTCTCTATGCCTGCACCCAGGCCACCACTGAGAGTGTCCAGGAAGAGGAAGTAGGGTGGTTCGCCGCTTTCCACTTGCGGGTGAGCAGGTGCTTTGCTAGTATAAAGGCCAGGTCTGTGAAATGTGTCACAGTCCTATTTCTCTTGGTGCGGCGTATTAAACCCAGAAGGCACACCTTCCAAATGTGTACTATGGTGAGGCCTGTGCATCGTGCCAGGTGTGCCGTAACAGCCAGCCAGTATCTGACCAGTGACGGACAGGTCCAAAACATATGCAAAAAATCTGCTTCTGGTGTAAGGCAACAGGGAGAGGTAGTATCTGTGCGGTGAAAGTATCAATTGATTTTGTGGGGAGTTAAATAGGCTCTATGCAATATATACAATTGTATTCATTTGAAGCGTGCATTGCCAGATACTAGGGAAGGGTAAGCTAACATTGCCTGTCACTCTTTATCAGTACAAGGGCGGTTCAGGTCAGTGTCTCAGTGTTGGCGCAGCGTGGTAAGGGGAATAGCTGTATCAGTGCGCAGGGAGCTAGCCATCCATCGTGGCAGATGATGACTCCTCCCCATTACGCGTAGGTATTGGATTGTGAGGTGTAGCGGTGGCTCTGGCTGTATGTCTCCCTAGCGCTGCACCAATGACCGTATAAAGGAAGCGTGCAATAGGAACTGCCCCTTTGGAGATCAGAGTCCGTGAGGAGCTCCTCTATAGTTATGAGGATCCCGTCCCGGTATAAATCACCTATACTGTGTAGCCCCGCCGCGTGCCAGGGACCCAGTTTCCTGAGGCAGGTTGTCACATCGCCCAGCGGCATGCAAAACAGTGGCATCGCAGACGGGTAAGGTATCACTGATTGGGTAAGAAAGATGGTCCTACAGAAGCAATGACATGCAACCCAGAGCAGGAGTGTGAGCAGTAGCAGCACCTTAGCTAGTGGGTAAAAAATGCAGAGTACGTGTTCCAGATCCCATTGAGTGAGGACGACTGCAGTGTCCTCCAGCTGGCATCCAACGAACAAGCGCGCTACCCATTCTAGTTGTAAGGCCAGTAATACTGTTCAAAATTGGGCACACCCAGTCCAATACAGTCTGCTGGGAGATAGAGCTTAGGGAGGGTCACGCTACGGCATGTGGGGTGTCATATAAAAACACCTATTAAGAATTCAAGGGAGCAAAAGAAGGGTTTGTTGATGTATAAGGGCAGGTTGGCAAAATAATACAGTAAACACTGTAGCATAACCATCTTTGTGCGGGCCACTCTGCCCGCCACTGACAGCGGTAGGGTCTGCCAAAACGCTACTTGCACCTGCAGGGCAGACATAGCGTGGACCAGGTCACAATCAAAAAGGTCTGCGGTACATGATAAATATGAATCCCCAGGTATGGAATATGGACGGCTGCCAATACATTCGGGCGCCGCTGATGTAAACTGCCGGGCCAGGCAATGTATTGGTCATGAATGAGAAAAGGCAGGATTTGGCACAGTTTACCTGAAGGCCCAATACTGCAACAAATGGAGCAGAAAATGCTCTATGGTGGGTGGTATTGCATGGATATTATGAAGGTAAAGGAGCATGCTGTCTGCGTAAAGTGAGACGGAATGCGTACCATCTCTGAGGGGTATACCCCATCGTTGACTGGAGGGTTAGCATACAGTAGTTTGACCAGTCGGATAAAGCAGCTTCCAGACTATATCGGGAGAGAACGCTGAAGAAACAGGGCCAATCTAGGGAGTCAAATGCATTCTGCAGATCAAGTACCAGGCAAGCAGACTGTGGATGCCTCTGCTGGGCATTGTCCAACACCCGAAAGAAATGGCTTAGGTTCGGGGAGGACCAGCTGTGGTAGAAGGGGGTGGGGCAGTCTGTAGGACAGAATCTTTGGCAGTATTTTGTGGTCTGTGTTTAGAAGAGCAAGGGGCCTATAGGATTCCAACTCTATTATGTCCCTCGCCAGCTTGGGAAGAAAGATGAGCAAGGCATCGTTTAATGTGGGTGGGGAACAGGCCGACGCCAAAGCTTCATCCAATATTGTTTTTAATTGTGGTGCCAGCAAGGAGGCATAAGTTTCAAAAAATTCGGACAGTAACCCGTAAGGCCAGGGAGTTTTGCCTGCGGCAAGCGAGCATATGGTCTCATCAGTCTCGAGGATCTATCTTTTGCTCAAGTGGAATCTGAGGGAGGACGGTGTCGGTACCGAAGTCCCTAATCTCCCCCGTTGTCACCACAATCGCTGACTTGTATAAAGTTACATAATGGCATGTGAATGCAGCATGCATCTCCCTTTGTGGACCCCCATGTCAGAACAAATAGGGAGGGGGGATATTCGAGCACCCCAAGAGGGAGCAAGCTAGAGACTCAACAGCATCACAATTATGGAGCGGGGAGGAAGGGTGACAGTAAGTTGACCAGAGGGAGAAGTTCGGGAGGATTCGTCATATCTGAAAGATCAAACTGCAAGGTGCCAAATACATAACATAACAAGCGTTAATTTGGAGGATATCGTCCGCAGTTTGCGGTGTCGCCATAGGTAGTGTGGTCTTAGATCAGAGAATCCTCATCTCCCCATGATTTGGAGTCGTTTGAGACAGAGGGCAGAGTGGAGTCGCGAAACTCCGCTGCTGCGTGCAGTTCTCTCCATCTTTCCAGTATGACCTCCTCTAAGTTCGGAGAACAGGGCACGTGCAGAGCAGCTGGTGACCTCCTCCACCTTCAGCTCCGTCAGTTTCCACCACTGGACAATGTTCCCCCCGGTGCTCAAGGTCCCTGATCAGTTCCTGCAGATCCATGATTCTCCACCCAGGTCCATGCGTCGTTAGGGTCAGTAAAGCCTGAATAAGGAGACAGGCCGGGAACAGGAGTAAATACTGGATATTAGGTTCTCTCAGCCTACGTTCGACTGCAAGAAAAGTATGGCGTTTGCACTGGACTGCCAGCGTGTAGTCTCAGAAGATCTTCGCTTTGGCATTGTCGATTGCCAGGTTGTTCTGTTTGCGGGCCTCGCTCAGGACTAGATGTCTGTCTTTGTAGTGCATGAGGTGGGCCACCAACGGCCTAGGCGGGGCACCCAGCGGGGTTCTCCGCGATGGGTTCCTGTGAGCCCGTTCTCCTGAGAAGAAGGGCGAGAGGGCCTCAGCAGGGATGAAACTGCGAATCCAGGACTCAAGATATGATTGTTTCTCGGCCCTTCACATTTTCAGGCAGACCCACCACCTGTATGTTAATATGCCACGGCCTGCACTCGGCATCCTCCTCAAGGGTACGGACCTTCTCGCATAGAATATGTAGGCGGGACTGCGTGTCTTGTGCTTGCAAGTGAATAGTTGACAGCGATTGCTCCGTTAAGTGAACCCTGTCGGAGAGTTTCCAATGATCGTCTCTCAGTAGTGTGAGATCTGTTGCTACGGAATCACTTTTGTTTTCCAGGGACACACAAGACTGCTCTATTGCTGCAAGTACCACATCTAGTTTACCTTCAACTGAGGTAGGACTGGTCCAGAGTCTGTGGCTCGTTGATTACCCAATGGCAGTGCAGGCTGGTTCCAGATCTGCTGCGTCCTATTGTTTGAGCTGTGGTTCCAACTCTGCTCAGGGGGCGCAATGGTGTATTCTGGACATGGGCCCGCTTGTGGGTGCCAGTCCAGTAAAAGGCACCTCACAGCATGAGTAGCCCAGTGTGGCAGGGGGCTGGCGGAGAGTCAGGTAGGCAGTCCACAGAGATCCCCTGGAACAGCTTTGGGTCGTGCCCTACAGGGAAAGGCAGAATCTACAACAGTATTCAGGCAGCGTGAAGCTTCCACAAGATTTAATCGGGAGCGATCAGGGACGTAAGAGACATCTTCGTGTACATTCGTCAATGCTCAGTAAGCGGGGCGGCCTCCAGTGCACCCCCACAGAAGGTCAGCGCTGGGAGGGAGCCCCTCTGTAACCAGTGGGGCTCCGTTAAGTTCCCCCGGATCACCCCAGGTAGGAGGTCGGATGCGGGGCATTCCCCTGATAACTCGACCCAGTCCACAGCACAGTTAGGCATCTCAGGAGCAGGTACAAAGTTCTTCAGCAGTTCTTATCACGTGTCCAACTCCCGCAAGTAACGCAACCTCAGTACGACTTGCTTGAAAACTCCATTACTGCGGATGAAATCTCTGAAGCTATCAAACAAATGGCAACAGGTAAAACCCCGGGGGCAGATGGTTGGCCATCGGAATTTTATTCAGCTTACTCCGAACAACTTATTCCTCAGCTAACCAATATGTATGAAGAGGCATTTGAAAGGGGAGAACTCCCGTCCTCCCTGTGAGAGGCGACAGTGGTCGTGCAACCCAAACCAAGCAGAGACCCTGTTAGACCAGTCAGCCCTAGGGTGGTCTTTCCCTGTTTTTTTTCCCTTTTGCGCCTCATTTTTGCCACCATATTTTTACTGGACTTAGGTCTCCGGGCACCTTGCCACTGCTAGCCAGTGCTGAGGTGCAGGTGCTCTCTCTCACTCAAGATGGCTGCCACAGGCCCCTGCTACTGCAGAGGGGCCTTACACGCATACACACTAGTAGCCAGGGTCAGGCTGGGGTATAGGGATACAGTATCCATTCCATCCCCGCCTCTGGGCCACATAGCCAGGCATGTAGAAGGTTCCAGAACCTTCCGGGCTGTGGGAGGAGTTATGTTTTGCCGCCTTTGGGAGAGTCACCTGACCTAGGAGTATAAAAGGCTTGGAGGGAAAACTTTCTAGTCAGTTGATGAGGCACCACTGAACCTGGGAGAACCTCCGCCGGAGTATAGGCTTTAGGGCCTAGGGGGAGACCTACACTACTGCTGCTGACAGGGCTGAGGCCCTGCTGGAGTAAGATAGCTGAGGAACGCCCACCACCCACTGACCTTGCCCAGTGTGAGGGGACCCAGGGAACCACCTTCAGCGTGCGGGGAGGAACATCAAGCACTCCCAGACCACCAACTCATCCCCCCCTCATGACAAGAAACTTCTGACAAGAAACTTTGACAAGAAACTTATACTAAGGAACTTCTGACAAGAAACTCATAACCAGAAGCGCCTAAGAAGCAACCAAGCTGGAGCAGTCGCAAGACGCCTTAATTTGAGGAGGCCTGACCGTCCAGCCAGGCCTGAAGCCTAAACTGCCCAATTGGGGATCACCAGGTAAAGCGCCGTACCCTGAAGCGCTAGACCTTCACCCCCTCACTATTCCTGCCTACTACTGGGCTGCCCCCAAGTACTTTTCCAGTCAGCCCTGCCCACAGGCTGCTGGTGCGTCCTTCTTTCTGTCACCCCTCAGGTCACTGACCTTGTGTAGAGATCACCGCCGCCGCCTGAGGAGAAGTGCCGTGAGGTGAGGTGCGCCGTCGCGCCCTCACCGAAGGGAGCGCTGAAGTGAGGGAAGCCCCTTGAGTTTCTGTGGTGAGGTGCGCCGTCCGCGCCCTCACCGAAGCCTCCACAGATTGCCCCCATCTCCGCCGTCGCGGCCGAAGAAATTGCCACTGGGCCCTCATCGCCGCCGTCGCGGCCGAAGAAATTGTCCCCGCCGCCGTCGCGGCCCAAGAAATTGCCCCCGCCGCCGTCGCGGCCCAAGAAATCGCCAGCGCGATCAACGAGGCCTCCAGGCCCCGCCGACGCCGTGTCCAGGCAACCGGGGTCACCGGGCGTGACCCCAGGAAGGCCGCGCAACGATTGGGCGCCGGCCCCGGTCACGCCCCCAGCGCCGACGGAAGCCCGGGAAGAGCCCCGGCAGTGCAGAGGGAGACGGGGAGCCGGCCGGAGAGTACTGCCGGCTCCTGCTCCCTTCCCCAAGACCCTGAGCCTGCGCACAGACCTTACCTGAACCCGGGGGCCGGAGGAAGGTGATCCCGGCCCCCGCAACGTGCCGCAGCTGCATCCCCTTGATCCCGGGGGCCGGAGGAAGGTGATACCGGCCCCCGCAACGTCCCGACAGTCCGGCCTGAAGGCCGAAGCACCTCGACCGGGCCCCGCCCTCCAGAACACGGGCCGGGCCTGGGGAGTGCCAGTCGCAAAGGAAGCGCGACCAACAAACCAGCGACAGGTGAGCCCAGGAGGCCCCTAGGGCCCACAAAACGCCGCCGGGGGCCACCATTAACCCTATAATTAATTGGGTACACTTTCCCCTTGAGGCGAGGCCCCGGAGAGGAGTGGGCCTAGCCTAGAGTTAACCCCTAAGGGTCATAGAAGCCCCAGGATACTGGACATGTTGAGGGGTTCCCTACAGTATTTAATAACTTATTGCAGATGCCTATTGTAATTACTGCCTAGGCCATGCTTTTAACTGCAAAGTCTTTTACCACAGGGGGAAAGTATTTAATTGAATTGAGCTGAAGTGTACACCGCCAAGAGTGAAGTGTTTTATGTTACAGGTGTACTGGAATTGCGACGCCCACTGTACTGAATGTGGGCGCGCCTAGATTAATGCAGGCCTATTTAAATGTAAAGTGAAAAGCCTTCTTTTAAGTAATTGAATATGCTAAAGTGAACTGCATGTCTAGGCCCCTATTTTATTAACGTACCTTGAGATCATTATTAAGTGCTACGTGTAGGAGATAATTCCTGCGGCCTCTTAGTGGCCTACAATGTTGATGAGCTATGATGCTTTATTTAAAATGTGCACCAATTGAGTAATGCAATGAATTTGAATGTAGATCTGAATTAATCTGCCTCATCTGATGCCAACTTAATTTATTTATAAAAGATCTTGATTTTCAATACAAAAGCCTGGTGTGGTGTCATGTTATTGCGTTCGCATTTCTGAGTCAAAGTAAGAGTGTGCTGCACAACTGCCTTACACATTGCCTTCGCGTGCTTTACCGCTTCGTGCCATGCTACCGTGGCGGACTCGGTAAACCCGGTTCCAACATTTGGTGTTCAGCGGTTGGATAAGGACTGGTGCTTGTGCAGCACCCTACAGTGACTCAGTGTGCGCCGCAATTAGACACCTATTGTAATGAAAGTGCTAGGAATTATTTGGTAATTGCCGATTGTGTACATTCCTGCGTTAGACCTGTTGCACAAGTTACTAACTTGTGTAACGATATATCTGTAAGAGACAGTAGTTAGTGATAGATTCCTTACCTTAGAATATCCCCAGGCGTCAGGCTGGATCCGGAAAGTTTTGCGTAGCAGTACCCTTGCGCGTCGGTAGGCGGCGTCGTGCGGCTCCGCGTCCGTCGTCGGCGTCGTGATCGCCGGGATGACGTCGCGGGCAGTACTTAGGCGCCGCCCCTGCGCGCTGACGTCAGTTCTGTACACGACTTTCCGCGCCAGGAACGCAGAGCCATGCAAGAAGCTGACACAGGTGTCTGAAAAATACTAGGGCCCTGAAAGGGATGTCCTTAACCCTAGAAATCAGTTCGCAGAACGGGGAGGATGGGTGGGCGGTAGGAATCTATCACTAACTACTGTCTCTTACAGATATATCGTTACACAAGTTAGTAACTTGTGCATCTGAAAGAGACACGTTAGTGATAGATTCCTTACCTTAGAATAGATACCCCAGCAATACCAACCCCGGTGGTGGGTCTGCGAACAAAGATCAGACAAGGAAGTCCTGGAGGACAGAACGGCCAAAGAAGCCGTCCCTCCGGACCTGACGCACAAGTTACTAACTTGTGTAACAATATATCTGTAAGAGACAGTAGTTAGTGATAGATTCCTTACCTTAGAATATCCCCAGGCGTCAGGCTGGATCCGGAAAGTTTTGCGTAGCAGTACCCTTGCGCGTCGGTAGGCGGCGTCGTGCGGCTCCGCGTCCGTCGTCGGCGTCGTGATCGCCGGGATGACGTCGCGGGCAGTACTTAGGCGCCGCCCCTGCGCGCTGACGTCAGTTCTGTACACGACTTTCCGCGCCAGGAACGCAGAGCCATGCAAGAAGCTGACACAGGTGTCTGAAAAATACTAGGGCCCTGAAAGGGATGTCCTTAACCCTAGAAATGAGTTCGCAGAACGGGGAGGATGGGTGGGGCGGTAGGAATCTATCACTAACTACTGTCTCTTACAGATATATCGTTACACAAGTTAGTAACTTGTGCATCTGAAAGAGACACGTTAGTGATAGATTCCTTACCTTAGAATAGATACCCCAGCAATACCAACCCCGGTGGTGGGTCTGCGAACAAAGATCAGACAAGGAAGTCCTGGAGGACAGAACGGCCAAAGAAGCCGTCCCTCCGGACCTGACTGTCAAGGCAGTAATGCTTTGTAAACGTGTGCAGCGAGGCCCACGTAGCTGCCTGACAGATAACCGGCAGCGGAACACCGCGGCCCAAGGCCGTGGTAGCAGCCGTTGCCCTGGTGGAATGGGCACGCAGCCCAACAGGAGGCTCCTTCTTGGCCAAAGAATAGCAGGTCTTGATGCACAAGGTAACCCAGCGGGAGACGGTCCTCTTGTGCACCGCCCGACCTTTTTGGCGCCCACGTAGCCAACAAAGAGCTGGTCATCCACCCGGAAGTGTTTTGTGCGGTCGATATAGAAGGAGAGCGCACGTTTTGGGTCCAGACGGTGGAGCCTCTCTTCCTCTCTGGAAGGATGCGGAGGCGGAAAGAAGGTGGGCAAAGTGATGGTCTGCCCAATGTGGAAAGCAGTAACCACCTTTGGCAAGAAGGACGGACGCGTCCGAAGAACAACCTTGTCTGGATGAACAGACAGAAAGGGAGGTTTGCAAGATAGAGCCTGGAGCTCACTCACCCGCCGAGCGGAGGTGATGGCCACCAGAAAGGCAGTCTTCAGAGTCAGAAGACGAAGAGGACAGTTATGCAGAGGCTCAAAGGGAGCGCACATTAAAAGGTAAGAACCAAGTTCAAGTCCCACTGAGGCATTACAAACGGAACAGGAGGGAAGAGGTGAGTAATGCCTTTCAAGAACCTGTTAACAACAGGGGACTTGAAAAGGGAGGGCTGATCAGGGAGCCTGAGGAAGGCCGAGACAGCACAAAGATAACCCTTGATGGTACCCAGGGCAGAACCCTGTTGGGCCAGAGAGAAGGAACAGAAGGACCTCAGAAAGAGGGGCAGAAAGGGGATCCACAGCCTTTGCTGTGCACCATGCCACAAATTTGTTCCACCTGCATTCGTATACCACCTTAGTGGAGGGACGCCTGGCTGCCAGAATCACATCACAAACTTCGGGAGGCAAGTCGAAAGGAATCAACTGCCGCCGCTCAATCTCCACGCAAGCAGGTGTAGACTGGACAGGTTCGGGTGGAGGACCGTCCCCTGCTGCTGCGACAGAAGATCCTCCCGAAGAGGCAGACGGATCGGGGGATCTATGCTCATATTGAGTAGCTCGGGATACCAAACTCTTCGAGCCCAGTCCGGAGCCACAAGAATGATTTGGGCCCGGTCGTGCCGAATCTTCTTCAACACTCTGGGTAGAAGTGGTATAGGCGGAAAGGCGTACAACAGACCGCAACTCCACTCGCGACGAAAGCGTCGCCGAGCGAGTGCCGCCTTGGAAATTCCAACGCGCAGAACTGATGACATTGCGCGTTCTCTTCGGTGGCGAATAGATCTAACCAAGGCTCTCCCCACTGTAGAAAGAGTCCTTGCGCCACTTCCGAGTGAAGACGCCATTCGTGATCCATCATGCACCTGCGGCTGAGTTCGTCCGCCCTGGCGTTCAGAGAACCTGCCAGGTGTTGAACCATCAGGAACATGCCCTGATGTTCCAGCCATGTCCAGAGGCGCAGAGCCTCCTGACAAAGGGTCCAAGACCCCACCCCGCCCTGTTTGTTGCAGTACCACATGGCGGTGGTGTTGTCTGTGAACACCTGCACTACCTTCCCTTTGACAGAGGGAAGGAATGCCTTGAGTGCAAGCCGGATCGCCCGGAGCTCCAGAAGGTTGATATGGAGCCGGGACTCCGCCGGAGACCAGAGGCCTCTGATCTCTGCCTCTCCCATGTGACCGCCCCATCCCAGAAGGGACGCGTCCGTCACAACTGTATGCTCTGGCTGGGGAAGGGAGAGGGATCTGCCCATGACCCATTGCCGGTTCGAGAGCCACCACTGCAACTGTTTTGCAGTCCCCTCCGAGATCTGGACGTGATCGGACAGGTTGCCCTGGTGCTGCGCCCACTGGAACTTCAGGTCCCACTGCAGAGCCCGCATATGCCATCTGGCATGATTGACCAGCAGGATGCAGGAGGCCATGAGGCCCAGCAGCCTCAGGGTCATCCGTACCGAAACCCAGGATAAAGGCCGAAAGATCGGAATCATAGCCTGAATATCCCGGACTCGCCGTTCGGGAGGATAGGCCCGAAACTGCGTCGTGTCCAGAACTGCTCCGATGAAAAGGAGCTGTGGAGAAGGAATTAGATGCGACTTCGGCACATTGATGGAGAACCCCAGCGAGTGCAGGAGTTCGGCCGTAGTCTGGAGGTGGGAGACGACTGCCTGGGACGAGCCCGCCTTCAGCAGCCAGTCGTCGAGGTAGGGGAAGACTGAAACCCCTGCCCGGCGCAGATGAGCTGCGACCACCGCCATCACTTTCGTGAACACCCGAGGGGCACTGGTAAGGCCAAGGGGAGCACGGTGAACTGAAAATGCTCGGGGCCTACCGTGAACCGAAGGTAACGCCGGTGGGCCGGCAGGACGGGGATGTGGAAATACGCGTCCTGCAAGTCCAACGCTACCAACCAGTCTCCAGGGTCGAGGGCAGTCAAGACCTGAGCTAGGGTGAGCATCTTGAACTTCTCCTTCCGGAGGAAGCGATTGACGTTCCGGAGGTCCAAGATAGGACGCATGTCCTCCTTGTCCTTTTGGGCACCAGAAAGTAGTGGGAGTAGCAACCACACCCTACTTCTGGGGTCGGAACATGCTCGATGGCCCTCTTGGTCAAGAGGGCCGTGACTTCCTTCTGTAGAAGCACCAAGTGATCCCCTGACATGCGGTGGAATTGAGGTGGCATGGCTGGGGGTGGTCTCGAAGGGGAGGGAGTAGCCCCTTCGGACAATGTCCAAGACCCACCTGTCCGAGGTGATGGTGCGCCAGTGGGGAAGGTGATGGCGGACCCTGCCCCTACTGGCGTGCCGTGCACCTGAAAGGAGGGACTAGGAGGGCTTGGAGGCCGCGGACGGGTTGGAGGTGGTGGCCTGACCCGCACGCTGGTTGCCCGATCCGCCACGGCGGAATCCACGTCCTCGGCCACGCGAAGACGCCTGCTGCGCGGGCCGGTGGCTGGGCTGCTGACGTGAAGGGCGCCCCTACCGTGGCCACGATAGGGGCGAAAAGCAGAAGGCAGCGGAGGGCGTGTAGCAGAAAGGCCCAGGGACTTTGCAGTAGCCCGTGAGTCCTTAAAGCGCTCCAACGCATGGTCTGCTTTGGACCCAAAAAGACCGACTCCATCAAAGGGCATGTCCATGAGAGTATTCTGGACATCCCCTGAAAAACCAGTGGTTCTCAGCCAGGCGTGGCGCCGGAGCGCCACCGTCGTTGCAATCGACCTGCCTAGCGAGTCGGCGGTGTCAAGGCCACAACGGATAGTGTATTTGGCCGCATCCCTTCCTTCCGCAATGGCGCGGGAAAGCAGTGCCTGGACCTCCTCAGGGCACTGGGGCAAAACATCCGCCACCGAATCCCACAGGGAGTGGGTATATCGGCCCAAAAGACAAGCGGTGTTAACGGACCGCAAGCCAGCACTGGAGGAAGAAAAACCTTTCTTCCCAAACTGATCCAGGCGTTTGGATTCCCTATCCGGAGGAGCGGTAGGGAAGGCGGTTTGGGAAGCGGAGGCTTGGACAACCAAGCTCTCAGGAGTGGGGTGGACAGAAAGAAACAGGGGGTCGCCCGGAGCGGGGCGATGGCGTCGTGACACGTTCCGATCCACAGGAGCCCCTGTGTTGGGCCTGGACCAGGCGCCCAAAAGAACGTCAGTGAGGGCGTCGTTAAACGGCAGCACAGTCTCCGCAGAGGAGGCTGCCGGCTGAAGCACCTCTGTCAAGATGTTAGTCTTGACCGTCAAAGTAGGGAGCTGGAGACGTAAGGCCCCAGCAGCCCTACGCAACACCGTACCAAAATTGGCCCCCTCCTCCGTAGCCACGGGAGGAGACAGCATGCCAGTGTCAGGAGAAGTATCCAGACCACTGGCCTCCCCTAGACTCTCTGTCCAGTCCTCATCATACTGACAGTTGCGTGTCAGAGGGTCATCAGACCCCTCCCAGTCCTCCTGGTCCTCCTCTGGTTCAAAATAAGGAGGAGGAGGGACATTTGGGACCCAAGGTCCCATCGGCGCCGGAGCCGGCGTCGAGCGGCGTCGCTCCGGGTCCATGTCCGGAGCCGGAAGGAACTGGGGGACGACGCCGCCCGGAGCCCAGGGCGGCGTCGAGAACGGCACCGGAGACATCGGCGCCGGCGGAGGTGTCGTGAGGTCGACCGGCGTCGATGGGGGTTGTGGAGCCGGGATCGAGGCCGGGGCCGAAGCCGGAGCCGGGATCGAGGCTGGAGGCTCGGGCGACGCCGGGGCCGGAGCCGCCGGCGGCGCCGGAGCAACCCCATCAGGGCCCGCGGGGCCCGAAGGCGCACCGGAGGGGCCTGAAGGCCCGAAGAGGCGGGCCATGGCCGACAGGAACTCCTGTACCTTGGCCGGATCCGCCCCCGAACCCGGGAAGGGCGGGTATGACGGGGGCGACTCCACAGGCAAGTCCGGGGCCGCGGGGGCGGGGACGGTGCCGGGAGGGGCCTCAGCCGAGTCGCGAGACCGGCGAGGCGAAGTCCGAGAGCGACGATGCTTCTTGGACTTCTTGTGCTTAGACTTACCGGACGAAGAAGTCGACGACCGGTGTGCACTCCGCGAGCGACCCCTGGACCTCTCACGCGACCGGGGCTTCCGCGGAGCCGAATGCCGGGCCTCGAGGAGCTTTCGAGACCGCTCTCGCAAAGCTTTCGGGTTGAGGGCCTGGCATTCGGGACAAGACTCGGTGACGTGGCCTCGGCCGAGGCAGAAGAGACACTCCCAATGCGGGTCGGTGACGGACATCATCCGCGCACAGGCGCCGCATCGCTTGAAGCCGGGCATCCCTACGACACCGTAAAGTTGGAAAAAAAACCAGTGAAAAAATCACCAAAAAGTATGGTCAAAAATTGACCAGGGCACTGCTCTTCCCGGATCTGCGCTTGCTGGCGCGGAAAAAGAAGAACTGACGTCAGCGCGCAGGGCGGCGCCTAAGTACTGCCCGCGACGTCATCCCGGCGATCACGACGCCGGCGACGGACGCGGAGCCGCACGGCGCCGCCTACCGACGCGCAAGGGTACTGCTACGCAAAACTTTCCGGATCCAGCCTGACGCCTGGGGATATTCTAAGGTAAGGAATCTATCACTAACGTGTCTCTTTCAGATTGTCAAGGCAGTAATGCTTAGTAAACGTGTGCAGCGAGGCCCACGTAGCTGCCTGACAGATAACCGGCAGCGGAACACCGCGGCCCAAGGCCGTGGTAGCAGCCGTTGCCCTGGTGGAATGGGCACGCAGCCCAACAGGAGGCTCCTTCTTGGCCAAAGAATAGCAGGTCTTGATGCACAAGGTAACCCAGCGGGAGACGGTCCTCTTGTGCACCGCCCGACCTTTTGGCGCCCACGTAGCCAACAAAGAGCTGGTCATCCACCCGGAAGTGTTTTGTGCGGTCGATATAGAAGGAGAGCGCACGTTTTGGGTCCAGACGGTGGAGCCTCTCTTCCTCTCTGGAAGGATGCGGAGGCGGAAAGAAGGTGGGCAAAGTGATGGTCTGCCCAATGTGGAAAGCAGTAACCACCTTTGGCAAGAAGGACGGACGCGTCCGAAGAACAACCTTGTCTGGATGAACAGACAGAAAGGGAGGTTTGCAAGATAGAGCCTGGAGCTCACTCACCCGCCGAGCGGAGGTGATGGCCACCAGAAAGGCAGTCTTCAGAGTCAGAAGACGAAGAGGACAGTTATGCAGAGGCTCAAAGGGAGCGCACATTAAAAAGGTAAGAACCAAGTTCAAGTCCCACTGAGGCATTACAAACGGAACAGGAGGGAAGAGGTGAGTAATGCCTTTCAAGAACCTGTTAACAACAGGGGACTTGAAAAGGGAGGGCTGATCAGGGAGCCTGAGGAAGGCCGAGACAGCACAAAGATAACCCTTGATGGTACCCAGGGCAGAACCCTGTTGGGCCAGAGAGAGAAGGAACAGAAGGACCTCAGAAAGAGGGGCAGAAAGGGGATCCACAGCCTTTGCTGTGCACCATGCCACAAATTTGTTCCACCTGCAGGCGTATACCACCTTAGTGGAGGGACGCCTGGCTGCCAGAATCACATCACAAACTTCGGGAGGCAAGTCGAAAGGAATCAACTGCCGCCGCTCAATCTCCACGCAAGCAGGTGTAGACTGGACAGGTTCGGGTGGAGGACCGTCCCCTGCTGCTGCGACAGAAGATCCTCCCGAAGAGGCAGACGGATCGGGGGATCTATGCTCATATTGAGTAGCTCGGGATACCAAACTCTTCGAGCCCAGTCCGGAGCCACAAGAATGATTTGGGCCCGGTCGTGCCGAATCTTCTTCAACACTCTGGGTAGAAGTGGTATAGGCGGAAAGGCGTACAACAGACCGCAACTCCACTCGCGACGAAAAGCGTCGCCGAGCGAGTGCCGCCTTGGAAATTCCAACGCGCAGAACTGATGACATTGCGCGTTCTCTTCGGTGGCGAATAGATCTAACCAAGGCTCTCCCCACTGTAGAAAGAGTCCTTGCGCCACTTCCGAGTGAAGACGCCATTCGTGATCCATCATGCACCTGCGGCTGAGTTCGTCCGCCCTGGCGTTCAGAGAACCTGCCAGGTGTTGAACCATCAGGAACATGCCCTGATGTTCCAGCCATGTCCAGAGGCGCAGAGCCTCCTGACAAAGGGTCCAAGACCCCACCCCGCCCTGTTTGTTGCAGTACCACATGGCGGTGGTGTTGTCTGTGAACACCTGCACTACCTTCCCTTTGACAGAGGGAAGGAATGCCTTGAGTGCAAGCCGGATCGCCCGGAGCTCCAGAAGGTTGATATGGAGCCGGGACTCCGCCGGAGACCAGAGGCCTCTGATCTCTGCCTCTCCCATGTGACCGCCCCATCCCAGAAGGGACGCGTCCGTCACAACTGTATGCTCTGGCTGGGGAAGGGAGAGGGATCTGCCCATGACCCATTGCCGGTTCGAGAGCCACCACTGCAACTGTTTTGCAGTCCCCTCCGAGATCTGGACGTGATCGGACAGGTTGCCCTGGTGCTGCGCCCACTGGAACTTCAGGTCCCACTGCAGAGCCCGCATATGCCATCTGGCATGATTGACCAGCAGGATGCAGGAGGCCATGAGGCCCAGCAGCCTCAGGGTCATCCGTACCGAAACCCAGGATAAAGGCCGAAAGATCGGAATCATAGCCTGAATATCCCGGACTCGCCGTTCGGGAGGATAGGCCCGAAACTGCGTCGTGTCCAGAACTGCTCCGATGAAAAGGAGCTGTGGAGAAGGAATTAGATGCGACTTCGGCACATTGATGGAGAACCCCAGCGAGTGCAGGAGTTCGGCGTAGTCTGGAGGTGGGAGACGACTGCCTGGGACGAGCCCGCCTTCAGCAGCCAGTCGTCGAGGTAGGGGAAGACTGAAACCCCTGCCCGGCGCAGATGAGCTGCGACCACCGCCATCACTTTCGTGAACACCCGAGGGGCACTGGTAAGGCCAAAGGGGAGCACGGTGAACTGAAAATGCTCAGGGCCTACCGTGAACCGAAGGTAAGGCCGGTGGGCCGGCAGGACGGGGATGTGGAAATACGCGTCCTGCAAGTCCAACGCTACCAACCAGTCTCCAGGGTCGAGGGCAGTCAAGACCTGAGCTAGGGTGAGCATCTTGAACTTCTCCTTCCGGAGGAAGCGATTGACGTTCCGGAGGTCCAAGATAGGACGCATGTCCTCCTTGTCCTTTTGGGCACCAGAAAGTAGTGGGAGTAGCAACCACGCCCTACTTCTGGGGTTGGAACATGCTCGATGGCCCTCTTGGTCAAGAGGGCCGTGACTTCCTTCTGTAGAAGCACCAAGTGATCCCCTGACATGCGGTGGAATTGAGGTGGCATGGCTGGGGGGTGGTCTCGAAGGGGAGGGAGTAGCCCCTTCGGACAATGTCCAAGACCCACCTGTCCGAGGTGATGGTGCGCCAGTGGGGAAGGTGATGGCGGACCCTGCCCCCTACTGGCGTGCCGTGCACCTGAAAGGAGGGACTAGGAGGGCTTGGAGGCCGCGGACGGGTTGGAGGTGGTGGCCTGACCCGCACGCTGGTTGCCCGATCCGCCAAGGCGGAATCCACGTCCTCGGCCACGCGAAGACGCCTGCTGCGCGGGCCGGTGGCTGGGCTGCTGACGTGAAGGGCGCCCCTACCGTGGCCACGATAGGGGCGAAAAGCAGAAGGCAGCGGAGGGCGTGTAGCAGAAAGGCCCAGGGACTTGGCAGTAGCCCGTGAGTCCTTAAAGCGCTCCAACGCATGGTCTGCTTTGGACCCAAAAGACCGACTCCATCAAAGGGCATGTCCATGAGAGTATTCTGGACATCCCCTGAAAAACCAGTGGTTCTCAGCCAGGCGTGGCGTCGGAGCGCCACCGTCGTTGCAATCGACCTGCCCAGCGAGTCGGCGGTGTCAAGGCCACAACGGATAGTGTATTTGGCCGCATCCCTTCCTTCCGCAATGGCGCGGGAAAGCAGTGCCTGGACCTCCTCAGGGCACTGGGGCAAAACATCCGCCACCGAATCCCACAGGGAGTGGGTATATCGGCCCAAAAGACAAGCGGTGTTAACGGACCGCAAGCCAGCACTGGAGGAAGAAAAACCTTTCTTCCCAAACTGATCCAGGCGTTTGGATTCCCTATCCGGAGGAGCGGTAGGGAAGGCGGTTTGGGAAGCGGAGGCTTGGACAACCAAGCTCTCAGGAGTGGGGTGGACAGAAAGAAACAGGGGTCGCCCGGAGCGGGGCGATGGCGTCGTGACACATTCCGATCCACAGGAGCCCCTGTGTTGGGCTTGGACCAGGCGCCCAAAGAACGTCAGTGAGGGCGTCGTTAAACGGCAGCACAGTCTCCGCAGAGGAGGCTGCCGGCTGAAGCACCTCTGTCAAGATGTTAGGGTTGACCGTCAAAGTAGGGAGCTGGAGACGTAAGGCCCCAGCAGCCCTACGCAACACCGTACCAAAATTGGCCCCCTCCTCCGTAGCCACGGGAGGAGACAGCATGCCAGTGTCAGGGGAAGTATCCAGACCACTGGCCTCCCCTAGACTCTCTGTCCAGTCCTCATCATACTGACAGTTGCGCTTCAGAGGGTCATCAGACCCCTCCCAGTCCTCCTGGTCTTCCTCTGGTTCAAAATAAGGAGGAGGAGGGACATTTGGGACCCAAGGTCCCATCGGGCGCCGGAGCCGGCGTCGAGCGACGTCGCTCCGGGTCCATGTCCGGAGCCGGAAGGAACTGGGGACGACGCCGCCCGGAGCCCAGGGCGGCGTCGAGAACGGCACCGGAGACATCGGCGCCGGCGGAGGTGTCGTGAGGTCGACCGGCGTCGATGGGGGTTGTGGAGCCGGGATCGAGGCCGGGGCCGAAGCCGGAGCCGGGATCGAGGCTGGAGGCACGGGCGACGCCGGGGCCGGAGCCGCCGGCGACGCCGGAGCAACCCCATCAGGGCCCGCGGGGCCGAAGGCGCACCGGAGGGGCCTGAAGGCCCGAAGAGGCGGGCCATGGCCGACAGGAACTCCTGTACCTTGGCCGGATCCGCCCCCGAACCCGGGAAGGGCGGGTATGGCGGGGGCGACTCCACAGGCAAGTCCGGGGCCGCGGGGGCGGGGACGGTGCCGGGAGGGGCCTCAGCCGAGTCGCGAGACCGGCGAGGCGAAGTCCGAGAGCGACGATGCTTCTTGGACTTCTTGTGCTTAGACTTACCGGACGAAGAAGACTTCGACGCCGACGACCGGTGTGCACTCCGCGAGCGACCCCTGGACCTCTCACGCGACCGGGGCCTCCGTGGAGCCGAATGCCGGGCCTCGAGGAGCTTTCGAGACCGCTCTCGCAAAGCTTTCGGGTTGAGGGCCTGGCATTCGGGACAAGACTCGGTGTCGTGGCCTCGGCCGAGGCAGAAGAGACACTCCCAATGCGGGTCGGTGACGGACATCATCCGCGCACAGGCGCCGCATCGCTTGAAGCCGGGCATCCCTACGACACCTTTAAGTTGGAAAAAACAGTGAAAAAATCACCAAAAAGTATGGTCAAAAATAGACCAGGGCACTGCTCTTCCCGGATCTGCGCTTGCTGGCGCGGAAAAAGAAGAACTGACGTCAGCGCGCAGGGGCGGCGCCTAAGTACTGCCCGCGACGTCATCCCGGCGATCACGACGCCAACGACGGACGCGGAGCCGCACGACGCCGCCTACCGACGCGCAAGGGTACTGCTACGCAAAACTTTCCGGATCCAGCCTGACGCCTGGGGATATTCTAAGGTAAGGAATCTATCACTAACGTGTCTCTTTCAGATACCTACAGTTTAGAACCCCTTCCTTAAATTGTCTGGGACCCCACCTAGGAGGATGGAGTTTGAGTTGGCCAACCTAGAACGGTACACGGTGACACAGCTCAAGGAGTTCTGCCTAGAGAGGGGGGTGGCCGTCAAGCGAGGCGCCAGGAAGGAGGTGCTTCAGAAAGCTTTGAGGGCATGGGTAATGGCCCACCCGGAGGGAAGAGGGGATGAGGAGCAGGGGGAGGCAGACAACCCAGGAGAACTGGACCTACTGCACATTGATGTTAGCGAGAATGTGTTGCCAGGAAGACGTTCCAGGACAGGCAGTAGTGCGTCAGGGGAAGTTTGTCGCCAGAGGAATTTGAGGACAGAAGGGAGCAAAGGCAATTAACATTAGAACTTGCTAGAATGGAAAGGGAGCGAGAACAGGCAAGGCTAGCCATGGAGGAAAGGAAGCTTGTACATGAGCTTAGCCTGAAGGAACTAGAGCTCCGGACCTTGCAGATGGAGATGCAGGGCAAAATGAATGGTGGCAGCGTACCTGCTGGGGTTCCACAGGAGCCCAAATTCTATTTACCCAGAGAGGTGATGGCCAGTTTTAGTGTAGGTGATGACATCGACAAGTGGTTGGCGGCGTACGAGGTGGCTTTGGTGGCCCATAGAGTTCCTGAGAGCTACTGGGGAGGAGGTCTTTACAGGTACATACCTCCACTAGTAAGGGACACACTTTTAACTTTGGATAAGGGGAGCAGACTAACTACCCTATCATGAAGGAGGCCCTGCTCAAGAAGTTTGGCCTCACCCCAGAGAAGTACCGCCAAAAGTTCCGCAACAGCCACAAGCTTCACACACAAAACTGGGTGGATTTTTTTGATTATGCCCGGAAGGCTTTGGAGGGTTGGGTGCGTGGCAGCAACGTTGACAATTACAAAGGGCTGTACGACCTATTCTTGAGAGAGCACCTCCTAGAGAAATGTTTTCCGGAGCTGCGCCAGTACTTGGTGGACCGCAAGCTGACCAATCCTAGGGAGCTTGCAGAGGAGGCAGACACGTGGGTCAGCACTCGGGTGTCCCACAAGGGAGCCGGGGCGGACCCCCCGAAAGGTGGACAGGGGCTCCCCCAGACGAAAGAGGGGGGAGATAAAAAGAGGGAGTTCTTTAAAGGTACCCAAAATAGACCGCCTGGGAGAGGGGTAGGTTCCCCATCCCAATCTGGATCCCAGAAACCCACTTATCCTGACAGGAGTCAGCAGCCCAGAACTGTCCGGTGCTACGAGTGCGGGGAGGTTGGACATTACAAGGGGGATCCCCAGTGTCGCAAGAGAACCCCAGCCCCCACAGGAGGTAAGAGCCCCGGGTGGCCAGTGTAGCGCTTGGGGAGGAGTTGTCCCTAGGTAGGGGAGGTGAGTGGACAGGCTTGACCTTATCCCTGGGGGATAGAGAGATCATCCCACGGGTTCAGGTACCCGCGAACACTGCCAAGTATCGGCAGAGGGTCCTGGTGAACGGGGAGGAGGTGGAGGCTCTGAGGGACACAGGTGCCAGTATGACGATGGTGAGACGTCAGCTGGTGTCCCCAGAGCAGGTGATTCCTGAGGAATTCCACCCGGTTGTTATGGCTGATAATAGCCTGGGTCATTACCCCGTGGCCCAAGTTCCCTTTGAGTGGGGAGGAGTATCAGGTCTGTTGAAGGTTGCGGTGAGCCCTGCCATGCCAGTTGACTGTCTGCTGGGCAACGACTTGGAACATACTGCCTGGAGGGAGGTAGAGTTCAATGCCCATGCTGAGAAGTTGGGATTACCAGGATGGACTTGCGTTGTCACGCGGTCCATGGCTGCCCGACAAGGAACTCAGCTGGGGTTGGAGCCTGAAATAATGGCCCAGCCCACTGCTGGACGAGGAGATGTCCAGGAGGAGACACCCGGTGAGGTGGATGGGGAGCCCGCGGAGGTGACCCCGGAGTCCGCTGAGGTGATTGGTGTTCCCGTGGGGGACCTGCCGACCCCTGCAGAGTGGCAGGTGGAAGGAGGGCCTACCCGGGAGGAATTTTGCCGGGTGCAGAAGGAGTGCCCTACGCTTGAAGGCATGCGGCAACAGGCCGAAGCCCAAGCAGTTGGAACAGAGACTGGTAACTACCATGTCTACTGGGAGGATGGTCTCCTCTACAGTGAGCCTAAGGCTCCGGTGCATGGGTCCTCAAGGGCCGTGGTGGTCCCCCAATGCTACCGAGCCTTTCTGCTAGAGTTGGCACACGAAATACCACTAGCAGGACACCTGGGCCAAGACAAGACGTTTGCGCGTCTGGTCCCACATTTTTACTGGCCCAGGATGCGCGTCACTTCTGACACTTTTTGCAAGACTTGCACCACTTGCCAAGCGAGCGGCAAGACAGGGACTAAAGTGAAGGTCCCTCTAGAACCTCTCCTAGTTGTCGATACCCCTTTTGAGCGGGTAGGGATTGACATTGTCGGGCCATTGGACCCGCCGACTTCTGCAGGACATAGGTTCATTTTGGTGCTGGTAGACCACGCCACCTGGTACCCGGAGGCAATCCCTCTGAGGACCATCACTGCACCGGTGGTGGCGCGGGCCATGATGGGGATTTTTACCCGAGTGGGATTCCCCAAGGTCGTGGTGTCAGATAGGGGCACGAATTTCATGTCGGCCTACATGCAGGCCATGTGGAAGGAGTGTGGAGTGACCTACTGGTTCTCCACTCCTTACCACCCCCAGACGAACGGGCTCGTGGAGCGCTTTAACAAAACCTTGAAGGGGATGATCAGGAGCCTACCCGAGGACTTGAGAAGAAAGTGGGACGTCCTCTTACCCTGTCTGCTCTTCTCCTATCGAGAGGTGCCGCAGAAGGGGGTCGGTTTCAGCCCCTTTGAGCTGCTCTATGGCCACCCCGTTCGGGGGCCCTCAGTCTTGTCAAGGAGGGTGGGAGAAGTCTTCCTCGAAGCTTCCCCGTGATGTGGTCAGCTATATGCTGGCATTCCGCAGCCAAGTGGCCAAGCTGTGGAAGGAGGCCTCGGACAATCTAGAGGCAAGTCAAGCCGTCATGAAGAAATGGTATGACCGGAACGCGCGGACGGTAGAGTTAGACGCTGGACAGAAGGTGTGGGTCATGGAGCCAGGAGAGCTTAGCGCCCTCCAGGACCGGTGGACTGGGCCGTTTGAGATCTTGGAAAGGAGAGGCCAGACCACATATGTCGTTGATGTGAAGACCCCACGTCAACCCCACCGGGTGTTCCACGTCAACCGCCTGAAGTCCCACCAGGAGCGTTCAGAACTCACTCTCCTAATGATAACAGATGGAAGTGAGGAGGAGGAGAGTGAGCCTCTTCCAGACCTTCTGGCGGCCCATGAGAAGGATGGTTCGGTAGAGGGAGTGATCCTCGCCCCATCCTTGACCCCAGAGCAACAGAGGGACTGTCGCCAGGTCTTGGGGCAGTACGCCTCGTTGTTCTCCCTCACGCCTGGAATCACGCACCTGTGTACCCATGATGTAGACACAGGGGACAGTCCGCCAGTAAAAACCAAGTCTTACCGGCTGTCCGATAAAGTTAAGGCTAGTATCCAGGGTGAGGTTACCAAGATGCTAGAACTGGGGGTGATTGAGCCTTCCAGTAGCCCTTGGGCTAGTCCGGTGGTGTTGGTGCCGAAAGCGGCCCCACCGGGCACCACACCAGAACTTCGGTTCTGTGTGGATTACCGTGGACTCAACTCAGTCACTAAGACCGACGCTCACCCGATCCCTCGGGCGGATGAGCTCATTGACCGGCTGGGAGCAGCCCGGTATTTGAGTACCATTGATTTGACGTCAGGCTATTGGCAGATAGCCATGGCGGAAGGAGCAAGGGAGAAGACTACGTTCTCCACCCCCGAGGGCCACTTTCAATTTCGGGTGATGCCCTTCGGGTTGAAAAATGCTCCAGCCACTTTCCAGTGGTTGGTGAACCAGGTGCTGTCTGGCCTAGAGGCCTTCTCTGCTGCCTACCTGGATGACATAGCTGTCTTCAGTAGCAGCTGGGAGGACCATCTGGAGCATCTCCAGGAGGTGCTACAGGCTTTGCAACGGGCTGGTTTAACCATCAAGGCCAGCAAATGCCAGATTGGACAGGGATCTGTCGTGTACCTGGGACATCTGGTGGGCGGAGGTAAGGTGCAACCCCTCCAAGCCAAGATTGAGACCATCTTGGCCTGGGAGCCCCCAAGACCCAAACAGAGGTCCGAGCTTTTCTCGGCCTCACGGGGTATTACCGCCGGTTCGTCAAGGGATATGGAACCATCGTGGGCCCATTGACGGAATTGACTTCAAAGAAGCAGCCACGCAGAGTCATCTGGACGGCTGCCTGCCAGGAAGCCTTTGAGACCCTCAAACGTGCAATGTGCACCGCACCGGTGCTCAGGACTCCAGACTTTGGACGGGAATTTATCGTGCAGACAAACGCTTCTGAGCATGGCATAGGAGCTGTGCTCTCGCAGCTGAATGACGATGGCCAAGACCAGCCAGTGGCCTTCATTTCCCGAAGACTACTCCCCGGGAACAGCGGTGGAGTACCATCGAACGAGAAGCCTTTGCTGTGGTTTGGGCTGTCAAGAAGTTGAGGCCATACCTTTTTGGTTGTCACTTCCTGATCCAGACCGACCACAGACCCCTTCGCTGGCTCATGCAGATGAGAGGCGACAACCCCAAATTGTTGAGGTGGTCCATTTCCCTCCAGGGGATGGACTTTCGGGTGGAACATCGACCCGGTGTAGACCACGCCAACGCTGACGGTCTCTCCCGGTTTTTCCGCCTTAGCGAAGAGAACTCCCTAGAGGTTGGGAAGCTCTCCCTCTTTCGGCTGGGGGGACGCGTGTTAGACCTGTCAGCCCTAGGGTGGTCTTTCCCTGTTTTTTTTCCCTTTTGCGCCTCATTTTTGCCACCATATTTTTACTGGACCTAGGTCTCTGAGCACCTTGCCACTGCTAGCCAGTGCTGAGGTGCAGGTGCTCTCTCTCACTCAAGATGGCTGCCACAGGCCCCTGCTACTACAGAGGGGCCTTACACGCATACACACTAGTAGCCAGGGTCAGGCTGGGACATAGGGATACAGTATCCATTCCATCCCCGCCTCTGGGCCACATAGCCAGGCATGTAGAAGGTTCCAGAACCTTCCGGGCTGTGGGAGGAGTTATGTTTTGCCGCCTTTGGGAGAGTCACCTGACCTAGGAGTATAAAAGGCTTGGAGGGAAAACTTTCTAGTCAGTTGATGAGGCACCACTGAACCTGGGAGAACCTCCGCCGGAGTATAGGCTTTAGGGCCTAGGGGGGAGACCTACACTACTGCTGCTGACAGGGCTGAGGCCCTGCAGGAGTAAGATAGCTGAGGAACGCCCACCACCCACTGACCTTGCCCAGTGTGAGGGGACCCAGGGAACCACCTTCAGCGTGCGGGGAGGAACATCAAGCACTCCCAGACCACCAACTCATCCCTCCCCCCCTCATGACAAGAAACTTCTGACAAGAAACTTTGACAAGAAACTTATACTAAGGAACTTCTGACAAGAAACTCATAACCAGAAGCGCCTAAGAAGCAACCAAGCTGGAGCAGTCGCAAGACGCCTTAATTTGAGGAGGCCTGACCGTCCAGCCAGGCCTGAAGCCTAAACTGCCCAACTGGGGATCACCAGGTAAAGCGCCGTACCCTGAAGCGCTAGACCTTCACCCCTCACTATTCCTGCCTACTACTGGGCTGCCCCCAAGTACTTTTCCAGTCAGCCCTGCCCACAGGCTGCTGGTGCGTCCTTCTTTCTGTCACCCCTCAGGTCACTGACCTTGTGTAGAGATCACCGCCGCGGCCGTCGCCGCCTGAGGAGAAGTGCCGTGAGGTGAGGTGCGCTGTCGCGCCCTCACCGAAGGGAGCGCTGAGGTGAGGGAAGCCCTTGAGTTTCTGTGGTGAGGTGCGCCGTCCGCGCCCTCACCGAAGCCTCCACAGATTGCCCCCATCGCCGCCCGTGCCGAAGAAATTGCCACTGGGCTCCTCATCGCCGCCGCCGCGGCCGAAGAAGTTGTCCCCGCCGCCGTCGCGGCCCAAGAAATTGCCCCCGCCGCCGTCGCGGCCCAAGAAATCGCCAGCGCGATCAACGAGGCCTCCAGGCCCCGCCGACGCCATCTCCAGGCAACCGGGGTCGCCGGGCGTGACCCCAGGAAGGCCGCGCAACGATTGGGTGCCGGCCCCGGTCACGCCCCAGCGCCGACGGAAGCCCGGGAAGAGCCCCGGCAGTGCAGAGGGAGACGGGGAGCCGGCCGGAGAGGACTGCCGGCTCCTGCTCCCTTCCCCAAGACCCTGAGCCTGCGCACAGACCTTACCTGAACCCGGGGGCCGGAGGAAGGTGATCCCGGCACCCGCAACGTGCCGCAGCTGCATCCCCTTGATCCCGGGGGCCGGAGGAAGGTGATACCGGCCCCCGCAACGTCCCGACAGTCCGGCCCGAAGGCCGAAGCACCCCGACCGGGCCCCGCCCTCCAGATCACGGGCCGGGCCTGGGGGAGTGCCAGTCGCAAAGGAAGCGCGACCAACAAACCAGCGACATGTGAGCCCAGGAGGCCTCTAGGGCCCACAAAACGCCACTGGGGGCCGGGGGCCACCATTAACCCTATAATTAATTGGGTACACTTTCCCCATGAGGCGAGGCCCCGGAGAGGAGTGGGCCTAGCCTAGAGTTAACCCCTAAGGGTCATAGAAGCCCCAGGATACTGGACATGTTGAGGGGTTCCCTACAGTATTTAATAACTTATTGCAGATGCCTATTGTAATTACTGCCTAGGCCATGCTTTTAACTGCAAAGTCTTTTACCACAGGGGGAAAGTATTTAATTGAATTGAGCTGAAGTGTACACCGCCAAGAGTGAAGTGTTTTATGTTACAGGTGTACTGGAATTGCGACGCCCACTGTACTGAATGTGGGCGCGCCTAGATTAATGCAGGCCTATTTAAATGTAAAGTGAAAAGCCTTCTTTTAAGTAATTGAATATGCTAAAGTGAACTGCATGTCTAGGCCCCTGTTTTATTAACGTACCTTGAGATCATTATTAAGTGCTACGTGTAGGAGATAATTCCTGCGGCCTCTTAGTGGCCTACAATGTTGATGAGCTATGATGCTTTATTTAAAATGTGCACCAATTGAGTAATGCAATGAATTTGAATGTAGATCTGAATTAATCTGCCTCATCTGATGCCAACTTAATTTATTTATAAAAGATCTTGATTTTCAATACAAAAGCCTGGTGTGGTGTCATGTTATTGCGTTCGCATTTCTGAGTCAAAGTAAGAGTGTGCTGCACAACTGCCTTACACATTGCCTTCGCGTGCTTTACCGCTTCGTGCCATGCTACCGTGGCGGACTCGGTAAACCCGGTTCCAACAGACCCACTCCAAATGGCCTTGCATCGCCCTCTGTCACTGCTGAATGCAGATTATAAAATCTTAGGTAAATGATTAGCCAATAGGCAAATAGAAGCAATACCCATACTGATACATGAAGACCAGAACGGTTTTATCCCGGGGAGAAACACCGGGCTGAACTTGTGCCGCCTTTTAAAATTGATAGACTGGGACCGTACAGAACTTGCCATGCCTTGAACTCCTTTGGAATGGGCTTTCGACACTTTCAAATATCTGGGAGTTTAAATCTACCACTCTTGTACAGATATAACAGACGGTAACCAAGGCAGAGCAATCACTAGGGCTCGCGCAGCCCTTCCACTCTAACTGAGCTTACCCTTGTCCCCTATGGCTCTAAAATGCTTCTACTCCTCCGGCTTTTGTACTCCTCCTCACAGATTATTCAAAGACCTGGAATCACCCCTTGTCTCCCTGATCTGGGGGGGTTCTAGATTTAGGGTGGCACTCCGTAAATTGTATCTACCATTATCTGACGCAGGCTTGGGGGCGCCAAATTATGAACATTATTACGCTGCAGCACAACTGTAATGGCCAATGAGGTGGCTCACGAGTAGAAACCTCACCGAGCTGGCCACTTGGGCGCTAACACTGAGACAACCAGCTGTGATAGAACGGCTTTCAGGATCCACTACCACACAGCAGAAAAAAACAAGGTAATATATTAATGCTGGCAAAATACGTGTTACCGAGAAGCCAACCTACACCATACGCTCCCAATCTGCCACTCGAAGTCCTACCGGGTTTATAGGCCTGTCATGGGCGCCCGGAGCTTGAGTCCTGGAGAGCGGTAGGGCTGGACATCTGGGGCGACTTGTTTGTAGACTCGCACCTACAAGACTTTGCAAGTTTAGTGGATGACTTCGGGATTCCACAAGGAACGTTCCTGCTCCATGCGTTGCTATCCCAACAGTTCCTTCAGACATGGGGCAATACCCGCGCTGAACCTGCCACATCTCAGCCATTACAAACTCTATAGACACATGGACGGGGTAAACATGCGGTAACAGCACTTTATAACTCTCTAACACCGGACTTTACGGCTCTATTGGCACCATTGCGTACTTACTGGGACTCGGCATTGTCGATCAATATTACCGATAAACAATGGGCATAATGCGTCAGTTACCCTAAAATCATATCCACGAACGCCAGACTGAAGTACACAAATGTAATTATTTACACCACACATATTTAACAGCACATAGACTGGCACATGTGTATCCTACTTCTGCTGATGTGTGCCCTAGGTGCCTAGCCCTAGAGGCAATGTTTCATCATATGGTATGGACTTGCTCTCGCATCCGGGCATATTGGAACGAGGTGGCGGCAACATTAACAGAGGCAGCGGGCGCCCTAATAATAGCTCAGGTCCCCCATTTCCTGCTTGGAATAACGAAGCGCAATGCCTCACGTAAGAACCTCAATACATTTTTAGATTTGGCTCTGGGTCTGGCAAAACGCAAAATAGCGATGTCCTGGCAATCTTAAGCTGGCCCCGACACACGATCATGGCTCCTAGACGTATGCAGAGCACTAGTTGCAGAGCATGCAACGCAAACAATCAATACAACACGTACACCTTCACGGGTTAACCCTATACAATGGCGAGAGAACTTGACGTTCATAGCAACTAAACTGTCCACGACAAACCCAACTCCATGTTAGAGCACGCCCTCGCCTGGCACTCCCAGCAGGCCATATTGCCACATGGATGCATATACAGCGCGTCCCCACAGACCGAACATCTACGTCCAGTAACGGCCTAGACCAAATTATATACACTATTAAGTGGGTTATGAGGTCCTCCCACCTCCCCCCTCCTAATACCACCAACGAACACATACAGGTACCTACCCTGGATCACCAACGGCCAGATCCAAGCATAAACGCAAGACAGACGAGATCGAATAACTCCCAACAGTTAGCAGTTTACTTGTTGTGTATTGTAATTTTATTTTTTAGAGTCAATGACATAAAATATTAATACTTCTTTAAGACAATTGTATATGACACTGCCTGGTTCCCCACCAAAGCTGCTCTAGGAATTGCTGTTGAAAGGCTATGCATAAGGTCATTGTCAAAAGAAAAACACTTGTATAAATTGCTAAAAATCAATAAAGAATATATACGGGAAAAAAAAACTTAAGTGTCAACTTTCCCCTCCCCTTCAAACTCTTTAATTAAAATGTTAAACTGAATGGAGACAATTTGGTACCAGCCGCTAATTCTAAATAGTAGAATAATTCACAGCTTGTGAACCTAGAATAGATTTACGCTGAAAACCTCTACTCAGTTTCAACTTTCCATCAGGGAGCGACCACAGCTCTGGGTCCTGCACGGTTCCTGCACGGTTACTGCGCGGTTCCTGCACGGTTCCGCTGCGGTTCCTACACGGTTCCTGCAGGTTTCCCTCCACTGATGGTTTGGTGACTCTACCTGCAGAGCCCAGTAAGGAGGGGCCTTTCCTGGTGCATACACTGATGCTCTTCAGGTTCTCAGCCGCAGGCACACGACCCGCTCTTCCTTGCAGAGAGCTGCAGCAGGACTGAGTCCCCTCCACAAAGCCACAGGGGGCTGCAGAGGAGGAGGGACTGACAGCTGTCTGCAGAGGAGGAGGGACTGACAGCTGTTTTCCCAGACACCCAGAGAGGGGATAAGGGAGGACGGGAATGGGTGGAGCACGCTATAACGGGGGATATATGCTGTGATCCTATGATCAGGGGTCACCAAACTTTTCGGGTGAGACCAGCTTTGTTGTCCAAGGGAGGGAAACTGGCTAAACAAGGGCAGAGCCGTTTTTAGGTCTCACCTGGTGTTGCAGCGCAAAGCGCTGCTCGCTGGGCGAGAGATATTGTAAGAGAGTAGATTTGAGAAGGGGACTTGAAGCCCCACCCCTCATTTTCATTGGCTGGCGTCACCGTTTATGCTAAACGGTGGCCTGCCATTGGAAATGAGGTTTTTTTGGTGACGCCCTTTCGCCTTTTCGTCCGGCCGATCCAGACTGGGTCGTCTGCTTTGCTGCTGTCGCAAAGCAATTTCTTATCTTTAAGGGGGCCATCTGTTTTCACTCAGCCCGTGTTTATTTTTGCATGGCGCTTTCACTTAAAGTGAAAGCGCGATGCAAAAATAAACACAGGGCTGAGTGAAAACAGATGGCGAGCGCTTGTCTCACATGTCCCCTTGCTTTTACTGGGGCTGCTGACACATTTGCCTGCGTTGGACTTTTCTCGCTCCCGAGCTTGTGGCTTCTGCCTGATGAGGGAGCTGGCAATGGCAGCCGCCATAGCAAATATCCCCTAACAAGCCCAGAGACCACTAGTTCGAGAATGAGGCCCAGAATACCGTATTTGTAATGCCGAATCCCCGCAGGATAATATTTCAGCACCACGGACAGAGCATGGCGTTAAGGCCTGGGCCCCACCGCGGCCAGAAAACAACTTAACACCGCTGAACCGCAAGAGGATACATTTGAGCTCCAGGGACAGAGAATAACATTAATAGCGCAGGACGGCCATAGGTAACATTTCAGCAATACGGGCAGAAAATAACTTAGATTGTAATGAACGGCCATAGGATACCATTTCAGCACCAAGGGCTGACTTTACCGTGGGTTGATTTTGAAACTTTGTGCCTTTGATTTAACAGTGAGCGTCATTGGCTACAATTGTAACCTGTGTCCCAATTGGATATTTAGGTCTTGATTTAACGAGGGGGTAGTGAAGAATACGCCATGAAGCCTGCGGATTGCACGTGTATCTCAGGATATCCTCTTTATTGTGAGTGAGGCGGACAGCCCGCTGATGGAAGGGCTGCCGGCTCCATTGTCCGCTCTGTTTCACTTCTGAGGATGCCTCATCTCCCTCCGGACCTGGAGTGGCTGGTCCAAACTGACCTGCGGAGTCACCTCTATCAATCAATCAATCATGTCACTTATAAAGCGCACTACATACCCGCGAGGGTCTCAAGGCGCTAGGGGAAGAGGGGGTGGTGCTGCTACTGATCGAAGAGCCAGGTCTTGAGGAGTCTTCTGAAGGCCAGTAGGTCTTGGGTCTGTCGGAGGTTGGTGGGGAGGGTGTTCCAGGTCTTGGCGGCGAGGTGGGAGAAGGATCTGCCGCCGGCGGTCGTTTTCCGGATGCGGGGGACTGTGGCGAGGGCGAGGCTGGTCGAGCGGAGCTGGCGGGTGGGGGTGTAGAAGCTGAGTCGTCTGTTGAGGTAGGCTGGTCCGGAGTTGTGGAGTGCTTTGTGTGCGTGGGTGAGGAGCTTGAAGGTTATCCTCTTGTTGACAGGGAGCCAGTGCAGGTCTCTCAGGTGGGGTGTGATGTGGCTGCGTCGGGGGATGTCGAGGATAAGACGTGCAGAGGCGTTCTGGATGCGTTGCAGCCGTCTCAGGAGCTTAGCCGTCGTTCCTGCGTAGAGGGCGTTTCCGTAGTCCAGCCTGCTGGTGACGAGGGCCTGGGTGACTGTTTTTCTTGTTTCGGTGGGGATCCACTTGAAGATCCTGCGGAGCATTCGGAGGATGTTGAAGCAGGATGAGGAAACGGCGTTGACCTGCTTAGTCATGGAGAGGGTGGGGTCGAGGATGACCCCTAGGTTGCGTACGTGGTCGGTGGGTGGCGGGGCTGTTCCCAGTGATGTTGGCCACCAGGAGTCGTCCCAGGCTGAAGGGTTGGAACCAAGGATGAGGACCTCCGTCTTGTCCGAGTTCAGCTTCAGGCGGCTGGTCCTCATCCATTCGGCGACGGCCTTCATTCCTTCGTGGAGGTGGGCTTTGGCGGTGTGAGGGTCTTTGGTGAGGGAGAGGATCAGCTGGGTGTCGTCGGCGTAGGAGATGATGTTGAGGTTGTGCTGTCGGGCGACGTGGGCGAGGGGTGCCATGTAGATGTTGAACAGCGTTGGGCTGAGGGAGGAGCCTTGGGGTACGCCGCAGATGATCTTGGTGGCCTTGGATCGGAAGGGGGCGAGGCGGACGCTTTGTGTTCTGCCGGAAAGGAAGGATGTGGTCCAGTCCAGGGCCTTCTCTTGGATCCCGGCGTCGTGAAGGCGTGTTCGTAGTGTGTGGTGGCAGACCGTGTCGAAGGCGGCTGATAGGTCCAGGAGGATGAGGGCTGCTGTTTCTCCGTTGTCTAGCAGGGTCCTGATGTCATCGGTGGCGGCGATGAGGGCGGTTTCGGTGCTGTGGTTGCTGCGGAAGCCGGACTGGGAAGGGTCCAGGATGTTGTTCTCCTCGAGGTAGCGGGTCAGTTGTTTGTTGACGATTTTCTCGGTGACCTTCGCGGGGAACGGGGAGCAGAGAGATGGGTCGGAAGTTCTTGAGGTCCTTGGGGTCTGCCTTGGGTTTCTTGAGTAAGGCGGTGATCTCGGCGTGCTTCCAGCTTTCCGGGAAGGTTGCTGTCTCGAAGGAGATGTTGATTATTTTCCGGAGATGGGGCGCGATGGCTGTACTGGCTTTGTTGAAGATGTGGTGAGGGCACGGGTCTAGCGGTGAACCGGAGTGGATGGTGTTCATGATCTCGCTGGTGTCCTCGTCGTTGATGTTGGTCCAGGAGAGCAGGCGGTTGGTGGTTGTGGGGGCAGTGGTCTCGGTGGTTGCCGGGGCGGTCGTGGTGTTGAAGCTGTCGTGGATGTCGGCGATTTTGCGGTGGAAGAAGGTGGCCAGTGAGTCGCACAGGTCTCGTGACGGCTGGATGTCGTTGGTGTTGGAGCTGGGGTTGGAGAGTTCCTTCACGATGTTGAAGAGCTCTTTGCTGTTGCGTGCGTTGTTGTCTAGGCGGTCTTTGAGTGAGGCCCTTTTGGCGGATCTGATGAGGTGATGGTGACTGCGGGTGGCGCTCTTGTGGGCGGCGTAGCTGTCCGCTGTCCGTTCGTGGAGCCAGATCTTCTCCAGTTTTCGGCATGTTCGTTTGGAGGCCTGGAGGTCTTCGGTGAACCAGGTGGCTTTCTTGCTGGTGTGGCTGTTGGGCGGATTCTTGAGCGGGGCGAGGGTGTTGGCGCAGTCGTCGATCCACTGTCTGAGGTTGCGGGCGGCGGTGTCGGGGTCGGAGGGTTCGGCGGGTGGGCTCAGGGCGAGGGTTGTGGTTAGCTGGTCTTCCGTGACTCTGCTCCAGCAGCGGCGAGGCATTTGTTCGGTGCGGTGGTGCGTGGTGGGCTTCCTGTAGGTGAAGTGGATGCAGTGGTGGTCAGTCCAGTGGGGTTCGGAGGTGTGGTTGAAGGAGATGTGTGGGCTTGCGGAAAAGATGGAGTCTAGCGTGTGGCCGGCGGCGTGGGTGGGTGTAGTCACGAGCTGTCTGAGTCCGAGGGTGGCGAGGTTGTCGATCAGGGTGGTGGAGTTGGTGTCCTTGTTGTTCTCGAGGTGGAAGTTCAGGTCCCCGAGGAGGATGTAGTCCGTGGAGGCGATGGCGTGTGTGCTGACGAAGTCAGCGATGGAATCGCTGAACTGTGGTCAAGGTCCGGGGGTCTGTAGATGAGGGTTCCTCTGAGGGTGGTGTTGGGATCGGTGTGGATCTGGAAGTGCATGTGTTCGGCGGTGCTGAGGGTGTCGTCGGTGTTGGTTGAGACTCTGAGGGTGTTCCTGTGGACGATGGCGATGCCTCCTCCGACTCCGTTGGTGGGGTCCCTGCGGGTGATCTTGTATCCGTCCGGGATGGCAATGGCGATGTCGGGGGCTGAAGCGGGATTCAGCCAGGTCTCCGTCAGGAATGCGACGTCTGGGGAGGTTGAGTCGAGAAGGTCCCAGAGTTCGATGGCGTGTTTGCGGGCGGAGCGGGTGTTGAGGAGGATGCATCTGAGGTAGTTGGGTTCTTTCCTGGGCGGTGGTTTGGCGGGGCGGGTGCTGGCGAAGCTGCAGTTCCGGCAGGTGAAGGGCCCTTGGGTGCGCTTCGGGGTGGCCTGGTAGCAGGCGTGATCTTTTCCGGGGTTGAGTGTGTGGAGGGTGCTGGCGTCGTATCGGCGTCTGTTGATGTGGCGGGCGCGGGGATGCCCGGACCAGGGGTCTGGCGCTGGGCACGGTCACGGCGCGGACGGGCGCAGACGGGTTTGCCTTAGGCGCGCCTTGGCGCGCCAGCGCGCGACCGCGCAGCGGCCGCCATAAATGGGGAGGTGGGAGGGAGGAGCAGGGAATGGGGCAGCGAATGGGCAGTGAGGGGGCAGGGCCGCAGGGGCGCAGCTCTGTGAAAAGCCACATAGGACGGGTACAGGATTTTGCGAGGATGGTTCCCTCTCAGAACGGCTCTTCTGACGGCGGGTTCATCCACGCTGGCGGATTCAGCCACGTCTACATCGGACAGATCTTACTCTGTTGTCTTCTCAGGGAAGGTTAATCCGCCAACATGGCCGATGTACAATCCGCCGGCCGGTCTACACATTGTTCTTAGATTCCAGATTCCCTCTCCTCTATAGTTGATGCAGCCGCTCTCGGTTTCTTAATCCAGTCAGTATGTATGTGCCTCTCCCCAGAGCGGTCTGTCTATCTCCCCCCCCCCCCACACACACACATTATCTCGGCCGGGTTGTATGTCTGTACCAACCTGTTTCCTAAATCAGTCGGTCTGTCTGTCCCTCTCTCCCATAGCTCATCTTGTCTGTTGGCTCCTATCTCTCTCTCATACATCAGTCTGTGTCTGTACCTCTCTCTCCCATACCTCGGCCAGTCTGTTAGCTCCTACCCCTCTCATGTGTCAGTCAGTCTGTCTGTCCCTCTTTAACATAGTTCATCCTGTCTGTTTCTTCTATGTTCAGTATCTAAGTCGACCTGCCTGTTCCTCTTTCGAATATCAGTCTGTCTGTCCGTCCCTCTGTCCCATAATCCCAGCATGTCTGCCTGCTCCTGTCTCCTACAGTCAGCCTGTCGGTGACGGTCGCGCTCTCGCATAGCTCAGTGAGTCTGTTGGTTCAAATATTTTCTATATCAGCCCGTCTGTCTGTCCCTCTCTCCCATAGCTCATCCTGTCGTTTGCAGAAACGTAGAGCCCTGTGGGTGGGCTACAACCTGGGAGTAGAGTATTCACATAGGTATTTTGGTTTCCAGCGGCCACCCTGGAAACTTTTGGTCCAAACAAGGGTTATTTATAAATAGAAAACTTTATTAACAAAAATACAGAAAAGAATTATCAAAATCGTCCATGAAGTGAAAAGGGTAAACAAATATCAATATAAAATAAAAGTTCTATACATCGGAAACAGGAGAAACACTGGAATAACCAGGGAAATAAAATTATAGCCCAAAAAGAGCCTACTAGAATGGAAGCAAGCGTTCAATGCCAGAAACAGGTTTTTGAAAAAGTCCGCTAGAGGTCAGTGTTGCCACAAAATGACGCTCTTCACCAAAGTATTCGAATAGGACGAGCGGCCTGGGCTAGAGCTACCTCTGTGGTGCACGCTCTGGAGTGGTATGCAAGCACCCTTCAGAACAATTTTTTGCATAAATCCTATATTCCAGTTGCCAGGGACATATAATAATCCGCTGATGAATAATTTCCTTTGGTGAAAACACCCAAGTCTCTGTTGCTACCTATGCGCAGCCTAATATTGGCATGGAGCCCCCCCACCACCACCACCACCGCCGCACCGCACTGGTGCTCTTTGGCGAGATGTGCGTGCCCAGGGCTTTGTGTGGGAAGAAAAAACTGGGGGGTCTATCAAAGGGGCGTGGCCAATGTAATTAAGGGCGTGGCTTACAAACACTTAAGCTAAAGATCTGTGCTTAGCATAGTGTGCCGCCCGACGTGTATTTTGCCGTTTCTATCATTGCATCCAGATATATGATACAACAAGTAACAGCATACTTACAACAAGTCAGGACTATTGGCTTTGTCAATGGTTGTTAGTTGCATAAGATAAATAAGCAGCAACTATGGCTTGTATATAATATTGAAAAAGCTTCTACTTAAAACCCTGGTGACACCACGACGATGTTGCTGCTCCTGCGTTTCAAAAAGAGAAGGGAAATCCAGAGAGAAAACGACTCTTTAAAGGATCTCCCTTCCCCTACAACGCTCACCTGGCATGACGTCATGCCCTAACTTCTCCACTAGTGAGAAGAGAGCAGTGTGAGCACGCGCACATCGATGTACCTGCTGTCACTACAGCTGGAAAAACAAGCATTTGCAATGCAATAGGTCTCGCATTTACGCGAGTTTGAGCTATTGACATTGCAAATGACAATGCCTTTTATTTTTGTTTTCGTTTTTAAAACATAAATAAAAGGCATTGTCATTTGCAACGTCAATAGCTCAAACTCGCATAAATGCGAGACCTATTGCATTGCAAATGCTTGTTAACACCAGTGATGTAACCCTCTGAAAGTTTTGAACCGACGACTCGCGTAGCAGAGGCCGCAGTGCATTGTGGGTGGTGTGGAGTTGGAATAAGGGTGTTTCCCCCACATCTGCTAAGTGCTATATCGAATGGCGGGACAGAGGCACACATCTACTGCCTGCCACTTATATGACCGAACACAGGCCGCCTGAAGTGTGGGGGTGTGGGGGGGTCCTTTTAGCCACTGAGCCCATGCGAGGCTGTCAAAGATGGACGTCAGCTTCAAATCTGATACCAACAGATGGTGGAGCCACGCAGGTCTGTGTGGTCCAGGACTTGGAAGCAAACAGACAGCTGTGCCGACTGTGGGACTGTGACCCACCCCGCCCAGCCCTTGTGGGTTTTGTTCTACACAAGGGTCAGTGTCAGCTGTGCCGACTGTGGGACTGTGACCCACCCCACCCCGCCCTTGTGGGTTTTGTTCTACACAAGGGTCAGTGTCAGCTGTGCCTACTGTGGGACTGTGACCCACCCCGCCCAGCCCTTGTGGGTTTTGTTCTACACAAGGGTCAGTGTCAGCTGTGCCGACTGTGGGACTGTGACCCACCCCGCCCAGCCCTTGTGGGTTTTGTTCTACACAAGGGTCAGTGTCAGCTGTGCCGACTGTGGGACTGTGACCCACCCCACCCTTGTGGGTTTTGTTCTACACAAGGGTCAGTGTCAGCTGTGCCGACTGTGGGACTGTGACCCACCCCAACCCGCCCTTGTGGGTTTTGTTCTACACAAGGGTCAGTGTCAGCTGTGCCGACTGTGGGACTGTGACCCACCCCGCCCAGCCCTTGTGGGTTTTGTTCTACACAAGGGTGTAGTGTCAGCTGTGCCGACTGTGGGACTGTGACCCACCTCGCCCAGCCCTTGTGGGTTTTGTTCTACACAAGGGTGTAGTCAGTGGTCGAAGTGGGGGGAAAAAAGTAGGGGCACTGTGGGCGGAGAATCAGAGGGTGGGAATAACCCGTGGATTGGGTCAGTGGGCGGAGTCAGAGGTGTGGCAGAAAGAGCAAAATATTCAAATTTTTAGTATTTGTTTCCCATTTCACTGACCAGTTACAGCTGATTACGTTATTTAACCAATGGATACACATGTTTATTTAAGGTTTAATATGAGTTATTGACATTAGAATACATTCACAAAGTGGGATACGCTTCCAATCACAGAATGTCCCAAATATCCTTAAAAGTGGAATCGCAAGCCATTTGTCTCCCAGCCATGGAGTTTCTGTCATCAGCACTTCTCCCTTTTTCCACAAGAGCAGTTCAAACATGAATGGCAAAATATCCTAGTTTGCAAATGTTTTCCACATAATTATGGCACTGCCATATTTGCCCCATAATACATCATCTGCTGCATAATCTGACGATTTTAACTAGTAAATTGTTTATAGCTCAAACGGATCAAAAGTTCCAAAAGAATGTGACTTGTGCTGCTGTGAAGTGGAGGGCCCTTTGCAAAGGTTGACTGGTCACCTTTCTCAATGCTGCAGTCGTATGTTCCAATGGTACTAATAAGGAAAAATCTTTGCATAGACTGTTAGCATGTGTAAAAATGTCAAAATAATAAAGTATCAGAAAATTTACAGCACCACTAATACCAGTGTAGGGTGTCGGAGCACTTTACATCACACATATTACACAGAGACAATCAATCTTACGTGTGTAAATCACTGTATAGGAAATGTTACATAAGACAAAGGACTACAAGGTGTAGGAGTCACATGACAACCATACCAGTAGGCAGCATAGTTTAATAGTGATTGGTCTGGAGAAACACAAACTCTGAATTTAGAATGTAATACCATGGTTAGGGGTTCTCTTTAATTATCAGAATTGATTTCTACCCAAATGAACCCTTTTTTGCGACATTAGGATAATCAAAGACTGGGAAAAAAACCATAACGCTCTAATTTATCCCTTGCAGTTTGCATGCAGCTCTTACATGACAGTTAAGAGCTCACTGTTCTATGTTAGGATTTTAACTTATTAACTGCAAGTAACAATAGGGTCTCTCTGACAAAAGCAGTAACCCACTGACCTATGTACATTATGTGCACTTTGTGTTCTGCATGGTACATGTTCTTAGCAGCAGGTTCATTAACCCTCTGCGCTTCCTTTCCATGAGTCAAAACGTCCACTAGACAAAACACCATCTCTCTCAACTAAGAACATTAATCCCTGGAGTTATCATGACATTTTTATTGTTGCTGAAAATTGTTGGAGGCCAGGAAGGAGGCAGCAAGTGCTGTTAAAACCATATTATACTTGCAAACACGACGCCCCCACCTGAAGTCAGCGCCAGCCGCGGTCCGTGCAGGTAACAGCGGTGGGGCTTGGTAAGGGGGGATTTCGAGGGACGATGCAGAGGGAAAATTAATTATCCCTCTGCATCGTCCCTCGAAATCCCCCCTTACCCGGCCCCTCTGCCCCACTGCTGTTAGCTGCACGGACCGCGGCTGGTCAGCGCCTGGTGCGGTCGCACTGCCCTAGAGCCACCCTGCTCAAGGGTCCTGTGACCTCAGTGACAGAGTCACGTTCACTCTATGGTGTGCTGCTTCATAGGCCTGCCTGCAAGACTGGAGGTGAACTTCAGAATGAATCCTGGCGGACAGGCCTTCAAGGTTAACCCACACTTGCCACTGCTAGGGTCCACCTGCTGGTGCTAAGTCACCAGGGATTTTAAGATCTTGCGGGGCCTTCTAAGGTCTAGCATGGGAATGTGCTTCCTCGGGGGGAGTGGTCTGGTGGACTGGTCATGAAGGCTGAACATGGTTCCCCAGTTCCAAATTCAGCAGCTCTGACCATAGTGCCACATCCTCTCCCCCACTGAACACCATACTGCCCCACTGAGAGAAACTTGCACTGCACTGACCCACTATAAACAGCTGGATGTGACTCAAATCAAATTACGCACTAGACAAGAGCAATATGCGGCCTAAAAAAAAATTAACAACATCCTAGAAAAAGCAAACACTCGTCGGGAATGCAAGATTAAGTAAAGCACATGAAATGTAAGCAGGAACAACATGGATACGTTAACTCTTTTACACTCACTATTCAGAAATCAGTGAGTGCTTTTGCCTGAAAAGGCCATGACTACAGGGCCCAGCAGGGACCCGCTTCAATGCCCATTGCTTATATCCTTACAAAACGTAAGCAGTCTGGTTTAAAAAGACCACGTTTGTGAATTCAGAGCCGCAGTATCCATTTTGTTTTCCAATTCACCCATCAAGCTGGTATTTCAGGACCTCCAGGAATAGTGCACTTTCCAGCCCAGGGAAAACAATGTTCAAAGAGAGACGAGAAAACAAAAGTAGCGCTTCACTGGCAAACACTGAAAAGTGGCGCTAATGTGTTTAGGTGAATAAACCACTCTGTCTTGCTTTAGTTAGTTAGTTACTTTTCATATTTTGAATGTTTTATTTCTCTCCACCCCGAGGCTGCGCTTAGAAATTGAAACATGCATTTCACAGGGGAGCAAATAAACGAAAGGAGGAAAGAGAAGGTAACACCTGTTTCTTGAAGTCTCGGTTTTCACTAAATGAGGAGGAGCGAGACAGAAAGAGAGGGAAGAGGGGGAACAAGGAGAGGGGGGGCAGCGGCCAGCGGCAGGAGAACTGGACACTGTCCTTGTCTTCTCTGGGCACCAAGGAGAAGACAGAGTCCTTTTCCTTCTCCGCCCGTCCCCAAAAGCCGAGCCTTAACTATCGGCCTTGGCGATTTCTGCCGTCCGGGAGGCATGTTTAAAATAAGAAAGTAGGGGAACGGACTCTATTAAATTAAAGAAGTAGGGGCACGCCGTGCCCTGCCGATCCCACCCACTTCGACCACTGGGTGTAGTGTCAGCTGTGCTCCGGCTGGCAACAGAGCGTCTCCTGCTGAATCAGACCAGCTGACCAGTTCTTACTGGGCTGGCACCATGAGCTCTGTAAAGTTTGGAAGCTGTAAACTGTGCCTGACTATAAAAGACAATTGACTGTCATCCAGCCCCTCCGGCCTGACTGAAGGCTAGAGCCTCCCTGGAGCTCTGTAACTTGAGATGGCCTCTTGTGAGAACTGTGCAGGAACTTTTACTGACTGACCATGCAAGAATGAGGCCTCAAGTGGAACGCATCTGTCACCTTAAAACACTAGAGCTTTGCAGTGACGGAGCCGACTCTTGGTCTTATGTTAATTATACAAGGCGTTGTGATTTAACTAAGTTAGTCTGTGAGCTTTACCAGTGCTTTATTGATGCGAGTGTTGTGCTGGCACACTTTCTCTGAAGTTGCCTTCCGTCTCGAGGGATTGGTCAAGGCTGTCTTAGGGGGGCAGGTGCCCCTGACTAGGAGTTAGTTTGCCCAGTGGTGAGAGAACCTGTCTCACTGGGTGAACCCGGGATCCTTCGGGAGAATCAACTATCACTGGGTCTTCTACTGGCTGCTGCCCCCTTTCCAAGTTTTAATGAGGTTTTACAATACTTCTTTACTTCACAATGCATGTATGTATGTATGTATGTATGTATGTATGTATGTATGTATGCATGCATGCATGTATGCATGCATGCATGCATGCATGCATGCATGCATGCATGTATGTATGCATGCATGCATGCATGCATGCATGCATGTATGTATGCATGCATGCATGCATGCATGCATGTATGCATGTATGCATGCATGCATGCATGCATGCATGTATGTATGTATGCATGCATGCATGTATGCATGCATGCATGTATGTATGTATGTATGCATGCATGCATGCATGCATGCATGCATGCATGCATGTATGTATGCATGCATGCATGTATGTATGCATGCATGTATGTATGTATGTATGTATGCATGCATGTATGTATGTATGTATGTATGCATGCATGTATGTATGTATGTATGTATGTGGCATTTCTACAGCACAAACGTAGCCACAAGGTAGCGAAGTCCAGAATAAAGGCCCGAGTGACGCAGAGGTAGCTGGTTGTGGGTGGTTAATGCATCGTGATGGAGTGTTCTTTAAAGACGTGTCTTCCACTGTTCCCTAGATTGGAGCAGCGTTGGATGGCCCTGTTGGATGCAAGGATGTTGTTACAGATCGAGCACCACTCACCGGCTGTCCCTTGCGTCCCGGCTCTCCTTGGCTTCCAGGCAGTCCCATTCCGCCCTCGGGTCCTCGCTTCCCAGGTGGACCAGCCTGGCCGGGCAACCCTCTTTCACCCTGAAAGACACAGATTCACAAATGCTCTAAAGATATATACGCAAGACCACCACAGACAGCATGTGAGGTGGGTGTAGCTATGCCAGATCTGGGGCAGAAAGGTTGCACCGCCGCGCAGCCTGCCCCCGCCAAATGCCCCCATGGGCTTCCTAGGCATCCCTCTGCTTAAGCCTGGCAAGACATTGGTCCCTGGTGACACCACACCCACCCGAGTTCAGGCTGGGACGTCCTCAGCCAGAAGTGCTGAAGATGAGATGAAAAAAACCCAACAAAAGAGCACTTACCTGGCTGTGGCCGGCGCCCGCCTCTCCTCCGTCCTCTTCCTGTCCTGCAGGAAGCCCCCGGGCTCCCAGACTCCCTAAGATAATCACGATGCTGCTGTTACCATGACAGTAGCATCGTGATTGGTCAGAACGCCGTGGTTTGGCGCGGGGACGGGGGGGCTGTGCATTACAGCCTGGTGGGGAACATGCAAAGTGCGCAGGACTGATGGTCGGCCCAAGACACCGGCCAACCCGTCATGGGCACTTAGGGAGTGCCACCACTCCTCCCCTGCTCTGGACAGCCCGGCCCGCATAAAACTGAGCCACTGCGCGGGGAAAATAAAATGATAATAATGTTACGTTAGCGGAGGAGCCGCCACGGACTGCACGGCTCCCACGAATCAGTCTGAGGTTAGCATCTTCATTTCCGATTCCTTCACATTTACAAAACGTTTTAAAGTTTTCAGTTGCACACTTTGCTCCTTCATTTAAATACACTTTATTTATCTGTTAATATTATTTAATTTTCTAAGCAGTCAGGGACCCTCTGAGCAGGCTTTGCGGACCCCCAGGGGCCCATGGACCACAGGTCAATGACCACGGTTTTAGAGAGCTTGAAAGGAGTACTAGTGGCGAAGCACTGAGAAAATGAAAGTAAAATACTATTCCCAGTTTTCCCTGCAGGTGTGGGGAAATAAAAGGCTTTTAATGGGAAAGCATGTTCCATGAAAAGAACAAGCATTGGCAAAGTCAATAATTTGACAAAGGCTACCAGGCTTTCTCAGTGCTTGTTTTGTCATGTTTTTTGTAAAACTTTATTTGCAGCTATGGAGCCCTTGTCAGTGTATAAACAAGCACTGGCAAATCCAATAGATCTCACCAATGCAAGAGCTATTGGTGTTGTCAATGTGAATGTCTTTTAGTCATGTTGTTTAGCAGCACATCTGCTGCTCAGCATGGCAGACAGTCACGGAAAAAAGCACTATTATGCGGACAGCCTTGGCCACGTCACAGTGAAGAGACTGCATATGTGCTGTCTAGCCAGACCTAAAAATGAATGCGTCCTTGTACCAGTTTTATAAAGCAAGAACTTACCTGAGCATCAGTGACATTACACAAGGAGACATTCATTTTTCGGCGCGCACGGGGAGATTACGTGATTTGATTTCCTCTGTCATTGTTGATTGGACCATAGCCAGGGCCCTTCTTGGAGGCCACTGCAGCCTGCCCCGCGCTTCGCCCCTGCCAGCGCTGCCAGCGACAGTACAAGCATAACACGTAACGAAATGGTTACTTACCAGTAGGAGTAGTTTTGCAGCTTGAAGAGTTTTCTGGATTCACGTGCTGTGCATCATTCCGCCATCTAGTGGTTGGGTCCAGATTGTTTTTTTTTTTTCCATTTTTTTTTTTTATTGTTTTGGTTGCTGTCGACCACCATTTGGTGCCAGGTACGCCACGTCCCTGTGTGACAACAGACGGTATCCCGGAGGTCGACGTGCATGGTGGCCATCTTCGGATTCTTTTTTCTGTTTTTCTTATGTTTTGTAATCCTTAAGATGGTTTTGAAAATACTGATGTAGTCCTTTGCTTCCCCACCTGTTTGTTTTCGTTATAGGGGAGGCCGGGTGGGTCGAATGTAAATCCAGAAAATTCTTCAAGCTGCAAAACTACTCCTACTGGTAAGTGACCATATCGTTTTGCAGCGTGAATCCTTTTCTGGATTCACATGCTGTGCATCAGATTATGTAGCGGTTTCTCCCGTGTTTGGGAGGCTGTGGTGAGAGGAAGACCTTGCAAACAGGTGTTGAAGCACCCTTTGTCCAATTTGAGCTTCCTTATTCATTTGTATGTCCACACAATAATGCTTCGTAAACGTGTGTGGTGATGCCCATGTTGCTGCTGCATAAATGGAGTCAATGTTTACATTGGCCATAAAGGCTAGCGTTGCTCCTTTCTTTCTAGTGGAGTGAGCTGTTGGTTGCATTGTTAGTTCCTTTTTGGCATTGGCATTGGCATAACATAATTGGATAGCTTGTACTACCCATCTTGCAATAGTTGCTTTTGTGACAGCTGATCCTGTGTTGGTATGTGCGTAAGCAACAAACAATGGCTTTGTTTTCCTGATCTGTTCTGTTTTCTGCAAATAATACAGTAAAGCCCTCCTTACATCCAGGGTATGGAGGCTTCTCTCTGCTTTAGTTTTTGGGTTCTTGAAGAAAACTGGCAGGAGGATGTTTTGATTTAAGTGATACTTCGATACCACTTTTGGCAAAAACTGTGGGTTAGTCTTTAAGATGACTTTATCCTTGTGGATTTGTAAGTCGGGTTCTTGTATCGTTAACGCTTGCAGTTCACTTACTCTGCGTAGTGATGTTATAGCAATGAGAAAGGCTGTCTTTAGAGTAATATGTTTGAGGTCCGCTGCGTGCATGGGCTCAAAGGGTTTTGTCATCAGTTGCGAAAGCACTGTATTTAAGCTCCATGTTGGTTCAGGAGCAGCTCTTGGTGGAGCTATTCTTCTTGCTCCTAAGAACCTTTTGATGACTGGTCTTGTAAAAAAGCTTTTGCATGATTTTCCTCTTGTGTACGCCACTATGGCAGCAAGGTGCACTTTAAGGCTGGAAAAGTTGATGTTGCTGTCCAAGAGGTAAGTAAGATATGTAATAACTGTTTCTTGTGTATTGATAGAATTAGTGTTGTTGTTAGTGGTGCACCATGTGGTATATCGCTTCCATTTTGCTGCATAGCATTTTCTTGTTGACTGTTTTCTTGCTTCTTTTAGAAATTCCATGGTTCTGAGCGGTAGATTGAGATGCCCAAATTGTATGTATTCAGGCGCCAGGCTGCTAGTTGTAGCGTTGCTGGTTCCGGGTGAAAAATCTGGCCCTGTTGCATTGTCAGCAGGACTTTTTCTGCTTTGATCCTGACCATTTCTCCTTTGGATAGTTCTAGGAGAGTTGAGTACCATGTTTGCCGTGGCCACTGAGGAGCAATGAGAATCATGTTTGTTCCTGGCTCCTTTGCTTTTTGTAGCACTCTTTGCAACGGGGGGATCGGTGGAAAGGCGTAAACAAATGTCTGTGACCAATTGAGTGAAAGTGCATTTCCCTTTGACAGGTGGTGTGGAAACCTCGAGGCAAAGCTTTGGCATTTCTTGTTCTGTATTGTTGCAAACAGGTCCTCCACTGGTGTTCCCCAGATGTTGAATAGATACTGTACTGTTGTTTGTTTCAACTCCCATTCGTGGGAGCAGTTGTTTTTGTCTGCTCAGTTGGTCTGCTGTAATGTTGTCTACCCTTGGTAGATGTACTGTCTGTAGATTGATTTTTTGGGGTATCGCCCAATGCCAGATTTCCTGTGCAAGTTTGCTCAGGGGAAAGGACCTTGTTCCACCCTGTTTGTTCAGGTAGAACATTGTAGTTGTATTGTCTGTTTGTATTAGGATGGTTTTCCCCTGAATATGTTTCTGGAATGCTTTGAGTGCCAGAAGAACTGTTTTCATCTCCAAAAAATTGATATGTTTTGTGGAGTCCTTTTCGCTCTACTGACCATGAACTTTCAGCTGGTTGAAATGTGCACCCCACCCGTTGAGTGATGCATCTGTGGTGACTGTTACAGATGGAGTTGGGTCCCTGAAAGGTCTCCCATGTGCTATGTTGTTGGATGCCCACCATTGTATCTCTGCTTGCACCCTTTGTGTAACAACCACTAGATCCTCCCAACTTCCTGTGGCTTGTGACCAGCTGTTGAGCCATTCTTGAAATGGGCGCATGTGTAGGCGAGCATGAGGGATGAGTGGGATACATGATGCCATCATGCCCATTAGTTTCATTACTTTCCTCACTGTTAGAGACTGACTCCTCTGGTAGAGGGCTGTTTCGTGATGGATAGCTTGTATTCTGGCTTGTGTGGGATAAGCCTTGGCGTTTGCTGTGTTCAGTCTTGCTCCCAGGAAGGTTTTTTCTCTTTTGTTGTAGAAGATTTTTTGTGGTTTATTGAGAAACCCGGGATTTTTAGCGGTTTGAATAGTTTTTTTAACATAATTGTGACATGTTTGTTTCGTGCACCCCCTTATTAGCCAGTCGTCTAAGTTGGGGTAGACGTCGATTTTCTCTCTTCTCAGGTGTGCCGCCACTGCGGCTAGACACTTTGTGAACACCCGTGGGGCAGATTTTATGCCGAACGGGAGTACCTTGAATTGGTAGTGTGTTCCGTTGTGCAGGAATCTTAGGTACTTTCTGTGGCTTTTGTTCATTGGGATATGCAAGCCTATGCGTCCTTGAGGTCTATTGTTGCCAAGTAATCCCCCTTTTGGATCTGTGGGATTATTTCTTGGAGCGTGCACATCTTGAAGTGTTGTGTTAGTATGAACTTGTTTATGAATCTTAAGTCCATGATTGGCCTTAGAATCTGGTCCTGTTTGCGTACTAGGAAGTATGGAGAGTAGTTTCCTTTGTACCATTCTTGTGTTGCTACCTTTTCTACTGCCTGTTTTAGGTATAGTTCTTTGATCTCTGCGTTTAGCAGCGTTTGTTCTGATCTCCTCAATTTCCTTGTTTTTGGTGGGTTTGCAGGTGGTATCTTTGTGAGCTCTATGCAATATCCGTATTTTACCAAATTTAATATACAATTGTCTGTTGTAATCCTTTCCCATTGTCTGTGGAAAAAGGATCCGCCCACTGGTGTTTTGTGTGGGTCCTTTTCCATGATGAAGTCAGTTAGACCCGTTTCCTCTTCCTCTAGAGGATTGGCTTCTTCCTCTGCCATTCCCTCTTCCTCGAAAGGGCTGCTTCTGCTGTTGCTGCCAGCCTTGGTAGCTAGACTGTTGACCCATCTGTTGGGTTGGGTTCTGTCCCTGAGATTGTTGTGGCATCTGCTGTCCTTGACCAAAGCTGCCTCTCCTTGTGGTTTTTCTGTTAGAAAAGCCTCCTCTTTTAAAAGAACCTCTTTGCTGTAGGGCCCCCATTGCCCTTGCCGTTTCATTGTCCTTTTTAATTTGCAGAAGGGATTCATCCACTTCCTTTCCAAACAGAACTTCTCCATTAAATGGTCTGTTGATAATTGATGTCTGAACTTCTTGTTTAAAGCCAGAAATTCTGAGCCAGGCATGCCTTCTGAGGATGGTTCCTGTGCACATTTGCCTGCTTGCAGTATCTGCTGTATCTAGGGCTGACTTTAGGCAGGTGTTAGCCACGTTTTTCCCTTCTTGGACAATAGATTTTGTCCTCTTTTTGTCCTCCTCGGGGAGTTTGTTCAGCAACTCTTCTATCTCATCCCACTGTTGGTGGCCATATCTGTTTAACAGGGCATTAGAGTTGGCAATGCGCCACTGAGTTGCTGCCTCTTTCTCCATTCTCCTTCCCACCATGTCCATCCTCTTACTCTCCTTCTCTGGTGGAGGGCCTGTGTTGGAGCCTGCATTGGCTCTCCTCCTGGCTGTAGTGACAATAATAGAGTCAGGTACTGAACTTCCCTGAATATATTTTGGGTCTTTTGAGGAGGGTTTGTACTTTTCTCTACTCTGGGGGTTACCCCCTTGTTTTAAGCTGGTTCTTTGAATGCTTCTTTGCCTTGGCCCAGGATACTTGGCAGCATAGAAAGGTATTGTGTTCCTCTTGAAGCTGGTGCCAGTGTTTCTAGTAAGAAACATGTGTCCCCTTTTTCTTTCTCTAGGGCTACTCCAAATTGATTTGCTGCCCTTTTGACAATACTTTACAGAACAAGGGTCCCACACATATAGGAGTGCAGAATTTAAATTTCACAATTTCATAACAAAAATTGGAATTTAACAAGTGTTTTAATATAAAGATAGAGATTTAATGCGAAAGTCTATAAAACAAGGGAATGATAACACGTGAAAAATAAGGTGAGCAACCGTGGCAAGGCAGAGGGAAATCAGCCGATTTCCTTACCCCAGGCAAGTGACTTAAAACGTGACACAGAAGTCGGATACGTTGTGCGACACCTAATGCACCTCTTGTTGAACATTTTGCCGCATTGAATCACACGGAGGACCAAATAAGGTGGCAAGTTATCGCAGTGATCCTCCAACCACCGAGAAGCACGAACATTACGGGCATTCTCAACAAGGAGGAATTAAAATGGATTATACGCACAGACAGTCTCCACACAGGACTTAATCGCCTGGAGGACTGGTCTAACCTGTTGTAATCCTCCCTACTACACAGTGTATTGCGGTTTAAGTGTCCACACTATAATGCCTACTGTCACTCCTTCTCCCGCATACTGTATCTCAGTTTCCCAACCTCATTCCCCACTACTTCTTACTCTCTACGTCTCCATACATTGTCCCCCCTCACTACTCTCCCTAACTCTAGCCTATTCGCCCCGCTCTCCTATTTCCTCTTCTACTCCTCTGGCTCTCCCCTTATCCTTTCCCTGTTATTATTTTTATTATTTTTATTTTGTTTTCATATTCCTAATGGAATATATTTACTTTATTCCTCCTTCCTCTGGCTCTCACTGCTATTAATATTATTTTTATTTTCGCTTTCTTACTCCTACTTGTATCAACTCATTTATTTGCCTATTTCCCCTTCTTCTCTCTTGGCTCTCCTTGTATTCCCCCTTGGTTTCTTCCTTATTCCCTATGGAGAACATCTTCTCATGCCTTCTGCACCTTTCTGATCTATTCTCTAGTGCACTCATTCAGATCGTTCCCACACCCCCCTCCATTATGGCCGCCACCCTACGACGCTCAACCCGCTCTCCTTTCTCTCTCCAATATGGCCGCCACCCCGACGCCGACTAGGTTTTACTCGTGGCTATATACACCGTCACTTCCGGTGCCCTATTACCACGTAGGCTCACAGCTACCTCGCAGAGCTCCATTCAGCCGGCCGGCATCGTCCGCCCTTGCACGCTGGCACCTTGATCCCACGGCCGTCCGTGTCCCCCCCGCATCAGGTAAGCCTGCGCCAGCAGCATTTTACACTCTCTCATTGCCCATATTGTCCCCTCACTCCCATTTCGCCATACTTACCCGTTACCCCCCTTCCCTCAGCATACGAGCGGGCGCACGGCTCTCATTCCCGATTCCGGGCCTACGTTGACTTCATCGCCAATTGCGGCCTGCCGTCCGGCACGCCCATTCACCCTGCAGTCTCCCGGCTGGGAGCTGCTACCCCCTCAAGAAACCTCAACCTTTCCTACGGTAAGATTCCTACCTAGTGCACCCCTTCTTTTTCCACACTTGGCGCCATTTCTTTTCACAGCCTCCCCTTCCTTTTCCAGATACTCCCGGATACCTTCTGACTCCTGCCTGCTCCTGGCGGAATCTACCGCCAGCATCTCGCCTCGGCCCCCAACATCGCGGCTCTTACTATTGCCGTTCATCTGGTTAGTCCTTCTCCTTCTGACTCACCCCTTACACCCTTCCTCCATGCCGCACAGTCCCTCACTTTCTGGTCTACCCCTTTATTCTCTCCTTTCAACCCCTCTTACCTATCCCCTGATTCTGATTTCAATATCACTACTTTCCTCCGCTCCTCCACTCTCTCTATCTTCCCTTCACCCTTACACACTTATTCATCCCACTTTCAATCCTCTCTATTTCTCCCTACCTCTCATTATCTCTCTCATTGGATTTCATTCCTTATCATTTACTCCTTCTTCCCTTTCCTCCCCCTCTTCCCTTCCCTTCCAATTTCCCTTTCCCATGGTTTTAATTTATTTTATTGCTTCTTCCCCTTCCTCCCCTTCCCTCCTTCTTACTTATCCAGGCAACTTCTCAGGCACCTGTTTTCATTTAATAGTCCTGATGAGATCCCGATACTCTCTGCAGGATTGAAACGTCGTCGACAAAAACATTCTCAACTCTATACCGCTATCTATATTTTCTGTGGAGTATGAGATGTTAACCCTTACTGTGACTTTTGTTTATTTATATTCAAGCATACTGAAAAGTCACGTTTTAAGTCACTTGCCTGGGGTAAGGAAATCGGCTGATTTCCCTCTGCCTTGCCACGGTTGCTCACCTTATTTTTCACGTGTTATCATTCCCTTGTTTTATAGACTTTCGCATTAAATCTCTATCTTTATATTAAAACACTTGTTAAATTCCAATTTTTATTATGAAATTGTGAAATTTAAATTCTGCACTCCTATATGTGTGGGACCCTTGTTCTGTAAAGTATAACTCCACCCTTGGTCCCCGCTGACTTCCAGGGTTTCCTTGTTCTTTTGCTGCCCTTTTGACAATGTCATTGTAGAAAGCTATGTCATCTGGAGGTGAAGCTTTCGAAGGGTAGCTGCAAATCTCTTCTTCCGGGCTCTCGGTGTCGAAGTCGTTCCACTCTTCCTCGAAATTTTCGGATTTTTCCTCCTTTTCAGGTATGTCTCTGTATTCCTCGGGTTCTTCGCCTTGAGGTTCTGGTGTCAGCGGAGAGTCGAAGATCCCTTCTTCCTCTCCTTCTGCGTCTTCTGCCTCTTCGGCGTCGACGTTCTCTGGATCGGCTGCCGGTGTTTTCGGGATTCGAAAATCCTTCAGTGAGGCATCGAAGTCCTTCTTCTTTTGTAGGAGTGCTGCCATTTCTTCCTCGAGTCTTCTCCTTTTCTTTTCGACCTCGAGGACCCTCTCGGCGTCGGTGGCCGGAGATTTTCTTTTCTTCCCGACGTCGATTTTAGTCTTCGGCGGTGTAGTGCCCTTTTTTGTGGGTTCGGTGTCGACCCTTTGTTTAGGTGTCTTCGACGATTTTCCCTCCTCGGTAACCTTCAGTTGGGTTAGGTGGGGTTCTTTCAATCGCGGCTGGCCTTCGATCGCCTTTTTGCTCGGCGTCGGGGCTGCCTTGTGCGCCTTATGTTTGTGGCCCTTTGGTTCCAACGGATCTTTATGGTGTCTTACCTTCTCCGTTTTTTTTTCCGGATCCTTAGCCTTTTTCTCGGCGTGGATTTTTTGCGAGTCCCCTCTAGGACCTTGACGTCCAATCCCTCGTGCGTCGACTCCGCTGGTGCTCCATGTTCCTCCTCATCGCTCGAGAAACCCAGGTCTCTCAGAGGGGTTTTCTTCGTTGTCTTAGACATTATGGCGTAGTGGGCCTGTCTTTGACTTCGGCGTGTCCTTAGCGTTTTCGGTAGGAACGCTGCGCAGGCCTCACAGTCCTTGTCTTTGTGGTCTTCGGGCAGGCAAAAAAAAAAAAAAAAAATGTAAATCCGTATTTGTAAAGCGCGAACTACTCACCCTTAAGGGTCTCAAGGCGCTGGGGGCCGTCGTGGAAATTAAGTGAGCTATTGCCCAGAGTCACATGGTGCTGAGCTGAACTGTCGCCAGAGTCGGGGATCGAACCGTGAGCCCCGTGCTCCGAAGTCAGCTGCCCTGGCCGCTGCACCACACCTCTCCACAGGCAGAGGTTGCAGACGTTGTGTGGGTCGCGTTGAGCGTACTTGAGGTGGCACTTGGGGCAGAACTTGAAGGGGGCATGCTCTATGGCCCCTACCTCGCCATTTGTGGACCGGAGTGGTCCTCTGGTTCTGCCTTACTCATGACGTTGATGATCGATGATATTTCTTCGTTGACGTCGATGATCGATGATTTTCTTCGTAATCTTCTTCTTTTTCGAAGTTTTGGGGGAAATTCGAAACTTTCTTCGGAGCTTCCCGTCTTGCTTCCAGACCCAACGGTGGAAAAAAGAATCTGAAGATGGCCACCACGCACGTCGACCTCCAGGATACCATCTGACGTCACACAGGGGACGTACCTGGCACCAAATGGTGGTCGACAGCGACCAAAACAAGAAAAAAAAAAAAAAAAAGAAACAGACAATCCGGACACAACCACTAGATGGCGGAATGATGCACAGCATGTGAATCCAGAGAAGGATTCACGCTGCAAAACCATTGCACTCCTACAAGTGTGACAATTCTGACTATTTTGAGCCCTCAAAGCAATAATAATGGTGTGAGAGGCTGGTATCATTCATTAGGTCGAGCCTGGGCAGCGCATAGGCTGCTCTGCGAGGCATGCTGTATTTGAGTAAGGAGGTGAAGCTCCGCCCACACTTTTCATTGGCTTGTATCATTGTCCTTTGTAAATGCTGGCTTCTGATTCGTTAATAGGCTTGTTAGTCCCTCCTTAGTACCGCCTAGTCTTCATTTGTAACCTCCCATGAGGACTGGCTCTTTTACTTTGGTTGTTACACTGTATGTCTTATTTAGTCTGTAAGCACTATTTTCTTTAATGAGTTTCTCCTACTGCAGCCACGACATGCTTTCCTGCAATATTCAGCGCGCCATGCGTGCTTTCACTTTCCAAGCAGCCCAAGACAATGGCAGCCTCCTCTTTGAAATGAAATAGGTCTTGTATTTACAAGAGTTTGACCTATTGGCATTGTAAATCACAATGCCTTTTATTTATGTGTTGATTATCAAAACAGATAAATAATGTCAGGCTCTGAACAATTGCGCCTTCCGTACGTTCGGTTAGGGAGGAGGACAACAGCTTGGAACCACAAGTTCCAGAAGGCTTGCTTAGAGGGAGGAGCTACGTGGTACTTAAGCTACCTATGCACGTAGAGCAGCGTGCGTAATTCTTGATGTTTTGGGAGACCGTCTTGCTGTGCGGCAGCATGGCAGTCGGATTCTTCTTTTGGAACCCAGAGGTTTTAAAGAGGATTTGAAGGCAGCAGGCGGCTGTCGGCGCGCTCTTGCAAAGAGAGCAGTTCTGTTAGTGAGCTGACCCGCGTCTGGAGGTCAGACCGGAGTCAGCGGTTCCTCGGCGGCTGTCGAGGGGTGGAGCGCTCTCGCGGTGAGATCTTTTTTGTTTCTTAAGCCATTTTGGATAACGGCAGAAAGAGAGGATCCTACGACTGCATGGATCCCGGTGCTACTCGGGCTCGAGTGGCAAGTTGGAAGGACCGGCTGTGGGGAAAAGGCAAGTCCGCCAGTAGCGGGCCTTAAAGGTACACTTTCCAGTTTTCTGGTGATTATTATCGACCTCTCGGTGTCCTGGCATACATGGTTGCAACGAAGGACAACTGTGGGTTCTATTAACTATTCCCGAACCAAGGAGGTTATTGGTTTTCTGGCTGATGTGGATGGAGAGTAAATAATCTGCATAGACTTGTTGGGGCTAACTTTTTGTTTTTCCTTCTCTGCTTCAAGTTTCATTTGCACCATTGCAGTGTTTCTTTATCAACGATTCAAGGATTCTAGTACCTGCATACTTCCCCCCCCACAGAACTATAAACTTGGGAAGTGTCACATCTCTTTGTTTTGGTACTTGTGCTGTTTATGGAGTTCTTTTTGGGAAAGTGAAGGAAAGGGTATGTATGTGTACGGCTAGCATCATACGAGAGGAGGTGTTGGGGTGAGTGTGGTGTTAACTGGTTTGCTTTATTGTTATAGGGTTATTCTCGTCCAGTTTGAGAGTGTATCATTACTGGGCAAAAAGAGAGAGAGAGAGAGAGGAACACCGCGGCAGGCGGACTCAGTTTGCAGGTACTACGTTGATTTAGTGAGACCCTATGAGAGTAGGCAGTGAGATAGAACTGTACTAATCTATGTGCTTTTTGTTTACAGGTATCCCATTCCCTGCTGTTCCTACCCTAATTCCTTTTCCTCGCTTGATCGCCTCAATGCACAAGTTACTAACTTGTGTAACGATATATCTGTAAGAGACAGTAGTTAGTGACAGATTCCTTACCTTAGAATATCCCCAGGCGTCAGGCTGGATCCGGAAAGTTTTTGCGTAGCAGTACCCTTGCGCGTCGGTAGGCGGCGTCGTGCGGCTCCGCGTCCGTCGTCGGGCGTCGTGATCGCCGGGATGACGTCGCGGGCAGTACTTAGGCGCCGCCCTGCGCGCTGACGTCAGTTCTGTACACGACTTTCCGCGCCAGGAACGCAGAGCCATGCAAGAAGCTGACATAGGTGTCTGAAAAATACTAGGGCCCTGAAAGGGATGTCCTTAACCCTAGAAATCAGTTCGCAGAACGGGGAGGATGGTGGGCGGTAGGAATCTGTCACTAACTACTGTCTCTTACAGATATATCGTTACACAAGTTAGTAACTTGTGCATCTGAAAGAGACACGTTAGTGACAGATTCCTTACCTTAGAATAGATACCCCAGCAATACCAACCCCGGTGGTGGGTCTGCGAACAAAGATCAGACAAGGAAGTCCTGGAGGACAGAACGGCCAAAGAAGCCGTCCCTCCGGACCTGACTGTCAAGGCAGTAATGCTTTGTAAACGTGTGCAGCGAGGCCCACGTAGCTGCCTGACAGATAACCGGCAGCGGAACACCGCGGCCCAAGGCCGTGGTAGCAGCCGTTGCCCTGGTGGAATGGGCACGCAGCCCAACAGGAGGCTCCTTTTAGCCAAAGAATAGCAGGTCTTGATGCACAAGGTAACCCAGCGGGAGATGGTCCTCTTGTGCACCGCCCGACCTTTTGGCGCCCACGTAGCCAATAAAGAGCTGGTCATCCACCCGGAAGTGTTTTGTGCGGTCAATATAGAAGGAGAGCGCACGTTTTGGGTCCAGACGGTGGAGCCTCTCTTCCTCTCTGGAAGGATGCGGAGGCGGAAAGAAGGTGGGCAAAGTGATGGTCTGCCCAATGTGGAAAGCAGTAACCACCTTTGGCAAGAAGGACGGACGCGTCCGAAGAACAACCTTGTCTGGATGAACAGACAGAAAGGGAGGTTTGCAAGATAGAGCCTGGAGCTCACTCACCCGCCGAGCGGAGGTGATGGCCACCAGAAAGGCTGTCTTCAGAGTCAGAAGACGAAGAGGACAGTTATGTAGAGGCTCAAAGGGAGCGCACATTAAAAAGGTAAGAACCAAGTTTAAGTCCCACTGAGGCATCACAAACGGAACAGGAGGGAAGAGGTGAGTAATGCCTTTTAAGAACCTGTTAACAACAGGGGACTTGAAAAGGGAGGGCTGATCAGGGAGCCTGAGGAAGGCCGAGATAGCACAAAGATAACCCTTGATGGTACCCAGGGCAGAACCCTGTTGGGCCAGAGAGAGAAGGAACAGAAGGACCTCAGAAAGAGGGGCAGAAAGGGGATCCACAGCCTTTGCTGTGCACCATGCCACAAATTTGTTCCACCTGCAGGCGTATACCACCTTAGTGGAGGGACGCCTGGCTGCCAGAATCACATCACAAACTTCGGGAGGCAAGTCGAAAGGAATCAACTGCCGCCGCTCAATCTCCACGCAAGCAGGTGTAGACTGGACAGGTTCGGGTGGAGGACCGTCCCCTGCTGCTGCGACAGAAGATCCTCCCGAAGAGGCAGACGGATCGGGGATCTACGCTCATATTGAGTAGCTCGGGATACCAAACTCTTCGAGCCCAGTCCGGAGCCACAAGAATGACTTGGGCCCGGTCGTGCCGAATCTTCTTCAACACTCTGGGTAGAAGTGGTATAGGCGGAAAGGCGTACAATAGACCGCAACTCCACTCGTGACGAAAAGCGTCGCCGAGCGAGTGCCGCCTTGGAAATTCCAACGCGCAGAACTGATGACATTGCGCGTTCTCTTCGGTGGCGAATAGATCTAACCAAGGCTCTCCCCACTGTAGAAAGAGTCCTTGCGCCACTTCCGAGTGAAGACGCCATTCGTGATCCATCATGCACCTGCGGCTGAGTTCGTCCCGCCCTGGCGTTCAGGGAACCTGCCAGGTGTTGAACCACCAGGAACATGCCCTGGTGTTCCAGCCATGTCCAGAGGCGCAGAGCCTCCTGACAAAGGGTCCACGACCCCACCCCGCCTTGTTTGTTGCAGTACCACATGGCAGTGGTGTTGTCTGTGAACACCTGCACTACCTTCCCTTTGACAGAGGGAAGGAATGCCTTGAGTGCAAGTCGGATCGCCCGGAGCTCCAGAAGGTTGATATGGAGCCGGGACTCCGCCGGAGACCAGAGGCCTCTGATCTCCGCCTCTCCCATGTGACCGCCCCATCCCAGAAGGGACGCGTCCGTCACAACTGTGTGCTCTGGCTGGGGAAGGGAGAGGGATCTGCCCATGACCCATTGCCGGTTCGAGAGCCACCACTGCAACTGTTTTGCAGTCCCCTCCGAGATCTGGACGTGATCGGACAGGTCGCCCTGGTGCTGCGCCCACTGGAACTTCAGGTCCCACTGCAGAGCCCGCATATGCCATCTGGCATGAGTGACCAGCAGGATGCAGGAGGCCATGAGGCCCAGCAGCCTCAGGGTCATCCGTACCGAAACCCAGGATAAGGGCTGAAAGATCGGAATCATAGCCTGAATATCCCGGACTCGCCGTTCGGGAGGATAGGCCCGAAACTGCGTCGTGTCCAGAACTGCTCCGATGAAAAGGAGCTGTGGAGAAGGAATCAGATGCGACTTTGGCACATTGATGGAGAACCCCAGCGAGTGCAGGAGTTCGGCCGTAGTCTGGAGGTGGGAGACAACTGCCTGGGACGAGCCCGCCTTCAGCAGCCAGTCGTCGAGGTAGGGGAAGACTGAAACCCCTGCCCGGCGCAGATGAGCTGCGACCACCGCCATCACTTTCGTGAACACCCGAGGGGCACTGGTAAGGCCAAAGGGGAGCACGGTGAACTGAAAATGCTCGAGGCCTACCGTGAACCGAAGGTAACGCCGGTGGGCCGGCAGGACGGGGATGTGGAAATAGGCGTCCTGCAAGTCCAACGCTACCAACCAGTCTCCGGGGTCGAGGGCAGTCAAGACCTGAGCTAGGGTGAGCATCTTGAACTTCTCCTTCCGGAGGAAGCGATTGACGTTCCGGAGGTCCAAGATAGGACGCATGTCCTCCTTGTCCTTTTTGGGCACCAGAAAGTAGTGGGAGTAGCAACCACGCCCTACTTCTGGGGTCGGAACATGCTCGATGGCCCTCTTGGCCAAGAGGGCCGTGACTTCCTTCTGTAGAAGCACCAAGTGATCCCCTGACATGCGGTGGAATTGAGGTGGCATGGCTGGGGGCGGTCTCGAAGGGGAGGGAGTAGCCCCTTCGGACAATGTCCAAGACCCACTTGTCCGAGGTGATGGGACGCCAGTGGTGAAGGTGATGGCGGACCCTGCCCCGACTGGCGTGCTGTGCACCTGAAAGGAGGGACTAGGAGGGCTTGGAGGCCGCGGACGGGTTGGAGGTGGTGGCCTGACCCGCACGCTGGTTGCCCGAACCGCCACGGCGGTATCCACGTCCTCGGCCACGCGAAGGCGCTTGCTGCGCGGGCCGTTGGCCGGGCTGTGGACGTGACTGGGCGCCCCTTCCGTGGCCACGAAAGGGGCGAAAAGCAGACGTATGCGGAGGGCGCACAACAGCAAGGCCCAGGGACTTAGCAGTAGCCCGTGAATCCTTGAAACGCTCCAGCGCATGGTCCGCCTTGAACCAAAGAGACCGACTCCATCAAAGGGCATGTCCATGAGAGTATTCTGGACATCCCCTGAAAAACCAGTGGTTCTCAGCCAGGCGTGGCGACGCAGCGCCACCGTCGTTGCAAGCGATCTGCCCAGCGAGTCGGCGGTATCAAGGCCACAGCGGATGGTATACTTAGCCGCATCACGCCCTTCCGCAATAGCGCGGGTAAGCAGTGTCTGGACCTCCTCAGAACACTGCGGCAAAACATCAGCCACCGAATCCCACAGGGAGTGGGTGTATCGGCCCAAGAGGCAAGCGGTATTAACAGACCGCAAGCCAGCACTGGAGGAAGAGAAAGCCTTCTTCCCAAAGTGATCCAGGCGCTTGGATTCCCTATCCGGAGGGGCGGTAGGGAAGGCTGTTTGGGAGGCAGAGGCTTGGACAACCAAGCTCTCAGGGGTGGGGTGTTGGGAGAGAAACAGGGGTCGCCCGGAGCCGGGCGATGGCGTCGGGCCACGTTCCTATCCACAGGAGCCCCTGTGGTGGGTTTGGACCAGGCACCCAAAAGAACGTCAGTGAGTGCATCGTTGAACGGCAGCACAGGCTCCGAAGAGGAGGCCGCCGGCTGAAGCACTTCAGTCAGGAGGTTAGTCCTGACGGCCACTGTAGGCAACTGGAGATTTAAGGCTCCAGCAGCTCTACGCAACACCGTTGCAAAATTAGCCCCCTCCTCCGTTGCCACGGGAGGAGACAGCATGCCAGAGTCGGGGAGGTATCCAGCCCACTGGCATCCCCAAGTTCCTCAACCCAGTCCGGGTCAAACTCGCACTGTTGTGTGAGAGGGTCGTCAGACCCCTCCCAGCTCTCCTGGTCCTCCTCAGGTTGAAAAGATGGAGGAGGAGGGACATAAGGGACCCAAGGCCTCATCGGCGCCGGAACCGGCGCCGGGCGACGCCGGTCCGGCTCCATGTCCGGACCCGGGAGAACCGGGGAACGACGCCGCCCGGAGCCCCGGACGGCGCCGGAAACGGCACCGGGGACATCGGCGTCGGCGGAGGCGTGGTTAGGTCAACCGGCGCCGATGGAGGTTGCGGCACCACCGGAACCGGGGTCGAGGCCGGGGCCGGAGCCGAGGCCGGGACGAAGGCTGGTGGGACAGGCGACGCCGGGACCGGAGTCGACGGCGACGCCGGAGCAACCCCATCTGGCCCGCGGGGCCCGAAGGCGCACCGGAGGGACCTTGAGGCCCGAAGAGGCGGGCCATGGCCGACAGGAATTTCTGCACTCGGCCGGAGTCGCCCGAACCCGGGAAGGACGGGTAATGCGGGGGCAACTCGACAGGCACGTCCGGGGCCGCGGGGCGGGGACGGTGCCGACAGGGACCTCAGCCGAGTCGCGCGACCGGCGAGGCGAAGTCTTAGAGCGATGACGCCGCTTAGACTTCTTGTGCTTCGACTTACCGGAGGAGCGCGAAGACTTGGATTCCGACGAACGGCGGGGACTCCGCGTCCGGCCCCTCGACCTCTCCCGGGACCGGGGCTTGCTGCGGCGCGGAGCCGACTGCCGGACTTCAAGGAGCTTTCGAGACCGCTCTCGCAAAGCCTTCGGATGAAGTTTCCGGCAGTCAGGGCACGACTCGTGTCGTGGCCTCGGCCGAGGCAGAAGAGACACTCGAGGTGGGGGTCCGTGATGGACATCATACGACCACATACCTCGCAGGGCTTAAAGCCGGGCATCCCTACGACACCTTAGGAGTCGTGAAGACTCGTTGAAGAGAACAGTGAAAAATTTCACAAAAAGATAGTCAAAAAGTGACTAGGGCACTGCTCTTCCCGGATCTGCGCTTACTGGCGCGGAAAAAGAAGAACTGACGTCAGCGCGCAGGGGCGGCGCCTAAGTACTGCCCGCGACGTCATCCCGGCGATCACGACGCCGACGACGGACGCGGAGCCGCACGACGCCGCCTACCGACGCGCAAGGGTACTGCTACGCAAAAAACTTTCCGGATCCAGCCTGACGCCTGGGGATATTCTAAGGTAAGGAATCTGTCACTAACGTGTCTCTTTCAGATACTCTGTACTTTTTGGGTCGGAGTTGGGGATGTCAAGAGGTGGACCCCTTTGAGCATCGCCCGGATTCCGAGGAGTTCCTGTGGACCGTTACAAATAAAAGGCATTGCCATGTACAATGCAAATAGTATGAACTCTTGCAAATGCGAGACTTATTGCATTGCAAAGGCTTGTTTTCAATGCAATTTGCCTTAATAAACACAGCTGTTGTGCTCATCTCAAAATTAAACAGACAGCGCCACCATGTGGTGGACTGTCACTAGAGCCGGTGGCTGGGGTACAAAGTGCTATATATGCCATTACTGCTAAATTAAATAGATGTCCATGGATTTTGCGAGTGGAATGCCCTTTTGTGAGAGACTTGGTTTTCTGAGTGAAGTGTGGGAGTAACTCAACAGGTGGAGACTTTGGGAGGATGAATGTTGCAGCGGTGGTGTTACAGTTAATGTCCTCGAAGAGCCTTTTAATGGGGGTTGTCAAATTCCTCCATTTGCTTTTGAGTGTACTTGTGTCCGGCAGTGTGAATTGCAGGATTTTAGCCTGTTCCATCTGGTTTTAGATGCATTAGTAAGATGAAAGCTTCAGAGGACATATAAGCACCTATGTTCCAGAAATCCTCTTTTTCTTTGGACCCTACTTCAGAGAGCAAGGTTTGGCTGAAATAGTTAAGTTATTGTTGGTAGTGCAATGGAACCACCACTTTATGGATGATGTCATTATAGATTTTTAGTGAAGGGCTATTATTGTAGATAATATGACAGAATAAGAGGCAGAACAGCATTTGGTGTTAACTTCTAGTGGATCTTTCCAAACTTTAAATAACTTTGACAACTTTGAGGCCTGGTCTGTGGAGTGGGAGGGATGGAACATTTCAAACTTTAGATTACACTGACCGGTGCTGAGCAGTGAAAGGGGGAACTTCTGCTATGATAACATCTAAACTTCTGTCTGTGCTGTGAGTGAGAGGTGTGTGGTGCTGGAAGAAACACACTGTGAGTGAGAGGTGTGTGGTGCGGGAAGAAACATACTGTGAGTGAGAGGTGTGTGGTGCTGGGAGATACACACTGAGTGAGAGGTGTGTGGTGCTGGAAGAAACACACTGTGAGTGAGAGGTGTGTGGTGCTGGAAGAAACACACTGTGAGTGAGAGGTGTGTGGTGCTGGAAGAAACACACTGAGTGAGAGGTGTGTGGTGCGAGAAGAAACACACTGAGTATGAGGTGTGTGGTGCTGGAAGAAACACACTGTGAGTGAGAGGTGTGTGGTGCTGGAAGAAACACACTGTGTGTCAGAGGTGTGTGTTGCTGGAAGAAACACACAGTGAGTGAGAGGTGTGTGGTGCTGGAAGAAACACACTGTGAGTGGGAGGTGTATGGTGCTAGAAGAAACACACTGAGAGGTGTGTGGTGCTAGAAGAAACACACTGTGAGTGAGAGGTGTATGGTGCTGGAAGAAACACACTGAGTGAGAGGTGTGTGGTGCTGGAAGAAACACACTGAGTGAGAGGTGTGTGGTGCTGGAAGAAACACACTGAGTGAGAGGTGCGTGGTGCTGGAAGTAGCACACTGTGAGTGAGATGTGTGTGGTGCTGGAAAAACCACACTGAGTGAGAGGTGTGTGTGGTGCTGGGAGATACACACTGTGAGTCAGAAGTGTGTGGTGCTGGTACTAGCACACTGTGAGTGAGAGGTGTGTGGTGCTGGAAGAAACACACTGAGTAAGAGGCGGGTGGTGCTGGAAGAAACACACTGAGTATGAGGTGTGTGGTGCTGGAAGAAACACACTGAGTGAGAGGTGTGTGGTGCCGGAAGAAACACTGAGAGGTGTGTGGGGCTGGAAGTAGCACACTGTGAGTGAGAGGTGTGTGGTGCTGGAAGAACCACACTGAGTGAGAGGTGTGTAGTGCTGGAAGAAACACACTGTGAGTGAGAGGTGTGTGGTCCTGGGAGATGCACACTGTGAGTGAGAGGTGTGTGGTGCTAGAAGAAACACACTGAGTGAGAGGTGTGTGGTGCTGGAAGAAACACACTGAGTGAGAGGTGTGTGGTGCTGGAAGAAACACTGTAAGTGAGAGTTGTGTGGTGCGGGCAGAAACACTGAGTACGAGGTGTGTGGTGCTGGAAGAACCACACTGTGAGTGAGAGGTATGTGGTGCTGGAAGAAACACACTGTGAGTGAGAGGTGTGTGGTGCTGGAAGAAATACACTGAGTGAGAGGTGTGTTGTGCTGGAAGAAACACACTGAGTGAGAGGTGTGTGGTGCTGGGAGATGCACACTGTGAGTGAGGGGTGTGTGGTGCTGGAAGAAACAAACTGAGTGAGATGTGTGTGGTGCTGGAAGAAACACACTGAGTGAGAGGTGTGTGGTGCTGGGAGATGCACACTGTGAGTGAGGGGTGTGTGGTGCTGGAAGAAACAAACTGAGTGAGATGTGTGTGGTGCTGGAAGAAACACACTGATTGAGAGGTGTGTGGTGCTGGAAGAAACACACTGATTGAGAGGTGTGTGGTGCGATAAGAAACACACTGAGTATGAGGTGTGTGGTGCTGGAAGAAACACACTGTGAGTGAGAGGTGTATGGTGCTGGAAGAAACACACTGTGAGTGGGAGGTGTATGGTGCTAGAAGAAACACACTGAGAGGTGTGTGGTGCTAGAAGAAACACACTGTGAGTGAGAGGTGTATGGTGCTGGAAGAAACACACTGTGAGTGAGAGGTGTGTGGTGCTGGAAGAAACACACTGAGTGAGAGGTGTGTGGTGCTGGAAGAAACACACTGAGTGAGAGGTGTGTGGTGCTGGAAGTAGCACACTGTTAGTGAGATGTGTGTGGTGCTGGAAGAACCACACTGAGTGAGAGGTGTGTGTGGTGCTGGGAGATACACACTGTGAGTCAGAAGTGTGTGGTGCTGGTACTAGCACACTGTGAGTGAGAGGTTTGTGGTGCTGGAAGAAACACACTGAGTAAGAGGCGGGTGGTGCTGGAAGAAACACACTGAGTGTGAGGTGTGTGGTGCTGGAAGAAACGCACTGTGAGTGAGAGGTGTGTGGTGCTGGAAGAAACACACTGTGAGTGAGAGGTGTGTGGTGCTGGAAGAAACACACTGAGTGAGAGGTGTGTGGTGCCGGAAGAAACACTGAGAGGTGTGTGGGGCTGGAAGTAGCACACTGTGAGTGAGAGGTGTGTGGTGCTGGAAGAACCACACTGAGTGAGAGGTGTGTAGTGCTGGAAGAAACACACTGTGAGTGAGAGGTGTGTGGTCCTGGGAGATGCACACTGTGAGTGAGAGGTGTGTGGTGCTAGAAGAAACACACTGAGTGAGAGGTGTGTGGTGCTGGAAGAAACACACTGAGTGAGAGGTGTGTGGTGAGGGAAGAAACACACTGTAAGTGAGAGTTGTGTGGTGCGGGCAGAAACACTGAGTACGAGGTGTGTGGTGCTGGAAGAACCACACTGTGAGTGAGAGGTATGTGGTGTTGGAAGAAACACACTGTGTGTGAGAGGTGTGGTGCTGGAAGAAACACACTGAGTGAGAGGTGTGTTGTGCTGGAAGAAACACACTGAGTGAGAGGTGTGTGGTGCTGGGAGATGCACACTGAGTGAGGGGTGTGTGGTGCTGGAAGAAACACACTGAGTGAGAGGTGTGTGGTGCGAGAAGAAACACACTGAGTATGAGGTGTGTGGTGCTGGAAGAAACACACTGTGAGTGAGAGGTGTGTGGTGCTGGAAGAAACACACTGTGGGTCAGAGGTGTGTGTTGCTGGAAGAAACACACAGTGAGTGAGAGGTGTGTGGTGCTGGAAGAAACACACTGTGAGTGGGAGGTGTATGGTGCTAGAAGAAACACACTGAGAGGTGTGTGGTGCTAGAAGAAACACACTGTGAGTGAGAGGTGTATGGTGCTGGAAGAAACACACTGTGAGTGAGAGGTGTGTGGTGCTGGAAGAAACACACTGAGTGAGAGGTGTGTGGTGCTGGAAGAAACACACTGAGTGAGAGGTGCGTGGTGCTGGAAGTAGCACACTGTGAGTGAGATGTGTGTGGTGCTGGAAAAACCACACTGAGTGAGAGGTGTGTGTGGTGCTGGGAGATACACACAGTGAGTCAGAAGTGTGTGGTGCTGGTACTAGCACACTGTGAGTGAGAGGTGTGTGGTGCTGGAAGAAACACACTGAGTAAGAGGCGGGTGGTGCTGGAAGAAACACACTGAGTATGAGGTGTGTGGTGCTGGAAGAAACACACTGTGAGTGAGAGGTGTGTGGTGCTGGAAGAAACACACTGTAAGTGAGAGGTGTGTGGTGCTGGAAGAAACACACTGAGTGAGAGGAGTGTGGTGCCGGAAGAAACACTGAGAGGTGTGTGGTGCTGGAAGTAGCACACTGAGTGAGAGGTGTGTGGTGCTAGAAGAAACACACTGAGTGAGAGGTGTGTGGTGCTGGAAGTAGCACACTGTGAGTGAGAGGTGTGTGGTGCTGGAAGAAACACACTGAGTGAGAGGTGTGTGGTGCTAGAAGAAACACACTGAGTGAGAGGTGTGTGGTGCTGGAAGTAGCACACTGAGAGGTGTGTGGTGCTGGAAGAGGCACACTGTGGGTGGGAGGTGTGTGGTGCTGGAAGAAACACACTGAGTGAGATGTGTGTGGTGCTGGAAGAAACACACTGTGAGAGGTGTGTGGTGCTGGAAGTAGCACACTGTGAGTGAGAGGTGCGTGGTGCTGGAACAAACACTGAGTACGAGGTGTTTGGTGCTGGAAGAAACACACTGAGTGAGAGGTGTGTGGTGCTGGAAGAAACACACTGTGATTGAGAGGTGTGTTGCTGGAAGAACCACACTGTGAGTGAGAGGTATGTGGTGCTGGAAGAAACACACTGTGAGTCAGAGGTGTGTGTTGCTGGAAGAAACACACAGTGAGTGAGAGGTGTGTGGTGCTGAAAGAAACACACTGTGAGTGGGAGGTGTATGGTGCTGGGAGATGCACACTGCGAGTGGGAGGTGTGTGGTGCTGGAAGAAAGACACTGTGTGTGAGAGGTGTGTGGTGCTAGAAGAAACACACTGTGAGTGAGAGGTGTGTGGTGCTGGAAGAAACACACTGAGTGAGACGTGTGTGGTGCTGGAAGTAGCACACTGTGAGTGAGATGTGTGTGTTGCTGGAAGAACCACACTGAGTGAGAGGTGTGTGTGGTGCTGGGAGATACACAGTGAGTGAGAAGTATGTGGTGCTGGTACTAGCACACTGTGAGTGAGAGGTGTGTGGTGCTGGAAGAAACACACTGAGTAAGAGGTGTGTGGTGCCGGAAGAAACACTGAGAAGTGTGTGGGGCTGGAAGTAGCACACTGTGAGTGAGAGGTGTGTGGTGCTGGAAGAAACACACTGAGTGAGAGGTGTGTGGTGCTGGAAGAAACACACTGTGAGTGAGAGGAATGTGGTCCTGGGAGATGCACACTGTGAGTGACAGGTGTGTGGTGCTAGAAGAAACACACTGAGTGAGAGGTGTGTGGTGCTGGAAGAAACACACTGAGTGAGAGGTGTGTGGTGCTGGAAGAAACACACTGTGAGTGAGAGGTGTGTGGTGAGGGCAGAAACACGGAGTACGAGGTGTGTGGTGCTGGAAGAAACACACTGTGAGTGAGAGGTGTGTGGTGCTGGAAGAAGCACACTGAGTGAGAGGTGTGTGGTGCGGGAAGAAACACACTGAGTATGAGGTGTGTGGTGCTGGAAGAAACACACTGTGAGTGAGAGGTGTGTGGTGCGGCAAGAAACACACTGAGTACGAGGTGTGTGGTGCTCGAAGAAACACACTGTGAGTGAAAGGTGTGTGGTGCTGGAAGAAACACTGAGTGAGAGGTGTGTGGTACTGGAAGAAACACACTGTGAGTGAGAGGTGTGTGGTGCGGGCAGAAACACTTAGTATGAGGTGTGTGGTGCTGGAAGAAACACACTGAGTGAGAGGTGTGTGGTGCTGGAAGAAGTACACTGTGAGTAAGAGGTATGTGGTGCGGGAAGAAACACACTGAGTATGAGGTGTGTGGTGCTGGAAGAAACACACTGTGACTGAGAGGTGTGTGGTGCTGGAAGAAACACACTGTGAGTGAGAGGTGTGTGGTGCCGGCAGAAACACACTGAGTGAGAGGTGTGTGGTGCCGGAAGAAACACTGAGAGGTGTGTGGTGCTGGAAGTAGCACACTGAGTGAGAGGTGTGTGGTGCTAGAAGAAACACACTGTGGGTGAGAGGTGTGTGGTGCTGGAAGATACACACTGTGAGTGAGAGGTGTGTGTTGCTGGAAAAACACACTGTGAGTGAGAGGTGTGTAGTGCTGGAAGTAGCACACTGTGAGTGAGAGGTGTGTGGTGCTGGAAGAAACACACTGAGTACGAGGTGTGTGGTGCTGGAACAAACACTGAGTGAGAGATGTGTGGTGCTGGAAGAAACACACTGAGTGAGAGGTGTGTGGTGGAGCAAGAAACACACTGTGGGTGAGAGGTGTGTGGTGCTGGAAGAAACACACTGTGAGTGAGAGGTGTGTGGTGCTGGGAGATGCACACTGTGAGTGAGAGGTGTGTGGTGCTAGAAGAAACACACTAAGTGAGAGTTGTGTGGTGCTGATAGATGCACACTGTGAGTGAGAGGTGTGCGGTGCTGGAAGTAGCATACTGTGAGTGAGATGTGTGTGGTGCTGGAAGAACCACACTGAGTGAGAGGTGTGTGGTGCTGGGAGATACACACTGTGAGTGAGAAGTGTGTGGTGCTGGTAGAAGCATACTGTGAGTGAGAGGTGTGTGGTGCTGGAAGAAACACACTGAGTAAGAGGTGGGTGGTGCTGGAAGAAACACACTGAGTGAGAGGTGTGTGGTGCTGGAAGAAACACACTGTGAGTGAGAGCTGTGTGGTGCTGGAAGAACCACACTGAGTGAGAGGTGTGTGGTGCTGGAAGAAAAACACTGTGAGTGAGAGGTGTGTGGTGCTGGAAGAAACACACTGAGTGAGAGGTGCGTGGTGCGGGAAGAAACACGCTGTGAATGAGAGGTGTGTGGTGCTGTAGGAAACACTGTGAGTGAGAGGTGTGTGGTGCTGGAAGAAACATACTGAGTGAGGGTGTAGGGTGCTGGACGTAGCACACTGAGTGAGGGTGTGTGGTGCTGGAAGTAGCACACCGTGAGTGAGAGGTGTGTGATGCTGGAAGAAACACACTGTGAGTGAGAGGTGTGTGGTGCTGGAAGAAACACTGAGTGAGGGTGTGTGGTGCTGGAAGTAGCACACCGTGAGTGAGAGGTGTGTGATGCTGGAAGAAACACACTGAGTGAGAGGTGTGTGGTGCTGGAAGAAACACACTGTGAGTGAGAGGTGTGTGGTGTTGGAAGAAACACACTGAGTGAGAGGTGTGTGGTGCTCAAAGTAGCACACTGTGAGTGAGAGGTGTGTGGTGCTGGAAGAAACTGTGAGTGGGAGGTGTGTGGTGCTGGAAGTAGCACACTGTGAGTGAGAGGTGAGTGGTGCTGGAAGTAGCACACTGTGAGTGAGAGGTGTGTGGTGCTGCAAGAGGCACACTGTGGGTAAGAGGTGTGTCTGTGGTGCTGGAAGGAACATACTGTGAGTGAGAGGTGTGTGGTGCTGGAAGAAACATAATGAGTGAGAGGTGTGTGGTGCTGGAAGTAGCAGACTGAGTGAGAGGTGTGTGGTGCTGGAAGAGACACTAAGTACGAGGTGTGTGGTGCTGGAAGAAACACACTGTAAGTACGAGGTGTGTGGTGCTGGAAGAAACACATTGTAAGTGAGAGGTGTGTGGTGCTGGAAGAAACACACTGTGAGTGAGAGGTGGGTGGTGCTGGAAGAAACACACTGAGTATGAGGTGTGTGGTGCTGGAAGAAACACACTGTGAGTGAGAGGTGTGTGGTGCTGGAAGAAACACACTGTGAGTGAGAGGTGTGTGGTGCCGGAAGAAACACTGAGAGGTGTGTGGGGCTGGAAGTAGCACACTGTGAGTAAGAGGTGTGTGGTGCTGGAAGAACCACACTGAGTGAGAGGTGTGTAGTGCTGGAAGAAACACACTGTGAGTGAGAGGTGTGTGGTCCTGGGAGATGCACACTGTGAGTGAGAGGTGTGTGGTGCTGGAAGAAACACACTGTGAGTGAGAGGTGTGTGGTGCTGTAAGAAACACACTGTGAGTACGAGGTGTGTGGTGCTCGAAGAAACACACTGTGAGTGAGAGGTGTGTGGTGCTGGAAGAAACACTGAGTGAGAGGTGTGTGGTGCTGGAAGAAACACACTGTGAGTGAGAGGTGTGTGGTGCGGGCAGAAACACTGAGTACGAGGTGTGTGGTGCTGGAGGAAACACACTGTGAGTGAGAGGTGTGTGGTGCTGGAAGAAACACACTGTGAGTCAGAGGTGTGTGGTGCTGGAAGAAACACACTGAGTCAGAGGTGTGTGTTGCTGGAAGAAACACACAGTGAGTGAGAGGTGTGTGGTGCTGGAAGAAACACACTGTGAGTGGGAGGTGTATGGTGCTAGAAGAAACACACTGAGAGGTGTGTGGTGCTAGAAGAAACACACTGTGAGTGAGAGGTGTATGGTGCTGGAAGAAACACACTGTGAGTGAGAGGTGTGTGGTGCTGGAAGAAACACACTGAGTGAGAGGTGTGTGGTGCTCGAAGTAGCACACTGTGAGTGAGGTGTGTGGTGCTGGAAGAACCACACTGAGTGAGAGGTGTGTGTGGTGCTGGGAGATCCACACTGTGCGTGAGAAGTGTGGGGTGCTGGTACTAGCACACTGTGAGTGAGAGGTGTGTGGTGCTGGAAGAAACACACTGAGTAAGAGGCGGGTGGTGCTGGAAGAAACACACTGAGTATGAGGTGTGTGGTGCTGGAAGAAATACACTGTGAGTGAGAGGTGTGTGGTGCTGGAAGAAACACACTGAGTGAGAGGTGTGTGGTGCCGGAAGAAACACTGAGAGGTGTGTGGGGCTGGAAGTAGCACACTGTGAGTGAGAGGTGTGTGGTGCTGGAAGAACCACACTGAGTGAGAGGTGTGTAGTGCTGGAAGTAGCACACTGTGAGTGAGAGGTGTGTGGTGCTGGAAGAACCACACTGAGTGAGAGGTGTGTAGTGCTGGAAGAAACACACTGTGAGTGAGAGGTATGTGGTCCTGGGAGATGCACACTGTGAGTGAGAGGTGTGTGGTGCTAGAAGAAACACACTGAGTGAGAGGTGTGTGGTGCTGGAAGAAACACACTGAGTGAGAGGTGTGTGGTGCTGGAAGAAACACACTGTGAGTGAGAGGTGTGTGGTGAGGGCAGAAACACGGAGTACGAGGTGTGTGGTGCTGGAAGAAACACACTGTGAGTGAGAGGTGTGTGGTGCTGGAAGAAGCACACTGTGAGTGAGAGGTGTGTGGTGCGGGAAGAAACACACTGAGTATGAGGTGTGTGGTGCTGGAAGAAACACACTGTGAGTGAGAGGTGTGTGGTGCGGCAAGAAACACACTGTGAGTACGAGGTGTGTGGTGCTCGAAGAAACACACTGTGAGTGAGAGGTGTGTGGTGCTGGAAGAAACACTGAGTGAGAGGTGTGTGGTACTGGAAGAAACACACTGTGAGTGAGAGGTGTGTGGTGCGGGCAGAAACACTTAGTATGAGGTGTGTGGTGCTGGAAGAAACACACTGAGTGAGAGGTGTGTGGTGCTGGAAGAAGTACACTGTGAGTAAGAGGTATGTGGTGCGGGAAGAAACACACTGAGTGAGAGGTGTGTGGTGAGGGCAGAAACACGGAGTACGAGGTGTGTGGTGCTGGAAGAAACACACTGTGACTGAGAGGTGTGTGGTGCTGGAAGAAACACACTGTGAGTGAGAGGTGTGTGGTGCTGGCAGAAACACACTGAGTGAGAGGTGTGTGGTGCCGGAAGAAACACTGAGAGGTGTGTGGTGCTGGAAGTAGCACACTGAGTGAGAGGTGTGTGGTGCGGGCAGAAACACTTAGTATGAGGTGTGTGGTGCTGGAAGAAACACACTGAGTGAGAGGTGTGTGGTGCTGGAAGAAGTACACTGTGAGTAAGAGGTATGTGGTGCGGGAAGAAACACACTGTGAGTGAGAGGTGTGTGGTGAGGGCAGAAACACGGAGTACGAGGTGTGTGGTGCTGGAAGAAACACACTGTGACTGAGAGGTGTGTGGTGCTGGAAGAAACACACTGTGAGTGAGAGGTGTGTGGTGCTGGCAGAAACACACTGAGTGAGAGGTGTGTGGTGCCGGAAGAAACACTGAGAGGTGTGTGGTGCTGGAAGTAGCACACTGAGTGAGAGGTGTGTGGTGCTAGAAGAAACACACTGTGGGTGAGAGGTGTGTGGTGCTGGAAGATACACACTGTGAGTGAGAGGTGTGTGTTGCTGGAAAAAACACACTGTGAGTGAGAGGTGTGTAGTGCTGGAAGTAGCACACTGTGAGTGAGAGGTGTGTGGTGCTGGAAGAAACACACTGTGAGTACGAGGTGTGTGGTGCTGCAACAAACACTGAGTGAGAGATGTGTGGTGCTGGAAGAAACACACTGAGTGAGAGGTGTGTGGTGGAGCAAGAAACACACTGTGGGTGAGAGGTGTGTGGTGCTGGAAGAAACACACTGTGAGTGAGAGGTGTGGGGTGCTGGGAGATGCACACTGTGAGTGAGAGGTGTGTGGTGCTAGAAGAAACACACTAAGTGAGAGTTGTGTGGTGCTGATAGATGCACACTGTGAGTGAAAGGTGTGCGGTGCTGGAAGTAGCATACTGTGAGTGAGATGTGTGTGGTGCTGGAAGAACCACACTGAGTGAGAGGTGTGTGGTGCTGGGAGATACACACTGTGAGTGAGAAGTGTGTGGTGCTGGTAGAAGCATACTGTGAGTGAGAGGTGTGTGGTGCTGGAAGAAACACACTGAGTAAGAGGTGGGTGGTGCTGGAAGAAACACACTGAGTGAGAGGTGTGTGGTGCTGGAAGAAACACACTGTGAGTGAGAGCTGTGTGGTGCTGGAAGAACCACACTGAGTGAGAGGTGTGTGGTGCTGGAAGAAAAACACTGAGTGAGAGGTGTGTGGTGCTGGAAGAAACACACTGAGTGAGAGGTGCGTGGTGCGGGAAGAAACACGCTGTGAATGAGAGGTGTGTGGTGCTGGAGGAAACACTGTGAGTGAGAGGTGTGTGGTGCTGGAAGAAACATACTGAGTGAGGGTGTAGGGTGCTGGACGTAGCACACTGAGTGAGGGTGTGTGGTGCTGGAAGTAGCACACCGTGAGTGAGAGGTGTGTGATGCTGGAAGAAACACACTGTGAGTGAGAGGTGTGTGGTGCTGGAAGAAACACTGAGTGAGGGTGTGTGGTGCTGGAAGTAGCACACCGTGAGTGAGAGGTGTGTGATGCTGGAAGAAACACCCTGTGAGTGAGAGGTGTGTGGTGTTGGAAGAAACACACTGAGTGAGAGGTGTGTGGTGCTCAAAGTAGCACACTGTGAGTGAGAGGTGTGTGGTGCTGGAAGAAACTGTGAGTGGGAGGTGTGTGGTGCTGGAAGTAGCACACTGTGAGTGAGAGGTGAGTGGTGCTGGAAGTAGCACACTGTGCGTGAGAGGTGTGTGGTGCTGCAAGAGGCACACTGTGGGTAAGAGGTGTGTCTGTGGTGCTGGAAGGAACATACTGTGAGTGAGAGGTGTGTGGTGCTGGAAGAAACATAATGAGTGAGAGGTGTGTGGTGCTGGAAGTAGCAGACTGAGTGAGAGGTGTGTGGTGCTGGAAGAGACACTAAGTACGAGGTGTGTGGTGCTGGAAGAAACACACTGTAAGTACGAGGTGTGTGGTGCTGGAAGAAACACATTGTAAGTGAGAGGTGTGTGGTGCTGGAAGAAACACACTGTGAGTGAGAGGTGTGTGGTGCTAGAAGAAACACTGTGAGTGAGAGGTGTCTGGTGCTGGAAGAAACACACTGTAAGTGAGAGGTTAGTGGTGCTGGAAGTAGCACACTGAGTGAGATGTTTGTGGTGCTGGAAGAAACACACTGAGTAAGAGGCGGGTGGTGATGGAAGAAACACACTGAGTGAGAGGTGTGTGGTGCTGGAAGAAACACACTGAGTGAGAGGGATGTGGTGCTGGAAGAACCACACTGAGTGAGAGGTGTGTGGTGCTGGAAGAAACACACTGTGAGTGAGAGGTGTGTGGTGTTTGAAGAAACACATTGAGTGACATGTGTGTGATGCTCGAAGAAACACACTGTGAATGAGAGGTGTGTGGTGCTGGGGGAAACACTGAGTGAGAGGTGTGTGGTGCTGGAAGAAACACACTTAGTGAGGGTGTGAGGTGCTGGAAGTAGCACACAGAGTGAGGGTGTGTGGTGCTGGAAGTAGCACACCGTGAGTGAGAGGTGTGTGATGCACTGTGAGTGAGAGGTGTGTGGTGGTGAAAGAAACACACTGAGTGAGGGTGTGTGGTGCTGGAAGTAGCACACCGTGAGAGAGAGGTGTGTGATGTTGGAAGAAACACACTGTGAGTGAGAGGCGTGTGGTGCTGGAAGAATCACACTGAGTGAGAGGTGTGTGGTGCTTGAAGAAACACACTGTGAGTGAGAGGTGTGTGGTGCTGGAAGAAACGCACTGAGTGAGAGGTGTGTGGTGCTGGAGGAAACACTGTGAGTGGGAGGTGTGTGGTGCTGAAGTAGCACTCTGTGAGTGAGAGGTGAGTGGTGCTGGAAGTAGCACACTGTGAGTGAGAGGTGTGTGGTGCTGGTAGAGGCACACTGTGGGTGAGAGGTGTGTCTGTGGTGCCGGAAGGAACACACTGTGAGTGAGAGGTGTGTGGTGCTGGAAGAAACACACTGAGTGAGAGGTGAGTGGTGCTGGAAGTAGCAGACTGAGTGAGAGGTGTGTGGCGCTGGAAGAAACACACTAAGTACGAGGTGTGTGGTGCTGGAAGAAACACACTAAGTACGAGGAGTGTGGTGCTGGAAGAAACACACTGAGTGAAAGGTGTGTGGTGCACGAAGAAACACACTGAGTGAGAGGTGTGTGGTGCTGGAAGAAACACACTGAGTGAGAGGTGTGTGGTGCTGGAAGAAACACACTGAGTGAGAGGTGTGTGGTGCGGGAAGAAATGCTCTTTGAGTGAGAGGTGTGTGGTGCTGGAAGAAACACACTGTGAGTGAGAGGTGTGTGGTGCTGGAAGAGGCACACTGAGTGAGAGGCGTGTGGTGCTGGAAGAAACACTGTGAGTGAGAGGTGTGTGGGGCTGGAAGAACCACTGTGAATGAGAGGTGTGTGGTGCAAAGAAACACACTGTGAGTAAGAGGTGTGTGGTGCTGGAAAAACCACACTGTGAGAGTTGTGTGGTGCTGGAACAAACACACTGTGAGTGAGATGTGTGGTGCTGGAAGAAACACACTGAGTGAGAGGTGTGTGGTGCTGAAAGAAACACTGTGAGTGAGAGGTGTGTGGTGCTGGGAGATACACACTGTGAGTGAGAGGTGTGTGATGCTGGAGATGCACACTGTATGTGAGAGGTGTGTGGTGCTGGAGGTGCACACTGTGAGTGAGAGGTGTGTGGTGCTGGAGATGCACACTGTGAGTGAGAGGTGTGTGGTGCTAGAAGAAACACACTGAGTGAGAGGGGTGTGGTGCTGGAAGAGGCACTCTGTGGGTGAGAGGTGTGTAGTGCTGGAAGAAACACACTGTGAGTGAGAGGTGCCTGGTGCTGGAAGAAACACACTGTGAATGAGAGGTGTGTGTTGCTGGGAGATGCACACTGAGTGAGAGGTGTGTGGTGCTGGAAGAAATACTCTTTGAGTGAGAGGTGTGTGGTCCTTGACGTCTAGTCATGTCAGTAAGGGAATGTTTGGTCCTTGACCTCTAGTCATGTCAATGAGGGAATGTTTGATCCTTGGCGTCTAGTCGTGTCAGTGAGGAAATGTTTGATACTTGACGTCTAGTCATGTCAGTGAGGGTATGTTTGATCATTGACTCTAGTCGTGTCAGTGAGGGAATGTTTGATCCTTGACGTCTAGTTGTGTCAGTGAGGGAATGTTTGATCCTTGACCTCTAGTCATGTCAGTGAGGGAATGTTTGATCCTTGGCGTCTAGTCGTGTCAGTGAGGAAATGTTTGATACTTGACGTCTAGTCATGTCAGTGAGGGTATGTTTGATCATTGACTCTAGTCGTGTCAGTGAGGGAATGTTTGATCCTTGACGTCTAGTTGTGTCAGTGAGCGGAATGTTTGATCCTTGACGTCTAGTTGTGTCAGTGAGGGAATGTTTGATCCTTGACATCTAGTCGTGTCAGTGAGCGGAATGTTTGATCCTTGACGTCTAGTCGTGTCAGTGAGCGGAATGTTTGATCCTTGACGTCTAGTCGTGTCAGTGAGGGAATATTTCATCCTTGACGTCTAGTCGTGTCAGTGAGGGAATGTTTAATCCTTGACGTCTAGTCGTGTCAGTGAGCGGAATGTTTGATCCTTGACGTCTAGTTGTGTCAGTGAGCGGAATGTTTGATCCTTGACGTCTAGTTGTGTCAGTGAGGGAATGTTTGATCCTTGAGATCTAGTCGTGTCAGTGAGCGGAATGTTTGATCCTTGACGTCTAGTCGTGTCAGTGAGGGAATGTTTGATCCTTGACCTCTAGTCATGTCAGTGAGGGAATGTTTGATCCTTGGCGTCTAGTCGTGTCAGTGAGGAAATGTTTGATACTTGACGTCTAGTCATGTCAGTGAGGGTATGTTTGATCATTGACTCTAGTCGTGTCAGTGAGGGAATGTTTGATCCTTGACGTCTAGTTGTGTCAGTGAGCGGAATGTTTGATCCTTGACGTCTAGTTGTGTCAGTGAGGGAATGTTTGATCCTTGACCTCTAGTCATGTCAGTGAGGGAATGTTTGATCCTTGAGATCTAGTCGTGTCAGTGTGCGGAATGTTTGATCCTTGACGTCTAGTCGTGTCAGTGAGCGGAATGATTGATCCTTGACATCTAGTTGTGTCAGTGAGGGAATGTTTGATCCTTGACGTCTAGTCATGTCAGTGAGGGAATGTTTAATCCTTGACGTCTAGTCGTGTCAGAGAGGGGATGTTTAATCCTTGACGTCTAGTCGTGTCAGTAAGCGGAATATTTGATCCTTGACGTCTAGTCGTGTCAGTGAGGGAATGTTTGATCCTTGACGTCTAGTCATGTCAGTGAGCGGAATGTTTGAACCTTGACTCTATTCGTGTCAGTGAGGGAATGTTTGATCCTTGACATCTAGTCATGTCATTGAGCGGAATGTTTCATCCTTGACTTCTAGTGGTGTCAGTGAGGGAATGTTTGATCCTTGACATCTAGTCGTGTCAGTGAGGGAATGTTTGATCCTTGACCTCTAGTCATGTCAGTGAGGGAATGTTTGATCTTTGAGCTCTAGTCGTGTCAGTGAGCGGAATGTTTGATCCTTGATGTCTAGTCGTGTCAGTGAGCGGAATGTTTGATCCTTGACATCTAGTCGTGTCAGTGAGGGAATGTTTGATCCTTGACGTCTAGTCGTGTCAGTGAGGGAATGTTTGATCCTTGACGTCTAGTCGTGTCAGTGAGGGAATGTTTCATCCTTGAAGTCTAGTCGTGTCAGTGAGGGAATGTTTGATCCTAGACCTCTAGTCATGTCAGTGAGGGAATGTTTCATCCTTGACGTCTAGTTGTGTCAGTGAGGGAATGTTTGATCCTTGACGTGTAGTCATGTCAGTGAGGGAATGTTTGATCCTTGATGTCTAGTTGTGTCAGAGAGGGAATGTTTGATCCTTGACGTCTAGTCGTGTCAGTGAGGGAATGTTTGATCCTTGACGTCTAGTCGTGTCAGTGAGGGAATGTTTGATCCTTGACTCTAGTCGTGTCAGTGAGGGAATGTTTGATCCTTGACTCTAGTCGTGTCAGTGAGGGAATGTTTGATCCTTGACTCTAGTCGTGTCAGTGAGGGAATGTTTGATCCTTGACGTCTAGTCGTGTCAGTGAGGGAATGTTTGATCCTTGACTCTAGTCGTGTCAGTGAGGGAATGTTTGATCCTTGACGTCTAGTCGTGTCAGTGAGGGAATGCTGACCCAAATTCTCTACTGGTGCTGTTCTCAGAGTGAGGTCAGGTTTTCAGATGTTTTGCACAGTGGGTTCCACATTAAACCTAAAACCATTGTAAATGGAGAGTTTACCCTCATTCCTGGTGATCCCTGAGGCCCTGGTAATCCTGGTCCACCACTGCTTCCCCTTTTTCCTGACAGTCCAGCTGGGCCAATGTCACCGTCTTCTCCTTGCTCCCCCTAAAAAAAGAAAACAATGTTACACACATGGAGTGTGAGTTTTACTGCTGGTGAAATGAAGTAACAACTCCCTCTTCTCTTGCATCAGCCTTAGGATGTAAGCGACAGCCCCTCACCCAAAAACTCGTTCTCTCAGTTGCTGCCCTCTTCCCGACCGTTAGCCTCTCTCACTCTCACTCAGATCCCTCGCCTTCCCAGTCACTCTCATCCCCATCTCACTCACCCTCAGGACTGTCCTGTGATTGCCTGTTCCATACCTGTGTGTCTTAAACCTGTGCTGTGTGTCTCCATGCATGTGCCTCCACCTTCCCTTTGCATGTCAATGATGGACATGTGAAAAACTCACTCTGGGAACCTATAAAACAGGGTCAACTCCAGAGAGAGGCTCAGTCATGAGGCAGCACCAAGAGGAGATGAGTGACAGTCTGGATTAGTTAAGTGGTCAGAGAGTTAGATTTGGCGATTGAAGCATGTGCTGCAGAGCCGTTGACGGATCAAGTATGTTTCAGGGTATAACACTGGAAAGATAGCTCTGAAGGTCAATGCATTTGCTGGAGGGATCTGTGTGCATTCTCTGGATCATCATAAAATAGCTCAGACTGTTAATGTGACTGCTGCACAACAAGGCACACAGGTTTTTTATGTAAGAACTCAGTGGGTTCATGTTTGCGTTGCAGATATAAATGTGTTATTACCTTCAAGTTATAATCCTGGTAAAGATCTCAATTAGTGAAGCAGCCCTGTCAAGCTGCTCCATGTAATCCCTATTGTATACGTTTGAAACCTTGCAAGCTTACCTCAATTGTCAATTACTTTAAAACTGTTAATAGGGGTGCTAATGGGTAACAGTAAATGTACTATAAAGTGCCAACTCCTCTAGTTTGTATTGTGCGATCTACACGTGACTGGTATAAGTGTAATCACACACACAGACAGCCACCTACAGTTTCTGCAAAGCATGCACAGACCTACAAATCTTAAATAGACCTGCATCGTGAGAAAGTCAAAACCCCTTGAAAATCTCCGTTTGTCCCCTAGTGACTTCTGAAGCTACATTGCTGTAAGTTTCTATGTTTCTGCTGACGGCCCGCAGTGCATGGTGGCCTTGTTTGGTGTTTTATTTCTGTTGCATCTGACCTGCGATTGTTTTCCGTCAGGACATAAATGAGATTGTCCATGAGGCATATGTGAACATTGTGCTGGAGAAGAGCCCTTGTGCTTCCGCTGTCTTCATGCTCCTACACATGTATAATCCTTTGCCCCCCTCTCTGCGTCCTTGTACATGTAAAACTCTGTGCCTCCCCTGTCTCTGCGTCCTTGTACTTGTATAACTCTGTGCCTCCAGTTTCTGCGTGTCCTTGTACATGTAAAACTCTGTGCCTCCGCTATATCTGTGTCCTTGTACATGTATAACCCTGTGCCTCCACTTTCTGCGTGTCCTTGTACATGTAAAACTCTGTGCCTCTGCTCTCTCTGTGCCCTTGTACATGTATAACCCTGTGCCTCCACTTTCTGCATGTCCTTGTACATGTAAAACTCTGTGCCTCCGCTCTCTCTGTGTCCTTGTACAGGTATATCTCTGTGCCTCCACTTTCTGCGTGTCCTTGTACATGTACAACTCTGTGCCTCCGCTCTCTGTGTCCTTGTACATGTATAACTCTGTGCCTCCACTTTCTGCGTGTCCTTGTACATGTAAAACTCTGTGCCTTCCCTCTCTGTGTGTCCTTGTACATGTATAACTCTGTGCCTCTGCTCTCTGCGTGTCCTTGCACATGTATACCTCTGGTCTCTGCGAGTCCTTGTACATGTATACCTCTGTACCTCCACTCTCTGCGTGTCCTTGAACATGTATACCTCTTGTCTCTGCGTGTCCTTGTACATGTATACCTCCACTCTCTGCGTGTCCTTGTATATGTATAACAAAATGGTTACTTAACATTAGGGGTAGTTTTGCAGCTTGAAGAGTTTTCTGGATTCACATGATGTGCATCATTCCGCCATCTACTGGCTGGGTCCGGAATAGTCTTTGTTTTATTGTTTTTTTTTGTATTTTGTTATTTGTTTTGGGCGTTGTCGACCACCATTTGGTGCCAGGTACGTCCCCTGTGTGACGTCAGACAGTGAGTGCCCTGGAGGTTGTTGTGCGTGGTAGCCATCTTCGGATTCTTTTTTTTTTTCTGTGCTTTAGTCTCTAGTCATTTAGATGGTCCTTTAGTGAATTGTTAGAAGGAAAATGCGACTTACCCAGTATGCATCTGAACTTGGCATGTAGAGCTGTAGATTCACATGCTTTGCATAGTCTGCCATCTAGTGTTGGGTCCGGATGTTTGCACTTTGTTTTTCTTCGAAGAAGTCTTTTCCAGTCACGAGGTAGGTGACTCCTCCTTTCGGTGATAGTGCGCATGGGCATCGACTCCATTGTTAGATTGTTTTCCCGCAGAGGGTGATAATGGAGTTAATAAGAGTAGTAGAATGGAGATGTCCATGAATGCATGTATCTAAGTAAGATATCAGTGCTACAGGTATAGGTACCAGGGGAGGCGGGAGGGCGCATGTAAATCTATAGCAGTGATCTCCCAAAGCGGTGGCTAACCTGTAGCTGTTGCAGTGGTTTGAAATAGTGTACGTAAAACTGTTTGGCCCACATTAGCTTGCTGTCTTGCTAAGACATCTACACAATAGTGTTTTGTGAATGTGTGAGGTGTAGACCAAGTTGCAGCTTTACAGATGTCAAATATGGAGATATTTCCTAAGAAGGCCATAGAAGCCCCTAGTTTGCGAGTGGAGTGCGCTCTAGGGGGAATTGTCAATGTTCGTTTTGCTTTTGCATAGCATGTCTGAATGCATTTGACTATCCACCGTGCAATACCTGATTTTGAGATGGGATTGCCTTTATGAGGTGGAGCAAAAGCTACAAAGAGTTGTTTTGTTTTACGGAAAGGTTTTGTCCTGTCTATGTAATAGAGTAATGCTCTTTTAACATCTAAGGTGTGTAGAGCACGTTCTGCCACAGAATCTGGTTGAGGGAAGAACACAGGCAACTCAACAGATTGGTTGATATGGAAGGCAGAAATTACTTTGTGTAAAAATTTTGGATCAGTCCGAAGAACCACTTTGTTTTGGTGTACTTGTAAAAATGGTTCTTCTACTGTTACTGCCTGAAGCTCACCTACTCTCCTCAGTGATGTAATAGCTATGAGGAAAGCAACTTTCCAAGTGAGAAATTGCAGCTCACATCTGTGCAATGGTTCAAAGGGTGAACCCTTGAGTCTGGTGAGGACAATACTGAGATTCCACACTGGGGCAGGTGGAAGTCTTGGGGGAATGACTCTTCTGAGTCCTTTTATAAATGCTTTAATAACAGGCACTCTGAAGGGAGACAGATGTTGTCTATTTTGAAGGTATGCAGCTATTGCAGCAAGAGGCAAGCGTATGGCTGTGGACGCTAAATTTGAACGCAGGAGATGCAGTAAGTAGCAGATAATAATTTGAACGGAAGCATCAAGCGGGTTGATTTGATTGTTATTACAGTATATCACAAACCGCTTCCATTTTGCTGCATAGCAAACCCTTGTAGTAGGACGTCTAGCCTCTTTGATAATGTTCATGCAGTCTTGCGGAAGGTTGAGGTAGCCAAACTCTAAGACTTCAGGTGCCAGATCGCAAGGTTGAGATGGCTGGGATCTGGATGTCTTATCTCTCCAGGGCTCCGCGTGAGGAGATTGGGTGTAAGATGTAGCTTTTGGTGAGGAACTACTGAGAACTCCAACAGGGTAGTGAACTAGGGTTGACGGGCCCAAGTGGGAGCTACTAGGATTAGTGTCATGGACGCCTGCCTGAGCCTCCGAACCACTCGTGGAATGAGTGGGAGAGGCGGAAAAGTGTAGGCAAATATCCCTGACCAATTCATCCATAGTGCATTGCCTTTGGACAATGGGTGTGGATACCTGGATGCAAAGCTTGGGCATTTTGCGTTTTGGTGTGTGGCGAACAAATCTATGTCTGGGAAGCCCCACATCTGAAAGAACGGGAGCAGAACTTGAGGGTGGAGTTCCCACTTGTGGATCTGTTGCCTCTGTCTGCTGAGCAGATCCGCAATTTGATTGTCTACTCCTGGAGGGTGTTCTGCGAGGAGATATATTTTGTGACGTATGGGCCACCTCCAGATGGTCCGTGCTAATTGAGACAGTTATAGAGGGTGTGTCCCCCCCCTGTTTCTGTATGTAATACATTGCTGTCATGTTGTCTGTGCGTATCAGGACAGTTTTGAGTACCAGGTGAATTTGAAAGGCTTTGAGTGCTAGAAATATGGCTAGAAGCTCTAAATGATTTATGTGAAGCTGCTTTTGCTGCAGACTCCACATGCCCTGAATTGTGTGAGTTTGGAGATGAGCTCCCCAACCAGTGAGCGATGCGTCTGCTGTTAGCACTGTCTGTGGAACCGGGTCTATGAAGGTCCGCCCTTTGGAAAGGTTTTGTGGATTCCACCACTGCAGAGAGCGATGAGTGCGGCCGTCCACCAACACTAGATCTGATAACTGACCCTGAGACTGGTTCCACTGACGTGCTAAGCATTCTTGAAGGGGACGCATTTGAAACCTTGCATGAGGGACTATTAGGATGGAAGATGCCATTATTCCTAGTAACTGCATGAACATCCGAGCTGGCAATGAGTGTTGAGGCTGGAACTGGGAAAGTAAAGTTTGAATGTTGAGGATTCTGGCCGGATTGGGATAGGCCAGAGCTTTATGTGTATCTGTAGTGGCCCCCAAGTATGCTTGTGTGTTGGAGGGTTGGAGATGGGACTTCGCCAGATTGACTGAGAATCCTAGGTCGTGGAGCAGCTGTACTGTTTTGTGAGTGTGTCGTAGACAGTTTGCTTGCGAGCTTGCTTTTATGAGCCAGTCGTCTATGTATGGGAAGACGTGAATGTGTTGCTTCGTAGATGAGCTGCGACTACTGCTGAGGTATTTGCGGTGAGCGGGGTGTATCGGGATGTGGAAGTAGGCGTCCTTTAAATCTAAGGTTGACAGAAAGTCGTCTTGCTGAAGTACTGGGAGTACTTGTTGGAGTGTTACCATAGGAAAGTGATCCGATTGGATGTATAGATTCAGGCCTCTGAGGTCTAGTATAGGTCTGAGAGAGCCATCTTTTTTGGGAATTAAGAAGTATAGGGAGTATACACCTGTTCCTTGTTATTGTAATGGGACTGGTTCTATAGCTCCTTTTTGTAATAGAGATAGAACTTCTTGTTTGAGGAGGTTGAGATGTTCTTGTGACATTGCGTGTGACCTTGGAGGAATGTTTGTGGGAGTGTCTGTAAGTTCGAGGCAGTAACCATATTGGATAATTTGTAGAACCCATCTGTCTGATGTGATTGTATTCCAGACGGGTAGAAATTGGGAGAGACGTCCCCCGACAGGAGTGGAATGATCGGGAGGTAGCGGAAGGAAGTCACTGTTTGGTGTTAGCAGGGGAAGTGCGTGTTGAGTTGCCTCTGCTTCTTCCCTTGCCGTTGTTCACTCTAAATCCTCCTCTAAAGTAACCTCATGATGAGGGTGAATGATTATTGCCCCTGTAAGAGGAGGGGGGATTCTCTGATGAAGTGTTTTTGGAGCCAACCCTGTAAAAGGAGCGACGAAAGGATCCCCGATTGGAAGAGAGTTGCAAAATGACCTCGGTGTCTTTTTTCATCTTCTCTAGAGAAGTGTCCACTGTAGGGCCGAATAGGTGTTCTTTATTAAAGAGTTGATTTAGAATTGAGGCTTGGACCTCAGGTTTGAACCCCGAAATTCTTAGCCAAGCATGTCTGCGTAGCAACACACTGGTGTTGACCACGCGTGCCGCTGTGTCCGCTGCGTCTAAGGCGCACCTAATAGAAGTATTGGTAATTAATTTACCCTCCTGAATTAGGTCATTAGCTTTGATTTTGTATTTGTCGGGTAAAAACTGCATTACTTTCTCTAGCTCATCATAATGACCTCTATCGTAGCGAGCTAAAAGAGCTTGTGCATTTGCAATTCGCCAGTGATTGGCTGCTTGCGATGCTACTCTTTTGCCGAAGGCATCAATTAATTTTGACTCCTTATCAGGAGGAGGGGCATCTCCTGTAGGTTGTTAATTTGCTCTTTTGCGAGTGTTGGAGACTACAAGGTAGTCTAATGGAAGTTGACCCCTGATGTAAGTGGGGTCAGTAGGTGCTGGCTTGTACTTTTTCTCAATTCTGGGTGTGATAATTCTTGCCCGCACAGGGTCTTTAAAAATGTCGTCAGTATGTTTTAGCATTCCCTTGAGCATAGGTATTGTTTGTGTTGATCTTTGAGAGGAACTTAAGGTCTCAAATTGAAAATCCTCTTCAAGAGCCTCTTTGTGTAATTGTCCTGTGGTGTATCTTCATCTCCATCTCCCTCATCTTGTATATCAGGTGATTGAGGTAGTGGAGAATTTGTGGGTGTGATGAGCAAATTTGGGTCAATGGGTCAAGGAGGTGTATTGGGAGGAGGAGAAGGGTTAGTACCCACATTCTTGCGTTTTAAAGGAATGTGGTAGTCCTCTTGTAAGCCCATTTTCCTTTTCTCTGGCAGTTTTACATGAATATGTCCAGTATCTGGATGGATAACCAGCTGTTTTTGTTTCGGATCCGTGTTTGCAGCCGGAACGTCGAAACGAGGCTCTTTGGATGGAACAGTCATTTTCCCTTTGGGCGTTGTACTTTTCAGCGTCGAAAGTTTCGGCTCCGAAGATTTACTCTTCGGTAGCGAGGGAACGGCCACAACGATGTGCTTCGATTTCGATGCCGAAGGTTTCGGTTCGACATCGACGTGGGGCTGACTCGATCCCGAGCGGAAAGGCTTTGACTTGTGTTTTGGTGCCGGGCCGGAGGGCGGGGCGTCCAAAACTTTTTCTCGGTGCCAACCTTGGCCAAAGGGCAGAGTAATGACCGGAGCGTTTTCTTCGACAAATGTTCGGGCAGGGGGTGTCTGCACTCACAGTACGCTGACCAGGTGTTACTTGTTCTTGTTTTTCCAGGTCAGAGTCGGCTTCGGACACGGAGATGTGTTCACCCTCTTCTTCGGCTCCTTGTGCTTAAAATTCTTCCTGGTCGGAATCTTCGCCGAAGATGTCCGGTGCGGAGCCGCTTTGTTGGTGCATTTCGTGACTTCGAGCCCGACGGCCACGGAGCGTCTTCTTGGACCGAAACGATCGGCACGCGTCGCAGTCTTATTCGTTGTGTTCCGGGGATAGATAGAAGATACACACTTCGAGCAAGTCGGTGCGCGGAAATTTAGCGCGACACCCGGGACAGAATTTGAATGGAGTCCGTTCCATCAACTGCTAGCGAGCCCGACGCGTGTAGGCCCAATGGCCCTTCACGAATCTTCCGATCGAAGAGTTTGACTAGAAACGATACGCAGAGAATTGGAAAAGCGATCGAGAAACAATACCGTCGAGGGTAGTGGATTGCGCGTCAAGGGGAACCCAAGAAACGGTGTCGAACCGGAGCGCCGCAATTCACATCCAAACCCGAAGGCGGAAAAAAACAATCTAACAATGGAGTCGATGCCCATGCGCACTATTGCCGAAAGGAGGAGTCACCTACCTCGTGACTGGAAAAGACTTCTTTGAAGAAAAACAAAGTGCAAACATCCGGACCCAACACTAGATGGCAGACTATGCAAAGCATGTGATCTACAGCTCACATGCCTCGAACATATGATTTCCCACCTGTTTGTATTCCTTCTAGGGGAGGCCGGGTGGGTCGCATTTGAATCCAGAAAACTCTTCCAGCTGCAAAACTACTCCTACTGGTAAGTAACCATTTCGTTTTGCAGCATGAATCCTTTTCTGGATTCACATGCTGTGCATCAGATTATGTAGTGGTTTCTCCCTTCTTGGGGAGGCTGTGGTAAGACGAAGACTTTGCGAACAGGTGTTCTTTTCCATTTTTCTCCCTACCATATCCATACGTTTGCTTTCTTTCTCTGGGGGTGGTCCACTGTTAGAGAGTGCATTTGCTCTTCTCCTGGCCGTGGTAACAATGATGGAGTCAGGCATTGTGTTACCCTGGATATACTTAGGGTCCTTGGAAGAGGGTTTGTACTTCTTTTCGACCCTTGGTGTTACCCCCTTGCTTGAGGCTGGCTCCTTAAAGGCTTATTTGCCTTGGTCCAGGATGCTTGGTAGCATTGGTAGGTATTGTGTCCCCGTTTTGGCTGGGGTTAGTGTTTCTTAAAGGAAGCATGTGTCTCTCTTTTCCTCTTCGAGGGGAACTCCGAAAGCGGCAGCTGCTCTTTTTACTAGGTCGTTGTAGAAGGCTATGTCATCTGGTGGGGATGCCTTCGAGGGATAACAGCATATCTCCTCCTCTGGGCTTTCAGTGTTGAGGTAATTCCAAGTGTCCTCGAAAATTTTCAGAGGCTTCCTCCTCTTCTGGTGCCTTGATGTCTTCCTCAAGATCTTCATCACCAGGTTCAGAGGTTGGAGGTGACTCGAGAATCTCTTCTTCCCCTTCAGCATCTTCCTCACCTTCGGCGTCGACAATGTCCGCTTCGGCGACAGGGGTCTTAGGAATTCGGAATTGAGTGAGGCGTAGAACTCCTTCTTTTTCTGGAGGAGCGTCGCCATTTCGGCTCTGAGTTGTTTCCTTGTCTTCTCGACTTCGAGTGGTCTCTCGGCGTCGGAGACTGGATATTTTCTTTTCTTGCTCGAGCTTGCCTCTGGTTTCAACGGCGTCTGGGTTCCCTTTGGGGGTTCGTGTTCGACCCTTGTTTTCGGCACCTTGTGCAATTTTCCCTCGTCGGCGTCCCTTGGTAGGGTTCCTTGGATCGCGGCTGGCCTTCATTCGCCTTTTTCTTCGGCATCGGGGCTGCCTTAGGCTGTGCCTCATTATCATGGCTCTTTGGTTCCGACGGATGTGTATGGTGTCTTACCTTATCCGTTTTCCTCTCTGTATCCTTCACCATCTTTTTGTGGGCGTGAGTTTTTTCGGAGTCTCCCTCTAGAATTTTGACGGCTGATCCTTCGTGCGTTGATTCTGCTGGAACTCCGTGGTCCTCTTCGTCACTGGAAAAACCTAGGTCCTTCATGGAAGGTTTTTTCAATGCCTGGGACATCGTTGCGTAGTGGGCCTCTCTCTGCTTTCGGCATGTCCTGAGAGTTTTTGGCTAGAACACCGCGCAGGCCTCACAGTCTTTGTGGTCTTTGGCCAGGCAGAGGTTGCACACGTCATGTGGATCGCGTTGTGCGAATTTGTGGTGGCACTCGGGGCAGAATTTGAAAGGGGTATTTTCCATGGCCCCTACCTCACCATTTGTCGACCCTTGATGTCTTCGGTATTAGGGGTGTCGTTCTCGGAGTTAAACTTTGCTCTCCGGTTGCATTGTCGATGGTCGATGTTGGTTTTCCACTCGAAATCTCGACTTTATCTTCTTTCGGGAATTTTTCCTGAAAAAACTTTGGAGCGTCATGTCTTGCTTCCAGACCCATCGGCAGAAAAAAGAATGTGAAGATGGCTACCACGCACAACAACCTCCAGGGCACTGTCTGACGTCACACAGGGGACGTACCTGGCACCAAATGGAGGTCGACAAAACCCAAAATAAAAATAAAATAAAAGACTATTCGGGACCCAACCACTAGATGGCGGAATGATGCACAGCATGCGAATTCAGAAAAGGATTCACACTGCAAAACTCCATGCCTCTACTCTCTGTGTGTCCTTGCACATGTATAACTCCATTCCTCCTCTCTTTGTGTGTCCTTGTACATGTACAACTCTGTGCCTCCACTTTCTGAGTGTCCTTGTACATGTATAACTCTGTGCCTTCCCTCTCTGCGTGTCCTTGTACATGTATAACTCTGTGCCTCTGCTCTCTGCGTGTCCTTGCACATGTATAACTCCATTCCTCCTCTCTTTGTGTGTCCTTGTACATGTACAACTCTGTGCCTCCACTTTCTGAGTGTCCTTGTACATATATAACTGTATGCCTCCGCTCTCTGTGTGTCCTTGTACATATATACCTCTGGTCTCTGCGTGTCCTTGTACATGTATACCTCTGTACCTCCACTCTCTGCGTGTCCTTGTACATGTATACCTCTGGTCTCTGCGTGTCCTTGTACATGTATACCTCTGGTCTCTGCGTGTCCTTGCACATGTATAACTCTGTCCCTCTGCGTGTCCTTGTACATGCATACCTCTGTGCCTCCACTCTCTGTGTGTCCTTGTACATGTATACCTCTGTGCTTCTGTGTGCTCTTGCACATGTATAACTCTGTCCCTCTGCGTGTCCTTGTACATGCATACCTCTGTACCTCCACTCTCTGCGTGTCCTTGTACATGTATACCTCTGGTCTCTGCATGTCCTTGCACATGTATAACTCTGTCCCTCTGCGTGTCCTTGTACATGCATACCTCTGTGCCTCCACTCTCTGCGTGTCCTTGTACATGTATACCTCTGTGCTTCTGTGTGCTCTTGCACATGTATAACTCTGTCCCTCTGCGTGTCCTTGTACATGCATACCTCTGTACCTCCACTCTCTGCGTGTCCTTGTACATGTATACCTCTGGTCTCTGTGTGCTCTTGCACATGTATAACTCTGTCCCTCTGCGTGTCCTTGTACATGTATACCTCTGGTCTCTGCGTGTCCTTGTACATGTATACCTCTGTACCTCCACTCTCTGCGTGTCCTTGTACATGTATACCTCTGTGCTTCTGTGTGCTCTTGCACATGTATAACTCTGTCCCTCTGCGTGTCCTTGTACATGTATAACTCTGTCCCTCTGTGTGTCCTTTTACATGTATACCTCTGTGCTTCTGTGTGCTCTTGCACATGTATAACTCTGTCCCTCTGCCTTGTACATGCATACCTCTGTACCTCCACTCTCTGTGTGTCCTTGTACATGTATACCTCTGGTCTCTGCGTGTCCTTGTACATGTATACCTCTGTACCTCCACTCTCTGCGTGTCCTTGTACATGTATACCTCTGTGCTTCTGTGTGCTCTTGCACATGTATAACTCTGTCCCTCTGCGTGTCCTTGTACATGCATACCTCTGTACCTCCACTCTCTGCGTGTCCTTGTACATGTATACCTCTGTACCTCCACTCTCTGCGTGTCCTTGTACATGTATACCTCTGTGCTTCTGTGTGCTCTTGCACATGTATAACTCTGTCCCTCCACTCTCTGCGTGTCCTTGTACATGTATACCTCTGTGCTTCTGTGTGCTCTTGCACATGTATAACTCTGTCCCTCTGCGTGTCCTTGTACATGTATACCTCTGTCCCTCTGCGTGTCCTTGTACATGCATACCTCTGTGCCTCCACTCTCTGTGTGCTCTTGTACATGTATACCTCTGTCCCTCTGCGTGTCCTTGTACATGCATACCTCTGTGCCTCCACTCTCTGCGTGTCCTTGTACATGCATACCTCTGTGCCTCCACTCTCTGCGTGTCCTTGTACATGTATACCTCTGTCCCTCTGCGTGTCCTTGTACATGCATACCTCTGTACCTCCACTCTCTGTGTGTCCTTGTACATGTATACCTCTGGTCTCTGCGTGTCCTTGTACATGTATACCTCTGTACCTCCACTCTCTGCGTGTCCTTGTACATGCATACCTCTGTGCCTCCACTCTCTGCGTGTCCTTGTACATGTATACCTCTGTCCCTCTGCGTGTCCTTGTACATGCATACCTCTGTACCTCCACTCTCTGCGTGTCCTTGTACATGCATACCTCTGGTCTCTGCGTGTCCTTGTACATGCATACCTCTGTGCCTCCACTCTCTGCGTGTCCTTGTACATGTATACCTCTGTCCCTCTGCGTGTCCTTGTACATGCATACCTCTGTGCCTCCACTCTCTGCGTGCTCTTGTACATGTATAAAAGCCCCTTCATCTCTCTGAATGTCTCTGTGTTAAGAGTACCTCTGCTTCTGTTTGCCGTGTGTGTGTCTAAATGTGTTCCTGCCCATGCCTCTCTGCCCCAGCTCTCCATCACTCTCTCACCTCCCCCCTCTTCATCTCCTCATTCTCTCTCCGTCTCTCCCCTTCCTTCCCTCTACCTCTTCTGCCTCACCATCAGCCCTTCCATTTGCCTCACTCTCCCAGCCTCTTGCTTTCCAATGTGATAAACATGTTACTTCACATCTCACCTGCAGTCCAACTGCACCATCCGCCCCGGGCGTCCCATCTGCCCCTGGGGGCCCCTCCAAGCCTTGTCTGCCCACGACCCCTTTAGGACCCAGTGGCCCGACCAGGCCCTAAAAACCAAAGAAAAGGCTAGAATGAGAACCAGCGTATCAGCAACGCGAGGCAGGAGTTGGGGCGCCTGATTTCAATACTTACTGGCATTCCCGGTGCCCCCACCTCACCACTCGGTCCCAGCTTCCCTCTGGGGCCCTGGAAGAGAGAGAGAAAAGAAGAGCTAAGATGCCTTCCTTGCTGAGAGATGTGCCACCAAAGGGGGTCTCTAGGGCACTAATGGGGGTGAGCAGGAGCTGGCACCCTTTAGGAATGGGGGTGCCCAGCTTCCGTGCCACCAAAGGGTGTCTCCTGGGCACTCATGGGGTGGAGCAGAAGCTGGGGTGCTGCCCAGGTTCCATGCCACCAAGGGGGTCTCCAGGGCACTCATGGGGGAGTGAGCAGAAGCTGGGGTGCTGCCCAGGTTCCGTGCCACCAAGGGGGTCTCCAGGGCACTCATGGGGGGAGTGAGCAGAAGCTGGGGTGCTGCCCAGGTTCCGTGTCACCAAAGGGGGTCTCCAGGGCATTCATGAGGGGAGCAGAGGCAGCTAGTGACTGCTAATGACCGCTAGTGGCCGCTTGTAACCGCTAGTGACTGCTGGTGACCGCCAGTAACTGGTAGTGACCGCTAGTGACTGCTAGTGACCATCAGTGACCGCTAGTGACTGCTAGTGACCGCTAGTTTACTGCTAGTGACTGCTAGTGACCGCTAGTGACTGCTAGTGACCGCTAGTAACTGCCAGGCATCACAGCCTGTTCCTGAAGCCCAGGACCAGTTAAGGGTGAACTTAGTCACTTTTGCTTGTGAAGGAAACAGATGGAAGAACATGTTACTTTTCTTCAATGACGATCTCTCTGGTGGACACACTCTCCACCTGCTGATTCCTCACCTCATGAATCCCCTCCTGGTGCTAGACTGGATCTGGAAAAGCTGCAATACCTCTTCCCTGCTGACGGTGGCGCCATGGCTCCAAGTAAGCTCAGGCAACTACGGGGCTCTGATGTCACCTATCCGAGATGGCGCCGGCCGGGGCCTCATGTCTGTTTTCGACCTTTTTCGGCCTCAGAGGCAAAGATTTGCCCAATGGATTCAAACTCATGGAGTGCCCCAAACCCCCCCGGTATCGCACAGTCAGCAAAGTAACTAGGCCCAGGCAACATTTGGGTAATGCCAGTTTAATTAGCATCATTTGGTAATTTTGTATTCTTGCTACACCAAATTACTAGAGTTAAGCTATATGCTAATTACACACCGTTCGTGGTAAGAATTTATAGCCAAAGTGCCATTCACTGTTAAAATGTACTGCAAACGCGCAGGAACAACACAGACAACAGAATGCGAGTGGTTGTTGTTTGCGGTGAGTTTTTTGCACTTTTTGTGTGAAATGCGTCCTCTCGTCTAAAGTGGACATGGGCACAGCTAGACCAGGCCGGCAGAGGACTCTCGCCCCATGATCCGGCAAGCAGGGGGTTAAACTGGTGCACAGCAGCGCACACCCTGATAGGAACGTGAGGTGCACGACTGCCCCCAAGGAGGCAAGATCACTTCTGATGTCAAGAGCAGACCCTCCCCTGAGAGTGGCCCTGCCAGGGCACAGGGCCCCCTCCCTCCCTCCTTGGCGTGTGCGTGCAGCGCCCAGCTCCAGCCCAGCTTACCTCGGCGCCCTTCGATCCCTTGAGTCCTGGCAGGCCTCGGGGTCCAGAGTGTCCCTGAGAAAGAGAACATGGTGTGAGTTAATAATTGTGCACTGTTGTGATGGGTGCCAGGACCACACCTGTACCACAGCCAGAGCTCCTCCCCTGACCACGGGCCCCCCACTACTGAGGTAGGGTTGATATTATGCCCTCTAGAACAGGAGAGGGCAGGACATCTGGAGCAGTCAGGCAGCTCAGGGCAGTTATTGGAAGTCAAGGGCAGTTACTGGAAGTCCAGGGCAGTTACTAGAAATCAAGGGCAGTTATTGGAAGTCAAGGGCAGTCATTGGAAGTCAAGGGCAGTTAATGCAAGTCAAGGGCAGTTACTGGAAGTCCAGGGCAGTTACTAGAAATCAAGGGCAGTTATTGGAAGTCAAGGGCAGTCATTGGAAGTCAAGGGCAGTTAATGCAAGTCAAGGGCAGTTACTGGAAGTCAAGGGCAGTAGGCAATCAGATTCAGTAGAAGAACACAGGGCGTCCAGCAGTGCTAGAATCACTCAAAGAGAGCTAGGGGCTTCAGGGAACAGTCACTGGAGAGGGAGGGCTTCAGGGAACAGTCACTGGAGAGGGAGGGGCTACAGGGAACAGTCACTTGAGAGGGGGGCTTCAGGGAACAGTCACTGGAGAGGGGGCTTCAGGGAACAGTCACTGGAGAGGGGGGCTTCAAGGAACAGTCACTGGAGAGGGAGGGGCTTCAGGAAACAGTCACTGGATAGGGAGGGGCTACAGGGAACAGTCACTGGAGAGGGAGGGGCTTCAGGAAACAGTCACTGGATAGGGAGGAGCATCAGGGAGGAGTCACTGGAGAAAAAGGGGTTTCAGGGAGGAGTCACTGGAGGATGAGGGGCTTCAGGGAGGAGTCACTGGAGAGGGAGGGTCTTCAGGGAGCTGTCACTGAGAGGGAGGAGCTTCAGGGAGGAGTCACTGGAGAGGGAGGAGCATCAGGGAGGAGTCACTGGAGAGGGAGGGGCTTCAGGGAGGAGTCACTGAGAGGGAGGGGCTTCAGGGAGGAGTCACTGGAGAGGGAGGAGCATCAGGGAGGAGTCACTGGAGAGGGAGGGGCTTCAGGGAGGAGTCACTGGAGAGGGAGGGGCTTCAGGGAGGAGTCACTTGAGAGGGAGGAGCTTCAGGGAGGAGTCACTGGAAAGGGAGGGGCTTCAGAAGGAGCTCAATGAAAGGGGAGAATGCAGTAATGAATAGAGGTTGGATTTTGAAATGGAATCACTGTGGTGATGCAGGTCACTCGTTAGGGCGAATTCTGCCACAACTGTGCAAAATTAGCTCCTAGTGAGGCCTACACCTTTTACTAAGCCAGCCTCGTCTAACCCTTAGTAGAGCTGAGACGGAAGGCTATTTCAGAAAATGTGTATTAAGGGTTTGTAGTTATCAGCACAATCCTTAATCAAGAAACACTTGTGAGGCGTCCAGACCAATTTGGGTAAATCAAAAAGCCTTTCATGAATAAAATATGGAAAACAACGAAAATGGAATGAGACTGCAATGTTACAGGGTTTTAAAGTGACAGTCCCATTCCACATGGCTTCTCCATGCTGCATGGACAGCCAATGAAAGCTCCTGGGCAGTACTCACAATTGGCCACTGGAGGTTTCTGCCCTCTACAGTCACACAGCAGGACTCCCAGCTCCAGGCCAGAGGGGCTGGATGAGAGTCGGTCACCTTGTGCAGACAGGTATAGTTCTAAACTTCACGGAGTTCATGTGGTGATGGCATGGGTTTGTGTTTCCACGGCAGATAGACGGCCTCATTTATGTGTTGGCGTTATATATGCTCCGTCTCAATGGCGACAGAGTATACCTACTACTAATATGAAGGTCTGCCTGTCCGATTTAAATGCGGGCGGACCTTCAGTTTGACTACGGCGGTGACTCCTATGTCATCGCCATAGCCAAACCTCTCCGTCGTCCTGACGGAGTGACGGCCGTCGGAGAACTGGCTACATGTTTGCCCACCTAATCAGGATGGGCGGACATGTAGCCATTTTTGTTACTGTATGTCACCGCGAGGCAAACCCTCGGTGAGGGCCAGTAAAAACCAAATAATGCCCCTGCCATGCGAAATGACTCCCATGGCGAGGGGAGAATGACTTTTTTTATTTTAAAAAAGAAAATCCCGTTTTGGGATTTTCTTTTTGAAGAAAAAAAAAGGATTACTCTTTGGTGCAGGGTTGCGTCATGCTGATGCCGCTCTGCCCCAAACAGCGGATTGTTCCTGCTAATGCTTTATCAATGACCATCAGCTTGGCAGTCATTTATAAATTCGGCGGTCGGGACCTCCACCAGAGGTATTTACTCCATCGCCCTGGCGGAACAATGGCATGACCACCGACACATAAGACGAGCCCAGAGACTCTCTGGACTTCCAAAGTGAGCCTCAGTCAGTCTAGGGTAACACTCTCTTTCTCTGTTTCAGTTTTTTTGTTTTCAACCATCTTTATTAAGCGTTTTTTCCAACAGTTTAACAGCTTTGCATGAGGACTCATGATGTTTACAATCGCTTAGTTGGATCGTGGTTAGTTGGTAGCATGCAACCAGCCCAATGCACAGTTACTTAACCATAAGAACAATAGTCAAACTGCGAGCCTAGTCCTATACAGTTCTTGCGGTCATTGCAGCTATGGTTTGGCAATGCCTGTTAACTAGCTGGTGGAGGGGGACATAAGTGTGGGCCTGTCCTGGGCATGTGGGTGTTTTTGCTTGGGGGCAGCGTGGGGGTCTTTCTGTCCAAATGGGGGGTTGGAGAGATTTGTACGGTGCCAAGTCAAGTGAAGCTAAGAGTAGATCATCCCATGCGGTTGCGATGGGGCACTTCCTCAGTACTCATATCTTCTCGGCGCACTGCGGCAGGTTCTGCTCCGCCACCGTGCGACCCTCGGCAGCATCGCAGCCTTCCAATGCATTGCAATCACTCGCCGGCCAATCAGCAGAGCCAGATCGATAAAACGGTTATTTGCACCCACTGTCCTGCGGCACATGTAGGGACCCAGGAGGGAGGCTGCTATGCAGTCAAGATCCTGCCGGTCTGTGGCATGCTCAAGGGCTGGACAGACCTCAGTCAGAAGCGCCGGGCACTGGGGCAGTCTGGCGATGCAGTAGGATACAAGCTGTGTATGTATCCTGGCTGGTGTAAGGTATGCTCTATGCAGTATGTTATGCTGTATGTATTGGCATCGTGCATTGCGGGAGACCTTCCGTGGGTACGCTTGCCCATTCTCTGTGGGTCAGTGGACAACCTATCATGCGCCATGTTGGTCGGAGGGATGCAAGTAGATCTAGTGTTCTCTGTGAGTTGTCTCTGGTGAGTCAGGAGATGAGTCGCCGCCCTGCACCCATGATGTCGGCCCCTGTGTCAGGGTGTGGGGAGCAGGCTCTGAAGCAGTGACGCCCCACAGCCGCTCCAGTGCCACAAGGAGGCTCCTGTGTATTAGGACCTGGCCCACCACAAGTCCAGTCTGTTCCGTCAATAGGTCGAATGGGATAGCGACCCCATCATGTAATAAGTCACCCAGGGTTCTCACTCCGAGGAATTCCCAGAGTTCCTCACCTTCATGCCATGGCCCAGGCCCAATCTAAAGGAACATATGGACCATGGGGGTAGTGGCCGAAGGTGATGTAGGAGACGAGACCCGCCACACTCTACGATGGTTCTCATATGCGACCCGGAGTAGGCCGTTGGGGGACGCTGGTAGTGCTGCGTTTGGGAGGATCAGCTCTCTCACGAGGCACAAGGCCCTGGCCTCCGTCTCTGTGCACACTTCTGTGATATTGTATCTGGATACCCAAGGGGCTGGCCATTGGAATCGTGCTACCAGATAACAGCGCTCGAAGACTGGTGCCTCCAGTCCTCCGTGATCTGTTGGAAGCTGCAGTTTGGTCAAAGCCACTCTGCGCCTCCTTTTATTTCATATGAGGGTCTCTAGCATTTTATTCAGTAGGTGGAATATGGTACGGGGGACAGTGGCATAACGCAGGCTCCACGGATCGGTGGGCCCCAAGCTCCAGGGGCCCCCTCAGCACAGTACCCTGGCCGGGGAGCATGACCGGCAGGTTGGTGAAATAGTATAAAAGCCTTGACAGCATATAATTTTGGGAAAGGCGACGCAACCTTGCACTGTGAGTTGGCGGGAGCACCAGAAGGCGATCCGGGGACGAATGCGACAATCCTTGGTGTTAATATCGAAGTCCGCGCCTTCCTCTGGAGAACCTTCTCTCTGCACACCAGCTGTCAGTGATGGGAGGGTGGCAGCAAGGAAGCTTCGCCAAGCCCAGTGCCAGGCTAGTTACAATTGGTCAACTGGTCAGCTTCGGAAGAGGAGTCTTTTGAGTGCACTGTTGTGCCCCAGGGGCCTTCTAGGAGATTGAATCATTTCATAGAACAAAACAGACACTGCTTGGTTGGGGCAGGCCACACTCCCACCCACTGTTCAGTGGTTTCTGTTCCCTTCCAAGTCCTGCCCCATGCATGCTTGTGGGCCTGTCTATCTTCCCCCTGGTTTCCAGCTGTGTTCTGCACCTACAAGCCTGGCCTTGGTGGCCAACAGGCCATACACAACCTCCGCGTGTTGCCTTCTGGTCATGCGAGGGGGCTTGTGTAGCAGTCTTGAAGGTGACAGGCAGTAGGAGTAGGCCTGTGGCAACTCTAGTGCTTCGATCTGAAACATCATCAGATACGGCACCTAGCAGAGGTGGGGGGGACATCCCAGCAGTTCTACTACAGTCTGGGACTCACAAGTACAAAAGTTTTATTTGTTAAGGAACTCCAACGGAGGTCCACAAAATGCATCAATACAATAAAAGACACAATTTTAAATACAATACAACAAATATTTCCATTTTTTCCTAAAATACAACAATAGATTAAAAAGTGCGATAGAAGGGTGAATATGCTTTTATACAATACAAACTTTATCGATATCCCCCGTTAGACAATACAATCTAATAGCGAGATTTTAAGTATTTCCTAATAAATAGCCCAAAAAGTTTTAAAAATCGGAATATCCTATTACAGACCATTTCATTTGGTGGGGATAAAACAAATATTCTGGCCTCCTGGGCCGAATGAATATTAAATTTAATAAATGATGGTCTTAAAAACATACGCCTTGCCCTTTGTAATTCCGGACACACAAATAGGACATGATTAAGATCCTGGATTTGAGTATAACACAATTCGCAAATTCTCTCCTCTCTCGGGATTTTACCCCATATGCCAGTAACATCTCTTAAGGGCAACAGATTAATTCTCAGAAGGAGTATCAGTCTTCTAATCCCATGTGGATGATTCCAAATTAAATAAGGTCGTGGCCTTTTCCCCAAGGCACTACCACAAACCAACTCATTTTGGGACTTAGATTTACTTAGAGCAATATCTCTTGCCATACTAATCGAGCTTGCAGACTTCTTTATAAATAGCTTCAATGCAGACTTTGGCATAGATGAATTACTATTTAAACTGAGCCCAAATGTGTCATTTGCATAAGCAAATGATCTAAAAAATGCTGATTGATCCTTTAGCTTGTCAAAGATTTCCACTCTCAGGGCCGCCCTAAGGGAACCCTCATCTCCCCAAAGGAGAGCGCTCCCCCACCTCAGGACCGCTGACAAAGCTAAAATAAAAGAGGAGACTTAACCAAATTCCAAGCGTAAAACATGTGGGGCGGCCAGGGAATTTAGATTACAAATTTGGCGGAAGAACCGGCCTTCAGCCTTGTCAAAGGCGAGCCAGTGATTATTATCCAATACTTCTGCAGCATAAGTTAATGAGGGCGGAATTTTAACCTTAAATACTGACAGGACATGACTAAAATGACGACTCCCACAAATTTTATAAAATCTATTCAGAGCACCAACCTGGGAGGCAGCCTGACCAACACATAATTTAATGTGTTCTGAATCTCGCCAGGTTTTGTGCAAAAACCTTTCCCAGATTCAAGTATGAATCGACCAATTCTAGTTCTTCATGCCCTAACAACCACTTATACCCTTTCTTTATTCTATGACCTTTCTTGCGGAAGATTAAGATTTTGCTTTTGGAAATATTAATTTTCAGAAAATGATCCTCCGTATATTTGGTTAGGGCATCCAGTCGACGTTGCAAGCCAATGGGAGTTAAATCAAAAATTGCAACGTCGTCTGCATAAAGTAGGGAACCTATGGACAATGGACCAATTCTAGGGGCATCCCCCCTCACTGAATTTAGCGTGCCTGGAAGATCATATATATAAAAGGAAAACAGAAGAGGGGCCAACAGGCAGCCCTGCTTCAGCCCATTATCAGTCACGATCATGCAAGATAGACCTTGCCGGCCTCCCATCATCACTTGACACCAAGTGTCTGTATGTAATTCTATCAAGAGGCCCAGGAGATGGTGTGGCATTCCGAGATGATGAAGCTTTCTCCACAGCGTTTGACGATCCACTTTATCAAACGCCGTGGAGAAATCAATGAAAGCCGTATAGACTTGCATGCTTCGAGAGAAAGTATATTTCTCTACAATGGTCTGGGCAACCGCAATGTTGTCCAGGGTTCCATGGTTCTTTCTAAAGCCTGCCTGTTCAGGTGGTAAGATGTTCTGATCATTGGCCCATTGCTGCAGGTGACAGAGTATGCTTTTTGCAAATAATTTGCCCGAAGCGTCCAACAACGCGATCTGTCTAAAACTAGTAGGTTGACTCTTTGGGCCCTTTTTATACAAAGGAACTATAATGCTCCCCTTCCAGGAGGAGGGGATATTAATAGTTCGGAAGCAAAAATCAAACAAAGGTGCTAAAAAGCTCCCCAGGCCGCTGGCTCCTTTTTAATTAACACGATCGGAATTCCATCCGGCCCTTGTGCGCCGGAGGATCTGCTATTCTTTATGTAGCCCACTACTTCATCCCTTGAAGGAGGACCATATTCCAGAAGAGAAGACTCCTCTGTAGAGGGCGTCAGGAAAGGTACAGTACCATTATTTTTATATAATAGTGAGATATAGACCACCCACTTCCTTTCTGGGATTGGAATAGGCAGAGCCCTCTGTCTTGAATCGCAGTATTCTGCGATCAGGTGCCAGTATTTTTTTGAGTTTTTGGCTCTGGCGGCTTCCCTTAACCCGATCCATTTGGCTTCAAACTCCCTTCTCTTTTCTCTAAATTTATAACGATTTCTAGCTCGCTTAAGGCAATTGATTTCTTGTTGTTTACAAATGGAGAAATGTAAATGTTGTTTTCTGATTAAACGGTTAATTTCTTGATTTAATACTTTCAGCAGTGGCAAACCCTGGTTTGCAACTCGGGAGCCAATTGAGTCAGTACTTACATTTTTTATCTCCTTCATTTGTGCCTCGAAAAACTGTAAAATGTTTAAGGAATCAGAACCCTGCCATTCTACATAATTTTTCTTCACCATCACACCTACCTCGGTGGTATCTTTTGGAGTCCAAAAGGAGCGGCCATTAGCTTTATTAAAAACCACCGAGCCCTGGTCCAGGTTCCCTTGGTTCAATGCGGGTAAATTAAAGGCTATTGTCAAACCCAATACACTGTGGTCACTCCATATTGACGGAGATACCACTAAGTTTTCACAGGCCCCAAACATTTGGTAGGAAACAACCACGTAGTCCAATAGGCTTTGTGTATGATGGGAGTTGAAAGTAAAGTCTGCTATTTTATCAATCGGAACCCTACCATTTAAAATGACCAAGTCCATGCTTCTGATACTATCAAGCAAGAGAAGGCCCCGTTTGTCCGTTTTTATTTTATGTGGTAGCAGAGAATCTGGAATATGCCAAATTTCCTCTTTGTCTGTATTGGCATAAATCTCCAGTGCAGAGTTCGAAATTTTCGCATTCAGATCTCCCACTAATACAACCGAATGGCATTCTTCCAGGGTAGCTATCTCATGAATATATGAGAAAAATGTACTTAACAAATGGTCAAAGTTTCTCCCTGGAGGGATATATAGATTTGCCACCAGAAAGAAAATAAGGCTGCCAGATTCTCCCAAACATGTCAGCTTGAGGCAGATACAAAGATTTGATGGATGGCGGAAGACTTTCTGATTCCAGTTTATCGTATTGTTGAGCAAAATGGATACCCCCCCGCTAGCATGACCCTTTCGGAGTGCTTAGCATAACAAGAGAAAACAAAAAGCCAGCACAATCAAAATCTTTACACGACCAGGTTTCCTGTAAGCATATAATTGAGGGATTCAAGGATTTTAAAAAATTCAGTTTCTCATCTTTATGACCTAGACCGGCCATATTCCAGGACAGAAGTTACCCCCCCCTCCCCCTGGCTACCTCAATGAACCGCTTCTTTCTACCACCGGGCAGTTGGTATTCAAGGATTTTGCAACCCAACTCCACCGAGCCAAATCGTCATCTATGTCTGTGTCCTGATAGGTGCCTGCGGCATCTGACACCAAATTTATTGAGCGACCCCTTTTATCTAATGACACCTTAATATTTAGACCATTACCCGATGGGAACTCTGAGTCGGGGCCCAAAGCGTCTAACACCACAGGATTACCGGGCCTCTGTACTTTCGAGTACAGAAATATAGGGCACAAAGTGTGATATTCCTTAGAATCTAATACAGGCATTAGATCCAGCCCTCGTTTCAGAAAATGTTCGCAGTTTTGCAGGACCAGTTTGCCACAATCAGAGAGCTAAAATAGACCCTGGAATAAAAGAGGCTCTCATGCAGGTTAATCTTCACAAGCGAGATATCTCTACTTCCCACCAACTTTAGTGCCTCTATCTCAGAAAAGAGCTTAAGAATGAATCCTCTATTTACCGGACAGGATTCACCGTCAAATAGCCAGATAAAATCCACGATGGAAGAAGGGACATTCTGCACCACATTATCTTTCTTTACAGCGTCTCTTGAAGGGATCCAAAGAGGCACTCTATCGCCGAGACTGACAGCTCGTGCCTCCTCATTAGACTGAGTCGTTAGGTGCGACACTGTAGTAGTGATTGGGATATCTGACTTTCTATTATACAATGTTGTTGTCCCTGTGAGAGTTCTATTGGATCCCATCTGTGAGTTACCCAGTGCATGTGGCCCCACCATTAAGCTTGCATCCACTCTGGCCCCCAGTGCTCTAGGCCGTGTCAGAGGTATAGCAGCCCCACCTCCCTTTAAAATCCCCCTACTCAGGAGAGCGGACGGCTCACTGGTCTGGAGGGAATAAGGTACTTGTGGAGACTGCGACACTGGACTTGATGGAATATCTGCCGTTCCTGTCGCCCCGTACCCCCGTCTAATGTAAAATATACTATAGTCGGGTCTCTCGGAGCACCCTCCTCAACTGGCAATTTAAGACCTCCCTCCTCCATTGTAGTTTGGGGATCACTCTGACGATCGGGAATCAGTGGGAAATGTAATTTTGCCATTTTCCGTTTAGGGAATCGTCTTATCTTTTTATGATTCTTTTTCATATTATCCCCTTTAGGAATTATTGTGAGACCTCCTTTCTTCCTAGCCTTTGACCCCCTTTCCCCGATGAAGTAGGGGGTTGGCCCTGAGAGGTGGATGGGGATGGGGCCTCCCCTCCATCTCTCCCCTACCTTTTTGCCCCACATAGCTCCTGAATTTCTCATCTTTCTTATTATCCATACTGCCCCCCTTTTTTCCCTTGATGAACAAGGGGTAAGGTTTTAGTGTGACGTTTCCCAGAGGGGGGCCCACTATGGACTCTCCGAAGAGTGAGTTTAAACAAAGCTCTTCCTTGTCGAGATTACACAAAGGTTCAATGGGGGGTAATAGAAAAGGGGTATTCCTGCTTGAACAGACGCATCGCTCAGCTCTTGCCGGAGAACAGGAGAAAGAGTCCTAGCATCTGACTGTTCTCCCGTTTGCGTACATATCTTAGGCGAATGGTTAATGATGTCAGATTTTGTTACCTTTTGCACTTCGAGCAACATTACAGAGATCATTTTAAGCATATGGTCTGAACTCAATACAGATTTCTCCAGTAAAGACAAAATGGAACCTAGAATTCTTTCAATACGAACCAAATATTCAGAGGGCACATCACGCTTCTCATTTTCATTTCCCAGCTTCACTTGTGAACAAGGCAAAAAAACATCATGAACATCATGTGTATCGTGATCGGACTCCAAGGAAGTACCAATCAGGTGACTTGTGCTACAATATAAGAAAGGCAATGAGAGTCGTCTGGGGAAGAGCTTACTATTGGGGTATTCTTCTCCCTAAATCTACTCTTAGAATAGCCATCTTTATCAACTTGGTCATAAGGGACTTCCCAACCCCTTGATTGTACTTCAATATCGATGTCTGGGAGTGTAAAATCTTCCCTTTGATGGAGTTTTCCGCATGCGGTTGCCTTCTCATCCGTACCCAGTACACCCCCCCCCCCCCCGAGACCTTCCGGGGGCCTCTGGTACGCCCAGGTGCACAGTCAACACTTGATCTCTTGTCAGCGCCACCCTGTTCCGAAGAGACAACAGATACAGCCGCAGTCATACTATAAGGTTTTTCCCTATTCACAGTAATGTTTTGATGAATCTGCTCGGTAAAGAGATGTTCCGAGTCCAGTTTTGCATAAAAGTCAACGACTGATGCGGTGAATGAACCGGCAGTAAGGTGCTCTAAGTTTGATTGGTTTAGAGAGGTGTGCTGTTTACTCTGCTGGCTCTGTTGGGTAGAATGGCGGACGCGTGAACCGGGGCCCTATATTTATACATAGAGGTGGATCCGATAACTGCCTACTTGAGTCGTCCTCCAGTCCTAAATTTGTCTGGGTCGTGGCCCCTTCGCAGTACTTTGTCTGGCCCCCCATGAGGCCACAAGGATTCCTCTGTGCTTCCCCGAGGATAAATGAGGTGATGTTATTAGGATGGGCTTAAGGAGCAAGCCCTCTTGACCCAGTATTGCCTCCACAGGAGCAGACCGGGGAGTTTTACGGAAGAAGCCAGTAATGGCTGGTTGAGCTTTATAACAGAGATGCTGTAAATGTCTGGACCCGCTATACGATCTCCTTAATCCGCCTGTACGACTTAGAGACGAGGAAAGTACACGGCCCGAGCGTAATTTTTTAGCAGACATCACGCACCGGCACCGGCTTACTTAAATGTCAAAAGGGAGCAGACTCTCGCCTCCACTCGGGTTGCTTGCTGAAAAATAATCTCCAGCGGCAACTTCCTCTCTCCAATCAGCCTGCTAAGGATGAAGGCAGCAGTCCTCGCAACAGCTGGGAGGGGGCAAAGGTGAAGCAAAACAAAACAAAACGAAACGAGAGAGCCCAGAAACTTCAGGAATAACTGAATTGTGGGGCTTACAGTCAAACCTTCTTACCGTAAGAGTGGCGGTAAGGACCCAAAGATGAAAGCTCCAGGCAGGCAGGCAGGCACAGCGAGGAGACGAGTTCCAGACGCAGCAGACCGTTTCCAGAGCCTCCAGCCCGCTTCTGCAGGGTGGCCGACTCAAGCTCGCAGGTTAGACAGGCTGAAAGCAGCCACCCCAAATTCCCTGCACCCCCAGCGCCCTCCAGTTGGCAGACCCAGGCTCGCGAGGCAAACAGAATAGGGACTGCCTTCAGTGCCCTCAATCCGATCAAGGCTGCCCCACGCGCTCCGTTGGTCCGGGGCAGTTAGAAGCCGGTAACAGGGGCGGGAAGGAGCCAGTCCCGTAAGTTTGCGCCGCCCTGCAACACTTCGTTGATCCAGGGGCTGTTAGGGGCTGTTAGGGCTACCTGCCTGCCTGCCACTGCGGGTAGCGGGTAACGGGTGACAAAGACAAGACAGAACAGTCCCGGAGGTCAGAGGTCCGCGCCGTGCCGCGCTCCGAAGCCGCTCTTGCTTCGAGCGCGCAGGAAACTCCGGTCCGGATCCTCTAGATTCTCTGGACTCTCTCTGAGACAAGTCGCCGCAGAACGTATTCAAAGGCTAAAGTATGGAAAAGCAAGCTGACGGGGGAAAATGACAGTGACTTACACGTAGAGTCCTCCTGGCTGATTCTATAGCGCTGTTAGTGCTTGCTCACGTACCGCAGGTCCTGGGGTCTGGAGGTCCAAGGCTGTTCAATCCTCAGCCCTCACTCCCAGGGTGTTTGGCAGTGGGCACAGGGCAGTGTGGCGCAAAGAGCACGAGCACACTGTGGCGAGAGGAGCACAAAGTGCACAATAGCAGGAGCGGGAACAGGAGCAGGGCACGCTGGGGCTCCACAGGCTGCACCCAAACTAGTTGGGGCGCCTACGTGGATGCACCCCGGCACTACACTCTGAGTCCTCCAGTAGGGAGAACACGCTCCTATTCCCGCACACTCCCGCTTATGGCGCCCAACTCCCGGTGCTCCTGGCACTCCTCAAGCCCTGCCCCAGCTCCTGTGTGGGGGGACCCCCGCAGCAGACCACAAACCGCAAGCCGCAGCCTGAGCGACCAGCACAGTGATTTCCTTCGACAGGGCGGGCGGGAATCGCGACAGCATTTCTCAGTTGGCTCCCTCGCACCGCGCTCCGCTCCGCAAGCCTCAGCTGCTCGGAAAACCAGAACCGGACAATTACCTCTAAGCCTCGGTTGCTGAGCCTTCCTTGGGTAGGTGGCAGTGAGAAACCCCTAAAAATAGCCACGGTTTAATTAGTAATTGAGAGACGCGGCCACAGTTTGTGGTCTTCACTCCACAGTTAGGAGAAGATGGCGACTAGTGAGAGCAGGTGCAGCTCTGCTTCGAAAGAGGAAGAACTCCTGGAATGAATGACTGCCTTCACATGCGGTGAACAAAGCCACGGTGGTTTGGGTTCCTGATGGTTTGGGAGAAGGAAAAGCAGCCTCGAATACAGATTTCCAGTGTTCGGCAGATTACTGGTCTCAGAAACTATGTTGGTACCAACCACATAGGATGCTCAGATCCAGTAATACATTTTTGCTTACCCCTCTTAAAGTTCATATGGCCAGAAAAGGAGGCAGGTCTTTTTCTTTCCTCGCTCCAGCATCTTGGAATAAAATCCCTTTTCACTTGCGCACCTTGCCGGACCACAACGCCTTTCGTAAGGGATTGAAAACATGGCTATTTGACATCTGAGCTATTTCATCTATCAGAGCCGTTTGCGAGCGCCATGAGACTTCTAATGATGTGAGCGCAATACAAATGTCCCTTGATTTGATTTGATTAAAGGCCCCCCTGGGACTCACGGTGAACGCTCCGCTGAGTGAGTGCTCAGTTTGAAGCGTTGAAGCTGCCATGACAGTAGCAGTAAAACATGGGCTGCCTTTGTGTAGATATTCTACACTCATTCCCTCCCATGGAGTACCCTGCTGGCCTCTCCCAAACTATCTGGTGCTCAGATTTCTCAGGCTTCCATGAGAGAACAGAGGGCTGCAATGCCTCTGTCTTTGGGCCTCCCAGCTCCTGTGGACCTTGAAAACTTCCTGGTAGAGGTGACTACACGTCCCTCTCCTATCTCCTCTCTCCGGCTTCATGGCGACCCCTGGGGCTCATGAACGGGGCGCAGTCGCAGGGCCTGCTGGAGCAGCCTCTTGGAAAGGACAGGCCGGCTCCGCACGTGTGACTGCGAACCCAAACACAGCGACTCAACAGGCATTTACAAACAGGTACTCGTAGATGCCCTCCTTTGGGCAACTCCTCCTCCCCAGTTCAAGGTGATTAGGGCCCTCAGACTCTCCATGGACATTCCTGATCCTGCAGATCTGACCTTTCGAGTACTGCTCTGGGGCCACTAACTCTTCCACTACGACGGCGCGCCCGGCACAGGGATGCTGCAATGCAGTCCCTGCGACCCCTTCCCTGAGGCCCCTTCCCTGAGGCCTCCTGAAAGTTCTCACCAGTACCCCCAGGAGCCAGCAGCTCACCCTCAGGAGCCAGCAGCTTACCCCCAGGAGCCAGAAGCTTACCCTCAGGATCCACCACCAAACAAAGGGGCCCTAGGGCAGGCCCTGAGACCCCTTCCCTGAGACCCCTTCCCTGAGGCCTCCTGAGAGTTCTTACCAGTACCCCCAGGAGCCAGCAGCTCACCCTCAGGAGCCAGCAGCTTACCCCCAGGAGCCAGAAGCTTACCCTCAGGATCCACCACCAAAGAGGCCCTAGGGCAGGCCCTGAGACCCCTTCCCTGAGGCCTCCTGAGAGTTCTTACCAGTACCCCCAGGAACCAGCAGCTCACCCTCAGGAGCCAGCAGCTTACCCTCAGGAGCCAGCAGCTTACCCCCAGGAGCCAGAAGCTTACCCTCAGGATCCACCACCAAAGAGGCCCTAGGGCAGGCCCTGCACTTTTCTCTTGGCCACTATCTCTCCCCACAATGCCGCATGAGTAATCCCGGTGGTATGTGGAGTAGTAGGGCCCTTCCTGGGTCATGGGGAATCTCCCTTCTTGTGCCCTGGCTGCTGACAGTGACAGCACTGGCTCTTCTCATAGGGCCTCCAACCCCCCACGTGGCCATCCCCTCTTTCCACTGACCTGGGGGGTGCTCCCTCACCCTGATCTACACTTTGCCTTCCTCAGTGGTGATCAGTTTTTCTCTTCTGGGGGGCCTGGCCTTCTCTTATTGTGGCCACCTCCTGTGTCTTCCTACACACTCTGGTGCTGATGCAGTTGTCCGCCTCCCTCCCAGGCAGTATAGGCTACGTGGGATTGATGCCCACTGGATGCGGGTGCGACGCTGGTGAACCATTGTCCAAAACGGGCTCCTTCATGATCGAATTGAGACGCTCATCATAGTCTCTGCATCACTGCCTTTCACCCAGTCCTCTAGTGACATTATTGAGGAATCAACATAGTCTAGCTATCACTGCTGAGAATCCCTTGACGTCTGCTGATAATCCATTGGCATCTGCCAAGAATCCCTTGACGTCTGCTGAGAATCCTTTGACATCTGCTGAGAATCCCTTGATATCTGCTGAGAATCCCTTGACGTCTGCTAAGAATCCCTTGATATCTGCTGAGAATTTGTTGACATCTGCTGAGACTCTCCTGACGTCTGCCGTGAATCCCTTGACGTCTGCAGAGAATCCCTTGACGTCTGCTGAGAATCCCTTGACGTCTGCTGAGAATCCCTTGATATCTGCTGAGACTCCCTTGGCATCTGCCGAGAATCCCTTGGCGTCTGCCGAGAATCCCTTGGCGTCTGCCAAGAATCCCCTGACGTCTGCAGAGAATCCCTTGATGTCTGCCGAGAATCCCTTGGCGTCTGCCGAGAATCCCTTGGCGTCTGCCGAGAATCCCCTGACGTCTGCAGAGAATCCCTTGACGTCTGCAGAGAATTCCTTGATGTCTGCTGAGAATCCCTTGATGTCTGCTGAGAATCCCTTGATGTCTGCTGAGTATCCCTTGATGTCTGCTGAGAATCCCTTGACGTTTGCTGAGAATCCCTTGAAGTCTGCTGAGAATCCCTTGAAGTCTGCTGAGAATCCTTCGACGTCTGCTGAGAATCCCTTGAAGTCTGCTGAGAATCCCTTGAAGTCTGCTGAGAATCCCATGAAGTCTGCTGAGAATCCTTTGAAGTCACCCTATATCTTTAATGGGACTGCTCTGGAGCCAACCCAAACTTGCCCATCGAAATCCTCTTCATGTGGGTGTAGGGTTTGCATTTTACCTTGCCCGAGATAAGGACTGCATTCTTGCCCAAAATAGGCGATCTTCCCATGAGCACTGTAGGCCAGTGTTTCTCCTCGGCCTCAGTCATCTGGAGTGGGAGCTCAAGGGAAGAACCCGTTCTAGATGTTTTCTGCACCTCAAATATAGGCGCTATGTCCTCATGGTAATCAGGTGAGCCTCCCCCACACCCTGTGTGCCACCTACTGTGTATGTTGTTGCCACAGCCGCTTGCCTCGGAAGCTCGCTGAGCCTCCAAGTCCACATGTCTACGTCCAGCCTCATCCGTTAGGAGTCCCTTGCGTTCTTCAAGAGCAGGAGTTGATTTCTTCTTCTCAGCCTTCAGATCCACTCTTCAAGCACCAGCTCTTTCTCGTGAAGGTTGACGCAGGCCGCCTCTAGTTCTGTAGAAGCCAAGTCGTGAGCTGGTTCACTGCTCCCCACCTGTGACTCTTGCCTGCGATGGGGTACGGGTCTTGTCACCTCCTCAGGAGCTGCGGATCTCAGTCCTGTCCCCCGACACCCATGGTTTGATCTGCGCTCAGTGGCGTTTTCCTGTGTTCTGTATGTGGCGTTGAACTCACTTTTATTAGCCTTGCTGCTAATCTGGAAGGACCATCCTGGACACCAACATTGCATCTTTATTTTGGTCAAAACAGACAAGGTTGGCAGACCCTCTTCCATTCCAAAGAAAACAAGGGACAAAACTTTCAAGCAAAAAAATGTAAAAGAAGACAAAAATTCTCATCAATTAAAATCAAAAATCTTTTGGGGATTTAGTGGCGAATATCTAGTCGGGGCGTTCAGTTCCTGAGCCCAGGTTGCATGGTAGTCCTGGACCCGGGAAGGGACCCTAGTGCGGCCCTAGTGCTCAGTGGGGAACATTCAGCACCCGAATAAGGACTACAAACTCTCTTCAAGCTCTAAAGGAAACACAAGCACAGAGCAACCTGTGAGAGCGATAATCCCAGCAGAACCGAGCGGAGAAAAATGAGGGGCACAGCGAGAAAAAGTGCATTTTCTATATGTTCTGGATGGGGAGAGGGTTTCAAACGCGGCCGCTGGAAGACCTGGAGTTCAGGAAGTTCAGTTGGGGATCAGTGGAGGGGCACAGAGGCGGTAACACTGCGGAGAAGGGGCTGCTGCCTGATGGAGCACCCCTAGAAAGGACAGCTTGAGCTGCCCTGGGGGTCTGGCGTTTACCGCACATGGATGGGTTCTTCCATAAACCCCATCACTCAACCCTGAGATCCCACCGGAGAGAAAGACAAAGGCAGCAGTCGGCATACTTACCGGGGAGCCCTGCTGTCCTGCTGTTCCTCTGCTGCCCTCCAGACCTGCTTGTCCCTAAAGAAAAAGAGAGAAAATCAGAAACAAATGGGAGAATCCATGCAACTAGCTCAGAGTGGAGAGATGAGAAGAGGTCAGAGTGTGAAGGTGAGAAGAGGTCAGAGTGTAAAGGTGAGAAGAGGTCAGAGTGCAGAGGTGAGAAGAAGAGGTCAGAGTGTAGAGGTGAGAAGAGGTCAGAGTGCAGAGGTGAGAAGAGGTCAGAGTGCAGAGGTGAGAAGAAGAGGTCAGAGTGTAGAGGTGAGAAAGAGGTCAGAGTGCAGAGGTGAGAAGAAGAGGTCAGAGTGTAGAGGTGAGAAGAGTCAGAGTGCAGAGGTGAGATGAAGAGGTCAGAGTGTAGAGGTGAGAAGAAGGGGTCAGACTGTAGAGGTGAGAAGAGGTCAGAGTGTAGAGGTGAGAAAAAGAGGTCAGAGTGTAGAGGTGAGAAGAGGTCAGAGTGCAGAGGTGAGAAGAGGTCAGAGTGCAGAGGTGAGAAGAAGAGGTCAGAGTGTAGAGGTGAGAAGAGGTCAGAGTGCAGAGGTGAGAAGAAGAGGTCAGAGTGTAGAGGTGAGAAGAGTCAGAGTGCAGAGGTGAGATGAAGAGGTCAGAGTGTAGAGGTGAGAAGAAGGGGTCAGACTGTAGAGGTGAGAAGAGGTCAGAGTGTAGAGGTGAGAAGAAGGGGTCAGACTGTAGAGGTGAGAAGAGGTCAGAGTGTAGAGGTCAGAAGAAGGGGTCAGACTGTAGAGGTGAGAAGAGGTCAGAGTGTAGAGGTGAGAAGATGTCAGAGTGTAGAGGTGAGAAGAAGAGGTCAGAGTGCAGAGGTGAGAAGAGGTCAGAGTGTAGAGGTGAGAAGAGGTCAGAGTGTAGAGGTGAGGAGAAGAGAAGAGGTCAGAGTGTAGAGGTGAGAAGAAGAGGTCAGAGTGTAGAGGTGAGAAAAAGAGGTCAGAGTGTAGAGGTGAGAAGAAGAGGTCAGAGTGTAGAGGTGAGGAGAAGAGAAGAGGTCAGAGTGTAGAGGTGAGAAGAAGAGGTCAGAGTGCAGAGGTGAGAAGAGGTCAGAGTGTAGAGGTGAGAAGAGGTCAGAGTGTAGAGGTGAGGAGAAGAGAAGAGGTCAGAGTGTAGAGGTGAGAAGAAGAGGTCAGAGTGTAGAGGTGAGAAAAAGAGGTCAGAGTGTAGAGGTGCTAAGAAGAGGTCAGAGTGTAGAGGTGAGAAGAAGAGGTCAGAGTGTGAGGTGAGAAGAGGTCAGAGTGTAGAGGTGAGAAAAAGAGGTCAGAATGTAGAGGTGAGAAGAAAAGGTCAGACTGTAGAGGTGAGAAGAGGTCAGAGTGTAGAGGTGAGAAGAGGTCAGAGTGTAGAGGTGAGAAGAGGTCAGAGTGTAGAGGTGAGAAGAGGTCAGAGTGTGGAGGTGAGAATAGGTCAGAGTGTAGAGGTGAGAAGAGGTCAGAGTGTAGAGGTGAGAAAAAGAGGTCAGAGTGTAGAGGTGAGAAAAAGAGGTCAGAGTGTAGAGGTGAAAAAAAAAGAGGTCAGAGTGTAGAGGTCAAAAGAAGAGGTCAGACTGTAAAGGTGAGAAGAGGTCAGACTGTAGAGGTGAGAAGAGGTCAGAGTGCAGAGGTGAGAAGAGGTCAGAGTGCAGAGGTGAGAAGAAGAGGTCAGAGTGTAGAGGTGAGAAGAGGTCAGAGTGCAGAGGTGAGAAGAGGTCAGAGTGCAGAGGTGAGAAGAAGAGGTCAGAGTGTAGAGGTGAGAAGAAGGGGTCAGACTGTAGAGGTGAGAAGAGGTCAGAGTGTAGAGGTGAGAAGAAGGGGTCAGACTGTAGAGGTGAGAAGAGGTCAGAGTGTAGAGGTGAGAAGAAGGGGTCAGACTGTAGAGGTGAGAAGAGGTCAGAGTGTAGAGGTGAGAAGAAGGGGTCAGACTGTAGAGGTGAGAAGAGGTCAGAGTATAGAGGTGAGAAGAAGAGGTCAGAGTGTAGAAGTGAGAAAAAGAGGTCAGAGTGTAGAGGTGCTAAGAAGAGGTCAGAGTGTAGAGGTGAGAAGAAGAGGTCAGAGTGTGAGGTGAGAAGAGGTCAGAGTGTAGAGGTGAGAAAAAGAGGTCAGAGTGTAGAGGTGAGAAAAAGAGGTCAGAATGTAGAGGTGAGAAGAAAAGGTCAGACTGTAGAGGTGAGAAGAGGTCAGACTGTAGAGGTGAGAAGAGGTCAGAGTGAGAAGGTGAGAAGAAAAGGTCAGACTGTAGAGGTGAGAAGAGGTCAGACTGTAGAGGTGAGAAGAGGTCAGAGTGAGAAGGTGAGAAGAGGTCAGAGTGTAGAGGTGAGAAGAGGTCAGAGTGCAGAGGTGAGAAGAAGAGGTCAGAGTGTAGAGGTGAGAAGAGGTCAGAGTGCAGAGGTGAGAAGAGGTCAGAGTGCAGAGGTGAGAAGAGGTCAGAGTGTAGAGGTGAGAAGAGGTCAGAGTGTAGAGGTGAGAAGAAGGGGTCAGACTGTAGAGGTGAGAAGAGGTCAGAGTGTAGAGGTGAGAAGAAGGGGTCAGACTGTAGAGGTGAGAAGAGGTCAGAGTGTAGAGGTGAGAAGAAGGGGTCAGACTGTAGAGGTGAGAAGAGGTCAGAGTGTAGAGGTGAGAAGATGTCAGAGTGTAGAGGTGAGAAGAAGAGGTCAGAGTGCAGAGGTGAGAAGAGGTCAGAGTGTAGAGGTGAGAAGAGGTCAGAGTGTAGAGGTGAGGAGAAGAGAAGAGGTCAGAGTGTAGAGGTGAGAAGAAGAGGTCAGAGTGTAGAGGTGAGAAAAAGAGGTCAGAGTGTAGAGGTGCTAAGAAGAGGTCAGAGTGTAGAGGTGAGAAGAAGAGGTCAGAGTGTGAGGTGAGAAGAGGTCAGAGTGTAGAGGTGAGAAAAAGAGGTCAGAATGTAGAGGTGAGAAGAAAAGGTCAGACTGTAGAGGTGAGAAGAGGTCAGAGTGTAGAGGTGAGAAGAGGTCAGAGTGTAGAGGTGAGAAGAGGTCAGAGTGTAGAGGTGAGAAGAGGTCAGAGTGTGGAGGTGAGAATAGGTCAGAGTGTAGAGGTGAGAAGAGGTCAGAGTGTAGAGGTGAGAAAAAGAGGTCAGAGTGTAGAGGTGAGAAAAAGAGGTCAGAGTGTAGAGGTCAGAAGAAGAGGTCAGACTGTAAAGGTGAGAAGAGGTCAGACTGTAGAGGTGAGAAGAGGTCAGACTGTAGAGGTGAGAAGAGGTCAGAGTGCAGAGGTGAGAAGAGGTCAGAGTGCAGAGGTGAGAAGAAGAGGTCAGAGTGTAGAGGTGAGAAGAGGTCAGAGTGCAGAGGTGAGAAGAGGTCAGAGTGCAGAGGTGAGAAGAAGAGGTCAGAGTGTAGAGGTGAGAAGAGGTCAGAGTGCAGAGGTGAGAAGAAGAGGTCAGAGTGTAGAGGTGGGAAGAGGTCAGAGTGCAGAGGTGAGATGAAGAGGTCAGAGTGTAGAGGTGAGAAGAAGGGGTCAGACTGTAGAGGTGAGAAGAGGTCAGAGTGTAGAGGTGAGAAGAAGGGGTCAGACTGTAGAGGTGAGAAGAGGTCAGAGTGTAGAGGTGAGAAGAAGGGGTCAGACTGTAGAGGTGAGAAGAGGTCAGAGTGTAGAGGTGAGAAGAAGAGGTCAGAGTGCAGAGGTGAGAAGAGGTCAGAGTGTAGAGGTGAGAAGAAGAGGTCAGAGTGTAGAGGTGAGAGAAGAGAGTGCAGAGGTGAGAAGAGGTCAGAGTGCAGAGGTGAGAAGAAGAGGTCAGAGTGCAGAGGTGAGAAGAAGAGGTCAGAGTGTAGAGGTGAGAAGAAAAGGTCAGACTGTAGAGGTGAGAAGAGGTCAGAGTGTAGAGGTGAGATGAAGAGGTCAGAGTGTAGAGGTGAGAAGAAGAGGTCAGAGTGTAGAGGTGAGAAGAGGTCAGAGTGTAGAGGTGAGAAGAGGTCAGAGTGTAGAGGTGAGAAAGAGGTCAGAGTGTAGAGGTGAGAAGAAGAGGTCAGACTGTAGAGGTGAGAAGAGGTCAGAGTGTAGAGGTCAGAAGAAGAGGTCAGAGTGTAGAGGTGAGAAGAGGTCAGAGTGTAGAGGTGAGAAGAGGTCAGAGTGTAGAGGTGAGAAGAAGAGGTCAGAGTGCAGAGGTGAGAAGAGGTCAGAGTGTAGAGGTGAGAAAGAGGTCAGAGTGTAGAGGTGAGAAGAGGTCAGAGTGTAGAGGTGAGAAGAGGTCAGAGTGTAGAGGTGAGAAGAAGAGGTCAGAGTGTAGAGGTGAGAAAGAGGTCAGAGTGTAGAGGTGAGAAGAGGTCAGAGTGTAGAGGTGAGAAGAAGAGGTCAGAGTGTAGAGGTGAGGAGAAGAGGTCAGAGTGTAGAGGTGAGAAGAAGAGGTCAGAGTGTAGAGGTGAGAAGAGGTCAGAGTGTAGAGGTGAGAAGAGGTCAGAGTGTAGAGGTGAGGAGAGAGAAGAGGTCAGAGTGTAGAGGTGAGAGAAGAGGTCAGAGTGTAGAGGTGAGAAGAAGAGGTCAGAGTGTAGAGGTGCTAAGAAGAGGTCAGAGTGTAGAGGTGAGAAGAAGAGGTCAGAGTGTAGAGGTGAGAAGAGGTCAGAGTGTAGAGGTGAGAAGAAGAGGTCAGAGTGTGAGGTGAGAAGAGGTCAGAGTGTAGAGGTGAGAAAAGAGGTCAGAGTGTAGAGGTGAGAAAAAGAGGTCAGAATGTAGAGGTGAGAAGAAAAGGTCAGACTGTAGAGGTGAGAAAGAGGTCAGAGTGTAGAGGTGAGAAGAGGTCAGAGTGTAGAGGTCAGAAGAAGAGGTCAGACTGTAGAGGTGAGAAGAGGTCAGACTGTAGAGGTGAGAAGAGGTCAGACTGTAGAAGGTGAGAAGAGGTCAGAGTGTAGAGGTGAGAAGAGGTCAGAGTGCAGAGGTGAGAAGAAGAGGTCAGAGTGTAGAGGTGAGAAGAGGTCAGAGTGCAGAGGTGAGAAGAGGTCAGAGTGCAGAGGTGAGAGAAGAGGTCAGAGTGTAGAGGTGAGAAGAGGTCAGAGTGTAGAGGTGAGAAGAAGAGGTCAGAGTGTAGAGGTGAGAAGAGGTCAGAGTGCAGAGGTGAGATGAAGAGGTCAGAGTGTAGAGGTGAGAAGAAGGGGTCAGACTGTAGAGGTGAGAAGAGGTCAGAGTGTAGAGGTGAGAAGAAGGGGTCAGACTGTAGAGGTGAGAAGAGGTCAGAGTGTAGAGGTGAGAAGAGGTCAGACTGTAGAGGTGAGAGAAGAGGTCAGAGTGTAGAGGTCAGAAGAAGGGGTCAGAGTGTAGAGGTGAGAAGAGGTCAGAGTGTAGAGGTGAGAAGAGGTCAGAGTGTAGAGGTGAGAAGAAGAGGTCAGAGTGTAGAGGTGAGAAAGAGGTCAGAGTGTAGAGGTGAGAAGAGGTCAGAGTGTAGAGGTGAGAAGAAGAGGTCAGAGTGTAGAGGTGAGAAGAAGAGGTCAGAGTGTAGAGGTGAGAAAAGAGGTCAGAGTGCAGAGGTGAGAAGAAGAGGTCAGAGTGTAGAGGTGAGAAGAAGAGGTCAGAGTGTAGAGGTGAGAAGAGGTCAGAGTGTAGAGGTGAGAAGAGGTCAGAGTGTAGAGGTGAGAAGAGGTCAGAGTGTAGAGGTGAGAAGAGGTCAGAGTGTGGAGGTGAGAATAGGTCAGAGTGTAGAGGTGAGAAGAGGTCAGAGTGTAGAGGTGAGAAAAAGAGGTCAGAGTGTAGAGGTGAGAAAAAGAGGTCAGAGTGTAGAGGTCAAAAGAAGAGGTCAGACTGTAAAGGTGAGAAGAGGTCAGACTGTAGAGGTGAGAAGAGGTCAGACTGTAGAGGTGAGAAGAGGTCAGAGTGCAGAGGTGAGAAGAGGTCAGAGTGCAGAGGTGAGAAGAAGAGGTCAGAGTGTAGAGGTGAGAAGAGGTCAGAGTGCAGAGGTGAGAAGAGGTCAGAGTGCAGAGGTGAGAAGAAGAGGTCAGAGTGTAGAGGTGAGAAGAGGTCAGAGTGCAGAGGTGAGAAGAAGAGGTCAGAGTGTAGAGGTGGGAAGAGGTCAGAGTGCAGAGGTGAGATGAAGAGGTCAGAGTGTAGAGGTGAGAAGAAGGGTCAGACTGTAGAGGTGAGAAGAGGTCAGAGTGTAGAGGTGAGAAGAAGGGGTCAGACTGTAGAGGTGAGAAGAGGTCAGAGTGTAGAGGTGAGAAGATGTCAGAGTGTAGAGGTGAGAAGAAGAGGTCAGAGTGCAGAGGTGAGAAGAGGTCAGAGTGTAGAGGTCAGAGTGTAGAGGTGAGGAGAAGAGAAGAGGTCAGAGTGTAGAGGTGAGAAGAAGAGGTCAGAGTGTAGAAGTGAGAAAAAGAGGTCAGAGTGTAGAGGTGCTAAGAAGAGGTCAGAGTGTAGAGGTGAGAAGAAGAGGTCAGAGTGTGAGGTGAGAAGAGGTCAGAGTGTAGAGGTGAGAAAAAGAGGTCAGAGTGTAGAGGTGAGAAAAAGAGGTCAGAATGTAGAGGTGAGAAGAAAAGGTCAGACTGTAGAGGTGAGAAGAGGTCAGACTGTAGAGGTGAGAAGAGGTCAGACTGTAGAGGTGAGAAGAGGTCAGACTGTAGAGGTGAGAAGAGGTCAGAGTGTAGAGGTGAGAAGAGGTCAGAGTGCAGAGGTGAGAAGAAGAGGTCAGAGTGTAGAGGTGAGAAGAGGTCAGAGTGCAGAGGTGAGAAGAGGTCAGAGTGCAGAGGTGAGAAGAAGAGGTCAGAGTGTAGAGGTGAGAAGAGGTCAGAGTGCAGAGGTGAGAAGAAGAGGTCAGAGTGTAGAGGTGAGAAGAGGTCAGAGTGCAGAGGTGAGATGAAGAGGTCAGAGTGTAGAGGTGAGAAGAAGGGGTCAGACTGTAGAGGTGAGAAGAGGTCAGAGTGTAGAGGTGAGAAGAAGGGGTCAGACTGTAGAGGTGAGAAGAGGTCAGAGTGTAGAGGTGAGAAGATGTCAGAGTGTAGAGGTGAGAAGAAGAGGTCAGAGTGCAGAGGTGAGAAGAGGTCAGAGTGTAGAGGTGAGAAGAGGTCAGAGTGTAGAGGTGAGAGAAGAGAAGAGGTCAGAGTGTAGAGGTGAGAAGAAGAGGTCAGAGTGTAGAGGTGAGAAGAAGAGGTCAGAGTGTAGAGGTGAAGAAGATGTCAGAGTGTAGAGGTGAGAAGAAGAGGTCAGAGTGTGAGGTGAGAAGAGGTCAGAGTGTAGAGGTGAGAAAAAGAGGTCAGAGTGTAGAGGTGAGAAGAAGAGGTCAGAGTGCAGAGGTGAGAAGAAGAGGTCAGAGTGTAGAGGTGAGAAGAGGTCAGAGTGTAGAGGTGAGAAGAGGTCAGAGTGTAGAGGTGAGAAGAGGTCAGAGTGTAGAGGTGAGAAGAAGAGGTCAGAGTGCAGAGGTGAGAAGAGGTCAGAGTGTAGAGGTGAGAAGAGGTCAGAGTGTAGAGGTGAGAAGAAGAGGTCAGAGTGTAGAGGTGAGAGAAGAGGTCAGAGTGTAGAGGTGAGAAGAAGAGGTCAGACTGTAGAGGTGAGAAAGAGGTCAGAGTGTAGAGGTGAGAAGAGGTCAGAATGTAGAGGTGAGAAGAACAGGTCAGAGTGTAGAGGTGAGAAGAGGTCAGAGTGTAGAGGTGAGAAGAGGTCAGAGTGTAGAGGTGAGAAAAAGAGGTCAGAGTGTAGAGGTGAGAAAAAGAGGTCAGAGTGTAGAGGTCAGAAGAAGAGGTCAGACTGTAGAGGTGAGAAGAGGTCAGACTGTAGAGGTGAGAAGAGGTCAGACTGTAGAGGTGAGAAGAGGTCAGAGTGTAGAGGTGAGAAGAGGTCAGAGTGCAGAGGTGAGAGAGGTCAGATGAGAGGTGAGAAGAGGTCAGAGTGTAGAGGTGAGAAGAGGTCAGAGTGCAGAGGTGAGAAGAGGTCAGAGTGCAGAGGTGAGAAGAAGAGGTCAGAGTGTAGAGGTGAGAAGAGGTCAGAGTGCAGAGGTGAGAAGAAGAGGTCAGAGTGTAGAGGTGAGAAGAGGTCAGAGTGCAGAGGTGAGATGAAGAGGTCAGAGTGTAGAGGTGAGAAGGGTCAGATGTAGAGGTGAGAAGGGTCAGACTGTAGAGGTGAGAAGAGGTCAGAGTGTAGAGGTGAGAAGAAGTGTAGAGGTGAGAAGAAGGGTCAGACTGTAGAGGTGAGAAGAGGTCAGAGTGTAGAGGTGAGAAGAAGGGGTCAGACTGTAGAGGTGAGAAGAGGTCAGAGTGTAGAGGTGAGAAGATGTCAGAGTGTAGAGGTGAGAAGAAGAGGTCAGAGTGCAGAGGTGAGAAGAGGTCAGAGTGTAGAGGTGAGAAGAGGTCAGAGTGTAGAGGTGAGAAGAGAAGAGGTCAGAGTGTAGAGGTGAGAAGAAAGAGGTCAGAGTGTAGAGGTGAGAAAAAGAGGTCAGAGTGTAGAGGTGCTAAGAAGAGGTCAGAGTGTAGAGGTGAGAAGAAGAGGTCAGAGTGTGAGGTGAGAAAGAGGTCAGAGTGTAGAGGTGAGAAAAGAGGTCAGAGTGTAGAGGTGAGAAAGAGGTCAGAGTGTAGAGGTGAGAAGAGGTCAGAGTGTAGAGGTGAGAAGAGGTCAGAGTGTAGAGGTGAGAAAGAGGTCAGAGTGTAGAGGTGAGAAAAAGAGGTCAGAGTGTAGAGGTGAGAAAAGAGGTCAGAGTGTAGAGGTCAGAAGAAGAGGTCAGACTGTAAAGGTGAGAAGAGGTCAGACTGTAGAGGTGAGAAGAGGTCAGACTGTAGAGGTGAGAAGAGGTCAGAGTGCAGAGGTGAGAAGAGGTCAGAGTGCAGAGGTGAGAAGAAGAGGTCAGAGTGTAGAGGTGAGAAGGAGGTCAGAGTGCAGAGGTGAGAAGAGGTCAGAGTGCAGAGGTGAGAAGAAGAGGTCAGAGTGTAGAGGTGAGAAGAGGGTCAGAGTGCAGAGGTGAGAAGAAGAGGTCAGAGTGTAGAGGTGAGAAGAAGGTCAGACTGTAGAGGTGAGAGAAGAGGTCAGAGTGTAGAGGTGAGAAGAAGGGGTCAGACTGTAGAGGTGAGAAGAGGTCAGAGTGTAGAGGTGAGAAGATGTCAGAGTGTAGAGGTGAGAAGAAGAGGTCAGAGTGCAGAGGTGAGAAGAGGTCAGAGTGTAGAGGTGAGAAGAGGTCAGAGTGTAGAGGTGAGGAGAAGAGAAGAGGTCAGAGTGTAGAGGTGAGAAGAAGAGGTCAGAGTGTAGAGGTGAGAAAAGAGGTCAGAGTGTAGAGGTGCTAAGAAGAGGTCAGAGTGTAGAGGTGAGAAGAAGAGGTCAGAGTGTGAGGTGAGAAGAGGTCAGAGTGTAGAGGTGAGAAAAAGAGGTCAGAGTGTAGAGGTGAGAAGAAGAGGTCAGACTGTAGAGGTGAGAAAGAGGTCAGAGTGTAGAGGTGAGAAGAGGTCAGAGTGTAGAGGTGAGAAGAGGTCAGAGTGTAGAGGTGAGAAGAGGTCAGAGTGTAGAGGTGAGAAGAAGAGGTCAGAGTGTAGAGGTGAGAAGAGGTCAGAGTGTAGAGGTGAGAAGAAGAGGTCAGAGTGTAGAGGTGAGAGAAGAGGTCAGAGTGTAGAGGTGAGAAGAAGAGGTCAGAGTGTAGAGGTGAGAAGAGGTCAGAGTGTAGAGGTGAGAAGAAGAGGTCAGAGTGCAGAGGTGAGAAGAAGAGGTCAGAGTGTAGAGGTGAGAAGAGGTCAGAGTGTAGAGGTGAGAAGAAGAGGTCAGAGTGTAGAGGTGAGAAAGAGGTCAGAGTGTAGAGGTGAGAAGAGGTCAGAGTGTGAAGGTGAGAAGAGGTCAGAGTGTAGAGGTCAGAGTGCAGAGGTCAGAAGAAGAGGTCAGAGTGTAGAGGTGAGAAGAGGTCAGAGTGCAGAGGTGAGAAGAGGTCAGAGTGCAGAGGTGAGAAGAAGAGGTCAGAGTGTAGAGGTGAGAAGAGGTCAGAGTGCAGAGGTGAGAAGAAGAGGTCAGAGTGTAGAGGTGAGAAGAGGTCAGAGTGCAGAGGTGAGATGAAGAGGTCAGAGTGTAGAGGTGAGAAGAAGGGGTCAGACTGTAGAGGTGAGAAGAGGTCAGAGTGTAGAGGTGAGAAGAAGGGGTCAGACTGTAGAGGTGAGAAGAGGTCAGAGTGTAGAGGTCAGAAGAAGGGGTCAGACTGTAGAGGTGAGAAGAGGTCAGAGTGTAGAGGTGAGAAGATGTCAGAGTGTAGAGGTGAGAAGAAGAGGTCAGAGTGCAGAGGTGAGAAAGAGGTCAGAGTGTAGAGGTGAGAAGAAGGGGTCAGACTGTAGAGGTGAGAAGAGGTCAGAGTGTAGAGGTCAGAAGAAGGGGTCAGACTGTAGAGGTGAGAAGAGGTCAGAGTGTAGAGGTGAGAAGATGTCAGAGTGTAGAGGTGAGAAGAAGAGGTCAGAGTGCAGAGGTGAGAAGAGGTCAGAGTGTAGAGGTGAGAAGAGGTCAGAGTGTAGAGGTGAGAAGAAGAGGTCAGAGTGTAGAGGTGAGAAAAAGAGGTCAGAGTGTAGAGGTGCTAAGAAGAGGTCAGAGTGTAGAGGTGAGAAGAAGAGGTCAGAGTGTGAGGTGAGAAGAGGTCAGAGTGTAGAGGTGAGAAAAAGAGGTCAGAATGTAGAGGTGAGAAGAAAAGGTCAGACTGTAGAGGTGAGAAGAGGTCAGAGTGTAGAGGTGAGAAGAGGTCAGAGTGTAGAGGTGAGAAGAAGAGGTCAGAGTGTGGAGGTGAGAATAGGTCAGAGTGTAGAGGTGAGAAGAGGTCAGAGTGTAGAGGTGAGAAAAAGAGGTCAGAGTGTAGAGGTGAGAAAAAGAGGTCAGAGTGTAGAGGTCAAAAGAAGAGGTCAGACTGTAAAGGTGAGAAGAGGTCAGACTGTAGAGGTGAGAAGAGGTCAGACTGTAGAGGTGAGAAGAGGTCAGAGTGCAGAGGTGAGAAGAGGTCAGAGTGCAGAGGTGAGAAGAAGAGGTCAGAGTGTAGAGGTGAGAAGAGGTCAGAGTGCAGAGGTGAGAAGAGGTCAGAGTGCAGAGGTGAGAAGAAGAGGTCAGAGTGTAGAGGTGAGAAGAGGTCAGAGTGCAGAGGTGAGAAGAAGAGGTCAGAGTGTAGAGGTGAGAAGAGGTCAGAGTGCAGAGGTGAGATGAAGAGGTCAGAGTGTAGAGGTGAGAAGAAGGGGTCAGACTGTAGAGGTGAGAAGAGGTCAGAGTGTAGAGGTGAGAAGAAGGGGTCAGACTGTAGAGGTGAGAAGAGGTCAGAGTGTAGAGGTCAGAAGAAGGGGTCAGACTGTAGAGGTGAGAAGAGGTCAGAGTGTAGAGGTGAGAAGATGTCAAAGTGTAGAGGTGAGAAGAAGAGGTCAGAGTGCAGAGGTGAGAAGAGGTCAGAGTGTAGAGGTGAGAAGAGGTCAGAGTGTAGAGGTGAGGAGAAGAGAAGAGGTCAGAGTGTAGAGGTGAGAAGAAGAGGTCAGAGTGTAGAGGTGAGAAAAGAGGTCAGAGTGTAGAGGTGCTAAGAAGAGGTCAGAGTGTAGAGGTGAGAAGAAGAGGTCAGAGTGTGAGGTGAGAAGAGGTCAGAGTGTAGAGGTGAGAGTGTAGAGGTGAGAAGAGGTCAGAGTGTAGAGGTGAGAAGAGGTCAGAGTGTGGAGGTGAGAATAGGTCAGAGTGTAGAGGTGAGAAGAGGTCAGAGTGCAGAGGTGAGATGAAGAGGTCAGAGTGTAGAGGTGAGAAGAAGGGGTCAGACTGTAGAGGTGAGAAGAGGTCAGAGTGTAGAGGTGAGAAGAAGGGGTCAGACTGTAGAGGTGAGAATAGGTCAGAGTGTAGAGGTGAGAAGATGTCAGAGTGTAGAGGTGAGAAGAAGAGGTCAGAGTGCAGAGGTGAGAAGAGGTCAGAGTGTAGAGGTGAGAAGAGGTCAGAGTGTAGAGGTGAGGAGAAGAGAAGAGGTCAGAGTGTAGAGGTGAGAAGAAGAGGTCAGAGTGTAGAAGTGAGAAAAAGAGGTCAGAGTGTAGAGGTGCTAAGAAGAGGTCAGAGTGTAGAGGTGAGAAGAAGAGGTCAGAGTGTGAGGTGAGAAGAGGTCAGAGTGTAGAGGTGAGAAAAGAGGTCAGAGTGTAGAGGTGAGAAAAAGAGGTCAGAATGTAGAGGTGAGAAGAAAAGGTCAGACTGTAGAGGTGAGAAGAGGTCAGAGTGTAGAGGTGAGAAAGAGGTCAGAGTGTAGAGGTGAGAAGAGGGTCAGAGTGCAGAGGTGAGAAGAAGAGGTCAGAGTGTAGAGGTGAGAAGAGGTCAGAGTGCAGAGGTGAGAAGAAGAGGTCAGAGTGTAGAGGTGAGAAGAGGTCAGAGTGCAGAGGTGAGAAGAAGAGGTCAGAGTGTAGAGGTGAGAAGAGGTCAGACTGTAGAGGTGAGAAGAAGAGGTCAGAGTGTAGAGGTGAGAAGAAGGGGTCAGACTGTAGAGGTGAGAAAGAGGTCAGAGTGTAGAGGTGAGAAGAAGGGGTCAGACTGTAGAGGTGAGAAGAGGTCAGAGTGTAGAGGTGAGAAGATGTCAGAGTGTAGAGGTGAGAAGAAGAGGTCAGAGTGCAGAGGTGAGAAGAGGTCAGAGTGTAGAGGTGAGAAGAGGTCATAGTGCAGAGGTGAGAAGAAGAGAAGAGGTCAGAGTGTAGAGGTGAGAAGAAGAGGTCAGAGTGTAGAGGTGAGAAAAAGAGGTCAGAGTGTAGAGGTGAGAAGAAGAGGTCAGAGTGTAGAGGTGAGAAGAAGAGGTCAGAGTGTAGAGGTGAGAAGAGGTCAGAGTGTAGAGGTGAGAAGAAGAGGTCAGAGTGTAGAGGTGAGAAGAAAAGGTCAGACTGTAGAGGTGAGAAGAGGTCAGAGTGTAGAGGTGAGAAAAAGAGGTCAGAGTGTAGAGGTGAGAAGAGGTCAGAGTGCAGAGGTGAGATGAAGAGGTCAGAGTGTAGAGGTGAGAAGAAGGGGTCAGACTGTAGAGGTGAGAAGAGGTCAGAGTGTAGAGGTGAGAAGAAGGGGTCAGACTGTAGAGGTGAGAAGAGGTCAGAGTGTAGAGGTGAGAAGAAGGGGTCAGACTGTAGAGGTGAGAAGAGGTCAGAGTGTAGAGGTGAGAAGATGTCAGAGTGTAGAGGTGAGAAGAAGAGGTCAGAGTGCAGAGGTGAGAAGAGGTCAGAGTGTAGAGGTGAGAAGAGGTCAGAGTGTAGAGGTGAGGAGAAGAGAAGAGGTCAGAGTGTAGAGGTGAGAAGAAGAGGTCAGAGTGTAGAAGTGAGAAAAAGAGGTCAGAGTGTAGAGGTGCTAAGAAGAGGTCAGAGTGTAGAGGTGAGAAGAAGAGGTCAGAGTGTGAGGTGAGAAGAGGTCAGAGTGTAGAGGTGAGAAAAGAGGTCAGAGTGTAGAGGTGAGAAAAGAGGTCAGAATGTAGAGGTGAGAAGAAAAGGTCAGACTGTAGAGGTGAGAAGAGGTCAGAGTGTAGAGGTGAGAAGAGTCAGGTGAAGGTGAAGAGGTCAGAGTGTAGAGGTGAGAAGAGGTCAGAGTGCAGAGGTGAAGAAGAGGTCAGAGTGTAGAGGTGAGAGAAGAGGTCAGAGTGTAGAGGTGAGAAGAGGTCAGAGTGCAGAGGTGAGAAGAAGAGGTCAGAGTGTAGAGGTGAGAAGAGGTCAGAGTGCAGAGGTGAGATGAAGAGGTCAGAGTGTAGAGGTGAGAAGAAGGGGTCAGACTGTAGAGGTGAGAAGAGGTCAGAGTGTAGAGGTGAGAAGAAGGGGTCAGACTGTAGAGGTGAGAAGAGGTCAGAGTGTAGAGGTGAGAAGATGTCAGAGTGTAGAGGTGAGAAGAAGAGGTCAGAGTGCAGAGGTGAGAAGAGGTCAGAGTGTAGAGGTGAGAAGAGGTCAGAGTGTAGAGGTGAGGAGAAGAGAAGAGGTCAGAGTGTAGAGGTGAGAAGAAGAGGTCAGAGTGTAGAGGTGAGAAAAAGAGGTCAGAGTGTGAGGTGAGAAGAGGTCAGAGTGTAGAGGTGAGAAAAAGAGGTCAGAATGTAGAGGTGAGAAGAACAGGTCAGACTGTAGAGGTGAGAAGAGGTCAGAGTGTAGAGGTGAGAAGAGGTCAGAGTGTAGAGGTGAGAAGAGGTCAGAGTGTGGAGGTGAGAATAGGTCAGAGTGTAGAGGTGAGAAGAGGTCAGAGTGTAGAGGTGAGAAAAAGAGGTCAGAGTGTAGAGGTGAGAAAAAGAGGTCAGAGTGTAGAGGTCAAAAGAAGAGGTCAGACTGTAAAGGTGAGAAGAGGTCAGACTGTAGAGGTGAGAAGAGGTCAGACTGTAGAGGTGAGAAGAGGTCAGAGTGCAGAGGTGAGAAGAGGTCAGAGTGCAGAGGTGAGAAGAAGAGGTCAGAGTGTAGAGGTGAGAAGAGGTCAGAGTGCAGAGGTGAGAAGAGGTCAGAGTGCAGAGGTGAGAAGAAGAGGTCAGAGTGTAGAGGTGAGAAGAGGTCAGAGTGCAGAGGTGAGAAGAAGAGGTCAGAGTGTAGAGGTGGGAAGAGGTCAGAGTGCAGAGGTGAGATGAAGAGGTCAGAGTGTAGAGGTGAGAAGAAGGGGTCAGACTGTAGAGGTGAGAAGAGGTCAGAGTGTAGAGGTGAGAAGAAGGGGTCAGACTGTAGAGGTGAGAAGAGGTCAGAGTGTAGAGGTGAGAAGAAGGGGTCAGACTGTAGAGGTGAGAAGAGGTCAGAGTGTAGAGGTGAGAAGATGTCAGAGTGTAGAGGTGAGAAGAAGAGGTCAGAGTGCAGAGGTGAGAAGAGGTCAGAGTGTAGAGGTGAGAAGAGGTCAGAGTGTAGAGGTGAGGAGAAGAGAAGAGGTCAGAGTGTAGAGGTGAGAAGAAGAGGTCAGAGTGTAGAGGTGAGAAAAAGAGGTCAGAGTGTAGAGGTGAGAAGAGGTCAGAGTGCAGAGGTGAGAAAAAGAGGTCAGAATGTAGAGGTGAGAAGAACAGGTCAGACTGTAGAGGTGAGAAGAGGTCAGAGTGTAGAGGTGAGAAGAGGTCAGAGTGTAGAGGTGAGAAGAGGTCAGAGTGTAGAGGTGAGAAGAGGTCAGAGTGTGGAGGTGAGAATAGGTCAGAGTGTAGAGGTGAGAAAAAGAGGTCAGAGTGTAGAGGTGAGAAGAGGTCAGAGTGCAGAGGTGAGAAAAGAGGTCAGAATGTAGAGGTGAGAAGAACAGGTCAGACTGTAGAGGTGAGAAGAGGTCAGAGTGTAGAGGTGAGAAGAGGTCAGAGTGTAGAGGTGAGAAGAGGTCAGAGTGTAGAGGTGAGAAGAGGTCAGAGTGTAGAGGTGAGAAGAAGAGGTCAGAGTGTAGAGGTGAGAAGAGGTCAGAGTGCAGAGGTGAGATGAAGAGGTCAGAGTGTAGAGGTGAGAAGAAGGGGTCAGACTGTAGAGGTGAGAAGAGGTCAGAGTGTAGAGGTGAGAAGAGGTCAGAGTGTAGAGGTGAGAAGAAGAGGTCAGAGTGTAGAGGTGAGAAGAGGTCAGAGTGTAGAGGTGAGAAAGAGGTCAGAGTGTAGAGGTGAGAAAAAGAGGTCAGAGTGTAGAGGTGAGAAAAAGAGGTCAGAGTGTAGAGGTCAGAAGAAGAGGTCAGACTGTAGAGGTGAGAAAGAGGTCAGACTGTAGAGGTGAGAAGAGGTCAGACTGTAGAGGTGAGAGAAGAGGTCAGAGTGTAGAGGTGAGAAGAAGAGGTCAGAGTGTAGAGGTGAGAAGAGGTCAGAGTGCAGAGGTGAGAAGAGGTCAGAGTGCAGAGGTGAGAAGAAGAGGTCAGAGTGTAGAGGTGAGAAGAGGTCAGAGTGCAGAGGTGAGAAGAAGAGGTCAGAGTGTAGAGGTGGGAAGAGGTCAGAGTGCAGAGGTGAGATGAAGAGGTCAGAGTGTAGAGGTGAGAAGAAGGGGTCAGACTGTAGAGGTGAGAAGAGGTCAGAGTGTAGAGGTGAGAAGAAGGGGTCAGACTGTAGAGGTGAGAAGAGGTCAGAGTGTAGAGGTGAGAAGAAGGGGTCAGACTGTAGAGGTGAGAAGAGGTCAGAGTGTAGAGGTGAGAAGATGTCAGAGTGTAGAGGTGAGAAGAAGAGGTCAGAGTGCAGAGGTGAGAAGAGGTCAGAGTGTAGAGGTGAGAAGAGGTCAGAGTGTAGAGGTGAGGAGAAGAGAAGAGGTCAGAGTGTAGAGGTGAGAAGAAGAGGTCAGAGTGTAGAAGTGAGAAAAAGAGGTCAGAGTGTAGAGGTGCTAAGAAGAGGTCAGAGTGTAGAGGTGAGAAGAAGAGGTCAGAGTGTGAGGTGAGAAGAGGTCAGAGTGTAGAGGTGAGAAAAAGAGGTCAGAGTGTAGAGGTGAGAAAAAGAGGTCAGAATGTAGAGGTGAGAAGAAAAGGTCAGACTGTAGAGGTGAGAAGAGGTCAGAGTGTAGAGGTGAGAAGAGGTCAGAGTGTGAAGGTGAGAAGAGGTCAGAGTGTAGAGGTCAGAGTGCAGAGGTCAGAAGAAGAGGTCAGAGTGTAGAGGTGAGAAGAGGTCAGAGTGCAGAGGTGAGAAGAGGTCAGAGTGCAGAGGTGAGAAGAAGAGGTCAGAGTGTAGAGGTGAGAAGAGGTCAGAGTGCAGAGGTGAGAAGAAGAGGTCAGAGTGTAGAGGTGAGAAGAGGTCAGAGTGCAGAGGTGAGATGAAGAGGTCAGAGTGTAGAGGTGAGAAGAAGGGGTCAGACTGTAGAGGTGAGAAGAGGTCAGAGTGTAGAGGTGAGAAGAAGGGGTCAGACTGTAGAGGTGAGAAGAGGTCAGAGTGTAGAGGTGAGAATATGTCAGAGTGTAAAGGTGAGAAGAAGAGGTCAGAGTGCAGAGGTGAGAAGAGGTCAGAGTGTAGAGGTGAGAAGAAGGGGTCAGACTGTAGAGGTGAGAAGAGGTCAGAGTGTAGAGGTCAGAAGAAGGGGTCAGACTGTAGAGGTGAGAAGAGGTCAGAGTGTAGAGGTGAGAAGATGTCAGAGTGTAGAGGTGAGAAGAAGAGGTCAGAGTGCAGAGGTGAGAAGAGGTCAGAGTGTAGAGGTGAGAAGAGGTCAGAGTGTAGAGGTGAGGAGAAGAGAAGAGGTCAGAGTGTAGAGGTGAGAAGAAGAGGTCAGAGTGTAGAGGTGAGAAAAAGAGGTCAGAGTGTAGAGGTGCTAAGAAGAGGTCAGAGTGTAGAGGTGAGAAGAAGAGGTCAGAGTGTGAGGTGAGAAGAGGTCAGAGTGTAGAGGTGAGAAAAAGAGGTCAGAATGTAGAGGTGAGAAGAAAAGGTCAGACTGTAGAGGTGAGAAGAGGTCAGAGTGTAGAGGTGAGAAGAGGTCAGAGTGTAGAGGTGAGAAGAGGTCAGAGTGTGGAGGTGAGAATAGGTCAGAGTGTAGAGGTGAGAAGAGGTCAGAGTGTAGAGGTGAGAAAAAGAGGTCAGAGTGTAGAGGTGAGAAAAAGAGGTCAGAGTGTAGAGGTCAAAAGAAGAGGTCAGACTGTAAAGGTGAGAAGAGGTCAGACTGTAGAGGTGAGAAGAGGTCAGACTGTAGAGGTGAGAAGAGGTCAGAGTGCAGAGGTGAGAAGAGGTCAGAGTGCAGAGGTGAGAAGAAGAGGTCAGAGTGTAGAGGTGAGAAGAGGTCAGAGTGCAGAGGTGAGAAGAGGTCAGAGTGCAGAGGTGAGAAGAAGAGGTCAGAGTGTAGAGGTGAGAAGAGGTCAGAGTGCAGAGGTGAGAAGAAGAGGTCAGAGTGTAGAGGTGAGAAGAGGTCAGAGTGCAGAGGTGAGATGAAGAGGTCAGAGTGTAGAGGTGAGAAGAAGGGGTCAGACTGTAGAGGTGAGAAGAGGTCAGAGTGTAGAGGTGAGAAGAAGGGGTCAGACTGTAGAGGTGAGAAGAGGTCAGAGTGTAGAGGTCAGAAGAAGGGGTCAGACTGTAGAGGTGAGAAGAGGTCAGAGTGTAGAGGTGAGAAGATGTCAAAGTGTAGAGGTGAGAAGAAGAGGTCAGAGTGCAGAGGTGAGAAGAGGTCAGAGTGTAGAGGTGAGAAGAGGTCAGAGTGTAGAGGTGAGGAGAAGAGAAGAGGTCAGAGTGTAGAGGTGAGAAGAAGAGGTCAGAGTGTAGAGGTGAGAAAAAGAGGTCAGAGTGTAGAGGTGCTAAGAAGAGGTCAGAGTGTAGAGGTGAGAAGAAGAGGTCAGAGTGTGAGGTGAGAAGAGGTCAGAGTGTAGAGGTGAGAGTGTAGAGGTGAGAAGAGGTCAGAGTGTAGAGGTGAGAAGAGGTCAGAGTGTGGAGGTGAGAATAGGTCAGAGTGTAGAGGTGAGAAGAGGTCAGAGTGCAGAGGTGAGATGAAGAGGTCAGAGTGTAGAGGTGAGAAGAAGGGGTCAGACTGTAGAGGTGAGAAGAGGTCAGAGTGTAGAGGTGAGAAGAAGGGGTCAGACTGTAGAGGTGAGAAGAGGTCAGAGTGTAGAGGTGAGAAGATGTCAGAGTGTAGAGGTGAGAAGAAGAGGTCTGAGTGCAGAGGTGAGAAGAGGTCAGAGTGTAGAGGTGAGTAGAGGTCAGAGTGTAGAGGTGAGGAGAAGAGAAGAGGTCAGAGTATAGAGGTGAGAAGAAGAGGTCAGAGTGTAGAAGTGAGAAAAAGAGGTCAGAGTGTAGAGGTGCTAAGAAGAGGTCAGAGTGTAGAGGTGAGAAGAAGAGGTCAGAGTGTGAGGTGAGAAGAGGTCAGAGTGTAGAGGTGAGAAAAAGAGGTCAGAGTGTAGAGGTGAGAAAAAGAGGTCAGAATGTAGAGGTGAGAAGAAAAGGTCAGACTGTAGAGGTGAGAAGAGGTCAGAGTGTGAAGGTGAGAAGAGGTCAGAGTGCAGAGGTGAGAAGAAGAGGTCAGAGTGCAGAGGTGAGAAGAGGTCAGAGTGCAGAGGTGAGAAGAAGAGGTCAGAGTGTAGAGGTGAGAAGAGGTCAGAGTGCAGAGGTGAGAAGAAGAGGTCAGAGTGTAGAGGTGAGAAGAGGTCAGAGTGCAGAGGTGAGATGAAGAGGTCAGAGTGTAGAGGTGAGAAGAAGGGGTCAGACTGTAGAGGTGAGAAGAAGGGGTCAGACTGTAGAGGTGAGAAGAAGGGGTCAGACTGTAGAGGTGAGAAAGAGGTCAGAGTGTAGAGGTCAGAAGAAGGGGTCAGACTGTAGAGGTGAGAAGAGGTCAGAGTGTAGAGGTGAGAAGATGTCAGAGTGTAGAGGTGAGAAGAAGAGGTCAGAGTGCAGAGGTGAGAAGAGGTCAGAGTGTAGAGGTGAGAAGAGGTCAGAGTGCAGAGGTGAGAAGAAGAGAAGAGGTCAGAGTGTAGAGGTGAGAAGAAGAGGTCAGAGTGTAGAGGTGAGAAAAAGAGGTCAGAGTGTAGAGGTGCTAAGAAGAGGTCAGAGTGTAGAGGTGAGAAGAAGAGGTCAGAGTGTGAGGTGAGAAGAGGTCAGAGTGTAGAGGTGAGAAATAGAGGTCAGAATGTAGAGGTGAGAAGAAAAGGTCAGACTGTAGAGGTGAGAAGAGGTCAGAGTGTAGAGGTGAGAAAAAGAGGTCAGAGTGTAGAGGTGAGAAGAGGTCAGAGTGCAGAGGTGAGATGAAGAGGTCAGATTGTAGAGGTGAGAAGAAGGGGTCAGACTGTAGAGGTGAGAAGAGGTCAGAGTGTAGAGGTGAGAAGAAGGGGTCAGACTGTAGAGGTGAGAAGAGGTCAGAGTGTAGAGGTGAGAAGAAGAGGTCAGACTGTAGAGGTGAGAAGAGGTCAGAGTGTAGAGGTGAGAAGATGTCAGAGTGTAGAGGTGAGAAGAAGAGGTCAGAGTGCAGAGGTGAGAAGAGGTCAGAGTGTAGAGGTGAGAAGAGGTCAGAGTGTAGAGGTGAGGAGAGAGAAGAGGTCAGAGTGTAGAGGTGAGAAGAAGAGGTCAGAGTGTAGAGGTGAGAAAAAGAGGTCAGAGTGTAGAGGTGCGAAGAAGAGGTCAGAGTGCAGAGGTGAGAAGAAGAGGTCAGACTGTAGAGGTGAGAAGAGGTCAGAGTGTAGAGGTGAGAAGAGGTCAGAGTGTAGAGGTGAGAAAAAGAGGTCAGAATGTAGAGGTGAGAAGAAAAGGTCAGACTGTAGAGGTGAGAAGAGGTCAGAGTGTAGAGGTGAGAAGAGGTCAGAGTGTGAAGGTGAGAAGAGGTCAGAGTGTAGAGGTGAGAAGAGGTCAGAGTGCAGAGGTGAGAAGAAGAGGTCAGAGTGAAGAGGTGAGGAAGAGGTCAGAGTGTAGAGGTGAGAAGAGGTCAGAGTGCAGAGGTGAGAAGAAGAGGTCAGAGTGTAGAGGTGAGAAGAGGTCAGAGTGCAGAGGTGAGATGAAGAGGTCAGAGTGTAGAGGTGAGAAGAAGGGGTCAGACTGTAGAGGTGAGAAGAGGTCAGAGTGTAGAGGTGAGAAGAAGGGGTCAGACTGTAGAGGTGAGAAGAGGTCAGAGTGTAGAGGTGAGAAGATGTCAGAGTGTAGAGGTGAGAAGAAGAGGTCAGAGTGCAGAGGTGAGAAGAGGTCAGAGTGTAGAGGTGAGAAGAGGTCAGAGTGTAGAGGTGAGGAGAAGAGAAGAGGTCAGAGTGTAGAGGTGAGAAGAAGAGGTCAGAGTGTAGAGGTGAGAAAAAGAGGTCAGAGTGTAGAGGTGAGAAGAGGTCAGAGTGCAGAGGTGAGAAAAAGAGGTCAGAATGTAGAGGTGAGAAGAACAGGTCAGACTGTAGAGGTGAGAAGAGGTCAGAGTGTAGAGGTGAGAAGAGGTCAGAGTGTAGAGGTGAGAAGAGGTCAGAGTGTGGAGGTGAGAATAGGTCAGAGTGTAGAGGTGAGAAGAGGTCAGAGTGTAGAGGTGAGAAAAAGAGGTCAGAGTGTAGAGGTGAGAAAAAGAGGTCAGAGTGTAGAGGTCAAAAGAAGAGGTCAGACTGTAAAGGTGAGAAGAGGTCAGACTGTAGAGGTGAGAAGAGGTCAGACTGTAGAGGTGAGAAGAGGTCAGAGTGCAGAGGTGAGAAGAGGTCAGAGTGCAGAGGTGAGAAGAAGAGGTCAGAGTGTAGAGGTGAGAAGAGGTCAGAGTGCAGAGGTGAGAAGAGGTCAGAGTGCAGAGGTGAGAAGAAGAGGTCAGAGTGTAGAGGTGAGAAGAGGTCAGAGTGCAGAGGTGAGAAGAAGAGGTCAGAGTGTAGAGGTGGGAAGAGGTCAGAGTGCAGAGGTGAGATGAAGAGGTCAGAGTGTAGAGGTGAGAAGAAGGGGTCAGACTGTAGAGGTGAGAAGAGGTCAGAGTGTAGAGGTGAGAAGAAGGGGTCAGACTGTAGAGGTGAGAAGAGGTCAGAGTGTAGAGGTGAGAAGAAGGGGTCAGACTGTAGAGGTGAGAAGAGGTCAGAGTGTAGAGGTGAGAAGATGTCAGAGTGTAGAGGTGAGAAGAAGAGGTCAGAGTGCAGAGGTGAGAAGAGGTCAGAGTGTAGAGGTGAGAAGAGGTCAGAGTGTAGAGGTGAGGAGAAGAGAAGAGGTCAGAGTGTAGAGGTGAGAAGAAGAGGTCAGAGTGTAGAGGTGAGAAAAAGAGGTCAGAGTGTGAGGTGAGAAGAGGTCAGAGTGCAGAGGTGAGAAAAAGAGGTCAGAATGTAGAGGTGAGAAGAACAGGTCAGACTGTAGAGGTGAGAAGAGGTCAGAGTGTAGAGGTGAGAAGAGGTCAGAGTGTAGAGGTGAGAAGAGGTCAGAGTGTAGAGGTGAGAAGAGGTCAGAGTGTGGAGGTGAGAATAGGTCAGAGTGTAGAGGTGAGAAAAAGAGGTCAGAGTGTGAGGTGAGAAGAGGTCAGAGTGCAGAGGTGAGAAAAAGAGGTCAGAATGTAGAGGTGAGAAGAACAGGTCAGACTGTAGAGGTGAGAAGAGGTCAGAGTGTAGAGGTGAGAAGAGGTCAGAGTGTAGAGGTGAGAAGAGGTCAGAGTGTAGAGGTGAGAAGAGGTCAGAGTGTAGAGGTGAGAAAAAGAGGTCAGAGTGTAGAGGTGAGAAAGAGGTCAGAGTGCAGAGGTGAGAAAAAGAGGTCAGAATGTAGAGGTGAGAAGAACAGGTCAGACTGTAGAGGTGAGAAGAGGTCAGAGTGTAGAGGTGAGAAGAGGTCAGAGTGTAGAGGTGAGAAGAAGAGGTCAGAGTGTGGAGGTGAGAATAGGTCAGAGTGTAGAGGTGAGAAGAGGTCAGAGTGTAGAGGTGAGAAAAAGAGGTCAGAGTGTAGAGGTGAGAAAAGAGGTCAGAGTGTAGAGGTCAAAGAAGAGGTCAGACTGTAAAGGTGAGAAGAGGTCAGACTGTAGAGGTGAGAAGAGGTCAGACTGTAGAGGTGAGAAGAAGAGGTCAGAGTGTAGAGGTGAGAAGAAGAGGTCAGAGTGTAGAGGTGAGAAGAGGTCAGAGTGCAGAGGTGAGAAGAGGTCAGAGTGCAGAGGTGAGAAGAAGAGGTCAGAGTGTAGAGGTGAGAAGAGGTCAGAGTGCAGAGGTGAGAAGAAGAGGTCAGAGTGTAGAGGTGGGAAGAGGTCAGAGTGCAGAGGTGAGATGAAGAGGTCAGAGTGTAGAGGTGAGAAGAAGGGGTCAGACTGTAGAGGTGAGAAGAGGTCAGAGTGTAGAGGTGAGAAGAAGGGGTCAGACTGTAGAGGTGAGAAAGAGGTCAGAGTGTAGAGGTGAGAAGAAGGGGTCAGACTGTAGAGGTGAGAAGAGGTCAGAGTGTAGAGGTGAGAAGATGTCAGAGTGTAGAGGTGAGAAGAAGAGGTCAGAGTGCAGAGGTGAGAAGAGGTCAGAGTGTAGAGGTGAGAAGAGGTCAGAGTGTAGAGGTGAGGAGAAGAGAAGAGGTCAGAGTGTAGAGGTGAGAAGAAGAGGTCAGAGTGTAGAAGTGAGAAAAAGAGGTCAGAGTGTAGAGGTGCTAAGAAGAGGTCAGAGTGTAGAGGTGAGAAGAAGAGGTCAGAGTGTGAGGTGAGAAGAGGTCAGAGTGTAGAGGTGAGAAAAAGAGGTCAGAGTGTAGAGGTGAGAAAAAGAGGTCAGAATGTAGAGGTGAGAAGAAAAGGTCAGACTGTAGAGGTGAGAAGAGGTCAGAGTGTAGAGGTGAGAAGAGGTCAGAGTGTGAAGGTGAGAAGAGGTCAGAGTGTAGAGGTGAGAAGAGGTCAGAGTGCAGAGGTGAGAAGAAGAGGTCAGAGTGTAGAGGTGAGAAGAGGTCAGAGTGCAGAGGTGAGAAGAGGTCAGAGTGCAGAGGTGAGAAGAAGAGGTCAGAGTGTAGAGGTGAGAAGAGGTCAGAGTGCAGAGGTGAGAAGAAGAGGTCAGAGTGTAGAGGTGAGAAAGAGGTCAGAGTGCAGAGGTGAGATGAAGAGGTCAGAGTGTAGAGGTGAGAAGAAGGGGTCAGACTGTAGAGGTGAGAAGAGGTCAGAGTGTAGAGGTGAGAAGAAGGGGTCAGACTGTAGAGGTGAGAAGAGGTCAGAGTGTAGAGGTGAGAAGATGTCAGAGTGTAGAGGTGAGAAGAAGAGGTCAGAGTGCAGAGGTGAGAAGAGGTCAGAGTGTAGAGGTGAGAAGAAGGGGTCAGACTGTAGAGGTGAGAAGAGGTCAGAGTGTAGAGGTCAGAAGAAGGGGTCAGACTGTAGAGGTGAGAAGAGGTCAGAGTGTAGAGGTGAGAAGATGTCAGAGTGTAGAGGTGAGAAGAAGAGGTCAGAGTGCAGAGGTGAGAAGAGGTCAGAGTGTAGAGGTGAGAAGAGGTCAGAGTGTAGAGGTGAGGAGAAGAGAAGAGGTCAGAGTGTAGAGGTGAGAAGAAGAGGTCAGAGTGTAGAGGTGAGAAAAAGAGGTCAGAGTGTAGAGGTGCTAAGAAGAGGTCAGAGTGTAGAGGTGAGAAGAAGAGGTCAGAGTGTGAGGTGAGAAGAGGTCAGAGTGTAGAGGTGAGAAAAGAGGTCAGAATGTAGAGGTGAGAAGAAAAGGTCAGACTGTAGAGGTGAGAAGAGGTCAGAGTGTAGAGGTGAGAAGAGGTCAGAGTGTAGAGGTGAGAAGAGGTCAGAGTGTGGAGGTGAGAATAGGTCAGAGTGTAGAGGTGAGAAGAGGTCAGAGTGTAGAGGTGAGAAAAAGAGGTCAGAGTGTAGAGGTGAGAAAAAGAGGTCAGAGTGTAGAGGTCAAAAGAAGAGGTCAGACTGTAAAGGTGAGAAGAGGTCAGACTGTAGAGGTGAGAAGAGGTCAGACTGTAGAGGTGAGAAGAGGTCAGAGTGCAGAGGTGAGAAGAGGTCAGAGTGCAGAGGTGAGAAGAAGAGGTCAGAGTGTAGAGGTGAGAAGAGGTCAGAGTGCAGAGGTGAGAAGAGGTCAGAGTGCAGAGGTGAGAAGAAGAGGTCAGAGTGTAGAGGTGAGAAGAGGTCAGAGTGCAGAGGTGAGAAGAAGAGGTCAGAGTGTAGAGGTGAGAAGAGGTCAGAGTGCAGAGGTGAGATGAAGAGGTCAGAGTGTAGAGGTGAGAAGAAGGGGTCAGACTGTAGAGGTGAGAAGAGGTCAGAGTGTAGAGGTGAGAAGAAGGGGTCAGACTGTAGAGGTGAGAAGAGGTCAGAGTGTAGAGGTCAGAAGAAGGGGTCAGACTGTAGAGGTGAGAAGAGGTCAGAGTGTAGAGGTGAGAAGATGTCAAAGTGTAGAGGTGAGAAGAAGAGGTCAGAGTGCAGAGGTGAGAAGAGGTCAGAGTGTAGAGGTGAGAAGAGGTCAGAGTGTAGAGGTGAGGAGAAGAGGTCAGAGTGTAGAGGTGAGAAGAAGAGGTCAGAGTGTAGAGGTGAGAAAAAGAGGTCAGAGTGTAGAGGTGCTAAGAAGAGGTCAGAGTGTAGAGGTGAGAAGAAGAGGTCAGAGTGTGAGGTGAGAAGAGGTCAGAGTGTAGAGGTGAGAAGAGGTCAGAGTGTAGAGGTGAGAAGAGGTCAGAGTGTAGAGGTGAGAAGAGGTCAGAGTGTGGAGGTGAGAAGAGGTCAGAGTGTAGAGGTGAGAAAAAGAGGTCAGAGTGTGAGGTGAGAAGAGGTCAGAGTGCAGAGGTGAGAAAAGAGGTCAGAGTGTAGAGGTGAGAAGAAGAGGTCAGACTGTAGAGGTGAGAAGAGGTCAGAGTGTAGAGGTGAGAAGAGGTCAGAGTGTAGAGGTGAGAAGAGGTCAGAGTGTAGAGGTGAGAAGAGGTCAGAGTGTGGAGGTGAGAATAGGTCAGAGTGTAGAGGTGAGAAGAGGTCAGAGTGCAGAGGTGAGATGAAGAGGTCAGAGTGTAGAGGTGAGAAGAAGGGGTCAGACTGTAGAGGTGAGAAGAGGTCAGAGTGTAGAGGTGAGAAGAAGGGGTCAGACTGTAGAGGTGAGAAGAGGTCAGAGTGTAGAGGTGAGAAGATGTCAGAGTGTAGAGGTGAGAAGAAGAGGTCTGAGTGCAGAGGTGAGAAGAGGTCAGAGTGTAGAGGTGAGTAGAGGTCAGAGTGTAGAGGTGAGGAGAAGAGAAGAGGTCAGAGTATAGAGGTGAGAAGAAGAGGTCAGAGTGTAGAAGTGAGAAAAAGAGGTCAGAGTGTAGAGGTGCTAAGAAGAGGTCAGAGTGTAGAGGTGAGAAGAAGAGGTCAGAGTGTGAGGTGAGAAGAGGTCAGAGTGTAGAGGTGAGAAAAAGAGGTCAGAGTGTAGAGGTGAGAAAAAGAGGTCAGAATGTAGAGGTGAGAAGAAAAGGTCAGACTGTAGAGGTGAGAAGAGGTCAGACTGTAGAGGTGAGAAGAGGTCAGAGTGAGAAGGTGAGAAGAGGTCAGAGTGTAGAGGTGAGAGAAGAGGTCAGAGTGCAGAGGTGAGAAGAGGTCAGAGTGCAGAGGTGAGAAGAAGAGGTCAGAGTGTAGAGGTGAGAAGAGGTCAGAGTGCAGAGGTGAGAAGAAGAGGTCAGAGTGTAGAGGTGAGAAGAGGTCAGAGTGCAGAGGTGAGATGAAGAGGTCAGAGTGTAGAGGTGAGAAGAAGGGGTCAGACTGTAGAGGTGAGAAGAAGGGGTCAGACTGTAGAGGTGAGAAGAAGGGGTCAGACTGTAGAGGTGAGAAGAGGTCAGAGTGTAGAGGTCAGAAGAAGGGGTCAGACTGTAGAGGTGAGAAGAGGTCAGAGTGTAGAGGTGAGAAGATGTCAGAGTGTAGAGGTGAGAAGAAGAGGTCAGAGTGCAGAGGTGAGAAGAGGTCAGAGTGTAGAGGTGAGAAGAGGTCAGAGTGCAGAGGTGAGAAGAAGAGAAGAGGTCAGAGTGTAGAGGTGAGAAGAAGAGGTCAGAGTGTAGAGGTGAGAAAAAGAGGTCAGAGTGTAGAGGTGCTAAGAAGAGGTCAGAGTGTAGAGGTGAGAAGAAGAGGTCAGAGTGTGAGGTGAGAAGAGGTCAGAGTGTAGAGGTGAGAAAAAGAGGTCAGAATGTAGAGGCGAGAAGAAAAGGTCAGACTGTAGAGGTGAGAAGAGGTCAGAGTGTAGAGGTGAGAAAAAGAGGTCAGAGTGTAGAGGTGAGAAGAGGTCAGAGTGCAGAGGTGAGATGAAGAGGTCAGATTGTAGAGGTGAGAAGAAGGGGTCAGACTGTAGAGGTGAGAAGAGGTCAGAGTGTAGAGGTGAGAAGAAGGGGTCAGACTGTAGAGGTGAGAAGAGGTCAGAGTGTAGAGGTGAGAAGAAGGGGTCAGACTGTAGAGGTGAGAAGAGGTCAGAGTGTAGAGGTGAGAAGATGTCAGAGTGTAGAGGTGAGAAGAAGAGGTCAGAGTGCAGAGGTGAGAGAGGTCAGAGTGTAGAGGTGAGAAGAGGTCAGAGTGTAGAGGTGAGGAGAAGAAGAGGTCAGAGTGTAGAGGTGAGAAGAAGAGGTCAGAGTGTAGAAGTGAGAAAAAGAGGTCAGAGTGTAGAGGTGCTAAGAAGAGGTCAGAGTGTAGAGGTGAGAAGAAGAGGTCAGAGTGTGAGGTGAGAAGAGGTCAGAGTGTAGAGGTGAGAAAAAGAGGTCAGAGTGTAGAGGTGAGAAAAAGAGGTCAGAATGTAGAGGTGAGAAGAAAAGGTCAGACTGTAGAGGTGAGAAGAGGTCAGAGTGTAGAGGTGAGAAGAGGTCAGAGTGTGAAGGTGAGAAGAGGTCAGAGTGTAGAGGTGAGAAGAGGTCAGAGTGCAGAGGTGAGAAGAAGAGGTCAGAGTGAAGAGGTGGGAAGAGGTCAGAGTGCAGAGGTGAGAAGAGGTCAGAGTGCAGAGGTGAGAAGAAGAGGTCAGAGTGTAGAGGTGAGAAGAGGTCAGAGTGCAGAGGTGAGATGAAGAGGTCAGAGTGTAGAGGTGAGAAGAAGGGGTCAGACTGTAGAGGTGAGAAGAGGTCAGAGTGTAGAGGTGAGAAGAAGGGGTCAGACTGTAGAGGTGAGAAGAGGTCAGAGTGTAGAGGTGAGAAGATGTCAGAGTGTAGAGGTGAGAAGAAGAGGTCAGAGTGCAGAGGTGAGAAGAGGTCAGAGTGTAGAGGTGAGAAGAGGTCAGAGTGTAGAGGTGAGGAGAAGAGAAGAGGTCAGAGTGTAGAGGTGAGAAGAAGAGGTCAGAGTGTAGAGGTGAGAAAAAGAGGTCAGAGTGTGAGGTGAGAAGAGGTCAGAGTGCAGAGGTGAGAAAAAGAGGTCAGAATGTAGAGGTGAGAAGAACAGGTCAGACTGTAGAGGTGAGAAGAGGTCAGAGTGTAGAGGTGAGAAGAGGTCAGAGTGTAGAGGTGAGAAGAGGTCAGAGTGTAGAGGTGAGAAGAGGTCAGAGTGTGGAGGTGAGAATAGGTCAGAGTGTAGAGGTGAGAAGAGGTCAGAGTGTAGAGGTGAGAAAAAGAGGTCAGAGTGTAGAGGTGAGAAAAAGAGGTCAGAGTGTTGAGGTCAAAAGAAGAGGTCAGACTGTAAAGGTGAGAAGAGGTCAGACTGTAGAGGTGAGAAGAGGTCAGACTGTAGAGGTGAGAAGAGGTCAGAGTGCAGAGGTGAGAAAGAGGTCAGAGTGCAGAGGTGAGAAGAAGAGGTCAGAGTGTAGAGGTGAGAAGAGGTCAGAGTGCAGAGGTGAGAAGAGGTCAGAGTGCAGAGGTGAGAAGAAGAGGTCAGAGTGTAGAGGTGAGAAGAGGTCAGAGTGCAGAGGTGAGAAGAAGAGGTCAGAGTGTAGAGGTGGGAAGAGGTCAGAGTGCAGAGGTGAGATGAAGAGGTCAGAGTGTAGAGGTGAGAAGAAGGGGTCAGACTGTAGAGGTGAGAAGAGGTCAGAGTGTAGAGGTGAGAAGAAGGGGTCAGACTGTAGAGGTGAGAAGAGGTCAGAGTGTAGAGGTGAGAAGAAGGGGTCAGACTGTAGAGGTGAGAAGAGGTCAGAGTGTAGACGTGAGAAGATGTCAGAGTGTAGAGGTGAGAAGAAGAGGTCAGAGTGCAGAGGTGAGAAGAGGTCAGAGTGTAGAGGTGAGAAGAGGTCAGAGTGTAGAGGTGAGGAGAAGAGAAGAGAAGAGAAGAGGTCAGAGTGTAGAGGTGAGAAGAAGAGGTCAGAGTGTAGAAGTGAGAAAAAGAGGTCAGAGTGTAGAGGTGCTAAGAAGAGGTCAGAGTTTAGAGGTGAGAAGAAGAGGTCAGAGTGTGAGGTGAGAAGAGGTCAGAGTGTAGAGGTGAGAAAAAGAGGTCAGAGTGTAGAGGTGAGAAAAAGAGGTCAGAATGTAGAGGTGAGAAGAAAAGGTCAGACTGTAGAGGTGAGAAGAAAAGGTCAGACTGTAGAGGTGAGAAGAGGTCAGAGTGTAGAGGTGAGAAGAGGTCAGAGTGTGAAGGTGAGAAGAGGTCAGAGTGTAGAGGTGAGAAGAGGTCAGAGTGCAGAGGTCAGAAGAAGAGGTCAGAGTGTAGAGGTGAGAAGAAGAGGTCAGAGTGTAGAGGTGAGAAGAGGTCAGAGTGCAGAGGTGAGAAGAGGTCAGAGTGCAGAGGTGAGAAGAAGAGGTCAGAGTGTAGAGGTGAGAAGAGGTCAGAGTGCAGAGGTGAGAAGAAGAGGTCAGAGTGTAGAGGTGAGAAGAGGTCAGAGTGCAGAGGTGAGATGAAGAGGTCAGAGTGTAGAGGTGAGAAGAAGGGGTCAGACTGTAGAGGTGAGAAGAGGTCAGAGTGTAGAGGTGAGAAGAAGGGGTCAGACTGTAGAGGTGAGAAGAGGTCAGAGTGTAGAGGTCAGAAGAAGGGGTCAGACTGTAGAGGTGAGAAGAGGTCAGAGTGTAGAGGTGAGAATATGTCAGAGTGTAAAGGTGAGAAGAAGAGGTCAGAGTGCAGAGGTGAGAAGAGGTCAGAGTGTAGAGGTGAGAAGAAGGGGTCAGACTGTAGAGGTGAGAAGAGGTCAGAGTGTAGAGGTCAGAAGAAGGGGTCAGACTGTAGAGGTGAGAAGAGGTCAGAGTGTAGAGGTGAGAAGATGTCAGAGTGTAGAGGTGAGAAGAAGAGGTCAGAGTGCAGAGGTGAGAAGAGGTCAGAGTGTAGAGGTGAGAAGAGGTCAGAGTGTAGAGGTGAGGAGAAGAGAAGAGGTCAGAGTGTAGAGGTGAGAAGAAGAGGTCAGAGTGTAGAGGTGAGAAAAAGAGGTCAGAGTGTAGAGGTGCTAAGAAGAGGTCAGAGTGTAGAGGTGAGAAGAAGAGGTCAGAGTGTGAGGTGAGAAGAGGTCAGAGTGTAGAGGTGAGAAAAAGAGGTCAGAATGTAGAGGTGAGAAGAAAAGGTCAGACTGTAGAGGTGAGAAGAGGTCAGAGTGTAGAGGTGAGAAGAGGTCAGAGTGTAGAGGTGAGAAGAGGTCAGAGTGTGGAGGTGAGAATAGGTCAGAGTGTAGAGGTGAGAAGAGGTCAGAGTGTAGAGGTGAGAAAAGAGGTCAGAGTGTAGAGGTGAGAAAAAGAGGTCAGAGTGTAGAGGTCAAAAGAAGAGGTCAGACTGTAAAGGTGAGAAGAGGTCAGACTGTAGAGGTGAGAAGAGGTCAGACTGTAGAGGTGAGAAGAGGTCAGAGTGCAGAGGTGAGAAGAGGTCAGAGTGCAGAGGTGAGAAGAAGAGGTCAGAGTGTAGAGGTGAGAAGAGGTCAGAGTGCAGAGGTGAGAAGAGGTCAGAGTGCAGAGGTGAGAAGAAGAGGTCAGAGTGTAGAGGTGAGAAGAGGTCAGAGTGCAGAGGTGAGAAGAAGAGGTCAGAGTGTAGAGGTGAGAAGAGGTCAGAGTGCAGAGGTGAGATGAAGAGGTCAGAGTGTAGAGGTGAGAAGAAGGGGTCAGACTGTAGAGGTGAGAAGAGGTCAGAGTGTAGAGGTGAGAAGAAGGGGTCAGACTGTAGAGGTGAGAAGAGGTCAGAGTGTAGAGGTGAGAAGAAGGGGTCAGACTGTAGAGGTGAGAAGAGGTCAGAGTGTAGAGGTCAGAAGAAGGGGTCAGACTGTAGAGGTGAGAAGAGGTCAGAGTGTAGAGGTGAGAAGATGTCAAAGTGTAGAGGTGAGAAGAAGAGGTCAGAGTGTAGAGGTGCTAAGAAGAGGTCAGAGTGTAGAGGTGAGAAGAAGAGGTCAGAGTGTGAGGTGAGAAGAGGTCAGAGTGTAGAGGTGAGAAGAAGAGGTCAGAGTGTGAGTGGTGAGAAGAGGTCAGAGTGTAGAGGTGAGAAGAGGTCAGAGTGTGGAGGTGAGAAGAGGTCAGAGTGTAGAGGTGAGAAGAGGTCAGAGTGTAGAGGTGAGAAAAGAGGTCAGAGTGTAGAGGTGAGAAAAAGAGGTCAGAGTGTAGAGGTCAGAAGAAGAGGTCAGACTGTAGAGGTGAGAAGAGGTCAGACTGTAGAGGTGAGAAGAGGTCAGACTGTAGAGGTGAGAAGAGGTCAGAGTGCAGAGGTGAGAAGAGGTCAGAGTGCAGAGGTGAGAAGAAGAGGTCAGAGTGTAGAGGTGAGAAAGAGGTCAGAGTGCAGAGGTGAGAAGAAGAGGTCAGAGTGTAGAGGTGAGAAGAGGTCAGAGTGCAGAGGTGAGAAGAAGAGGTCAGAGTGTAGAGGTGAGAAGAGGTCAGAGTGCAGAGGTGAGATGAAGAGGTCAGAGTGTAGAGGTGAGAAGAAGGGGTCAGACTGTAGAGGTGAGAAGAGGTCAGAGTGTAGAGGTGAGAAGAAGGGGTCAGACTGTAGAGGTGAGAAGAGGTCAGAGTGTAGAGGTGAGAAGAAGGGGTCAGACTGTAGAGGTGAGAAGAGGTCAGAGTGTAGAGGTGAGAAGATGTCAGAGTGTAGAGGTGAGAAGAAGAGGTCAGAGTGCAGAGGTGAGAAGAGGTCAGAGTGTAGAGGTGAGAAGAGGTCAGAGTGTAGAGGTGAGGAGAAGAGAAGAGGTCAGAGTGTAGAGGTGAGAAGAAGAGGTCAGAGTGTAGAAGTGAGAAAAAGAGGTCAGAGTGTAGAGGTGCTAAGAAGAGGTCAGAGTGTAGAGGTGAGAAGAAGAGGTCAGAGTGTGAGGTGAGAAGAGGTCAGAGTGTAGAGGTGAGAAAAAGAGGTCAGAGTGTAGAGGTGAGAAAAAGAGGTCAGAATGTAGAGGTGAGAAGAAAAGGTCAGACTGTAGAGGTGAGAAGAGGTCAGAGTGTAGAGGTGAGAAGAGGTCAGAGTGTAGAAGGTGAGAAGAGGTCAGAGTGTAGAGGTGAGAAGAGGTCAGAGTGCAGAGGTGAGAAGAAGAGGTCAGAGTGTAGAGGTGAGAAGAGGTCAGAGTGCAGAGGTGAGAAGAGGTCAGAGTGCAGAGGTGAGAAGAAGAGGTCAGAGTGTAGAGGTGAGAAGAGGTCAGAGTGCAGAGGTGAGAAGAAGATGTCAGAGTGTAGAGGTGAGAAGAGGTCAGAGTGCAGAGGTGAGATGAAGAGGTCAGAGTGTAGAGGTGAGAAGAAGGGGTCAGACTGTAGAGGTGAGAAGAGGTCAGAGTGTAGAGGTGAGAAGAAGGGGTCAGACTGTAGAGGTGAGAAGAGGTCAGAGTGTAGAGGTGAGAAGATGTCAGAGTGTAGAGGTGAGAAGAAGAGGTCTGAGTGCAGAGGTGAGAAGAGGTCAGAGTGTAGAGGTGAGAAGAGGTCAGAGTGTAGAGGTGAGGAGAAGAGAAGAGGTCAGAGTGTAGAGGTGAGAAGAAGAGGTCAGAGTGTAGAAGTGAGAAAAAGAGGTCAGAGTGTAGAGGTGCTAAGAAGAGGTCAGAGTGTAGAGGTGAGAAGAAGAGGTCAGAGTGTGAGGTGAGAAGACGTCAGAGTGTAGAGGTGAGAAAAAGAGGTCAGAGTGTAGAGGTGAGAAAAAGAGGTCAGAATGTAGAGGTGAGAAGAAAAGGTCAGACTGTAGAGGTGAGAAGAGGTCAGACTGTAGAGGTGAGAAGAGGTCAGAGTGTGAAGGTGAGAAGAGGTCAGAGTGCAGAGGTGAGAAGAAGAGGTCAGAGTGTAGAGGTGAGAAGAGGTCAGAGTGCAGAGGTGAGAAGAGGTCAGAGTGCAGAGGTGAGAAGAAGAGGTCAGAGTGTAGAGGTGAGAAGAGGTCAGAGTGCAGAGGTGAGAAGAAGAGGTCAGAGTGTAGAGGTGAGAAGAGGTCAGAGTGCAGAGGTGAGATGAAGAGGTCAGAGTGTAGAGGTGAGAAGAAGGGGTCAGACTGTAGAGGTGAGAAGAGGTCAGAGTGTAGAGGTGAGAAGAAGGGGTCAGACTGTAGAGGTGAGAAGAGGTCAGAGTGTAGAGGTCAGAAGAAGGGGTCAGACTGTAGAGGTGAGAAGAGGTCAGAGTGTAGAGGTGAGAAGATGTCAGAGTGTAGAGGTGAGAAGAAGAGGTCAGAGTGCAGAGGTGAGAAGAGGTCAGAGTGCAGAGGTGAGAAGAAGAGGTCAGAGTGCAGAGGTGAGAAGAGGACAGAGTGTAGAGGTGAGAAGAGGTCAGAGTGTAGAGGGGAGGAGAAGAGAAGAGGTCAGAGTGTAGAGGTGAGAAGAAGAGGTCAGAGTGTAGAGGTGAGAAAAAGAGGTCAGAGTGTAGAGGTGCTAAGAAGAGGTCAGAGTGTAGAGGTGAGAAGAAGAGGTCAGAGTGTGAGGTGAGAAGAGGTCAGAGTGTAGAGGTGAGAAAAAGAGGTCAGAATGTAGAGGTGAGAAGAAAAGGTCAGACTGTAGAGGTGAGAAGAGGTCAGAGTGTAGAGGTGAGAAAAGAGGTCAGAGTGTAGAGGTGAGAAGAGGTCAGAGTGCAGAGGTGAGATGAAGAGGTCAGAGTGTAGAGTTGAGAAGAAGGGGTCAGACTGTAGAGGTGAGAAGAGGTCAGAGTGTAGAGGTGAGAAGAAGGGGTCAGACTGTAGAGGTGAGAAGAGGTCAGAGTGTAGAGGTGAGAAGAAGGGGTCAGACTGTAGAGGTGAGAAGAGGTCAGAGTGTAGAGGTGAGAAGATGTCAGAGTGTAGAGGTGAGAAGAAGAGGTCAGAGTGCAGAGGTGAGAAGAGGTCAGAGTGTAGAGGTGAGAAGAGGTCAGACTGTAGAGGTGAGAAGAGGTCAGAGTGTGAAGGTGAGAAGAGGTCAGAGTGCAGAGGTGAGAAGAAGAGGTCAGAGTGTAGAGGTGAGAAGAGGTCAGAGTGCAGAGGTGAGAAGAGGTCAGAGTGCAGAGGTGAGAAGAAGAGGTCAGAGTGTAGAGGTGAGAAGAGGTCAGAGTGCAGAGGTGAGAAGAAGAGGTCAGAGTGTAGAGGTGAGAAGAGGTCAGAGTGCAGAGGTGAGATGAAGAGGTCAGAGTGTAGAGGTGAGAAGAAGGGGTCAGACTGTAGAGGTGAGAAGAGGTCAGAGTGTAGAGGTGAGAAGAAGGGGTCAGACTGTAGAGGTGAGAAGAGGTCAGAGTGTAGAGGTCAGAAGAAGGGGTCAGACTGTAGAGGTGAGAAGAGGTCAGAGTGTAGAGGTGAGAAGATGTCAGAGTGTAGAGGTGAGAAGAAGAGGTCAGAGTGCAGAGGTGAGAAGAGGTCAGAGTGCAGAGGTGAGAAGAAGAGGTCAGAGTGCAGAGGTGAGAAGAGGTCAGAGTGTAGAGGTGAGAAGAGGTCAGAGTGTAGAGGTGAGGAGAAGAGAAGAGGTCAGAGTGTAGAGGTGAGAAGAAGAGGTCAGAGTGTAGAGGTGAGAAAAAGAGGTCAGAGTGTAGAGGTGCTAAGAAGAGGTCAGAGTGTAGAGGTGAGAAGAAGAGGTCAGAGTGTGAGGTGAGAAGAGGTCAGAGTGTAGAGGTGAGAAAAGAGGTCAGAATGTAGAGGTGAGAAGAAAAGGTCAGACTGTAGAGGTGAGAAGAGGTCAGAGTGTAGAGGTGAGAAAAAGAGGTCAGAGTGTAGAGGTGAGAAGAGGTCAGAGTGCAGAGGTGAGATGAAGAGGTCAGAGTGTAGAGTTGAGAAGAAGGGGTCAGACTGTAGAGGTGAGAAGAGGTCAGAGTGTAGAGGTGAGAAGAAGGGGTCAGACTGTAGAGGTGAGAAAGAGGTCAGAGTGTAGAGGTGAGAAGAAGGGGTCAGACTGTAGAGGTGAGAAGAGGTCAGAGTGTAGAGGTGAGAAGATGTCAGAGTGTAGAGGTGAGAAGAAGAGGTCAGAGTGCAGAGGTGAGAAGAGGTCAGAGTGTAGAGGTGAGAAGAGGTCAGAGTGTAGAGGTGAGGAGAAGAGAAGAGGTCAGAGTGTAGAGGTGAGAAGAAGAGGTCAGAGTGTAGAAGTGAGAAAAAGAGGTCAGTGTGTAGAGGTGCTAAGAAGAGGTCAGAGTGTAGAGGTGAGAAGAAGAGGTCAGAGTGTGAGGTGAGAAGAGGTCAGAGTGTAGAGGTGAGAAAAAGAGGTCAGAGTGTAGAGGTGAGAAAAAGAGGTCAGAATGTAGAGGTGAGAAGAAAAGGTCAGACTGTAGAGGTGAGAAGAGGTCAGAGTGTAGAGGTGAGAAGAGGTCAGAGTGTGAAGGTGAGAAGAGGTCAGAGTGTAGAGGTGAGAAGAGGTCAGAGTGCAGAGGTGAGAAGAAGAGGTCAGAGTGTAGAGGTGAGAAGAGGTCAGAGTGCAGAGGTGAGAGAAGAGGTCAGAGTGCAGAGGTGAGAAGAAGAGGTCAGAGTGTAGAGGTGAGAAAGAGGTCAGAGTGCAGAGGTGAGAAGAAGAGGTCAGAGTGTAGAGGTGAGAAGAAGGGTCAGAGTGTAGAGGTGAGAAGAAGGGGTCAGACTGTAGAGGTGAGAAGAGGTCAGAGTGTAGAGGTGAGAAGAAGGGGTCAGACTGTAGAGGTGAGAAGAGGTCAGAGTGTAGAGGTGAGAAGAAGGGGTCAGACTGTAGAGGTGAGAAGAGGTCAGAGTGTAGAGGTGAGAAGATGTCAGAGTGTAGAGGTGAGAAGAAGAGGTCAGAGTGCAGAGGTGAGAAGAGGTCAGAGTGTAGAGGTGAGAAGAGGTCAGAGTGTAGAGGTGAGGAGAAGAGAAGAGGTCAGAGTGTAGAGGTGAGAAGAAGAGGTCAGAGTGTAGAGGTGAGAAAAAGAGGTCAGAGTGTGAGGTGAGAAGAGGTCAGAGTGCAGAGGTGAGAAAAAGAGGTCAGAATGTAGAGGTGAGAAGAACAGGTCAGACTGTAGAGGTGAGAAGAGGTCAGAGTGTAGAGGTGAGAAGAGGTCAGAGTGTAGAGGTGAGAAGAGGTCAGAGTGTAGAGGTGAGAAGAGGTCAGAGTGTGGAGGTGAGAATAGGTCAGAGTGTAGAGGTGAGAAGAGGTCAGAGTGTAGAGGTGAGAAAAAGAGGTCAGAGTGTAGAGGTGAGAAAAGAGGTCAGAGTGTAGAGGTCAAAAGAAGAGGTCAGACTGTAAAGGTGAGAAGAGGTCAGACTGTAGAGGTGAGAAGAGGTCAGACTGTAGAGGTGAGAAGAGGTCAGAGTGCAGAGGTGAGAAGAGGTCAGAGTGCAGAGGTGAGAAGAAGAGGTCAGAGTGTAGAGGTGAGAAGAGGTCAGAGTGCAGAGGTGAGAAGAGGTCAGAGTGCAGAGGTGAGAAGAAGAGGTCAGAGTGTAGAGGTGAGAAGAGGTCAGAGTGCAGAGGTGAGAAGAAGAGGTCAGAGTGTAGAGGTGGGAAGAGGTCAGAGTGCAGAGGTGAGATGAAGAGGTCAGAGTGTAGAGGTGAGAAGAAGGGGTCAGACTGTAGAGGTGAGAAGAGGTCAGAGTGTAGAGGTGAGAAGAAGGGGTCAGACTGTAGAGGTGAGATGAGGTCAGAGTGTAGAGGTGAGAAGAAGGGGTCAGACTGTAGAGGTGAGAAGAGGTCAGAGTGTAGAGCGTGAGAAGATGTCAGAGTGTAGAGGTGAGAAGAAGAGGTCAGAGTGCAGAGGTGAGAAGAGGTCAGAGTGTAGAGGTGAGAAGAGGTCAGAGTGTAGAGGTGAGGAGAAGAGAAGAGAAGAGGTCAGAGTGTAGAGGTGAGAAGAAGAGGTCAGAGTGTAGAAGTGAGAAAAAGAGGTCAGAGTGTAGAGGTGCTAAGAAGAGGTCAGAGTGTAGAGGTGAGAAGAAGAGGTCAGAGTGTGAGGTGAGAAGAGGTCAGAGTGTAGAGGTGAGAAAAAGAGGTCAGAGTGTAGAGGTGAGAAAAAGAGGTCAGAATGTAGAGGTGAGAAGAAAAGGTCAGACTGTAGAGGTGAGAAGAGGTCAGAGTGTAGAGGTGAGAAGAGGTCAGAGTGTGAAGGTGAGAAGAGGTCAGAGTGTAGAGGTCAGAAGAAGAGGTCAGAGTGTAGAGGTGAGAAGAGGTCAGAGTGCAGAGGTGAGAAAGAGGTCAGAGTGCAGAGGTGAGAAGAAGAGGTCAGAGTGTAGAGGTGAGAAGAGGTCAGAGTGCAGAGGTGAGAAGAAGAGGTCAGAGTGTAGAGGTGAGAAGCGGTCAGAGTGCAGAGGTGAGATGAAGAGGTCAGAGTGTAGAGGTGAGAAGGGGTCAGACTGTAGAGGTGAGAAGAGGTCAGAGTGTAGAGGTGAGAAGAAGGGGTCAGACTGTAGAGGTGAGAAGAGGTCAGAGTGTAGAGGTGAGAAGAAGGGGTCAGTCTGTAGAGGTGAGAAGAGGTCAGAGTGTAGAGGTGAGAATATGTCAGAGTGTAAAGGTGAGAAGAAGAGGTCAGAGTGCAGAGGTGAGAAGAGGTCAGAGTGTAGAGGTGAGAAGAGGTCAGAGTGTAGAGGTGAGGGGAAGAGGTCAGAGTGTAGAGGTGAGAAAAAGAGGTCAGAGTGTAGAGGTGCTAAGAAGAGGTCAGAGTGTAGAGGTGAGAAGAAGAGGTCAGAGTGTGAGGTGAGAAGAGGTCAGAGTGTAGAGGTGAGAAGAGGTCAGAGTGTGAGGTGAGAAGAGGTCAGAGTGTAGAGGTGAGAAGAGGTCAGTGTAGAGGTGAGAAGAGTGTAGAGGTGAGAAGAGGTCAGAGTGTGGAGGTGAGAATAGGTCAGAGTGTAGAGGTGAGAAGAGGTCAGAGTGTAGAGGTGAGAAAAAGAGGTCAGAGTGTAGAGGTGAGAAAAAGAGGTCAGAGTGTAGAGGTCAAAAGAAGAGGTCAGACTGTAAAGGTGAGAAGAGGTCAGACTGTAGAGGTGAGAAGAGGTCAGAGTGTAGAGGTGAGAAGAGGTCAGAGTGTAGAGGTGAGAAGAGGTCAGAGTGTAGAGGTGAAAGAAGAGGTCAGAGTGTAGAGGTGAGAAAAAGAGGTCTGGGTGTAGAGGTCAGAAGAAGAGGTCAGAGTGTAGAGGTCAGAAGAAGAGGTGAGAAGAAGAGGTCAGAGTGCAGAGGTGAAAGAAGAGGTCAGAGTGTAGAGGTGAGAAAAAGAGGTCAGAGTGTAGAGTTGCGAAGAAGCGGTCGGTGTTTAGAGATGAGAAGAATGGAGAGGTGAGGACAGTGAAGGGGAGCAGACAGGTGTTGTGTGGGTTCACCTACTGGTGAGGTGGGATCAGGGGGACCAGGTTTGGTCAGAGGAACCAGGTGGGGTCGGAGGGACCAGGGGGGATCTGAGGGACCAGGTGGGATCTGAGGGATCAGGGGGATCAGAGGGACCAGGGGGATCGGAGGGACCAGGATCATGGGAGGGACTAGATGGGATCTGAGGGACCAGGTGGGATTGGAGGGACCAGGGGGAATCGGAGGGACCAGGGGGAATCGGAGGGACCAGGGAGGATCAGAGGGACCAAGTGGGATCTGCGGGACCAGGTGGGATCTGAGGGACCAGGTGGTATCTGAGGGACCAGGTGAGGGACCAGGTGGGATCGGAGGGACCAGGGGGGATCGGAGGGACCAGGCATGATGGGAGGGACTAGATGGGATCTGAGGGACCAGGTGTGATTGAGGGACCAGGGAGGATCAGAGGGACCAGGTGGGATCTGAGGGACCAGGTGGGATCTGAGGGACCAGGTAGGATCTGAGGGACCAGGGGGGATCTGAGGGACCAGGTGGGATCATAGGGACCAGCGGGATCTGAGGGACCAGGGGGGATCTGAGGGACCAGGTGGGATCTGAGGGAGCAAGCATGATGGGAGCGACCAGATGGGATCTGAGGGACCAGGTGTGATTGAGGGACCAGGTGGGATCGGAGGGACCAGGGAGGATCAGAGGGACCAGGCATGATGGGAGCGACCAGATGGGATCTGAGGGACCAGGTGAGGGACCAGGTGGGATCGGACGGACCAGGGAGGATCGGAGGGACCAGGCATGATGGGAGGGACTAGATGGGATCTGAGGGACCAGGTGTGATTGAGGGACCAGGGGGGGAATCGGAGGGACCAGGGAGGATCAGAGGGACCAGGTGGGATCTGAGGGACCAAGTGGGATCTGAAGGACCAGGGAGGATCAGAGGGACCAGGTGGGATCTGAAGGACCAGGTGGGATCTGAGGGACCAGGTGGGGGCAAAGGAACCAGACATGATGGGAGGGACCAGGTGGGATCTGAGGGACCAGGGGGGATCTGAGGCACCAGGGATCATGGGAGGGACTAGATGGGATCCTAGGGACCAGGTGTGATTGAGGGACCATGGGGGGAATCGGAGGGACCAGGGAGGATCAGAGGGACCAGGTGGGATCTGAAGGACCAGGTGGGATCTGAGGGACCAGGTGTGGGCAACGGAACCAGACATGATGGGAGGGACCAGGTGGGATCTGAGGGACCAGGGGGATCTGAGGGACCAGGGGGATCTGAGGCACCAGGGTTCATGGGAGGGACTAGATGGGATGCTAGGGACCAGGTGTGATTGAGGGACCAGGGGGGGGAATCGGAGGGACCAGGGAGGATCAGAGGGACCAGGTGGGATCTGAGGGACCAGGTGGGATCTGAGGGACCAGGTGGGATCTGAGGGACCAGGTGGGATCTGAGGGACCAGACATGATGGGAGCGACCAGATGGGATCTGAAGGACCAGGTGGAATCTGAGGGACCAGGTGGAATCTGAGGGACCAGTTGGGGACAAAGGAACCAGACATGATGGGAGGGACCAGGTGGGATCTGAGGGACCAGGGGGATCTGAGGGACCAGGGGGGATCTGAGGGATCAGGGGGGATCAGAGGGCCTAGGAGGACCAGGTGGGATCTGAGGGACCAGACGGGGACGAAGGAACCAGACATGATGGGAGAGACCAGGGGGGGTCAGAGGGACCAGGCATGATCAGACAAGCCAGTGCAGAGCATTCAGGTTCGAGACTGGAACCAATCTATGCAGTAACGCTCACCATGTGGTAATCCTGGGTGGCCATGTGATGGGTGAAGAAACCGTGTGTCATGCTGCATGTGTTTTGGCAGGTCTGGGCCATATGTGATCAGAGTGGACCAGTGATCGGAGGGGGTTGGTTTTCTCAGAGTCTGCAGGTGTAATCAGAAAGGGCAAGTGTGATCTGAGAGGGCAAGTGTGATCTGAGAGGGCAAGTGTGATCTGAGAGGGCAAGTGTGATCTGAGAGGGCAAGTGTGATCTGAGAGGGCAAGTATGATCTGAGAGGGCAAGTGTGATCTGAGAGGGCAAGTATGATCTGAGAGGGCAAGTGTGATCTGAGAGGGCAAGTGTGATCTGAGAGGGCAAGTGTGATCTGAGAGGGCAAGTGTGATCTGAGAGGGCAAGTGTGATCTGAGAGGGCAAGTGTGATCTGAGAGGGCAAGTGTGATCTGGAGAGGGCAAGTGTGATCTGAGAGGGCAAGTGTGATCTGGAGAGGGCAAGTGTGATCTGAGAGGGCAAGTGTGATCTGAGAGGGCAAGTGTGATCTGAGAGGGCAAGTGTGATCTGAGAGGGCAAGTGTGATCTGAGAGGGCAAGTGTAATCTGAGGGGGCAAACGTGATCCTAAAGGGCAGACTCGTAAGACGTGGCAGGTGTGGTCAGAGTGAGCAGGTGTAATCAAAGGGGGCAAGTGTCATGAAAGAGTAACCCGTCCGCCGAGATCTAAATCAGGCCCTAAATGTTGAAAGCACTTTTTTATCTCAAACACTCAATCTATTAAGGCATTTTGCGGCGGCCTGTCGTGTACTGTGTAATAGTGCAATTCCCACTGTTTAGCTTAACTTGCATTTACTTTTCATGTAAGGTGTGTGCGTTAATTTATATGCACTTACCTGAAAGTGAAAGACCAACAAAATAATTATTGAATATTGTTTTCTTTTAGCCACGTCTTTGATCCCACCTACCCCACTGCGGGTAGCCCTGGTGAACAGACCCTTCCGACAGCCAGGCAGCCAGTCAGCCATGAGACCCTGCAGCAAGGCATCACCCTTCACCTCTGTGGGAGGCCCGCACCCCAAACCTTGATGCTGACTCCCATGGTGCCCAGGCCCGTGCCCCACACATTGACGCTGACTCCTAGGGTGCCCAGGCCCGTGCCCCACACCTTGATGCTGACTCCTAGGGTGCCCAGGCCCATGCCCCACACCTTGACGCTGACTCCTAAGGTGTCCAGGCCCGTGCCCCACACCTTGAAGCTGACTCCTAGGGTGCCCAGGCCCCTGCCCCACACCTTGATGCTGACTCCTAAGGTGCCCTGGCCCGTGCCCCACACATTGACGCTGACTCCTAGGGTGCCCAGCCCCGCGCCCCACACCTTGACGCTGACTCCTAAGGTGCCCAGAACCGTGCCCCACACCTTGACACTGACTCCTAGGGTGCCCAGGTCCGTGCCCCACACCTTGATGCTGACTCCTAGGGTGCCCAGGCCCGTGCCCCACACCTTGACGCTGACTCCTAGGGTGCCCAGGCCCGTGCCCACACCTTGACACTGTCTCCTAGGGTGCCCAGGCCCGTGCCCCACACCTTGACGCTGACTCCTAGGGTGCCCAGGCCCCTGCCCTCCACCAATCTAACTCAACACCCCTACCCACAGAGCCGGACACACCCTGGACCCCATCTTCGCAGGAGGGACAAACATCCACTTCAGCCACACCACACAGCCCCTCTGGACAGACCACCACTGCGTACACTTCACCTTCACCACCACCACTGCACCCAAACCCGCCCCGCGCCCACCACGAAGAAACTGGAGCAAGATCACAGAGGAACACCTCAACACCACCCTCCTCCACGACCCCCCCCCCTCCGCCACAACCAACAGCAACTCTGCAGCCAAAGAACTACACCGCTGGATCGCCGACTGCGCCGACATGCTCGCACCCCTCCGCCACCCCGTCAAACAACGCCCCCCCGAAGGCCGCCTGGTTCACCACCGACCTCCAAGAAGCCAGGCGCTCCTGCAGACGCCTCGAGAAACTCTGGCGGAACAAGAAAACCACCGAAGACTAGAACAACTACAGGAACGCCATGAACGAATACCACAAGCGCATAAGAACCACCAAGCGGGCTTTTATCAAGAACAAAATCCACACCAACGCAAGCAACGCAAAAGAACTCTTCAATGTCATTCAGCAGTTAACCAAACCCCCAGCGAAGCCACGGACATCACACCTTCTCAGGACCTCTGCAACAAGCTCAGCTCCTACTTCAACCTGAAAATCAAGGCCCTCTACGACAACTTCAGCGAACAGACTCCGGACACTGCGCCCCTCCCCACCACCGGCAACCTGCCGACCATCACCAACTGGAAACCTGCCACCACTGAGGACACCACCACGACCATGAAGAACACCCACTCAGGAGCCCCCAATGACCCCTGCCCACCGCACATCTACCACAGAGCCGCCGCCGCCGCCATAGCACCCGAACTAGGCTGGACCATCAACGCCTCCCTCGACTCCGGCATCTTCCCTGACGACTGGAAGCGGGCAGAGGTCAAGCCCCTCCTCAAGAAACCCTCGGACGACCCGACGGACCTGAAAAACTACCGGCCCATCTCTCTCCTTCCCTTCGCAGCCAAAGTCACTGAGAGCTTCATCAACACCCAACTGACCACCTTCATCGAAGAGAACGCCATCCTCGACCCCTCCCAGTCCGGATTTTGCAGCAACCACAGCACCGAGACCGCCCTCCTTGCCACCACCGATGACATCCGCATGCTACTCGACCAGGGCCACACTGCGGCCCTCATCCTACTAGACCTCTCCGCAGCCTCTGACACCGTCTCCCACCGGACCCTTGCAGCCAGACTCCATGACGCCGGTATACAGCCGCTCCTTTCTCTCCGGCAGAACCCAAAGGATCAGACTCCCTCCCTTCCTCTCCGAACCTATTGAGATCAACTGCGGAGTACCCCAAGGATCCTCGCTCAGCCCCACGCTCTTCAACATCTACATGGCCCCCCTCGCCGCCATCGTCAGATAGCATGGGCTCAGCATCGTATCCTACGCCGACGACACCCAGCTCATCCTCTCTCTCACGAAGAACCCCGAAGACACCAGACTCAGCTTCCAAGAAGGAATGAAAGATTTTTCAGCCTGGATGAGCAACAGCTGCCTAAAACTGAACTCTGAGAAGACAGAGGTCCTCGTCCTCGGACCCTCCCCCACTGCGTGGGACAGCTCCTGGTGGGCCCCTGCCCTCGGACACCCACCCACCCCGACGGACCACGCCCAGAACCTAAGCATCATCCTAGACTCCTCCCTCACCTTGACCCGCCAGATCAAAGCCGTCGCCTCCACCTGTTTCAACTCCCTCCGCATCCTCCGGAAGACTTTCAAGTGGATCCCCCACGAGTGCAGTAAGACCGTCACCCACGCACTCATAACCAGCAGACGGGATTAGGGCAACGCCCTCTACGCCGGAATCAACAAAACCCTGCTACACAAGCTCCAAACCATACAGAACACTGCAGCCAGACTCGTCCTCGGAACCCCACGACATGAGCACATGACCCAGCACCTACGAGACCTCCACTGGCTCCCCGTCGAGAAGAGAGTGACCTTCAAGCTACTCACCCACGCCTACAAATCACTCCACAACCTCGGACCCAAATACCTCAACAAAAGAGTCTCCTTCCACGTACCCAAAAGGAACCTCTGCTCCGCCGACGTCGCTCTAGCAGAAACCCCACGCATCCGCAGAACCAGAGCAGGCGGAAGAGCCTTCTCCTACGTCGCAGCAAAGACCTGGAACAAGCTCCCAGTCAACATCAGACGCTCCCCGACCCTGCACACTTTCAGGAAGGACCTCAAGACCTGGCTCTTCGACTGACCGGGAGCTGCACCTCCCTCCCCCCCAGCGCCTTGAGACCCTCACAGGTGAGTAGCGCGCTTTATAAGCCCCCTGATTGATTGATTGATTGAACAGGTGGGCATGAGACTGACAGGGCAGATGACTGCGGGAGCTGCCCACCCAGACTGACATGGAGGCAGCCGTCACCAGTGCAAGTGCCCGCTGCCCACCCTAACTAGCACTGGGGCAGGCCTCCACCGCTCCAGACCTGAAGTGGAGACTGGAGTCAACCCTAAGAAAATCTCTGACCCAACCACCCACCAATGCAAAAATCAGGGGACGGGGCTTCTGCAGCCACAATGTCCACTCCTAGCCCCCCTCCCCCGGGCTCACAAGATGGACAGGAGACCCGGCACTCTGAAGGGAGTGCACTTGTTACTGTTGTACACGTGAGTGAGTGGTGTGTGTGTGGGGGGCTGCATTAATCCCTCACACTCACCCTAAACATAAATGGGACAAGGGAGCGGGTGCATGCCACCCGCCCTGCCCTGAACACCTAAGCGACAGACAGGGGGCCACAGGCAAGCTTTCTGTACCCCACTCAAGCTCCTATCATGGCGGGGGCTTCAGGGCGCTCTGCCTTCCACCTACCCTCAGAGTTTCGGAGTCCCCAGGGCTTACATGAAATGCTTCTCCTCACGTGTGTGAGTGTGGGGGGGCTGGCCCCCCAAAGGCCACTGTCACAGTCCTGCTACTTGGAGTAGATTATGTAAAGCGGCGGTTCTTAACCTGTGGTCTGGGGAACCCTGGCGGACTGAGAAGGCTTCGAAAATAAAAGAATATTGACAGATTATAAGTCTATATAAATAAATGTAACATTTTTAAATGATCTGTAATGTGAAGAAATTTGAACTTGGAGGCGAAGAAGGAAGTCGCCTCCTCATTGGATCCCGGGAGCAGCGCGAGCGCATCACAGGGATAGAATGGACGGGGGCTCAACTCAATCTAGAACCTTCCCTTTACAATTCTGATTCTTTTTATATTTGTGTGTGAATTAAATACAATCTTTCCTCATTTGTGTATTTGTTGGAACAATGCTTGTTTCTCTAATTTTGTGCATCATTTTGAGGTTCACATTATCAACCTTCCTCAGGACGGGGTCCCGGATCCTAACACTAATGACTCAGTGGGGGTCCTCGGGGTCCAGTAATGCTTAAGTGGGGGTCCCCAGAAGTCCCACGCTTGCGAACTCCTGAGTACACGTGCACAGGAGACACGCCCCTGATCCACACGTACCCGTTCAGTACACGTGCACAGGAGACACGCTCCTGATCCACACGTACCCGTGGAGTACACGTGGACAGGAGACACACGCCCCTGACCCACACGTACCCGTGGAGTACACGTGCACAGGAGACACACGCCCCTGATCCACACGTACCCGTTCAGTACACGTGCACAGGAGACACACCCCTGATCCACACGTACCCGTTCAGTACACAGGCACAGGAGACACGCCCCTGATCCGCACGAACCCGTGGCGTACACGTGCACAGGAGACACACGCCCCTGATCCACACGTACCCGTTCAGTACACGTGCACAGGAGACACACCCCTGATCCACACGTACCCGTTCAGTACACAGGCACAGGAGACACGCCCCTGATCCGCACAAACCCGTGGAGTACACATGCACAGGAGACACGCCTTTGATCCGCACAAACCCGTGGAGTACACGTGCACAGGAGTGACACGCCCCTGATCCACACGTACCCGTGGAGTACACGTGCACAGGAGACACGCCCCTGATCCACAAGTACCCGTTCAGTACACGTGCACAGGAGACACGCTCCTGATCCACACGTACCCGTGGAGTACACGTGCACAGGAGACACGCCCCTGATCCACACGTACCCGTTCAGTACACGTGCACAGGAGACACGCTCCTGATCCACACGTACCCGTGGAGTACACGTGGACAGGAGACACACGCCCCTGACCCACACGTACCCGTGGAGTACACGTGCACAGGAGACACACGCCCCTGATCCACATGTACCCGTTCAGTACACGTGCACAGGAGACACGCTCCTGATCCACACGTACCCGTGGAGTACACGTGGACAGGAGACACACGCCCTGACCCACACGTACCCGTGGAGTACACGTGCACAGGAGACACACGCCCCTGATCCACACGTACCCGTTCAGTACACGTGCACAGGAGACACGCTCCTGATCCACACGTACCCGTGGAGTACACGTGGACAGGAGACACACGCCCCTGACCCACACGTACCCGTGGAGTACACGTGCACAGGAGACACGCTCCTGATCCACACGTACCCGTTCAGTACACGTGCACAGGAGACACACCCCTGATCCACACGTACCCGTTCAGTACACAGGCACAGGAGACACGCTCCTGATCCACACGTACCCGTGGAGTACACGTGGACAGGAGACACACGCCCCTGACCCACACGTACCCGTGGAGTACACGTGCACAGGAGACACACGCCCCTGATCCACACGTACCCGTTCAGTACACGTGCACAGGAGACACACCCTGATCCACACGTACTGCGTTCAGTACACAGGCACAGGAGACACGCCCTGATCCGCACGAACCCGTGGCGTACACGTGCACAGGAGACACACGCCCTGATCCACACGTACCCGTTCAGTACACGTGCACAGGAGACACACCCCTGATCCACACGTACCCGTTCAGTACACAGGCACAGGAGACACGCCCTGATCCGCACAAACCCGTGGAGTACACATGCACAGGAGACACGCCCTGATCCGCACAAACCCGTGGAGTACACGTGCACAGGAGTGACACGCCCTGATCCACACGTACCCGTGGAGTACACGTGCACAGGAGACACGCCCTGATCCACAAGTACCCGTTCAGTACACGTGCACAGGAGACACGCTCCTGATCCACACGCACCCGTGGAGTACACGTGCACAGGAGACACGCCCCTGATCCACACGTACCCGTTCAGTACACGTGCACAGGAGACACGCCCCTGATCCGCACAAACCCGTGGAGTACACATGCACAGGAGACACGCCCCTGATCCACAAGTACCCATTCAGTACACGTGCACAGGAGACACGCTCCTGATCCACATGTACCCATGGAGTCCACGTGCACAGGAGACACGCCCCTGATCCACACGTACCCGTTCAGTACACGTGCACAGAAGACACGCCCCTGATCCACACAAACCCGTGGAGTACACGTGCACAGGAGTGACACGCCCCTGCTCCACACGTACCCATGGAGTACACGTGCACAGGAGACACGCCCCTGATCCACACGTACCCGTGGAGTACACGTGCACAGGAGACACGCTCCTGATCCACACGTACCCGTTCAGTACACGTGCACAGGAGACACGCCCCTGATCCACACGTACCCGTTCAGTACACGTGCACAGGAGACACGCTCCTGATCCACACGTACCCGTGGCGTACACGTGCACAGGAGACACACGCCCCTGACCCGCACGAACCCGTGGAGTACACGTGCACAGGAGTCACATGCCCCTGACCCGCACGAACCCGTGGAGTACACGTGCACAGGAGTCACACGCCCCTGATCCGCACGAACCCGTGGAGTACACGTGCACAGGAGTTACACGCTCCTGATCTACACAAACCCGTGGAGTACACGTGCACAGGAGACACGCTCCTGATCCATACGTACCAGTTCAGTACACGTGCACAGGAGACGCCCCTGATCCACACGTACCCGTTCAGTACACGTGCACAGGAGTCACACGCTCCTGATCCGCACGAACCTGTGGCATACACGTGCACAGGAGAGACACGCCCCTGATCCGCATGAACCCGTGAAGTACACGTGCACAGGATTCACACGCCCCTGATCCGCATGTACCCATGGAGTACACGACAATGAAGAAAAAGGGTTCCCCAAATTACTTGTAGGTCCAAGAGGAGGGGAAATATGACATTCAAAAGGAAGAAAACCTCTGAACTGACCTATATTGCTTTACTGTGCGACCTATGTCGGTTCAAACACAAAATCCTTTCTTCATGGAGATCCTAGAGAACTTAAAGAGGACAGAAACAACCGAACAGTTCCACATTCAAGTTAATAGTTGTATCCGTCTCTGAAAGAACTCTCCAGGTAAACAATAAGTTCTCTAGGATCTCCATGAAGAAAGGATTTTGTGTTTGTGTATGAGTGTTAGGTTGCTTGGGTTCATGTGAGGAGTGAATGTAAGAGTCAAGTGTAGGCGTGGGGTGTCTCTTATGCACACAATTTTTGTCTGTAAATATTTGCTGTTTTTTAGATTTATTGCTGTTGTCCCATTTCAGGCTACATAGCCACAGATGAAGACCTGATTGTAATGTAATATATTGTTTTTTAATCTGACTTAATATTTTTGCACTGATTGTCTAAAATGTGGTCATTCTATTCTCAAAGTGGTAGACATTTAAGTATATGAATGTAATAAAGATGTATGCATTTTTTGCACAGAAATGACTTAGTCAATAATTTCTTTGAAGCTGGTTGCATAGTTTGAACCGACATAGGTCGCACAGTAAAGCAATATAGGTCAGTTCAGAGGTTTTCTTCCTTTTGAATCCCATGGAGTACACGTGCACAGGAGTCACACGCCCCTGACCCGCACAAACCCCTGGAGTACACGTGCACAGGAGACACGCTCCTGATCCACACGTACCCGTGGAGTACACGTGCACAGGAGACACGCCCCTGATCCACACGTACCCGTTCAGTACACGTGCACAGGAGACACGCCCCTGATCCACACAAACCCGTGGAGTACACGTGCACAGGAGTGACACGCCCCTGATCCACACGTACCCGTGGAGTACACGTGCACAGGAGACACGCTCCTGATCCACACGTACCCGTTCGGTACACGTGCACAGGAGACACGCTCCTGATCCACACGTACCCGTTCAGTACACGTGCACAGGAGACGCCCCTGATCCACACGTACCCGTTTAGTACACGTGCACAGGAGACACGCCCCTGATCCACACGTACCCGTTCAGTACACGTGCACAGGAGACACGCTCCTGATCCACACGTACCCGTGGCGTACACGTGCACAGGAGACACACGCCCCTGATCCACAGGTACCCGTGGAGTACACGTGCACAGGAGTTACACGCTCCTGATCCACACATACCCGTGGCGTACACGTGCACAGGAGACACACGCCCCTGATCCGCACGAACCCGTGGCGTACACGTGCACAGGAGTTACACGCTCCTGATCTACACGAACCCGTGGAGTACACGTGCACAGGAGTCACACGCCCCTGACCCACACAAACCCCTGGAGTACACGTGCACAGGAGTTACACGCTCCTGATCTACACGAACCCGTGGAGTACACGTGCACAGGAGTCACACGCCCCTGATCTGCACGAACCCGTGGGGTACACGTGCACAGGAGTTACACGCTCCTGATCTACACGAACCCGTGGAGTACACGTGCACAGGAGTCACACGCCCCTGATCTGCACGAACCCGTGGGGTACACGTGCACAGGAGTCACACGCCCCTGATCCGCACGAACCTGTAGTACACGTGCACGGGAGTGACACGCCCCTGATCCGCACTAACCCGTGGCGTACACGTGCACAGGAGTTACACGCTCCTGATCCGCACGAACCCTTGGCATACACGTGCACAGGAGACACACGCCCCTGATCCGCACAAACCTGTGAAGTACACGTGCACAGGAGTCACACGCCCCTGATCTACACGAACCCGTGGAGTACACGTGCACAGGAGTCACACGCCCCTGATCTGCACGAACCCGTGGGGTACACGTGCACAGGAGTCACACGCCCCTGATCCGCACGAACCCGTGGCGTACACGTGCACAGGAGTCACACGCCCCTGATCCGCACGAACCCGTGGCGTACACGTGCACAGAAGTCACACGCTCCTGATCCGCATGAACCCGTGGAGTACACGTGCACAGGAGTCACACGCCCCTGATCCGCACGAACCTGTAGTACACGTGCACGGGAGTGACACGCCCCTGATCCGCACTAACCCGTGGCGTACACGTGCACAGGAGTTACACGCTCCTGATCCGCACGAACCCTTGGCATACACGTGCACAGGAGACACACGCCCCTGATCCGCACAAACCTGTGAAGTACACGTGCACAGGAGTCACACGCCCCTGATCTACACGAACCCGTGGAGTACACGTGGTCACAGGATTGACACGCCCCTGATCTGACGAACCCGTGGAGTACACGTGCACAGGAGTCACACGCCCCTGACCCGCACAAACCCCTGGAGTACACGTGCACAGGAGTCACACGCTCCTGAACCGCACGAACCCGTGGAGTACACGTCCACAGGAGTCACACGCCCCTGACCCACACAAACCCCTGGAGTACACGTGCACAGGAGTCACACGCTCCTGATCCGCATGAACCCGTGGAGTACACGTGCACAGGAGTCACACGCTCCTGATCTACACGAACCCGTGGCGTACACGTGCACAGGAGACACACGCCCCTGATCCGCACGAACCCGTGGAGTACACGTGCAGAGGAGTCACACGCTCCTTATCCACACGTACTCGTGGAGTACACGTGCAAAGGAGTCACACGCCCCTGATCCGCACGAACCCGTGGAGTACACGTGCACAGGAGTCATACGCCCCTGATCTACACGAACCCGTGGAGTACACGTGCACAGGAGTCACACGCTCCTCTTGAAACACTGCAGAGTTTGATTAAATGTAACTGTTTTGTTAACCACCTTTGGTTTTAAAGCGCCTAGAGTCCGACATGAAGCATTCTGAGAGTTTTGACAAGGACTTACCTGATATCCAGGGTCTCCGGGCTCCCCCCCGTCTCCTCGGTCGCCGACAGCACCCTAGAAATAAAGAGACGTCACTGGACTCACGGCTGTGTTACACCTGTGTGCCTATGGGGTGCTGCGGGTGAATGGAGGGGGCATGCAGGCGCTACATGCAAGAGACACACGGGGGGAGGTGCTTTTAACTACATAATGTGTACATAAAACTTCCAGGGTAACACAGTGTGGACAAAAGTGTCGTGTACATGACAAGTTCTTGTAATTCACAACTTACTCGCGCCCCGGGGGGTCCAGGGGGGCCCTCGGTTTTGCCATCGTCCCCTTGCTGTCCCTGTGGAGAGAAACACTGGCATGAGAGGGGGCAGCAGAGACAAGAGGATGCCTAACTCAAGAGTGAGGGGGACACAATCTGTGGAAGGTTGGGGGTGCATGGGGGGGCAGGGGTCACGGCTGAGGTCACATCAGCTTCACTGCAGAGACGCCTCTCAACATCCACACGTTCTTCTCCTGCCCAGTCCTGTCCACTTTCGGGCTTCAGAATGGGACCGCACTGGAGCCACTCTCTATACCCATAAGGCTATCTATATATGGCTCCACTTTACTCTTAATAGCTCCTCCCTCTTTCCTCTTTCTAATCTCCCCTCTATTTCTTTTTCTTGTTCTCTTATTCAAAACTCAGGGTTTGATCTCACACGGTCTTTCTTGTTCAAACTTACGTATATTTTTTATTGTGGAGCGTGTATAATATAGTACTTAAACTGTTAAAGTTCAAAATCCACAGATTTGCATTTGCAATGTGTTTCTAGTGTGTTTTGCCATATACTCATTAAAATATCTTTAAAAACAAAAAGAAAAGAAGGCGAAGTTCTGGACGCGGCCAGCAGGTGGCAGGCGTGGCCCAGCTTCACTCCAGCGTGAGACACTTTAAATCCACGTTTAAAGACGCCCCCTACCCAGCCCCGGGGTAGTACAGACGCCCCCTGCCCAGCCCCGGGGTAGTACAGGCGCCCCCTGCCCAGCCCCCGGGGTAGTACAGAGCCCCCTACCCAGCCCCGGGGTAGTACAGACGCCCCCTACCCAGCCCCAGGGTAGTACAGACGCCCGTACTCCAGCCCCGGGGTAGTACAGACGCCCCTGCCCAGCCCCCGGGGTAATACAGACGCCCCTGCCCAGCCTCTGGGGTAATACAGACGCCCCCTGCCCAGCACCCGGGGTAATACAGACGCCCCTGCCCAGCCCCGGGGTAATACAGACGCCCCTGCCCAGCCCCCTGGGCAATACAGACGCCCCTGCCCAGCCCCGGGGCAGTACAGACTCCCCCTACCCAGCCCCGGGTTAATACAGACGCCCCCTGCAGAGCCCCCGGGGTAATACAGACGCCCCCTGCCCAGCCCCCGGGGTAATACAGACACCCCCCTACCCAGCCCCGGGGTAGTACAGACACCCCCTGCCCAGCCCCCGGGGTAATACAGACGCCCCCAGCCCCCGGGGTAATACAGACGCCCCCTGCCCAGCCCCCGGGGTAATACAGACGCCCCCTGCCCAGCCCCCTGGGTAATACAGACGCCCTCTGCCCAGCCCCCTGGGTAATACAGACGCCCCCTGCCCAGCCCCGGGGTAGTACAGACGCCCCCTACCCAGCCCCGGGGGTAGTACAGACGCCCCCTGCCCAGCCCCAGGGTGATACAGACGCCTTGTGCCCGGCCCCCGGGTAATACAAACGCCCCTGCCCAGCCCCCGGGTAGTACAGACTCCTCTTCCCCAGCCCCTGGGTAGTACAGACGCCCCTACCCAGCCCCGGGGTAGTACAGACACCCTCTGCCCAGCCCCCGGGGTAATACAGACGCCCCTGCCCAGCCCCCGGGGCAGTACAGGTGCCCCCTGCCCAGCCCCCTGGGTAGGTCAGGCGCCCCTCCCCAGCCCCGGGGTAATACAGACGCCCTCTGCCCAGCCCCAGGGTAGTACAGTCGCCCCTGCCCAGCCCCCGGGGTAATACAGACGCCCCCTGCCCAGCCCCCGGGGTAATACAGACGCCCCCTGCCCAGCCCCCGGGGTAGTACAGATGCCCCTTCCCCTGCCCCGGGGCACTACAGATGCCCTCTGCCCAGCCCCCGGGGTAGTACAGACGCCCCCTGCCAAGCCCCCGGGGTCGGACAGACTCCCCTTCCCCAGCCCCGGGGTAGTACAGACGCCCCTGCCCAGCCCCCGGGGTAGTACAGACGCCACCTACCCAGCCCCGGGGTAGTACAGACGCCCCCTGCCCAGCCCCTGGGGTAGTACAGACGCCCCTTCCCCAGCCCCGGGGTAGTACAGACGCCCCCTACCCAGCCCCGGGGTAATACAGACGCCCCCTGCCCAGCCCCCGGGGGAGGACAGGCGCCCCCTGCCCAGCCTCCTGGGTAGTACAGGCGCCCTCCCCAGCCCCGGGGTAATACAGACACCCCCTGCCCAGCCCCGAGGGTAATACAGACGCCCCCTGCCCAGCCCCGGGGTAATACAGACGCCCCTGCCCAGCCCCCGGGTAATACAGACGCCCCCTACCCAGCCCCCGGGTAGTACAGACGCCCCCTGCCCAGCCCACGGGGTAGTAGTCGCCCCTGCCCAGCCCCTGGGGTAATACAGATGCCCACTGCCCAGCCCCGGGGTAGTACAGATGCCCCCTACCCAGCCCCGGGGTAGTACAGACACCCCCTCCCCTGCCCCGGGGTAGTACAGATGCCCCCTGTCCAGCCCCCAGGGTAATACAGACACCCTCTGCCCAGCCCCGGGGTAGTACAGATGCCCCCTGCCCAGCCCTGGGGTAGTACAGTCGCCCCTGCCCAGCCCCGGGGTAGTACAGGCACCCCCTGCCCAGCCCCGGGGTAGTATAGACGCCCCTACCCAGCCCCCGGGGTAATACAGACGGCCCCTGCCCAGCCCCCGGGGTAATACGCCCCCTGCCCAGGCCCCGGGGTAATACAGATGCCCCCTGACCAGCCCCCGGGGTAATACAGACGCCCCCTGCCCAGCCCCGGGATAGTACAGTCGCCCCCTCCCCAGCCCCGGGGTAGTATAGACGCCCCCAGCCCCCATGGTAATGCAGACGCCCTCTGCCCGGCCCCGGGGTAGTACAGACACCCCCTGCCCAGCCCCGGGGTAGTACAGGCACCCCCTGCCCAGCCCCGGAGTAGTACAATCGCCCCTCCCCAGCCCCCGGGGGAGTACAGACTGCCGTGGTGCCAGTGCTCATGGCAAATGCCCACCCCTGCTGTGGTACCAGCTGTCCTGGCACCAGTGTGTGCTGTCCTGTGTGTGCACAGATCCACATGTTACCACGGAGAGCACTGCTAGAACCAGGTGTGTGCTGCTGGACCCGTGTGTGCACAGATCCTCTTGTGTGCACAGATCATCTTGTGTGCACAGATCCATCTGTTACCACGGAGAGCACTGCTAGTACCAGCGTCTGCTGCTGGACCCGTGTGTGCAAAGATCCACGTGCACAGATACACGTGTTACCACAGAGAGCACTGCTAGAATCAGTGTCTGCTGTCCTGTGTGTGCACAGTTCCACGTGTTACCACGGAGAGCACTGCTAGAACCAGAGTCTGCTGTCCTGTGTGTGCACAGATCGACGTGTTACCACGGAGAGCACTGCTAGAACCAGTGTGTGCTGCTGGACCCGTGTGTGCACAGATCCTCTTGTGTGCACAGATCATCTTGTGTGCACAGATCCATGTGTTACCACGGAGAGCACTGCTAGTACCAGCGTCTGCTGCTGGACCCGTGTGTGCAAAGATCCATGTGGACAGATACACGTGTTACCACGGAGAGCACTGCTAGAATCAGTGTCTGCAGTCCTGTGTGTGCACAGTTCCACATGTTACCACAGAGAGCACTGCTAGAACCAGAGTCTGCTGTCCTGTGTGTGCACAGATCCACGTGTTACCACGGAGAGCACTGCTAGAACCAGTGCGTGCTGCTGGACCCGTGTGCACAGATCCTCTTGTGTGCACAGATCATCTTGTGTGCGCAGATCCACATGTTACCACGGAGAGCACTGCTAGAACCAGTGTGTGCTGTCCTGTCTGTGCACAGATCCACGTGTTACCACGGAGAGCACTGCTAGAAACAGTGCGTGCTGGACCCGTGTGTGCACAGATCCATGTGTTACCACGAAGAGCACTGCTAGAACCAGTGTCTGCTGTCCTGTGTGTCCACAGATCCACGTGTCACCGCGGAGAGCACTGCTACAACCAGTGCGTGCTGTCCCGTGTGTGCACAGATCCACATGTTACCACGGAGAGCAGTGCTAGAACCAGTGCGTGCTGTCCTGTGTGTGCACAGATCCACGCGCTACCACGGAGAGCACTGCTAGAACCAGTGCGTGCTGGGCCCGTGTGTGAACAGATCCACGTGTTACCACGGAAAGCACTGCAAGAAACAGTGTGTGCTGGGCACGTGTGTGCACAGATCCATGTGTTACCACGGAGAGCACTGCTAGAATCAGTGTCTGCTGTCCTGTGTGTGCAAAGATCCATGTGTTACCATGGAGAGCACTGCTATAACCAGTGTGTGCTGTCCTGTGTGTGCACAGATCCACGTGTTACCACGGAGAGCACTGCTAGAAACAGTGTGTGCTGTCCCGTGTGTGCACAGATCCACGTGTTACCACGGAGAGCACTGCTAGAAACAGTGCGTGCTGTCCTGTGTGTGCAAAGATCCACGAGTTACCACGGAGAGCACTGCTAGAACCAGTGCGTGCTGTCCTGTGTGTGCAGAGAGCCATGTGTTACCACGGAGAGCACTGCTAGAACCAGTGTCTGCTGTCCTGTGTGTGCACAGATCCACGTGTTACCACGGAGAGCACTGCTAGAAACAGTGTGTGCTGGACCCGTGTGTGCACAGATCCACGTGTTACCACGGAGATCACTGCTAGAACCAGTGTCTGCTGTCCAGTGTGGGCACAGATCCACGTGTTACCACGGAGAGCACTGCTAGAACCAGTGCATGCTGTCCTGTGTGTGCACAGATCCACATGCTACCACGGAGAGCACTACTAGAACTAGTGTGTGTTGTCCTGTGTGTGCACAGATCCACGTGTTACCACAGAGAGCACTGCTAGAACCAGTGCGTGCTGTCCTGTGTGTGCACAGATCCACGTGTTACCACAGAGAGCACTGCTAGAACCAGTGTGTGCACAGATCCACGTGTTACCACGGAGAGCACTGCTAGAACCAGTGTCTGCTGTCCCGTGTGTGCACAGATCCACGTGTTACCACGGAGAGCACTGCTAGAACCAGTGCCTGCTGTCCTGTGTTGGCACAGATCCACGTGCTACTACGGAGAGCACTGCTAGAACCAGTGCGTGCTGGACCCGTGTGTGCACAGATCCACATGTTACCACGGAGAGCACTGCTAGAACCAGTGTGTGCTGTCCCGTGTGTGCACAGATCCACGTGCTACCATGGAGAGCACTGCTAGAACCAGTGTGTGATGGGCCCTTGTGCACAGATCCACGTGCTACCATGGAGAGCACTGCTAGAACTAGTGTGTGTTGTCCTGTGTGTGCACAGATCCACATGCTACCACGGAGAGCACTGCTAGAACTAGTGTGTGTTGTCCTGTGTGTGCACAGATCCATGTGTTACCACGGAGAGCACTGCTAGAACCAGTGTGTGCTGTCCCGTGTGTGCACAGATCCACGTGCTACCACGGAAAGCACTGCTAGAACCAGTGTGTGCTGGGCCCGTGTGCACAGATCCACGTGCTACCACGGAGAGCACTGCTAGAACCAGTGCGTGCTGTCCTGTGTGTGCACAGATCCAAGTGTTACCACAGAGAGCACTGCTAGAACCAGTGTCTGCTGTCCCGTGTGTGCACAGATCCACGTGTTACCACGGAGAGCACTGCTAGAACCAGTGCCTGCTGTCCTGTGTGGGCACAGATCCACGTGCTACCACGGAGAGCACTGCTAGAACCAGTGTGTGCTGGGCCCGTGTGTGCACAGATCCACGTGTTGCCATGGAGAGCACTGCTAGAACCAGTGTGTGCTGGACCCGTGTGTGCACAGATCCACGTGTTACCACGGAGAGCACTGCTAGAACCAGTGCGTACTGTCCTATGTGTGCACAGATCCACGTGTTACCATGGAGAGCACTGCTAGAACCAGTGTGTGCTGGGCCCGTGTGCACAGATCCACGTGTTACCACGGAGAGCACTGCTAGAACCAGTGTCTGCTGTCCTGCGTGTGCACAGATCCACGTGTTACCACGGAGAGCACTGCTAGAACCAGTGTGTGCTGTCCCGTGTGTGCACAGATCCACGTGTTACCACGAAGAGCACTGCTAGAATCAGTGTCTGCTGTCCTGTGTGTGCACAGATCCACATGTTACCACGGAGAGCACTGCTAGAACCAGTGTGTGCTGTCCCGTGTGTGCACAGATCCACGTGTTACCACGGAGAGCACTGCTAGAAACAGTGCTTGCTGGACCCGTGTGTGCACAGATCCACGTGTTACCACGGAGAGCATTGCTAGAACCAGTGCGTGCTGTCCGGTGTGTGCACAGATCCACGTGTTACCACGGAGAGCACTGCTAGAAACAGTGTCTGCTGTCCTGTGTGTGCACAGATCCACGTGTTACCATGGAGAGCACTGCTAGAACCAGTGCGTGCTGGGCCCATGTGTGCACAGATCCACGTGTTACCACAGAGAGCACTGCTAGAACCAGTGTCTGCTGGACCCGTGTGTGCACAGATCCACGTGCTACCACGGAGAGCACTGCTAGAACCAGTGCATGCTGTCCTGTGTGTGCACAGATCCACATGTTACCACGGAGAGCACTGCTAGAACCAGTGTGTGCTGTCCCCTGTGTGCACAGATCCACGTGTTACCACGGAGAGCACTGCTAGAACCAGTGTGTGCTGGGCCCGTGTGTGCACAGATCTTCGTGTTACCACGGAGAGCACTGCTAGAAACAGTGTCTGCTGTCCTGTGTGTGCACAGATCCACGTGTTACCACGGAGAGCACTGCTAGAACCAGTGCGTGCTGGGCCCGTGTGTGCACAGATCCACGCGTTACCACAGAGAGCACTGCTAGAACCAGTGTCTGCTGGACCCGTGTGTGCACAGATCCACGTGCTACCACGGAGAGCACTGCTAGAACCAGTGCATGCTGTCCTGTGTGTGCCCAGATCCACATGTTACCATGGAGAGCACTGCTAGAACCAGTGTGTGCTGTCCCGTGTGTGCACAGATCCACGTGTTACCATGGAGAGCACTGCTAGAACCAGTGTGTGCTGGGCCCGTGTGCACAGATCCACGTGTTACCACGGAGAGCACTGCTAGAACCAGTGTCTGCTGTCCTGCGTGTGCACAGATCCACGTGTTACCACGGAGAACACTGCTAGAACCAGTGTGTGCTGTCCCGTGTGTGCACAGATCTACGTGTTACCACGGAGAGCACTGCTAGAAACAGTGCGTGCTGTCCCGTGTGTGCACAGATCCACGTGTTACCACGGAGAGCACTGCTAGAATCAGTGTCTGCTGTCCTGTGTGTGCACAGATCAACATGTTACCACGGAGAGCACTGCTAGAACCAGTGCGTGCTGTCCGGTGTGTGCACATATCCACGTGTTACCACGGAGAGCACTGCTAGAACCAGTGTCTGCTGTCCTGTATGTGCACAGATCCACTTGTTACCACGGAGAGCACTGCTAGAACCAGTGTGTGCTGGGCCCGTGTGCACAGATCCACGTGTTACCACGGAGAGCACTGCTAGAAACAGTGTCTGCTGTCCTGTGTGTGCACAGATCCACGTGTTACCACGGAGAGCACTGCTAGAACCAGTGCGTGCTGGGCCCGGAGGTGCACAGATCCACGTGTTACCACAGAGAGCACTGCTAGAACCAGTGTCTGCTGGACCCGTGTGTGCACAGATCCACGTGCTACCACGGAGAGCACTGCTAGAACCAGTGCATGCTGTCCTGTGTGTGCACAGATCCACATGTTACCACGGAGAGCACTGCTAGAACCAGTGTGTGCTGTCCCGTGTGTGCACAGATCCACGTGTTACCACGGAGAGCACTGCTAGAACCAGTGTCTGCTGTCCTGTGTGTGCACAGATCCACATGTTACCACGGACAGCACTGCTAGAACCAGTGTCTGCTGTCTTGTGTGTGCACAGATCCACGTGTTACCACGGAGAGCACTGCCAGGCCCTGCTGCGGGGGGCCCCAGGGCAGGCGGGGGGACCCCACCGGGCCCAGGGGACCCCACTGGATCCAGAGGACGCCACCGGACCCAGGGTACCCCATTGGATCGACGGGACCCCACCTGGCCTATGGGACTCCATCGGATCCAGGGGACCCCACCGGGCCCAGGGGACCCTACTGGATCCAGTGGACCCCACCGGGCCCAGGGGACCGCATTGGATCCAAGGGACCCCACAGGGCCCAGGGGACCCAACTGGATCAATGGGACCCCACCGGGCCCAGGGGACACCATCGGATCCAGGTGACCCCATCGGGTGCAGGAGACCCCACTTCACCCAGTGGACCCAATCGGATCCAGGGGACCCCAGCAGACCCCACCGGGCTCAGGGGACCCCATTGGATCGACAGGACCCCACCGGGCCTAGGGGACCCCATTGGATCCAAGGGACCCCACTGGACCCAGGGGACCCCACTGGGCCTAGTTGACTCCATGGGATCCAGGGGACCCCACCGGACCCAGGGGACCCTATTGGATCGATGGGACCCCACCGGGTGCAGGAGACCCCACTGGACCCAGGGGACCCCATTTGATCCAGGTGACCACACCAGGCCCGTGGGACCCCAGGAACCCCGTCGTACCCCACCGGGCCCAGGGGACCCCATCGGATCCAGGAGATCCCACCGGGCCCAGGGACCCCCACCAGATCCAGGGGAGTTCACCGGACCTAGGGGACTCCATTGGATCCAGGGGACCTCACCGGGGCCAGGGGATCCCACTTGACCAAGGGGACCCCATCAGATCCAGGGGACCCTGTCGGACCTCAGGGGACCCCTGTTGCAGCTGCAGGAAGGGAGTGAACGAGAATGTTTCAGTGTACATCGGGAGGGCCCCACTGCACCCCTGTAGCTGTAGAAGGAGGGGGAGATCAGTTAATGTCCGCCCCGAAACTGAAGCCCTCCCTCTTCGGCAGCCACACTACCTCAGCTGCCCCAGTACTCCACCAGCCCAGTACTCTACGGGGCCCCAGTACCTCAGCTGCTCTAGTACACTACTATCCATATACTTCAGAAGCCCCAGTACTCCCCCGGGCTCCAGTACTTCAGCTGTCCCAGTACTCCACCAGGCCCAGTACTTCAGGTGCCCCAGGGCCCCACTAACCCCACACTTCCGTACCTCGTCCACAGCTCTTTTACTCAGCGATGGTCGCAGAAGGTCTGAACAAAACGCATGGACATGACGTCAGGATCTCTGTCCTATGTTCACCGGGTTTGACATATCTACACACAACATTTTGTGCCAAAGACACAGTAGTCAGGGGCGTAGCTTCGGATGGGGTGGGGGGGGAACCCCTCAAATAAAAACATTCTTGGCTGCTAGTTGGGCCTCGGAGCCCTGAGTCGGGTCTGCTATCTCTGTGTGGGTTTGTCTCTCCCTGAGTCAAAAATGAAAGAGAAAACAGTGACCTGTGATGTTAAATAGAGAGAGAGAGAGAGAGAGAGAGAGAGAGAGAGAGAGAGAGAGGGAGAGAGAGAGAAAGAGAGGGAGAGAGGTAGAGGGAGAGAGAGAGAGATGGAGAGAGAGAGGGAGAGAGAGAGAGAGAGAGGAAGAGAGAGAGAAAGAGAGGGAGAGAGAGGTAGAGGGAGAGAGAGAGAGATGGAGAGAGAGAGGGAGAGAGAGAGATGGAGAGAGAGAGAGAAGGAGAGAGAGAGAGAGAGAAGGAGAGAGGGAGAGAGAGAGGGAGAGAAGGAGAGGAGAGAGAGGGAGAGAGAGAGAGAGAGGGCAAGGGGGAGAGAGAGAGGGCGAGGGGGAGAGAGAGAGAGGGCGAGGGGGAGAGAGAGAGAGGGAGAGGGGGGAGAGAGAGAGGAGGAGAGAGGAGAGAGAGAGAGAGGGAGAGAGAGAGAAAGAGAGGGAGAGAAAGAGAGGGAGAGAGGTAGAGGGGGAGAGAGAGAGAGAGAGATGGAGAGAGAGAGAGAGAGAGGGAGAGAGAGAGATGGAGAGAGAGAGAGAAGGAGAGAGAGAGAGAGAGGGAGGGAGAGAGAGAGAGAGGGAGAGAGAGGGAGAGAAGGAGAGGAGAGAGAGAGGGAGAGAGAGAGGGCAAGGGGGAGAGAGAGAGGGCGAGGGGGAGAGAGAGAGAGGGAGAGGGGGAGAGAGAGAGAAGGAGAGATGGAGAGAGAGAGGGAGAGAGAGAGATGGAGAGAGAGAGAGGAGAGAGAGAGGGAGAGAGAGAGGGAGAGAGAGAGAGGGAGAGAGAGAAGGAGAGGAGAGAGAGAGAGAGAGAGAGAGAGGGTGAGGGGGGAGAGAGAGAGAGAGAGAGAGAGGGCGAGGGGGAGAGAGAGAGAGAGAGAGAAGGAGAGAGGGAGAGCGAGAGAGAGAGAAGGAGAGGGAGAGAGGGAAGGAGAGAGAGAGAAGGAGAGGGGAAAAAGAGAGAGAGAGAAAGAGAGAGAGAGAGAAGAATAAGAAAGGAAACAGGGAGACCAGAGAAAGCAAAAGAGAGAAGGAAGGATACAGGGAGAACAGAAAGAGAGAGGAAGAGAAGAGAAGAGAGCAGTGAGGAGGGTGAGAGGAGAGAGAGAACAGAGATAGAGAGAAAAAAGAGAACAGAGAGAGAGGGGAGAGAGAGGGGAGAGAGAGGAAGAGAGCGAGAGAGGGAGTGTGGGAGAGAGAGAAAGAGAGGGGGAGAGAGAGAGACCAAGAGGGAGAGAAAGGAGAGAGAGAGGAGAAGGAGAGAGAGAGGAAGGAGAGAGGAGAGAGCTAGAACTGAGAGAAGGGGAAGACAGAGAGAAAGAGAACAGAGAAAGAAGAGAGAGAGGCATAGAGAGCAAGAGAAGAGAGCAGAGAGAGAGGTGGAAGAGAGAGAGGAAAAAGAGAACAGAGATGAGGAAGAGAGAGAAAGAGAAGAAAGCAGAGAGGAAAGTGAGGTGAGAGAGAAGAAAGAGAGAAAGGGGGAGAGAACAGAGAGAGGAGAGAGAGAGAAAAGAGAGAACAGAGAGGGGGAGAGCGAGGAGAGAAGAGAGAGGAGAGAGAGGGAGAGGGGCGAGAGAAAGGATAGAGCTAGAACAGAGAGAAGGAGAAGACAGAGAGAAGATAGAGAAAAGACAGACAGAGAGAGAGAACAGAGTGAGAAGAGAGACAGAGAGAGAGAGGAGAGAGAGGGGGGGAGAGAGAGAAAGAAGAAAGCAGAGAAGAGAGTGGACAGAGAGAGAACAGTGAGAGGAGAGAGAGAAAAGAGAGAGAGAAAGAGGGGAGAGAGAAGGGGGAGAAAGAGAGGGAGAGAGGGGGGCAGAGAGAGAGAGAGAGGGAGAGAGGGGGGAGAAAGAGAGGGAGAGAGGGGGCAGAGAGAGAGATGGAGAGAGAGAGAGGGGGAGAAAGAGAGGGGGGCAGAGAGAGAGGGGGCAAAGAGAGAGAGAGGGCGAGAGAGAGAGGGGGAGAGAGAGGGGGAGAGCGAGAGAGAGGGAAGGGGAGAGAGAGATGAGAAAAAGAGAGAGTAGAGAGAGAGGGGGGAGAGAGAGGGGGAGAGAACAGAGAGAGAGAGAGAACAGAGAGAGGAGAGAGAGGGAGAGAGCGAGAGAGAGAGCGAGAGAGAGAGCGAGAGCGAGAGCGAGACCCACCCGGTGGCTGAATTGTGAACTGTGAAGCCAGACAACCTGGAATAAATACGGGGTTCCCTCTTATCCAAATTATGTGGTCCTAGGCAAACATTTTATTTCACAGCGCCTCCTTCTTATTATCACTTGTAGGCGCTCTTTTAAATACTTGAGTTCAGGATGTGCTGTAGAAGCTCCTCTGATACTTGAATCAACAGACCATAATGTCGCTCCAGGGACAAGAATCCAGACCCCTGCTGACTGCCTCTTAGTTCACTAATGGCGTTGTCGTTGGGGGGGCGAGCCATGAATGTTTCTAAAAACTATCACCTTTAATAAATTGTTGTATTCCGCTTTAGGTGTCCGTATATAGGTTTTCCTGAAACATGTCCTTATATAGGCACAATTTGCCTTGCCCTTATATAGGCATAGAATCCCAGTCCTTATTTAGGCATTAACCGTGCACTCCAAATACAGGCATGGTCACCGACATCCGTCCACCCTAACGTCACAACGAGTTCTTAGAAACCAGACCCTTAAGCTTCGGGAGTTCCCCTAGCACAGGATTATTGATTTCTCCAAGAACTCATCTATTATGTATGAACCGTTATACCTTAAGTGTTCATTCCTGACGTCTTCCTCTGTCCGACTTCACGTCAATGCTAACATTCCAAGACACCTACCAGGTATAAATATACCTTCCCTTGCCCAAGCAAGTGAGAGGAGACCTCGACTTCAGAGGAGCCCGTATCCCGGCCTGACGCACTGAGAAGACACTGTTATTCCTGCATGCAGACGAATCCAGCTGCCCCAGTCTCAAGTTTCCAGGCATACTGCTGGCACTCACACATCCAAAGGTGATGCGACGAATGCTTGGGTGTACACATATCTGTTTCACTACTGAGCACTGCGTCGTCAGCACTACTTGCGCGTCGCAGATGCTTGTGTACACATATCTGTTTCACTACTGAGCACTGCGTCGTCAGCACTACCTGCGCGTCGCAGATGCTTGTGTGTACACATATCTGTTTCACTACTGAGCACTGCGTCGTCAGCACTACTTGCCGACAGGGAGATTGACAGTAACAACTGTGCCGTGTTCTTCTTTGGTGGAATGTATGGATTCTTTTGTTGAAACATGTTTGTTTTTCATGTGATATTGAGTGAATGAAATAAGTAAGATTTATACCTCGGAATCGCGTGAAGAAGTATTTCCGTGAATGAGTTCCACAGGACATCGGTTGCACTGTACGAATGTCAGATGTATCTGTCTGTATCAGCAATCACAGACATAACGACTTAAATATCACTTACTATTTGATTTCAATTCTTTTACAGTGCTACTCATCCCTGTGTAGGGTGTAAGAGTGTTTTACGTCATATGTACACATTTTATAAAGACAATAAATCATACAAGTGTGTTAACCACAGGAAAAGTTACATAAGTCATTGAGTGTGAGTCACTTATGCTCCTTACGGGCAGACATTATATGTTAGGAGTGCATGGTCGGGATTTAAAAGGTAGCACAGTGATCAGGTTTGTTTGTACTAATAAGGCTTTATTACTATCCAAAGCAACCTTACTATACGGACAGATTGAGGAACAAAATCCAATAAAGTTCTAAACCCAGGAGTTGCCATTTGCGCACAGCTCCTTGACGCTGGTTCAGAGCTTGCTGGGCTATGTTAGCAGTATTTCAACTTATGAACTGCAAGTAACAAAAGAATCACTTTGTCAAAAGCTGTAACCCATCTACCAAAAATACAAACCTGTGATCTGAAGGTCACACAATGTGCTTTGCAGCAGGTTCTTTAACCCTCCATGCTACTTTATGAGTCAAACCTGTGACTAGGCAAAACAGATAACTCTCCAGCAAGTGCATTAACTAACAGAGCTATCTTATCATTATTAATATCACTTGAAAAGTGCTGGGCACACAAAGATCTCTGCAGCAGGTGCCGTAACCCTGCAAGATATTTTAAAAAGCAGCCTCTGTGTGACCGATTAAGGAAGCCAGAGTAGATTTACTGCCACTTTTGTCCTTGCAGCCAATTTCCTTGCTGCAGAGTTTTAAAAAATATAAGGGGCACCTTTATCAAGAAATCACGCAGCGCAGCACGCCACCTTGCTGCGTTGCATGATAGAGAAAGGGCCGGAATGAGCCTATTTAACATTATACAGCACATTTCTGTCTTTTCAATTAGGGGTGGGCAGTAAACTCCATTACGCTGGCGGAGTTCGCAGAGCTTTGCCCACTCTGCGCCCTGCCTGGAGCGCAGTATTCTGAATAAACTACAATAACCACTGCGTGATGGAGCTTTTCTGGCATGCGGCTCGCCAACGTTAAGTTGGCGAGCGCGAGAGAGAAAACTTGAGCGTTAGGACGAGTCAAGGCACGATTGCTTGATTGCTCAACCCGGGCGGTCCCAGCAGGTCGCTAACATTTGCGCTGAGAATGCTGCCGCTCTAGTAGAAAATCTACTCGAGCAGCAGAAAGAAGCAGCGCCCTCTGTTGCGATGCGTTGTGCCGTTCGTGCTGATTTTACAGCACAGAACAAGCTCCTGGCACTAAAAATTAGCCCGAGCAGTGCAACATGCCAAAATTCCACCGCTCGCAGAATTCCGCGGAATCGCTCAGAGGTTTTATGTAACTCCATGGAATAAAACACAGCAAGTTCCGCCCACCCCTGCTTTCCATGCGCTGGCACACAATGTGCTGCCTAGCGCCAACGCAGGCACCCTTGCACCATGGAATGCCTCCCTGGGGCAGAGTAATGTAACGCAGCGATTTGCGCTGTGTTGCATTACTCTAGATTTATCAAGCCACACAGGGCCATGCAAGGTAGTAGTTGCATCGCCCTTGCGCCCCATTGCACGGCGCTAGGGCGATGCAACTCTTTGGTAAATATGCCCCATAATGTATAAGTTGACCGTCAGACTCTGCTTTTTATGACTCCATTCCCTTTCTGCAGCCACACCTAGACCCAGTTTATGGGTTCCTAGAATGATTTTGTTTCCAATTCTAGCACTGCTAACTGGCACAGGAGATGTAACATGAGTTAATAAAAATTAAAATTCAAAATGTACCTTTTCTCCTTGTGGTCCTGGTGGTCCAATTGGACCCAGAGGCCCCACGTGTCCCTGAGGAAAAACATAATATTTGTTATGCATGTTAATAGACATACAAAACACACAAACACACACATACCAACACACAGCACACACACACACAGATTTGTGAGAGAATCTTCAACCTATTGAACAGGGTGAACTTCTTACATGGCGCGCGCCAGAATCATGTTCCTCAGTTTCTTCTGCGCAGAAGTCCTTAGGTCTCACTATGCTCAACACCGGCGCTTTCATGAGCTCCAGTTAATTACACATTAATTTAGGGGAGATTAAGTGATTTGCTCAGAATCACAGGATGCTGAGCCGAGATTAGAATCTGGCTCCCCAGCTCCATAGTAGACAGCTCTGGGCATTATGGCACATCCTCTCCCCACTTTTATGGTTAGTAGTTGGTTCTGTTTTAGGCGACGCTAACAGGAAAAATGGGCTGGTGCAATCTGCCTCCTGACGAGAGCCCCGGGCACTATTTTTTATTTTTACAAATTAACCACTGGCTCAGGGTATGGAGAGTATTTACCCCCCCACCGCCCCATCTCCAGAAGTCACTACACGGGGGGCCCGTGATATCTAGCAAACGGTCCTCACTGGGATCTTACAGCTCAAAGGCCCAGATGAGTTTTATGGACACCTCCCTTCCCCCCGAAGTCTCACTTCCCAAGAGACTTCAGTGATCTCTCTTTCCTGGTCTCTCGCTCCCCCAGGGGTCTCACAGGACCCCAGGGGGTTTAATGCCCTCTCTCTCTCATTAGGAGGTCTCAGCACTCAAGAGAACTCATGGGGTTCAATCACCTCTCCCTCCTCCAGAGGTCTCAGCATTCAAGTGATCTCAGGGGGTTCAATGACCTCTCCCTTCCTTCAGAGATTTCAGCATTCACAAGACCTCAGCGGGCTGAATCACCTCTCCCTCCTCCAGGGGCCTCATCACTCGAGAGACCTCAGCGGGTTAAATGACCTCTTCCTCCTCCAGAAGTCTAAGCGCTCAAGTGACCTCAGCGGGCTGCATCACCTCTCCCTCCTCCAGGGGCCTCATCACTCGAGAGACCTCAGCGGAATAAATGACCTCTTCCTCCTCCAGAGGTCTAAGCGCTCAAGAGACCTCAGCGGGTCGAATCACCTCTCCCTCTTCCAGGGGTCTCAGCATCCCATAGATCTCCACAGGTTCAAAGACCTATCCCTCCTCCAGGGGTCCCAGTATAAAAGAGACCTCAGGGGGTTCAAAGACCTTTCGCTCTCTCCTCCAGAACTCTCAGGACTCAAGAGACCTCATGGGGTTCAATGACCAATGCTTCCTACAGAGGTCTCAGCACTTAAGAGACTTCAGCTGGTTCAATTACCTCTCCCTCCTCCAGGGGCCTCAGCATTCAAGAGACATCCACAGGTTCAATGACCTCTCTCCTCCAGGGGTTTCAGCTCTCAAGAGACCTCCATGGGTTCAATTACCTCTCTCCCCTCCAGGGGTCTCAAAACATAAGAGACCTCAGAGGGTTCAATGACCTCTCCCTACTCCAGAGGTCCCACCACTCAAGAGACCTCATGGGTTTCAATGACCTCTTCCTCCTCCAGAGGTCTAAGCGCTCAAGTGACCTCAGCAGGTCGAATCACCTCTCCCTCTTCCGGCGCTCTCATCATTCCATAGATCTCCACAGGTTCAAAGACCTATCCCTCGTCCAGGGGTCCCAGTATAAAAGAGACCTCAGGGGGTTCAAAGACCGTTTGCTCTCTCCTCCAGAACTCTCAGTACTCAAGAGACCTCATGGGGTTCAATGACCAATGCCTCCTACAGAGGTCTCAGCACTTAAGAGACTTCAGCTGGTTCAATTACCTCTCCCTCCTCCAGGGGTCTCAGCATTCAAGAGACCTCCACTGGTTCAATGACCTCTCTCCTCCAGGGGTTTCAGCTCTCAAGAGACCTCCATGGGTTCAATTACCTCTCGCCCCTCCAGGGGTCTCAACACGTAAGAGACCTCAGAGGGTTCAATGACCTCTCCCTACTCCAGAGGTCCCACCACTCAAGAGACCTCATGGGTTTCAATGACCTCTCTCTCCCCCAGAGGTCCCAGCATTCAAGAGACCTCATGGGGTTCAATGACCTCTCCCATCTCCAGGGGTCTCTTAAGTGCTGAGACCTCATGGGGTTCAATGACCTCTTCCTTCCTCCAGAGCTCTCAGTACTCTACTGACCTCAGGGGGTTCAATCACCTCTCCCTCCTGTAGGGGTCTCATCGCTCATGTCGTTCCATCACCTCCAAGTTGTTCCTTCGAGGTGGCCCTGTCTGGATGTGTGAAGCTCTGTCGGGGTGTGTGAGGCTCTGTCGGGGTGTGTGAGGCTCTGTTGGGGTGTGTTAGGCCCTGTCTGGGTGTGTGAGGCTCTGTCGGGGTGTGTGAAGCTCTGTCTGGGTGTGTGAGGCTCTGTCGGGGTGTGTGAGGCTCTGTCGGGGTGTGTGAGGCCCTGTCTGGGTGTGTGAGGCTCTGCCAGAATATTTGAGGCGGGCTGAAGGCATGTGCGACTGCTGGAGCATGTACGGCTGTTTCTGGATTTGTGAAGCTCTGTAATGGCATGTAAAACTAACTGTATGAATGAGGTGCTGGTGTGGTGTGTAAGACTTTGTTGTGGTGGGTCAGGCTCTGTCGTGGGGTGTCAAGCTTAGTAGGGTGTGTAAGGCTGTGTCAGGGTGTGCCAGGCTCTGTAGGGGTGAGTGAGGTGTGCCAGGTAGTGTGAGGCTCTGTCAGGGTGTGTCAGTCTGTGTTGAGGTGTATCTAGCTCTGTTGAGGGGTGTGAGGTGTGTCTGGGTGTGTGAGGCTCTTGTGGGATGTGCTAGGCTCTATCAGGGTGTGTAAGACTTTATTGGGGTATATAAGGCTCTGTATGGGGATGTAAGGCTCTGTAGGGGTGTCTAAGTGTCTGTTGGCGTGTGTCAGGCTTTGTAGGGATATGCGAGGTGTACCTGGGAGTGTAAGACTCTGTTGGGGTGTCTGAGGCTCTGTGGAGGTGTGGAGGTGTGTGAGTTGTGCTGGGTGCAGGAGACTCTGTCGGGGTGTGTCAGGCTCTGTTGGGGTGTGTCAGGCTCTATTGGGGTGTGTCAGCCTTGTTGGTATGTGTGTTTAGGCTCTGTAGGGATATGTGAGGTGTACCTGGGAGTGTGAGACTCTGTTGGGGTGTCTGAGGCTCTGTGGAGGTGTGTGAGTTGTGCTCGGGTGAAGCAGGCTCTGTCGGGGTGTCAGGCTTTGTTGGGCTGTGTAAGACTATGCAACGGTCTATACAGGTGTGTCAGGCTCTGTACTGGCATGCAAGATGTGCCTGGGAGCAAGAGGCTCTGGCGGGGTGTGTCAGCTTGTGTCTGCTTGTGACACACACTGTAAGGACATGCAAGCAGTGTCCATGTGTGCCAGGCTCTGTTGGGGTGCTGAGGTCTGCCTGGGTGGGTACAGTTCAGTCAGCATGTGTCAGGCTCTACTGGGTGTGTGCGGCCTACTCGGGTGCGTGAGGCTCTCTTGGTGTTTATCAGGCTCTCTGAGCTCTCTGGGGGCTGTTTGGGGTCTGTCTGGGGGCATGAGACTGTCAGCATGTGGCAAGCTTTGTAGGGGTGTGTGGGTTTTGCCTGGGAACATGAGAAACTGAGGGTGTCAGGTGTGCCTGGGTGCGTGTGGATCTATTGTGGTGGGTCAGGCGGTGTCAGGCTGTGTCTGGGTGTATCAGACTGTGTCGCAGTGTGCCAGGCTCTGTCGAGGGGGTGTTGTACTCTGTAGAGCTGTGTGAGGTGTGCCTGGGTGTGTGAGGTTGTTGAGGTGTGTGAGGGTCTGTCGGGGTGTGTCAGGCTCTGTAGGGTTGTCTGAGGTTTGCCTGGGTATGTGAGGTCTGCCTGGGTGTGTGAGGTGTGCCTGGGTGTGTGAGGGTCTGTCAGGCCCTGTCGGGGTATATGAGGGTCTGTTGGGGTGTGTGAGGTGTGCCTGGGTGTGTGAGGCTGTCGGGGTGTGTCAGGCTCTGTAGGGTTGTGTGAGGTCTGCCTGTGTGGATGAGGCTTTGTATGGTGTATCAGCCTCTTTCAAGCTGTCAGGCTCTGCAGGGGTGTGTGAGGTGTGCCTGGGTGTGTGAGGCTGTTGGGGTGTGTGACGTCTGCCTGGGTGTGTGAGGCTGTTGGGGTGTGTGACGTCTGCATGGGTGTGTGAGGGTCTGCCGGGGTGTGTCAGGCTCTGTATGGTTGTGTGAGGTCTGCCTGGGTGCATTAGGCTTTGTATGGTGTATCAGCCTCTTTCAAGCTGTCAGGCTCTGCAGGGGTGTGTGAGGTGTGCCTGAGAGTGTGAGGGTCAAGTTGAGCCCAGACATCTATTCTGATAGGCATGGTGTTTGTTCTGTCGGGCTTGTTGCTTTTCAAGTAGGCGCAGGGGACAGCAGATTCCGAAGCAGGTAGTGAATGGGTCACATAAATATGCTCTGAATTTTGATTGCTGAGGAACAACAAAACTCCGGAAACCCACGCAGCCTTCAAAGCCGCCGCCTCCGCACCCCACAAACCGCCTCAAAAAGGTGAAGAAAACGGCCCTTTAAGCCAGAATCAAAGGCAACGCATACAACAGCAAAGAAATCTTCACCATCGTCAAGGAGTTCGCCAAACCCCACAGCAAGACCACAGAAGTCCCACACTCCCAAGATCTCAGCAACAAACTCAGCACCTACTTCCACCACAAGATCAAACAGATCTACGAAAGCTTCGACACCCAAGACCCGCCCATCACTCCCGCCACCACCTCATGAGACGCCAACACCCCTCGACAGATCCTGCTCACCACAGACGACACCCTCAATACCATGTAGAGAAGCCACTCCCGAGCCCCCTCATAGCCCTGCAGCACTGCATCTTCCATAGAGCCGCCACCACCATCGCCCCAAGCTACGCCACACCATCAACTGCTCCATCGAGACGCCACCTTCCCTGACGACTGGAAACACGCCGAGATCGACCCCCTGCTGAAGAAACCATCAGCCGACCCGACAGACCTCAAGAACTTCAGACACCTGCTCCTCTTTCCAGCCAATGTCATCAAGAAGGCCATCAGAGAGAGGATGTGGTCTAACGGCTAGGGCAGTCGACCTCAAATCTGGGGAGCTGGGTTCGAGTCTTGTCAATGACGCTCAACATCCTGTGATTCTGGGCAAATCACTTAATCTCCCCATGCCTAACAAAAATGAATATGTCCTTGTGTAACGCAACTGGTGCTCATGAAAAGGGCTCTGATACCTTTGGGCCGAGTTCGCGCTATATAAAACTCCCAAAAAAAGCCACACAAAAAAAACGCCCAACTCTCAGAGTTCATCGAAGGAAACCATGTCCTGGACTCCTCTCAATCCGGCTTCCGAAGCAACCACAGCACTGAGACCGCCCTCCTCTCCGCTACCGACGACATCTGCTCCCTCCTCGACGGGGAGAAACAGCAGCTCTCATCCTCCTCGACCTCTCGGCCTCCTTCGACACCATCTCCCACCACACCCTAATCATGAGACTCCACAACGCTGGCATCTGCGACAAAGCCCTGGACTGGATCCATTCCTTCCTCACAGGTAGAACACAGCGAGTCTGACTTCCCCCATTCCTCTCGAAACCCACAAAGAACAGCTGTGGAGTGCCTTAGGGTCCTCCTTGAGCCCCACGCTCTTCAACATCTACATGGCCCAACTCGCAGCCATCGTTAGAAGCCATGGACTCAACATCGTTTCCTACGCCGATCACACCCAGCTGATTCTCTCCCTCACCAACAAGCCCACCACCGACAGAAGGAAAATGCTACTTACCAGTATGCATCTGTTCTTGGCATGTAGAGCTGTAGATTCGTATACTTATGCATAGATCGCCATCTGGTGTTGGGCTCGGATGTTTGCACTTTGTTTTTGTCTTGTAAGAAGTCTTTTGTAGTCACGAGGTAGGTGACTCCTCCTTAGGAAGATAGTGCACATGGGCATTGACTCCATCTCCAGATTGTTTTGCCATGGAGGGTTATGATGGAGTTAGTAAGAAATAGAAAAGGATGTCCATGTGTATTGTATCTAAGTAAGATAATACTGGAACAGATAGAGGTATCCGGGGAGATGGGTGGGCGTATACGAATCTACAGCTCTACATGCCAAGAACAGATGCATACTGGTAAGAAGCATTTTCCGTTCGAGGCATATGAGCTGTAGATCGTATACTTGTGCATAGACTATACAGCAGTTACCTCTTTAGCGGTGGCCACCTGTATCTGTTGCAGTGGTTTGAAAAAGTGTTCTTAATACAGCCTGGCCCACACTAGCTTGTTTTGCCTGCACATCTACACAATAGTGTTTTGTGAAAGTGTGTGGTGTAGACCAAGTTGCTGCTTTGCAGATGTCATCTAGGGGAATGTTCCCTAAGAATGCCATAGATGCCCCTAGTTTACGTGTGGATTGAGCTCTAGGGAGAATGGTTAATGTGCGTTTGGCTTTAGCGTAGCATATTTGGATGCATTTAACTATCCACCTTGCAATCCCTGTTTTTGAGATAGGATTGCCCTTATGAGGTGGGGAGAAAGCCACAAAAAGTTGTTTAGTCTTTCTAAAGAATTTTGTTCTTTCAATGTAGTAAAGTATTGCTCTTTTCACGTCTAGCGTGTGAAGAGCTCGTTCTGCTACTGAGTCTGATAGAGGGAAAAATACCGGGAGTTCTACAGACTGGTTAAGGTGGAAAGCAGACACGACTTTAGGTAGAAATGTTGGGTTAGTCCTAAGAACCACTTTGTTATGATGAATTTGCAGAAATGGTTCTTGTATGGTTAATGCCTGGAGTTCACTGACTCTTCTGAGAGAGGTGATCGCAACCAGGAAAGCTACTTTCCAGGTGAGAAATTGTAATTTGCATTTATGCAGAGGTTCAAATGGGGGACCCATGAGGCTGGTAAGAACCACATTTAAGTTCCATACTGGAGAGGGTGGAGCTCTAGGTGGAATTATTCTTTTAAGTCCTTCCATAAATGCTTTGATAGCTGGTACCCTAAACAAAGACAGGTGTTGTCTGTTTTGGAGATAGGCTGCTATTGCAGCGAGGTGTAGTCTAATGGATGTATACGCTAGGTTACATTGTTGTAGATGCAAAAGGTAGCAGATGATGTTTTGAATGAAAGCATCTAGTGGGTTGATGTTATTTGTACAGTAAATTACACATTTTTTCCACTTTGCGGCATAGCAAGCTCTAGTGGCAGGACGTCTAGCCTCCTTAATGATGTTCATGCAGTCTGGCGGAAGATTGAGGTAGCCAAACTCTAAGATTTCAGGTGCCAGATCGCAAGGTTGAGGTGACTGGGATCTGGATGTCTTATCTCTCCATGGTTCTGAGTGAGAAGCTTGGGTGAGAGGTGTAGCTTTTGATGAGGAACTACTGATAGTTCCAAGAGGGCTGTGAACCATGGCTGTTGAGCCCATGTTGGGGCAATGAGGATCATTGTGAGGGAATGCTGTTTGAGCTTCCGAACCACTAGTGGAATGAGCGGGAGAGGCGGAAAAGCGTAAGCAAATTTGCCTGACCAGTTCATCCATAGCGCATTGTCTTTGGACAATGGGTGTGGATACCTGGATGCGAAGCTTGGGCATGTTGCGTTTTGGTGTGTGGCAAACAGGTCTATTTCTGGGTGGCCCCACATGTGAAAGAATGGAAGAAGGACTTGAGGATGAAGTTCCCATTCGTGGATCTGCTGTCTTTGACGACTGAGTAGATCCGCAATTTGATTGTGTACTCCTGGGAGGTATTCTGCAAGGAGATATATGTTTTGCGGAATGGCCCATCTCCATATGCTTTGAGCTAGGTGTGAAAGCTGCAGAGTGTGTCCCCCCCTGTTTTTGTATATAATACATTGCTGTCATGTTGTCTGTACAGACTAGGACAGCTTTGCTTACGAGGTGGAGTTGAAAAGATTTTAACGCTAGGAAGATTGCCAACAATTCCAGGTAATTTATGTGGAGTTGTTTTTGTTGAGGGGTCCATATGCCCTGAATGGTGTGGGTTTGAAGATGAGCTCCCCAGCCGGTGAGCGATGCGTCTGCAGTTAGCACTATCTGTGGAACCGGGTCGAGGAACGGCCGCCCTTTGGAAAGGTTCTGTGTGTTCCACCACTGCAGAGAGCGATGTGTGCAGCTGTCCACCAACACCAGATCTGTTAGCTGACCTTGAGCCTGGTTCCACTGACGTGCCAAACACTCCTGTAAGGGACGCATTTGGAGTCTTGCATGAGGGAGGATGAGAATGCAAGAGGCCATCATCCTGATCAACTGCATGAACACTCGAGCTGGGAGTGAGTGTTGAGGCTGAAATTTTGTTATTAGAGCTTGTATGGTGTTTATCCTGACTGGGTTGTGGTATGCTAGAGCTTTTGAAGTGTCTATCGTAGCCCCTAGATATATGTTGTATGCTGGACGTTTGGAGGTGGGATTTGGTGAAGTTTACTGTGAATCCCAAGTCGTGAAGCAATTGGATTGTTTTGTGTGTGTGTTGCACACAGCTGCTGTGTGACTTGGCTTTTATGAACCAGTCGTCCAGATAAGGGAAGACATGAATGTGCTGTCTTCTTAAGTGGGCTGCAACTACTGCGAGACACTTGGTGAAGACTCTGGGTGCCGTAGTCACCCGAATGGGAGGACCTTGAACTGGTAGTGTTGACCATCTACCACAAACCTGAGATATTTCCTGTGAGCGTGGGGAATGGGAATGTGAAAGTAGGCATCCTTTAAATTTAGAGCAGAGAGAAAGTCGCCATGTTGAAGTAGTGGGAGCACCTGTTGGAGAGTGACCATGTGGAAGTGATCTGACTGAATGTAGAGGTTTAGCGGTCTGATGTCTAATATGGGCCTGAGAGAGCCGTCCTTTTTTGGTATTAGGAAATAGAGGGAGTAAACCCCTGTGCCTTGGTGACGCAAGGGGACTGGTTCTATTGCATGTTTTTGTAATAGGGAGAGAACCTCTTGTTTGAGAAGTGTGAGATGTTCTGAGGACATTGGACGTTGTCTGGGAGGCAAATTTGGGGGAGTAGAGGTGAGTTCCAGGCAATAACCATACTGGATAATTTGTCTTACCCACTTGTCTGTTGTGATTGAATTCCAGACAGGTAGGAACTGTGAGAGACGTCCCCCGACAAGAGTGTGATGATCGGGGAAAAGTGCAGGGAAGTCACTGTTTGGTGGTAGGGGAGGTGCGGTTATTGTTGCTGCGACCTCTTCCACTACCATTGTTGCCTCTGTAGCCTCCACAAAAGTATCCTTGGGAGGACGTTTGAGTGGGGCTCTTGTAGGAGGAAGAGGGATGTTCTGAACCAATGGTTTTGGAGCCAGCTCTGTAGAAGGAGCGGCGAAAGGAGCCTCTAGGGGAAGGGAATTGTAAGGCCCCCATGAACTTAGCAGTGTCCGTATCTTTTTTCATCTTTTCTAAAGATGTGTCGACTGAGGGTCGGAAAAGATGCTCTTGATCAAAGGGCTGATTAAGAATAGCAGATTGCACCTCCTGCTTGAATCCGGAGACTCGGAGCCAAGCGTGCCTGCGCAACGCAATGCTGGTGTTAATGGCACGAGATGCGGTATCAGCCGCGTCGAGCGCACATTTAATTGAGGTGTTTGTGATCAATTTCCCCTCTTGTATAAGGTCGTTGGCTTTCTGTTTGTAATGGTCAGGAAGATGTTGCATGAACTGCTCAAGCTCGTCATAATGAGCTCTGTTGTACCTGGCCAATAAAGCTTGGGCATTGGCAATCCGCAAATGATTCGCGGCCTGTGACACAATACGTTTACCAGATGCGTCTATTAACTTGGACTCCTTATCAGGAGGGGGGCTGTCGCCTGTACTCTGTGAGTTTGCCCTCTTGCGTGCATTTGACACGACAAGAGAATCCAAAGGGACCTGACCTTTAATGTAAACTGGGTCATTGGGAGCTGCTTTATATTTTTTGTCCACCCTGGTGTTGAGAATCCTGGCTCTGACAGGGTCTTTAAACACTTCTGGCGCATGTTTTAGCATGCCTTTTAACATTGGCAGGGTGTGCGTGGATTTTTGCGAGGGTGCAAAAGTTTCAAGCAAGAAATCTTCCTCTAAGGGATCAGAATGTAATTGTACCCCATGATATTGGGCAGCCCTATTAATTAGTTGCGCAAACCCAATATTGTCATCTGGCGGTGATGGCCTAGATGGATAAAGGTACGGGTCATTATGTGGGTCGGGATCTGTGTTATAGTCATCCCAAGGGTTAACGTTGTGTGGGATGGTATGTGCATCATCATCATCCCCATCTGGATCTATATTCCCACACCCATCAGTATGATCATCGTCATCATCTAGTGTGTGAGATGAGAAAGTATGTTGTGGGGAGTGTGGTGGAGAAATTAAGATATTTGGATCAGCTGGAGGAGGAGAAGGAGGTGGAGAGGTGTTAGTACTGATCTCCTTTCGTTTCAAGGGTATTTCAGATTCTTCTGAAGTGTCCAGTTTCCTATTTTTTGGAGGGTTGGCGACGACTTTGCCAGTCTGTGGATCAATAAAAAGAGTTTTTTGTTTTGGATCTGAAAACTCAGGTACAGACTGTGTGGGTAAAATGTCTTTTTTCGGTGCCGAAGATTTTGGGTCCGAATGTTCTTTGGACCGAGTGTCTGTTGTTATAGGAGTTTGTGGCTCTGAGACTTTTTTCGGCTCCGAGACTTTTTTCGGCTCCGAAGTTGTTTTCGGCTCCCAAGTTGTTTTCGGCTCCCAAGTTGTTTTCGGCTCCGAAGATTTTTTTCGGTTCCGAATGTTTGTCTTTGGCATGTTTCGACGCCGAGGGCTTCGGCGTCGAGGCTGTCTTCGGTATCGACGAAGAAGGGTGTGGCACATCTTTAGTCTTGTGCTTTGGTGCCGAAGGTGACTTTTTGGCATCGGAATGGGGCTGGCTTGAGCCGGAAGGCTTATCTTTAGGTTTCATAGCCGGGCCGGAGGGTGGGGCGTCTGAGCCATGTTGCCGGTGTCGACCCGAGCCGGAGGGCGAGGGTGCTACCGGAGCCTTAGGTTTGGGTTTTGGAAGAGGGGTTTCGGTACTCACAGACTGCTGAGCCAGGGTGATATTCTCCTCTTCAACGTCGGAGTCGTCAGCCTCGGAGACATCTTCTTCTCTTCTTCATCACCTTGTTGCTCCGGCTGGACATTGGGATCTGCTCCGAAGATGTCCGGAATCGAGCTGCTTCTGCAAGACATTTTGTGACGTCGAGCCCGACGGTCACGGATGGTTTTCTTCGACCTGAACGATGCACAGGCCTCACAGTTTCTCTCTTCGTGCTCCGGGGAGAGGCAGAGATTACAAACCTCGTGCAAGTCTGTGTGTGGGAACTTAGCACCACACCCAGGGCATTTTTTTAAAGGAGTCCTTTCCATTAACTGCAGGCGTCGTCGGCGCGGATAGGCCCAGCAGCCCGCGTCGAAGATCGAGGTTGAGGAGGTTGTTTTTAAAGATGCGCGTCGTAAGGGGAACTTGATCGAGACAATACCGTTGAGTGGAGAGGGATTGCGTGTCGAAGGGGGGTTCGAAACCGACACCGACCCTGAGCACAGCAAATTACATCCGAACCCGATGGCGGAAAAAAACAATTTGGAGATGGAGTCGATGCCCATGCGCACTATCGTCCTAAGGAGGAGTCACCTACCTCGTGACTACAAAGACTTCTTCCAAGACAAAAACAAAGTGCAAACATCCAAGCCCAACACCAGATGGCGACCTATGCATAAGTATACGATCTACAGCTCATATGCCTCGAACACAACTTTTACAACGGGATAAAGGCCATCATCACCTGGATGAGACACAGCTGCCTCAAGCTCAACTACAACAAGACTGAAGTCCTCATTCTGGGGCCCAAAACCTCCTCCTGGGTAGACACCTGGTGGCCCGCTGAGCTAGGAACCCCCGCTCACCCACTGACCATGCACGAAACCTCGGCATCATACTGGACTCTTCGCTCACCATGAACAACCAGATCAACGCCGTCACCTCATAATGCTTCCACACTCTTCGCCTGCTTCGGAAGACCTTCAGATGGATCCCCACCGAAGCCAGGAAGATGGTCACCCACGCACCCATCAGCAGCAGACTCGACTACAGCAATGCACTGTACGCAGGCGCCACCCAGAAACTCCGCAGGAAACTTCAGAACGTGCACAATGCCACTGCCAGACTGGTCTTCAACATCCCCCATCGCAGCCATCTCCGAACACCTGCGAAAACTCCACTGGCACCCAGTCAACAAAAGAGTCACGTTCAAGCTCCTCACACACTACTACAAAGCCCTCCACGACGCCGGACCAGCATACGTGAACCACTGCCTCTCTTTCCATGTACCCACAACACACCTACGCTCTGCCCAACTGGCCCTCACCACCGTCCCACAGGTCCGCAAGACCAGGACCGGAGGAAGATCCTTCTCCTACCTCGCCTCGTAATCCTGGAACGCCATGCCTCTCCACCTCAGGCTCTCCCTGTCTCTGACACAATTCAGGAAGGATCTCAAGACCGGGCTCTTTGACTGAACCTCAGCGCCCAGTCAGACCTGCCCCCCCCCACAGAGCCTTGAGGCCCTCACTGGTGAGTAGCCACGCTTAACAAGCACTGACTGATTGATTGCTGCAATGTGTTTATCAGCTGCCTCGTTATGTGGTTTATGTATGGCGTAAAAGGATTTTCATAATCCATACGTTATGGTATTGAAAATATTGCTGTACTAGGTACTCATAGGGGTCTTTCTGGGTTTCAAAGTATTGCTTGTATTACATCCAGTGAGGCGATGGTGGTGGTGGTAAAATTGTAATTATAGGTTCTGGGATATTCCTTAATGTCCCACTGCTTCATGGATGGTAAAGTGGTGTCAGCAAGCATTAGGCTTTTGCGGTGGGGTAAGTATCTGCCATGTCTTTAAAAAAACACTTTACTTTAAGGTAGAAGTTAAAAGAGTTTCTTTCCACAGGTTTACATCCACAGGTTTACATCCACAGGTTTACATCCACAGGTTGCAGCTGTTGATAAAAGCCTCCACCGGATGTAGTTCTTACAATCGGGCAAGGCCTTGAATCCCTATTTCCTTTCTTTATTTTGAATGCACCTCTGCTTCCATTCTATGCCTCTTATAAACATAAAATACTGTTATATCTCGAGTCTGTCTGTTTTAAAGCTTTTTTAAAAATAATTTTCTTTTCACATACCCACCTCTTATGAGCACAATTTAAAGGCCTGATTTCTATCTTAGAAGTATGTATACTCTGTCGCAACAACAACGGAGTATATATACCGCCAAAATAAAGGTTTGCCCCGGAATGTAAAAGCGGGTGGATCTTAGGTTTAATCACGGCAGAGACTACTCTGTCTCCGCCATGATTTTGAGTAAGGGCCATCTGAGGCCCAACTCTAATTCTGCCCACCTGATCTAGATGGGCGGAATTAGAGGTCAGTTTTCACTGCCCGTCATTGCCAGAAATACCCTGACGGTAAGGGGCATTGACAACTGCTAAATGCTTCCCACGCCATGGGGGAGGACTCCCAAGGCGAGGGGGGCATTTTTTTTATTTTCAAAAAGAATATCCCGCTAACGGGCAGGGGAAACTGACCTCTAATTCCACCCATCTCAATTAGGAGGGCAGAATTACAGGTCTGCCTCAGACGGCCCTTACTCCACAGAGCCGTTGGAGGTGTATAATCACGGCGCAGACGGAGCAGTCTCCACCATGATAAAACCTAAGGCCCACTTGCTTTTAAATTTGGTGGTATGTATACTCCTTCGCCTTTGCTGCCGAGTATACATACCACCAAGATAAAAATCAGGCACTAAGTCACTAATCTCCACAAATAAACTAATGCATGAAATAGTTTTCTTCAGCATGCAAGACTAATGCCAATAACCAATGGACAGACCACTAACTTTCGGCTCTCGGGTAGCGTGCTACTCACCATAAAGCACTTCAATGCCTTGTCAGGTTGAGTAAGTGCAATATAAATGCAATTTCAATTCAATATTTGGCAGTGGAGGAGAGTGGGGTGTGTGAGAGAACGTGCCAAGGAAAAGTCAAGCGCCAAGAAGCTGCCACGCAAGTAGCCTTGGCAGGCGAGGCGCAGCAAAGAGAAGCTAAGAGCGCATGGAGTGGTAGCAAGAATTGCTGCAGGACAAAACATTTCACAATGTGGCCAATCTTAAGGAAGGTCTAGTTGTAGAGTTTATGGACTATGTAATAAAATGTTATCCTGGAATGTTCTATGCAACTTTTATCATAGGGACGTGCATAATGCAAATTATTTGACAGAATGAAAGGATAACATGGCAACATGACTCTGGTGAGAGGTGGATGCTGAATATTAGGCAGGAGGATGAATCGAATAATGCAAACATAACGACTGGGAGTTATTTAGACAGTCCAATGACGGAAACGTTTTATAGGTGAATAGGTGGGGTCATAGCAAGGAGTGTTGTCTGTAAAAGCTGTATTTTAGTGCTTCAGAGGTCACCGCAGAGTCTTAGGACCACTGAGGACACCACATTGAACAGGAGGTGTTGGTGATGGGGAGAAATCATACTTTGAAACAGGGGTGTTCACAGCTGACCAAGAGGGCTGAAGTTGTACCACATTTCAGAATAAACACAGAATAATGTACAGGATTTCGATTTAGATTAATTGTATGTGTAATACATCTCATGGAGAAGTAGCACAGCTTAGGCCCTCCTAAATCAACACTTGAAACTGTCCTTTAAACAGTCTAAGTGGCTCGATGATGTTTGGTTAGGATGCCCAAGGGTGGTTGTGCACAGGACTGCATTGGATAAATGGCTTATGTCCAAGGAATATAGCTATGCGTTTGGATTACACAATGTCAGATAAACTGAAAATCCTTTGCAAACCTGGGGGAGGGGATAAGCCTGTGAAGCCACAGCGTGACTGGCTAACACCCATAATGTTTGCCAGCAAAGATTCTGGCAATCTACAGTTGTGTGTCAGTCAGAGGACACCATAAACCTCTACATGAACATGGGACACACACACAATAAATCTCTACATGCAAATGGGACACACACACCGTAAACCTCTACATAAACATGGGACACGCACACCATAAACCTCTACATGCAAATGGGGGACACACACCGTAAACTTCTGAATGAAAATGGGACACACACCATAAACCTCTACATGAACATGGGACACACACACTATAAACCTCTACATGAACATGGGACACACACACCATAAACCTCTACAAGCAAATGGGACACACACACCATAAACCTCTACATGAACATGGGACACGGACACCATAAGCCTCTACATGCAAATGGGACACACACACCATAAACCTCTACGTGAACATGGGACACGCACACCATAAACCTCTACATGAACATGGGACATACACATTGTAAACCTCTACATAAACATGGAAGACACACACCATAAACCTCAACATGCACATAGGACAGGCACAACATACACCTCTACATGAACATAAGACACACACCATAAACCTCTACATGAACATGGGAGAGGCACACCATAAACCTCTACATAAACATGGGACACACACACCGGAAACCTCTACATGAACATGGAAGAGGCACACCATAAGCCTCTACATGAACACGGGAGATGCACACACCATAAACCTCTACATGAACATAGGACACACACACTGAAAACCGCTACATGAACATAGGACACACACACTGTAAACCTCTACATAAACATGGAAGACACACACCATAAACCTCAACATGAACATGGGACACGCACCATAAACTTCAACATGAACATGGGACACACACACCATAGACCTCTACATGAACATGGGACACGCACACCATAAACCTCTACATGAACATGAGAGAGGCACACCATAAACCGCTACATGAACATGAGAGAGGCACACCATAAACCTCTGCATGAACATGGGACACACACCGTAAACCTCTACATGAACATAGGAAACACACACACTGTTGGACTTGGCCCTTTTGCCCTGAATTTTTTCGCTTTTGCAAGAGTAAAACATGGTGTGTCTGAACAGAACCTAATCATTGCTGTGTAATATGGTACACACTGTTAGCGCCGCCATTTTAGAAAAGCACTGTGGAAAAATGTCACTGTTAAAATGGACGCCATGCCTGCCTGCCCATGTGACGCCTGACTGAGGTGGGTTGGCAGCCTAGTGGTTTGTCCCCCAGCGCCCCCTGCTTTTGGAGGGAAGCGTCGCACCGAGAGTGCTCTACTCCTCCCCCTAGACCAGTTAGGACCGGTTCCCCAGAGAACCTGCTGGAAGCTGCCAGGCCTGTCTGGTAGGTGGGGTGAGGGGCGTACATATAGGGGGGCTGGGCTGCCATGTCCAGAGACAGTCAGTGAGGAGACAGAGAAGGGGAACTCTGCCAGGGGAGACCGCCACATTGGGCCTGTGTGCTGGCCCCTGTGCCCACCTACACCCCCCCTGTTGGCCCCAGGGCCAATGAAGAGACATTGCCGGAGTGGAGGCTGCTGTGCTGGCAGGATTGCCACCCTACCGGAGGATGACCGTTCTGAGGAGCTGCTGCTTCGGGACTGGTGAGCCGCCCTACTAGCCACTGATCTTGCCCTGCACCACATGTCTCTTGGCCCCTAGCGCCTCGTGAGCGCTATACTGAGACTCCCGTACTCCAAGGAAGAGAGGAGCGTGGGCGCGACCCTCTGTGGGGCCCTGGTCTTGTGAGGTCCCTAGCGCCTTGGGAGCGCTTTACCCTAACTGTCTGTTGTTCTGCCTGCTCCCTAGCGCCTTGTGAGCGCTACCACTATTTTTCAGCACCCCGGGAATCAGCCCTACAACTTTCTCCCTGCCTGAGGAGAGCACCTGATCTTAACTGCCCCGGAGGAGTGCTGGTGGCCTGCAGCGCGCGGCTGCAACGTGTGTGGGTTCTACAGCGCTGTGCTGAAAAGCGCCTGTCCCCTGCCGTGCTGCGCTGCCTGAGGGAGCTGATTCTTTCAAAGTAGCGGGTGCCCACCCCGCGTTTATGCAGATAAAAATAGCGGGAGCCCACCCCGCGTGTGTGCTTATACTAGGAGGGAGCCTACCCCTCTGTGAGGAAAAGAGGAGTTGCCCAGGATCACCGCCGCGGCCTCGGGAGCGCTGTCGTGCGCTAGAGTGAAGAAGCGTGTGTGGCCGTGAAGGAGAGCGGCTTATTTGGAAGTGCCGCGGGAGCCTACCCCGCGCCTTCCTGCCTGGTGAAAACCCGAACGGGAGCCCACCCCGCACTACGGGATCTGCGAAGGGCCGCCGCTCTGCCTGCGGCGACCCGGAAGAAGACAGACCTCGGACGAGGTCTGCCGGAAGTAGGTGGGGGCTCCCCTGAGCTGAGGAGAGCCCCGCGTGAGGAGAGGCGCCGGAAGAAGAATCCAGGCGGGAGCCCACCCCGCGCTGGCCAACGCCGCCGGAGACTTCGCTCCGGAAGAGAAGGAAGCGGTGGGGGCTCCCCGTGACCGGAGGAGAGCCCTGGGCGCCGCCGGAGTCGTTTGGAGCCTCGCCGGCTCCAGGACCAAGTCCCGGGTCCCAGGAGGGGCCCCGGGTGAAGAGTGGAGTGCCGCCTGAAGCAGCGCGACGCCTGCAGTCCTGCCGGTGAGTGGGGCTGAGTTCTGGGACGGTCGGGGCCGGCCGAGGCACATTGTCGGTGCCTGAGGCCCCCGGGGCCAAGTCTGCTGGTGGTTGGGGGTGACGTCGCCCCCTTGTTGCTCTGAGGGCACCGGTGTGCCCGCGCTGGCTTTACAGCTGCCCCGTATACCAGTGGGCAGCTGCCACGTGTTGGGGTCCCAGTGAGGGGCTCCCCACCTGCCCATGGCTTGCTAGCATCCCAGCTGCACCGCGGCGGCGGGCAGCTGCAACGATTGGCCACCTCTAATCCCCGAGTCCCAGGGAGGGGCTCCCTGGACTCGTGTTAGCTTTACCGGACACAGCTGCCCCGCTGGACAGTGGGCAGCTGCAACGTTGAGGGGCATTCTGTTTGTGGAGTCCCAGTGGGGCTCAGCCTGGCCTTGGTGGGGGTGTGTCGGGGCACATTGCTTGTGCCCGCCCCCGGGGCTAGTACTTTCGTTTTAGGGGATCCATCTTCCCCCCAGTACTGAACAGCGCTTCCCATGACTGCCCCGCTGGGCAGTGGGCAGTGTCAACGGTTGAGGCATCGCTGATCTGAGGGCCCCAGGCGCAGGGACACCTAGGACTAGCCTGCACGTGGGGCAGTTATGATAGGTACGGTTGTCCCCTAATAGACGCCCTGCGGGCTGTTACGTAATGTATTGTAGGATGCCTAATGCCGCACTTATGTTTATGGTTATGCCCCTGCGTAATGAGTGACCTGCCTACCCTGACTCATAGGGAGGCACCTTATGCCTGCAGTGATGTTTCATGCCGATGAGGTTTATGCCTTTTGATGTACCTAACCGGCTTTTAGGCCAACAGGCCTGTGTTTTATGAGAAGGTATATGTCCATGCCTCATGTTTTCAGGCTACTGCACGGATGCTTTATTCCTACGTCTATTGGTTCCAGTGAACTCACACATTTATCCTGTACTTATAATGATTCTGGCAGCGACCCGATTGGCGCTGCCCTGTACATAGTCCCCACTGTTTTATGTATACCGGGTGCCGGTTGGCGCCGTGTTACCACTGTGGTTACCATCTGCTAAGCTGTTGCCTAATACAGATGCTATTTTTCTTACTCCAACTGGTGTGGTCTCCTTTTTGTAGTGTGCCTGGTGTGTCGCCTGTGTGTGCTGCGCGGATGCTTCACACAAAGCTCCTAGTTTAGCCTTCCCGCTCCGCACCACGCTACCCGTTTCCAACACACACCATAAACCTCTACATGAACATGGGACACACACCGTAAACCTCTACATGAACATAGAAGAGGCACATCATAAACCTCTACATGAACACGGGAGAGGCACACACCATAAACCTCTATATGAACATAGGACACACACAGCAAACCTCTACATGAACATAGGACACACACACCATAAACCGCTACATGAACATAGGACACACACACTGTAAACCTCTACACAAACATGGAAGGCACACACCATAAACTTCTACATGAACATGGGACACGCACACCATAAACCTCTACATGAACATGGGACACGCACACAATAAACCTCTACATGAACATGGGAGAGGCAAACCATAAACCTCTACATGAACATGACAGAGACACACCATAAACCTCTACATGAACATGGGACACACACCATAAACCTCTACATGAACATAGGAAACACACACACCATAAACCTCTACATGAACATGGGACACACACCGTAAACCTCTACATGAACATGGAAGAGGCACACCATAAACCTCTACATGAACACGGGAGAGGCACACACCATAAACCTCTATGAACATAGGACACACACACCGTAAACCTCTACATGAACATAGGACACACACACTGTATACCTCTACATAAACATGGAAGACACACACCATAAACCTCTACATGAACATAGGACACACACACACCATAAACCTCTACATGAACATAGGACACACACCATAAACCACTACATGAACATGGGACACACACCATAATCCTCTAAATGAACATGGGACATGCACACCAACATCCTCTACATGAACATGGGACACACACACCATAAACCTCTGCATGCAAATGGGACACACACACCATAAACCTCTACATGAACATGGGACGCACACACAATAAATCTCTACATGCAAATGGGACACCCACACCGTAAACCTCTACATGAACATGGGACACACACCATAAACCTCTACATGAACATGGGACACGCACACCATAAACCTCTACATGCAAATGGGGGACACACACCGTAAACGTCTGAATGAAAATGGGACACACACCATAAACCTCTACATGAACATGGGACACAAACACTATAAACCTCTCATTGAACATGGGACACGCACACCATAAACCTCTACATGCAAATGGGACACACACACCATAAACCTCTACATGAACATGGGACACGGACACCATAATCCTCTACATCCAAATGGGACACACACACCATAAACCTCTACATGAACATGGGACACGCACACCATAAACCTCTACATGAACATGGGACACGCACACCATAAACCTCTACATGAACATGGGACACACACACCATAAACCTCTACATGAACATGGGACACGCACACTATAAACCTCTACATGAACATGGGACACGCACACCATAAACCTCTACATGAACATGGGACACACACACCATAAACCTCTACATGAGCATGGGACACGAACACTAGAAACCTCTACATGAATATGGTACATGCACACCATAAACCTCTACATGAACATGGGACACACACACACAATAAACCTCTACATGAACATGGGACACGCACACCATAAACCTCTACATGAACATGGGACACACACACCATAAACCTCTACATGAACATGGGACACGCCCACCATAGCCCTCTATATGAACATGGGAGAGGCACACAACATACTGCACTGCCTCTGACCACCTATATATCAGATGGTAGCAATGCCAACCTCCAAAGTAGTCACTGGAAGGATGAAAAGTCAAGTGGCCCTACGCTGGTGTGAGACTTCATCCTGTAGGTCTGTGCATGGCTTCTCTACCCATTGAGGTGTCTTTACTGACAGACAGTCCGGTGCCAGGCGGGTGAAATGAGACTCCAGGAATGGCCAAGAACCTGATAAGACTTGAATATTAATGATATCGGCCCAGAGACCATGTCTGTGAGACACGAGACACACAGACGGCCCGCCAGTTTCAACTGAAGTGAAAATACTGTTGTGCTCTGTGTGAGCTTGCTCGTGCAGAGGTGCCACATGCCGGAGCAGAAATGGAAGGCTTACCTCATATCCAGGCATACCAGGCTCCCCCTGGGCACCCATCCTTCCAGGAGACCCCTAGGGATAATCAAAAACAATGTTGTTAAAATAGCAAGGCTGTATTAGGGTGAGTTGAGAGATGTGTGAAGCATGTATGGTGCACCCCATGGTGAGGTGCTGATAGTGTATCCCTCATAACAGGTGTGCTGTCATGTGTGAGGTAGGTATAGTACACCCCTCGTTGTCAGGTGTGCTGTCATATGTGAGCCATATACAATGCACCACCCCTCATTGTCAGGTGTGCTGTCATGTGTGAGCATGTATAGTGTATGTACCCCTCATTCTCAACTGTAGAGACACAAGTGTGAGACATGTATAGTGTATGTACTCCTCATTCTCAACTGTGGGGACACAAGTGTGAGGCATGTATAGTGCACCCCACACTGCCAGCTGTGTGAACACGTGAGGTGTGTGTAGTGCACCCCTCACTGTCAGCTGTTCAGACACATGTAGAAGGCATGTATAGTGTACGCCTCATTATCAGCTTTGTCTACACAAGCGTGAGGCATGTACAGTGCACCACTCACTGTCAGCTGTGCGGACAAAAGTGTGAAGCATGTATAGTGCACCTCTCACTGATAGCTGTTCAGACACATGTAGAAGGCATGTACAATGCACCACTCATTGTCAGCTGTGTGAACACAAGCTGAGGCATGTATACTGCACCTATCATGGTCAGCTTTGTAGACACAAGTGTGAAGTATCTATACTGCACTCTTCCCCGTTAGCTGTGTGGACATATGTGGGAGATATGTACAGTGCATCCTTCCATGTCAGGTGCTGACATGGGTGAGGGATACATAGAGCACCCCTCATTGTCAGGTTTGGTGTTATATGTGAGGCGCGTACAATGCATGCCTCATTGTCAGGTGTGGTGTCATATGTGAGCTGTGTACAATGCACCCCTCATTATCAGGTGTGGTGTCATATGTGAGCCATGTACAGTGCACCCCTCGTTGTCAGGTGTGGTGCCATATGTGAGGCATGTACAGTACACCCCTCACTGTCAGGTGAAGTGTCATATGCAATGTGTGTAAAGTGCACCCCTCATTGTCAGGTGAGCACCCCTCGTTGTCAGGTGTGGTGTTATCTGTGAGGCATGTACAGTGCACCCCTCGTTGTCAGGTTTGGTGTGATATGTGAGGCATGTAAAGTGCACCCCTCATTGTCAGGTGTGCACCCTTCGTTGTCTGATGTGGTGCCATATACGAGGCGTGTACAGTGCACCCCTCACTGTCAGGTGAAGTGTCATATGCAAGGCGTGTAAAGTGCACCACTCATTGTCAGGAGAGCACCCCTCGTTGTCAGGTGAGGTGTTATCTGCGAGGCGTGTACAGTGCACCCCTCGTTGTCAGGTTTGGTGTTATATATGAGGCATGTAAGGTGCACGTCTCATTGTCAGGTGTAGTGTCATATATGAGCCGTGTACAGTGCACCCCTCGGTGTCAGGTGTGGTGCCATATGCGAGGCGTGTACAGTACACCCCTCACTGTCAGGTCTGGTGTCAAATGGGAGTTGTGTACAGTGCACCCCTCATTGTCAGGTGTAGTGTCATATGTAAGCCATGTACAATGCACCCCTCCTTGTCAGGAGAGGTGCAATATACGAGGCGAGTACAGTGCACCTCTCATCAGGTGTGGAGTCATATGCAAGGCGTGTACAGTGCACCCCTCTTTGCCAGGTGCGAAGTCATATATGAGGCGTGTGCAGTGCTTGCCTCATTGTCAGGTATGGTGTCATGTGAACCATGTACAATGAACCCATCATTGTCAGGTGTGCGGTCATATGTGAGGCATGTACTGTGCACGGCTCATTATGGTGTCATATGTAAAGCATGTACAGTGCACTCCTCATAGGTGTGGTGTCATATGCGAGGCGTGTACAGTGCAAACCTCATTGTCAGGCGTGGTGTCACGTGAGGCATGTACAGTTCACCCCTCGTTGTCAGGTGAGGTGTCATATGTGAGGCATGTACAATGCACCCCTCGTTGTCAGGTTTGATGTCATACGTGAGGCGTGTACAGTGCACTCCTCGTTGTCATGTGTCGTGTCATATGTGAAACGTGTACAGTGCATGCCTCATTGTCAGGTTTGGTGTCATATGTGAGGCATGTACAGTGCACCCCTCATTTTCAGGTGTGATGTCATATGTGAGGCATGTACAGTGCACCCCTCATTGTCAGGTGTGGTGTTATATGTGAGGCGTGTAGAGTGCACCCCTCATTGTCAGATGTGGTGTCATATGTGAGGCATGTACAGTGCAAGCCTCATTGTCAGGTTTGGCGTCATATCTGAGACGTGTATAGTGCACCTCTCATTGTCAGGTGAGGTGTTATGAGAGGCATGTACAGTGCACACCTCATTGTCAGGTGTGGTATCATATATGAACCCTGTACAATGCACCCATCATTATCAGGTGTAGTGTCATATGTGAGGCATGTACGGTGCACGCCTCATTGTCAGGTTTGGTGTCATATGTGAGACGTTTACAGTGCACCCCTCATTGTGGTGTCATATGTGAGACATGTATGGTGCACCCCTAATAGTCAGGTGTGGTGTCATATGCGAGGCTTGTACAGTGCACACCTCATTGTCAGGTTTGGTGTCATACGTGAGGCGTGTACAGTGCACCCCTCTATGTCAGCTTTGGTGTCATATGTGAGATGTGTATGGCGCACCCCTCGTTGTTAGGTGTGGTGTCATATGTGAGGCATGTAAAGTGCACCCCTCATTGTCGGGTGTGCACCCCTCGTCTGATGTGGTGCCATATACAAGGCGTGTACAGTGCACCCATCACTGTCAGGTGATGTGTCATGTGCGAGGCGTGTAAAGTGCACCCCTCATTGTCAGGTGTGGTGTCATATGTGAGCCGTGTACAGTGCACCCCTCACTGTCAGGAGTGGTTTCAAATACAGTGCACCCCACGTTGTCAGGTCTCTCTCTCCCCCCCTCCCCCTCTCTCTCCCCCTCTCTCTCTATCTCTACCCCTCTCTCTCTCTCCCCCTCTTGTCTGTTCCCCCTCTTTCACACATTACTCTTTTCCATTCTCTCTGTGTTCCCCCTCTTTCTCACAATCTCTTTCTCCCCCTCTCTCTCTCTCCTACCTCTCTTTCACTCACATATTACTCTTTTCCATCCTCTCTCTCCCCCTCTCTTTCTAGCTCTCTCTCTCTGTCTACCCCTCTCTCTCGCCCCTCTCTTGCCCTCTCTCTCCTCTCTATCTCCCTCTCTCTCTCACCCCTCTCCCTCTTCCCCCCTCTCTCTCGCCCCTCTCCCTCTTCCCCGTCTCTCTCTCTTCTCTCTCTCTTTCTCCCTCTCTTCTCTGTCCCCCCTGTCTCTCAAACATTACTCTGTTCCATTCTCTCTGTTACCGCTCTTTCCCGCCCTCTCTTTCTCCCCCTCTTTCCCCCTCTATCTTCCTCTCTCCCCCTCTCTCTCTGCCCCCCTCTCTCTCACACACACACATTACTCTTTTCCACTCTCTCTTTCTCTGTCTTCCTGCAGCCTGAGCCCCAAGTTGGCCCATCCGCCACCCCCCACCCCGTGCCCCCTCACCGCTGGTCCAAGGGTTCCTCTTGACCCTTTAGGGCCCTGGTTTCCGGTGGGTCCGATGTCTCCTGGAACACCGGTCTCTCCAAGATGTCCCATGAAGCCCTTGGTGCCCTGCAAGGTACAAGCACAGACACCGGAGAGTGAGGGGCGAGCACGTCCTGTGGGCATCAAACCTTCTTCAACCATGCCACCAGCCACAGACGGGCACAGACACAGGAAATTCAACCATGCCACCAGCCACAGACGGGCACAGACACAGGAAATGTAACCATGCCACCAGCCACAGACACAGGAAATTCAACCATGCCACCAGCCACAGACGGGCACAGATACAGGAAATTCAACCATGCCACCAGCCACAAACAGACACAGGAAATTAAACGATGCCACCAGCCACAGACGGGCACAGACACAGGAAATGTCACCATGCCACCAGCCACAGACGGGAACAGACACAGGAAATTTAACCATGCCACCAGCCACAGACGGGCAAAGACACAGGAAATTTAACCATGCCTCCAGCCACAGACGGGCAAAGACACAGGAAATTCAAACATGCCAGCAGCCACAGACAGGCACAGACACAGGAAATTCAGCCATGCCACCAGCCACAGAGGGGCACAGACACAGGAAATTTGACCATGCCACCAGCCACAGACGGGCACAGAACACAGGAAATGTAACCATGCCACCAGCCACAGACGGGTACAGACACAGGAAATTCAGCCATGCCACCAGCCACAGACGGGCACAGACACAGGAAATTTGACCATGCCACCAGCCACAGACGGGCACAGACACAGGAAATTCAACCATGCCACAGACGGGCACCAACAGGAAATTCAACCATGCCACCAGCCACAGACGGGTACCGACAGGAAATTCAACCATGCCACCAGCCACAGACGGGCACAGACACAGGAAATTCAACCAAGCCACCAGCCACAAACAGGCACAGACACAGGAAATTCAACTATGCCACCAGCCACAGACGGGCACAGACACAGGAAATTCAGCCATGCCACCAGCCACAGAGGGGCACAGACACAGGAAATTTGACCATGCCACCAGCCAGACGGGCACAGACACAGGAAATGTAACCATGCCACCAGCCACAGACGGGTACAGACACAGGAAATGTAACCATGCCACCAGCCACAGACAGGCAAAGACACAGGAAATTCAAACATGCCACCAGCCACAGACAGGCACAGACACAGGAAATTCAGCCATGCCATCAGCCACAGACGGGCTCAGACACAGGAAATTTGACCATGCCACCAGCCACAGACGAGCACAGACACAGGAAATTTAACCATGCCACCAGCCACAGATGGGCACAGACACAGGAAATTCAACCATACCACAGACGGGCACCGATAGGAAAGTCAACCATGCCACCAGCCACAGACGGGTACCGACAGGAAATTCAAGCATGCCACCAGCCACAGACGGGCACAGACACAGGAAATTCAACCAAGCCACCAGCCACAAACAGACACAGGAAATTCAACCATGCCACCAGCCACAGACGGGCACAGACACAGGAAATTCAACATTGCCACCAGGCACAGACACAGGAAATTCAACCATGCCACCAGCCACAGACGGGCACAGAGAGGAAATTCAACCATGCCACCAGCCACAGACGGGTACAAACAGGAGATTCAACCATGCCACCAGCCACAGACGGGCACAGACAGGAAATTCAACCATGCCACCAGCCACTGACGGGTACAAACAGGAAATTCAACCATGCCACCAGCCACAAACGGGCACAGACCCAGGAAATTCAACCATACCATCAGCCACAGACGGGCACAGACACAGGAAATTCAAACATGCCACCAGCCACAAACGGGCACAGACACAGGAAATTCAAAAATGCCCCCAGCCACATGCGGGCACAGACACAGGAAATATAGCCATGCCACCAGCCACAGACGTGCTCAGACAGGAAATTCAACCATGCCACCAGCTACAGACTGGCACAGACAGGAAATTCAACCATGCCACCAGCCACAGACGGGTACAAACAGGAAATTCAACCATGCCACCAGCCACAAACGGGCACAGACACAGGTAATTCAACCATGCCACCAGCCACAGCCGGGCACAGACACAGGAAATTCAACCATGCCACCAGCCACAGACGGGCACAGACACAGAAAACGCAGCGTTACCTTGAGTCCCGGCATGCCTCGCGGCCCTTGCTTCCCAGGCTTCCCTTCTGGGCCCTGCGAGACAAAAACAAGTGTGAGGTTAGAAGGAAGTGAGTCACTCAGGAGAGATGCTGGCCAAAGTGACAGAGTGAGAGCCACGGAAGGGAGACTGCTACTTAACATGCCAAGAAGTGAGCCATTCAGGACAGATGCTAGCCAAAGTGACAGACAGAGAGCCACGGAAGAGAGACTGCTACTTAACATGCCAAGAAGTGAGCTATTCAGGAGAGATGCTAGCCAAAGTGACAGAGGAAAGCCACGGAAGGGAGACTGCTACTTAACATGCCAAGAAGTGAGACATTCAGGAGAGATGCTAGCCAAAGTGAGAGAGAGAGCCACGGAAGGGAGACTGCTACTTAACATGCCAAGAAGTGAGCCATTCAGGGGAGATGCTAGCCAAAGTGACAGAGAGAGAGCCACGGAAGGGAGACTGCTACTTAACATGCCAAGAAGTGAGCTATTCAGGAGAGATGCTAGCCAAAGTGACAGAGAGAGAGCCACGGAAGGGAGACTGCTACTTAACATGCCAAGAAGTGAGCCATTCAGGGGAGATGCTAGCCAAAGTGACAGAGAGAGAGCCACGGAAGGGAGACTGCTACTTAACATGCCAAGAAGTGAGCTATTCAGGAGAGATACTAGCCAAAGTGACAGAGAGAGAGCTTCGGAAGGGAGACTGCTACTTAACATGTCAAGAAGTGAGCCATTCAGGACAGATGCTAGCCAATATCCCAGAGACAGAGCCACAGATGGGAGACGGATGTTTAGCAGGCCAAGAAGTGAGCCATTCAGGACAGATGCTAGCCAAAGTGCCAGAGAGTGAGCCACGTAAGGGAGTCGGATGCTTAACATGCCAAGAAGTGAGCCATTCAGGACAGATGCTAGCCAATATCCCAGAGAGAGAGCCACGTAAGGGAGTCGGATGCTTAACATGCCAAGAAGTGAGTCATTCAACGGAGCTCTGCCAAGTCTGCCAGGAAGTGAGCCATTTAAGAAAGACCACTGATCAGTGGTGCCAGGAAGAGGGTCAGTCAGTGGAGAGTGCCATGTGATCCACCCAGCGGGTCCCCCTGCCAGCGGTGCCAGGAAGGGGGTCAGTCAGTGAAGAGTGCCATGTGATCCACTCAGCAGGAACCACTACCAGTGGTGCCAGGAAGGGGGTCAGTCAGTGGAGATTGCCATGTGATCCACTCAGCGGGTACCACTGCCAGAGGTGCCAGGAAGGGGGTCAGTCACTGGAAAGTGCCATGTGATCCACCCAGCGGGTCCCACTGCCAGCAGTGCCAAGAAGTTGGTCAGTCAGTGGAGAGCGCCATGTGATCCACTCAGCGGGTACCACTACAAGGGGTGCCAGGAAGGGGGTCAGTCAGTGGAGAGTGCCATGTGATCCACTTAATGGGTACCACTGTCAGCGGTGCCAGGAAGGGGGTCAGTCAGTGGAGAGTGCCATGTGATCCACTCAGCGGGTCCCACTGTCAGCGGTGCCAGTGAATGGAGAGTGCCATGTGATCCACCCAGCGGGTCCCACTGCCAGTGGTGCCAGGAAGGGGGTCAGTCAGTGGAGAGTGCCATGTGATCCACTCAGCAGGAACCACTACCAGCAGTGTCCGGAAGGGGGTCAGTCAGTGGAGAGTGCCATGTGATCCACCCAGCGGGTCCCACTGCCAGCGGTGCCAAAAAGTTGGTCAGTCAGTGAAGAGTGCCATGTGATCCACTCAGCAGGAACCACTAACAGCGGTGCCAGGAAGGGGGTCAGTCAATGGAGAGTGCCATGTGATCCACTCAACGGGTACCACTGTCATCGGTGCCAGGATGGGGGTCAGTCAGTGGAGAGTACCATGTGATCCACTCAGCGGGTACCACTGCCAGAGGTGCCAGAAAGGGGGCCAGTCAGTGGAGAGTGCCATGTGATCCACTCAGCGGGTACCACTACCAGCGGTGCAAGGAAGGGGGTCAGTCAGTGCAGAGTGCCATGTGATCCACTCAGCGAGCACCACTGCCAATGGTGCCAGTGAATGGAGAGTGCCATGTGATCCACTCAACGGGTACCACTGCCAGAGGTGCCAGGAAGGGGGTCAGTCAGTGGAGAGTGCCATGTGATCCACTCAGCGGGTACCACTACCAGCGGTGTCAGGAAGGAGGTCAGTCAGTGGAGAGTGCCATGTGATCCACTCAACGGGTACCACTGTCATCGGTGCCAGGATGGGGGTCAGTCAGTGGAGAGTACCATGTGATCCACTCAGCGGGTACCACTGCCAGAGGTGCCAGGAAGGGGGTCAGTCAGTGGAGAGTGCCATGTGATCCACTCAACAGATACCACTGCCAGAGGTGCCAGGAAGGGGGTCAGTCAGTGGAGAGTGCCATGTGATCCACCCAGCGGGTCCCACTGCCAGCAGTGCCAAGAAGTTGGTCAGTCAGTGGAGAGCGCCATGTGATCCACTCAGCGGGTACCACTACCAGCGGTGCCAGGAAGGGGGTCAGTCAGTGGAGAGTGCCATGTGATCCACTCAGCGGGAACCACTACCAGCGGTGCCAGGAAGGGGGTCAGTCAGTGGAGAGTGCCATGTGATCCCCTCAACGGGTACCACTGCCAGAGGTGCCAGGAAGGGGATCAGTCAGTGGAGAGTGCCATGTGATCCACCCAGCGGGTCCCACTGCCAGCGGTGCCAGGAAGGGGGTCAGTCAGTGGAGAGTGCCATGTGATCCACTCAGCGGGAACCACTACCAGCGGTGTCAGAAAGGGGGTCAGTCAGTGGAGAGTGCCATGTGATCCACTCAGCGGGAACCACTACCAGCGGTGCCAGGAAGGGGGTCAGTCAGTGGAGAGTGCCATGTGATCCCCTCAACGGGTACCACTGCCAGAGGTGCCAGGAAGGTGGTCAGTCAGTGAAGAGTGCCATGTTATCCACTCAGCAGGAACCACTACCAGGGGTGCCAGGAAGGGGGTCAGTCAGTGGAGAGTGCCATGTGATCCACTCAACGGGTACCACTGCCAGTGGTGCCAGGAAGGGGGTCAGCCAGTGGAGAGTGCCATGTGATCCACTCAGCGGCTACCACTGCCAGAGGTGCCAGAAAGGGGGTCAGTCAGTGGCGAGTGCCATGTGATCCACTCAGCGGGTAGCACTACCAGCGGTGCCAGGAAGGGGGTCAGTCAGTGGAGAGTGCCATGTGATCCACTCAGCGGGAACCACTACCAACGATGCCAGGAAGGGGGTCAGTCAGTGGGGAGTGCCATGTGATCCACCCAGCGGGTCACACTGCCAGCAGTGCCAAAAAGTTGGTCAGTTAGTGAAGAGTGCCATGTGATCCACTCAGCAGGAACCACTACCAGCGGTGCCAGGAAGGGGGTCAGTCAGTGGAGAGTGCCATGTGATCCACTCAACGGGTACCACTGCCAGCAGTGCCAGGAAGGGGGTCAGTCAGTGGAGAGTACCATGTGATCCACTCAGCGGGTACCACTGCCAGAGGTGCCAGAAAGGGGGTCAGTCAGTGCAGAGTGCCATGTGATCCACTCAGCGGGCACCACTGCCAATGGTGCCAGTAAATGGAGAGTGCCATGTGATCCACTCAAAGGGTACCACTGCCAGAGGTGCCAGGAAGCGGGTCAGTCAGTGGAGAGTGCCATGTGATCCACTCAGCGGGTACCACTACCAGCGGTGTCAGGAAGGAGGTCAGTCAGTGGAGAGCGCCATGTGATCCACTCAGCAGGAACCACTACCAGCGGTGACAGGAAGGGGGTCAGTCAGTGGAGAGTGCCATGTGATCCGCTCAACGGATACCACTGCCAGAGTTGCCAGGAAGGGGGTCAGTCAGTGGAGAGTGCCATGTGATCCACCCAGCGGATCCCACTGCCAGCGGTGCCAAGAAGTTGGTCAGTCAGTGGAGAGCGCCATGTGATCCACTCAGCGGGTACCACTACCAGCGGTGCCAGGAAGGGGGTCAGTCAGTGGAGAGTGCCATGTGATCCACTCAATGGGTACCACTGCCAGAGGTGCCAGGAAGGGGGTCAGTCAGTGGAGAGTGCCATGTGAGCCACCCTGCGGGTCCCACTGTCAGCGGTGCCAGGAAGGGGGTCAGTCAGTGGAGAGTGCCATGTGATCCACTCAGCGGGTCCCACTGTCAAGGGGTGCCAGTGAATGGAGAGTGCCATGTGATCCACCCAGTGGGTCCCACTGCCAGTGGTGCCAGGAAGGGGATCAGTCAGTGGAGAGTGCCATGTGATCCACTCAGCGGGAACCACTACCAGCGGTGTCAGGAAGGGGGTCAGTCAGAGGAGAGTGCCATGTGATCCTCCCAGCAAGTCCCACTGCCAGCGGTGCCAAAAAGTTGGTCAGTCAGTAAAGAGTGACATGTTATCCACTCAGAAGGAACCACTACCAGGGGTGCCAGGAAGGGGGTCAGCCAGTGGAGAGTGCCATGTGATCCACTCAACGGGTACCACTGCCAGCGGTGCCAGGAAGGGGGTCAGCCAGTGGAGAGTGCCATGTGATCCACTCAGCAGGTACCACTGCCAGAGGTGCCAGAAAGGGGGTCAGTCAGTGGAGAGTGTCATGTGATCCACTCAGCGGGAACCACTACCAACGGTGCCAGGAAGGGGGTCAGTCAGTGGAGAGTGCCATGTGATCCACCCAGAGGGTCCCACTGCCAGCAGTGCCAAGAAGTTGGTCAGTCAGTGGAGAGCGCCATGTGATCCACTCAGTGGGTACAACTACCAGGGGTGCCAGGAAGGGGGTCAGTCAGTGGAGAGTGCCATGTGATCCACTCAACGGGTACCACTGCCAGCGGTGCCAGGAAGGGGGTCAGCCAGTGGAGAGTGCCATGTGATCCACTCAGCAGGTACCACTGCCAGAGGTGCCAGAAAGGGGGTCAGTCAGTGGAGAGTGTCATGTGATCCACTCAGCGGGAACCACTACCAACGGTGTCAGGAAGGGGATCAGTCAGTGGAGAGTGCCATGTGATCCACCCAGAGGGTCCCACTGCCAGCAGTGCCAGGAAGGGGGTCAGCCAGTGGAGAGTGCCATGTGATCCACTCAGCAGGAACCACTACCAGGGGTGCCAGGAAGGGGGTCAGTCAGTGGAGAGTGCCATGTGATCCACCCAGAGGGTCCCACTGCCAGCAGTGCCAAGAAGTTGGTCAGTCAGTGGAGAGCGCCATGTGATCCACTCAGTGGGTACAACTACCAGCGGTGCCAGGAAGGGGGTCAGTCAGTGCAGAGTGCCATGTGATCCACTCAGCGGGCACCACTGCCAATGGTGCCAGTGAATGGAGAGTGCCATGTGATCCACCCAGCTGGTCCCACTGCCAGTGGTGCCAGGAAGGAGGTCAATCAGTGGAGAGTACCATGTGATCCACTCAGCGGGAACCACTACCAGCGGTGCCAGGAAGGGGGTCAGTCAGTGGAGAGTGCCATGTGATCCACCCAGCGGGTCCCACTGCCAGCGGTGCCAAGAAGATGGTCAGTCAGTGAAGAGTGCCATGTGATCCACTCAGCGGGAACCACTACCAGCGGTGCCAGGAAGGGGGTCAGTCAGGTGAGAGTGCCATATGATCCACCCAGCGGGTCCCACTGCCAGAGGTGCAAGGAAGGAGGTCAGTCAGTGGAGAGTGCCATGTGATCCACTCAGCGGGTACCACTGCCAGAGGTGCCAGGAAGGGGGTCAGTCAGTGGAGAGTGCCATGTGATCCACTCAGAGGGTACCACTGCCAGAGGTGCCAGGAAGGGGGTCAGTCAGTGGAGAGTGCCATGTGATCCACTCAGAGGGTACCACTACCAGCGGTGTCAGGAAGGGGGTCAGCCAGTGGAGAGTGCCATGTGATCCACCCAGTGGGTCCCACTGCCAGCAGTGCCAAGAAGTTGGTCAGTAAGTGGAGAGCGCCATGTGATCCAGTCAGCAGGACCCACTACCAACGGTGCCAGGAAGGGGGTCAGTCAGTGGAGAGTGCCATGTGATCCCCTCAACGGATACCACTGCCAGAGGTGCCAGGAAGGGGGTCAGTCAGTGGAGAGCGCCATGTGATCCCCCCAGCGGGTTCCACTGCCAGCAGTGCCAGGAAGGGGGTCAGTCAGTGGAGAGTGCCATGTGATCCCCCCAGCGGGTCCCACTGCCAGCAGTGCCAAGAAGTTGGTCAGTCAGTGGAGAGCGCCATGTGATCCACTCAGCGGGTACCACAACCAGCAGTGCCAGGAAGGGGGTCAGTCAGTGGAGAGTGCCATGTGATCCACTCAACGGGTACCACTGCCAGAGGTGCCAGGAATGGGGTCAGTCAGTGGAGAGTGCCATGTGAGCCACCCAGCGGGTCCCACTGTCAGCGGTGCCAGGAAGGGGGTCAGTCAGTGGAGAGTGCCATGTGATCCACTCAGCGGATCCCACTGTCAGGGGTGCCAGTGAATGGAGAGTGCTATGTGATCCACCCAGCGGGTCCCACTGCCAGTGGTGCCTGGAAGGGGGTCAGTCAGTGGGGAGTGCCATGTGATCCACTCAGCGGGAACCACTACCAGCGGTGTCAGGAAGGGGTTCAGTCAGAGGAGAGTGCCATGTGATCCACCCAGCAAGTCCCACTGCCAGCGGTGCCAAAAAGTTGGTCAGTCAGTGAAGAGTGCCATGTTATCCACTCAGCAGGAACCACTACCAGGGGTGCCAGGAAGGGGGTCAGTCAGTGGAGAGTGCCATGTGATCCACTCAACGGGTACCACTGCCAGCGGTGCTAGGAAGGGGGTCAGCCAGTGGAGAGTGCCATGTGATCCACTCAGCGGGTACCACTGCCAGAGGTGCCAGAAAGGGGGTCAGTCAGTGGAGGGTGCCATGTGATCCAATCAGCGGGTACCACTACCAGCGGTGCCAGGAAGGGGGGTCAGTCAGTGGAGAGTGTCATGTGATCCACTCAGCAGGAACCACTACCAACGGTGCCAGGAAGGGGGTCAGTCAGTGGAGAGTGCCATGTGATCCACCTAGCGGGTCCCACTGCCAGCAGTGCCAAGAAGTTGGTCAGTCAGTGGAGAGCGCCATGTGATCCACTTAGTGGGTACCACTACCAGCGGTGCCAGGAAGGGGGTCAGTCAGTGCAGAGTGCCACGTGATCGACTCAGCGGGCACCACTGCCAATGGTGCCAGTGAATGGAGAGTGCCATGTGATCCACCCAGCGGGTCCCACTGCCAGTGGTGCCAAGAAGTTGGTCAGTCAGTGGAGAGTGCCATGTGATCCACTCAGCGGGAACCACTACCAGCGGTGCCAGGAAAGGGGTCAGTCAGTGGATAGTGCCATGTGATCCACCCAGCGGGTACCACTGCCAGAGGTGCCAGAAAGGGGGTCAGTCAGTGGAGAGTGCCATGTGATTCCCTCAACGGGTACCACTGCCGGAGGTGCCAGGAAGGGGGTCAGTCAGTGGAGAGTGCCATGTGATCCACCCAGCGGGTCCCACTGCCAGCAGTGCCAGGAAGGGGGTCAGTCAGTGGAGAGTGCCATGTGATCTACTCAGCGGGTACCACTGCCAGAGGTGCCAGGAAGGGGGTCAGTCAGTGGAGAGTGCCATGTGATCCACTCAGCGGGTACCACTACCAGCGGTGTCAGGAAGGAGGTCAGTCAGTGGAGAGTGCCATGTGATCCACTCAGCGGGAACCACTACCAGCGGTGCCAGGAAGGGGGTCAGTCAGTGGAGAGTGCCATGTGATCCACCCAGAGGGTCCCACTGCCAGCAGGGCCAAGAAGTTGGTCCGTCAGTGTAGAGCGCCATGTGATCCAGTCAGCGGGTACCACTACCAGCAGTGCCAAGAAGTTGGTCAGTCAGTGGAGAGCGTCGTGTGATCCACTCAGCGGGTACCACTACCAGCGGTGCCAAGAAGGGGGTCAGTCAGTGGAGAGTGCCATGTGATCCACTCAACGGGTACCACTGCCAGATGTGCCAGGAAGGGGGTCAGTCAGTAGAGAGTGCCATGTGAGCCACCCAGCGGGTCCCACTGTCAGCGGTGCCAGGAAGGGGGTCAGTCAGTGGAGAGTGCCATGTGATCCACTCAGCGGGTCCCACTGTCAGGGGTGCCAGTGAATGGAGAGTGCCATGTGATCGACCCAGCGGGTCCCACTACCAGTGGTGCCAGGAAGGGGGTCAGTCAGTGGAGAGTGCCATGTGATCCACTCAGCGGGAACCTCTACCAGCGGTGTCAGGAAGGGGGTCAGTCAGAGAAGAATGACATGTGATCCACCCAGCAAGTCCCACTGCCAGCAGTGCCAAAAAGGTGGTCAGTCAGTGAAGAGTGCCATGTTATCCACTCAGCAGGAACCACTACCAGGGGTGCCAGAAAGGGGGTCAGTCAGTGGAGAGTGCCATGTGATCCACTCAGCGGGTCCCACTGTCAGGGGTGCCAGTGAATGGAGAGTGCCATGTGATCCACTCAGCGGGTACCACTACCAGCGGTGCCAGGAAAGGGGTCAGTCAGTGGAGAGTGCCATGTGATCCACTCAGCGGGAACCACTACCAATGATGCCAGGAAGGGGGTCAGTCAGTGGGGAGTGCCATGTGATCCACCCAGTGGGTCCCACTGCCAGCAGTGCCAAAAAGTTGGTCAGTTAGTGAAGAGTGCAATGTGATCCACTCAGCAGGAACCACTACCAGCGGTGCCAGGAAGGGGGTCAGTCAGTGGAGAGTGCCATGTGATCCACTCAACGGGTACCACTGCCAGCAGTGCCAGGAAGGGGGTCAGTCAGTGGAGAGTACCATGTGATCCACTCAGCGGGTACCACTGCCAGAGGTGCCAGAAAGGGGGTCAGTCAGTGGAGAGTGCCATGTGATCCACTCAGTGGGTACCACTACCAGCGGTGCCAGGAAGGGGGTCAGTCAGTGCAGAGTGCCATGTGATCTACTCAGCGGGCACCACTGCCAATGGTGCCAGTGAATGGAGAGTGCCATGTGATCCACTCAGCGGGTACCACTGCCAGAGATGCCAGGAAGGGGTCAGTCAGTGGAGAGTGCCATGTGATCCACTCAGCGGGTACCACTACCAGCGGTGTCAAGAAGGAGGTCAGTCAGTGGAGAGTGCCATGTGATCCACTCAGCAGGAACCACTACCAGCGGTGCCAGGAAGGGGGTCAGTCAGTGGAGAGTGCCATGTGATCCCCTCAACGGATACCACTGCCAGAGGTGCCAGGAAGGGGGTCAGTCAGTGGAGAGTGCCATGTGATCCACCCAGCGGGTCCCACTGCCAGCAGTGCCAAGAAGTTGGTCAGTCAGTGGAGAGCACCATGTGATCCACTCAGCGGGTACCACTACCAGCGGTGCCAGGAAGGGGGTCAGTCAGTGGAGAGCGCCATGTGATCCACTCAATGGGTACCACTGCCAGAGGTGCCAGGAAGGGGTCAGTCAGTGGAGAGTGCCATGTGAGCCACCCAGCGGGTCCCACTGTCAGCGGTGCCAGGAAGCGGGTCAGTCAGTGGAGAGAGCCATGTGATCCACTCAGCGGGTCCCACTGTCAGGGGTGCCAGTGAATGGAGAGTGCCATGTGATCCACCCAGCGGGTCCCACTGCCAGTGGTGCCAGGAAGGGGGTCAGTCAGTGGGGAGTGCCATGTGATCCAGTTAGCGGGAACAACTACCAGCGGTGTTAGGAAGGGGGTCAGTCAGAGGAGAGTGCCATGTGATCCACCCAGCAAGTCCCACTGCCAGCGGTGCCAAAAAGTTGGTCAGTCAGTAAAAGTGCCATGTTATCCACTCAGCAGGAACCACTACCAGGGGTGCCAGGAAGGGGGTCAGTCAGTGGAGAGTGATATGTGATCCACTCAAAGGGTACCACTGCCAGCGGTGCCAGGAAGGTGGTCAGCCAGTGGAGAGTGCCATGTGATCCACTCAGCGGGTACCACTACCAGCGGTGTCAGGAAGGAGGTCAGTCAGTGGAGAGTGCCATGTGATCCACTCAGCGGGTACCACTACCAGCGGTGCCAGGAAGGGGGTCAGTCAGTGGAGAGTGTCATGTGATCCACTCAGCGGGAACCACTACCAATGGTGCCAGGAAGGGGGTCAGTCAGTGGAGAGTGCCATGTGATCCACCCAGCGGGTCCCACTGCCAGCAGTGCCAAGAAGTTGGTCAGTCAGTGGAGAGCGCCATGTGATCCACTCAGTGGGTACCACTACCAGCGGTGCCAGGAAGGGGGTCAGTCAGTGCAGAGTGCCATGTGATCCACTCAGCGGGCACCACTGCCAATGGTGCCAGTGAATGGAGAGTGCCATGTGATCCACCCAGCGGGTCCCACTGCCAGTGGTGGCAGGAAGGAGGTCAATCAGTGGAGAGTGCCATGTGATCCACTCAGCGGGAACCACTACCAATGATGCCAGGAAGGGGGTCAGTCAGTGGGGAGTGCCATGTGATCCACCCAGTGTGTCCCACTGCCAGCAGTGCCAAAAAGTTGGTCAGTTAGTGAAGAGTGCAATGTGATCCACTCAGCAGGAACCACTACCAGCGGTGCCAGGAAGGGGGACAGTCAGTGGAGAGTGCCATGTGATCCACTCAACGGGTACCACTGCCAGCAGTGCCAGTAAGGGGGTCAGTCAGTGGAGAGTACCATGTGATCCACTCAGCGGGTACCACTGCCAGAGGTGCCAGAAAGGGGGTCAGTCAGTGGAGAGTGCCATGTGATCCACTCAGTGGGTACCACTACCAGCGGTGCCAGGAAGGGGGTCAGTCAGTGCAGAGTGCCATGTGATCTACTCAGCGGGCACCACTGCCAATGGTGCCAGTGAATGGAGAGTGCCATGTGATCCACTCAACGGGTACCACTGCCAGAGATGCCAGGAAGGGGGTCAGTCAGTGGAGAGTGCCATGTGATCCACTCAGCGGGTACCACTACCAGCGGTGTCAAGAAGGAGGTCAGTCAGTGGAGAGTGCCATGTGATCCACTCAGCAGGAACCACTACCAGCGGTGCCAGGAAGGGGGTCAGTCAGTGGAGAGTGCCATGTGATCCCCTCAACGGATACCACTGCCAGAGGTGCCAGGAAGGGGGTCAGTCAGTGGAGAGTGCCATGTGATCCACCCAGCGGGTCCCACTGCCAGCAGTGCCAAGAAGTTGGTCAGTCAGTGGAGAGCACCATGTGATCCACTCAGCGGGTACCACTACCAGCGGTGCCAGGAAGGGGGTCAGTCAGTGGAGAGCGCCATGTGATCCACTCAATGGGTACCACTGCCAGAGGTGCCAGGAAGGGGGTCAGTCAGTGGAGAGTGCCATGTGAGCCACCCAGCGGGTCCCACTGTCAGCGGTGCCAGGAAGCGGGTCAGTCAGTGGAGAGAGACATGTGATCCACTCAGCGGGTCCCACTGTCAGGGGTGCCAGTGAATGGAGAGTGCCATGTGATCCACCCAGCGGGTCCCACTGCCAGTGGTGCCAGGAAGGGGGTCAGTCAGTGGGGAGTGCCATGTGATCCAGTTAGCGGGAACAACTACCAGCGGTGTCAGGAAGGGGGTCAGTCAGAGGAGAGTGCCATGTGATCCACCCAGCAAGTCCCACTGCCAGCGGTGCCAAAAGTTGGTCAGTCAGTAAAAGTGCCATGTTATCCACTCAGCAGGAACCACTACCAGGGGTGCCAGGAAGGGGGTCAGTCAGTGGAGAGTGATATGTGATCCACTCAAAGGGTACCACTGCCAGCGGTGCCAGGAAGGTGGTCAGCCAGTGGAGAGTGCCATGTGATCCACTCAGCGGGTACCACTACCAGCGGTGTCAGGAAGGAGGTCAGTCAGTGGAGAGTGCCATGTGATCCACTCAGCGGGTACCACTACCAGCGGTGCCAGGAAGGGGGTCAGTCAGTGGAGAGTGTCATGTGATCCACTCAGCGGGAACCACTACCAATGGTGCCAGGAAGGGGTCAGTCAGTGGAGAGTGCCATGTGATCCACCCAGCGGGTCCCACTGCCAGCAGTGCCAAGAAGTTGGTCAGTCAGTGGAGAGCGCCATGTGATCCACTCAGTGGGTACCACTACCAGCGGTGCCAGGAAGGGGTCAGTCAGTGCAGAGTGCCATGTGATCCACTCAGCGGGCACCACTGCCAATGGTGCCAGTGAATGGAGAGTGCCATGTGATCCACCCAGCGGGTCCCACTGCCAGTGGTGGCAGGAAGGAGGTCAATCAGTGGAGAGTGCCATGTGATCCACTCAGCGGGAACCAATACCAGCGGTGCCAGGAAGGGGGTCAGTCAGTGGAGAGTGCCATGTGATCCCCTCAACGGGTACCACTGCCAGAGGTGCCAGGAAGGGGGTCAGTCAGTGGAGAGTGCCATGTGATCCACTCAGCAGGTACCACTACCAGCGGTGTCAGGAAGGAGGTCAGACAGTGGAGAGTGCCATGTGATCCACTCAGCAGGTACCACTACCAGCGGTGTCAGGAAGGGGGTCAGTCAGTGGAGAGTGCCATGTGATCCCCTCAACGGATACCACTGCCAGAGGTGCCAGGAAGGGGGTCAGCCATTGGAGAGTGCCATGTGATCCACCCAGCGGGTCCCACTGCCAGCAGTGCCAAGAAGTTGGCCAGTCAGTGGAGAGCGCCATGTGATCCACTCAGCGGGTACCACTACCAGCGGTGCCAGGAAGGGGTCAGTCAGTGGAGAGTGCCATGTGATCCACTCAACGGGTACCACTGCCAGAGGTGCCAGGAATGGGGTCAGTCAGTGGAGAGTGCCATGTGAGCCACCCAGCGGGTCCCACTGTCAGCGGTGCCAGGAAGGGGGTCAGACAGTGGAGAGTGCCATGTGATCCACTCAGCGGGTCCCACTGTCAGTGGTGCCAGTGAATGGAGAGCGCCATGTGATCCACCCAGCGGGTCCCACTGCCAGTGGTGTCAGGAAGGGGTCAGTCAGAGGAGAGTGCCATGTGATCCACCCAGCAAGTCCCACTGCCAGCGGTGCCAAAAAGTTGGTCAGTAAGTAAAGAGTGCCATGTTATCCACTCAGCAGGAAGCACTACCAGCGGTGCCAAGAAGTTGGTCAGTCAGTGGAGAGCGCCATGTGATCCACTCAGTGGGTACCACTACCAGCGGTGCCAGGAAGCGGGTCAGTCAGTGGAGAGAGCCATGTGATCCACTCAGCGGGTCCCACTGTCAGGGGTGCCAGTGAATGGAGAGTGCCATGTGATCCACCCAGCGGGTCCCACTGCCAGTGGTGCCAGGAAGGGGGTCAGTCAGTGGGGAGTGCCATGAGATCCAGTTAGCGGGAACAACTACCAGCGGTGTCAGGAAGGGGGTCAATCAGAGGAGAGTGCCATGTGATCCACCCAGCAAGTCCCACTGCCAGCGGTGCCAAAAGTTGGTCAGTCAGTAAAAGTGCCATGTTATCCACTCAGCAGGAACCACTACCAGGGGTGCCAGGAAGGGGGTCAGTCAGTGGAGAGTGATATGTGATCCACTCAAAGGGTACCACTGCCAGCGGTGCCAGGAAGGTGGTCAGCCAGTGGAGAGTGCCATGTGATCCACTCAGCGGGTACCACTACCAGCGGTGTCAGGAAGGAGGTCAGTCAGTGGAGAGTGCCATGTGATCCACTCAGCGGGTACCACTACCAGCGGTGCCAGGAAGGGGGTCAGTCAGTGGAGAGTGTCATGTGATCCACTCAGCGGGAACCACTACCAATGGTGCCAGGAAGGGGTCAGTCAGTGGAGAGTGCCATGTGATCCACCCAGCGGGTCCCACTGCCAGCAGTGCCAAGAAGTTGGTCAGTCAGTGGAGAGCGCCATGTGATCCACTCAGTGGGTACCACTACCAGCGGTGCCAGGAAGGGGTCAGTCAGTGCAGAGTGCCATGTGATCCACTCAGCGGGCACCACTGCCAATGGTGCCAGTGAATGGAGAGTGCCATGTGATCCACCCAGCGGGTCCCACTGCCAGTGGTGGTAGGAAGGAGGTCAATCAGTGGAGAGTGCCATGTGATCCACTCAGCGGGAATCACTACCAGCGGTGCCAGGAAGGGGGTCAGTCAGTGGAGAGTGCCATGTGATCCCCTCAACGGGTACCACTGCCAGAGGTGCCAGGAAGGGGGTCAGTCAGTGGAGAGTGCCATGTGATCCACTCAGCAGGTACCACTACCAGCGGTGTCAGGAAGGAGGTCAGTCAGTGGAGAGTGCCATGTGATCCACTCAGCAGGTACCACTACCAGCGGTGTCAGGAAGGGCGTCAGTCAGTGGAGAGTGCCATGTGATCCCCTCAACGGATACCACTGCCAGAGGTGCCAGGAAGGGGGTCAGCCATTGGAGAGTGCCATGTGATCCACCCAGCGGGTCCCACTGCCAGCAGTGCCAAGAAGTTGGCCAGTCAGTGGAGATCGCCATGTGATCCACTCAGCGGGTACCACTACCAGCGGTGCCAGGAAGGGGGTCAGTCAGTGGAGAGTGCCATGTGATCCACTCAACGGGTACCACTGCCAGAGGTGCCAGGAATGGGGTCAGTCAGTGGAGAGTGCCATGTGAGCCACCCAGCGGGTCCCACTGTCAGCGGTGCCAGGAAGGGGGTCAGACAGTGGAGAGTGCCATGTGATCCACTCAGCGGGTCCCACTGTCAGTGGTGCCAGTGAATGGAGAGCGCCATGTGATCCACCCAGCGGGTCCCACTGCCAGTGGTGCCAGGAAGGGGGTCAGTCAGTGGAGAGTGCCATGTGATCCACTCAGCGGGAACCACTACCAGCGGTGTCAGGAAGGGGGTCAGTCAGAGGAGAGTGCCATGTGATCCACCCAGCAAGTCCCACTGCCAGCGGTGCCAAAAAGTTGGTCAGTCAGTAAAGAGTGCCATGTTATCCACTCAGCAGGAAGCACTACCAGCGGTGCCAAGAAGTTGGTCAGTCAGTGGAGAGCGCCATGTGATCCACTCAGTGGGTACCACTACCAGCGGTGCCAGGAAGGGGGTCAGTCAGTGGAGAGTGCCATGTGATCCACCCAGCGGGTCCCACTGCCAGCAGTGCCAGGAAGGGGGTCAGTCAGTGGAGAGTGCCATTTGATCCACTCAGCTGGTACCACTGCCAGAGGTGCCAGGAAGGGGGTCAGTCAGTGGAGAGTGCCATGTGATCCACTCAGCGAGTACCACTACCAGTGGTGTCAGGAAGGAGGTCAGTCAGTGGAGAGTGCCATGTGATCAACTCAGCGGGAACCACTACCAGCGGTGCCAGGAAGGGGGTCAGTCAGTGGAGAGTGCCATGTAATCCACCCAGCGGGTCCCACTGCCAGCAGGGCCAAGAAGTTGGTCCGTCAGCGTAGAGCGCCATGTGATCCAGTCAGCAGGTACCACTACCAGCGGTGCCAGGAACAGGGTCAGTCAGTGGAGAGTGCCATGTGATCCACTCAGCTGGTACCACTGCCAGAGGTGCCAGGAAGGGGGTCAGTCAGTGGAGAGTGCCATGTGATCCACTCAGCGGGTACCACTACCAGCGGTGTCAGGAAGGAGGTCAGTCAGTGGAGAGTGCCATGTGATCCCCTCAACGGATACCACTGCCAGAGGTGCCAGGAAGGGGATCAGTCAGTGGAGAGTGCCATGTGATCCACCCAGCGGGTCCCACTGCCAGCAGTGCCAAGAAGTTGGTCAGTCAGTGGAGAGCGCCATGTGATCCACTCAGCGGGTACCACTACCAGCGGTGCCAGGAAGGGGGTCAGTCAGTGGAGAGTGCCATGTGATCCACTCAACGGGTACCACTGCCAGAGGTGCCAGGAAGGGGGTCAGTCAGTGGAGAGTGCCATGTGAGCCACCCAGCGGGTCCCACTGTCAGCGGTGCCAGAAAGGGGGTCAGTCAGTGGAGAGTGCCATGTGATCCACTCAACGGGTCCCACTGTCAGGGATGCCAGTGAAGGGAGAGTGCCATGTGATCCCCTCAACGGATACCACTACCAGCGGTGCCAGGAAGGGGGTCAGTCAGTGGAGAGCGCCATGTGAACCACTCAGCGGGTACCACTACCAGCGGTGCCAGGAAGGGGGTCAGTCAGTGAAGAGTGCCATGTGATCCACTCAACAGGTACCACTGCCAGAGGTGACAGGAAGGGGGTCAGTCAGTGGAGAGTGCCATGTGAGCCACCCAGCTTGTCCCACTGTCAGCGATGCCAGGAAGGGGTCAGTCAGTGGAGAGTGCCATGTGATCCACTCAGCGGGTCCCACTGTCAGGGGTGCCAGTGAATGGAGAGTGCCATGTGATCCACCCAGCGGGTCCCACTGCCAGTGGTGCCAGGAAGGGGGTCAGTCAGTGGAGAGTGCCATGTGATCCACTCAGCGGGAACCACTACCAGCGGTGTCAGGAACGGGGTCAGTCAGAGGAGAGTGCCATGTGATCCACCCAGCAAGTCCAACTGCCAGCGGTGCCAAAAAGTTGGTCAGTCAGTGAAGAGTGCCATGTTATACACTCAGCAGGAACCACTACCAGGGGTGCCAGGAAGGGGGTCAGTCAGTGGAGAGTGCCATGTGATCCCCTCAACGGATACCACTGCCAGAGGTGCCAGGAAGGGGGTCAGTCAGTGGAGAGTGCCATGTGATCCACTCAGCGGGTACCACTACCAGCGGTGTCAAGAAGGAGGTCAGTCAGTGGAGAGTGCCATGTGATCCACTCAGCAGGAACCACTACCAGCGGTGCCAGGAAGGGGGTCAGTCAGTGGAGAGTGCCATGTGATCCCCTCAACGGATACCACTGCCAGAGGTGCCAGGAAGGGGGTCAGTCAGTGGAGAGTGCCATGTGATGCCCTCAACGGATACCACTGCCAGAGGTGCCAGGAAGGGGGTCAGTCAGTGGAGAGTGCCATGTGATCCACTCAATGGGTACCACTGCCAGAGGTGCCAGGAAGGGGGTCTGTCAGTGGAGAGTGCCATGTGAGCCACCCAGCGGGTCCCACTGTCAGCGGTGCCAGGAAGCGGGTCAGTCAGTGGAGAGCGCCATGTGATCCACTCAGCGGGTCCCACTGTCAGCGGTGCCAGGAAGCGGGTCAGTCAGTGGAGAGCGCCATGTGATCCACTCAGTGGGTCCCACTGTCAGGGGTGCCAGTGAATGGAGAGTGCCATGTGATCCACCCAGCGGGTCCCACTGCCAGTGGTGCCAGGAAGGGGTCAGTCAGTGGGGAGTGCCATGTGATCCAGTTAGCGGGAACAACTACCAGCGGTGTTAGGAAGGGGTCAGTCAGAGGAGAGTGCCATGTGATCCACCCAGCAAGTCCCACTGCCAGCGGTGCCAAAAAGTTGGTCAGTCAGTAAAAGTGCCATGTTATCCACTCAGCAGGAACCACTACCAGGGGTGCCAGGAAGGGGGTCAGTCAGTGGAGAGTGATATGTGATCCACTCAAAGGGTACCACTGCCAGCGGTGCCAGGAAGGTGGTCAGCCAGTGGAGAGTGCCATGTGATCCACTCAGCGGGTACCACTACCAGCGGTGTCAGGAAGGAGGTCAGTCAGTGGAGAGTGCCATGTGATCCACTCAGCGGGTACCACTACCAGCGGTGCCAGGAAGGGGTCAGTCAGTGGAGAGTGTCATGTGATCCACTCAGCGGGAACCACTACCAATGGTGCCAGGAAGGGGGTCAGTCAGTGGAGAGTGCCATGTGATCCACCCAGCGGGTCCCACTGCCAGCAGTGCCAAGAAGTTGGTCAGTCAGTGGAGAGCGCCATGTGATCCACTCAGTGGGTACCACTACCAGCGGTGCCAGGAAGGGGGTCAGTCAGTGCAGAGTGCCATGTGATCCACTCAGCGGGCACCACTGCCAATGGTGCCAGTGAATGGAGAGTGCCATGTGATCCACCCAGCGGTTCCCACTGCCAGTGGTGGCAGGAAGGAGGTCAATCAGTGGAGAGTGCCATGTGATCCACTCAGCGGGAACCACGACCAGCGGTGCCAGGAAGGGGGTCAGTCAGTGGAGAGTGCCATGTGATCCCCTCAACGGGTACCACTGCCAGAGGTGCCAGGAAGGGGGTCAGTCAGTGGAGAGTGCCATGTGATCCACCCAGCGGGTCCCACTGCCAGCAGTGCCAGGAAGGGGGTCAGTCAGTGGAGAGTGCCATGTGATCCACTCAGTGGGTACCACTACCAGACGTGCCAGGAAGGGGGTCAGTCAGTGGAGAGTGCCATGTGATCCACTCAGCGGGTACCACTACCAGCGGTGTCAGGAAGGAGGTCAGTCAGTGGAGAGTGCCATGTGATCCACTCAGCGGAAACCACTACCAGCGGTGCCAGGAAGGGGGTCAGTCAGTGGAGAGTGCCATGTGATCCACCCAGCGGGTCCCACTGCCAGAGGTGCCAAGAAGGGGGTCAGTCAGTGGAGAGTGCAATGTGATCCACCCAGCGGTTCCCACTGCCAGCAGTGCCAAGAAGTTGGTCAGTCAGTGGAGAGCGCCATGTGATCCAGTCAGCGGGTACCACTACCAGCTGTGCCAGGAACGGGGTCAGTCATTGGAGAGTGCCATGTGATCCCCTCAACGGATACCACTGCCAGAGGTGCCAGGAAGGGGGTCAGTCAGTGAAGAGTGCCATGTGATCCACCCAGCGTGTCCCACTGCCAGCAGTGCCAAGAAGTTGGTCAGTCAGTGGAGAGTGCCATGTGATCCACTCAGCGGGTACCACTACCAGCGGTGCCAGGAATGGGGTCAGTCAGGGGAGAGTGCCATGTGATCCACTCAACGGGTACCACTGCCAGAGGTGCCAGGAAGGGGGTCAGTCAGTGGAGAGTGCCATGTGAGCCACCCAGCGGGTCCCACTGTCAGTGGTGCCAGGAAGGGGGTCAGTCAGTGGAGAGTGCCATATGATCCACTCAGCAGGTCCCACTGTCAGGAGTGCTAGTGAATGGAGAGTGCCATGTGATCCACCCAGCGGGTCCCACTACCAGTGGTGCCAGGAAGGGGGTCAGTCAGTGGAGAGTGCCATGTGATCCACTCAGCGGGAACCACTACCAGCGGTGTCAGGAAGGGGGTCAGTCAGAGAAAGGTGCCATGTGATCCACCCAGCAAATCCCACTGCCAGCGGTGCCAAAAAAGTGGTCAGTCAGTGAAGAGTGCCATGTTATCCACTCAGCAGGAACCACTACCAGGGGTGCCAGGAAGGGGGTCAGTCAGTGGAGACTGCCATGTGATCCACTCAACGGGTACCACTGCAGCGGTGCCAGGAAGGGGGTCAGCAAGTGGAGAGTGCCATGTGATCCACTCAGCGGGTACCACTGCCAGAGGTGCCAGAAAGGGGGTCAGTCAGTGGAGAGTGCCATGTGATCCACTCAGCGGGTACCACTACCAGCGGTGCCAGGAAGGGGGTCAGTCAGTGGAGAGTGCCATGTGATCCACTCAGCGGGAACCACTACCAACGATGCCAGGAAAGGGGTCAGTCAGTGGGGAGTGCCATGTGATCCACCCAGCGGGTCCCACTGCCAGCAGTGCGAAAAAGTTGGTCAGTTAGTGAAGAGTGCCATGTGATCCACTCAGCAGGAACCACTACCAGCAGTGCCAGGAAGGGGGTCAGACAGTGGAGAGTGCCATGTGATCCACTCAACGGGTACCACTGCCAGCAGTGCCAGGAAGGGGGTCAGTCAGTGGAGAGTACCATGTGATCCACTCAGCGGGTACCACTGCCAGAGGTGCCAGAAAGGGGTCAGTCAGTGGAGAGTGCCATGTGATCCACTCAGCGTGTACCACTACCAGCGGTGCCAGGAAGGGGGTCAGTCAGTGCAGAGTGCCATGTGATCCACTCAGTGGGCACCACTGCCAATGGTGCCAGTGAATGGAGAATGCCATGTGATCCACTCAACGGGTACCACTGCCAGAGGTGACAGGAAGGGGGTCAGTCAGTGGAGAGTGCCATGTGATCCACTCAACAGGTACCACTGCCAGAGGTGACAGGAAGGGGGTCAGTCAGTGAAGAGTGCCATGTGATCCACTCAGCAGGAACCACTACCAGGAGTGCCAGGAAGGGGGTCAGTCAGTGGAGAGTGCCATGTGATCCACTCAGCAGGTACCACTACCAGCGGTGTCAGGAAGGAGGTCAGTCAGTGGAGAGTGGCATGTGATCCACTCAGCAGGAACCACTACCAGCGGTGCCAGGAAGGGGGTCAGTCAGTGGAGAGTGCCATGTGATCCCCTCAACGGATACCACTGCCAGAGGTGCCAGGAAGGGGGTCAGCCATTGGAGAGTGCCATGTGATCCACCCAGCGGGTCCCACTGCCAGCAGTGCCAAGAAGTTGGTCAGTCAGTGGAGAGCGCCATGTGATCCACTCAGCGGGTACCACTACCAGCGGTGCCAGGAAGGGGGTCAGTCAGTGGAGAGTACCATGTGATCCACTCAACGGGTACCACTGCCAGAGGTGCCAGGAATGGGGTCAGTCAGTGGAGAGTGCCATGTGAGCCACCCAGCGGGTCCCACTGTCAGCGGTGCCAGGAAGGGGGTCAGACAGTGGAGAGTGCCATGTGATCCACTCAGCGGGTCCCACTGTCAGTGGTGCTAGTGAATGGAGAGCGCCATGTGATCCACCCAGCGGGTCCCACTGCCAGTGGTGCCAGGAAGGGGATCAGTCAGTGGAGAGTGCCATGTGATCCACTCAGCGGGAACCACTACCAGCGGTGTCAGGAAGGGGGTCAGTCAGAGGAGAGTGCCATGTGATCCACCCAGCAAGTCCCACTGCCAGCGGTGCCAAAAAGTTGGTCAGTCAGTAAATAGTGCCATGTTATCCACTCAGCAGGAAGCACTACCAGCGGTGCCAAGAAGTTGGTCAGTCAGTGGAGAGCGCGATGTGATCCACTCAGTGGGTACCACTACCAGCGGTGCCAGGAAGGGGGTCAGTCAGTGGAGAGTGCCATGTGATCCACCCAGCAGGTCCCACTGCCAGCAGTGCCAGGAAGGGGGTCAGTCAGTGGAGAGTGCCATTTGATCCACTCAGCTGGTACCACTGCCAGAGGTGCCAGGAAGGGGGTCAGTCAGTGGAGAGTGCCATGTGATCCACTCAGCGAGTACCACTACCAGTGGTGTCAGGAAGAAGGTCAGTCAGTGGAGAGTGCCATGTGATCAACTCAGCGGGAACCACTACCAGCGGTGCCAGGAAGGGGGTCAGTCAGTGGAGAGTGCCATGTAATCCACCCAGCGGGTCCCACTGCCAGCAGGGCCAAGAAGTTGGTCCGTCAGCGTAGAGCGCCATGTGATCCAGTCAGCAGGTACCACTGCCAGAGGTGCCAGGAAGGGGGTCAGTCAGTGGAGAGTGCCATGTGATCCACTCAGCGGGTACCACTACCAGCGGTGTCAGGAAGGAGGTCAGTCAGTGGAGAGTGCCATGTGATCCCCTCAACGGATACCACTGCCAGAGGTGCCAGGAAGGGGATCAGTCAGTGGAGAGTGCCATGTGATCCACCCAGCGGGTCCCACTGCCAGCAGTGCCAAGAAGTTGGTCAGTCAGTGGAGAGCGCCATGTGATCCACTCAGCGGGTACCACTACCAGCGGTGCCAGGAAGGGGGTCAGTCAGTGGAGAGTGCCATGTGATCCACTCAATGGGTACCACTGCCAGAGGTGCCAGGAAGGGGGTCAGTCAGTGGAGAGTGCCATGTGAGCCACCCAGCGGGTCCCACTGTCAGCGGTGCCAGAAAGGGGGTCAGTCAGTGGAGAGTGCATGTGATCCACTCAACGGGTCCCACTGTCAGGGATGCCAGTGAAGGGAGAGTGCCATGTGATCCCCTCAACGGATACCACTGCCAGAGGTGCCAGGAAGGGGATCAGTCAGTGGAGAGTGCCATGTGATCCACCCAGCGGGTCCCACTGCCAGCAGTGCCAAGAAGTTGGTCAGTCAGTGGAGAGCGCCATGTGATCCACTCAGCGGGTACCACTACCAGCGGTGCCAGGAAGGGGTCAGTCAGTGGAGAGTGCCATGTGATCCACTCAACGGGTACCACTGCCAGAGGTGCCAGGAAGGGGGTCAGTCAGTGGAGAGTGCCATGTGAGCCACCCAGCGGGTCCCACTGTCAGCGGTGCCAGAAAGGGGTCAGTCAGTGGAGAGTGCCATGTGATCCACTCAACGGGTCCCACTGTCAGGGATGCCAGTGAAGGGAGAGTGCCATGTGATCCCTCAACGGATACCACTACCAGCGGTGCCAGGAAGGGGTCAGTCAGTGGAGAGTGCCATGTGATCCACTCAGCGGGTACCACTACCAGCGGTGCCAGGAAGGGGGTCAGTCAGTGGAGAGTGCCATGTGATCCACTCAACAGGTACCACTGCCAGAGGTGACAGGAAGGGGGTCAGTCAGTGGAGAGTGCCATGTGAGCCACCCAGCTTGTCCCACTGTCAGCGATGCCAGGAAGGGGGTCAGTCAGTGGAGAGTGCCATGTGATCCACTCAGCGGGTCCCACTGTCAGGGGTGCCAGTGAATGGAGAGTGCCATGTGGTCCACCCAGCGGGTCCCACTGCCAGTGGTGCCAGGAAGGGGGTCAGTCAGTGGAGAGTGCCATGTGATCCACTCAGCGGGAACCACTACCAGCGGTGTCAGGAACGGGGTCAGTCAGAGGAGAGTGCCATGTGATCCACCCAGCAAGTCCAACTGCCAGCGGTGCCAAAAAGTTGGTCAGTCAGTGAAGAGTGCCATGTTATACACTCAGCAGGAACCACTACCAGGGGTGCCAGGAAGGGGTCAGTCAGTGGAGAGTGCCATGTGATCCACTCAAGGGGTACCACTGCCAGCGGTGCCAGGAAGGGGGTCAGCCAGTGGAGAGTGCCATGTGATCCACTCAGCAGGTACCACTGCCAGAGGTGCCAGAAAGGGGGTCAGTCAGTGGAGAGTGTCATGTGATACACTCAGCGGGAACCAGTACCAACGGTGCCAGGAAGGGGGTCAGTCAGTGGAGAGCGCCATGTGATCCACTCAGCGGGTACCACGACCAGCAGTGCCAGGAAGGGGGTCAGTCAGTGCAGAGTGCCATGTGATCCACTCAGCGGGAACCACTGCCAATGGTGCCAGTGAATGGAGAGTGCCATGTGATCCACCCAGCGGGTCCCACTGCCAGTGGTGCCAGGAAGGAGGTCAATCAGTGGAGAGTGCCATGTGATCCACTCAGCGGGAACCACTACCAGCGGTGCCAGGAAGGGGGTCAGTCAGTGGAGAGTGCCATGTGATCCACTCAGCGAGTACCACTACCAGTGGTGTCAGGAAGGAGGTCAGTCAGTGGAGAGTGCCATGTGATCAACTCAGCGGGAACCACTACCAGCGGTGCCAGGAAGGGGGTCAGTCAGTGGAGAGTGCCATGTAATCCACCCAGCGGGTCCCACTGCCAGCAGGGCCAAGAAGTTGGTCCGTCAGCGTAGAGCGCCATGTGATCCAGTCAGCAGGTACCACTACCAGCGGTGCCAGGAACGGGGTCAGTCAGTGGAGAGTGCCATGTGATCCACTCAGCTGGTACCACTGCCAGAGGTGCCAGGTAGGGGGTCAGTCAGTGGAGAGTGCCATGTGATCCACTCAGCGGGTACCACTACCAGCGGTGTCAGGAAGGAGGTCAGTCAGTGGAGAGTGCCATGTGATCCCCTCAACGGGTACCACTGCCAGAGGTGCCAGGAAGGGGATCAGTCAGTGGAGAGTGCCATGTGATCCACCCAGCGGGTCCCACTGCCAGCAGTACCAAGAAGTTGGTCAGTCAGTGGAGAGCGCCATGTGATCCACTCAGCGGGTACCACTACCAGCGGTGCCAGGAAGGGGGTCAGTCAGTGGAGAGTGCCATGTGATCCACTCAATGGGTACCACTGCCAGAGGTGCCAGGAAGGGGGTCAGTCAGTGGAGAGTGCCATGTGAGCCACCCAGCGGGTCCCACTGTCAGCGGTGCCAGAAAGGGGGTCAGTCAGTGGAGAGTGCCATGTGATCCACTCAACGGGTCCCACTGTCAGGGATGCCAGTGAAGGGAGAGTGCCATGTGATCCCCTCAACGGATACCACTACCAGCGGTGCCAGGAAGGGGGTCAGTCAGTGGAGAGTGCCATGTGATCCACTCAGCGGGTACCACTACCAGCGGTGCCAGGAAGGGGGTCAGTCAGTGGAGAGTGCCATGTGATCCACTCAACAGGTACCACTGCCAGAGGTGACAGGAAGGGGGTCAGTCAGTGGAGAGTGCCATGTGAGCCACCCAGCTTGTCCCACTGTCAGCGATGCCAGGAAGGGGGTCAGTCAGTGGAGAGTGCCATGTGATCCACTCAGCGGGTCCCACTGTCAGGGGTGCCAGTGAATGGAGAGTGCCATGTGATCCACCCAGCGGGTCCCACTGCCAGTGGTGCCAGGAAGGGGGTCAGTCAGTGGAGAGTGCCATGTGATCCACTCAGCGGGAACCACTACCAGCGGTGTCAGGAACGGGGTCAGTCAGAGGAGAGTGCCATGTGATCCACCCAGCAAGTCCAACTGCCAGGGGTGCCAAAAAGTTGGTCAGTCAGTGAAGAGTGCCATGTTATACACTCAGCAGGAACCACTACCAGGGGTGCCAGGAAGGGGGTCAGTCAGTGGAGAGTGCCATGTGATCCACTCAAGGGGTACCACTGCCAGCGGTGCCAGGAAGGGGGTCAGCCAGTGGAGAGTGCCATGTGATCCACTCAGCGGGTACCACTGCCAGAGGTGCCAGAAAGGGGGTCAGTCAGTGGAGAGTGTCATGTGATACACTCAGCGGGAACCAGTACCAACGGTGCCAGGAAGGGGGTCAGTCAGTGGAGAGCGCCATGTGATCCACTCAGCGGGTACCACGACCAGCAGTGCCAGGAAGGGGGTCAGTCAGTGCAGAGTGCCATGTGATCCACTCAGCGGGAACCACTGCCAATGGTGCCAGTGAATGGAGAGTGCCATGTGATCCACCCAGCGGGTCCCACTGCCAGTGGTGCCAGGAAGGAGGTCAATCAGTGGAGAGTGCCATGTGATCCACTCAGCGGGAACCACTACCAGCGGTGCCAGGAAGGGGGTCAGTCAGTGGAGAGTGCCATGTGATCCACCCAGCGGGTCCCACTGCCAGCGGTGCCAAGAAGTTGGTCAGTCAGTGAAGAGTGCCATGTGATCCACTCAGCAGGAACCACTACCAGCGGTGCCAGGAAGGGGGTCAGTCAGTGGAGAGTGCCATGTGATCCCTCAACGGGTACCACTGCCAGAGGTGCCAGGAAGGGGGTCGGTCAGTGGAGAGTGCCATGTGATCCACCCAGCGGGTCCCACTGCCAGCAGTGCCAAGAAGTTGGTCCGTCAGTGTAGAGCGCCATGTGATCCAGTCAGCAGGTACCACTACCAGCGGTGCCAGGAACGGGGTCAGTCATTGGAGAGTGCCATGTGATCCCCTCAACGGATACCACTGCCAGAGGTGCCAGGAAGGGGGTCAGTCAGTGGAGAGTGCCATCTGATCCACCCAGCGGGTCCCACTGTCAGCGGTGCCAGGAAGGGGGTCAGTCAGTGGAGAGTGCCATGCGATCCACTCAGCGGGTCCCACTGTCAGGGGTGCCAGTGAAAGGAGAGTGCCATGTGATCCACCCAGCGGGTCCCACTGCAAGTGGTGCCAGGAAGGGGGTCAGTCAGTGGAGAGTGCCATGTGATCCACTCAGCGGGAACCACTACCAGCGGTGTCAGGAAGGGGGTCAGTCAGAGGATAGTGCCATGTGATCCACCCAGCAAGTCCCTCTGCCAGCGGTGCCAAAAAGTTGGTCAGTCAGTGAAGAGTGCCATGTTATCCACTCAGCAGGAACCACTACCAGGGGTGCCTGGAAGGGGGTCAGTCAGTGGAGAGTGCCATGTGATCCACTCAACGGGTACCACTGCCAGCGGTGCCAGGAAGGGGGTCAGCCAGTGTCGAGTGCCATGTGATCCACTCAGCGGGTACCACTGCCAGAGGTGCCATAAAGGGGGCCAGTCAGTGGAGAGTGCCATGTGATCCACTCAGCGGGTACCACTACCAGCGGTGCCAGGAAGGGGTCAGTCAGTGGAGAGTGCCATGTGATCCACTCAGCGGGAACCACTACCAACGATGCCAGGAAGGGGGTCAGTCAGTGGGGAGTGCCATGTGATCCACCCAGCGGGTCCCACTGCCAGCAGTGCCAAGAAGTTGGTCAGTCAGTGGAGAGCGCCATGTGATCCACTCAGCGGGTACCACTACCAGCGGTGCCAGGAAGGGGGTCAGTCGGTGCAGAGTGTCATGTGATCCACTCAGCGGGCACCACTGCCAACGGTGCCAGTGAATGGAGGGTGCCATGTGATCCACCCAGCGGGTCCCACTGCCAGTGGTGCCAGGAAGGGGGTCAATCAGTGGAGAGTGCCATGTGATCCACTCAGCGGGAACCACTACCAGCGGTACCAGGAAGGGAGTCAGTCAGTGGAGAGTGCCATGTGATCCACCCAGCGGGTCCCACTGCCAGCGGTGCCAAGAAGTTGGTCAGTCAGTGGAGAGTGCCATGTGATCCACTCAGCGGGTCCCACTGTCAGCGGTGCCAGGAAGGGGTACAGTGAATGGAGAGTGCCATGTGATCCACTCAGCATTTACCACTACAAATTGTGCCAGGAAGCAATTCATTCAAGGGTCACCTCTGCCAAATGTCCCAGGAAGTGAACCATTCATAGGACGATGTTATGTTATAAGGATGTTATTATTTGTTGAATGCTTCTTGGCGCTTTCTCCATAACACACCGGTAAGGTACACATTTTAAAATGCAAGAAGAGTAAGGGAAAAAGTAATTTGAAGGTATTTATTGCACAAATAACCAAGTGTTAGGGCTTTCCTAAATCTAACCATGCATGCTTTGATGCATACAGACAAGGGAAAACAACTGCAACATCTGGCGGCTGTAAAAGAGTAGATCTGTCACCATCAGGGTAACCTCCTTACCCCAGGTAGGTCAGAAGAGAAGATCTATCACCATCAGGGTGACCACCTAACCCCAGGTAGGTCAAAAGAGAAGATCTGTCACTATCAGGGTGACCACCTCACCCCAGGTAGGTCAGAAGAGAAGATCTGTCAACATCAGGGTGACCACCTCACCCAGGTAGGTCAGAAGAGAAGATCTGTCACCATCAGGGTGACCTCCTCAGTCCAGGTAGGTCTGAAGAGAGGATCTGTCACCATCAGGGTGACCACCTTACTCCAGGTCAGAAGAGAAGATCTGTCACTATCAGGGTGACCACCTCACTCCAGGTCAGAAGAGAAGATCTGTCACCATCAGGGTGACCTCCTCAGTCCAGGTAGGTCAGAAGAGAGGATCTGTCACCATCAGGGTGACCACCTTACTCCAGGTCAGAAGAGAAGATCTGTCACTATCAGGGTGACCACCTCACTCCAGGTCAGAAGAGAAGATCTGTCACCATTAGGGTGACCTCCTCAGTCCAAGTGAGAAGAGAAGATCTGTCAACATCAGGGTAACCAAATCTATTCATAAAAGGGCCCCTGTAAACTGAAATAAGGAGAAGACAACAGCAAGGGAAAAACCAATATCAAACAAGAAAAGTGGACTTCTGACATTCTTAAATAAGTTATAACTCAAACAATACTCACTCTCATGAGACAGACCTCTTGAAAAAGATTTACATTTTTTTTAAATTAGATACATAATTATTTTTATAATACAATTTCGGGCTCCCTATCATCAAAGTTCATGCTGAACACCAGACTCATACAAAGACCACTCATGCACAATTATGCAAGAGAACCATTCAATCCACACATTAAAAACATTATTCAAACTGCAACATAACATTATATGCACCTGCTTGTCTGTCAATATATGTGTCAGATCCCATTGTAGAGCGCCGGCGGACGCACCGATGAACACTGCCATCGGGAGCGTTTCCGGACTACAAGTCCCATGATGCCTTGCGATGTGATCGTCATCGCGTGCGCAGGGACGACTTCATTTAAGCACTTCCGGGGCCCCAGTGCGCTTCCGATTATTCTGTGTGTTTTCCCGACGGAGCAGGAACAGAGGAGCCGGTCTGGTAAGGGTGTCTGTGACACCGCGATCTCTTCTGGGCATTTTTCTCCCCGCTGCCTGAACCTGGTATCCCTAATGGATTTTTGGGGATTTCGTTTGACTGCACGTGTAGGAGAGTAGGATCTGCCTCTTATGTTGCCCCCACTTTTTTTCTGATGTTTACACTGGTTTCTGGCTATAGTCAGGCTGGGACCCTGCTAATCAGGGCCCCAGCCTCTCTGTTCTCTCTAAACGATTTGGAGTGCACTCTAGGTGCACTAGTGATTGGATACTGTGGCACCTTATGAGTCCCTAGTATATGGTACCTTAGGTACCAAGGGCATAGGTACTTCACAGGCCTACCAGGGGCTGCAGCATGTATTATGCCACCCCTGGGAAGCAGACTAAATCTGACACCACAGGCCTGCTACTGCAGCCTGAGTGAGAAAGTGCTAGCACCCCTCACTGAGATATAGGTTCCCTATATCTCTCCTGCACACACATATAACCCTATCAGTCACCCCTAAGGCAGGCCCTATCAATCCTGAGGGCAGGGTGCTTGGCTTCTATGTGAGGGGGTGCCTCTGCCTGAGCAGGGCCCCTCTGCAGCTCTCAGAGTCCATTCTCTGGTGCTGTTTGTGGATGCGGTTAAACCATATACTTTTAAGTGCATTATATCCTCGCGGTAAAATGCTAACTTTGGAATGGCTGCATCGAAACATGTCGTGTTTGGTGTCAAACACCTTGGAATACTACCCCCCCGCCAGTCCTGGCGGCGGGGGTAGCTTTCCACCCTTCTAGAGGGATAGACATGTACCTACTGTGGAAACATGGTAGAATCCTGCAGAGCCCTGGCATCACAAAATGGATGCCACCAGTCACAGACACTGGGCTGCCCTCCTGCTGATGACCAACACTCGCAGTGGAGGAAGCCCAACAATAGATATCCTGTCCCAAGGGGGTGTGACCACCTCCCAGACAGGGTTTAGTGTATTGGGGCTGGGTGGGTGCACTCCTAGAGTGCTTTGAAGTCCTGCACTGGGGGAGCAGAAGGCTCCTCTGTGCATATGCCAGTTCAAACCGGCTCAGGGGCTACCTGTCCCTGCTCTGGCGCGAAACTGGACAAAGGGAAGTGGGTGTAGCCACCCACTCCCCTGACCCTCCCATAGGTAGGGTCATAGAGCTAGTCCCTCCCCTTCTTTTAGTATAAGAGGGGGAACCTGTGCATTGCACCCTAGATTTCCCTGGACGACGCTCTACAAGAAGAATCCCGTACCTTCGACGTTCCACTACCTTTGGAAGACTGAAGAACCTCTCTTGGAGTCAAGGAGTGACTCCCCTGCTTGGCAGGCACCAAAAACTACAAACGACAGTCGCAAACTACGCCGCTCCCGCCGGAGTCCGAAGTCCCTGCAGCCCAAGAAGTGGAGTTCCTGACTTCTCAAAGGCCATCGTGAGTCCCCAGCGAAGCTGAGGCCAGTTGACCCCAAGAGTAATGAGGAACCGCGACCCCTGGGTACCGTGCACTATTGTCGAGTGCAACCCCTTCACAACATTCCACGAACTTGTGCTTTGGACCACGTGTGGTCCCAGCCTCCAGCAGGAATCCCTCCTAAGATTAGAGGCCTACCACGTCCCGAGTGACCGTGGGCCCCTGTGAGTGAATCCTCCCAAGGCGTCTTCGCGATCCCTTGCCAGCCGGCTTGTGGGTCCCCAGAAGACTTTCTAAAGAAACCAAAGGGCTCCCCTGGTTGCTCCAGGCCTGCCCTGACTTACACTCGCTGGGTGAGTCCCACAGACCTTGCTGGTCTGCGCCATTGTCTCTTCACACTTTCCCCGAGACTTGCTGGTACCAAGGCTTGTTGGCTCCGATCGAGTTGCCGACACCGCAGTAAGCTGCAGACATCGTGGGGCACGCCGAATCCAGCTCCTGGTCGTCGTCGACGCCTCCTGGACCTCGTGGCTGAAGAGTCAAGGCAACCGCGAACGACCTGAATCTTGCGACGACGGTGGGCATCCATCTTCCTTGCCCCGAGTCACTGCCAAGTGACTTTGAACACTATCCCCTCTGCTTTCAGGTCTTCCATCTTCCGAATCCAGGCTTGGATTCCTCCGGACACTTCTCCTGTCGCCGCAAGCAGCAAGTCTTCACTGGCTCCCATTGAAAACGACGCTGCGACCCGACACCAAAGAACACCTATGCACCCGGCTCCCCTGGGTGAGGCAACTTCAGCACTACGGTGCTCCTGTGGGTGTGGGCCCTAGAACTACTTACCCTGTAAGTGACTTGCTTGTAGCTTCCCTCGAAGTGTCCTAAAACTCTAACTTTCCAAGTGCGACCATCGCACTGACTCGTACATGGTTCGCGTCTGTGTTAGACACACCGCGTCCAACTCCTTGCAATTCCATCTGTAACCGCGTCCTTCGACTCGTACAAGGACCGATCGGTGTGTTCGCCTCGAACACGCAAGGGACCTTTAACATTGATATCTCAATCGCGTCTGAGTGCATAGACTCGTACAGGATTCGCATCGGTGCCAGGTCACCGCGTCCGTCCCCTGTGGGTCTCCTACAACTACCTGGGGTGGTTCTTGGGGTCCCTCGATTCTAGATGCCCTAGACCTAGGTCTAGCAAACTAAGATTGTAATATTCAATTGTGCTAAACTTATCCTGATAATATTTGACTTGTACATATGTTCCTGTCCTCTAATCTCATAAAGAGATTAGTAGAGAGTTGTGTGATAATAAATACATATATATTTGATATATATACCTGTGTGGTGTCTTTTCATTTGGTGATTCAAGAGATTGTGTGGTAAAACAAGCTGCTTTACATTCCTTCAAGACTTAGCCTGAAGGCTGCTCTCCACAGCTACCACTAGGATAGCTTTCTATAAAGGTTGTCTTAAACCTATCTACCATAAGAGTCAAATTGTTCTGGTGCAAGGTGTCCACTTTAATTAGTGAACAGCATATACCAGGCCAACTTCTCACATTGGTGGGCAGCGTGTGGGACTCCAGCTTGCTATTGTTTTACCAGAAAATCTCTATTTGAATTACTAACTGAAAACCACTATAGGTACTTAAGGTACATATAAAGTCAAGCTTAGTATCGATAAGTTCTACTGAACTTAGAGCTGTGTGCCAAGGGATAGCACACCCTTTCTACAGCTCAAGCTAGTATCAGTAGGCCACAAACTAGTGTAGGTAGTACAACACTGCACAACACTAGAATGTCCTTAAAGGGTGGAACCAGTGGATCCATTCAGCCTCAGTATAAGGACATGGCTTTCTCTGACTTGAGAGCCATGTGTGTTGAAAGACACCTGAGGCTAGGACAGAGTCCCTCAACCCTACACCTGATAGATCTGCTGACAGCAGATGATCTTAAATTGGCTCTAGGAGCTAATGGGTCTGAATCAGTGGGTGGGTCAATTACAGTATCTGGGTCAGATGATGAAAATCCGAATGACCAGGACTCTGTGATTGAAGGGCCAGGCCTCAAGGGGCCTGAAAAGGACAGAGGAATTCTCCCTAAGAGAACTGACAGAGTGGATGAGAGGCATAGGTCCCCTTCCAGGGAATCTGAGCACTCTTATCACTCTGGCAGAGAATTTGTCTACCAGAGGAACTCCTACTTTCCAAGAAGAGAGACCTCCTCTGACAGAATGTACAAACTGCTGCAGTATGAGGAAGCAAGAGTTGCCCTCAGAACCAAGCAGTTGGCACTGGATAGAGAAGCCCTGGAGCTCCAGAGAGCTTCTAGAAAAGAGGGGTTAGAACCCCCTGGTGGCAGCAACAGTGTCCCTAGAGGCAGATAAATATTCCAGACCATAGGAACCTGAGCAAGGTTGTTCCTCCCTACCAGAGTGGGGATGATATCCACAAGTGGATAACTGCTATGGAAAGGGCCTGTAGAGTACAGCAGGTCCCCCAGAAGCAGTGGGCAGCAATCTTGTGGCTCTCCTTTTCAGGTAAAGGTAGAGACAAGCTCCTCACTGTTAGAGAAGAGGATGCTGATGATTATGAAGTCCTGAAGAGTGCACTGATAGATGGGTTTGGCTTAACCACTGAGCAGTACAGGTTAAAGTTCAGAGACACCCAGAAGACACAGACTCAGGACTGGACTGACTTTGTAGATTGTGCAACCAAGGCTCTGGAGGGTTGGCTGGTTGGCAGTAGGGTTACTGATTTCAAGGGATTGTATAATCTGATGATGAGAGAACAGATCCTTAATAATTGCCAGAACCAGTTGTTGCATCAATACCTGGTGGACTCCGATCTGACCTCTCCCCAAGAATTGGGAAAGAAGGCAGACAAGTGGGTCAGAACCAGGGTGAGGCAGAAACCCCAGAACCAAGGCGGTGACACCAAGAAGCAAGATCCTAAGGGCTCTGAGAAAGGTGGGGATAAGTCAAAAGACCAGAAGTCTTCACAAGGGCCCCAAAAATCTGCATCTGGTGGGGAGTCACAACCCAACAAGGGAAAAGGCCAAAGAAGCCCTGGTGCAAATTCTGTAAACAGAAAGGGCACTGGACTTCTGACTGTAACAAGTCCAAAGATCAAACCACCACCACTCCTGCCCCTAAGGCAACTGTTCCCCCTAGTTCAGCTACTGGTGGAGGTGGTACACAGAATAAGGGTGTAGTAGGGTTGACCCTGGGTTCTGAAGTGGACTCTGACCTAGTCAGAGTGCCCACTCAGGCAATGCTGATTTGTGAGGGAGACCTTAATATGTCCTTCCTAGTGAGTCCCAGTAATCTGGGCAAATACAAACAGCAGCCTGTAATAAATGGCAAACAGGTTTTGGCATTTAGGGACACAGGTGCTAGTGTCACCATGGTGGCAGAGGATCTTGTGGACCCTGGACAGATCATCCTGGGCGAAATGTACCAGGTGACCAATGCAAGCAATGTCCAGACCAACCATAGTCTGGCAGTTGTGAATTTCTCCTGGGGAGGGGTAACTGGCCTCAAGAGTGGAGAAGTGGAGAAGTGTGGCTCAATGGTTAGGGCGGCAGACCCTGATGCAGAGATCTGGCCTGGGACCAGGGTTCAATTCCCGCCTCGGCGGGTCTTGGGCTCAATTTCCTCGGACCTGATAATTCTCGCCTCGGTGCCTATTCTAATCATGGGTCCCACTCTGCAACTCTGGGCAATAGCTTGCTTAATCTCCACAACGGCCCCACCAGCGCTGGGATGCCTGGCTTCACCTTGGGGGTGCCCAGGAGTGGACATTTCACAGGGAAAAGACAGGAAGGGTTCCACAGCGGTATGCATACAGTGCCAGGACACCCTAGGGTAACAGTGCGCTTTACAAGTACAAATTTCATTTCATTTCATTTCATTTCAAGAAGGTTGTAGTCAGTGCAGACCTCCCTGTCGAATGTCTATTGGGCAATGATCTAGAGACTTCAGCCTGGTCTGAAGTAGAGTTATGGACTCATGCTGCGATGTTGGGCATCCCTGCAGAGGTATTTGCTGTGACCAGGTCACAAGCAAGAATGCATGACACTGAACCAGCTCTGGTTCCTGGAACAATGGACCAGATGCTTCCCAAGAGGAGGAGCAGTAGGGTAAAGGCAGTGCCTTCCCCTCTGTCTCAGATCACAGATTCACCCCCAGAGGGAGGTGAAGCAGATCCTGAAGAAGGAACTGCCCCAGAGGGACTTGAGCCTGATCAGGTTGAGTTCTTGGGGGCAGGGGGCCCTTCTAGGGAAGATCTGAGGAAGGAGCAACAGTGCTGCCCCTCTCTTGAACCACTCAGACAGCAGGCTGCTGCTGAGGCTGCTGGGAGTGCTAGTGGGTCCCATAAAGTTTATTGGGATGAGGGACTCCTATATTCTGAGAGTAGAGACCCAGCCCCTGGAGCCACCAGGAGGATGGTAATACCTCAGAAGTTTAGGGGGTTTCTCTTGACCCTAGCACATGACATCCCTTTAGCAGGACACTTGGGCCAAAACAAGACCTGGGACAGGCTTGTTCCACATTTTCATTGGCCACATATGTCAGAGGACACAAAGGAGTTTTGTCGCTCCTGTGTCACATGCCAAGCCAGTGGTAAGGCAGGTGGCACAACAAAGGCCCCCTGATACCACTACCTGTGGTGGGGGTACCCTTTGAAAGGGTAGGGATTGACATTGTTGGTCCCCTTGACCCTCAAACTGCATCTGGGCACAGGTTTATCCTGGTGGTAGTGGATCATGCCACCAGGTACCCAGAAGCAATTCCCCTGAGGACCACCACAGCCCCTGTGGTGGCAAGAGCCCTCATTGGAGTCTTCTCCAGAGTGGGTTTCCCAAAGGAGGTCATTTCTGATAGAGGTACCAACTTCATGTCAGGATATCTGAAAGCAATGTGGAAGGAGTGTGGTGTAACTTATAAGTTCACCACCCCTATCACCCACAATGCAATGGTTTAGTTGAACGCTTCAACAAAACCTTGAAAGGAATGATTAAAGGACTCCCAGAGAAGCTTAGGCGGAAATGGGACCTTCTTCTTCCTTGCCTGTTGTTTGCATACAGAGAGGTTCCACAGAAGGGGTTGGTTACAGCCCATTTGAGCTTCTGTTTGGGCATCCTGTGAGAGGTCCATTGTGTTTGGTAAAGAGGGCTGGGAGTTACCTCTCAAGCCCCCAAACAAGATGTGATGGACTATGTACTTGGTCTCCGCTCCCGGATGGGTGAGTACATGAAAAAGGCAACCAAAAACCTGGAGGCCAGCCAAGAATTACAAAAAGCTTGGCATGACCAAAAGGCTGTACTGACTGTATACCAGCCAGGACAGAAAGTGTGGGTGTTGGAGCCTGTGGCCCCAGCAGCCCTCCAGGACAAGTGGAGTGGCCCCCATACAATAGTTGAACAGAAGGGAGAGGTCACCTACCTGGTGAATCTTGGAACTCCCAGGAGCAACCTGAGGGTGCTCCATGTCAACAGATTAAAGCCATATGTTGACAGGGCTGACATGGGCTTGCTCATGGCAACTGATGAGGACCAGGAGGAGGAGAGTGACCCTCTCCCTGACCTGCTCTCTCAGAACCCTGATGATGGGTCAGTAGATGGTGTTGCTTTGGCAAGCAGCCTCACTGACCATCAGCAAACTGAGTGCAGACAAGTTCTGCAACAGTTTAGACATATGTTTAGCCTGACCCCTAGTCAGACTTCCTGGTGCACCCACGAGGTGGACACTGGAGACAGTCTGCCTGTCAAGAATAAAATCTACAGGCAACCTGACCATGTCAGGGACTGTATCAGGACTGAAGTCCAGAAAATGTTGGAGCTAGGTGTAATTGAGCCTTCAGATAGCCCTTGGGCTAGTCCAGTAGTCCTGGTACCCAAGCCTCATACCCAGGGTGGTAAGAAAGAAATGAGGCTTTGTGTAGACTACAGAGGCCTCAATGCAGTCACTAGGACTGATGCCTATCCCATACCAAGGGCAGATGAGCTTATTGATACTTTGGCCTCAGCCAAGTATCTAAGCACGTTTGACCTAACAGCTGGATACTGGCAGATCAGATTAGCTGAGGATGCAAAAGCCAAGACAGCATTTTCGACCCCTGGTGGGCACTACCACTTTGTGGTGATGCCCTTTGGGTTGAAAAATGCACCTGCCACTTTCCAGAGGTTGGTGAATAAAGTTCTGATAGGGATGGAAACTTATTGCTCAGCTTATCTAGATGATATTGCTGTCTTTAGTTCCTCCTGGCAGGATCACCTGGTCCACCTCAGGAATGTTTTGGAGGCCCTGCAAAAGCAGGCCTCACTATCAAGGCCACTAAGTGCCAGATAGGGCAGAGTCAGGTTGTGTACCTGGGCCACCTTGTAGGTGGAGGCCAGGTTCAGCCTTTACAGAGCAAGATCCAGACCATAATGGAATGGGTTGCTCCAACCACCCAGACACAGGTGGGAGCCTTCTTAGGCCTATCTGGGTACTATAGGAGGTTTGTCAAGGGATATGGATCTATAGTGACCCCCTTGAAAGATCTGACCTCAAAGAAAATGCCAAAAAGGTTCAGTGGACAGCTAGCTGTCAGAAGGCATTTGAAGACCTAAAGCAGGCCATGTGCACTGCCCCCATCTTACAGAGTCCAGACTACACCAAAAAGTTCATTGTCCAAACAGATGCTTCTGAGCTGGGTGTGGGAGCTGTACTGTCTCAACTGAATGATGAAGGTCAAGACCAGCCAGTAGCTTTTATTAGCAGAAGGCTGACGCCTAGAGAGAAATGTTGGTCAGCTATAGAGAGGGAGGCCTTTGCTGTGGTATGGGCCCTGAAGAAGCTGAGGCCATACTTGTTTGGTACTCACTTCATAGTTCAGACCGACCACAAGCCCCTCCTATGGCTTAAACAAATGAAAGGAGAAAACCCAAAACTTTTGAGGTGGTCCATTTCCCTACAGGGGATGGACTATACAGTGGAACATAGACCTGGGACCCAACATGCCAATGCAGATGGACTCTCAAGGTATTTCCACTTTGAACACGAAGACTCAACTGGTCAAGGTTAGTTTAGTGTCCCTGCGTTTGGGGGGGGGGGGGTTGTGTAGGAGAGTAGGATCTGCCTCTTATGTTGCCCCCACTTTTTTTCTGATGTTTACACTGGTTTCCGGCTTTAGTCAGGCTGGGACCCTGCTAATCAGGGCCCCAGCCTCTCTGTTCTCTCTAAACGATTTGGAGTGCACTCTAGGTGCACTAGTGATTGGATACTGTGGCACCTTATGAGTCCCTAGTATATGGTACCTTAGGTACCAAGGGCATAGGTACTTCACAGGCCTACCAGGGGCTGCAGCATGTATTATGCCACCCCTGGGAAGCAGACTAAATCTGACACCACAGGCCTGCTACTGCAGCCTGAGTGAGGAAGTGCTAGCACCCCTCACTGAGATATAGGTTCCCTATATCTCTCCTGCACACACATATAACCCTATCAGTCACCCCTAAGGCAGGCCCTATCAATCCTGAGGGCAGGGTGCTTGGCTTCTATGTGAGGGGGTGCCTCTGCCTGAGCAGGGCCCCTCTGCAGCTCTCAGAGTCCATTCTCTGGTGCTGTTTGTGGATGCGGTTAAACCATATACTCTTAAGTGCATTATATCCTCGCGGTAAAATGCTAACTTTGGAATGGCTGCATCGAAACATGTCGTGTTTGGTGTCAAACACCTTGGAATACTACCCCCCGCCAGTCCTGGCGGCGGGGGTAGCATTCCACCCTTCTAGAGGGATAGACATGTACCTACTGTGGAAACGCGGTTGAATCCTGCAGAGCCCTGGCATCACAAAATGGATGCCACCAGTCACAGACACTGGGCTGCCCTCCTGCTGATGACCAACACTCGCAGTGGAGGAAGCCCAACAATAGATATCCTGTCCCAAGGGGGTGTGCCCACCTCCCAGACAGGGTTTAGTGTATTGGGGCTGGGTGGGTGCACTCCTAGAGTGCTTTGAAGTCCTGCACTGGGGGAGCAGAAGGCTCCTCTGTGCATATGCCAGTTCAAACCGGCTCAGGGGCTACCTGTCCCTGCTCTGGCGCGAAACTGGACAAGGGGAAGTGGGTGTAGCCACCCACTCCCTTGACCCTCCCATAGGTAGGGTCATAGAGCTAGTCCCTCCCCTTCTTTTAGTATAAGAGGGGGAACCTGTGCATTGCACCCTAGATTTCCCTGGACGACGCTCTACAAGAAGAATCCCGGACCTTCGACGTTCCACTACCTTTGGAAGACTGAAGAATCTCCCTTGGAGTCAAGGAGTGACTCCCCTGCTTGGCAGGCACCAAAAACTACAAACGACGGTCGCAAACTACGCCGCTCCCGCCGGAGTCCGAAGTCCCTGCAGCCCAAGAAGTGGATTTCCTGACTTCTCAAAGGCCATCGTGAGTCCCCAGCGAAGCTGAGGCCAGTGGACCCCAAGAGTAACGAGGAACCGCGACCCCTGGGTACCGTGCACTATTGTCGAGTGCAACCCCTTCACAACTTTCCACGAACTTGTGCTTTGGACCACGTGTGCTCCCAGCCTCCAGCAGGAATCCCTCCTAAGATCAGAGGCCTACCACGTCCCGAGTGACCGTGGGCCCCTGTGAGTGAATCCTCCCGAGGCGTCTTCGCGATCCCTTGCCAGCCGGCTTATGGGTCCCCAGAAGACTTTCTAAAGAAACCAAAGGGCTCCCCTGGTTGCTCCAGGCCTGCCCTGACTTACCCTCGCTGGGTGAGTCCCACAGACCTTGCTGGTCTGCGCCATTGTCTCTTCACACTTTCCCCGAGACTTGCTGGTACCAAGGCTTGTTGGCTCCGATCGAGTTGCCGACACCGCAGTAAGCTGCAGACATCGTGGGACACGCCGAATCCAGCTCCTAGTCGTCGACGCCTCCTGGACCTCTTGGCTGAAGAGTCAAGGCAACCGCGAACGACCTGAATCTTGCGACGACGGTGGGCATCCATCTTCCTTGCCCCGAGTCACTGCCAAGTGACTTTGAACACTGTCCCCTCTGCTTTCAGGTCTTCCATCTTCCGAATCCAGGCTTGGATTCCTCCAGACACTTCTCCTGTCGTCGCAAGCAGCAAGTCTTCACTGGCTCCCATTGAAAACGACGCCGCGACCCGACACCAAAGAACACCTATGCACCCGGCTCCCCTGGGTGAGGTAACTTCAGCCCTACGGTGCTCCTGTGGGTGTGGGCCCTAGAACTACTTACCCTGTAAGTGACTTGCTTGTAGCTTCCCTCGAAGTGTCCTAAAACTCTAACTTTCCAAGTGCGACTATCGCACTGACTCGTACATGGTTCGCGTCTGTGTTAGACACACCGCGTCCAACTCCCTTGCAATTCCATCTGTAACCGCGTCCTTCAACTCGTACAAGGACCGATCGGTGTGTTCGCCTCGAACACGCAAGGGACCTTTAACATTGATATCTCAATCGCGTCTGAGTGCATAGACTCGTACAGGATTCGCATCGGTGCCAGGTCACCGCATCCGTCCCCTGTGGGTCTCCTACAACTACCTGGGGTGGTTCTTGGGGGTCCCTCGATTCTAGATGCCCTAGACCTAGGTCTAGCAAACTAAGATTGTAATATTCAATTGTGCTAAACTTATCCTGATAATATTTGACTTGTACATATCTTCCTGTCCTCTAATCTCATAAAGAGATTAGTAGAGAGTGTTTATTAATAAATACATATATATTTGATATATATACCTGTGTGGTGTCTTTTCATTTGGTGATTCAAGAGATTGTGTGGTAAAACAAGCTGCTTTACATTCCTCCGAGACTTAGCCTGAAGGCTGCTCTCCACAGCTACCACTAGGATAGCTTTCTGTAAAGGTTGTCTTAAACCTATCTACCATAAGAGTCGAATTGTTCTGGTGCAAGGTGTCCACTTTAATTAGTGAACAGCATATACCAGGCCAACTTCTCACAGCACGTCTTTACTCATTGTCAGCAGTTCCTTCGGGTCTCTTCCCTGGTTACGATCTCTGAGGAGGATTGACAGGGGAGGTGAAGATGCCTCCATTCCTTTGGTCCTTTGCTGGTGGTCCGTTTTCTCTTCCTTTCCTCTCTGTTGGCGAGTCACATTTCTGGACTCTTGCAGAGAGAAATGCCACGCACAGTCTTCTTGTCTTGTGTGTATTTCAGCTGATGGTAGAGGAACAGTACTCTACAAGTCCTTTGGGGAGTGATGATAACTCCATGATGTGGCATCTATAACTTTGGTTCTAATGACATTTGCTTTGCGCCCTCTGACCTCCAGAGGGATATCTGCTTCTGCTACATAACGTATACCCCCCCTACATATATTCAGGAGCTATTGGACTGATAGCACCCTGATGTTTTACCATTTTTTCTTTCTTACTGTTTGTTGTGCATATAACAGGGTTTCTGTGTGGAAAGGCAAGCTGACTTGCTCTCACCTCCCCTGTGACGCTTCGCATAACAAATAGAGGGGTATGTAAACACATATTCAGAGGGTTTTGATGCTTTGCTTAAAACAGCAGGTACTTCATGTTCCTTTGTGTTTTCCTTCGTTTTAGTGGTACCTTTACTTGCCCCCCGCCATACAGAGGTGACCCATCGGTACCAGACTATCTCAACAGCATATTATCTTTCGTTACAGGTTTTACTATTGCACCATAGAATAGATGGGAAGGGTAGGTTACGGAGAGAGTTAAGACTGTACTTCTGATACTGATACAATTAGGTAATTGTATGTTGTTTGTTTCCAGATCTCCCTCCCGCTGATCCTTACCTTTCCTTCCCCGCTTAATCTCTTCAATAGTCTGTGCTGTAACAGCTCTCAGACTTGAAGCTATTGAGAGGTGGATCCCATTTGAGCAACAAACCAGCCCTGAGGACGTGTGAGGATTACAATATGTCACAAAGTGATCTACATTACTATCATTCAATGTAAATCCTATACATATATCAACTTTATTAGGATAGAATTACTGACAGACATTATGCAGAATCAAGAAAATAAGCCGACGTGCGTTTCGGTGAAAAAAAGGTCTGATTGATCAAGACACCTTCGTCAGGGCGCTTGATGTAATATGATGGTGGTGGCATAAGCCATCCAGCACGTATATAGATATATTCAAGGAGCCCGAGCCCAATTAAGTTAAGGTCTGAAACATTAGAAGTACAACCAAGATTAGACACATACAGATAATACATAATGTAAATATTCATTATAGGAGATGTGTACAGACATTGAAAGAAAGAAATAAGACCTAATAACCCAAAGAAGTCACATACAGTGGATACCATAGGGACCAGAAATCAAAAGACCCGGAAAACATAGCATCACTTACATGCAGTTCCAATAGTGATATAAAGCCCTTATGTGCACAACAGTGGTTCATATACAGTAAGAGACTTCCCCAGTAAATATAGTGATGTTTTACAGAAAAACAGAAAATATTTAAATACAACCTACTATAAATATGAAGTTATGGCATATATATTGGAAGAGTTCCCCAACGCAGGGAAACAATCAATGATGAGCGGAAGATACTTCAGCATAGACCAAAAATAGATGAGGTATCCAAGACTGAGGGGAGAAGATGACTCCTTTTCAAGAGAATATATCTGAAACATTTTGTACGCCCCCCCCAACGCCTTTAAACCCTCACGGGTGAGTAGCGCGCTTTATAAACCCTTGATTGATTGATTGATTGATTGACATTAGCTAAAGAACATGTTCACTCCAGGTGAGAAGGGAAGATCTGTCACCATCAGGGTGACCACCTCACTCCAGGTGAGAAGAGATCTGTCACCATCAGGGTGACCTCCTCAGTACAGGTGAGAAGAGAAGATCTGTCACCACCAGGGTGACCACCTCAATCCAGGTCAGAAGAGAAGAGCTGTCACCATCAGGGTGACCACCTCACTCCAGGTCAGAAAAGAAGATCTGTCATCCTTAGGGTGACCTCCTCAGTACAGGTGAGAAGAGAAGATCTGTCACCATCAGGGTGACCACCTCACTCCAGGTCAGAAGAGAAGAGCTGTCACCATCAGGGTGACCACCTCACTCCAGGTCAGAAGGGAAGATCTGTCACCATCAGGGTGACCACCTCACCCCAGGTAGGTCAGAAGAGAAGATCTGTCACCATCAGGGTGACCACCTCACCCCAGGTAGGTCAGAAGAGAAGATCTGTCACCATCAGGGTGACCACCTCACTCCAGGTCAGAAGAGAAGATCTGTCACCATCAGGGTGACCTCCTCAGTACAGGTGAGAAGAGAAGATCTGTCACCATCAGGGTGACCACCTCACTCCAGGTCAGAAGAGAAGATCTGTCACCATCAGGGTGACCTCCTCAGTACAGGTGAGAAGAGAAGATCTGTCACCATCAGGGTGACCACTCCAGGTCAGAAAAGAAGATCTGTCACCATTAGGGTGACCTCCTCAGTCCAGGTGAGAAGAGAAGAGCTGTCACCATCAGGGTGACCACCTCACTCCAGGTCAGAAGAGAAGAGCTGTCACCATCAGGGTGACCACCTCACTCCAGGTCAGAAAAGAAGATCTGTCACCATCAGGGTGACCACCTCACTCTAGGTCAGAAGAGAAGATCTGTCACCATCAGGGTGACCATCTCACTCCAGGTCAGAAGAGAAGATTTGTAACCATTAGGGTGACCTCCTCAGTCCATGTGAGAAGAGAAGATCTGTCACCACCAGGGTGACCTCCGCACTTCAGGTCAGAAGAGAAGAGCTGTCATTATCAGGGTGACCACCTCACTCCAGGTCAGAAGAGAAGATCTGTCACCATCAGGGTGACCACCTCACTACAGGTCAGAAGGGAAGATCTGTCACCACCAGGGTGACCACTTCACTCCTAGTCAGAAGGGAAGATCTGTTACCATCAGGGTGACCACCTCACTCCAGGTCAGAAGAGAAGATCTGTCACCATCAGGGTGACCACCTCACCCCAGGTAGGTCAGAAGAGAAGATCTGTCACCATCAGGGTGACCACCTCACTCTAGGTCAGAAGAGAAGATCTGTCACCATCGGGGTGACCATCTCACTCCAGGTCAGAAGAGAAGATTTGTCACCATTAGGGTGACCTCCTCAGTCCAGGTGAGAAGAGAAGATCTGTCACCACCAGGGTGACCTCCGCACTCCAGGTCAGAAGAGAAGAGCTGTCATTATCAGGGTGACCACCTTACCCCAGGTCAGAAGAGAAGATCTGTCACCATCAGGGTGACCATCTCACTCCAGGTCAGAAGAGAAGATCTGTCACCATTAGGGTGACCTCCTCAGTCCCGGTCAGAAGAGAAGATGTGTCACCATCAGGGTGACCACCTCACTCCAGGTCAGCAGAGAAGATCTGTCACCATCAGGGTGACCACCTCACTACAGGTCAGAAGGGAAGATCTGTCACCACCAGGGTGACCACCTCACTCCAGGTCAGAAGGGAAGATCTGTTACCACCAGGGTGACCTCTTCCATCCAGGTCAGAAGGGAAGATCTGTTACCACCAGGGTGACCACCTCACTCCTAGTCAGAAGGGAAGATCTGTCACCATCAGGGGGACCACCTCACTCCAGGTCCGTGTGGACACTGTCTCCAGACCTGAACTTTTCATCTACAAATCATTCTTTGGGGCTGCGTTACTCGATGGTATAAAGCAAAAGGTGGCCACAGAAATCAGCATGCACCAGGCAATCACATGGAATTCCAGGACTGGAAACAGTGCCCGCGATGACCTGGAGGGAGGTGCGCATCTTAGTTCCCGTACTTTATGGTTCTTGATTTAGGCGCAAAAAGCTTGTTGAGCCAAATGAAGACCACATCTCCACTGAATGTCATCTAAATTTGGCAGCATGAAAATGATGGACATTTGGATAGCTACCCTGTGGGGTGTGATTAACACCTTGAAAGGTCGCGGGCTTCAGACAGGAAGGACTTGACGAACAGAAGATCATTGACATGTGATCACAGTTTGAGATTCCAGAGATCCAGTGAGTCACTGAGCTCTGCACCAGTTGCAGTCCTTGTAAAAGTTTCAAAGGAGTGATTTAGTCGATGGAAGTCCCATGGTGCAACTGTTAAGTGTAAACGAGGTTCAATGAACGGCAGCGCCATCGAACAGCGAACTGGACCAAGCTTCCCTGGCTAATACGTATGTCAGCAGGCGGCCACTAGAAGGCAGACCACAGCAATCATGTCTGCAGCCAAGCATGCCAGGAGGGGAGCTCTCCCCGTGGAGACCACTGCCAAGTGTGCGAGAGGAGCACCGTTGAAAGGGATACCACTGCCAAGTGTGCGAGAGGAGCTCAGTTGAAAGGGAGACCACTGCCAAGAGTGCGAGAAGAGCTCAGTTGAAAGGGAGACCACTGCCAAGTGTGCGAGAGGAGCTCCGTTGAAAGGGATACCACTGCCAAGTGTGCGAGAGGAGCTCAGTTGAAAGGGAGACCACTGCCAAGAGTGCGAGAAGAGCTCAGTTGAAAGGGAGACCACTGGCAAGTGTGCGAGAGGAGCTCAGTTGAAAGGGAGACCACTGCCAAGTGTGCGAGAGGAGCTCAGTTGAAAGGGATACCACTGCCAAGTGTGCGAGAGGAGCTCAGTTGAAAGGGAGACCACTGCCAAGAGTGCGAGAAGAGCTCAGTTGAAAGGGAGACCACTGGCAAGTGTGCGAGAGGAGCTCTGTTGAAAGGGATACCATTGTCAAGTGTGCGAGAGGAGCTCCGTTGAAAGGGATACCACTGCCAAGTGTGCGAGAGGAGCACCGTTGAAAGGGGTACCACTGCCAAGTGTGCGAGAGGAGCTCAGTTGAAAGGGAGACCACTGCCAAGAGTGCGAGAAGAGCTCAGTTGAAAGGGAGACCACTGCCAAGTGTGCGAGAGGAGCTCTGTTGAAAGGGAGACCACTGCCAAGTGTGCAAGAGGAGCTCTGTTGAAAGGGAGACCACTGCCAAGTGTGCAAGAGGAGCTCTGTTGAAAGGGATACCATTGTCAAGTGTGCAAGAGGAGCTCCGTTGAAAGGGATACCACTGCCAAGTGTGCGAGAGGAGCTCAGTTAAAAGGGAGACCACTGCCAAGAGTGTGAGAAGAGCTCAGTTGAAAGGGAGACCACTGCCAAGTGTGCAAGAAGAGCTCAGTTGAAAGGGAGACCACTGCCAAGAGTGCGAGAAGAGCTCAGTTGAAAGGGAGACCACTGCCAAGTGTGCGAGAGGAGCTCTGTTGAAAGGGAGACCACTGCCAAGTGTGCAAGAGGAGCTCTGTTGAAAGGGATACCATTGTCAAGTGTGCGAGAGGAGCTCCGTTGAAAGGGATACCACTGCCAAGTGTGCGAGAGGAGCTCAGTTAAAAGGGAGACCACTGCCAAGAGTGTGAGAAGAGCTCAGTTGAAAGGGAGACCACTGCCAAGTGTGCAAGAAGAGCTCAGTTGAAAGGGAGACCACTGCCAAGAGTGCAAGAAGAGCTCAGTTGAAAGGGAGACCACTGCCAAGAGTGCAAGAAGAGGTCTGTTGAAAGGGAGACCACTGCCAAGAGTGCGAGAAGAGCTCAGTTGAAAGGGAGACCACTGCCAAGAGTGCGAGAAGAGCTCAGTTGAAAGGGAGACCACTGCCAAGAGTGCGGGAAGAGCTCCGTTGAAAGGGAGACCACTGCCAAGAGTGCGAGAAGAGCTCCGTTGAAAGGGAGACCACTGCCAAGAGTGCGAGAAGAGCTACGTTGAAAGGGAGACCATTGCCAAGTGTGCGGGAAGAGCTCCGTTGAAAGGGAGACCACTGCCAAGTGTGCGAGAAGAGCTCAGTTGAAAGGGAGACCACTGGCAAGTGTGCGAGGAGAGCTCCATGGACAGGGAGACCACTGCCACGTGTGCGAGAAGAGCTCAGTTGAAAGGGAGACCACTGCATCCGTCCATCATCTCCTTGTGTTTGCTTTGTTCGCCCTAAGTTGGCAGGGTATGCCCAGACGTGGGTCCCTTGCTCACTTTTCTAGCCTGGCACGTTATTTTTCTTCACCTTTTCACATAAAATTGAGACTTGGGCAAAATTTCCACTTTGTTCCCCTTTCTTTTTCTGTCATGAATGTTGCCGATGATGACAGAGTGAGCAAACTGGTGAGTACCAACCAGTAGCTCCATGGATGGTGCTTACGTGAGGCACTTTCTGACTCCTCTCACCTTTTTCCTTTGGTAGATGTGAGACTATTTGGGGGTGGTTGACAAACTAAAACTCTTGTAGAAAAGAACACTTGGAGGTGGGCATGACTAATAAATGAGTGTGGCCTTACTTAGGAGTATATAATACCCATTTGATATAATACTAAGAGTTATAGTGTTCTATGTAACCAGGTCATTTGTGAGTGGAGGGCGACCTCGCTATATTCCCTCTGTTGCTCCAATTTTTTGATGATCTTCTAAGGTTAATGCCTGGAGCTCACCAACATGCCTGAGTGAGGTAATGGCAACTACAAATGCCACTTTCCATGATAGAAATTGAAGTAGGCACGAGTGCAAAGGCTCAAAAGATGGACCCATAAGCCTAGTAAGCACAATGTTTAGGTTCCAGGAGGGTACTGGAGGTACAAGAGGTGGAATGACTCGTTTGCGTCCTTCCATGAATGCTTTAATGACTGGGATTCTGAAGAGTGATAGATGCTGTCTATTTTGGAGATAGGCAGCTATTGCAGCAAGATGCAATCGAATAGAAGTGTATGCCAAATTGGACTAAATAATGTCCTGTACAGTGGCTTTGATAGGATTGATTTATTTAGGTTGGCAGTACATACTAAACGTTTCCATTTAGCAGCACAACAGGCGCTAGTTGTGGGTCTGCGTGCCTGTTTGAGAATATCCATGCATTTTGATGGTAAGTTTAAATAACTAAACTCTTAAGACCTCAGGAGCCAGATCGCTAGGTTGAGCATCTTGGGGTCCGGGTGTGTTATTTGTCTTTGATCCTGAGTGAGAAGGTCCGGCCTGTTAGGGAGCTTCTCATGCGGGACTACTGAGAGATCTACTAGTGGTGTGAACCAGGGCTGATGTGCCCAGGTGGGAGCTACAAGGATCATTGTGAGAGATGTTTGCCTGCGTTTCCGAACCAGAACTGGAATGAGAGGGAAAGGTGGAAAAGTGTAGGCAAATATCCCTGACTAACTCTTACATAGTGCGTGGCCCTTGGATACAGGAAGTGAGAACCTGGATGCGAAGTTTAGGCATTTTGCATTTTTGGCTGTGGCAAACAGGTCTATATGGGGAAACCCCCACTTCTGAAAGTAAGAAAGGAGGGCTTGTGGATGGAGGTCCCACTCGTTGGTCTGTTGGTGTGTCCTGCTGAGCAGGTCCGCAAGATGGTTGTCCGTCCCCGGCAGATATTCCGCCAACAAATTCATGTGAGGGTGAAGAGCCCAGTTCCATATGGTCTGAGAGAGGTGTGACAACTGAGAAGACCGTGTTCCCTCCCCCCCTTGTTTTTGTAGATAGTACATGGCTGTCATATTGTCCGTCCGGACATGGACAACCATGTGAGAGAGATGGGGAAGGAACGCTTACAATGCAAGGAATACTGCCTGAAGTTCCAAGTCGTTGATGTGTAAGGACTGATGTTTGGCATCCCAGAGACCTTGTATTGTGTGGTTTTTGAGATGTGCACCCCAACGCATCTCTGAAGTGTCTGTTAGAGTAATTTGAGGAACAGGGTCCAGAACGGCCGCCCTTTCAACAAATTATTGTGATTCCACCATTGCAGAGAACGGTGAGTTTGGCGGACTATCAACAACAGATCCTGGAGGTGACCCTGTAATTGAGACCATTGACGAGAAATACACTGCTGTAGTGGGCACAAGTTTAGTCTTGCGTTGGGAACTATGGCAATGCAAGAGGCCATCATACCCAGTAGACGCATGACAGTCCGAACTGTGAGTGTTCTGCTTGGCTGAAATTGAGGTAGAAGTGTCTGAAAGTTCTGTATCCGAGCGGGATTGGTGTAAGCTAGTCCCAACTCTGTGTTGAGGATTGCTCCTAAGTATGGTTGAGGTTGAAGGTGAGATTTGGGGACAATGATGGTGAAACCCAATTTGTGGAGCAGGTCAACTGTCAACTGTATGTATTGCTGACACTGCTGGTGGGTGTTGGCTTTGATTAGCCAATCGTCCAAGTATGGGAATACATGAATGTTTTGTCGATGTAGATGTGCTGCTACTACTGCTAGGCACTTTGTGAAGAGCCTTGGTGCGGTAGTGACACCGAAGGGGAGAGCCTTGAATTGGTAGTGTTTTCCTGCCATCACAAACATGAGGTATTTGCGATGAGCAGGATGAAAAGGTATATGGAAGTAGGCGTCCTTTAGGTCCAGAGTGGCCAAGAAGTCGCCCATCTCTAGAAGTGGATGACATCTTGTAGAGTGACCATGTGAAATTGTTCTGATAGGATGTAATAGTTGAGAGGTCGGAGATTGAGAATTGGTCTCAGTGACCCGTTCTTCTTCGGAATTAAAAGCAGAGGGAATACACTCCTGTGCCTTTTTCATGAAGAGGAACTGGTTCTGTAGCCCCTTTGAGAAGAAGGGCTTGGACCTCTTGTTTCAGAAGCGTTAGGTGATCTTGTGATAACCTGTGAGTGCGAGGTGGGATGTTGGATGGTGTGGCAATGAGCACCAGACAGTAGCCATGTTGGACAATGGCTAGTACCCATGGGTCTGTTGCAATGGTTTCCCAGACCGGGTGAATGGACTGAAGTCTTCCTCCGACAGGTGTTGTGTGCTCAGGGGGAAGGATGGGGCAGTCACTGCTTGGGAGTGGAGGCTGCACCACGTGTGGAAGCATCTCTGCCTCTTCCTTTGTTATTACCCCTGAAGGAACCTCTGTAAAACCCTTTATTGTAGGATGATTGGCTCTGCTTCTGCTGAGAAGTGGAGGCATCTATGGCGATGGGTTTGTATTGGCCCTTGTAGCCGGAGAGGCGAAAAGAGCCACGAAGTGTAGGAGTTGTAAGGCTCCCATAGCCTTCGCCGTATCGGTATCTTTTATCATTTTGTCTAAAGTGGAGTCCACCTGAGGGCCAAATAGATATTCTTTGACTGCCTGTTGAAGCACAAGTTACTAACTTGTGTAATGATATATCTGTAAGAGACAGTAGTTAGTGACAGATTCCTTACCTTAGAATATCCCCAGGCTGGATCCGGAAAGTTTTGCGTAGCAGTACCCCTGCGCGTCGGTAGGCGTCGTCGTGCGGCTCCGCGTCCATCGTCGGCGTCGTGATCGCCGGGATGACGTCGCGGCCAGTACTTAGACGCCACCCATGCGCGCTGGCGTCAGTTCTGTACACGACTTTCCGTGCCAGAAACGCAGAGCCATGCAAGAAACTGACACTGGTGTCTGAAAACTAGGGCCCTGAAAGGGATGACCTTAACCCTAGAAATCAGTTCGCAGAACGGGGAGGATGGGTGGGGCAGTAAGGAATCTGTCACTAACTACTGTCTCTTACAGATATATCGTTACACAAGTTAGTAACTTGTGCATCTGAAAGAGACACGTTAGTGACAGATTCCTTACCTTAGAATAGATACCCCAGCAATACCAACCCCGGTGGTGGGTCTGCGAACAAAGATCAGACGAGGAAGTCTCGGAGAACAGAACGGCCAAAGAAGCCGTCTCTCCGGACTTGGCTGTCAAGGCAGTAATGCCTGGTAAACGTGTGCAGCGAGGCCCACGTAGCTGCCTGACAAATGTCCTGCAATGGGACACCACGTCCCAAAGCCGTGGTGGCGGCTGTCGCCCTGGTGGAATGGGCACATAGCCCAACAGGGGGCTCCTTCTTAGCCAAAGAATAGCAGGCTTTGATACACAAGACAACCCAGCGGGAGATGGTCCGCTTGTGTACCGCCCGACCTTTTTGGCGCCCACGTAGCCAACAAAGAGCTGGTCGTCCACCTGGAACTGTTGTGTGCGGTTCAGATAGAAGGAAATCGCACGTTTTGGGTCCAGACGGTGGAGCCTCTCTTCCTCTCTGGAAGGATGCGGAGGCGGAAAGAAGGTGGGCAAAGTGATGGTCTGCCCAATGTGGAAGGCAGTAACCACCTTTGGCAAGAAGGACGGACGCGTCCTAAGAACAACCTTGTCTGGATGAACAGACAGAAAGGGGGCTTACAAGAAAGAGCCTGGAGCTCACTCACCCGCCGAGCGGAGGTGATAGCCACCAGAAAGGCTGTCTTCAGAGTGAGAAGACGAAGAGGACATTTATGGAGAGGCTCAAAGGGAGCGCACATTAAAAAGGTAAGAACCAAGTTCAAGTCCCACTGAGGCATCACAAACGGAACAGGAGGGAAAAGGTGTGTAATGCCTTTAAGAAACCTGTTAACAACAGGGGACTTGAAAAGGGAGGGCTGATCAGGAAGCCTGAGAAAGGCCGAGATTGCACAAAGGTAGCCCTTGATGGTACCCAGGGCAGAACCCTGTTGGGCCAGAGAAAGAAGGAACAGAAGAACCTCAGAAAGAGGGGCAGAAAGGGGATTCACAGCCTTTGCTGTGCACCATGCCACAAACTTGTTCCACCTGCAGGCGTATACCACCTTAGTGGAGGGACGCCTGGCTGCCAGAATCACATCACAAACTTCGGGAGGCAAGTCGAAAGGAATCAACTGCTGCCGCTCAATCTCCATGCAAGGAGGTGGAGACTGGACAGGTTCGGGTGGAGGACCGTCCCCTGCTGCTGCGACAGAAGATCCTCCCGAAGAGGCAGACGGATCGGGGGATCGATGCTCATACTGAGTAGCTCGGGATACCAAACTCTTCGAGCCCAGTCCGGAGCCACAAGAATGACTTGGGCCCGGTCGCGCCGAATCTTCTTCAACACTCTGGGTATAGGCGGAAAGGCGTACAACAGACCGCAACTCCACTCGTGACGAAAAGTGTCGCCGAGCGAGTGCCGCCTTGGAAATTCCAACGCACAGAACTGATGACATTGCGCGTTCTCTTCGGTGGCGAATAGATCTAACCAAGGCTCTCCCCACTATAGAAAGAGTCCTTGCGCCACCTCTGAGTGAAGACGCCATTCGTGATCCATCATGCACCTGCGGCTGAGTTCGTCCACCCTGGCGTTCAGGGAACCTGCCAGGTGTTGAACCATCAGGAAAATGCCCTGATGTTCCAGCCATGTCCAGACACGCAGAGCCTCCTGACGCACAAGTTACTAACTTGTGTAACGATATATCTGTAAGAGACAGTAGTTAGTGATAGATTCCTTACCTTAGAATATCCCCAGGCGTCAGGCTGGATCCGGAAAGTTTTGCGTAGCAGTACCCTTGCGCGTCGGTAGGCGGCGTCGTGCGGCTCCGCGTCCGTCGTCGGCGTCGTGATCGCCGGGATGACGTCGCGGGCAGTACTTAGACGCCGCCCCTGCGCGCTGACGTCAGTTCTGTACACGACTTTCCGCGCCAGGAACGCAGAGCCATGCAAGAAGCTGACACAGGTGTCTGAAAAATACTAGGGCCCTGAAAGGGATGTCCTTAACCCTAGAAATCAGTTCGCAGAACGGGGAGGATGGGTGGGGCGGTAGGAATCTATCACTAACTACTGTCTCTTACAGATATATCGTTACACAAGTTAGTAACTTGTGCATCTGAAAGAGACACGTTAGTGATAGATTCCTTACCTTAGAATAGATACCCCAGCAATACCAACCCCGGTGGTGGGTCTGCGAACAAAGATCAGACAAGGAAGTCCTGGAGGACAGAACGGCCAAAGAAGCCGTCCCTCCGGACCTGACTGTCAAGGCAGTAATGCTTAGTAAACGTGTGCAGCGAGGCCCACGTAGCTGCCTGACAGATAACCGGCAGCGGAACACCGCGGCCCAAGGCCGTGGTAGCAGCCGTTGCCCTGGTGGAATGGGCACGCAGCCCAACAGGAGGCTCCTTCTTAGCCAAAGAATAGCAGGTCTTGATGCACAAGGTAACCCAGCGGGAGATGGTCCTCTTGTGCACCGCCCGACCTTTTTGGCGCCCACGTAGCCAACAAAGAGCTGGTCATCCACCCGGAAGTGTTTTGTGCGGTCGATATAGAAGGAGAGCGCACGTTTTGGGTCCAGACGGTGGAGCCTCTCTTCCTCTCTGGAAGGATGCGGAGGCGGAAAGAAGGTGGGCAAAGTGATGGTCTGCCCAATGTGGAAAGCAGTAACCACCTTTGGCAAGAAGGACGGACGCGTCCGAAGAACAACCTTGTCTGGATGAACAGACAGAAAGGGAGGTTTGCAAGAAAGAGCCTGGAGCTCACTCACCCGCCGAGCGGAGGTGATGGCCACCAGAAAGGCTGCCTTTAGAGTCAGAAGACGAAGAGGACAGTTATGCAGAGGCTCAAAGGGAGCGCACATTAAAAGGTAAGAACCAAGTTCAAGTCCCACTGAGGCATTACAAACGGAACAGGAGGGAAGAGGTGAGTAATGCCTTTTAAGAACCTGTTAACAACAGGGGACTTGAAAAGGAGGGCTGATCAGGGAGCCTGAGGAAGGCCGAGATAGCACAAAGATAACCCTTGATGGTACCCAGGGCAGAACCCTGTTGGGCCAGAGAGAGAAGGAACAGAAGGACCTCAGAAAGAGGGGCAGAAAGGGGATCCACAGCCTTTGCTGTGCACCATGCCACAAATTTGTTCCACCTGCAGGCGTATACCACCTTAGTGGAGGGACGCCTGGCTGCCAGAATCACATCACAAACTTCGGGAGGCAAGTCGAAAGGAATCAACTGCCGCCGCTCAATCTCCACGCAAGCAGGTGTAGACTGGACAGGTTCGGGTGGAGGACCGTCCCCTGCTGCTGCGACAGAAGATCCTCCCGAAGAGGCAGACGGATCGGGGGATCTATGCTCATATTGAGTAGCTCGGGATACCAAACTCTTCGAGCCCAGTCCGGAGCCACAAGAATGACTTGGGCCCGGTCGTGCCGAATCTTCTTCAACACTCTGGGTAGAAGTGGTATAGGCGGAAAGGCGTACAACAGACCGCAACTCCACTCGCGACGAAGCGTCGCCGAGCGAGTGCCGCCTTGGAAATTCCAACGCGCAGAACTGATGACATTGCGCGTTCTCTTCGGTGGCGAATAGATCTAACCAAGGCTCTCCCCACTGTAGAAAGAGTCCTTGCGCCACTTCCGAGTGAAGACGCCATTCGTGATCCATCATGCACCTGCGGCTGAGTTCGTCCGCCCTGGCGTTCAGAGAACCTGCCAGGTGTTGAACCATCAGGAACATGCCCTGATGTTCCAGCCATGTCCAGAGGCGCAGAGCCTCCTGACAAAGGGTCCAAGACCCCACCCCGCCCTGTTTGTTGCAGTACCACATGGCGGTGGTGTTGTCTGTGAACACCTGCACTACCTTCCCTTTGACAGAGGGAAGGAATGCCTTGAGTGCAAGCCGGATCGCCCGGAGCTCCAGAAGGTTGATATGGAGCCGGGACTCCGCCGGAGACCAGAGGCCTCTGATCTCCGCCTCTCCCAAGTGACCGCCCCATCCCAGAAGGGACGCGTCCGTCACAACTGTATGCTCTGGCTGGGGAAGGGAGAGGGATCTGCCCATGACCCATTGCCGGTTCGAGAGCCACCACTGCAACTGTTTTGCAGTCCCCTCCGAGATCTGGACGTGATCGGACAGGTTGCCCTGGTGCTGCGCCCACTGGAACTTCAGGTCCCACTGCAGAGCCCGCATATGCCATCTGGCATGATTGACCAGCAGGATGCAGGAGGCCATGAGGCCCAGCAGCCTCAGGGTCATCCTTACCGAAACCCAGGATAAAGGCCGAAAGATCGGAATCATAGCCTGAATATCCCGGACTCGCCGTTCGGGAGGATAGGCCCGAAACTGCGTCGTGTCCAGAACTGCTCCGATGAAAAGGAGCTGTGGAGAAGGAATCAGATGCGACTTCGGCACATTGATGGAGAACCCCAGCGAGTGCAGGAGTTCGGCCGTAGTCTGGAGGTGGGAGACGACTGCCTGGGACGAGCCCGCCTTCAGCAGCCAGTCGTCGAGGTAGGGGAAGACTGAAACCCCTGCCCGGCGCAGATGAGCCGCGACCACCGCCATCACTTTCGTGAACACCCGAGGGGCACTTGTAAGGCCAAAGGGGAGCACGGTGAACTGAAAATGCTCGTGGCCTACCGTGAACCGAAGGCAACGCCGGTGGGCCGGCAGGACGGGGATGTGGAAATATGCGTCCTGCAAGTCCAACGCTACCAACCAGTCTCCAGGGTCAAGGGCAGTCAAGACCCGAGCTAGGGTGAGCATCTTGAACTTCTCCTTCCGGAGGAAGCGATTGACGTTCCGGAGGTCCAAGATAGGACGCATGTCCTCCTTGTCCTTTTGGGCACCAGAAAGTAGTGGGAGTAGCAACCACGCCCTACTTCTGGGGTCGGAACATGCTCGATGGCCCTCTTGGTCAAGAGGGCCGTGACTTCCTTCTGTAGAAGCACCAAGTGATCCCCTGACATGCGGTGGAGTTGAGGTGGCATGGCTGGGGGGTGGTCTCGAAGGGGAGGGAGTAGCCCCTTCGGACAATGTCCAAGACCCACCTGTCCGAGGTGATGGTGCGCCAGTGGGGAAGGTGATGGCGGACCCTGCCCCCTACTGGCGTGCCGTGCACCTGAAAGGAGGGACTAGGAGGGCTTGGAGGCCGCGGACGGGTTGGAGGTGGTGGCCTGACCCGCACGCTGGTTGCCCGATCCGCCACGGCGGAATCCACGTCCTCGGCCACGCGAAGACGCCTGCTGCGCGGGCCGGTGGCTGGGCTGCTGACGTGAAGGGGCGCCCCTACCGTGGCCACGATAGGGGCGAAAAGCAGAAGGCAGCGGAGGGCGTGTAGCAGAAAGGCCCAGGGACTTGGCAGTAGCCCGTGAGTCCTTAAAGCGCTCCAACGCATGGTCTGCTTTGGACCCAAAAAGACCGACTCCATCAAAGGGCATGTCCATGAGAGTATTCTGGACATCCCCTGAAAAACCAGTGGTTCTCAGCCAGGCGTGGCGGCGGAGCGCCACCGTCGTTGCAATCGACCTGCCCAGCGAGTCGGCGGTGTCAAGGCCACAACGGATAGTGTATTTGGCCGCATCCCTTCCTTCCGCAATGGCGCGGGAAAGCAGTGCCTGGACCTCCTCAGGGCACTGGGGCAAAACATCCGCCACCGAATCCCACAGAGAGTGGGTATAGCGGCCCAAAAGACAAGCGGTGTTAACGGACCGCAAGCCAGCACTGGAGGAAGAAAAACCTTTCTTCCCAAACTGATCCAGGCGTTTGGATTCCCTATCCGGAGGAGCGGTAGGGAAGGCGGTTTGGGAAGCGGAGGCTTGGACAACCAAGCTCTCAGGAGTGGGGTGGACAGAAAGAAACAGGGGGTCGCCCGGAGCGGGGCGATGGCGTCGTGACACGTTCCGATCCACAGGAGCCCCTGTGTTGGGCTTGGACCAGGCGCCCAAAAGAACGTCTGTGAGGGCGTCGTTAAACGGCAGCACAGTCTCCGCAGAGGAGGCTGCCGGCTGAAGCACCTCTGTCAAGATGTTAGGCTTGACCGTCAAAGTAGGGAGCTGGAGACGTAAGGCCCCAGCAGCCCTACGCAACACCGTACCAAAATTGGCCCCCTTCTCCGTAGCCACGGGAGGAGACAGCATGCCAGTGTCAGGAGAAGTATCCAGACCACTGGCCTCCCCTAGACTCTCTGTCCAGTCCTCATCATACTGACAGTTGCGAGTCAGAGGGTCATCAGACCCCTCCCAGTCCTCCTGGTCCTCCTCTGGTTCAAAATAAGGAGGAGGAGGGACATTTGGGACCCAAGGGCCCATCGGCGCCGGAGCCGGCGTCGAGCGACGTCGCTCCGGGTCCATGTCCGGAGCCGGAAGGAACTGGGGACGACGCCGCCCGGAGCCCAGGGCGGCGTCGAGAACGGCACCGGAGACATCGGCGCCGGCGGAGGTGTCGTGAGGTCGACCGGCGTCGATGGGGGTTGTGGAGCCGGGATCGAGGCCGGGGCCGAAGCCGGAGCCGGGATCGAGGCTGGAGTCCCGGGCGACGCCGGGGCCGGAGCCGCCGGCGACGCCGGAGCAACCCCATCAGGGCCCGCGGGGCCCGAAGGCGCACCGGAGGGGCCTGAAGGCCCGAAGAGGCGGGCCATGGCCGACAGGAACTCCTGTAGCCTTGGCCGGATCCGCCCCGAACCCGGGAAGGGCGGGTATGACGGGGGCGACTCCACAGGCAAGTCCGGGGCCGCGGGGGCGGGGACGGTGCCGGGAGGGGCCTCAGCCGAGTCGCGAGACCGGCGAGGCGAAGTCCGAGAGCGACGATGCTTCTTGGACTTCTTGTGCTTAGACTTACCGGACGAAGAAGACTTCGACGCCGACGACCGGTGTGCACTCCGCGAGCGACCCCTGGACCTCTCACGCGACCGGGGCCTCCGTGGAGCCGAATGCCGGGCCTCGAGGAGCTTTGAGACCGCTCTCGCAAAGCTTTCGGGTTGAGGGCCTGGCATTCGGGACAAGACTCGGTGTCGTGGCCTCGGCCGAGGCAGAAGAGACACTCCCAATGCGGGTCGGTGACGGACATCATCCGCGCACAGGCGCCGCATCGCTTGAAGCCGGGCATCCCTACGACACCTTAAAGATGGAAAAACAGTGAAAAAATCACCAAAAAGTATGGTCAAAAATTGACCAGGGCACTGCTCTTCCCGGATCTGCGCTTGCTGGCGCGGAAAAAGAAGAACTGACGTCAGCGCGCAGGGGCGGCGTCTAAGTACTGCCCGCGACGTCATCCCGGCGATCACGACGCCGACGACGGACGCGGAGCCGCACGACGCCGCCTACCGACGCGCAAGGGTACTGCTACGCAAAACTTTCCGGATCCAGCCTGACGCCTGGGGATATTCTAAGGTAAGGAATCTATCACTAACGTGTCTCTTTCAGATATAGGGTCCACGACCCCACCCCGCCATGTTTGTTGCAGTACCACATGGCGGTGGTGTTGTCTGTGAACACCTGCACTACCTTCCCCTTGACAGAGGGAAGGAATGCCTTTAGTGCAAGTCGGATCGCCCGGAGCTCCAGAAGGTTGATATGGAGCCGGGACTCCGCTGGAGACCAGAGGCCTCTGATCTCCGCCTCTCCCATGTGACCGCCCCATCCCAGAAGGGACGCATCCGTCACAACTGTGTGCTCTGGCTGGGGAAGGGAGAAGGAGCTGCCCGTGACCCACTGCCGGTTCGAAAGCCACCACTGCAACTGTCGTGCAGTCCCCTCCGAGATCTGGACGTAATCGGACAGGTTCCCCTGATGCTGCGCCCACTGGAACTTCAGGTCCCACTGCAGAGCTCGCATATGCCATCTGACATGATCGGCCAGCAGGATGGAGGCCCAGCAGCCTCAGGGTCATCCGTACCGAAACCCAGGATAGAGGCTGAAAGATCGGAATCATAGCCTGAATATCCTGGACTCGCCGTTCGGGAGGATAGGCCCGAAACTGCGTTGTGTCCAGAACTGCTCCGATGAAAAGGAGCTGTGGAGAAGGAATCAGGTGCGACTTCGGCACGTTGATGGAGAACCCCAGCGAGTGCAGGAGTTCGGCCGTAGTCTGGAGGTGGGAGACGACTGCCTGAGACGAGCCCGCCTTCAACAACCAGTCTTCGAGGTAGGGGAAGACTGGAACCCCTGCCCGGCGCAGATGAGCTGCGACCACCGCCATCACTTTCGTGAACACCCGAGGGGCGCTGGTAAGGCCAAAGGGGAGCATAAAATGCTCGAGGCCTACCGTGAACCGCAGGTAACACCGGTGGGCCGGCAGGACGGGGATGTGAAAATATGCGTCCTGCAAGTCCAACGCTACCATCCAATCTCCAGGGTCGAGGGCAGTCAAGACCTGAGCTAGGGTGAGCATCTTGAACTTCTCCTTCCGGAGGAAGCGATTGACGTTCCGGAGGTCCAAGATAGGACGCATGTCCTCCTTGTCCTTTTTGGGCACCAGAAAGTAGTGGGAGTAACAACCACGCCCTACTTCTGGGGTCGGAACGCGCTCGATGGCCCCCTTGGCCAAGAGGGCTGCAACTTCCTTTTGAAGAAGCACCAAATGATCCCCCGACATGCGTTGGCATTGAGGTGGCATGGCTGGGGGGGTAGTCTCGAAGGGGAGGGAGTAGCCCCTTCGGACAATGTCCAAGACCCACTTGTCCGATGTGATGGTACGCCAGTGGTGAAGGTGATGGCGGACCCTGCCCCCCACTGGCGTGCTGTGGACCTGAAAGGATGGACTAGGAGGGCTTGGAGGCCGCGGACGGGGCGGAGGTGGTGGCCTGACCCGCACGCTAGTTACCCGACCCGCCTCGGCGGGAGCCACGTCCTCGGCCACGCGAAGGCGCTTGCTGCGCGGGCCGGTGGCTGGGCAATGGACGTGACTGGGCGCCCCTTCCGTGGCCACAAAAGGGGCGAAAAGCAGACCGCTGCGGAGGGCGCGAGGCGGAGAGGCCCAAGGACTTGGTCGTAGCCCGCGAGTCCTTAAAGCGCTCCAGCGCGCTGTCTGCCTTATTGCCAAAAAGGCGGATACCATCGAAGGGCATGTCCATAAGGGTGTTTTGGACATCGCCCGAGAAACCAGTGGTCCTCAGCCAGGCGTGACGGCGAAGCGCCACTGTCGTAGCAAGCGATCTGCCCAGCGAGTCAGCGGTGTCTAGGCCACATCGGATTGTGAACTTCGCCGCGTCTCTCCCGTCTGCAATAACACGGGTGAGTAGTGTCTGGACCTCCTCAGGACACTTAGGCAGCACCTGCACCACCGAAACACACAGAGAGTGGGAATAACGGCCCAAAAGGCAAGCGGTGTTCACGGACCGCAAGCCAGCACTGGAGGAAGAAAAAACCTTCTTCCCAAATTGGTCCAGTTTTTTGGATTCCCTGTCCGGCGGAGACGTAGGGAAGGCGCTTTGAGAGGCAGAGGCTTGGACAACCAAGCTCTCGGGGGTGGGGTGTTGGGAAAAGAACAAGGGGTCGCCCGGGGCCGGGCGATGGCGTCGGGCTACGTTCCTGTCCACAGAAGCCCCTGTGGTGGGCCTGGACCAGGTGCCCAAAAGAACGTCAGTAAGTGCGTCGTTGAACGGCAGCAGTGGCTCCGAGGAGGTAGCCGCCGGCTGAAGCACTTCAGTCAGGAGGTTAGTCCTGACAGCCACTGTAGGGAGCTCGAGGCGCAAGGCCGCGGCCGCCCTACGCAACACCGTTGCATAACTTGCTCCCTCCTCCGTAGCCACGGAAGGAGGAGACAGCATGCCAAGGTGTGGAGAGGTGTCCAGGCCACTGGCATCACCCAGTTCCTCTGCCCAGTCCTGATAGGGCTCACATTGGGCTGTGAGAGGGTCTTCCCAGTCCTCCCCGTCCTCCAAAACAGGTGAAAAATATGGAGGGTGGACATGAGGGAAGAAAAGTCCCATCGGCGTCGGTATCGGCGTCGGCCGACGTCGATCCGTGTCCGGTTCCGGGGAGAACCTGGGGACGGCGTCGCCCGGGACCTCGGACGGCGCCGTGAGTGGTACCGGGGAGGTCGGCGCCGGTGGAGGTGTTGTCAGGTCAACCGGCGTCGACCGGGATCCAGGCCTGGATCCGAGGGGGTCCTCCGGGGCCGGAGCCGCCGGAGACGCCGGTGGTGCCGAAGGAGGACCCCCACTGGGGCCCGCGGGGCCCGAAGGCGCACCGGGGTAACCCTTAGGCCCGAAGATGCGGGCCATGGCCGACACGAAGTTCTGGATGTCGGCCGGAGTCGACGTCAGACCCGGAACAGGCGGGTAGGCCGGCGTCAGCTCATCGGGTACTCCCGGAGCCGCGGGGGCGGTACCAACAGGACCCTCAGCCGAGTCGTGAGACCGGCGAGGGGAGGTCTTAGAGCGACGCTTCTTAGACCTCTTGTGCTTCGCCTTACCTGAAGACGAAGACTTCGACCCCGACGAATGACGACGGCTCCGCGACCGGCCCCTCGACCTCTCCCGGGACCGGGACCTCGAGCGGCGCGGAGCCGAGTGCCGGGCCTCGAGAAGCTTTCGAGACCGCTCTCGCAAAGCCTTCGGGGCGAGGGACCGACACTCGGGGCACGACGTGGGGTCGTGGCCGCTCCCCAGGCAGAAGAGACACTCTCGGTGCGGATCCGTAATCGACATCATGCGATTACAGACCTCGCATGGCTTGAAGCCGGGCATCCCTACTGACACCTTGGAGTCGAAACGACTCGAAAACTTGGACAAAAAAGTCTCAAAAAATACACAGTCAAAAAATGACTGGGGCACTGCTCAATATGGATCTGCGCTTACTGGCGCGGAAAAAGAAAGAACTGACGCCAGCGCGCATGGGCGGCGTCTAAGTCCTCCCGCGACATCATCCCGGCGATCACGACGCCGACGACGGACGCGGAGCCGCACGACGCCGCCTACCGACGCGCAGGGGTACTGCTACGCAAAACTTTCCGGATCCAGCCTGACGCCTGGGGATATTCTAAGGTAAGGAATCTGTCACTAACTTGTCTCTTTCAGATCCACGGGTTTAAAGCCTGAGCACCTGAGCCAGGCATGTCTCCTGAGCAGTATGATGGTATTGATGCCCCTAGCGGCAGCGGCTGCTGCATGTAAGGCGCATCTAATAAGTTATTAGTGATGGCCTGACCGTCCGAAACAATTTGTTGACCCCTTTTTTATGTTCGTCTGGGAGATGCTGCAGCAGTTCTTCTATTTCATCCCAGTGGGCCCTATCGTAACAAGCAAGTAGGGCTTGGGAATTGGCAATGCGCCAATGATTGGCTGCTTGAGCTGCAACTCGTTTTCCAGCAGCATCAATACGTTTGCTCTTTCCAGCAGCATCAATACGTTTGCTCATTTTCCGGCAGCATCAATATGTTTGCTCTTTCCAGCAGCATCAATACGTTTGCTCATTTCCAGCAGCATCAATACGTTTGCTCATTTCCAGCAGCATCAATACGTTTGCTCATTTTCCGGCAGCATCAATACGTTTGCTATTTCCGGCAGCATCAATACGTTTGCTCTTTCCAGCAGCATCAATACGTTTGCTCTTTCCAGCAGCATCAATACGTTTGCTCATTTCCAGCAGCATCAATACGTTTGCTCATTTTCCGGCAGCATCAATACGTTTGCTATTTCCGGCAGCATCAATACGTTTGCTCATTTTCTGGCAGCATCAATACGTTTGCTCTTTCTGGCAGCATCAATATGTCTGCTCTTTCTGGCAGCATCAATGCGTTTGCTCTTTCCGGCAGCATCAATACGTTTGCTCATTTTCCAGCAGCATCAATACGTTTGCTCTTTCCAGCAGCATCAATACGTTTGCTCATTTCCAGCAGCATCAATACGTTTGCTCTTTCCAGCAGCATCAATACGTTTGCTCATTTCCAGCAGCATCAATACGTTTGCTCATTTTCCAGCAGCATCAATACGTTTGCTCATTTTCCGGCAGCATCAATACGTTTGCTATTTCCGACAGCATCAATACGTTTGCTCATTTTCTGGCAGCATCAATATGTCTGCTCTTTCTGGCAGCATCAATACGTTTGCTCTTTCCGGCAGCATCAATACGTTTGCTCATTTTCCAGCAGCATCAATACGTTTGCTCTTTCCAGCAGCATCAATACGTTTGCTCTTTCCGGCAGCATCAATACATTTGCTCTTTCCGGCAGCATCAATACGTTTGCTTTTTCCGGCAGCATCAATACGTTTGCTCTTTCCAGCAGCATCAATACGTTTGTTCTTTCCAGCAGCATCAATACGTTTGCTCTTTCCAGCAGCATCAATACATTTGCTCTCCTTTTCAGGATGTGGCGTATCCCCACTTGCCTGACTATTGGCTCGTTTACGAGTTGCTGTAAAAACAATGGCGTCTGGTGGCACCTGGCTATGTATGAAAAGGGGGTCTGAGGGAGCCGCTTTATATTTTTTATCTACCCATGGGGTTATTACACGGGCACTTACTCGCTGTTTAAATATGTCATCAGCGTGACACAACATGCCAGGGAGCATGGGCAGAAACTCTGTCTTTGTGAGTGGATGACAGTGTATCAAAGAGGAACTTGCGTTCTAATGACTCTCTATGAAGTTCGACTCCAATATAAACAGATGCCCTAGCGATCACTTGCTGGGAAGCAGTAGCATCTTCAGGGGGGGAGGGGCGAGCTGGATAAAGTTCTGGGTCTTGGGAATTATGGGGAATGTATCATAAGTGTCCCAAGGATCAGGGTTCCCTAATGGTTCTCCCATACCCCCTGTGGGTGAACCTGGAAGTGTATGGTCCTGATGTGGAGAAGAAGGAGGGGATGGTGGAGGTGGTGATGTTGGAAGAGATGGAGGAGGGGGTGGCAGTGGTGGAGGATGATGTGTAGGGCTGGTAGCCTTATCCTTTGTACTCTTTTTCAGAGGTACTGCAATGTCCAAATCCTCTTAGAAAGTTAACTACTTCTTCAGTGGAAGAGAGGCTATAATTAGCCCTGTGCCTTCTTGAATGTGGATTTTCCTCCGTCTAATGTCCATTTTTTCAAGTATAGGCTCGACTGTGGACATCGAACCGCAGATTTCTTCAAGGGTTTTGGTTCAGTCGATTTCGGAATCAAGGCTTTAGAAGATTTTTTGTCTGGCATCAAATGAGATGGAGACAGTTGCTGCGTCAGTCCCGGAGGCTTATCGGAGACTGAAGAATGTGCTCGATTCGAGGAGGTCGAACCCGAGGACTTAGCCTTGGTCGAAGTTTTCGGTGCCAGACCCGAAGACACGGCATCTGAAGTATCTTTTCGGATCTGACCATGGCCAGATGGAAGTGGCGATCCAGCGACCTCTAAAAACGGAAAGGGCGAGTGTTTGGAAGTCTGTTTTGTTGGAGCACGGTCTCGGGCAACAGTACTCACGCCATGCCCAAGTGGCAGGGTGTATTCCAGTTCCTCCTCCACATTGGAGCCAGACACCTCTTAGACAGAAAATGCCCCTTCTTTCTCTTCGGCAGCAGGCTCTTCCTGGGCATGCTCCTCACCGAAGATGTCGGGAGTATCATCTTCGCTGCAGCGAGACATCCCCAGTCGATGCACCCTTCAATCACTAAGTGTCTTTTTCAATCTGAAAGACTTGCAGGTGTCGCAGTCGGCCTCGCGGTGATCGAGCGAGAGGCGAAGGTTACACACCTGGTGTTGATCGGTGTGAGGGTTATTTGGCGCGACACTGCAGGCAAAATTGAAAAGGTGTTCGTTCCATCAAGAACACATCTTCGTACCGACGGTGCACGTGGAAGGGTAGGCCCGAAATGGGCAGTGCCCCGAAGGGCGATCGGTCGAAGTACGAACCGATTAAAGTTTTCGAGTGGCACAGGAATGGAAAAAGTGTGATCGAGATACACTATATCATCGAAGACAGGATAGGACCGAAGTCTCATACCGAATGGAGTTGAACACGGTGGAGAGACACACACGTCCAAACCCGACGGCGGAGAGAATACAATCTAACAAAGGAGTAGATGCCCATGCGCAGTATCACCGAGAGGAGGAGTCCCTCTATCTCATGACTTGAAAGACTTCTTTGAAGGAAAACAAGTTGCACAACTCCAAACCCAACACTAGATGGCAGGAGTATGCAGAGCATGTGTATCTACAGCCACACATGCCATTGAACATTTCTTTTCAACACTTACTGTGGCCACCTAGGCTCCGAATGGATCTTTAAAATTATCAGGGGTCTACTTCAGCATACCCTGGAGCATTGGTAGGAATTGGACACTGTGTTCCGTCTCCGAGAGTGTCTCCACCAAACAATTGTCCTCTATTACGTGCATGGTAACTTTATGGTGTCAAGCTGCTCTCTGTATGGTGGCATGGCATGCTGTAGAATTATCTGGCAAGGATGCTTTACCAGGGTGTGGTTCCAGGTCTTAGTTCTCAAGGGGGTTGACACTATAGTTGTCACATCGCTCATCGCCACCCCCTACCTCTGTGAGTTGATCATATGGATCCTCTTCACCATGGGCTGCCTGGGTCCCAAAAACAAAATGTATTGACCCTTCTGAGGATTGAAGTGGAGGTAGGAGTTGGGGTGGTGGCATTGGTGAGACTGGCCTGGGCGATGGAGGGGGTGGTAATGTGTGTCGCCATGGTGATGGAGGTGGTGCCGTGATGATGGAGCAGGTGGATCCTGGTCCGGCGTGGGAAGTGGTGGTTGAGGATTTGTTTAGCCTCGCCACTTCATGTGCATTGGGTGTCAAAGTGTCTTGTAGGCAGGTTCCTCCTCGAAAGTCATCCTCCTCTTTTTAGGAATAGGAGCCAGTGTGGAAACTGGCCTGGGCTGTTTCCTGATGAATAAACAGAAGCTCCACTGAAAGGCTCTTGACGATGGGGGCCTCGGAGATTTCAGACATCGGCGCTGAAGTGGGTTTTGGCTTCATGTCCGATTTTGGATGTGCAGATTTCAGATCTAAAGGCAGAAGCTTGGTTTTTTCTGGCTGAGAAGGTGTCAAAGTAGGGCGTGGTTTCAAGCCCCTCGTTGGATGGTGGCTTGGCTCCGAGGCTCAATTGCTGTGATGGACCAGAGGCACTTGTTTGGCCCGTTCTGGGCTCTATGTCTGACACTCTCAAGAACAGAGCTCTACCTTGGTGTTGGGCCATTTTGAGGGTGGGTCTTTACCCCATGGCTGGGGGTGGTACTTACAGACTTTGAGGTTTTATTTCTGTGTGGTCCTACCAGCGTTGACTCCAAAAGGTATTCTACTTCTGCGGAGAAGCTCATAGATACAGTCTCACGACTGGCCGTGTGTGCAGCTGCCTGTGCGCCTCCTTTCCCTGGTCTCCGAAAATGTATGAAGTGTCTGATAACGATCCATGCACCATTGTTTGGTGTGCCAAGTGCCTCTCCCTTGATAACACAATGTCTTTCTGCACTGAAAGGCAAGACAAAATGTGCATGTCAGTTCCTCATATGCAGGAGTGAGACAGAGATTACAGTCCTTGTGGTGGTCTTCTCTATTACAATGTGGGCCGAATCGGAAAGAAACACGCTCCGTATGCTGACATTCTCCAAGGTAGGACCAGGAGCTGTGAAACTGGTCATCACGAAGTTCAGAAAGCAAACTTGATTGAGTGTTTTGCCAGAACTAACAAACTGAAAAAGGGCCTGAAGTCACCGCAGGCAAATGTTTCGGACCGTAGCTAAATAAATTCAAACCTGATGGTGGAAAATACAAGCTAAGGGGGGAGTCGGTGCCCCTGCACATTCTAGACTAAGGGAGAAGTTGCAGAATATCCTGTGACTCAAAGCTTCTTTGAAGAAAAACAACTTGTAATGTCCGATCCCAACACTAGACGGTAGAAGTATGCAGAGCATGTGTATCTACAGCCACCACTGCTACCAAACAATAGTTTTTAGAAGTGCAAATACAATTGCATGTGGTGAGTCAATTTCCCAATGATTCCTAATAATTTGCTCTTCACTTATTGGAGCTTCAGAACAAGGTATTGATCCATATATGTTTGCTACAACAAGGCCCCGATTAAGAGTTGAGCAGAGTCAAATTACAATATGGTTTCATGTGTTAGTTTTGCTCTGCACAATTACACACTTTCTGCCTATAATTTCCACATGTGGCTTTACCATGTAGTAAATTTACATGAGAAAAATTTGCACGTGGAAAACATTGTGAAAATACCATGTGGTTAATCCGCCTGAAGAAAAACTGCAAAATTGAAGTGTTGCTTGTTAACCAATTCAACTTGAGGAATTAGTACCAAAGAACTCCTTCTGATAAGTGTAGCTGGTATTTGTGTTAATATATATATTATCTACTGGCGGTCGCCAGTAGATAGTTATAGTTAGGACCTATTTTCCATAGGAAATTCACAACATTCTATTTCCAATAACTTTGGCGCCGGTTGATAAATCTTTGCAAAATTTTCAAAACTCGTGGGGCGCTCCGGTCCGCTCCCATCTTGAAAGTTTCGTGGTGATTCGGCAAGCAGGGGCCGAGAAAAAAGGGGGGTCCCAAAACGTGTTTTCTCCATGTTAATTCCCATAGGAAATTTTAGACACGGCTACAGCCCGAACTGCTGAACGGAATTACACCAAATTTGGCAAAAAGGTAGCGCTTGGTTCAGAAAGCAATCTTTTTTTTAAATGGTGTAAATCCGTTCAGTAGTTGCGGAGAAATTCAAAAAATAAGAGTCAAAAAATCAATTTCCCATAGGAAACTTTATGCAAGGCTACAGCCCGAACTGCTGAACGGAATTACACCAAATTTGGCAAAGAGGTAGTTCTTGGTTCAGAAAGAACCCTTTTTGTTAAATGGTGTAAATCCGTTCAGTAGTTGCTGAGAAAATCAAAAGTAAAACCACATATATATCTATGGCAGCGGAGGATCCCCGCACCCTCCCGATCACGAGCTGCATGCTAATTGGCTGTCAACACTCCAAACCAGGAAGTGTTGGCAGCCATCTTGTGCCTCGGTAGAACCGAGGCACAAGAAAAGAGAAAAACTAAGGCGCTAAACACAAAAAGGGGGCAGGGTAGAAACACCCTGACCCCCTAGGCCTGCTCAAAGCATTTTTTTTTTTTTTTTAATCGGCGATATTTGCGCACCCAGCGCGAATTTCGGCCGAAAATAAAATAAAACGAAGCGCGGGCTTCGTATTCAAAAAGCCCCCGGGTGGGCCAAGTCCCGGGGGCAGTAAAAAAATGTGTGGGGGGGCCCCAATTCCCCCCTCACTGCCCCGGGGACCACCACCCCCCGGGGCTTTGCATTAATATTTGCGGGGGGCACACGGCCCCCTCGCAGCCCCAAGGACCGCCACCCCCCGGGGCTTGTTTTTATAAAGTTGGGGGGGCCCCTGAGGCCCCCCCAAGCCCCGGGGACCGCCACCCCCCGGGGCTTCTTTTAAAAAAAATAAATGTACCTGTGTGGGGGGATCAAGCCCCCCCACACGCCCCGGGGACCGCCACCTCCCTGGGGCACTAACATGTAAATTAGGGGGTCCGGAACGGACCCCCGAGCCCCGGGGACCACCACCTCCCCAGGGCTATGTACAGATTGGGAGGGGGGCCGCACGGCCCCCCTCCTGGAGCCATTGATGGCCCTGGGGACCGCCACCCCCCAGGGACAGCTCCTGCAGTGTCCCGGGGTGCCCACCCCCGGGACACTGCTGTTTGCAATGACAGGGCGGGAGCTATGTCAGGCACAGATCACGTAATGCCCCTTGGTCCGGCGACCCCTTCCCAAAGGGATAGGGATATGGCTGGGCCAAGGGCCATAGTGGAGACCAACCCCAAGGAGCAGAGCTCGGCTTGGTGAAGGAGGAAGGTCAAAGAATGCAAGGAATCTACTTGGTTTGAATAGCTGGAATCTTGCTTCGGCCTTTGGGGTAGGTGTGGGGGGTCTTTGTAACCCTGAGATGCATGCACTGGGTCCCTCTCTCTCCTGGGAGTCAGCAGAGGAAGTCTCACCCTCCCACTCTCATTAAACATAGGTTTGGACTTGTCACACCATGAAATTACTGTTGCAGGAGCATAAGGGACTTACAAAGTGGTGCTGCTTGGTTTGGGAAGGGTCTAGGCCCGAAGTGGAACAGGCTGACAGCAGTTCACAGTCATAGACAATGGAGTGCTGGCACGACACTGCAATGGCCTAAGGCACTGAACTGGAAGAAAACTCTAAAGGTCGGAGCCTGTGGCTGGGAGAATTTGGTACATAGGTGACTGGTCACCTGAAAAAGGAATTGTAAACATGTTCACACAGTATACCAATACACCCATTTCAGGGTTGGAAGCAGACACTTGCCCGGAGGTAGAGGTTAAAAGGTGCTGCCGAAGTGAATAGTCACCCAGCGGGCTGGAAGCAGACGCTTGCCTAAAAGTCGAAGGTGAAATGGTTATGCCGGAAGTAAAAAGTCGCCCGGATGGGCTGGAAGCAGATGATGTGCTTGCCTGTGGCACAAGGGGTGAAGGAGTATAGAGCAGTGAATGTAGGCACAGTGCTCATGGGTATATTAAAGAGGGCACAGACTCAGTGAGTAAGGAAGGAAAGGGTAGTGAAAGGATCGCTTGTAAGTTGGAAATTGCAGAAATAAACTGCAGCCTCAGTTCTTTCTTGAAGATAAACCGGGGTGGTGTGAGTTTGCAGGATCCTGGAGGGTGACCAAGAGTGGGGTGCCACCTGTAGGAAGCTGGCTCTGTATATACTATTGTATCGCGCTTACGAGCCCTCATGAGGCGTCAAAGCGCTTTGTCGGCGAGTAGGCATAGTATGCAGAGTCCAGTGGCTCCCAAGAGGCTTTACAGAGGCGGAAGTATATAATACTAACGGTCTCTTTTGTGGTAGTGTGTGCGAGCAGTTAGGCTTATCAGAGGGTGTGCGAAGCATTTGTTGTACACACTGTCAATGACTAAATCCGAGGCCAATGGTTTGTAAAAACATTACTTTGTTACTTTATTACTAGAACCAAAGAAACTTAGTTGCAGGTATTATTATTGTTATTATTTAGCAACTTATAACGCGCACAGCTACCCCGAGGGGTTTCCCGGCGCAAGGCGAGCATGGAGAGAATGTCCCGAGACAGTGATTTAAAATAGCCACGTCTTCAGATTTTTGAAAGTAAGTACAGTTTTCAAACTGGCAATGCTTTTCAATGCAGTAAATGAATACTTAATGCAAGACTTCAGTTCAGCAAGATAGATGCAGTCTTTAAAAATAGCAATACTTTGCAGATCAAGAAAAATGTACACCTAGTGCAGTATTTTAACTGACCAATGTTATCCTATGGAAGGAAATAAAATGCAATTTCACAGGTGTATACTTTACTCACAAACCTAGTCTTCGGGTTTTAGGTCAACACAGGGCAAGGTTCAAGTGAGTACCAAGACTGCACCCAAGCGGCACTGGGGCGGCCTGGTGCAGAGGTCAAGTTCGGAGTCGGGTGCCCAATGTTAACCAAAGGAGCCGAGGGGCACTCAAAGTCGTGCCAATTACAGGTAAGTAAAGAAAAATTGGAGGTCAACCTCCGGGGGTTATGACAAGCACTGGGGGGGGGGGCATGAGGCAGCACCAAAACATACACCCTCAGCGGCACAGGGGCGGCCGGGGGCAAAGTGCCAACACAGCGTCGGGCGCCCACTACAAATCAATGGAGGACGATGGTTTCGAACAAAGGCTGCAGGCTTGGACCAGGAAGCTGGATGTAGGAAACCAATGGCTGGGCAGGTAACTTCAGATGCTGAGGGTCACCTGGATACCGTCAGTCGGACTCCCCAAGGCCTGGAGGCTGTGGGTGCAGGGGTGTCTTTGGACATGGGAAAAGCCTTACGGGAACCGGTCGTGGTTAGGGGGTCCTTCGTGTTGAGGCTGCAGGCGTCGCCGTAGAGTCCAGGAGGGGTCATCCAACAGCGGACTTGGGCTCTGGATCGCTGGGGAAACTCGCTGGGACCGGTGGGCCACTTGGACTCGGGCCGGAGGCGTCGGGTGCAGTGTAGGATTCGGAAGTGCGGTTTTGCGGTTCCGCATGTCACAGAGGCCTTTATTGGAGTTTCTTGTTGAACAGAGCCACTGTTCTCAGGAGTTCTGGTCTTTGTTGAAGGCAGCAGTCCTTCCAAAGGCTGTTAGAGGTTGCTGTGCTGTGGACGAGTCTTTGATTTTCATAGGATCATCGAGGGCTGCAGACAAGCAGGTAAGGCTGGGGCCAATTCAGTGGGTGTCTTCAGTCTTCTTCGACTGCATGGCTCTTCTTTGTCCTCTTTTTTCGTAGGTCATCAGGAACTAAGGATTAAGGTTCTGGGGTGCCCCTTACTACTCAATTTAGGGGTGTTGCAGGGGTCAGAAGGTAGTAGCCAATGGGATACTTCGCTTTAGGGTGACTACACCCTTTGTATGTCCATTCCCTCAGGGGAGGGAGCATACCCCTATCCCTATTGGCTAAAGTCCTCCAAAGCAATATTGGGGGGGGGGGGGAGTTCAAAGGAGGGGGTCACTTCAGCTCAGGGCACCTTAGGGGTGGTCCAGGCTGAGAGGGGACAAACCTCTCCCGTTTACTAATTTTCCTGCCAACCTTACCGCCAAAAGTGGAGCTTGGTCAGGCGGGCAGCCATCTCCACTAGCTGGAGAGGCCCAGGTCAGCATAACAAGGGACGGGAAGACTTTGAGACTCACCGCCGTTATATGCTGTTCCTGCTTGGTGTATGGCAGCGCAGTCTTTGTTTCTGACCCACAAAAGCAAAAGGCTCTCACCGCAGGGGGTCAGAAACATGTCTAGAGGTGGCAGGCTGGTGCACCTAGTGGGTTGGTAGGTTTTCAGGGGATACTTCTGAGGTGCCCTCTGAGTGCATTTATTAATGAATCCAACACTGGCATAAGTGTGGGCTCATTAATCTGAGATGTTTGGTACCAAACATCTTGGGATTCGGTGAAGCCATCATGGAGCTGTAGATTTAGTAGTGACAAGCTCCCAGCCCATGTACTCAGTGTGGCTTCACTGTGCACTTATAATGTCTAAGAATGGATTTAACGGGGCGTGGCCAAGCCGAGCAACAAGATGGCCTCCTAAGCTGTCGGCTCCGCCGACCGGGCACGAAATCCGCCGTAAATCCGATCAATTTTGCCCAAGCTGGGGCTCTAATATCAATAATCTGTAACCGGAGGAGCTGCGGAGCGGATTGATACCTCCTGTGGCCGGGAAGGAGGTGCTGAGCGTCAGCGCCATCGAGACGGAGCCGCAGCCGTGCGGCCTGGTGGCGGGGAGTGATCCTGGCAGAGCGCGATTCCCCAGTAAAGTGCCTCTGACGGCCGGACTGTTACTCCAGCGGTATCACGCCGAATCGGGCGGGGGAACCCTGGACCACGCTGCCATCATCTACGGGCCGCGATCTGTCGTGGACGCGCCGCCGACGCTCCGGCGCCTGGACGGGCTGGTAGCCGAGTGAGGATCGGAGCGGCCGGACAGGCATAGAACCCGTGACTACATCGACCGCTGCTGCGGCGCAAAATACCTGCGGAGGGCTAAGGTGAGGTGGCAGCCCCGCCTCGGCCGGGAGTGAAGCGCGCAGCCTGGCTTCTCATGGAGCTGCTGGTAGGATATCCCGTGACTCTGTGCTCTGTGCATCAGAACAGCATGTGGCCGTTATCGCGGTGCCACCACGCTGTAAGCCCTAACACAGCTGCGCGCCCGCAACGGATGCTTATGATAGGACGACGACGGTGATTTGGGATTACTTCTTGCCTTGGACTGCGACATATAAGGGCTCGCTGGCTGTGGCGCTGCTGTAACCCCCCGCAGCTGCCCACCAATATTGCATCGCTGCCCTGCCCTATTGGCCTCAAAAGTTGTCGGGCAGACAGACACCTGTCTCCGCTGCGTAGCCCCTGCGGGGCACTCCCTCACTCTCTCAACGCTAACTCTGAAGTACGGCAGATACGTGTATCCGGAGTTGCCCTGGCACGCACGTAACAACACCCCAGCACTGGAGGATATCAGAAGTGGGTAACCTGAGGCACGTGCTCCAGTTGCTGACGGACTGCATCGCACAGCGGGGTGGACGTTGGGGGCATCGCTGCTTCTACCGCGTACAGTACCCCGAACCAACCGCAAGTAAGCCCCATCGGAGGGATCCACATACATCATGGCGGGGGGCCGCAGCTCGAGGGCAGCGCTCCAGACCAAACTGACAAAATACGCATGGGAGGGTGGCCCCGGCGCGAGCCCCAAAGGCGGACCAGCCGTATCCGACAAGTCCGAGTCCGGTGGGAAGCAAAAGGAACCAACGTTGCAGGACATTCTGGAAGCCATCACCACCGTTCGCACATCCTTGGAGTCGCGTATCGACACGGTGTCAGCGGAGGTGTCCCTCATCAGGGAAGATATGCGCTCAATGAACTCGCGCCTGAAAGATGTTGAAATCAAGGCGACCTCCCTGGTGGAAGACACGTCCGCGTTGCAAAGAAAAGTGGACGACCTGCAAACGCACGCTGCGAAGCTGGAAGCACAGTTGGATGACTATGAAGGGCGCTCCAGGCGCAACAACGTCCGCATAATTGGGGTGCCGGAACGAGCAGAGGGGCCATCGGCGGACCTTTTGTGGAAGATCTGATCACTACCTACCTCAAGCCGAGGGGACTCTCCAACTTCTTCTCGGTGGAAAAAGCGCACCGGGTGCCGGGCGGCTGGCCGCGGCCTGGAGCCCCCCCGCGACCACTCCTTGCCAAGATCTTCAATTTCTGCGACAGGGATGTCATCCTGCAATGTGCCCGCTCCGCCCCGCCAGTGGAATTCCAAAACAGCCGCATCACTTTCTTTCCGGACTTCACCCTCAGGGTACAGCGACAACGGCGCTGCTTCTTGGAAGTGAAAAGAGCGCTCCGTGACAAGGACTTGAAATATGCTATGATGTTCCCGGCCAAGCTGAGAGTGGAATCGGAGGGGAAATCCAGGTTCTTCATCACCCCGGAGGAGACCTGGGACTGGCTGGATGGCTGGCGTACAGCGGGTCGCCATGGCGGCCCTCGTCGTGGCATGGGGAAGGATGAGGACGCCCGAGCTTCTGGTGGCGGCTCGCCACAGCAGGACTTGAATGAGGCGGCAGGAGATGCTGAATGACTGGTCTGTATATTTTCCCTTTGAAAGATGGAATGGTCCAGATAGCCGGAGAGCTGTGGGGATGGAGTCACCTCCACCAGAGGCGTTAGACTTTGTTCTATTCAGTTCGTCTGTCACACCTGTCCTGGCTGGGCTGATCTCCCCGAACTTTGCCTGTTTCCCGGTTGATCATGTGGGCGTAGTGGGGCGTATTTCAGGCCCTAGCTGATGCTCTTAGTATAAGCATGTTTGATTATTAATGTTATTGTCGGTACAACAAACTTTTCACAGATAGGTGCTCGGTTCGACTGCACAACCCCGTACGTTTTTGGAAGGGTGGGCGATAGGCACTCTGCTAGTTTGGGAGGGCGGGAGGTTTTGTCACCGCCAAGCAGGGAGGCAGGGAGGGGGATGGGGGGAACGTCTTTTGGGTTTGCGGGGTGGGTGGGATGGGATTGAGTTTGTGTTTGATGTTAGTATTGTTTTTGTTTAGACATGGCATATTCGATTGGTTTCAGATGCACATGGCGACAGTTGTAGTGCTCGTGCCGCTCTCATGGTCCACGGTGCTTAGGAATGTCGCAGAATCCTTCCTCATTTTCCACAGGTTGTGCTCCTCTCTGGATTACCCCATACCTTTGAATCTGCAGATGAGTACTATGAGTAGTCCGACACTCACTTTGCTCTCCGGTCGGATGCAGATACTAACAGCAGCAGGCATGACGTTGGCTATGCTCTTGCGGATCACAGTGTTGGGAACTGTAATGATCTCTTCCTTTGTCTTTCCCCCGACAGGCTCCTCCCCGGGGCATATCGGACCTTTAGTGCAGGGTGATGGGTACTGCGGATGATATCCTGCTTTATCTCGCCTCCCCGGCGGCGTCTCTCAATGTGGTGATGGATATATTCCATGTCTTTGGTAAGTTCGCGGGCTACCAGATCAACTGGTCCAAATCGGTGCTTTACGTTCTAAGTGGGCAGAGACCTCGACTTCCCCGGAATTGCCAGCTGACAGAGGCTGGTGAGGGCTTCAAGTATCTGGGAATCTGGGTATCTAAAGATCTGACACGATTTTATGACACCAACCTCCGGCCACCGCTAACGCGCCTCAAATCTGACGTCCAGCACTGGAAATCGCTCCCTTTGACTCTCCTGGGACGTGCTGCCCTATTCAAAATGATGTCCCTCCCCCGCCTTCTGTACGTGTTGCAAAACACTCCCCTTCCGGTCGCGGCGTCGTACTTTAAAGAACTAGAGAGCATTGTGCGCGATTTGCTATGGGAAGGTAAGCCACCTCGCATCGCCACACATAAGCTCACACTGGGGTGGTTCGACGGAGGCATTGGCCTCCCCGACATGAAAAGATATTACTGGGCCTCGCAGCTCGCTGCCATTAATCAATGCGCCTATAGGCGGCACGACGACCCGGCCTTTCGGATTGACCGATGGCTCCTCCCTGGGGGTGGATTTGAGGGAGCGCTGTATATAAAGTCTCAGAAAAACGTCTTGACCGGCCCGACCAAACACGCCGTGCAAATATGGAAAGACGCTACTAAAAGCCTGGGGTGGGAGGGCAGACTTACGCGGGCTACGCCACTTTGGCATTGTGACCAGTTGGGTCGGTTATCGCGCTCCTTGGGCTTCGACAAATGGGACACCATCGGTATTTCCAGAATTGGGGACCTTTGGAAATCTGGAAATGTCATACCATTCTCCCAACTTAGTAGCGAGTTTGAAATGGCCAGCTCTGAAAAGTTTCATTATCTCCAGATTCGACATGCGCTGCTCTCGGCTCTCCCAGAGTCCTCTCCTCTCGAGGACAGGATTCTGGCTGGCGATTTGCCTAAAAAGCAGTATCCCTCATATATCAGAAACTTATCAATAATATGACTGATCCCCTAATTCGGCTAAGAGGCAAATGGGACCACGATGTGGCAGGTTTGGATGACGAGGAATGGCGAGCCGCAGTGGCTTCTCCCCGCGAGGTTGCCATCTCCTCCAGACTCCGACTGGTTCAGCTAAAAATCCTCCATAGGACGTACTTGTCCGGCCCCTCGTTGGTTCATATGGGATACATCCAAGATGGCGGTTGTACACGGCATTGTGGGCAGGAGGGCACCTTCATCCATACACTTTGGGAATGTGAGATGATTCAGAAATTCTGGGAGCGGGTGGTATTAATGATGGAGGATATCTTGGGGCAACAGGTGCAATGCAATATCAAATTGATTTTATTAAACATATGGGACCCCACTGACCTTACGGCCAAGGAGAGGATATGGGTCACTTAAGGTTACATGGTGGCCAAGCGGAATATTGCACGACTGTGGAAGGCTCCAACAGTGCCGTGCATTGCGGACTGGGCCAGAGACATGGATTGGTGTATGGTGACAGAGATTCCGATTTATGTTTCCAGGGGATGCCCGAAGAAGTGGTCTCAAATTTGGGGGCCCTGGAATACTTTCCGGGGGGAAATATGTGAGCCGCCGGGGGGTTGAGGAGATGGGGTTGACAATAATGAATAATGTGGTAATCCTGCACTGTGGTGAAGAGATCTTCAATGTGTTGTCGCACTGTATACCATTACCTGCCTGTAGAATACAATGTCTTTATTGTTTTTTATGCCAATTTCTTAATAAAAAGAGTTATAAAAAAGAATGGATTTAACAGACAAAAAACACAAAGGGAATACTCTACCTATTCAATTTAAAACAGACTATACGTCCTAATTGATTAAGTAGACCACTCTGGCTAGACCACCATTCAAATATTCACATCAATCCAGATATTTTGAACATTAAAAGATTTATTATTTTTTGTTTTTTAATTTCAATTCAGTACAAATATATTGGTGAATTTATAAAGAATTTTTCATGGCAAATAAACAATAAGAACATCAGATCCCATTACACCTTCCACTCACAACAGTCAAACAAATTCAAACTCACACATCCTCACGCAAAACACCAATACATACATCGCATTTATACTACAAAAGCTTAATGTGCACCAAGCCCCTCGCTGTATGTATCAGTACAGGTACAAGGATTCATTTAATTTAGAGATACAGAAATCAAACGTACTTTTTGTACAGTAAATATTATTAGTGTAACCTGTTAACACTAAAAACTTCAAAGTAAATATAATCAGACACAACTATTTACACATCAAAAAGAACACAAAACATTTTTTTTAAATGACTCAGATGTATTCATTGAGGGAACTTATTCTCAGCGCTGACGCGCGTTTCGGTGGAACGCCCTTTCTTAGGGTATCACCTTCATCAGGGCTCAAACTGGGAAGGTAATGGGACCTGCCTGGCTGAAGATGTAAACTAATAGTGAAAGGAATCTTCTCTGGCGCCAAAATACAAGGGCCGCTGTTAGTTTTAGAAATGTTCTCAAACGTAGAAACAAAAAGAATCGCTACTCGTTACAGAGTGTATCACCGTTCACGATTTATGCTGCTCTAAATGCTGAAATCCATCAGGTGGCAGTAGAGATGTAAAGACACGGGGTGCGTTAATAATAGAAACGTCAGGTATAGAAGAGCACCATGCGGAAGCTAGTTTTCCGATTTACTCTATTCTATCACGGAAATGATGGAAATATTTATCGTATTCATTCAGAGGATGATTAGATGCATCAAGTTTTCTCCGTGTCAAAGATATCCCGCTCCAAGAGTATTAAAAAATAGGAACGTGGTCAGGATAGATTTCCTGTTTCTAGATTCAAAAGAGTATGTTCCATACGGTGACGACGGAGCAAAGCTTCCCGCTGGCATCAAAGGAAATGGCCCAGAATGGATTTAGACACTATAGGGGCATATCTGTTCATGCAGTTATGCCCTCATAAGAGGTATAGTGCACCCTGCCTTAGGGTTGTACAGCCTGCTGTAGGGGTGACTTATTTATGCCTAATGCAGTAATTTGTGGGCATGGCACACAGGGATTCATCCCCGGTGATGTCCGGACGCAGGTAGTTCCCACGCTGTGGAGGACCTCATACTGAGTTGCTCTTCCCTCGCCAATGGGCGAGTATTTTGGACGTCACGGTTGGAGTCTTATTTACATCCCCTTCTAGGTGTTCTCCAGAATGTACACTGCACTTTTCCCCACACTCACTTTTCCACAGGACTACGACACAAGTCCAGATTACAGGGGATGTGATCTTTCACATTCTCTGACCGTCCCAACAAGAGTAGATGAGGATTCCCCGGTCCTGAAGAAATGCCATAGATCCTACTGGACGATTAAGGGCATGAAACATGTCGGCCATCTCCACCCCACACATATCACTCTGAGCTGAAGCAGGTATAATTTTCCTCGCCAGCCACGACTTTGATTGTCGTTTTTTTTTATTTGTAGCAGAAGAATCCTGTAAATAAAATTGTTTTTAGGAATCCTCTAGCTATTTTTATTTCACACTTTTTTGCTTCCCACTTCTACTCACTACACATACGCCCCCACATCACCCTTTAGCTTCACGTCGGCAACCAGAGAAGACCTCCGGCAAAGAGCCCCCGTGGGGCCCATTGGGCATTGCAACGCCGGCCCAACGAGGAGCTGCCCTATGATGAAGCATGACACCTCTTGGGGTGTGTGAAGGCCCTTGGTCCTAATTGGGGCTACTCCATTTACAGTACCCCTTCTACACCAGGAACCCCAAACATCCATTATCCACCATTCCCTTCCATTTACCCCTTCCCTTCCACACCCTCCTTAGGAACTGACTACCTCTGTTCTTGTCACAGGGATGTGTGCCATGTTGACTCTTCACTTTTCTCTGGACCAAAACACGCAGGCTGCAGTGGCAGTGTGCATGTGTTTGGTGAGGGGTCTCTTAGGGTGGCACAATACATGCTGCAGCCCTTAGAGACCCTCTCTGGTCACAAGGCCCTTGATACCACTGGACCTTGTACAAGGGACTTACATGTGGGCCAGAGGTGTGCCAATTGTGGAAACAAAGGTACGGTTTTGGGAAAGAACACAGGCACTGGGAACCTGCACATTCAGTCAAAGTTGCATCAGTGCTGGGCAAAAAGTGGGGTGTAACCATGCCAAAAGGGGTACTTTCCTCCCCCACTGCTATGATGTTAAACAGTTGGAAAGTGGGAAAAAACATTGTACTTTGATTTCAAAAGCCTTGCACATGGGCATGTCTGTAGCACAGAGGCACACTCGAGTGCGGAAGCCAAGTGAGATCTGATAAGAATTCCTCATGGCAGCTGCTTGACTGCTCTCCCTGGGGTACAGGCCTCGGCGACGGATACTGCTAGTTTTCAAGCAGAGAAGCACCGTGTTGTCAAGAGCCAAGCTTCTTGGCTCAGGGGGATGGCTGTGGTGGGCTGGAAAGAGAAGGAGATGCCCCCTGCCTCATGCTGGCGATCCTACACGGTTTGTACTTTTAACATGTAAAATGGTTCCCCCTGCTCTGACATGGATCCAGGCCACGGAAGGTGGGGAGGACAGCCAGAAACGTGATGCAATCCCACGGAGCGCTACAAGCGAAATAAAAAAGTAGTCCCATTAAACCAGCAGTAAAGAATAAGGCTGATTCTGTCAACAGCAAGGTAGAGATGAAATGATCCAGGAATGGAACAAACTCAAGAACAGGGAGGAAAGGCATCAAATAAGGTGCAGGGAACAGAGAGAGACAAGAAAGCCATCCAATCATGAGCAAGAGACTGCGCAGGCTCCTCTCTATGTATGTTGTATTGTAGACAATCAGTGTTCGACAGCAAAGAGTGACAGCTGTGTGCACGTCAAAACCTAACCACCTACAATACAGTCAACTCCTGAGTTCACCAAATGTTTCTGATGAAAATCTTTTAAAAAAACATAGATATGAAATACTGAAAAAAATCAAATTGCGGGGCCATACTAAAACAACTTTACAAGAATGCCACCAAAGAATAGTAACCATAACGTCACACAACGCATTACAATCCACACACAAATTCAATTACAGCCGGCGAAACGTACTCAAGCACACACCACCTAAACTACTCAAATAAGGAAATACATAAGAAAAACCTGGAGAATATTGTAGTGTGATCCACAAACAAGTATTATTGCGAACAAAAAACACCATTTTATACACAAGGAAACTGAATCTGCAGAACCAGCTAATGAAGGCAGACATAAGATCTAACCCTCCTTAGAAACACCATCAAACTCTGGTAGATACCCAAGCTGGAGTCGCATGAGTGGAACCTATATCATCAAAGGAGCCAAAACCACCCAAGGACAGGTGGACAAAGCAAACCACCCAAGGACAGGTGGACAAAGCAAACCACCCAAGGACAGGTGGACAAAGCAAACCACCCAAGGACAGGTGGACAAAGCAAACCACCCAAGGACAGGTGGACAAAGCAAACCACCCAAGGACAGGTGGACAAAGCAAACCACCCAAGGACAGGTGGACAAAGCAAACCACCCAAGGACAGGTGGACAAAGCAAACCACCCAAGGACAGGTGGACAAAGCAAACCACCCAAGGACAGGCGGACAAAGCAAACCACCCAAGGACAGGTGGACAAAGCAAACCACCCAAGGACAGCAGGTGGACAAAGCAAACCACCCAAGGACAGGTGGACAAAGCAAACCACCCAAGGACAGGCGGACAAAGCAAACCACCCAAGGACAGGTGGACAAAGCAAACCACCCAAGGACAGGTGGACAAAGCAAACCACCCAAGGACAGGTGGACAAAGCAAACCACCCAAGGACAGGTGGACAAAGCAAACCACCCAAGGACAGGTGGACAAAGCAAACCACCCAAGGACAGGTTTTAAGACTCCTGTGACCTGAAACTCAAAAGCAGTCATCTAGCACATAAGACCCCCTTGTGGCACAATACGTGACACCAAACATAAAGGAAATTTAAAATACGTATTGGAGACATAATTCAATGATTCGGAACTGCAGTACCACATCTAACCCAGCGAAAGAGCGACTAGATAGTAATTAGCAAATTGGTTTCAAGTATGTGAGAAAATACAGAAGTCACCGGAGGGCGGGAAGATGGGGTGGACACTTAGCCGAAGAGAAGCGAGCTGGACAGGACCTTTGAACTCTTTAGAACCCAGTGGGCTCAAGGATATGGAACAACTTTCAGATTTCCTGTGATGACGACAAGTCCCATCATACCCAATACTTCTGGATTCTAAATCATGAAACTCAACTAAAACATATATCAAAATTCAGATGAATGTAAATAAACAATCTTTTATCTCTTTTTATTATTCAAAAAATAAAGATGAAAGGAAGAATTGGATTACTGCACCCATAAGGTTTAGAAACACCGATCTGGTTCTGCTTTTAAACTGGAAAAGTCACTCAAAGGTTCATGTATCCGATTACGAGGGAAAAGGAGACACGAACAGCGCAGTATGGAAGCCGTAAACAGACGTTTAATTCACGTAAGACTGATGACAATAATGGGGCATATATGAGGGATGGAAAATGTCAGCTCCTCTGTAACTATCCGCTGGCAGCTTGCAGTGCGGTAGAGTCGAACATTCTGCACCCTCCTGCCATGGAGTGCTGGCATCTCTGCACCCTCCTGCCATGGAGTGCTGGCATCTCTGCACCCTCCTGCCATGGAGTGCTGGCATCTCTGCACCCTCCTGCCATGGAGTGCTGGCATCTGCACCCTCCTGCCATGGAGTGCTGGCATCTCTGCACCCTCCTGCCATGGAGTGCTGGCATCTCTGCACCCTCCTGCCATGGAGTGCTGGCATCTCTGCACCCTCCTGCCGTGGAGTGCTGCAGAATCGCACATTCTGCACCCTCCTGTCATGGAGTGCTGGCATCTGCACCCTCCTGCCATGGAGTGCTTATGTTGTAAAAACAACGAAAATTCCAATTTATTATTTTATGCTTTCTCAGTTGATAAAATAATTACTATTGACACGGGGCTCCGGAGGCGCAGGACGCGCGGCTCCGGAGGCGCAGGACGCGGGGCTCAGGAGGCGCAGGACGCGGGGCTCAGGAGGCGCAGGACGCGCGGGGTGTGCGGCTCAGGTGGTGCAGTAGGCGCGGCTCAGGAGGCGCAGGACGCGCGGCTCAGGAGGCGCAGGACGCGGGGCTCAGGAGGCGCAGGACGCGCGGCTCAGGAGGCGCAGGACGCGGGGCTCAGGAGGCGCAGGACGCGCGGTGCAGGACGTGGGGCTCAGGAGGCGCAGGACGCGGGGCTCAGGAGGCGCAGGACGCGCGGTGCAGGAGGTGCAGGACGCGGGTCTCAGGAGGCGCGGCAGGAGGCGGGGCTCAGGATGCGCAGCTCAGGAGGCGCAGGACGCGGGGCTCAGGAGGCGCATGACGCGGGGCTCAGGAGGCGCGGCAGGCACAGGAGGCGCGCCTCAGGAGGTGCAGGACGCGCTGTTCAGGCGGCGCGGCTCAGGAGGCGTGGCTCATGAGGCGCAGGACGCGCGGGGTGTGCGGCTCAGGTGGCGCAGGCCGTGCGGCTCAGGAGGTGCAGGACACGCGGCTCAGGAGGCGCAGGATGCTCAGATCAGGAGGCGCAGGACGCGCGGCTCAGGAGGCGCAGGACTCGCGGTGCAGGACGCGCAACTCAGGAGGCGCAGGACTCAGGGCACAGTAGGCACAGGACGCGGGGTTCAGGAGGCGCAGGACGCGCAGTGCAGGAGGTGCAGGACGCAGGTCTCAGGAGGCGCGGCAGGCGCAGGAGGCGGGGCTCAGGATGTGCAGGATGCGCGGCTCAGGAGGCGCAGGATGCGGGGCTCAGGAGGCGCAGGACGCGGGACCCAGGAGGCGCAGGACGCGCGGTGCAGGAGGTGCAGGACGCAGATCTCAGGAGGTGCGGCAGGAGCAGGAGGCGGGGCTCAGGATGCGCGGCTCAGGAGGCGCAGGACGCGGGGCTCAGGAGGCACGGCTCAGGAGGCGCAGGACGCGTGGCACAGGACACGGGGCTCAAGAGGCGCAGGGCTCAGGAGGCATGGCAGGCGCGGCTCAGGAGGCGCGGCTCAGGAGGCACAGGACGCGCGGTGCAGGAGGCGCAGGACGCGCAGCTCAGGAGGCGCAGAACGTGTGGCTCAGGAGGCATGGCTCAGGAGGCGCGGCTCAGGAGGTTCAGGAGGCGCAGGACGCGGGGCTCAGGAGGCGCAGGACGCAGGGCTCAGGAGGCGCAGGACGCGCGGTGCAGGAGGTGCAGGACGCGGGTCTCAGGAGGCGCGGCAGGTGCAGGAGGCGGGGCTCAGGAGGTGGGGCTCAGGAGGCGCAGGGCACGGGGCTCAGGAGGCGCAGGACGCGTGGCGCAGGACACGGGGCTCAGGAGGCGCAGGACGAAGAGGGCTCAGGAGGCGCAGCAGGTGCAGAAGGCGGGGCTCAGGAGGCGCGGCTCAGGAGGCGCAGGACGCGCGGTGCAGGAAGCGCAGGACGCGCAGCTCAGGAGGCGCGGCTCAGGAGGCTCAGGACGCGCGGTTAAGGAGGCATGGCTCAAGAGGCGCGGCTCAGGAGGTTCAGGAGGCGCAGGACGCGCGGCTCAGGAGGCGCAGGACGTGCGGCGCAGGACGCACAGCTCAGGAGGCACAGGAGGCGCGGCTCAGGAAGCGCAGAACGCGTGGCTCAGGAGGCGCAGGATGCGCAGCTCAGGAGGGGCGGCTCAGGAGGGGCAAGACGCGCGGCTCAGGAGGTGCAGCTCAGGAGGAGCAGGAGGCGCAGGACGCGCAGCTCAGGAGGCGCAGCTCTGGAGGCGCAGGAGGCGCGGCTCAGGAGGCGCAGGACGCGCAGCTCAGGAGGCTCAGAAGGTGCAGAACGCGCGGCTCAGGAGGCACAGGACGCGTGGCCCAGCAGGTGCGCCTCAAGCGCATCTCAGGAGGGGCAGGACGCGCGGCTCTGGAGGTGCAGGACGCGCGGCGCATGACGCGGTGCTCAGGAGGGGCGGGATGCACTGCTCAGGAGGTGCCGGACGCGCGGCTCAGGAGGCGCAGGATGCGCGGCCCAGGAGGTGTGCCTCAGGCGCAGCTCAGGAGGCGCAGGATGCGCGGCTCAGGAGGTGCGGCTCAGGAGGCGCAGGACGCGCAGCGCAGGAAGCGCGGCTCAGAAGGTGCAGGACGCGTGGCTCAGGAGGCGCAGGACGCGCGGCTCATGAGGGGGGGCTCAGGAGGTGCAGGACGCGCGGTTCAGGAGGGGCAGCTCAGGAGGGGCGGTTCAGGAGGGGCGGCTCAGGAGGAGCAGGACGCGCGGCTCAGGAGGGGCAGGACGCGTGGCTCAGGAGGGGCAGGACAAGCGGCGCAGGAGGGGCAGGACAAGCGGCGCAGGAGGGGCAGGACAAGCGGCGCAGGAGGGGCAGGACACGGCGCAGGACGCGCGGCTCAGGAGGCGCAGGACGAGCGGCTCAGGAGCCGCAGGACGAGCGGCGCAGGAGGGGCAGGACGCGCGGCTCAGGAGGGGCAGGACACACGGCGCAGGAGGTGCGGCTCAGGAGGTGCGGCTCAGGGGGGCCGGCTCAGGGGGGGCGGCTCGGTGCAGGAGGCGCGGCTCAGGAGGTGCAGGACGGGCAGCTCAGGAGGCGCAGGATGCGCGGCTCAGGAGGCGCAGGATGCGCAGCTCAGGAGGCGCATGACGCGCAGCTCAGGAGGCGCATGACGCGCGGCTCAGGGGCGCAGGACGTGCGGCGCAAGATGCGCGGCTCAGGAGGCACAGGACGCGCGGCTCAGGAGGCACAGGACACGCGGCTCAGGGGGCGCAGCTCTGGAGGCGCAGGACGCGCAGTTCAGGAGGGGTGGCGCAGGAGGCGCGGCTCAGGAGGTGCAGGACACGCGGCTCAGGAGGCGCAGGACACGTGGCTCAGGAGGCGCAGGGTGCGCGGCTCAGGATGCGCAGCTCAGGACATGTAGCTCAGGATGCACTGGATGCGTGGCTCAAGAGTTCTCATGACCCCAGGTTACAAGACCAAGCTGTCATGTGACACTCAGACTCCCGCCAAACCACTTCTGACTTGGGTGGTTCCACAGACAGGGAAGTGCAGGTTGAAGTCAGGTGAGAGGAGTGATGGTGAGAGAGAAGCATGGGGAGATCAGCGGTGGGAGGAGAGTGTAAGGAAAGGAGTGCAAGACATCTATGAGACGAATTGAGAAATATTTCTGAACTCACTCGGACACCTGTGCTTCCGGGTACTCCTGGGGGGCCATCCTTTCCTTGGAGCCCCACCATGCCCCGTTCTCCTTTTTCTCCATCTGGCCCACGTTCACCTTTTTGCCCCTGCCAAGAAACACAATGAGCAGAATTTCAAAGCCAGAAAGACAAATTCACCTCAGAGCTAGCTCATAACTCCCAGAGAGCCAGGAAATGTCCCCCATTTCAGATCTGCCAAACTGACAGAAAGTGACAGCACCGACAACATGGAAAGACCCAGCAATGTCATCGCTTCTGAGCAGGGTTCAGGTCGAGCGAGGGGTCTTAACAGATGGGCGTGCCAGGAGGGAGGCAGCGATGCCATGTTTGACGTCATCCTTCTAGGTCTAAAAATGCCCCCTTACTGGAGAACTGGAAGACTTAAGAGTGCGAAGATCTGCCCTCTGTGAACAAGTAGTGCCCTGGTGAGTAGAGCGTGGTCACCCCCACCCCACCCTCACCCACAGGATTAATGTGCAGAGTCACAGCGGAAGAAAGTGGTCTTACACGGCCTACTGTGGAGTAGAGAAGACGAGGAGGATCTGGCACCGCCAGCGAGGGCGATGGTGACATCTGTACAAAGAGAAGACAAGTAAAGGAAGGAAAGCACAGGCAGGGTGGTAGTGAAGCAAGGAAGTCAGCGAAAAGGGGTGGGGCGGGTGACATCAAAAACACCAAAGATGATGGGAGGAACGCTTGCAAATCGGCTAACCCCTGGCAATCGCTCGGGGTAGTGTTCCAACCCACTGTCTTTCGTCCACTGTCACTCTAGACGAGCACATCTGTATGAGAGGAGAGGGGCCCATCTGTATGAGAGGGGCACATCTGTATGAGAGGAGAGGGGCACATCTGTATGAGAGGAGAGGGGCCCATCTATATGAGAGGGGCCCATCTGTATGAGAGGGGCCCATCTGTATGAGAGGGGCCCATCTGTATGAGGAGAGGGGCACATCTGTATGAGAGGAGAGGGGCACATCTGTATGAGGGGCACATATGTATGAGAGGAGAGGGGCACATCTGTATGAAAGGAGAGGGCCACATCTGTATGAGAGGAGAGGGCCACATATGTATGAGGAGAGAGGGCCACATATGTATGAGGAGAGAGGGACCACATCTGTATGAGGAGAGGGGCACATCTGTATGAGGAGAGGGACACATCTGTATGAGAAGGACACATCTGTATGAGAGGAGAGGGGCACACCTGTAGGGGAGGAGGAGAGGGGGGCACACCTGGAGGAGAGGGGCACATCTGTAGGAGAGGAGGGGGCACATCTGTAGGAGAGGAGGTGGCCCATCTGTATGAGGAGAGGGGCACATCTGTATGAGGAGAGGGGTCCATCTGTATGAGAGAGGGCCCATCTGTCTGAGGAGAGGGGCCCATCTGTCTGAGGAGAGGGGCCCATCTGTCTGAGGAGAGGGGCCCATCTGTCTGAGAAGAGGGGCGCATCTGTCTGAGTGGAGAGGGGCACATCTGTATGAGTGGAGAGGGGCACATCTGTATGAGAGGGGCACATCTGTATGAGAGGAGAAGGGCACATCTGTATGAGTGGAGAGGGGCCCATCTGTATGAGAGGAGAGGGGCCCATCTGTATGATAGGGGCCCATCTGTATGAGAGGGGCCCATCTGTATGAGAGGGGCACATCTGTATGAGTGGAGAGGGGCACATCTGTATGAGAGGAGAGGGGCCCATCTGTATGAGAGGAGAGGGGCCCATCTGTATGAGAGGAGAGGGGCCCATCTGTATGAGGGGCACATCTGTATGAGAGGAGAAGGGCACATCTGTATGAGTGGAGAGGGGCACATCTGTATGAGGAGAGGGACATATCTGTATGAGAGGATCGCATCTGTAGGAGAGGGGCACATCTGTATGAAGAGAGGGGCATATCTGTATGAGAGGAGCACATCTGTAGGAGAGGAGAGAGGCACACCTGTAGGAGAGGAGCGGGCACATCTGTATGAGAGGAGAGGGGCACATCTGCAGAGGATACAGATGGGGAGCTATAGCTGTAAGGCAATCGAGTGCCACATCTGGAGTGGTCATAAAAACCGCGGTACATTAGAAGAGGAGGAGAGTGTCATAGCTGGTTTTGATACAGAAATGGCACAACATCTGTAGGGCTGTGGAGTGGAAAAGGAACTGAAAGCAGCTCTGTACGTCAGTCTAGTGTCACATCTGGCAAGGAAAGCGGGGTACATCTGTCAGGTAGGAGAGTCTCACATATTGTGAGAATATGGAAGCACATCTGGAGAAAGCATGGAAACAAACAAATATCTGTAATAGGTATATCACATCTGGAATGAAAAAAGGAAAATGAGGACACATCTGTAACAGGAGAGTGTCACATACTGAAAGGGGATAGAAGCAGACTTGTGCAAGGAAAGAAATGGCACCTGGAAACAATACAGAAGCATATGTTAATAAACAGTGCCACATCTGGACAGCATATGCAAACTCAGGCACATCTGTAAGGGAACAGCGACATGTCTTCAGGTGATGCAGATATATTTGTAGGAAAAGAACAGCTGCATCTACAGGGGGTAGTGAAGCAGGTGCGGGGAAAATCTAAACAAGATCTGGAGAAGTTACTAAAACAAGCAGATCATACAAAACAAAGTGCATCAGTAGGAGCAGAGTATGTTATGAGGCAGAGTTCCATATCTGGGGAGGATAAGAGAACAGAGGCCTAATCACATCCATAGAGGAAACGTAGAGACAGATCTGGAAAAGTGATACAATTCCATCTGTAGTGGGAGCATAGCAACACATCTGGAGAGTATACAGAAGCACATCTGCATAGGAAGTAAAGTGACACATCTAGAGAGCATAAAGAACCCTATCTGTACATGGCAGATGGCGACACATCTAGAGAGGATACAAAAGCACATCTGTACAAGGCGCATAGTGACCCATCTGGAGAGGGTACAGATGCACATGTCATGTCAGAGAGAATTTGTGGTGATGGTCACTTGCAGAAAGGTCTGCGAAGGGCATTCTCTGCAATAGATTATTGGTGTTTACCACTGCAGAGAGCGATGAGTGCTGGCCTTTACCAACACTAGATCTTTCCAGCGACTATCTGCGTGTGACCGCTGCCCCCACGAGACACTCTTGTAGGGGCGCATAAGGAGCCCGGTAAGAGGCACAATGGCGATGATTGATGCATCATCCTCAGAAGGCACACAACGGTTCCGACTGCGAGTTGACAGCTAGGCTGAAACTGAGGCAGCAGCTGCTGGAAAGCTGGAAGTTGTTGGTGATTGGGGTCGGCTTTCCCTGTATTTGCACTAAGTAGGGACCCATGGAAGGGTTGAATCTCTTGAGATTGGAGGTGGGATTTGGTGGCATTTATGCTGAATCTCAGGCAGTGAAGAGGGATATAGCAGGCGGAGCGTGGGCAAGGCACTGCTGCCTGCCACTGCTCTAGGTCAGCATAGCGACAAAGCAGGGGAAGACGTGAGTACCCCTCTTTCGCGGGTGGGTTGCTACCACTGCTATGCACTTCATGAACACCCTTGGAGCCTGTAGTGAGCCCAAAAGGAAGTACTCTGAATTGGTAGTGATGTCCACTTACCACAAAACAAAGGTACTGTCGGTGTGCAGGGTGGATAGGTATGTGAAAGTAGGTGCTCTTGAAGTTGAACGCAATTATGTAGTTGCCTTGTCGGAGCAAAAGAATAAATTCCTGTAGGGTAGTCATATGGAAATGTTTCAACAGGATGCATTTGTTAAGATGCCAGAGGTCTAAGATGGGCCTAAAGAAGCTGTCCTTTTGGGGCATGACAAAGCAGCAGCAGAAGGCTTCTGCCCCTTCCTAGTGTGTAGGGACTCTCCTTATTGGGCCTTTCTGGGGGAGCGCTTGGAAATCTTCTTTGAGGAGGCGAAGATGGACTCTGCTGAGGGTATGGGGAGGATGGACTGTTGTAAGGAGTTGTGTGGAGTTCTACGCAGTAGCTACGGCGAACCACTGCGAACACCTACTGGTTGATGTGATTTCCATCAACGAGAGAGGAAATCGTGTAGTCTCCCACCGACAGGGGACGTGTGATGGGGCCTTGAGACCCTCGCGGGTATGTAGTGCGCTTTATAAGTGACATGATTGATTGATTGATTGATGGGGCCTGTCACTGCTTGAGGTGGAGGCTCACTTACCAGAGAGCCACTCCTGCACTTACCTCTGTTGGTGCCCCTAGCAGCACCCCTAGTGCAGCCCCTACCTGCCTGTTACTGGAAGGTCTGCTGCTGTTTTTGGCAGGACTGAGGCTGGTTGGGTGAGGTGGGTTTAGCTCTGCCCTATGCTGTTTTTTCCAAAAGGATCCTTTGAGTGAGGAGGTTTCAAAGGCACTCATGGATTTCACAGTCTGCTAGTCCTTTTTCATCTTTTCGAGCATCTCGACAACAAGAAGGAGAAAGAGATGCTCCCATCACACTGGAGGCTGAGGAGATGCTACTGGAGCATCTCGACAACCAGAAGGAAAAGAGATGCTCCCATCACACTGGAGGCTGAGGAGATGCTACTGGAGCATCTCGACAACCAGAAGGAAAAGAGATGCTCCCATCACACTGGAGGCTGAGCAAAAGGACAAAGAGATGCTCCCATCACACTGGAGGCTGAGGAGATGCTACTGGAGCATCTCGACAACCAGAAGGAAAAGAGATGCTCCCATCACACTGGAGGCTGAGGAGATGCTACTGGAGCATCTCGACAACCAGAAGGAAAAGAGATGCTCCCATCACACTGGAGGCTGAGCAAAAGGACAAAGAGATGCTCCCATCACACTGGAGGCTGAGGAGATGCTACTGGAGCATCTCGACAACCAGAAGGAAAAGAGATGCTCCCATCACACTGGAGGCTGAGGAGATGCTACTGGAGCATCTCGACAACCAGAAGGAAAAGAGATGCTCCCATCACACTGGAGGCTGAGCAAAAGGACAAAGAGATGCTCCCATCACACTGGAGGCTGAGGAGATGCTACTGGAGCATCTCGACAACCAGAAGGAAAAGAGATGCTCCCATCACACTGGAGGCTGAGGAGATGCTACTGGAGCATCTCGACAACCAGAAGGAAAAGAGATGCTCCCATCACACTGGAGGCTGAGGAGATGCTACTGGAGCATCTCGACAACCAGAAGGACAAAGAGATGCTCCCATCACACTGGAGGCTGAGGAGATGCTACTGGAGCATCTCGACAACCAGAAGGAAAAGAGATGCTCCCATCACACTGGAGGCTGAGGAGATGCTACTGGAGCATCTCGACAACCAGAAGGAAAAGAGATGCTCCCATCACACTGGAGGCTGAGGAGAAGGACAAAGAGATGCTCCCATCACACTGGAGGCTGAGGAGATGCTACTGGAGCATCTCGACAACCAGAAGGAAAAGAGATGCTCCCATCACACTGGAGGCTGAGGAGATGCTACTGGAGCATCTCGACAACCAGAAGGACAAAGAGATGCTCCCATCACACTGGAGGCTGAGAAGATGCTACTGGAGCATCTCGACAACCAGAAGGAAAAGAGATGCTCCCATCACACTGGAGGCTGAGGAGAAGGTCAAAGAGATGCTCCCATCACACTGGAGGCTGAGGAGATGCTACTGGAGCATCTCGACAACCAGAAGGACAAAGAGATGCTCCCATCACACTGGAGGCTGAGGAGATGCTACTGGAGCATCTCGACAACCAGAAGGAAAAGAGATGCTCCCATCACACTGGAGGCTGAGGAGATGCTACTGGAGCATCTCGACAACCAGAAGGAAAAGAGATGCTCCCATCACACTGGAGGCTGAGGAGATGCTATTGGAGCATCTCGACAACCAGAAGGAAAAGAGATGCTCCCATCACACTGGAGGCTGAGGAGATGCTACTGGAGCATCTCGATAACCAGAAGGAAAAGAGATGCTCCCATCACACTGGAGGCTGAGGAGATGCTACTGGAGCATCTCGACAACCAGAAGGACAAAGAGATGCTCCCATCACACTGGAGGCTGAGGAGATGCTACTGGAGCATCTCGACAACCAGAAGGAAAATAGATGCTCCCATCACACTGGAGGCTGAGGAGATGCTACTGGAGCATCTCGACAACCAGAAGGAAAAGAGAGGCTGAGGAGAAGGACAAAGAGATGCTCCTATCACACTGGAGGCTGAGGAGATGCTACTGGAGCATCTCGACAACCAGAAGGACAAAGAGATGCTCCCATCACACTGGAGGCTGAGGAGAAGCTACTGGAGCATCTCGACAACCAGAAGGAAAAGAGACGCTCCCATCACACTGGAGGCTGAGGAGATGCTACTGGAGCATCTCGACAACCAGAAGGAAAAGAGATGCTCCCATCACACTGGAGGCTGAGAAGATGCTACTGGAGCATCTCGACAACCAGAAGGACAAAGAGATGCTCCCATCACACTGGAGGCTGAGGAGATGCTACTGGAGCATCTCAACAACCAGAAGGACAAAGAGATGCTCCCATCACACTGGAGGCTGAGGAGATGCTACTGGAGCATCTCAACAACCAGAAGGAAAAGAGATGCTCCCATCACACTGGAGGCTGAGGAGAAGGACAAAGAGATGCTCCCATCACACTGGAGGCTGAGGAGATGCTACTGGAGCATCTTGACAACCAGAAGGACAAAGAGATGCTCCCATCACACTGGAGGCTGAGGAGATGCTACTGGAGCATCTCGACAACCAGAAGGAAAAGAGATGCTTCCATCACACTGGAGGTTGAGGAGATGCTACTGGAGCATCTCGACAACCAGAAGGAAAAGAGATGCTCCCATCACACTGGAGGTTGAGGAGATGCTACTGGAGCATCTCCACAACCAGAAAGAAAAGAGATGCTCCCATCACATTGGAGGCTGAGGAGATGCTACTGGAGCATCTCGACAACCAGAAGGAAAAGAGATGCTCCCATCACACTGGAGGCTGAGGAGATGCTACTGGACCTTGGGTTTGAAACTGGAGATGTGGAGCTAGGCATGTCGGCTGAGGAGGACACTAGAGACTGAGTCTGCGGCATTGAAAGTGCAATCAGTGTCGGCTTTGGAGATGACCTTGCGTCTGACGTTTCACAAAGTCCCACATTTCCTCCGACTGCGACCTGTCATATCTGATGAGGAGGTCAACAGGGTTGGCTATCCGCCAATGTGTGCCACTCTCCTGCCTGTCGTGTTGAATTTTTTGCTCTTTTTATGGGGCAGGGGGGCATCACCTGCCGCCTGGGTGGAAGCCTGTTTGCAGGATGTAGGAACCACCAAGGAGTCCGAGGAACCTGGGTTTTGATGCAAACAGGGTCTGTAGATGAGGGTTTTTTGTTTTTTCTGACCCTAGATGGACTACCTTTGCTTAACTGGCTCCTTTAAATTAACAGGGGGTGATTTTAGCATGCCTTTGAGCATGGGTAGGAACTTTGACAGCATCCCCACGAGGAAGTTGTTTTCCTCCTGGATAACATGCATTACCACCTTATGAAACACTGCAATCCCATGTATGACCTCACAATACACTGTAATATCATCCCAGTGGGATGTCCGGACGGGATAGTGGTCTAAATTAGCATCACCCAGGGACTGATGCTACAGTCGCTCCAGGGATCAACAGTGGGTCCTGGGTCCAAAGGCTGGTAATAATGGTTGAAGGGATCATTGGGACTGCCGGGGTTGGCAACGGTGTAGGGGGATCCATCAGCTGACTCTGGCGGAGGCAGAGGGGGTGCTGTGTGTTAGTGTGGTCGTGATGGAGGAGGTGTTTTTGGTGGTGAAGGCAAGGGTGGAGGAAGGGCTTATGCCTCTGTTTCGGTGTATCTTCGGTGCCAGCTCACGGAGGGAGACTTTGAAGGTTTATCCTCAAAGACGAGTCCCCTTCTGCGAGGAAGTGTCTCTAATGGCTTCAGTGGATGTGGCCTTGGTGAAAGCTTCCTGGTGATAGGGTGAATAATGAGACACTTCAGCCTAGTTTTGAGCTCATCCTGGAGCCTTGGTAGGATCTGGACCTCAGATTCCTTGGATTGGCTGAAGACAAGGGTTTTGTCATTTGCAGAATCTCTGGCATTGACAGGATCTTTGGTACCAGCCTTGCCAGTGCCTTTAGTGCCATCTTGGGGTGCAAGTGGGATGTTCACCACCCTTGGAGTGTGCAGGGCTCGATGCCTTTGTCCTGGCGCCAACAGAAGCCCAAAGGAGGTGGGCCCTGGCGGGGGCATGCTCAGGGCTCGATGCTCGACTGTTGGGGGAGCAGTGCCTTAACTTGGCATGAGATCATTTGTGAGTGGAGGCATAGGTCGCTGGGACGCATGGTGAACTTGCTGTCCTAGGCATGGTCTTCATCTGAGGTCCCGGGGCCTTCAGTGTTGGCTCAACATCCTGATAACTCCTTGTAGTCTGATGGACTTGAAAAAAGAACCCGATCTAGGACTGGAAGCCATCTGTGCTCCTGGGATTCCTGATGGGCTGGCCTCTTCTCCCTCCTTGGCACCATAGTTATCTTCCTCCCTGAAGATATCTGGAGTTGCGGAGGATGCCTGGTGGTACATCCTGCAATGAGTCCAGCACCTTCCCCTTCAACACCTTAGGGTTTTCTTCGAAAGGAAGGCGAGGCAGAACTCACAGGTGGTATCTTCGTGGTCAGGAAAAAGACACAAGTTGCAGACATTGTGATGGTCTGACCAAAGATATTAGGAACTGCAGTGGGGCAATGCTGGAAGGACGTCCATTCCATCACGCCCTTCTGGTTTGCATTCTCTTGTGTTGAGGCCTGAAGGAGTATGCGTGGTCCCCAAAGGGCACGCGTAGGCCTGCAGCATCCGAGGTGGCGAGCAATGGCCATCGATGCCATTGGAAGTACATGAGAAGAAGGCACCACAAAGGGTTGTCAAGAAGAGGGCGGACTATGCCAACACGTCTTTATCAAAAAACAAGGTTGGGCCCTAAAAATCAAACCCTGAGCTCTCTCAATGAACGTCCAAATCTGAAGCCAGAAAAAAACAATCAACATTGCACCAGTCCCCATGTACGTTCCCTACAAAGCGAAGGCTCCTAATGTATCTGAAAACTTGAAAGACTTCTTCAAAGAAAACAATTACTAATGCACAAGTCCAACACTAAATGGCAGGAAAATGCACAGCATGTGCATCTACTGCCATACATGCTACAAACATCTATAGAGTGTTTTAACACATCTGGAGGGTAAAGAACCACTTTTGAAGAGGGTCACAGCGTACATCTGGCACGGATACACAAATACACCCGATCAAGGGAGCATAGCAATATTTGTAGAGGTTACAGAAGCAGTTCTGTGGAGGAATCTAGTGATAGCTCTGGAGAGGTCAAAGAAACACATCTATAGAAGAAGAAGAGCAACACATCTGGAGAAGAAGAAGAGCAACACATCTGGAGAAGAAGAGCAACACATCTGGAGAAGAAGAGCAACACATCTGGAGAAGAAGAAGAGCAACACATCTGGAGAAGAAGAGCAACACATCTGGAGAAGAAGAGCAACACATCTGGAGAAGAAAAGCAACACATCTGGAGAAGAAGAGCAACACATCTGGAGAAGAAGAAGAGCAACACATCTGGAGAAGAAGAAGAGCAACACATCTGGGGAAGAAGAAGAGCAACACATCTGGGGAAGAAGAAGAGCAACACATCTGGGGAAGAAGAAGAGCAACACATCTGGAGAAGAAGAAGAGCAACACATCTGGAGAAGAAAAGCAACACATCTGGAGAAGAAAAGCAACACATCTGGAGAAGATAGAGAAGCACCTCTGTAGAGTGAGCATAGTGACGCATCTGGCAAGGTTATAGAAGTGCATCTATAAAGGGAATATAGAAACGTGTCTTGCGAGGTCACAGAAGGGGCATAGCAACACAACCTTGAAAAGTTGTAAAAGCACCTCCGTAGGAGTACAGCGTCACAAGTGGAGAGAACATGAACACAGAAGCAGACCTTTAGAAGGAGCACAGAGACATTTCTATAGAGGAACAACCTGCACAAGATCAGAATAGAAGACTTTCAGAAAGGGGAAGAGAGTTGTCACCCGGCAGCAACTAGGAGTGGGCAGGAAAGGTCTGCAGAAAGTAGAACAGAACCATTAGGAGCCCAGTGACACATCTACACTTGAGATATGGTAGAACTAAGAGCTTTAGAAACTCTAAGACTACACAAACCCCATTTTGGTGATCAGTCATAGATTTAAAAACAGTAGTTAATCACTTATCACATTATGACAATATGGAGGTAGGGCTGCTTACTCACTGACATTTTGTTGGGCTGGACCGTGCTTTCTCAGCGACATTATGAATGGAGGGACATCTATTAATCAGTCACATTATGGAGCACTGGGACATTCTCTTTGGCTATAATGCTCTCTGGGTCATCTGACTCTTACTGGGGCTCGGTCTCTTTTTAGTTTGACTGCTCTCAAAATCTGAGGATCGCTATGAGGTCAGGCTGCTTCTTAGGGCTGGGTGACTATCTGGCTATGGGGTGAGGCTGCTTCTTAGGGCTGGGTGACTATCTGGCTATGGGGTCAGGCTGCTTCTTAGGGCTGGGTGACTTTCTGGCTCTATGGGGTCAGGCTGCTTCTTAGGGCTGGGGACTATCTGGCTCTATGGGGTCAGGCTGCTTCCTTGGGCTGGGTGACTATCTGGCTCTATGGGGTCAGGCTGCTTCTTAGGGTTGGGTCACTATCTGGCTCTATGGGGTCAGGCTGCTTCTTAGGGCTGGGTGACTATCCAGCTCTATGGGGTCAGGCTGCTTCTTAGGGTGGTTGACTATCTGGCTCTATGGGGCCAGGCTGCTTCTTAGGGCTGGGTCACTATCTGGCTCTATGGGGCCAGGCTGCTTCTTAGGGCTGGGTCACTATCTGGCTCTGTGGGGTAAGACTGCTTCCTTGGGCTAGGTGACTATCTGGCTCTATGGGGTCAGACTGCTTCCTTGGGCTGGGTGACTATCTGGCTCTATGGGGTCAGGCAGCTTCTTAGGGCTGGGTGACTGACTGGCTCTATGGGGTCAGGCTGCTTTAGGGCTGGGTGACTATCTTGCTCTATGGGGTCAGGCTGCTTCTTAGGGCTGGGTGACTATCTGGCTCTATGGGGTCGGGCTGCTTCTTAGGGCTGGGTGACTATCTGGCTGTATGGGGTCAGGCTGCCTCTTAGGGCTGGGTGACTATCTGGCTCTATGGGGTCAGGCTGCTTCTTAGGGCTGGGCGACTATCTGGCTCTATGGGGTCACACTGCTTGCTTGGGCTGGATGACTATCTGGCAGCTGATGAATATTTAGGGGCTCGGCCGCACTCTGGTGCTTTTGACACTCTCTAAGGCTCTGACACTCTTTGGGGTCTCTGCCGCACACTGGGCGGTCTGTTGCTCTCTGGTGCTTCTGACACTCTCTAGGATTCTGATGCTCTTTGCTGCCACTGGCACTCTCTGAGGCCTCTGCTGCTCTCTGGGGCCTCTGCCACTCTCTGAGGCCTCTGCTCCTCTCTGAGGCCTCTGCTCCTCTCTGGGGGCCTCTAGCACTCTCTGGGGCCTCTGCTCCTCTCTGGGGCCTCTGGCACTCTCTGGGGCCTCTGGCACTCTCTGGGGCCTCTGCTGCTCTCTGGGGCCTCTGCTGCTCTCTGGGGCCTCTGCTGCTCTCTGGGGCGTCTGGCACTCTCTGGGGCCTCTTGCACTCTCTGAGGCTCCAACACTCTCTGGGAATCCGACACTCACTGGGGTCTCTGACGCTCACTGGGGTCTCGGACGCTTTCTGATGCTTCTGACACTCTCTGCGCTTCTGATGCTCTTTGATGCCTCTGCTCCTCTCTGGGGCCTTTAGCACTCTCTGGGGCCTCTGGCACTCTCTGGGGCCTCTGCTGCTCTCTGGGACCTCTGGCACTCTCTGGTGCTTCTAACACTCTCTGGGCTTCTGACACTCTTTGGTGCCTCTGCCACTCTCTGAGGCCACTGCTACTCTCTGGGGCCTCTGGCACTCTCTGAAGCTCTGACACTATCTGGTGCTTCTGACACTCTCTGGGCTTCTGATGTTCTTTGGTGCCTCTGGCACTCTCCGAGGCCTCTGCTGCTCTCTTGTGCCTCTGCTGTTCTTTGGTGCCTCTGAGACCCTTGACGCTCCTTGGGGCCTTTGGCACTCTCTGAGGCTCTGACTCTCTCTCTGGGGCCTCTAACGCGCACTGGGGCCTCTGCAGCTCTATGGTGCTTCTGACACTCTCTGGGCTTCTGATGCTTTTTGATGCCGCTGCCATTCTCTGGGGCCTCTGCTGCTCTCTTGGGCCTTTGATGTTTTCTGGGGCCTCTGCCGCTCCCTGATGCTGGGATCTTTTCTGGGGCCTCTGTATTATCTGGTGCCTGTCACTCCCTGGCGCTCTGATACTCTCTCCACCAAGTCTCATCTCTATGGCTCCTACCTTCAGTCCATCAGGTCCTGCAGGTCCATTGTCTCCTTCCAGTCCTGTCTCACCCTGCAGCGGAAACAAAGGTGTCAGTCAGCGGGACCATGTTTCATTTATCTCAACTTCCATCACTTCCCGACTCTTTCAGACAGTCACGCCATGTGTCACAATGTGAACAAGAGACATTTGTTGTGTATTTCCTAATAATACATAGGATCTGCGTGTTTAGACAACATAAACTAAGGAATTGGTGTCCAGACTGGTTCCAGACACCCCAAAAGGATAAGTTAGTCTGTAGACCAGCTAGCTCACAGTGCCACTATAAGCCCACAGCCCTTACCAAAGAGCGAATAGTTTCTGGCAACTATCGAACATGACAACCCATGATCCTTCAGGGATCGTGCAAACAGTGCAGTACCTTTCGCTCAGTAAATCGTGCTTACTTAGTCTCAGAGAGATACACAGAATAAACGATGGAGACGTTTTCAATAAGTATTTATTGAACCAGTGTCATTCTAGTATAAAACATGTTTGCTGCGACAATCAATAGACAGAAACAGATATATAAGATTACAAGCACCAACAGAGTAAATAAAAGGTAGAATTCTACCATGGTGCTAAAACAGTAGATATATGCAGGCATATCGATACATGGCAGAAATCAAGCGTACTCCTATGATGCACACCCTATCTAAGAGTACCTAACATGTATGTGGGTGTAAAGCCAAGAATTCCCTAGGAAAGAGCCAACCCCATTACCTGATGGGAGAGAATGAAGGACGCCGTCTTGGTCTCGAGTTGGACACCCCGCGAGGGATGTCAGACCACTGCGTGCTGGAGTGTCTGCGTGCAGGGACTTCAGCGTCTCGTGTCAGCGTTGAAGCTTCTCCTCTGGTTGCCCAGCGAAGATGTGGTGCTCATATACCCAAAAGGTACCCTCAGCGGTTCTACCTAGATGTGTCATGGTACTGTGGGTCTGTCGGCCAAGGATGACGATAGTGGTGACTTTTGTACAGAGTTATTATGCTGAAGATGGTAATCCTGCTGTGACACTAAGAATCCTCATGCATAATAAAGGAGGCTAGTTTTCGAAGAAAACCACACGACATTTATTATCACCTAACTAGGTAAAAGGTCAGCGTCAGAGCCGTTATGTAGAGCAAGGTAGAATGAATGTAGGTAAAAGGTCGTGCAGCTACCTAAGCCTATATTGGGGTACATTGGGGCTCATAACACATTCACACCTTGTGTTACCTCGTGCAGTGGAGGCACTCACAAATCATGTTGCGTCCCACATGAGACACTCACACCATGTGTCATCGCTCACAGCAGAGACCCCACTCAGATGTCTTGCTGCCTCCTGCAGCACAGATACTCTCACATCTGGTCTTCTCTTGCAGCAGAGTCCAAAAGATTCAGTAGGACTGGGGGCAATGCTGATATAGTCACAGCAAGTGTGAACTGGGTAATTCTGCTCCCTTCCTGACTTGTGTATGCTTCCTTAACTCTCTCATGGTCCACCCCCTATCTGCATGTTACCTCTAATGACCCAGGCCCGGTGTGAACACTGACATGTGGTGTAAAGGAGCAACCTCCTCACATATGCAAGAAGTACTCACCCGCACGCCGACCAGGCCCAGCTCACCAGCAGCCCCCAAGAGTCCCAAGTCACCCTGAAAAATAATATTTCACATCATGCTCAATAAACAAAAATTACAAACTCTAATTTCTTGTTTGATTTGAATCCCCCACATCCGCTGATTTTCTCTCATATATGTACAAATATGTTCTGGACTCAGTGCAGGCTTCACTACAAACCAATGGAGTGCTGTGCATTGAGGGGGTGGAATATACGACCGGCAGATACATCACTTAATTTCTCTACATTCTGGTGGTGGGGTGGGGGAGAGCGGTGTGTAGGAAGGCCAAGGAGCAGCTCACGGCCACACCAGCTCGTAACCTGCCTCTGAGCATGACCACAGCACAGAGGCATCATATACCACATGCCCACCATGCATTCACCACACAAATACTACACATGACTGTGCATGTACTACGCAGATAACACAAGGGCAAAATGCACATGCTATGCACATACCACACATGCACCATGCACACAACACACATGCATCACGTACAAGGTATACACCTTGGACATACAATGCATGTGTCACATATGTACCATCCACATACCACACACAAACTATGCACACACAACGCAGGCTCCGAGCATATACTAATGCACCATGCACATACAATTCACTATCAAAATATGCACCATCCACATACCACACACAAACCCTGCACACACCACGCATGCACCAGAAAAACACCACAGACTCATTTTAAATGAGGGATTCTTGCTGCATTAGAACAGAACCGTTGTGGATCGCAACAATGAAGAGGCAGTGCAAGGAGAAGTGGAGGCAGAGGAGTGAGGACACCACCCCTGGTTCCCCTTTCAGCTAAATACTTAAGAGGTACCCGTTTTAAATACCACCTACACCTACACATGCACCCTGCCTCCAGGATGTCTCATTCTAAATCTGCCTATGCTCCAGCAACACTCACCCCGTGTCCACGTCTATATGGCACCCACGACAACTCCCTGTCTGTTCCATCACATAAACTCTACCTACCTGTAGCAACCCGTGACCCCGCCTTATCCATCAGCCCCAGACCAAATCTTTTTACTGCACTTACTGCTCACTTAACCTTACAACCCACCCTGTGAGCCCTTCCTATAAAAGTACCCCAACCAGACTCCAGACGGTAATTACTGGGTACTTACCATACCACCCCACGACTCCTCCCTATCAGTGATCCCCAACCCCACTCTCCTAACTGCACTCACTGTTAGTTATGTGCATTTGTATAGCGCACTATCCCCCGCGAGGGTATCCTGGTGCTGAGCAGGTGTCGCTCTGCCTAGGGTAGGTTGGTTAATTGAAAAGCAGGAATTCAAGAAGAGAGGAGGAAGCTCTCATGTGGAGTGGGAGGCCGTTCCATGCTTTAGGAGCGATGTAAGAGACGCCCACCCTCCTGATCTGGTCTCTGTATGTGTAGGATGTGTGCAAGTAGGAGTCCTGCAGAGCGAAGGTGTCTGGGTGGTTGGTGGAAGGAGATGTGATTGTTCAGGGAAGCGGGCCTGAGTTGTTGAGTGCCCTGAATGTGTGCGAGGAGTTTGAATTGAGCGCATTGTGTATCGTGAGCCAGTGGAGCTCCCTGAGGTGTGGAGTGATGTGAATTCCCTGTGGGAGGTTAAGGATGAGTTTAGCTGCCGCGTTCTGGATGGTTTGTAGTCTTCTAGTCAGTTGCTTGGTAATCCCGGTGTTGGGACGGTAAGCCTTCTCCACGACTCTGGAGAGCTGCGTCCCTGCCCTATGTTGATCTCCTGGCAAGTCACTGGAAAGGTGCTGAGGGTTTCTTGATCTCCATCTTAGTGAATATGACAGTCACACATGTCTGCGGAGAGCCTTCCTGTTTACATGGATTGAGACCCTAGAGCTTGGCTCTGAGGTTGAGGGGGCACGAAGTGGACCCCTCTTTTACAGAGTGGCTACTGCTCTCTCTACCCAAGCTGTGGTAGACTCACAGTGGTGGCAGCATTTATCTATACCCAGGGGTACCTGTACCTTTTAGGAGGCATGCATACCAGCGCCGTCCTGGTAAAGTCTCACTCACTTGGGTTCTTTCTGCCTCTGCAGCATGTGGGATGTTGGTATCGAGAGCCGGTGGGTTTAGTGAGCGAGGATGGAGAGCCATTGTGGTGGGCATTCTAGCTCCCCGTGCCCCTCTGTATTCTTAGTAGATGCTTGGTGGGTTGGATTAGGCACTAGCTCTTACCTGTATTTAGGTAAGACTCCCTCTGCAGGGTCGACCCCCTCCCACTCTGCTGGCGATGGCCAAGGCCTCCTGGTCTGGAGTTAATTAAAACTCCTCACTGGGGGACTGGGAGAGCCCTCCTCACATGGACGGATCAAAGTCGGATCAGGCAGGAAACATGCAGGAAATATTCCCCAGGATTGGATGGGAACCCCGGATGCAATAGTAGCAGACCCACTGATTGGATCAGCCTGCCAGTCAGTGAATGATATAAGTCCAGCCTCATCGACTCGCTGCTTGTTTGTGCAGACGTGCTCTTTCTGGCAGTACTACTAAAAAGTGTGTTGTAACCTGCGCCCGGATGTAAACAGGGTCTTCTGCAGAAGCCTTGTACTTTTTTTTACTATTTCGGGAGTAACAACCTGGCCTTGGCTGAGTCTTTAGAGTTGTAATTGGCTGATTTCATCATACGCTTTAATTAGGGTAAGAACTGAATTCTGTGTTCAGTTTTTGAGAGGGTCTCTACTAGGAAATAGCCTTCCACAATGTGCAATGCAACGTTGTGATGTCGAGTCACTTTTTGAGCACCGTGGTACGTGGTTGTATCGTCTGGGTGGGATGCATTTGCTGGGTGTGGGTAAGAAACCACATCGATGTTTAAAGACCTAGGGGGCTGTCAGTCACCACTGAGCTCTCTTCAATGTGGAAGGATATATGCGTTTCTTACGTAGAAAGGCCCAATAGTTCACCTCAGTGACAGATGCTGTACACCCTTGGACACAAAACCCCAGCAGAACTACAGTCAAGTCATTTAGGAGTGAGAGAGTAAGAGAGAGAAAGCTGGGACCCCCTCCTTCCACTAAGATGTGCAGCAAGGAACACCCCACGCAGCTCTGAGCAAAATGGGCATGTATTGAAGACCGCGAGGGAGGCAAAAGTGATCGAGTTTCAAAAGAAAGACTTTGGAGAACCATTCAGACCACACATCGACCATGAGGATGCTACTGAATATGTACAAGAATGGAGAAGAGGCTTCTTCAAGGAAGGTTTAACAAGGGTCCAATCCCATCTCTGAATCTAGGAGTGCTGCCGACAAAAACTAAAACAGATATCTTGTGTGAGCCTCCGCCATGAACGTTTGTCCATCAGGGTTATAGCCGCCACTCATTTACATGCCATTCTTAGAACGCCTTAAATCTTTGCTTCCTTGGTGTGTTTGAAGCAAAAGACACTGACAGTGCATGAACGCACAAAGCGCCTGACCTCCAGATCACGGTACATCCGGACGCTTATGGAAGAACACATGGTCTGCGGACAAAATGCAAAAAAACATTCTTGTCAAAGGGCTCATCTGTCCTCACACCTCAGCAGCAAAGGCCTCTGTTGTCACCTTTCCCAAGAGAAATGGAATTACATCCATGATCAACTACTGCAGGTTTAACCATTGAAGTTAAACAGTGTGTACCTGTGGATTAGATCACACATAGGCATACAGCCAGCAATCCAGACTTGAAAAGAACATGTAACCCTCTCTACATGTATCCTTGGGAAGCCTGTCAATGGCTCTTTAGGCTTGCTTTGGACATGATATGTTTACTGCCATGCCGTTGTAATATCGTAATGTCCATGCAGCAGGTTGTTTCAGAGCACCTTGTGTGCCTGCATATACCTATATGGTTACAGGACATTTTCACAGTCATTGTCAAGTCGGATCCTGTAAATTGAGCAACACAGATTCTATACAAAACTGTCAAAATGGGAGTTTCATGGAATGTTTGATTCTTCCTGGAGTATATCCACTTTCCGAGGGGAATAGAGATGTGTCCCTCAAGACCCATTCCTTTCTCCCATGGGAGGGGAGATGGTGCCCCCAAGATCTGTCCCTCTATCTCACGAATGGGGAGATGGTGCCCCTATCCCTAAAGCTGGGGTCCTCTCTCTAACGGGAGAGGAGATGCTGCCCCCTATATTTGTTTCTCTCTTCAATGAAAGGGGAGATAGTGACCTGCCCATACCTCTTCCCTCTTCAATGAAGGGAGATGGACAGATGTGCCTCCCATATCTACTCCTCTCTTCCCTGGAGCCTATCAAGATCTGTTCCTCTGCGCCATGGTAGGGGAGATGGTATCCCCAACCCCTTAGATACGTTCCTCTCTGCCACAGGAGGGAAGATGGTGCCCCTTCCAAGATCCATTCCTGTCCCTAAAGGGAGGAGAGATGCTGCCCTCCCCCTAAGATCCATTCCTCTCCTCAACAGGGATGGGGAAAGATACCCACCATGGACCAGTTCCTCGCCTCCTCCTAAGATCTGTTCCTCTAGTCAATGGAAGGGGAAGTTTTGCCCCCCCCCGCACCCCAAGAGGCAGCCTGTACTCCTCTCCAACGTAGGAGCGATGGCGCTACAATGATCACTTGAACAGAGTCATAAAACATCATTCCCACGCCACCATCAAGATGACCCAGATATTGAGAAGAGCAAGGCCCATTTTCAGCTCCTAAAAACCAAGCTCACTGCTTCTCTGGTCTAAGGCGTCCTGTCACAAGACTAATGCTTACCGCTGAGGCTGATGTTTCTGGGAAGACCGCACAGGCTGCACAGAAAGTTGCAAAGGTACATTCTGGAAGTGACCTTGGAACTGGAGACAGCCAAGGCCGATCCGCTTTTGTCTCATTTTGATTTTCAGGAACATGTAAAGCTGGTTAACTCTCTCCAGAACTACCATGTGATGAGGCCGATAGTGTGACACCGGGCGGCGGCGCCAATTCCAACATGGCCGCCATCCTCGACCATCCCGGAAGTACGGGAGTCGGTCTAGAGGATGCGGTGCGTCAGGAGTACATGCCCAATGAAGAGGAAGACGGCAGGGGAACAGCGCGTTGGGAATGGTGGAGAGTGGCGCCGGAGACGGAGGAGAACGGCCAGAACCACGGACCGGAGGAAGACGCGAAGACTAGAAGTCAGGAGGAGAGGAGAGAAGCCGTCAGCGCCCAGGAGAAGGAACACAGCGTACAGACCGGAGGTCGGGAGGAGACGCGGGACGACGCTGTCGACATAGAAGTGGGAGGAGACGCCAAAGACAGAAACCGCTCGAGGAGCACTGCGCCAGAGACCGGGGCTTCCCAAGGAGACGTGGAGGCTGGGTCTTCCCTCGCCACGGCCCAGGAGGGTCGTGGAGTCAGGCAAGTACCTACCGCATGTTGGTTCTCTGTAAAGGGTTTGTGGGCACGGCTGAGGGCCACTAGAGAGTGAGCACAGATATCCCTGCACTAGTCACCCACACGTTAGAACACTGGTGATGGAGCACTCTTACCCTCCCCTTTTGTCTGAATAATACGGCAGTAGCCTGAGCCCTCTCTTTTATTTCCTTTTGGGTTACCAGTCTCCTGGAGTCTACGTGGGAAGAAGACTGGAAACCAGACGTGGGAAGAAACAAGGAGATAGTCGGACTTATAGTCAACTTGTCCTCTGCTTGTACCTAGAAAGACTTTATTTTGAAATACGTATGTGCCATAAACATACTTTTCCCCTCCCCCAATAAAGGAGAGAGAAGAAATAGAACCGAAAGCCTGTACCTGTCTTGAATAAAATGAAGGGTGGGAGGTCCTGACCAGGGTCCCTTGACCACATACCATAAAACAGAAGACGACAAGCCTGAGGGCACAGTATATCTAGCTTCCTTCTTAGATGTGTAAACAGAGATAGAATGCCCCTTGGTGGACTTCAAAAAACAAATGAAGACAGCGCATCTTTCTCAGCCGCAATCTGACGCAACGGGAACACGAAGCACAATTAGTCTAAGGGTACCCCTGGGGTACCTCACCCAAGGAGGCGGTGGCTGTAGGAAGATATTACGGCCATGTTACAAGGCCTGCTAATATCAGGAAGACCCAAGATCTGGGGCCAATACTTCTTACACAGGAAACACAGGAGATTTTCAGTAACAATATCCAAGACTCACTGTAAGGCTATGAGACTTGTGCTGGGACTAAAGCAAGTCACACCTTTCCAAGTTGGAGTCCTTGAGCCATTCACTGTATCGACACTGCATATCTGCTCAATGGACGTCATTGCAGATTGATTCCCTGTCACAGCTATATCAAAATATGGACTACTAAGGATTCATATGTCAATGCAACCTGTTTGATTTTTGTGAAATCTGTTTGTACCACTCGTGCCTTGGCCACTGCACTTATTGAGCTCACCTTCGGCTTGCACAGCCTTCCAGAGGTGATCACTGTCAGAGGAACCCACTTTATATCAACATTATGGACAGAAGAGAATTGCTTGAAAGGAATGACCCCATGTTATTTATCTAACCCACGAAATGACATCCAAATAGACAGGGCAGATCAGGCAGCAGAATAGAACCGGTGTCATAGTGCTGAAGATTTATTGGAATGGGTTTTGCCTCAACAAAGCACACTCTATCACGAGTCTTTGCGCTTTCTTTCCTTCTCAGTGGCACAACCCTCAGAAGGCACATGTTTCCCTCGCAAGCTTTCCAATGGTATCAAAAGGAGTCACCAAGTGATGTCTTTGGAGCACCATGGAATGTCTCTGCATTCGCAGAAATCCAGGAATATTATGTAAACACATATCCATAATGACATCACAAGAATACTCTCAAGTTGTATAAAAATCTACGATTCTTTTGTTTCTTCAATAACTGTTTATTTCCTTCTGCTTCCAGAAACCTTGAGATGAGATGCTTCGCCCTCAGCCTGCTTCCAAACCATGAGATGCCTCACCCTCAGCCTGCTTCCCACCTTGAGATGAGATGCTTCGCCCTCAGCCTGCTTCCCACCTTGAGATGAGATGCTTCGCCCTCAGCCTGCTTCCAAGCTTCGCCCTCAGCCTGCTTCCAAGCTTCGCCCTCAGCCTGCTTCCAAGCTTCGCCCTCAGCCTGCTTCCAAACCATGAGATGCTTCGCCCTCAGCCTGCTTCCAAGCTTCGCCCTCAGCCTGCTTCCAAACCATGAGATGCTTCGCCCTCAGCCTGCTTCCAAGCTTCGCCATCAGCCTGCTTCCAAACCAGGAGATGCCTCGCCCTCAGCCTGCTTCCAAACCATGAGATGCCTCGCCCTCAGCCTGCTTCCAAACCATGAGATGCCTCGCCATCAGCCTGCTTCCAAACCATGAGATGCCTCGCCATCAGCCTGCTTCCAAACCATGAGATGCCGCGCCATCAGCCTGCTTCCAAACCATGAGATGCTTCACCCTCAGCCTGCTTCCAAACCATGAGATGCCTCGCCCTCAGCCTGCTTCCCACCTTGAGATGAGATGCTTCGCCCTCAGCCTGCTTCCAAACCATGAGATGCTTCGCCCTCAGCCTGCTTCCAAACCATGAGATGCTTCGCCCTCAGCCTGCTTCCAAACCATGAGATGCTTCGCCCTCAGCCTGCTTCCCACCTTGAGATGAGATGCTTCGCCCTCAGCCTGCTTCCAAGCTTCGCCCTCAGGCTGCTTCCAAGCTTCGCCCTCAGCCTGCTTCCAAGCTTCGCCCTCAGCCTGCTTCCAAGCTTCGCCATCAGCCTGCTTCCAAACCATGAGATGCTTCGCCCTCAGCCTGCTTCCAAACCATGAGATGCTTCGCCCTCAGCCTGCTTCCAAACCATGAGATGCTTCGCCCTCAGCCTGCTTCCAAACCATGAGATACCTCGCCCTCAGCCTGCTTCCCACCTTGAGATGAGATGCTTCGCCCTCAGCCTGCTTCCCACCTTGAGATGAGATGCTTCGCCCTCAGCCTGCTTCCAAGCTTCGCCCTCAGCCTGCTTCCAAGCTTCGCCCTCAGCCTGCTTCCAAGCTTCGCCCTCAGCCTGCTTCCAAACCATGAGATGCTTCGCCCTCAGCCTGCTTCCAAGCTTCGCCCTCAGCCTGCTTCCAAACCATGAGATGCTTCGCCCTCAGCCTGCTTCCAAGCTTCGCCATCAGCCTGCTTCCAAACCATGAGATGCTTCGCCCTCAGCCTGCTTCCAAACCATGAGATACCTCGCCCTCAGCCTGCTTCCCACCTTGAGATGAGATGCTTCGCCCTCAGCCTGCTTCCCACCTTGAGATGAGATGCTTCGCCCTCAGCCTGCTTCCAAGCTTCGCCCTCAGCCTGCTTCCAAGCTTCGCCCTCAGCCTGCTTCCAAGCTTCGCCCTCAGCCTGCTTCCAAGCTTCGCCCTCAGCCTGCTTCCAAACCATGAGATGCTTCGCCCTCAGCCTGCTTCCAAACCATGAGATGCTTCGCCCTCAGCCTGCTTCCAAGCTTCGCCATCAGCCTGCTTCCAAACCAGGAGATGCCTCGCCCTCAGCCTGCTTCCAAACCATGAGATGCCTCACCCTCAGCCTGCTTCCAAACCATGAGATGCCTTGCCATCAGCCTGCTTCCAAACCATGAGATGCCTCGCCATCAGCCTGCTTCCAAACCATGAGATGCCGCGCCATCAGCCTGCTTCCAAACCATGAGATGCTTCACCCTCAGCCTGCTTCCCACCTTGAGATGAGATGCTTTGCCCTCAGCCTGCTTCCAAACCATGAGATGCTTCGCCCTCAGCCTGCTTCCAAACCATGAGATGCTTCGCCCTCAGCCTGCTTCCAAACCATGAGATGCTTCGCCCTCAGCCTGCTTCCCACCTTGAGATGAGATGCTTTGCCCTCAGCCTGCTTCCAAGCTTCGCCCTCAGGCTGCTTCCAAGCTTCGCCCTCAGCCTGCTTCCATGCTTCGCCCTCAGCCTGCTTCCATGCTTCGCCATCAGCCTGCTTCCAAACCATGAGATGCTTCACCCTCAGCCTGCTTCCCACCTTGAGATGAGATGCTTCGCCCTCAGCTTGCTTCCAAACCATGAGATGCTTCGCCCTCAGCCTGCTTCCAAACCATGAGATGCCTCGCCCTCAGCCTGCTTCCTACCTTGAGATGAGATGCTTCGCCCTCAGGCTGCTTCCAAGCTTTGCCCTCAGCCTGCTTCCAAACCATGAGATGCTTCGCCCTCAGCCTGCTTCCAAGCTTCGCCCTCAGCCTGCTTCCAAACCATGAGATGCCTCGCCCTCAGCCTGCTTCCCACCTTGAGATGAGATGCTTCGCCCTCAGCCTGCTTCCCACCTTGAGATGAGATGCTTCGCCCTCAGCCTGCTTCCAAGCTTCGCCATCAGCCTGCTTCCAAACCATGAGATGCTTCACCCTCAGCCTGCTTCCCACCTTGAGATGAGATGCTTCACCCTCAGCCCTCTTCCAAGCTTCGCCCTCAGCCTGCTTCCAAGCTTCGCCCTCAGCCTGCTTCCAAGCTTCGCCCTCAGCCTGCTTCCAAACCATGAGATGCTTCGCCCTCAGCCTGCTTCCAAACCATGAGATGCTTCGCCCTCAGCCTGCTTCCAAACCTCAAAGCTTTCTTTCTGAATAGACGCCCCTCTTTGAGCAGAACTGGCTCAGCATGATTGAGCGAGACTTGGCATAAAGTTACTGAGCCTAGGTGAGAACCCTGTGTACTACAGGCTCACAAGAACCTCACAGGGTCCTCGGCTAGCACATAACTGTATGGCCAGCCATGGCAGACCCTCAGTGGAGTGCCTGCCCATTGAAAGGAAGGCAAACAGTACGTGCGGGGTCCAAGCGGGGCTATATTTAAACAGTGTGCAGAGGTAGAGGGTAAAAAATATATTTGTTCTGGATAAGCCATGTTACTGGGCTCAGGGGTTACAGGTTCTGCCTCCCAGCGATCAGGCAGTGATGAGGAGGAGAGCAAGGTGGGCACTGATGCTGGGAAGTGATGCACATGGCCTTCCTCGTAACCCCACACACCCAGGGCCAGATTTACTAACATTTGACACAATGCAAAGCAACAAGACCACTTTCTGCGTTGCGTCAAGAGCAGGAATGCACCACATTTACTAAGATATAGAGCCCTCCTGCTCTCTCACTGCGCCTGGGCGCTGAGGGACAGATTTACAAAGACGTCACACAATGCAATGCACAAGACAACTTGATGCACTGCGCAACAGGAAGAGAGCAGGAATGAGCCATATCTGACGCATTTCTGCTCTCACCCTGCTCCGGAGCACTCAGTGCTGCCTAACGCCAACAAAGGCTCCCTTGCGCCATGGTGCAAGGGTGGTGCATTACAGGCAGGAATGTTTGTTGTGCAGGAAGGAACACCTTCCTGCACAAACACAATCCTCAGAGTCATTTTCCACGTGTGCCACAGAATGCAGCACACGTAGAGAGAGGAAATAACGAGGAGAAATAAGGGCTTACAACCATTAGTAAATCTGGAAATGCACCAGATTCCATGGGTGGATGCGTGGGAACGCCCACACTCCATCCATTCAAGGTGGCCTAGTAGATCTCACTGAAGCCCTTGCATCACCTTGCTTGACGCAAGCTCTTCGTGAAACTGGCCACCCAGTGTCTTCATAAAACACTCATACACCATCTAAGGCCCACGGCACAGACCCAAGCAATGATGTACCATGTTAGCCCCCGACACCCACCTTTGATCTTTTCTAAGTCGATGCTGTCACCAACGGCATAGAGTTCACAGGCAGTGCCAGGAAGGAAGGGTTTGGCGCTAGTCCCTCTGAGCCCAGCTGACTACAGACTGCCTGCCTGTCTGCGCCTAGCGCCTCCCGCTGACAGGCAGATGGAATAGAGCCATGGCCCATCAATGGGAAATTTGTAACTGAAGAATAGATCAAGGGCCTGGGACACAGCACCCATTGGAAATGTAAGAAGGGAACAAAGCCAGACAGAGAAGCTTCAAGAGCCCACTGATACTGTGCCAAAGACAACACAATGAAGGAAAGCAAAGAAACGAGCAGAGAGGAGGAAACTGCATTTGTCCCAAACACCAACCAGGCAAACTCCTTAGATGTAAAGACCATGGACAGAGCTTCTGCTTCACTACCAATAATAATAATAATGCAGCCATTTATAGAGCGCGAACAGCTACCTCAATAGAGGTGTCCCGGCGCTATAGCAACAGGTGGCACGCATGGGTCACGCAACCGCCAAGGCTCCTAGAGAGTTAATCTAGGCTGAATAGCCATGTTTTGGCTGCTTTCCTGAATTGCGATTCAGAAACAATCTGGCGCATAGCATTAGGCAGGGAGTTCCATAACATGGATGCCCCGACAGTAAAAGATCTGCCCCCTAACCGGGCTTTCCTAACTCGAGGGTGCAGAGCAAATTCTGAGAATTAGACCTCAGTGAGCGAGCCTGCTTATAGGAGCAAAGCCGTTGCTTCAAATAGCTGGGGCAGGTTCCATGAATTGACCGGAAAGCTAGAGTTAGGGCTTAAATTTAATTCTTTTGGCTACCGGCAACCAATGCAGTTCCTTAATATGCGGAGAGATATGATGCCTAAACGGAACACGTCTGATCAGTCTCGCAGCCGCATTTTGAACCATTTAGAGTTTCTTGACCAGGTAAGCCGGCAAGCTCAAGTAGAGGCCATTCGCGTAGTCCAGCCAAGAGGTCACAATGGCATGGACTACAACCCGCCGACAGTCCTCTGGACACAGATGTAAGAATTTACGCAGGTTTCTCAGTCTGCCGAAACAGGCGGCCGACACCTGCTGAATTTGAGCCGAAAAGGATAGGTCAGCCTCCCACTTTACTCCCAGATTCTTGGCAGTACCTGCTGGAGTGGGGGGTGAGCCCATTTCCACAGGCCACCACAGGTCGGCAGCAGGGGATTGGTTTTTACCAAAAAACATCACTTCCGTTTTTTCGGCCTTCAGTTTCAATTTGTTGTTGTTCATCCAGAGGGCTATATCCTTTAGGCAGCCCTTAAAGCTCTTAAAAGAATCTTTCGACTGATCAGTAAAAGGAAATACCAGCTGGGTGTCATCGGCGTAGGAAATCGCCTTCACACCCCAGTTGGCTATCAGTGAAAATAATGGGGCCAAATAAATGTTGAACAACAAGGGGCTTAGGGCCGACCCTTGCGGTACCCCGCACCATAAGTGCTTACGATTGGATTGATGAGGTTGTAAAGCCACCCTTTGAGTGCGCTTATGAAGGAATGACTTCAGCCAAGCTAGGGCTGTACCCCCAATGCCAATGTCCAAGAGACGTGGACCAGAATGGAGTGGTCTACCGTGTCAAATGCCGCTGATAGATCCAGGAGTACTAGCATACTGAATCCAACGCCATCCTCACTGAATCGGCCACCTCTATTAGCGCCGTCTCTGTGCAAAAGCCAGCGCGGAAACCAGATTGAGTTTCGTGCAGGATATTGTGGTTCTCAATAAAATTAGCCAATTGTCGCTGCGCTAACCTTTCTAGCATTTTTGCTGGCGCTGGCAGCAGGGAAATAGGTCTATAATTATTCAGTTCTCCTGAATCAACGTTGGGTTTTTTCTTGAGGGGCAGGAGTGTGGCATGCTTCCATAAATCAGGAAAAATACCGGATGTAAGAGAGGTGTTCCAAATTTTAGACAGCACATGGATGGAGGAATGTGCCAGCTCTTTCCACAATTTAGGAGGACAAGGGTCTTCCGGCGATCCTGATTGCATCCCTGAATCACAGCTCGTGCCTCCTTCAGGGAAATAGGAGCAAAAACTGAAAAGAGATGCAAAGGAGCTCTCCTTTGCATCGCGTCTAATTGGCCGTATCAGCTACTGCAGAGAAAGAATTATAGACCTCACGAATTTTATTATCAAAAAAATCCGAAATTCTCTCACACAGTGATACAGAGGGCTGGGCATCAATCACCAGTTCACAAGGTTTAAGAAAGGAGTTGACAACTTTGAAAATAACCTTACTAGGTTTATCGGACAAGTTACTTACCTTCGATAACGATATATCTGTAAGAAACATTAGTAGTGATAGATTCCTTACCTTAGAATATCCCCAGGCGTCAGACTGGATCCGGAAAGTTTTCGTCAGCAGTACCCCTGCGCGTCGGTAGGTGGCGTTGTGCGCCTCCGCGTCCGTCGTTGGCGTCGTGGTCGCCGAGATGACATCGCGGGCACTACTTAGATGCCGCCCACGCGCGCTGACGTCAGTTCTGTACACGACTTTCCGCGCCAGGAACGCAGAGCCATGCAAGATACTGACCACTGGTGCATTGAAACTAGGGCCCTGAAAGGAATGACCTTAACCCAAGAAATCAGTTCGCAGAACGGGGGAGGATGGGTGGGCGGTAAGGAATCTATCACTACTAATGTTTCTTACAGATATATCGTTACCGAAGGTAAGTAACTTGTCCATCTGAAAGAAACACATAGTGATAGATTCCTTACCTTAGAATAGATACCCCAGCAATACCAGCCCCGGTGGTGGGTCTGCGAACTAAGATCACACCAGAAAGTCACGGAGAACAGAACGGCCAAAGAAGCCGTCTCTCCGGACTTGGCTGTCTAGGCAATAATGTTTGGTAAACGTGTGCAGCGAGGCCCACGTGGCTGCCTGACAGATGTCTTGCAGGGGGACACCACGTCCCAATGCAGTAGTGGCTGCCGTAGCCCTGGTGGAATGAGCACGCAGCCCCACCGGAGGTTCTTTTTTAGCCAAAGAGTAACAGGCTTTCATACATAAGACAACCCAGCAGAAGATGGTTCTCTTATGGACCGCCCGACCTTTCTTGGTGCCAACGTAGCCAACAAAAAGCTGGTCGTCCGCCCAGAACTGCTGTGTGCGTTTGAGATAAAAAGAGAGCGCACGTTTTGGGTCCAGACGGTGGAGCCTCTCTTCCTCTCTGGAAGGATGCGGAGGCGGAAAGAAGGTGGGCAAAGTGATGGTCTGCCCAATGTGGAAGGCCATAACCACTTTTGGCAAAAAGGAAGGACGGGGCCTGAGCACAACCTTGTCCGGATGGACTGAAAGGAAAGGAGGCTTACAAGAAAGAGCCTGGAGCTCACTCACCCGCCTGGCGGAAGTGATGGCCACCAGGAAGGCAGTCTTTAACGTCAAAAGACGAAGAGGACAGTTGTGAAGGTGCTCAAAGGGAGCGCACATCAAGTATGTCAGAACCAGATTCAAGTCCCACTGAGGCATCACGAAAGGAATAGGAGGAAAAAGGTGTGTAATGCCTTTGAGAAATCTATTTACAACAGGGGACTTGAAAAGAGAGGGCTGATCAGGGAGCCTGAGAAAGGCCGAAATAGCAGAAAGGTAGCCCTTGATAGTGCCCAGAGCAGAGCCCTGATGGGCCAAAGAAAGAACAGTAGTACTTCAGAAAGAGGGGCAGAAAGGGGATCCACAGCCTTTGCTGTGCACCATGCCACAAATTTGTTCCACCTGCAGGCGTATACCACTTTCGTAGAGGGACGCCTGGCTGCCAGAATAACGTCACAAACTTCAGGAGGCAAGTCGAAGGGAATCAACTGCCGCCGCTCAATCTCCACGCAAAGAGGTGGAGGCTGGACAGGTTCGGGTGGAGGATCGTCCCCTGCTGCTGCGACAGAAGATCCTCCCGAAGAGGCAGTCGGATCGGGGGATCGATGCTCATACTGAGTAGCTCGGGATACCATACTCTTCGAGCCCAGTCCGGAGCCACAAGAATGACGTGGGCCCGGTCGCGCCTGATCATCTTCAGCACTCTGGGCAGAAGTGGTATAGGCGGAAAGGCGTACAACAGACCGCAACGAAAAGTGTCGCCGAGCGAGTGCCGCCTTGGAAATTCCAACGCGCAGAACTGATGACATTGCGCGTTCTCTTCGGTGGCGAATAGATCTAACCAAGGCTCTCCCCACTGCTGAAAGAGACCTTGCGCCACCTCCGAGTGAAGACGCCATTCGTGATCGAGCATGCACCTGCGGCTGAGGTTCGTCCGCCCTGGCGTTCAGAGAACCTGCCAGGTGTTGAACCACCAGGGACATGCCCTGATGTTCCAGCCATGTCCAGAGACGCAGAGCCTCCTGACAGAGGGTCCACGACCCCACCCTGCCTTGTTTGTTGCAGTACCACATGGCGGTGGTGTTGTCTGTGAACACCTGCACTACTCTCCCTTGACAGAGGGAAGGAATGCCTTTAGTGCAAGCCTGATCGCCCGCAGCTCCAAAAGGTTGATATGGAGCCAAGACTCCACTGGAGACCAGAGGCCTCTGATCTCCGCCTCTCCCATGTGGCCGCCCCATCCCAGGAGGGACGCATCCGTCACCACTGTGAACTCCGGTTGGGGAAGGGAGAGGGATCTGCCGTCGACCCAATGCCGGTCCGTGAGCCACCACTGCAACTGTCGTGCAGTGCCCTCCGAGATCTGGACGTGATCGGACAGGTTTCCCTGATGCTGCGCCCACTGGAACTTCAGGTCCCACTGCAGAGCCCGCATATGCCACCTGGCATGATTGACCAGCAGGATGCAGGAGGCCATGAGGCCCAGCAGCCTCAGAGTCACTCTGACCGAAACCCGGGACAAGGGCTGAAAGATGGGATTCAGAGCCTGAATATCCCGGACTCGCTGTTCGGGAAGATAGACCCGAAACTGCGCCGTGTCCAGAACCACTCCGATAAAGAGGAGCTTCTGGGAGGGAATCAGGTGCGACTTCGGCACATTGATGGAGAACCCCAGCAAGTGCAGGAGGTCGGCCGTAGTCTGGAGGTGGGAGACGACTGTCTGGGGCGAGCCCGCCTTCAACAACCAATCGTCGAGATAGGGGAAGACTGAGACCCCTGATCTGCACAGATGAGCTGCGACCACCGCCATCACCTTGGTGAACACCCGAGGGGCGCTGGTAAGGCCAAAGAGGAGCACGGTAAACTGAAAGTGCTCGTGGCCTACCGTGAACCGTAGGTAACGCCTGTGGGCTGGCAGGACGGGGATGTGGAAATAGGCGTCCTGCAAGTCCAGCGCCACCATCCAGTCTTGTGGGTCGTGAGCAGACAAGACCTGAGCTAGAGTGAGCATCTTGAACTTCTCTTTGCGGAGGAAGCGATTGACGTTCCGGAGGTCTAAGATAGGACGCAGGCCTTTGTCCTTCTTGGGCACCACAAAGTAGTGGGAATAACAACCACGACCTACTTCGTGCGTCGGAGCGCGCTCGATGGCCCCCTGGGCCAAGAGGGCCGCAACTTCCTGCTGAAGAAGCACCAAGTGATCCCCGACATGCGGTGGTATTGAGGTGGCATGGCTGGGGGTAGTCTCGAAGGGGAGGGAGTAGCCCCTCTGGACTATCTCTAAAACCCACCTGTCCGAAGTGATGGTGCGCCAGTGGGGAGGTGATGGCGGAGCCTGCCGCCCACTGGCGTTTGATGGGCCTGAAAGTTCGGACTAGGAAGGTTTGGAGGCAGTGGTGGCCGGGGTGGTGGTGGACTGACCCGCCCGCTGGCCCCTTTGTCTGCCACGGCGGAACCCGCGTCCGCGCTGGGATGATTGCTGCGCCGGCCTGTGGCTCTGTTGCGAACGCTGCGGGGCGCCCCTTCCTGTGCCACGAAAGGAGCGAAAAGCGGAAGGTGGAGGAGGGCGGACTGCTGAGAGTCCCAAGGACTTGGCCGTAGCCCGTGAGTCCTTAAACCTCTCCAACGCGCTGTCCGCTTTGTCGCCGAAGAGGCAACGGCCATCAAAGGGCATGTCCATAAGGGTGTTTTGGACATCCCCCGAAAATCCAGTGGTCCTCAACCAGGCGTGACGGTGAACCGCCACCGTCATTGCAATGAATCTGCCTAGTGAGTTGGCAGTGTCTAGGCCACAACGGATCATGAACTTTGCTGCATCTCTCCCCTCTGCAACAGCCTGGGCGAGAGCAGGCCGGGCCTCCTCCGGACACTGGGGCAGCACGTTCGCCACCGTATCCCACAGAGAGTGGGAATAACGGCCCAAGAGGCATGCGGTGTTCACGGACCGCAGCGCAGAGCTGGTGGAAGAGAAAATGTTCTTCCCAAACTGATCCAGCTTCTTGGATTCCCTATCCGGTGGTGCGGAAGGGAAGGCGGTTGGGGAAGCAGAGGCTTGGACAACCAAGCTCTCGAGAGTGGGGTGTTGGGAGAGGAAAATGGGGTCACCCGGAGCCGGGCGTTGGCGTGGGGCCATGTTCCTATCCACAGGAGCCCCTGTGGTGGGCCTGGACCAAGTGCCCAAAAGAACGTCAGAGAGGGCTTCATTGAAAGGAAGCAGCGGCTCCGCAGAAGTAGCTGCTGGCTGAAGCACCTCTGTCAGGAGGTTAGTCCTGACGGCCACAGTAGGGAGCTCGAGGTGTAGGGCCTCGGCCGCCCTACGCAACACCACTGCATAACTGGCACCCTCCTCCATAGCCACGGTAGGAGGAGACAGCAAGCCAAGGTCTGGTGAGGTATCCAGACCACTGGCGTCACCCAATTCCTCAGCCCAGTCCTGTTCAGACTCGCAGGTGGCAGCGAGAGGGTCCTCAGACCCCTCCCAGTCCTCCCCTTGCTCCTCAGGCTGTTCAACAGGCCGAAAATAAGGAGCAGGTACATGGGGATAGAAATCCCCAATCAGGGTCAAGAACGGCATCGATCGACGCTGGCTCGGCGCCGTGTCCACCTCGGGGCTGAAACTGAGGTCAACGTCGTCCCGAGGAGCGGGCGGCGTCAGGATCGGTGCCGGTGGGGTCGACGTCGGTGGAGGCGTAACGAGGTCAACCGGCGTCGACCGGGATCCAGGCCTGGATCCAAGGGTGTCCTGCGGCGCCGTGGCCGGAGCTGACAGCAACGCCGGAGCCGCCGGCGAGGAAACGCGAGGACACCCATGCGGGACCGCGGGGCCCGAAGGTGCACCGGCGGGACCCGACGGCCCAAAGAGGTGAGCCATGGCCGACAGGAACACCTGTATCTGGGCCGTAGACGCCAACGACCCTGGGAAGGGAGGGTAGTCGGGCGGCGACTCCATGGACTGCGCCGGAGCCGCGGGGGTGGCACCACCCATACCCTCAGCCGCGTCTCACGACTGGCGAGGGGAAGTCGGAGAACGATGGCGTTTCTTCGACTACTTGTGCTTCGCCTTACCTGACCCCGAGTGCGAAGACTTGGATCCCGAAGATCGATGGTGAGGACTCCGCGCACGGTCCCTCGACCGCCCTCTGGACCCGGGACTTGGTACGGCGCAGAGCCGACGGCCGGGCTTCCAGAAACTTTCGGGACCGCTCCCGCAAAGTCTTCGGCGCCATGGCCTGGCAGTCGGAGCACGATTTGGGGTCGTGGTCGGGCACCAGGCAGAAAAGACACACACAGTGCGGGTCCATCACCGACATCATGCGGTGACAATCCCCGCAGGACTTGAAACCGGGCATCCTAACTGCACCGTAGGAGTCGAAGACTCGATGAAAAAATGGAGACAAAAGTCTGAAAAAGTCAGTCAAAAATTGACTGGGGGTTCCTGCTCTTCCCAGATCTGCGCTTGCTGGCGCGGAAAAAGGAAGAAATGACGTCAGCGCGCGTGGGTGGCGTCTAAGTAGCGCCCGCGACGTCATCTCGGCGACCACGACGCCAACGACGGACGCGGAGCCGCACGACGCCACCTACCGACGCGCAGGGGTACTGCTGCCGAAAACTTTCCGGATCCAGTCTGACGCCTGGGGATATTCTAAGGTAAGGAATCTATCACTATGTGTTTCTTTCAGATAGCGTCGTCAATACAATTCGCTATGTAGTCCCTACTAGCCACCTTCATCGCTTTATGCATTTCTTTCAAGGATTTCTTATATATCATTTTGGCGGTAGCATCGTAATCCACCCTCCACTGTCGTTCCAGGCGTTTACACCTGCTTCTAATTATCCTGAGTGGCTCATAAAACCATGGAACTGAAGGTGATTTTCTCATAGATTTCGTAACTCTGGCTGGAGCAGTCGACTCTACTGCAGCGGCGATCCACTTGTTTAAAGCCAGAGCATCTTCATTAGGATCCATAGATAATATAGGTTGGTTGGCCTGCAAAACTGGACCTAAAAAGTCTGCAGTTAACTTCTTCCAGTTTCTCTTTAAAAAGTAACGAGAACTTTCAGGTGGACTAGGTTTTGCCAATACCATTCAAATCAGGCGATGGGTGGCAATTGTAGGCCTTCAGCAGGGACAGACTACCACTCATGCCTGGGCACAGGCATAGGCTGCTAGGCATACCCCCCAGCATCTGGTTACGGACTAGTATCTGCCCGGTCACCTGATCAGGGACTGCCACCCCTGTCCCATCACCTGGACACTGGATAGACGGCTGTCTATAGTGGTCACAGACTGTCCTGCCAACTGGACACAGACGGCTGTCCCTGTCCCATCACCTGGAAATAGACTACTGTCCCTGCCCCATCAGTGGTCACAGACTGTCCCGTCACCTGGTCATGGACTGCGGTCCTTGTTCCATCAGTGGTCACAGACTGAAGTCCCTGTTCCATCAGTTGTCACAGATTATTTCATCAATAGACACAGACTGCAGACCCTTTTCCATCAGTGGTCACAGACTGCTGTTCCTGTTCCATCAGTGGTCACAGACAGCTGTTCCTGTTCCATCAGTGGTCAGAGACTGACGTCCCTGTTCCATCAGTGGTCACAGGCTGCCGTCCCTGTTCCATCAGTGGTCACAGACTGCTGTCCCTGTTCAACCAGTGGGCATAGACTCCCTTCTCTGTATGATCAGTGGCTGTAGACTGCCATCTCTCTCCCATCAATGGCTCTAGACTGCCACCCCAGTCTCATCAGTGGTCACAGACTGCCATCCCTGTTCCATCAGTGGTCACAGACTGCCATCCCTGTTCCATCAGTGGTCAGAGACTGACGTCCCTGTTTCATCAGTGGTCAGAGACTGCTGTCCCTGTTCCATCAGCGGTCACAGACAGCTGTTCCTGTTCCATCAGTGGTCAGAGACTGACGTCCCTGTTCCATCAGTGGTCACAGGCTGCCGTCTCTGTTCCATCAGTGGTCACAGACTGCTGTCCCTGTTCAACCAGTGGGCATAGACTCCCTTCTCTGTATGATCAGTCACTGTAGACTGCCATCTCTCTCCCATCAATGGCTCTAGACTGCCACCCCAGTCTCATCAGTGGTCACAGACTGTCCTCTCTGTCCCATCAGCAGCCACAGACCAGTTCCATAAGTGGTCAGAGACGGCCATCTCTTTCTTGTCAACTGGTCAGACAGCCACTCTTGTCCCTTAAGTGGTCACCGACTGTCGTTCCTGTCCCATCAAGCGGTCAGACAGCCGTCCCTGTCCCGTGAGTGGTCACTGACGGATGCCCCTGTGCCTTCAGCTGGTCAAACTGTCACCCCTATCCCATGAGTGGTCACACACTGCAAACCTGGTTCCTTGACAGGTCACACACCGCTGTCACAGCTTATCAGTATTGGGCCACAGGCGCCCTTAGCTTGCCCTGGCACCTGGTCCCAGCCCCCACAATATGCCCAACACCTAATCACAGAACTAACATCAGACACCTCCAAAACTAATGCTCAGCGCCTGGTCACAAACCGTTACAGCGGGTGTCTCATCTGGCCACTAACACAACCCCACAGCTGGATTCTTATATGGCCACCAACAGACCCTCTCAGCTATGCCTCAAAAGGCCACCAACACTTTTGTTCTCCTTGTCTGAGTTGCACCCTGACTGTGCAGCTTCTCACACATCTCTAACCAGGCATGGCACCTGCTCACAGACCACCTGTTACACCTGCTCACAGACCACCCACTTCCCCACTCGCAGTCCACCCGCTCACAGACCACCGCCTCCCCATGCTCACAGACTGCCTCCCCTGACACTGGGTTACAGAACCAACCCAGATTCTCGTGCCCACTTTTCTCTCCCTTAGCCCCACCCTGGGCCACAGGATTCAGGTAATTAAAGACAAGTTTATGGTCACCCGCTGGGACAGGAGGGACGCTCTTTCTTCGTCAGATGCTTCGCTTCAAAAGCAATTTTCTCTCTCTGGGAATGTGCCTCCCCCTCCCAGAAGAATTCCTCTAGTGTGCTTCTTAGGGCAGTGTGTAATTTTCAAGGTGTTGCTCATACCTTCATGCCAGGTTCACCAGGAGTGCCAGCTTCACCCGATGGGCCAGGAGGTCCCTACAAGAAAAGGTTACAAGTATTAGGGGTAACAAGAGATCAGATCATAGCAAAGCTGTTGCCACAGATGCTTGTTGGCGCAAAAACAGAAGAGAGCTTCTCTGTGATACAGGAGTCCCTCCATAGAGCGGGGCTTCACACAGGAGGAGCCTCCTTTATAGAGCAACGGGAAGTGGGGATTCTGGGGGAGACCCTCTCTACAGGGGACTGTAACAGAGGAGAAGCTTCTCTCTCTGGAGGGCTATGACAGAGGAGGAGCCCCGCTCTATAGTGGGGTATGACTGAAGAGGAGCCCCGCTCTATAGTGGGGGGTGACAGAGGAGGAGCCCCGCTCTATAGTGGGGTCTGACAGAGGAGGAGCCCCGCTCTATAGTGGGGTATGAAAGAGGAAGAGCCCCGCTCTATAGTGGGGTCTGACAGAGGAGGAGCCCCGCTCTATGGTGGGGTATGAAAGAGGAGGAGCCCCGCTCTATAGTGGGGTATGACAGAGGAGGAGCCCCGCTCTATGGTGGGGTCTGACAGAGGAGGAGCCCCGCTCTATAGTGGGGTCTGACAGAGGAGGAGCCCCGCTCTATAGTGGGGTCTGACAGAGGAGGAGCACCGCTCTATAGTGTGGGGTGACAGAGGAGGAGCCCCGCTCTATAGTGGGGTGCGACTGAAGAGGACCCCGCTCTATAGTGGGGTATGACAGGAGGAGACCTGCTCTATAGTGGAGTATGACAGAGGAAGAGCCCCGCTCTATAGTGTGGGGTGACAGAGGAGGAGCCCCGCTCTATAGTGGGGTATGACAGAGGAGGAGCCCCGCTCTATAGTGTGGGGTGACAGAGGAGGAGCCCCGCTCTATAGTGTGGGGTGACAGAGGAGGAGCCCCGCTCTATAGTGGGGTATGACAGAGGAGGAGCCCCGCTCTATAGTGGGGGGTGACAGAGGAGGAGCCCTGCTCTATAGTGGGGTATGACAGAGGAGGAGCCCCGCTCTATAGTAGGGTATGACAGAGGAGGAACCCCGCTCTATGGTGGGGTCTGACAGAGGAGGAGCCCCGTTCTATAGTGGGGTATGACAGGAGGAGACCCGCTCTATAGTGGGGTATGACAGAGGAGGAGACCCGCTCTATAGTAGGGTATGACAGAGGAGGAGACCCGCTCTATAGTAGGGTATGACAGAGGAAGAGCACCGCTCTATAGTGTGGGGTGACAGAGGAGGAGCCCCGCTCTATAGTGGGGTATGACAGGAGGAGACCCGCTCTACAGTGGAGTATGACAGAGGAAGAGCCCCGCTCTATAGTGGGGTATGACAGAGGAGGAGACCCGCTCTATGGTGGGGTCTGACAGAGGAGGAGCCCCGCTCTATGGTGGGGTCTGACAGAGGAGGAGCACCGCTCTATAGTGTGGGGTGACAGAGGAGGAGCCCCGCTCTATAGTGGGGTGTGACTGAAGAGGACCCCGCACTATAGTGGGGTATGATAGGAGGAGACCCGCTCTATAGTGGGGTATGACAGGAGGAGACCCGCTCTATAGTGGAGTATGACAGAGGAAGAGCCCCGCTCTATAGTAGGGTATGACAGAGGAGGAGCCCCGCTCTCTAGTGGGGTCTGATAGAGGAGGAGCCCCGCTCTATAGTGGGGTATGACAGAGGAGGAGCCCCGCTCTATAGTGGGGTATGACAGGAGGAGCCCCGCTCTATAGTGGGGTGTGACAGAGGAGGAGCCCCACTCTATAGTGGAGTGTGACTTAAGAGGGCCCCGCTCTATAGTGGGGTGTGACAGAGGAGGAGCCCCACTCTATAGTAGGGTATGACTGAAGAGGAGCCCCGCTCTATAGTGGGGGGTGACAGGAGGAGCCCCACTCTATAGTGGGGTCTGATAGAGGAGGAGCCCCGCTCTATAGTGGGGTCTGACAGAAGAGGAGCCCCTCTCTATAGTGGGGTCTGACAGAGGAGGAGCCCCGCTCTATAGTGGGGTGCGACAGAGGAGGAGCCCCACTCTATAGTGGGGTCTGACAGAGGTGGAGCCCCGCTCTACAGTGGGGTGCGACAGAGGAGGAGACCCGCTCTATAGTGGGGTCTGACAGAGGAGGAGCCCCGCTCTATAGTGGGGTCTGACAGAGGAGTAGCCCCGCTCTATAGGGTGGTATGACAGAGGAGGAGCCCCGCTTCTGTGCCATAACTAGCTGTTGTCCTGTAAGGTGGTATGGTGAAAACAGTCGTGATGTTAATGTGTCACCACGGCACGTAGCCAAAGTGTAGTGTCTGTAATGTCCAGTTCAACAATAGAATAGACCTAAGTTGGGACTGTCTGTGCTATAATGCAGACATGTCTTGCTGTATGACGTCTATGGATGATGATACAATGTTACCCAAGGAGTATGTTCTAGATGTTAAAGTAGTCATATCGTCATCCACTACTGCAAGAGCCTTTTCTAAATTGGCCCTATCAGTCTTCCGCAGTCTTTCAGCAGCATCTTATAGAGATATTTTCCATATCTCATTATAGACGGCATAAAGAAAGAATTTTTGATGTGGCTTTCGAGGACCTAACAAAAAGCCTCATAGATCTAGGTCATCACATAAATGGGACAAGTGCTGTTGCACCTGAGATAGTCTCAAAGTTTTCAGCCAATCAAGGCACAACTTCTGACACTATAAGTTGTCACCATCCCCTAATGTTCACGCTGCGTATATCGCATGTTGGGCCTATTTGCTGTAAATCCCTTCCTGTTACCTAGGAATTGAGCCTGACATTTGTTTGTGTCTAGTGGCCAGACTAACCATCCCTTCCAGTTGTGGTCTGATGAGTTATGTCTACTCTTGCGCAGCATGGTATCTATGGTATCCTCATTGTATGATGTTAATTGCTGCCAATTATCAGTGTGCAAGTGTGGGAACCTGTGGTGTGTTCACATTTTTTATCTTGGCTAATCCAAGACACGTTGCATGTTGCACAGATTTGTTCTGGAAAATCATTTGTTGAGGTATTAAGAAGGCTCTAAATAAAGCCTCAGTTCCCTGAAACTGCCAGTCTCTAGTCCCCCAGACAGATTTCACATCTATTGTGTCCCTCCAAAAGTCGAAACCTTGAGTTGGGAAAGGAAAGAAGCAGAGTAAATCATTTTGGTGTCTGTCAACATATTTTTTTGTTGTTGCAGGTAATGGTGCAAGCCGATAATAAAACGAGGCGGTGTAGGGCAATGTTCTCATTGTGTAAAGTTAAAAACTTCATTAGGAATACTAGCTTTGTGTAGAAAATTATGTTTGTAATGTTGAAAACAAAACATCTCATCAAAGATAGCTGTACCATCATACAACTCATCAGAAAACACTGTTGAATGCCCCAGACCTTCTAGCATTTCATGCACTGTATCAATGTCCCAATCATTAGAAACAGTGCTAGGGCCGATGATAGCATTTACGAAAATTTTAAACAAATGTGGAATTTTTAAAAGTTCAGTGGGACCATACACATCAAATGATACCTTATCCCAAGCAATCCCATCGGAACTGGAGCCGCTGAAATGTTCACCAGGGAAAGGACCTTTTGCTCACTGTGTGATGATGCGTGTGGTTTCAAAATAAAGTAAACCATTTGTACTGCAGAGCACTCTGGGATGTAATGTCCTTTTAGAAGGAAGAACACTGTCACAAAACCAATCCAAAGGACCAGGAAAAGTGATGCAATTGTAATCCAAAGGTGTAACCATGGCGAAACAAAGTATGCTCCTTTCAGCCAAAGATAGAAAACCCGCATCTTCTGTTCAAAAGGCAGAGGCGGTGGAGACAGAGGTTGTTCTGATGTGTCAGAGGAGCAGTCATCATAGTCGATGAAGTAACCAGAAGCCATCCGGTCTATCCTTGGCATCTCGGCAGGTTGTGTTGAACTCGATGTAGACTCCATTTGTGGTACATTGACATAGACCTGGTTCTTTTCTGGATTCCGAATTGAAATCTGTGTCTCTGTACTTGTTGACTGTACAGTTGTTGTTGTTTAAGCAACAGGCAGAAGACATATCTCTTGTGATTCAGTGTAGTCTACCATTGGAGAGAACAAGTCTCATTTGAAATTAAAGCTTCCATCTGAACTTCCTGTAAGGTAGCAAGAGTAGATTGGTAGCCACCTAGGAGTCCAGGCAGCTTACTGTTGAAAATCGGCCACAAAGTGTGGTTTGATCAGATCAATGGAGAGAAACCTTCTGTCTCGCCGACCGGCAGGGGGCGGGAGCAGTACAGTTCTTGTACCTTTAACAGCCAGGACAGGCACTCTATAAGATGGCCCAAACTCATTCTTGTCCACAATCTTTTCCCTGACCAGAACCCCAACCTTCGGGATCCAGCCAGGCCTTGCCGGAAATGCCTTCACTTCTCCAGTGGCGGTGCGTTTTACTTGGAAGTTGCTTTGTTCGTCCCGGAAATCATTCAGTTCCTGTAAAACAGTCCAACGTTTATTGATGTCAAACAGTGATTCCACTGCCACTGTGCTGGCATTGTCAAGATTTTGATTTGATTTTTGATTTGATTTTGTAGAGCACAGCAGCTACCCGAGGGCATCAAGGCGCTATAGACTACCGTCCAAGAAGATATTTCCTGAGAGAAGATGATACAGGAGATGGCTACATGCAAAATAGCCAAGTCTTTAGAGCTTTTCTAAAGGGCAGGGGCTAGGAGATGGCCTTCATGTTTTTTGGAAGGGTATTCCAGAGCTTACTGGCGTCAGTCGAGAATGCTCTGTCGCCCCATCTTTTCCTTGTTGTTCTGGGTACATGGAGATGTAGATTAGAAGATGAGCGAAGGGATAAGCCAAGGGAGTACCAACTAAACATAGATTTTAGTCTCGTTGGGTAGGGGAGATAGAGAGCCTTGTGGACCATACAAAGAGATTTCAAGCTGATGCGTTTGTTAATTGTAAGCCAGTGTAGGGTTTCCGGACCCTTGGCAGCTGAGTGTATTTTGGGAATGTCCGGGACCAGTCTGGCAAGGGCATTCTGCACCAGTTGGAGTTTATACTGCGCATTCTTGTTCGAGTCTAGGTAGAGTGAGTTGCAGTAATCCAACCTGGACATTACCAGGGCGAGGGCAAGCTGCTTGCGTGCGGGGTGCAGGATAAGAGGGAAGATTTTCTTCAACATCCTTAAGATCCAGGTGCAAGTGGAGACAGTGCAGTTTGATGGGCGTTAAAATTGAGGTCTGGGTCCATCAGAACTCCAAGGTTCTTAGCCTTGTTTCCTAGAGTAGGAGGCCAACAGCTGCTGTTCCAGCTTGTTGCCCCTGGGCCAAAGACCATCACCTCCATCTTATCAGCATTCAGTTTTAAGGAATTACCAGCCATCCATTCTGCCACCTTAGTCATACAGCATCGAACGTTCTCAGCTAACGAACCTGTGTTATTAGGAATTGATACCATGATCTGTGTGTCGTCAGCATATGACACTACCTCCACTCCGCATGAGTGAATGATGGTCGCTAGGGGTGCCACATAAAGGTTAAAACGTGTGGGGCTTAGAGAGTAGCCCTGTGGAACTCCACAAGGTAAGGATAAAGCTTCAGAGTAGAAGTGCTGAAGCTTCACGCTTTTGAGATTGTTCCCCTAGGAAAGAGGACAGGAGGGCTAAGGCTTGATGTGAGGTGCCCAGCCCTTGGAGCCTGTCTAACAGCAGAGTGGGAGAGATGGTATTGAACGCTGCAGACAGATCCAGGAGTATAAGCAGCAGTCCCTGTCCCTCATCCACTCGGCGTCCGATACTGTCCGTGGCTGAGATTAATGCTGTTTCTGTCCCATGATGTTTTCTAAAGCCAAACTGGGAGTCATTGAGCCAGTGTTGTTGTTCGGCAGTCTCCATCAGCTGAATATTAAGATGCATTTCCAGAACCTTAGCAGGTACGGGAAGCAGAGAAATCGGGCTATAGTTTTTACAGTCCATGGTGTCAAGATTCGTTTTTTTCAGCAAAGGCCTGATAATAGCCTGCTTCCAACTCTGTGGCTATGACCCGGAGAGGATCACATTATTTAATAGCTCACAGAGTGGGGCAGCTACATTACTGGCGGCCATATGGAGAACTGTAGGGGGGCAGGCTTCGGAGGGCGAGCCTGCATAGGTTCTCAAGAGGTATTGCTCGACCAGCTTAGGGGAGAGAGTGGAGAAGGCGGAGAGGCCCTTGGGCTCTTGGTTCGTGTCTGGTAATGTGTCTTGCAGTGCTCGAGGGGAACCACGGGAGGCCGAGGGATGGGCTGGAGCAGGGGAAGTCGGACCAAAGCCTACGTGGATGTCCATAATCTTGGAGTAGAAGAAGGTGGCTAGCTGATTCCAGAACACCTGTGAGCTCTCTGGTTCCGCTCTGGAGTGTGAGGCCGAGAGCAGTTGTACTAGCTTAAACAGCTCTTTTGTGGAGGCAGCATTTTCAATTTTCTGGGTGCAATGCTTGGACTTTTCTTCGAATATTGCACATTTATATTCTTTGATGGTGATTTTATATGAAATTCTATCTTGTTTGTCTTGGTTTTTCCTCCATGCTCCCTCGTGGCGGTGGCATGTTTGTTTAAGCATCCTGAGTCTATCGTTGTACCAAGGTGCAGATGGAGAGAGCCTTTTATGTGTAGTTGTCTTCAGAGGTGCCAATATGTCTGCTGCACATTCTAGCCAAGTGGTAAAGGCCTATGCTCTGCTATCTGAGTCCTCTGTGATCACATATTTAGAGTTCTGGATAGTGCCTCAGCAGAGACCCCTTTCCAGTTTCTGTGTTTTTCCACAGTGTGTGGAGTGTTCGTAGTTCTGCCTGTTGATATTGATGAGAGATTGAAGGCAACTGCCTTGTGATCAGATCAGCTGATGGGAATTGTGTTTTGATAGACCAATCTGGGGTCATTTGTAAAAATTCCATCTAGGGTGTGGCCAGCCTTGTGGGTGGGGGCAGAGACAGTTGTGACAGTCCATGATTAGCAAAGGCTTCTAAGAGACTGTTCGAGTCATGATTATCCGTCTCCTCTAAGTGGAAGTTAAAGTCTCCCATGATAGTCATCAGGTTCTCTGCTAGCAGTGGTTCTAGAAGAATTTTAAGATCCCTACATCTTAACATCAGACAGGATTTAATGAGGAGTCTGACCACCCAGGGATTTTCTTGGTATGTTATTTAAAGCCCTCTGGACCCCATATAGGTGATGAACCCAACTGCGACCTGCACCTAAGAACCTAGCTATTAAAGATTGCTTTAAGTCACAGTTTTTCCTCTCCACAACCGCATTTCCCTCGGGATGGTATGGATATGAGAAACGCAGGGTATACCCAAACTTCCCATGGTGTCTTTGTAAGCCCCAGAGCTGAACGCTGGACCCAGGTCGGAATGTAATGTGCAAACTGCGTATGTGCCAATGAAGACTTGCAGATCCTTTATAACAGTCCGGACGTCAGCTGACCGCTGTGACCGGCCCATAGGAATCGAGAGCTGGATCCATTGCCACCACGATATACTTGAAAGCCCGGTCCGATGATAGGGGCCAGTAATGGTCCAGGTAAACACAAGCCAATGGCATGTTTGAAATCAGTATAGGCGTCTGTGGTGGACGCGCCATGGTGGAACCCTTCCTCTGCTGGCAGATGTTGCATCTAAGGACAAAGTCCTTGGTCTGTTTGTAAAGACCAGGTCACCAATAGCATTGCTGAAATAACGAAACTGTAGCAGCCACCCCTGCATGTGCATATGCCACACCCTCATGTGCGGCTAGAATAAACCCCATTATGCGATCACTGTTTGGTATTACTCTATCCCCCACTCCTAAAATCTGAGCATACAGTGTATTCTGTGCATATAACTTGTAGGAGTACTTGAGGGGAAAACCTTTCGGCAGGTGTGTGTCACTGCGAGCAGCGTTGACGGCCACCATGATGTCTCTGTCTATCCTCGTACTAGAACAAGTGATTGCAACAACCGCGGCAGTGCGAATTGTCACTTCTGCTGCTTCAACAGTCATTGAATTCCCTGCAACGTGAACGTCAACACATTGGTGGCTCAGTGTGTGAATAACATGAGCCCGTGGTAAGCATTCTTTCAGCTTTGCCACCTGTTCCCAAAGCAGCTTGTGCTTTACTGTGCAGCCCTTAGAGATACTGAATCCATTCTGGTTCCAATAATGCAAGTATCCATTACATGAATGTACACAATAATATGAATCGCACACTATAAGTGTGGGGAATCCACCATCCGTATTCTGTAGTGTCAGTACCAGAGCCTTTAATTCTGCCAGCTGCGCAGTGCAATCACCTCGTGACTGCGTGTAGGTTTTCTCTGGATGGAATTCTCCATTATGCATATGCCCTTTCTCTATTGCTCATGCGGGTGAGTATTGGTGCTTTGTCCGTACAGCAGGCTGAGCAAAACCATCAGTGTAAATGATATAGTTATAGCGATCAAGTGGCAGTATTTCATTAGACAGAGGATATTCTTGTTCGTACTGCAAAAAGACTTGTGTTTGTAATGTAGAGTCAAATCTGTAATCTACATCTGTTGCAGTGAGTGAGTTTACCCACTGTATCCATCGTGGATGTAGAGCCTTAGTGTTTGGGACATTAGCTCTGGTAACCGCTGTTGGAAGCGGACTCTGTAAATACTATGCCAAAGTAAGGTATAGCGTGCACAGAGTCCAGCGGCTCCCCAAAGGCTTATAGAGTAGATAACACCTTACTCTCTCTTCGTGGTAATGTGGGCGAGCAGTAAGGCTTATCAGAGGGTAGTGTTAAGCATTTATTGTACACACTCCGGCAAGAAATGTCACACATTCAAAGACTGAACTCAGACCAATTGTTTTCTATAAAAACATTTCTTTGTTGTATTTTATTTTTAGAACCTAGTAGGTTGGTGCAGGTAAGTAAAAATAGTACTTTTCTGGTATAATACAGTTGAATGCAGTTGGCTTTGTTACAGGTAGGTCAAATGCTCAGAAACAGTTGAAATTACTTTCCAGTTACTTTGCAATTACTTTTTAGATTGCTTTTCAGATTACTCACTGTGATATGCCTAGATATCACACTGGGACATTTCCTGGTTAAAAGGTAAGTAAGTTTGTTTTTCTCAAAACGCAGTTTCTTAGGTTTTCATACAATTTTCAAGTCCACACTTAGTCAGTGCAGTCCTATGGGAGAAAATCAGGTTATCAGTTTAAAGGTGAGTAATCGGTCTTGGGAGTTGAGTTTCTGGGGTTATAGAACCAGGGTTCCCCTAGGGTCTAGGATGCACTCAAAGAGCACCCTCAGCGGCACTAGGGCGGCCGGGTGCAGAGTGCTGAGGCCCAATGTTATCCAATGGGGGATAAGGGGCCTGCGGTTGGTGCCTGCTCACGAGCACGCCACTTGGATGTGTGAGCAAAGCTTCTAGGGTTTAGCTCAGGGCAAAGGGGGATCCGAGTAAGCACACAAGGTGCACCCACTGCGGCGGCCAGGTGCAGGGTGCTGATTTAGCTTCGGGTGCCCTATTGTTTTCAATGGGGATTGCCGGTTTTGGTTTTTAACTGCAGGCTCGGTTCAGGAAGTCTTCAGGGAGGAACCAACAGCTGGGCAGGTAAGTTGGAGGGCTCAGGGACATAGGTGCACCTCTGGTCCTCTTCTCCAGGCGCAGGGTGGCCAGATGCATGGGTGCCTTTTGAGGTCGGATTTCACCTTACCGGGCCACTCGCGGTTGTGGGGGGGTCTCCGTGCAGAGGCTGCAGGTGACATCAGGGAGTCCTGGAGGGGGTAAGCCACAGTGGACTCGGACTCTGGAGCGCTAGGGGACCAGTGGGCCACTCGGACTCGGGCCGTAGGCGACGGGTGCAGTGGTGGTTCCAGGCATAAGGTTTCTTTGTCTTCAGTAGGCTCAGAGTCTTGCTTTGGAGATTCTTTTGAACAGAGCTGCTGTTCACAGGAGATCCAGTCTTTGTGGAAGGCAGTCAGTCCTCCCAGGGGTTCTGGAGGTCGCTGGCTGCAGGACAAGGCGACTTTTGGCGCAGGATCTCTGGAAACTGCAGACAGGCTGTTAGGGCTAGGGCCAAGTTAGTTCTTCTCTGCAGTCTTCTCTGCTGGGAGTCTTCTTTCATCCTTATTCTTCGTAGGTTGCGGGAATCTGTCTTCTTTGTTCAGGGCTGCCCCTAAATACTTTATTTAGGGGGCATTTTAGGGGTCTCAAGGTCAGCAGCCAAGGGGCTACTGACCTTAGGGTGACTACACCCTTGGTGTGCTCACCCCATGCCGGGGAGTGGGCACAATCCCTAATCCTGATTGGAGAGTGCCTGCCATCTGCAAGATGGCGGGCACTGAAGACTGGGCTTCACCTCACCTCCCCCACCTGAGGGGTGGGGTTGGCAGAGGTGGGCACACCTTCTGGGCTGCTCTAATTTTTCCTGCCTGTTTTCCGCCAAAAAGGGGGCGAGACAGGAAGGGGGCCTGCTCCTGATAGCAGGAGAGGCTGGGGGTAGTGTTACAAAGGTAGCAAGGCCTTTGAAGCTCCCCTGCGACAGATGGCTCTTCCTGACCTGGGGGAGGTGTAAACACCTCCGCCCACGAAAGGCTTTGTTTCTGGGCCCAGGGAGCGAAGGCTCCCACCCCAGGGGTCCAGAAACATGTCTTGTGGTGGCAGGCTGGTGTTTAATGAGAGAGGTGTGGTGCTGCGGCCAGGGTGGCTGACTCTGGAGCACGAGGTTCACGGTTCGATTCCAGGCGCCGGCGACAACTCAGCCCAGCACCTGTGACTCTGGGCAATAGCTTCCTTAATCTCCCTGATGGCCCCCAGCGCCTTGAGACCCTTAGGGGTGATTAGTTCGCGCTTTACAAATACCGGGCTTGTTTACCAGTCAGCGAACCGACCATAGGCTGGTCGTTTTTCAGGGGGCATCTCTAAGATGCCCTCTGAGTGCATGGTATAATAAATCCCACACTGGCATCAGTGTGGGTTTATTATGCGAAGAAGTTTGCTAACAAACTTCCCAGAATTCAGTAAAGCCATTATGATGCTGTGGAGTTCGTAATGACAAACTCCCAGACCATAAACTCTTTATGGTTTCACTGCACTTACAATGTCTAAGAATGGACTTGGACACTGTAGGGGTACAGTGCTCATGCAACTGTACCCTCACCAGTGGTATAGGGTACCCATCTAGAGGGGTGTCTTACCTATACCATAGGCAGTGGGTTGCAGGCACGGCACACAGGTATGTGTATTCTCTGCACCAAAACACGCAGCCTGCAATGGCAGTGTGTGTGTGTAAAGGTACAGGACCTCTAAGGATGGCACAATATGTGCTGCAGCCCTTAGAGGCCTTCCCTGGTCACAGTGCCCTTGGTACCCATGGTACCTTTTACAAGGGACTTACAGGTGGCCAGAGAGGTGCCAATTGGGGGTACAAAGGTACAGTTTTGGGAAAGAACATAGGCCCTGGGAACCTGATTGGCAGGGACCCAGGGCACATCAAATCAAAGTGCATTAGAAATCTGGCAAAAAGTGTGTGGGGGGGGTTACTACAACAGAAACCCACTTTCCTACAACCGCCTCTAAAGTCGGTACCGGGGTCACAACAATTATGCATTTCCCATGATTAAGGGCTCGCTCTCTCACTACAGTCTGTACTGCTGTCAGTATCTTTTCAGTAGGTGCAAAACACATTTCGACATTGGTGTATAAATGCAATTTATATGCAATTGGTACTGTGTCACCTTCATTGAACGTGACATATGTGTACCCTGATGCACCCGTGATGACTCGGATCACCAGGTTTGTTGTGTCTACACGTTTGTGTAGATGTTTGGAAGCTATCATGTCAGCTTGAACGGAATGTAGAATTTCTGTATGTTACTGTGTCCAATGAGTGCTTGAAAAATCTGTACGCATCAAGTCGTAGAATGATTTAACCCGTTCTGCGTAATCTGGAATGTATGTTCTGCCAAAATTTAGAAACCCTAATGTGGATTGTAGTCTTTTTAGAGTCGTTGGAGGTTGGCGCAACGCACGTTTTTCTAAAAAATGGGTCGCAAGGCTTTTGCCTTCACTTGACAACTTGTATCCCCCAAACAAGGCACTGAGGTGGGCTATCTTTGATTTTTTTTTAAATTAAATTTGTAGCCCATGTGAGCAAACCCCAGGATTATGCGGTCTACTCTGGTCAAGTGTTCCATAAGGTCATCATCCGTCAAGAATATGTCATCGACATAGGACACTGTCTGGTCATCAACATTTTCAAGTAGTTCTGTAACTCTGGCTTAAAACAGCCCACGGCTATTCTTATAGCCCCTGGGGCAAACGCCAGAATTGTTTCTGAGAGCCTAGACCGGAAAATGTGGTCAGATATCTGCTTCAAGGCGCTAGATTTTGGCAGAAAAATCCATTTGCGATATCAAGTGTGGTTTTGTATTTTTTCTGTACAATGCTATTAATTAGCACCGCACTGTGTGCATTTTGTCCAGCAAATGTACAGGTAGCTGAGTTTAAATGTTTGCAATCCAATAATAAACGATAGGAATGATCTGGTTTCATGACCAGAAACAAAGAACTGTTCACTGGAGGGGTGCAACTTTCTATTACACCTTGGTGCTCAAGTTGTTCTAGGATTTCCCTAACTTCTTGTTTAGCTTCATTTTTTATTGGATATTGTCTTTGAGGTTGTGGGGTTGTCCTCAAGGGAATGTCATGATAATGTGAACCGTCAACCCATCGCACATGGTTGCAGTATAATGCAGGAGCTAGCACTATGGCCCACTCTCTTGTGTATGAATGTTTAACTGATTCTGGGATGAGGTTGGAAAAAGCGGGTAAAATTACAGTTTCCCCATTTGCGCAATCCATCATGAAATTAGGTGGCTAATCTTTTTCGGCCAAAAGAATACCGTATCCTTGAGTGAATTCCTCCCAAAAGAGGACATTAATAAACCTGAGCATGTCCCCCTCTAACTGTAGCTGGATTTCATATAAACGATGCGGAATGCTTAGCCTGGTATCTGGTGTTTCCACCATGATGTACTCACTCAGGGCTACTCCGAACAGACAATCCATCAGGTTCCGGTGAACTATCATGACTTCTGATGCGCTGTCCAGCATTGTCAGTGGCCATTCCCTGTTCAGAAGCAGAGTCCCCAATATCTGGGGCATGACTGACCTTAAGTCCGGCTACCTTCTTTTTAAATTGATGTTTTAGGCTTTTCTTCCAGTTTAATTATGTAGTTAGACGAGCGTTGAGTCCTTCCTTGGTTTCACATGCTCTTTTGATTTGCGCTCCGACCGTCGTCCTCTCGACGGACGTTTATCATGTCCTGATACCTGTCAGGTGGTTTAACATGATCATGGTTGCGTAAGTTATACTTTTTCTCAGAGGATTCTTATGTAGGAGACCCACCAAGTGATTTTGTTTTATCTTTATATTTCTTTTTATCCCACTTCTTTGTTGAAGAGTTTTGTGCTTGCTTACAGTTTTTCTTTTCAGAATTACTCTTCACTTGTGCTTTCCCAGGTCTGGCTCCTAAATTATCTCTACCAAGCGTAGCATAGGTATCTGATAATTTTAGGTAATTCGCGCTCCTGTTGTGGAGGAGTCAAATTCCTCAGGCATTGGCATATAGTTAACACTGCTGCTTACCCTTTAATGTTGCTCAACTTTATGGCGGATACTGCGGCAAAATTGCCCATCAGTGTCATCCCCAGGTCCAGGGCAGGCGCTGCCCCATTTTCATTTTGGATCTGTTTCAGCACTTCAGGCAGAAGGGGTACCATGTGTCCTGGTATATACTGCATCAAAGACCATACCCCTAGTTGCACCGTCCTCTACAGGGGGAGCAATGCCAATCGGCAAGCAAACTGTTAATATTCTATGTTTTTCCTGCGGGCCCATATATGGTATGGGGAAATACTGCTTCAAGCTGGTTTGGCTTCTGTGCAATCCAAAAAGGAATTTCTTCCCTCTTGGTGGGAACCTTACCCATATCTGCATTCAGTGTTTGTGGGCTAATGCCTCGTGTAACCAATGGTGGCGGAGCAACTTGAGCAGTCTGTGCAGGAGTAAGTGTCAATGTACGCATCACGAACTGTGTAAGGCATCTGCATATTGTTATTAAATTATTGTATAATCCCTGCATCTGAGCGGCGGACATATTATTGATACCAGGATGTTTTGTATATCTGGCTAGGACTGGCCATGTCACCCCCTCATTGCTGAGGGGGCCCAGTCACACATTTTCTATAGTGTGTGAGAGGGTGCCTTTAAACCAATTACTATGTTCTTGGTAAGTGAGAGGAGCTTCCATTTCCTCATATGGAGTGTAATTATCTGGTGTTTCAGCTGCAGTATATGTGTAAAATACTTGTGTTGCATCATCGGCAGCCGGGGATGTAACCCAAGAATAAAATACCTCTGTTCTATATTCTTCATGTGCTTCTAACATGAAGGTAACATCTCCACCATCTAGTGTGAGGCCATTTTGTAGTAGTTTCTGAGTAACTGCATATCTGCAGTTCTTAGAGATGTTCTGCGCCATATTATACAAAACTGAAGTACAGAGTAGCCTATTACAGTGGGAATTAGATCCTTTCAAGCTACCAACAGTCAATACATAGGCTATACCTATTCAGCTAAGGAGGTTATTCCACACCACCATTGATGTCTTCGGTTAAAACGTGTGTAGGGGTCTCTGAGGAGGCACGATTGAACTACTCAGTTGATCCATACAAAATAAGAACCCAACCAACGTTGGCAGGGCCCTGTCATGTAGTTTCCACTCCGTAGAAACTGCGTGTTTGTAGAGTACATACACTTTGGGATGGTGCCAGGCTGATTACATGCACCCTCGCAGGATATGTTGTTCCTTAGACCAGCCAGCTCACAGTGCCATCGTAAGCACCCCTAACCTAGACAGGGAGCAACTGGATGTGACAACCACTGAACATGACAACCCTGACCCCTCAGGATCATGGAAACAGGTCAGAACCTTTCGCTCAGTCACTCCTGCTCTCTCTTGCTCAGAGAAATATAAAACAATTTTACAAAGGGACATTTTGAATGTTTATTGAACCAACTTGAGCCTGGTATAGAATATATGTGAAGCAATGATCAATAGACAGAAGCAGATGAAAGTTATAACGAGCAATAATAAAAAGAAAAGTTCCACCATCTTGCTGCAACAGTGTATATATATATATATATGCAAACATATAGAAAATGATACAACAATCAGGCGTACTCCTACTATGCAGACCCTAACCTACGGGTCTAGGGTGTTTGTGTGAGTTTTGCTAGAATCCCCTTACTGGATGATCCAACCCCATTAACTGGTGGGTAAGATGGTAGGACCTCGTCTTGGTCACAAGCTGGACATCCCTCACGGAGATGTTAGTCAGCTGCTGTGCAAACCGTCAGCATGCAGGGGTCTCTCAGAAGCATCTCCTCTGATTTTACCTGGAAATAGATGTTTATTTATTGCTTCGGGCTGATTGTGATCAGGCTGCCATTGTTTTCGTGTTACTGATAGCTGTGTCACCATATGGACTAAAATAACAAACACATTTGCACAATGTACGTGTAGGCCTTGTACACAGGGCCAAGACAAATATGACAATGTTCCTGCAAAGTTGAATCGTGTAAGCAAGGTCGGTGTTTCTAGGAAACTAACCCAAAGTGTCATGAACATAAATGTGTGTCAAAAGCCAATGTAAAAAAAGTGAAGGCAACTTTAGGAAAGACCAGTGTGCATGCAAAATGCCGACATTTCCTGCTAGGCCTAACTGGGGCACATGACATGACGTCAGGGCATATAGTTACAAATGCATGCAGCCTGACGTCAGGACTGCCAGTCTCAGGGATTGCAGCCTCATGACAGGACTCACACCCACAGATGAACACAGCCTGATTCTCACTCTTACAGTGATCAATGAGTGATGTTAGGGCACACAGATACAACTGCATGCAGCCTGACTTCAGAGCTCACAGTTACAAGTACATGCAGCCTAACGTCAGAGCTCACAGTTTAAGTACATGCAGCCTAACGTCAGGGCTCACAGTTACAAGTGCATGCAGCCTGAAGTCAGGGCTCACAGTTACAAGTACATGCAGCCTAACGTCAGGGCTCACAGTTACAAGTCCCTGCAGCCTGACATCAGGGCTCACAGTTACAAGTGCATGCAGCCTGAAGTCAGGGCTCCCAGTTACAAGTCCATGCAGCCTTACAAGTGCACACTGGATGGCAGGACTCAGTTAAAGTGCACAATGCATGATGGCAGGACTCACACTCACAGGTGCTTGAGGCCTGATGCTAGGACGGTTACTAGCTCACGTTGACAGGAGGGTTTAATAGAGTTTCTCCTGCAGCCCTCTCTTCTTACATCACACCTCGGGGAGACGTTACTGCCTCACCTTATTTATGCTCCACAGCAAAATTTAAAGAATGGTGATTGGCCCTGAACAGACACTCAAGTAATGCCCAGTTCACAAGCCTTCCTCTCGGCTCCCTCTATCATGGGGCAGGAGAGGGTTATTCAACAAGCCCTGGCAAAGCCAATAGATCTTGCCTATGAGAGCTGTTGGCTTTTTCAACGTTTTGTTGCTGTGCTGCAATGCAGCAGACTAAAATTAACAAAACAGCGCTATGACGCAGCCAGCGCTAGGTGTCATAGTGCTTCTTTATTTTATTTTAAGCTATGCGCTCCCCCGAGTCAACATGAGGGAGGCAGGGAGTGTAGGACAGGTGATGGAAGATGTGGCAGCACACAGACAATGGAGGATGGGGGGAGACAGACAATGGAGGGTGGGGGAGACAGACAATGGTGGGTGGGGAGAGACAGGCAATGTAGGGGGAGACAGACAATGGTGGGTGGGGAGAGACAGGCAATGGAGGGTGGGGAGACACAGGCAATGGAGGGTGGGGGAGACGGGCAATGGAGGGTGGGGGAGACAGACAATGGTGGGTGGGGAGAGACAGGCAATGGAGGGTGAGGGAGACAGGCAATGGAGGGTGGGGGAGACAGACAATGGAGGGTGGGGGGAGACAGACAATGGAGGGTGGGGGGAGACAGACAATGGAGGGTGGGGGAGACAGACAATGGAGGGTGGGGGAGACAGACAATGGAGGGTGGGGGAGACAGACAATGGAGGGTGGGGAGAGACAGACAATGGAGGGTGGGGAGAGACAGGCAATGGAGGGTGGGGAGAGACAGGCAAAGGAGGGTGGGGAGAGACAGGCAATGGAGGGTGGGGAGAGACAGGCAATGGAGGGTGGGGGAGACAGGCAATGGAGGGTGGGGGAGACAGGCAATGGAGGGTGGGGGAGACGGACAATGGAGGGTGGGGAGAGACAGACAATGGAGTGTGGGGGGGAGACAGGCAATGGAGTGTGGGGGGAGACAGGCAATGGAGGGTGGGGAGAGACAGGCAATGGAGGGTGGGGGGAGACAGGCAATGGAGGGTGGGGGGAGACAGGCAATGGAGGGTGGGGGGAGACGGACAATGGAGGGTGGGGAGAGACGGACAATGGAGGGTGGGGAGAGACAGACAATGGAGTGTGGGGGGGGAACAGGCAATGGAGTGTGGGGGGAGACAGGCAATGGAGGATGGGTGAGGGGGGAAGCAGACAGACAACACAGAGTGGGCCAGGGTCAAGCACATGGATAACGGAGAGTGGATGGAAGCGAGTGGGGCTACCACACGGAGAGTACACAGGAGAAATTTACAAGGGAAACAGCTGAAAAACACGCACTCTTATAGAGTGGTTAAACAAAAAGAAAAAAGTAGCACCTGTATAAGTGAGCAGTGGAAGGAAACAAGTAATGCACCCAAGCCCCAGTTGCGGGACAAACACAGGAAGAGGAAGGAGCCTATGGAAGCTGACAAATAAGAAGCACAGAACCAAGAGTGACAATGAAGCCAACCAATGGTAAGCAATGGGCATCTTGCAAGGTACCCGAAGGTCTCATGAGAGACTGTGCATGCGCAGTCTTAGGCGAGACCCTAATAGAATGGTATTTTGCAGCACTTTCATCTGCCCTCTACCAGAAGTTGGCACAATTCCAGGGTTGGGCCAGGATTGTTTCTTTTTAGTTCCATATTGAGGAAATTTAAATGATTTCTTTTTCGGATCCATGTGCACTCCTTCATGTGACAAAAACACGTCTTGACGCTTATCCAATCCCTGGACTGTCATGTGCTTTCTGTGACGCCAAGTCCTGCATTTATTAGGGTAGAGCTGAGCAGCTTGAGATCTCTTACAGTTCTTTTTCGGGCCAGTCAACATTTCTGAGATGGGGAAAAGTGCTCTACCATTGAAACATGGGTCATCATTATTTCTAAGATCCAGTCGTGGATCTTGTCTGCTAATAGGTACGGGACGTGCCCTTATATTCCTCCATTGGTTTCAGAAGAGGTAGCCTTGCTGTTACCCGGAAACAAAACCCTGTGGTCTACATCCACACTTTAGATCCATCTCGGTTTGTAATGGTAAGGAAATGCCTCTTTTTGTATGGTCACCCCAAAGTTTTTGACTGATACTTCTGTTTTTTCAACTCCAAGAGTGCACTGAGGTCTGCTGATCAGACCTTAGAGCCTGTACTCTGACCCTTAAGCTTAAATGTTTGATTTGCCTACACCCAATTGGCATAGGTTAACATCCTTCTAAGCCCCTAATATACGGTACCAGGAATCCCCAGGGCCTGTGAGCTAGTGTCCCCTCAGGCACTGCTGCATTTGTTGTGCCATCCTAAGCGGCACAAGGTAAAACGTAACCACAGTCTGCCACTGCAGACTGGAAGGGTAGTTTTTAACTGCTAGCTTGACTAGCTAGTGGGCTTATATGTCCCCAACAGATGCCTTAGTTCATGTGCTGAACAGTTACTAATAACGACTAGAATCAAAAGAGCCAGATGGGGCGGTAGATCCTTTGCACATCTGGCACCCAAGCTGTGGAATTCACTACCACCTGAACTCAGATTTCTGGAAACAGAATCAATCTTCCGAAAAAAGCTTAAGACCTGGTTTTTCCATCAGTGCCATTAAACTCCCCTCTGGCTTTTGCACAGTATCTGACTTCTAGCACTGGGAAGCCCTTGGGCAGCCACGCGCTTTAAAAATCCTACATTACATTACATTACTTTGTCATATTAAAGAGTGGCAAAGCCCAAACCCCCTTTTTAAGTCACCCCTTCGGCAGGACTATCGAGTCCTAAGACAGGGTACAACATATTAGAAAAGTAGAGCATGTGTTTAACATGTTGTAGCAGCAAAAACCAGAAATGATCATTTTCGCAGCAAGAAAGACTAGTAGCGCCATTGGTCAGTAGAGAGTTACACACTTACAGCTCAGCTGCGCTAACGTCTGAATGGGACTACTAAAATTGGTACTTCAAGGTATCCAACAACTCAGTATGTTAGGCCTGACTTGATGCCCAAGTTGAAATTAATATAACTTGTTGCTACAGGCAACTTTTAGAAAGTTGCTACTATGTTGCCAAATCTTCCAGTGGCCATTCACAGGGCTCGTCCTCGAGACAGCCTTCTCTCCACCTGAGGGAGATGTGTAATGGCTCCCAGGACAGGTAAAAATAGAGGACTACTTTTGCAGGAGGTGTTCCCTCCTCCTGGAAGGAAGCCACACGGGGTGTTATCCCAGAATATTAGCTTTAAAGGGAAAGCCACCATTGAAGGGCAAATGGTAACCACACTCAAGAGGGGCTGCTCTTTTGTTCGGGTAGACAGTTTGGCATCGGGGACAGAGGGGGGTGGAAACACTGACAAAATAGTTTTTTTCGTGGATGTGTAGCCCACAAGAAGCTGCACCTCTAGGGTGGTCCACCAAGCTCTTGAGGAAGAGCGAGGGTTCTGCCATCTCGAGATTGGGCAGAATGGGGCCTGCTGGGATAGCTGGAATCCACCCTTCACAGAAAGTTGTCATTAGACAGAGGGAACCTAGTAGCCCACTGGCTAGTAACTGCAACCTCCCACAAGGGCACATTTTGGGCATAAAAGGGGAATCCCTGGTACTCAGATCTTCCTTGAATGGAAGAAGAGGACTGAAGAAGGACTGCCCTGCTGACCTGGTAACCGGCGAAGAAGAGGATGCACAGAAGTTGGACTGCAACTGCTGCTCCTTGGGCTGGCGAAGAAAGGACTGTGGGTGCTGCTCCTTGGGCTAGTGAAGAGAGGACTGCGCCTGCTGCTCCTCTGGCTAGCGAGAAAAGGACTGTGCCTGCTGCTCCTTGGGCTAGCGAAAAAAGGACTGTGCCTACTGCTCCTTGGGCTAGCGAAAAAAGGACTGTGCCTACTGTTTCTTGGGCTAGCGAAGAGAGGACTGCACCTGCTGCTCCTTGGGCTGGCGAAGACAGGAATGTGCCTGTTGCTCCTTGGGCTAGCGAAAAAAGGACTGTGCCTACTGCTTCTTGGGCTAGCGAAGAGAGGACTGCACCTGCTGCTCCTTGGGCTGGCGAAGACAGGAATGTGCCTTGGGCTAGCAAAAAAAAGACTGCACCTGCTGCTCCTTGGGCTAGCGAAGAGAGGACTGTGCCTGCTGCTCCTTGGGCTAGCGAAGCGAAGGACTGTACCTGCTGCTCCTTGGGCTAGTGAAGAAAGGACTGTGGGTGCTGCTCCTTGGGCAAGGGAAGAGAAGACTGTGCTTGCTGCTCCTTGGGCTAGTGAAGAAAACTGTGGGTGCTGCTCCTTGGGCTAGCGAAGCGAAGGACTGCACCTGCTGCTCCTTGGGCTAGCGAAGAGAGGGCTGTGTCTGCTGCTCCTTGGGCTAGCGAAAAAAAGACTGCACCTGCTGCTCCTTGGGCTAGCGAAGAGAGGACTGTGCCTGCTGCTCCTTGGGCTAGCAAAGCGAAGGACTGTACCTGCTTCTCCTTGGACTAGCAAAGAGAGTACTGTGCCTGCTGCTCCTTGGGCTAGCGAAGCAAAGCACTGCACCTGCTGCTCCTTGGGCTAGCGAAGAGAGAACTAAGGGTGCTGCTCCTTTGGCTAGCGAAGAAAGGACTGTGGGTGCTGTGTCCTGCTTGTGGAGAAGTAATCACCGAGCCCAGCCTGAAGCAGAAACTCCAAAACTCAATTGGCTGACTTCTTTTCGCAGCACAGAGCCACAAAAGGTGAAGGAGCCTGCTGGGGCGAGTTGGTTGGCCAGATCACCGGATTGCCGCTCCTCGTCACCATGCAGCCCAAGAGACTAGGACCTGATGCTTAGAACTTGCACACTAGTCTTCTGGATCCGGGAGAGTCATTGGAGTGCAGCTTGGTTGCTCAGAAGGAAAGATACTGCCAAAAGAAGGAAACTGCTGTGACCACTGTGCCGGGCGACTGGATGTCTGCTGACCGGGAGAAGCCTTTATGGCACGCTGATCCCTGTGGCCAGAATGACCTCACCAGGACCGTGGAGTAGCCCCAGGAAGACCCCCGTCAACTGCACAGCATCTTCAGCATCCTTGAGCATCTTCTGCGTCCTGGATCCCTTGCATCAGAACCACTCGATAGAAGTCAATGGCACAGCGTCACTGACGCTGGAACTGGGCTGAAGACTGCTTTCTTTGGTGGTAACTGTTTTGTTGGGACTTGCTGGCCCCCTTGAGTGGCTCCTTGTTAAAGTTGGTCACCCAAAATAACTCGAAGTAACCACATTCCACTCTGGGTTGAGCTAAGGTTTAACAAACAAAACCTAACTGGTCCTAAAGGGGTTGGTAAGTGTATTACACAGGGAGGTCACCCAACCACACCATATAAAACACCCCATTTCCTAACAGTAATGAAATACATAACAATCAAATTAAATTAATAAATAACACAGTTTGGGAGAAACCAAGCACCTAGGAACTGTACCTGAAGAGTTCATTAATAATTATTGATTACGAAAGGGATTAAAGAGGGAGGACAGGAGAAGGGATCAGTTGAGAAGGAACATTACAATCTGAGGCAGGAACACTTACCTTCGGCCCAGGAGCACCCAGTGGGCCGATGGGTCCCGGTTGTCCCAGAGGGCCCTGAAACAAGAAAGCAGAGTTTAGGTGAACTCGGCGTAATGCATGAACAAAGCTGGCCATCAATATTTAGCTTTTAACAGCACTTTATCATTTATTTTTAATTTTAGTGTACAAAAAGACTTGTTACAAACATTTTTCAGACTTTCTTTAAAATATGAAAAAAATATATTGAAAGAAATCCAATGAAGAAAGGGAGAGAAAGAGCACAAGAAAGAAAGAGAATAAGGACAAGAAAGAGGAGAACAACTACAACAAAGAAGGATGAAAAGTACAAGAAAGAAGGAAAATGAGGACAACAAAAAGGCGAGTGAAGAGAAAGCAGAGGCAGATAGAATCGTTTGGCTAATTGACAAATAGATTTATGTTGTAAAAGGCAAAGCGTCTGAGCTGAGAGGAAGCAGCTCGAGAACTTTGGGTGAGCTCCAGCGTATGATCGGTTTAAACTCTCAGATTCGGTGCCTACCTCCGTTAGACTCTCCTTCAAACGATGTCCTTTCCCCCCCAGAATTCTTCTTTCTTTGCATTTGAGACCCCAACTGCTTGCTTTTGGGTTGACTTCCTATCAACTGGTTGCATATAGATCTGGTATCTTTAGGTGCTTAGGGGTTCACTAGTTGTAAGAGGTGTTCATGTCCATGATAACTACCCCGAAACCAGAAGCTTGGGGCAGACAGTGTCTATTGTATAGCTTTTGTGAGGTAGAAAAACCCTGTGAAGGACGGGCTTTGGGACGTTAACTGCATTGACCATCAAACTCTATGTGTACAAGACAAAACAACGAAGAGAGCCACAAAAGCCTTCAGAGACTCAGAGCAGATCCGTGGTTTCAGTGAGAAGCCCTTATCAACAAATGTCCACCTCCTAAGGTCATGTGAGTGACCACAGAAAAGTGAGATGTCTAACCGGCTTAAAAAGGTGCTCCAAACAGGGCCCAATGACCCGTCCTATAACCCTGTGAACTGTCTCATGAGACTGTCTCAGACCTCTCGCATGCTCACATGACCTGTCTCAGACCTCTTGCATGCTCACATGACCTGTCTCAGACGTCTCGCATGATCACATGTCCTGTCTCACGACCATCATATGATCACATGACCTGTCTCACGACCATCGCATGATCACATGACCTGTCTCACGACCATCGCATGCTCACATGACCTGTCTCACGATCATCGCATGATCACATGACCTGTCTTAGACCTCTCGCATGATCAGATGACCTGTCTCGTGACCGTCACATGCTGACATGACCTGTCTCATGACCATTGCATGCTCACATGACCCATCTCAGACCTCTTGCATGCTCACATGACCTGTCTCACGACCATCACATGATCACATGACCTGTCTCACGACCATTGCATGCTCACATGACCTGTCTCACGACCATCACATGCCCTGTCACAGACCTCTCGCATGCTCACATGACCTGTCTCAAACCTCTCGCATGCTCACATGACCTGTCTCAGACCTCTCGCATGATCACATGACCTGTCTCACGACCATCGCATGCTCACATAACCTGTCTCACAACCATCGCATGCTCACATAACCTATCTCACGACCATCGCATGCTCACATGACCTGTCTCAGAACTCTTGCATGATCAAATGACCTGTCTCAGCCTTTTGCATGCTCACATGACCTGTCAGACGTCTCGCATGCTCACATGACCTGGCTCACGACCACCGGATGATCACATGACCTGTCTCACGACCATCCCATGCTCACATGACCTGTCTCAGACCTCTCGCATGCTCACATGACCTGCCTCAGCCCTCTCGCATGATCACATGACCTGTCTCACGACCAGGCCTGGGGATCATTTTATTCAAGCCAGAATAATCGTCGTAATTTAGGTAATTTTACATTAGTCTTTGGCACAGAATTACTGACAATAATGTGATTACGCCGCTCGCCTAATTAAGAGTAATTTATAGGGAAAAAAATCCTTCCATGAGACCACATTTAGCGACTGTGAGCGACTGCCCTCGCTGCTGTTTATGTTCTGTTGCATTTAGTGCTTTTGTATTAGCACGAAATGCATCCTCGTGTCCATTTTGTTACGTATGAAGATTTGTTGAGTGAACCATCACCAGGGAGGGTATCCTGGAGCTAAGGACGCAGTTTGCGTGAGGGTGCGATGCTGAATGCTGGGAGTACATTGGGGAAAATCCGACCTCAAGTGCACACTGAGTGAGCACCATCGGCTATTCGTGCTACTCTTCCTGTTCGGTTGCATTTAGCACCATTTTGGATGGGATGGGGCATTTGTGTGCTAAGAAAATAGAGCTAAATGCTGAATTACTCTTCTCATGTAATTCCACTGAACTTTTAGGTAATTTCGCGTGATTACACTACATGGAATTACCAGAGTTATGCCCACCCTACTCATGACACTATGAGCTATCTGGTGATCACACAACATATTTAAATCATTTAAATAAATACTACATACCAGGACCGATTACTTGTTTCATCACCCAATGACCTGTCTATCGACCCCAAGACCTGTCATCTCATGTCCCAATGATCTGCCTCATGACCCCATGACCTGCCTCATGACCCCATGACCTACCTCATATTCCCATGACCACCCTGGCACGTCTGATCACCACAGAACAGTGGGATGTAGAACCTTTCTAATAAGATTCTAGAAGGAGGCATCAACGTTTTATGACACCCTGAACTCTCTCGACCGCATGGCCTATCTCACAACCTCTAGACCTATCATACACAACAGTGAGGTATAGAACCTTTCTAACAGGAAACTGGAACAAAGACAAATTAAAGGTCAACAATGGTTTTTCAGGGCCGATGGTATGATTTCTCAGTAGGCTTAAGGTGCTGATATGTGATCGACATTATTGCTATGCCTACATTTCACATTTTTAAAGAATGTCTTATATATAGATTTCGCATGGAGGACTTTTGCGGGTTTCAGGTTAGTAAAAACCATAAGCGATATATTCTACATATGTAAACTTATTCAAATTCCATTGCATATCCAGCCCTATCATTTTTGCTTGAAACGCATGGATGCTTTGCACATCTCGTCATTATGGTCTTTTGAAGACAATAATTGCTTACAGTGTGTACATTTATCCATGGGTACCAAGTACGATCCTAAGGGCAAAAATGAAACCATGGACTCCCAATCTAATGAGAAAAAAAATATCTAAGCTTCCTTTAGTGAAAGTCATATCAGTTCTTTGAGTCTCCGATGGGTTGTCTCCGGCTTTCATACTTTTTAACACCACATGTACTTTGGAACCATGTGCAGGAAAAAGAAGAATCCGAATATGGATCCAGAGAACAAGGTACTTACCTTTGCTAATGCTCTTCCTGGTGGATACTCCAACTGCGGGTTCCTCACCTTGTGAATACCACCAGGTGCCAGTCTGGATGTGGACATTTTTCAGAGCATTACTTATGTGGGTCAGGAGGTGGCAACCCTCGGCTTCACATCTGCTTCGTCCTGCCCCACAAGTGACATCGGAGCTGCATATAAGTGCCACCTCTGCATGCTGACATCTTTCTTGACCCTGTCCATGCCCTCAGAGGAAGAGCCTAATAACTGATCAGAAATGACACTGTGCAGAGCTCTAGATTGGGACCTTTTTATGAATGGAAAAATAGACCATTCCACAGAACGCGGATTCAAGAGGACGGTGTGTAATCTGCTGGTAGATCGAGTATTCACCAGAAAGAGCGTTCCAGAAGGTACGTAACTTGATCTTCTGATGGATAATTCTAACTGCAGATTCTTTACCTTCTGAATAGATACCAAAGCAGTCCCTCCCAAGGTGTTGGGTCTATGAAACGACAGATCCAAACGTTCTGCCGAACCCATTCCGACGGACCTGACTGTCAAGGCATTAATGCTTTGTAAAGGTGTGCCCTGATGCCCACATAGCAGCAAGACATACCCAGGACAGGCACTCCGTGTGCCAATGCAGTGGGAGCAGCCTTAGCTGTGCTGGAATGAGCGCTCAGCCCTTCTGGAGGCTGCTTCCTAGCCAATGCATAGCAAAGTCTAATACAGAGGACAATCCATTGTGATAAGGTCTGTTTCTACATCGCCTTGCCTCTCCGAATTCTAGAGAACCCCAGAAGGAGCTGGTCATCCACCCAATGATTTAATTTAAAAGCTCTTTCGAAAGGAGTTAAGGTGGAGCAAAGAATGTCAGAAGGGCAATGGATTGTCCGACATGAAAGACAGTGTCAACGTTTGCCAGGAACACTGCTCTGATCCGTAACACCAGTTTGTCAGGAAAAATGCTGGTGTCGGGAGCCTGAACGAACAGAGCTAAAAGCTTACTCAAGCAACTAGCTGAAGTTATCCCAATGAGAAAGATAGTTTTGAGAATTAAGAGATGCAAATGACAGCTGTGCATTGGCTCAAACGGGGTAAAGATAAGGAATTTGAGAACCAAATTAAGGTCCCACTAAGGCATCACAAAGGGGTTAGGTGGGAACATATGCGCTTAGCTTTTAAGAAAACGCATCACAGCAGGTGACTCAAACAACAACAGTTGGCCCATTGAATGCAAAAAGGCCGAAAGGGCCAACAAATAACCTTCAATAGTGCCCACTGCAAGTCCTTGCTAGGCTAAGCAAAACACAAACGCAAGACATCTGAAAGCTTTGTCTGTAATGGATCCATACTGTGGGAGCCACACCAAGCTACAAACCTATTCCTGCACCTGGCATTGACAAATTCTGTAGAAGGGTGCTTGGCTGCCGAAACCACTTCCACAACTTCAGGAAGAAGGTCGAATGAAGTGCTGCCGCGCAATCTCCACGCATGAAAGTGTAGATTATGCAGGCCTGGGTCCATGACCCTGCCTTGTCAGTGCGACAGAAGATTCTCCTGAAACAGCATCCTTATAAAAAGGACAGGTGCTCATGCCCAGATGTTCCAGGTAACATGAGTAGCGGTGTAGCGGGCAGCTGGTGTTCACTGACAGCACTGACCGCAGAGCAAAACTCTTGGGGGAAAAGATGTGCTTGCCAAATGTATCTATTCTCTCAAACGTTTGATCAGGTGGGGTGGTGGGGACGCGGTGCGATTAACCTCACTGGTGGATGCTTGCACCACCATGCTCTCTGCGTGGGAGGTGTGTAAAAAAGTCAGGGTCATCTGGGGCTGATCTAGGGTGCAGAGCAACCTATTAACTGATGGTCATGAACATGGTTTCGCCCAAGTGCCCAAAAGGGTGTCCGTGAAGGCTTCATTAACTGGTGATAGAGGTTCTGTAGGGGCTTGACCAGGCAAGAGTAACTCTGTCAGAACATTAGTGTACGAAATTGGGTTACTAATTGATTGAGGTGTGAGCCCCAGTCAAGCAGTAACTACAAATGTTGTCAGGGTAAGGCACAAGCAATCCCAAATTAACCTGTGCTCACCCTCTGGTAGCTTGGCAGAAAGAAGTCAGGCTTAACTTAGAGGCAATGTGTAAAGTATTTGTGCAACACTTAAAAGCAGTAAAACAGAGACAACACCACACAATAATATCTCATACCAGGTTAGAAAAATAGAGTTTAATTTAAGAAATAAAACAAGACCAAAACGACAAAAATCCAATCAGTAGAACCAGAGTTATGAATTTTTAAAGATAAAGTGAAAAATAGCGCCTTAAAGCAGAAGGCACGCACTGTGGCTATCTGGTCGTGCTGGACCAGGTCAAAGTCAAGAGGAGCGCAGGTCAGATACAGTCCCAGTTTAGTCCAGCTGAAGGTTTACCTTCTCAAGTTTTGTGCCAAGAGTACTGTTCGCATTTGAAAGGGTTACGGGAGAGCAAAGAGGTGTCGCAGGCGGTTGTAGGCATAGCGCGAACAGCAGGCTGGGCGTCGTGGACGGGCGGGCTGGTGCTTCACTTGGGTGGTCATTTGCGGGCAAGTGATGTGCTGCTTGCTGTGTGAAGAGACGAACTGGCAGCGGCATGCGCTGATTTTCAGTGCGAGTGGCACAGTCTTGGCTTGGCGGAAGCAGGCCCGTTCGCGGTCACAAAGAGCCCAACAGCTTGATTTAAGAGCCAGTGAGCCACACCAAGGGTCAAGGACCTGAGAGACACCAGTGAGGGTCAGGAACTCGCTGCAGCTGGGTCCAGAAGCTGGTTGGGAGCCTTTTATGTCCCTGAGGCTCAGATCAGGAGGCCAGCAGACTAGCCCTTTGGGTCACTCTGGGGTCCTGGGTTCAAAAGGAAGTTGCAGGTCCAGTTCTTCCCCTGACAAGAGGGAAGCAGGCAGCAGGTCAGCATAGCAGGGCAGCAGTTCCTTTAGAGCAGCAGTCTAGCAGAGTGACAGTCCTTGTAGCAGCAAAGCAGTCCTTCTCCCTGGCAGAGTATCCACAAGTTCAGAAGTATACTGAAGAGTTGGTATCTGAGGTTCAGTATTTATACCCAGTTGTGCTTTTGAAGTGGGGGGAAGCTTATCGATGTTCCCCTTTGAAGTCCCCAGACATGCTGCCTTCCCTGCCCAGGCTCTAGACGAACTACAGGGGGTATGCAGCCCTTTGTGTGGAGGCAGGACACAGCCTATTCAGGTATAAGTGGGGCTCTGTCCAGCCCCTCCCTCCCATTCTGCCAGTGATGGCCCATCCAGGCATACCTAAGCTTGGTTGTCTAGGAGGAATACACAAAGCCCAACTGTCATGTGACTAGAAACAGGCTAAAGGCACTACATGGGAAAGGCAAGACAATCCACACTTTCTAAAAGTGGTATTTTCAGAATTGCAATTTAAAATCCGAATTCACCATAAATTAGGATTTTAAACTGTGATTCCAGGGACACCAAACTTGAACTGGGTACCTCTTCCCATCTGAAAGTTGCACTTATAAAATCTAATAAGGTAACTCTAATGTTGTCCTATGGGAGAGACTGGCCTTGCAGTGGTGAACAACTAATGTAAGAGTTTTTCACTACCAGGACATGTAAAACTTAAAAGTGCATGCCCTACTTTTTTTAATACATTGTACACTGCTCTCTGGGCTGTCCAGGGTCTACCCTAGGGGTGACTTGTATGTATTAAAAAGGAAGGCTTGGGCCTGGCAAAAGGTTTATTGTGCCAGGTCAAATTGGCAGTTTAAAACTGCACACACAGGCTCTGCAAAGGCAGGCCTGAGACATGTTTAAAGGGCTACTTAAGTGGGTGGCACAATCAGTGCTGCAGGCCCACTAGTAGCATTTAACTTACAGGCCCTGGGCACATGTACAGCCACTTCACTAGGGACTTACAAGTAAATTATATATGTTGACTGGGTATGAGCCAATGTTGAAGCCCATAGCTGGTAACCTGGCAGCTGACCAGACTCAGGACACACAACCTGCTGGCCCGCAGGCTTCCAAATTAAACAAGATAGACACTATTAATCTGAGCAAAACAGTAGCGTCCAATTCGTCAACTATTCCTTTATTGAAGTCTTGAATGTGGCAATCTTCAAAGTTCATACAAAATGCTTCTGTGAAGTGTGTCTGAAGCATGTATAATTCAGGAGTCACAGTAAGTAACAGTGTACCATTTCATTGTAGACCCAATGCATTTTGGGAAAAACCCTTCATCAGGAGTAAATGACGGTATCAAACAGTACATGCTAACTGCGATAATCAGGGAAACGTGTTACAGAAAAGCGAGCGTGGACGTGGTTTGATAGCAGAAAAGTCGACAAGCACGACGACCTCATTTAGATATTTGGAGTGTGTTTCACAGTAGCAAGCGCATTGAAGCGCTGTGCTTGTAGCTCAAACGGCACTATTTGAAAAGCATGCTCACGGAGCCACCATGTCGAAGGGGCCTGCCTTTTTCTTTTGCAGGTACTTGATTCTTCACGTCACCGCGTTTCAATGCGCTTGCTACTGTGAAACACGCTCCAAATACCTCAATGAGGTCGGCGTGTTTGTCGTCTTTTTTGCTATCAAAGCACGTTCACGCTCTCATTTTGTATGCACTCTGAAGATTGCCACTTTCAAGACTTCAACAAAGGAATAAATGAAGAATTGGAAACTATTGTTTTCCTCAGATTAATAGTGTTTATCTTGTTTAATTTGGAAGCCTGCGGGCCATGAGGATGTGCGTCATGGGTCTTGTCAACTGTCTGTTTACCAGCTATTGAGTTCAGGATTTACACACGTGTTCTGGGTACAGCGGGCACCAGGGCTCCACACCACAAATATTGATCACTATTGTTTATAAGTGTGAAGTTTGTTTAATTTTTTGAGTGCATTCTATCATATGTATTGTTTGCATAAGCTGATGTTACCGTGATTTAAGGAGAGAGCACAAGCACTTGAGCACTGGTTAGCAGCGGCAAAATGCACAGAGTCCTAAGGCCAATTAAAAACGAATCCAGCAAAAAAGGAGGAGTGAACGCAAAGATTCTGCGGATGACCCTGCAGAAAGGGCCAAGTCCAACAATTAGAAACCACTCCATAGTAAGGAGTTATAGGCCTATTACTTCTGCCATCCTCCGCATACCCACAGTGAAGGAGGCGCTCTCCTTGGTGGAATGGCCTGGAGGAGAAGCAAGGCTAGTATCTGGAAAAGTAACCAGGCCACTGGCATCCTGTAGTTCCTCATATCAATTTCCCTGATCATACTAGGGGACAAAGTCATCCCCTTCATCAAAACTGTCATTATCTGAGTCAGTGCTGAAAAGTCTGTTTAAAGTCTGAGCCCCACCATGTGGTAAGAAAAAAGCATTTTAATCAGAAGGGTGGCTGGCCGGTCGGGCTCTGGTGGGAGTAGGGTGTGGCTTCAGTCGAGGTGGATTCTGCTCAGAGTCAGAAAGCACAATGGGCTGGAAATCCTCTTCAGGCGTTGACATTGATGTCAAGGGAACCAAAGCAGTGGGTGGCACTGGAGCCGGTGTGTAACATAGCAGGCTCGAGGACACAGATGGTGCTGAGGCGGACCTACTGTCAGAAGTCCGACTGGAAGCCCCTGCACATCCTTGGGGCCCAATGATACACCAGAGGGAGCCAGGGCAGTCCTGGAAATGTGCAGCATGGCCTTCGTAGAGGCCTCCACTTGCTGCAGCACCACCATTGGACCGGAAATTTGGGTTGCATCGGCTCTGAAGGAGATGGGGAGCGAGCACGTTTCTTGAAATTCTTGTTGGACTTACCCAAAGATTTTGACCGCAATGATGATCTGCCACGGGAACGACTTAAGGAGTGGGAACGAATTTTCCTTTCAACTTCAACCAGTCACGGCATGGAGTGCTGCGATGTCTGGCGACATGCAGCTTTGTCTTGAGGTCCTGTATGGCCGTGGATTCATCAAGGTGCAGTCAACACAGGCCCTGGAGTAGTGATCCGATCCCAGGCACTACAGGCATGCCTCGTGTGGCTCTGGCACATACATCTGTTTGTGACAGTCCCTACATGGCTTGAATCCTGTTGTTTTAGAAGATGCCATTTTCCCTTGCATACTGGTAAAATGTTTGACAAAAGGGTCTTGAAAAGACCACGGAGTAGCCTCGGGTCGTGCCTGAAGATGCAGAAAGCAAGCAATTGATGTAAGAGTGCATGGGTGGCGTTTGTAAGTGTCTCTGCTTGTCACTTTCAGAGTGGAATGACGTTGGGGCTGAGCTGCACAATGTCACCTAGCGGTGTGCAAGATTAATGCTTTAAAGGTTCCGTAGCTAGTCCTGACATCTGGGAAATATTCAAAAGATGGGGAATCTGTGGTTAGAAGCATCGATCAAAAGGAAAATATACATATCTGTACTTAATCATGTGTATGTTTACTACTACCCCTAGGTGTGTACAGAAACAGGCTTTTTGCAGACACACCCTCCTCCTTTTTGCCCCTATTTTGACTACTTGTCTTTGACTACAGGTACTGGTGTAATGGCTCTGGAATGCCCCGAGACCTGCTAACCAGGGCTCAGTGCATGTGCTCTGACTCTTAAAATGGTGCATGTTTACTTTACTTGTCCCCAATTGGCACAGCCTAACTTACTTATAAGTCTCTAGTATATGGTACCAGGGATACCCTGGGCATGTAAGTTAGAATGTTCCCTCAGGGACTGCAGCCCGTGTTGTGCCACCGTGAGTGGGACAAAGTAAACCAAGGCTCCCAGTCTGCCACTGCAGACCGGAAGGGCAGTTCTTAAACTGCTAACTCGACTTTGCCATCTAAGGTAATGTCAAAGCCCAAACCTCCCTTTCTAACATATGTAAGTCGCCCCTATGGGAGGCCTATGAGCCCTAAGGCAGGGGGCTGTATGTTAAAAGGTGGAAAATGTACTCCTGCATGCTCAAGCAGTAAAATCCCTAAATTGTCGTTTTAAAACAGAAAGGGTAGCAGCCCCACTGGCAAGTACAGTTACAGGCCGCCACCCCAGCCCTGATATCTACTGAATGGGGCTTGTAAAGTTGGTACTATTTGGTATCAAAAGAACCAGTGCATTAAATCTGATTTAATGGTTAAATTGAATTTAATGCCACTGGTGGGCAAAGTGCAACTTCAGATGTTTTCCAGTGCCCATTCACTGATGTACACGGGGCCAGTCCTGCACACAGCTTTCTGCCCTCCTGGGGAGATGTGCTAACGACTCCCAGGAAAGGACAAAGGAGAGCGGTGTTACCTCCCTCCTGAAGGAAGCCACACGGGCGTTAGCCCAAAAGTCGAGCTTCAAAGAAGAAGCCGTCTTTGAAGGGCAAATGGGTAACACTTAGGAGAGGGGCACTCTATGTGTAGGCAGACACTGACCCACAGCCGGCAATCACCACAGTCACACACTGACCCACAGCCGGCAATCACCACAATGGCACTATGGACAGGGAAGGGGGAAGCCAGTTGTCAAACCGTTTTTTCCAGGGACTTTAGCCCCTTGGTAGCCACCTCTCTGGGGGTGGGCTAAGGAGAACTGAGTGTCGAGAGAGGGGTCTTGCCATGCTGGGATTGGGCAGAATGGTGCATCCTGGGATAGCCAGATGCCACACAGGAAGTGGTCATCAGGAGGGAGGAAACCTGGTAACCCATGGACTACCAACTGCATCCTACCCTGAGGGCATTTTCTGAAGATAAATAGGGCCCCCCTGGAACCGAGAACGTAGATCTCGACAGACCTGGAAGAAGGACCAAAGGAGGGCTGCCCTGCTTCATCGAGGAAACAGCAACGAGAGGCTGCACTGACTAAGACTGAACCTGCTGCACCTGGTGGCTAGCGAGGGGAGGGACTGTGCCTGCCAAGACCTGCTCAAGGAGAAGCTTTCTCTAGAGCCCAGTCAAGCCAAAAGAACTCCAAGGGGCACTTGGCTAGCCTCCTGTTTGCAGCACAGGGACACAGCAGCTGAAGAAGCCTGCTAATGAAAGTTGGTAGCCCAAAGTCTTTAAACCGCTTCCACCGCCGCCATGAAGCACCGAGGACCAAGACTCTTCGCACAGAGTTGCATCCAAGTTTGCTGAGCCTGGGAGTGCTGTCGGAGAGTTGCTGGGACACTCTGAAGGGAAGTTATCGACCCAAGAAGGATTGGACTGTGACCACAACAACGGTCGACTGGTAGTCCAGTGGCGACTGGACTTCGGCAAGATCGGAGAGGACCTCATGGGACGTCGACTCTGCAACCAGGACCACCTCACCGGCTTCGAGGACCGAGGAATCCCTGCAGGAAGACTCCCGTCAAACGCGTCGCATCCACAGCATTCTTAGTGCATCTTTCGCATCCTTCATCCCGTGCAACAGGACCATTATAGGAATCCATTCCAATGCTGACAAAGTGTCTGGAACTGCTACAGGACTGCTGGCTGTTTGAAGGTAACTGTTTTTGAAGACCTTGCTGCAGTGGCGGCCACCACGGATCAGTGGTGGCGGGGCAGGGAAGCAGGGGGAGGGGATGAGGTGTAAATTAAAAAAATTAAATTCAGCTTACCTCCCCGCCGCGTCCTCCTCTGGCCGAAACAAGGCACAGGAAGCACCCAGGCTGAGGCTCTCCTGAGCCAATCATGAAGCTGCATTGCAGCGTTGTGATTTGTCTGAGCGCCAAACCACGGCACTCACACAGGGACAGGGAGACGGGGACAGGGAGCCTTGGACATGCTAAGTGTGCATGAAGGTTTGGGGCCGGCCAAACATTCATGCACACTTTAAGGAGTGCAAACGACTCCTCCCCTCCCCTACTCTGTCAGCCGAGCAGCCCCGCCCGGCAAAGTTGGCGCGCCTGCACCAGGAAAAAATAAAATAATAATAACTTTCAGTTATTATCATTTTATTTTTCCCTCCACTGCTGAAAAGCAGTGGGGCGACACGCCTCCACCTTAGTAGAGGATCCGCCACTGCCTTGCTGATTCACCTGCTGGAGTTGGTTGCCGAAAAGTACTTGTAACCAACCTTATTGACACTTACCTAAGTTTAATAAAAAACAAATTTAAGGGTCCAATTTGTTGACTTTGCCGAAACATCTTCGCGGTTTAGTGAAATTGCTTTGATTTATTATTACTTGTAAAATCAATATCTCCGGAACTCTCTGGTGGATCTTTTTCGTTCTAGTATCTACAGTCATATAAAAATAGTAAATTTTTAGAAATTGGTGTTGGATTTCTTGAATTGTTTTGGGGCTGTTTAAGGGGCATATGTATGAAGCCCATTTCCCGTTCGCAAACGGGCCGATTCTCAGAATCGGCCCGTTTGCGAACGGGAAAAAGCCTTTTGGGATGTATCATCCCAAAAGGCCCTTGCAAAATTTGCGATTCCCTATTTTGCGAATGCATTTAAGGAATCGCAAATTGCGATTCCTTAAAATGCGATGTAGAAAGCACCCAAGTTGTGCGATTTCTCCTTAAGAAATCGCAAATTACCACCAACTTCAAGTTGGTGGTAATTTGCGATGTTCTTTAAAATTCACTTTTGGCATTTTTCAAAGTGCCATGTGGCAGGCATACATGCCCTTAGGGCATGTATGTGCGCCACATGTGCACACATGCTCATTTCAGGGTGCAACAGGGTGTCCTTATGACACCCTTGCACCCTTCAAAATGCATTCGCAATTTGCGAGTACCTATTTGGTACTCGCAAATTGTGAATGTCTTCCCATTCATTTCTATGGGCCTCTAGGCCCATAGGAATGCATGGGAAGGTATTCCTTAATTGCGATTCGCAATTTGCGAGTCGCAATTAAGGAATGCCAAGGAATCGCAAAATATTTGCGAATTTTTTATTACATCCCGTTTTGCGATTCTCAAATAGCGATTCTCTAAAAATCGCTATTTGAGAATCGCAATAACTGTATTTGATACATATGCCCTAAATGCTTTACACTTGTTCCTTTGTGTAAGCCTTGCTGCTCAGAGCCACAGTTACCCAGGTGTTAGACCTGTCAGCCCTAGGGTGGTCTTTTCCTGCTTTTTTTCCCTTTTGCGCCTCATTTTTGCCACCATATTTTTACTGGACCTAGGTCTCCGGGCGCCTTGCCACTGCTAGCCAGTGCTGAGGTGCAGGTGCTCTCTCTCACTCAAGATGGCTGCCACAGGCCCCTGCTACTGCAGAGGGCCTTGCACGCATACACACTAGTAGCCAGGGTCAGGCTGGGACATAGGGATACAGTATCCATTCCATCCCCGCCTCTGGGCCACATAGCCAGGCATGTAGAAGGTTCCAGAACCTTCCGGGCTGTGGGAGGAGTTATGTTTTGCCGCCTTTGGGAGAGTCACCTGACCTAGGGGTATAAAAGGCTTGGAGGAAAACTTTCTAGTCAGTTGATGAGGCACCACTGAACCTGGGAGAACCTCCGCCGGAGTATAGGCTTTAGGGCCTAGGGGGGAGACCTATGCTACTGCTGCTGACAGGGCTGAGGCCCTGCTGTAGTAAGATAGCTGAGGAACGCCCACCACCCACTGACCTTGCCCAGTGTCAGGGGACCCAGGGAACCACCTTCAGCGTGCGGGGAGGAACATCAAGCACTCCCAGACCACCAACTCATTCCCCCCATGACAAGAAACTTCTGACAAGAAACTTTGACAAGAAACTTATAATAAGGAACTTCTGACAAGAAACTCCTAACAAGAAGCGCCTAAGAAGCAACCAAGCTGAAGCAGTCGCCAGACACCTTAATTTGAGAAGGCCTGACCGTCCAGCAAGGCCTGAAGCCTAAACTGCCCAACTGGGGATCACCAGGTAAAGCGCCGTACCCTGAGCGCTAGACCTTCACCCCCTATTCATTTCTGCCTGCTGCTGGGCTGCCCCCAAGTACTTTTCCAGTCAGCCCTGCCCACAGGCTGCTGGTGCGCCCTGCGTTCTGCCACCCCTCAGGTCACTGACCTTGTGAGGAGATCACCGCCGCGGCCGCCGCCGCGTGAAGAGAAGTGCCGTGTGGTGCGCCGTCGCGCCCTCACCGAAGGGAGCGCTGAGGTGAGGGAAGCCCCTCAAGTATATGGGGTGAGGTGCGCCGTCCGCGCCCTCACCGAAGCCTCCACAAATTGCCCCAAATTATTGCCACCGGGCCCAGGGCCCCTCCGCCGCCGTCGCGGCCGAAGAAATCACCACCGCCGCCGTCGCGGCCGAAGAAATCACCCCCGCCGCCGTTGCGGCCGAAGAAATCGCCACCACCGCCGTCGCGGCCTAGCGCGACCAGCGAGGCCTCCAGGCCCCGCCGTCGCCAAGCAGCCGGGGACGCTGGCCGCGCCCCCAGGAAGGCCGCGCAGCAATTGGGCGCCGGCTCCGGTCACGCCCCCAGCGCCGACGGAGGCCCAGGAAGAGCCCCGGCCGTGCAGAGGGAGACAGGGAGCCGGCCGAAGAGGACTGCTGGCTCCCGCTCCCCATCCTGAAGTCCCTGAGCCCGCGCAACTTCACTTACCTGATCCCGGGGGCCGGAGGAGGGTGATCCCGGCCCCCGCAACGTACCGCAAGGGAGTTCCCTGATCCCGGGGGCCGGAGGAAGGTGATACCGGCCCCCACAACGTCCAGTCAGTCCGGCCTGAAGGCCGAGGTACCCCGACCGGGCCCCGCCCTCCAGAACACGGGCCGGGCCTGGGGAGTGCCAGTCGCTAGAGAAGCGCGACCAACGAACAAGCACCAGGTGAGCCCAGGAGGCCCCTCGGGCCCACAAAACGCCACTGGGGGCCGGGGGCCACCATTAACCCCTAAGTTAACAGTGTACTTTTCCCCATGAGGCGAGGCCCCGGAGAGGAGTGGGCCTAGCCTGGAGTTAACCCCTAAGGGTCATAGAAGCCCCAGGATACAGGACATGTTGAGGGGTTCCCCACAGTATTTAATAATTTATTGCAGATGCCTATTGTAATTACTGCCTAGGCCTATGCTTTTAACTGCAAAGTCTTTACCACAGGGGGAAAGTGTTTAATTGAATTGAGCTGAAGTGTACACCGCCAAGAGTTGAAGTGTTTTATGTTACAGGTGTACTGGAATTGCGACGCCCACTGTACTGAATGTGGGCGCGCCTAGATTAATGCAGGCCTATTTAAATGTAACGTGAAAAGCCTTCTTTTAAGTAATTGAATATGCTAAAGTGAACTGCATGGTTAGGCCCCTGTTTTATTAACGTACCTTGAGATCATTATTAAGTGCTACGTTTAGGAGATAATTCCTGCGGCCTCTTAGTGGCCTACAATGTTGATGAGCTATGATGCTTTATTTAAAATGTGCACCAGTTGAGTAATGCAATGAATTTGAATGTAGATCTGAATTAACCTGCCTCATCTGATGCCAACTTAATTTATTTATAAAAGATCTTGATTTTAAATACACAAGCCTGGTGTGGTGTCATGTTATTGCGTTCGCATTTCTGAGTCAAAGTAAGAGTGTGCTGCACAATGCCTTACACATTGCCTTCGCGTGCTTTCCCGCTTCGCGCCATGCTACCGTGGCGGACTCGGTAAACCCGGTTCCAACACCAGGGTTAAGCTGAGGGTTGAACAGACGAAACCTAGAATACCTAAAGGGGTTGGCAAGTGTATTACACAGTGAGGTCGCACAACCACGCCAAATAATACCCCTATTTCATAACAAGGTGTAACACACTTTTTTGGCATACAGCATTTCCGAGTATAGATGTACACCTAGGTGTTGACTTACATGTCTTCACCCCCTCAAATCAGGGAGTGGAGACTCTTTTGAAAGGACTTATGAGTGTAAAGTTACTACACATAGGGCTTGATTCACAAAGGTAACTTATCCTTTTGGGTAAGTTTAATATTTTTTTGGGTAGTCATAAACTACAAGTTTAATTTTACTAGGAGTAATTTTACGATGGCAGAGACTCCGCACTTGTGGCAGCGACTCCGCACTTGTGGCAGAGGGAAAATGCTACTTACCAGTATGCATCTGTTCTTGGCATGTAGAGCACATATACAAATCTACAGCTCTACATGCCAAGAACAGATGCATACTGGTAAGTAGCATTTTCAGTTCGAGGCATATGAGCTGTAGATCCTATTCTTGTGCATAGACTACGCAGCAGTTACCTCCTTAGCGGTGGCTACCTGTATCTGTTGCAGTGGTTTGAAAAAGTGTTCTTAATACAGCCTGGCCCACACTAGCTTGTTTTGCTTGCACGTCTACACAATAATGTTTTGTGAACGTGTGTGGTGTAGACCAAGTTGCTGCTTTGCAGATGTCATATAGGGGAATGTTCCCTAAGAATGCCATGGATGCCCCTAGTTTACGTGTGGAATGAGCTCTAGGGGGAATGGTTAAGGTGCGATTGGCTTTGGCATAGCATATTTGGATGCATTTAACAATCCACCTTGCAATCCCTGTTTTAGAGATAGGTTTGCCTTTAAGAGGTGGGGAGGAAGCCACAAAAAGTTGTTTAGTCTTTCTAAAGGATTTTGTTCTTTCAATGTAGTAAAGTATCGCACTTTTTACGTCCAGCGTGTGAAGAGCCCGTTCTGCTACTGAGTCTGGTAGAGGGAAAAACACTGGGAGTTCTACAGACTGGTTAAGATGGAAAGCAGAGACGACTTTAGGTAGAAATTTTGGGTTAGTCCTAAGAACCACTTTGTTATGATGGATTTGGAGAAATGGTTCTTGTATGGTTAATGCCTGGAGTTCACTGACTCTTCTGAGAGAGGTAATCGCAACCAGGAAAGCTACTTTCCAGGTGAGAAATTGTAATTCACATTTATGCATAGGTTCAAATGGGGGACCCATGAGTCTGGTAATGACCACATTTAGGTTCCATACTGGAGAGGGTGGAGCTCTAGGTGGAATTATTCTTTTAAGTCTTACCATAAATGCCTTGATAGCTGGTACCCTAAACGAAGACAAGTGTTGTCTGTTTTGGAGATAGGCTGCTATTGCCGCAAGATGTAGTCTAATGGATGTATACGCTAGGTTACATTGTTGTAGATGCAAAAGGTAACAGATGATGTTTTGAATGAAAGCATCTAGTGGGTTCATTTTGTTATTTGTACAGTAAATTACAAATCTTTTCCACTTTGCGGCATAGCAAGCCCTAGTGGTAGGACGTCTAGCCTCCTTAATGATGTTCATGCAGTCTGGCGGTAGATTAAGGTAGCCAAACTCGAAGACTTCAGGTGCCAGATCGCAAGGTTGAGTTGATTGGGATCTGGATGCCTTATCTCTCCATGGTTCTGAGTGAGAAGCTTGGGTGAGAGGCGTAGTTTTTGATGAGGAACTACTGATAGTTCCAAGAGGGTTGTGAACCATGGCTGTCGGGCCCATGTTGGGGAAATGAGGATCATTGTGAGGGAATGCTGTTTGAGTTTCCGAACCACTAACGGAATTAGCGGGAGAGGTGGAAAAGCGTAAGCAAATTTGCCTGACCAGTTCATCCATAGCGCATTGCCTTTGGACAATGGGTGTGGATACCTGGAGGCGAAGCTTGGGCATTTTGCGTTTTGGTGTGTGTCGAACAGGTCTATTTCTGGGTGGCCCCACATGTGAAAGAATGGAAGCAGAACTTGAGGATGAAGTTCCCATTCGTGGATCTGCTGTTTTTGGCGACTGAGTAGATCCACAATCTGATTGTGTACTCCTGGGAGGTGTTCTGCAAGGAGATATATGTTTTGAGGAATGGCCCATCTCCATATGCTTTGAGCTAGGTGTGAAAGCTGCAGAGTGTGTCCCCCCCTGTTTTTGTATGTAGTACATTGCTGTCATGTTATCTGTACGGACCAGGACAGCTTTGTTTACGAGGTGGAGTTGAAAAGATTTTAACGCTAGGAAGATTGCCAACAATTCCAGGTAATTTATGTGGAATTGTTTTTGTTGGGGGGTCCATATGCCCTGAATGGTATGGGTTTGAAGATGAGCTCCCCAGCCGGTGAGCGATGCGTCCGCTGTTAGCACTATCTGTGGAACCGGGTCGAGGAACGGCCGCCCATTTGAAAAGGTTTTGTGTGTTCCACCACTGCAGAGAGCGATGGGTGCGGTCGTCTACCAACACCAGATCTGTTAGCTGACCTTGAGCCTGGTTCCACTGACGTGCCAAACACTCTTGTAAGGGACGCATTTGGAGTCTTGCATGAGGAACGAGAAAAATGCAAGAGGCCACCATCCCGATTAACTGCATGAACACTCGAGCTGGTAGTGAGTGTTGAGGTTGAAATTTTGTTATTAGAGCTTGTATGGTGTTTATCCTGACTGGGTTGTGGTATGCTAGAGCTTTTGAAGTGTCTATCGTAGCCCCTAGATATTGTTGTATGCTGGACGTTTGGAGGTGGGATTTGGTGAAGTTTACTGTGAATCCCAAGTCGTGAAGCAGTTGGATTGTTTTGTGTGTGTGTTGCACACAGCTGCTGTGTGACTTGGCTTTTATGAACCAGTCGTCCAGATAAGGGAAGACATGAATGTGCTGTCTTCTTAAGTGGGCTGCAACTACTGCGAGACACTTGGTGAAGACTCTGGGTGCTGTAGTCACCCCGAATGGGAGGACCTTGAATTGGTAGTGTTGACCGTCTACCACGAACCTGAGATATTTCCTGTGAGCGGCGTGAATGGGAATATGAAAGTAGGCGTCCTTTAAATCGAGAGTGGAGAGAAAGTCGCCCTGTTGAAGTAGTGGGAGCACCTGTTGGAGAGTGACCATGTGGAAGTGATCCGACTGAATGTAGAGGTTTAGCGGTCTGAGGTCCAATATGGGCCTGAGAGAGCCGTCCTTTTTTGGGATTAGGAAATAGAGTGAGTAAACCCCTGTGCTTTGGTGAGGCAAGGGGACTGGTTCTATTGCATGCTTTTGTAATAGAGACAGAACCTCTTGTTTGAGAAGTGTGAGATGTTCCGAGGACATTGGACGTTGTCTGGGAGGAATGTTTGGGGGGGGTAGAGGTGAGTTCCAGGCAGTAACCATACTGGATAATTTGTCTTCCCCACTTGTCTGTTGTGATTGAATTCCAGACAGGTAGGAACTGTGAGAGACGTCCCCCGACAGGAGTGGGATGATCGGGGGGAAGTGCAGGGAAGTCACTGTTTGGTGGTAGGGGAGGTGCGGTTATTGTTACTGCAACCTCTTCCTTTACCATTGTTGCCTCTGTAGCCTCCGCGAAAGTATCCTTTGGAGGACGTTTGAGTGGGGCTCTTGTAGGAGGAAGAGGGATGTTCTGAGCCAATGGTTTTGGAGCCAGCTCTGTAGAAGGAGCGGCGAAAAGAGCCTCTAGGGGAAGGGAATTGTAAGGCCCCCATGGACTTAGCAGTTTCTGTATCTTTTTTCATCTTTTCTAAAGATGTGTCAACTGAAAGTCTGAAAAGATGCTCTTGATCAAAGGGCTGATTAAGAATAGCAGATTGCACCTCCTGTTTGAATCCGGAGACCCGGAGCCAAGCGTGCCTGCGCAACAAAATGCTAGTGTTAATGGCGCGGGATGCGGTATCAGCCGCGGCGAGCGCACATTTAATTGAGGTGTTTGTTATCAATTTCCCCTCTTGGATAAGGTCGTTGGCCTTTTGTTTGTACTGGTCAGGAAGGTGTTGCATGAGCTTTTCAAGCTTGTCATAGTGGGCCCTGTCGTATCTGGCCAATAAAGCTTGGGCATTGGCTATCCGCCAATGATTTGCAGCCTGTGACGCAATACGTTTACCAGATGCGTCTATTAATTTTGACTCCTTATCAGGAGGGGGGGTATCGCCTGTACTCTGTGAGTTTGCCCTCTTGCGTGCATTAGACACCACAAGAGAATCCAAAGGGACCTGACCTTTAATGTAAATTGGGTCATTGGGAGCTGCCTTGTACTTTTTATCTATCCTGGTGTTGAGAATCCTGGCTCTGACAGGGTCTTTAAAAACTTCTGGGGCATGTTTGAGCATGCCTTTTAACATTGGCAGGGTGTGCGTGGACTTTGCAGGGTGCAAAGGTTTCGAGTAAAAGTCTTCCTCTAAGGGATCAGAATGTAATTGTACCCCGTGGTATTGGGCAGCCCTATTTATTAATTGGGCGAACCCAATATTGTCATCTGGCGGTGATGGCCTAGATGGATAGAGGTCCGGGTCATTGTGTGGGTCAGGATCTGTGTTGTAGTCATCCCAAGGGTCTACGTCATGTGGGATGGTATGTGCATCATCATCCCCATGTGGATCTATATTCCCTCCCCTGTCAGTATGATCATCCTCAGTATCCGATGTTTGAGGTGAAAAAGTATGTTGTGGGGAGTGAGGTGGAGAAATCAGAAGATTTGGATCTGGAGGAGGAGAAGGAGGTGGGGAGGTGTTAGTACTCATCTCCTTTCGCTTCAAGGGTATTTCAGACTCCTCTGAAGTGTCCAGTTTCCTCTTTTTTGGAGGCTTGGCGATGACTTGCCAGTCTCTGGGTCAATAAAAAGAGTCTTTTGTTTTGGATCCGAAGAATCAGGTACCTGTTGTGTGGGTAAAGTGTCTTTTTTCGGTGCCGAAGATTTTAAATCAGAATGTTCTTTGGACCGAGTTTCTGAGGCTTTCTGTGGGGTTTTGGTCTCCTTTGGTTTTGTTGCACAAGTTACTAACTTGTGTAACGATATATCTGTAAGAGACAGTAGTTAGTGATAGATTCCTTACCTTAGAATATCCCCAGGCGTCAGGCTGGATCCGGAAAGTTTTGCGTAGCAGTACCCTTGCGCGTCGGTAGGCGGCGTCGTGCGGCTCCGCGTCCGTCGTCGGCGTCGTGATCGCCGGGATGACGTCGCGGGCAGTACTTAGACGCCGCCCCTGCGCGCTGACGTCAGTTCTGTACACCGACTTTCCGCGCCAGGAACGCAGAGCCATGCAAGAAGCTGACACAGGTGTCTGAAAAATACTAGGGCCCTGAAAGGGATGTCCTTAACCCTAGAAATCAGTTCGCAGAACGGGGAGGATGGGTGGGCGGTAAGGAATCTATCACTAACTACTGTCTCTTACAGATATATCGTTACACAAGTTAGTAACTTGTGCATCTGAAAGAGACACGTTAGTGATAGATTCCTTACCTTAGAATAGATACCCCAGCAATACCAACCCCGGTGGTGGGTCTGCGAACAAAGATCAGACAAGGAAGTCCTGGAGGACAGAACGGCCAAAGAAGCCGTCCCTCCGGACCTGACTGTCAAGGCAGTAATGCTTAGTAAACGTGTGCAGCGAGGCCCACGTAGCTGCCTGACAGATAACCGGCAGCGGAACACCGCGGCCCAAGGCCGTGGTAGCAGCCGTTGCCCTGGTGGAATGGGCACGCAGCCCAACAGGAGGCTCCTTCGTAGCCAAAGAATAGCAGGTCTTGATGCACAAGGTAACCCAGCGGGAGATGGTCCTCTTGTGCACCGCCCGACCTTTTAGGCGCCCACGTAGCCAACAAAGAGCTGGTCATCCACCCGGAAGTGTTTTGTGCGGTCGATATAGAAGGAGAGCGCACGTTTTGGGTCCAGACGGTGGAGCCTCTCTTCCTCTCTGGAAGGATGCGGAGGCGGAAAGAAGGTGGGCAAAGTGATGGTCTGCCCAATGTGGAAAGCAGTAACCACCTTTGGCAAGAAGGACGGACGCGTCCGAAGAACAACCTTGTCTGGATGAACAGACAGAAAGGGAGGTTTGCAAGAAAGAGCCTGGAGCTCACTCACCCGCCGAGCGGAGGTGATGGCCACCAGAAAGGCTGCCTTTAGAGTCAGAAGACGAAGAGGACAGTTATGCAGAGGCTCAAAGGGAGCGCACATTAAAAGGTAAGAACCAAGTTCAAGTCCCACTGAGGCATTACAAACGGAACAGGAGGGAATAGGTGAGTAATGCCTTTTAAGAACCTGTTAACAACAGGGGACTTGAAAAGGGAGGGCTGATCAGGGAGCCTGAGGAAGGCCGAGATAGCACAAAGATAACCCTTGATGGTACCCAGGGCAGAACCCTGTTGGGCCAGAGAGAGAAGGAACAGAAGGACCTCAGAAAGAGGGGCAGAAAGGGGATCCACAGCCTTTGCTGTGCACCATGCCACAAATTTGTTCCACCTGCAGGCGTATACCACCTTAGTGGAGGGACGCCTGGCTGCCAGAATCACATCACAAACTTCGGGAGGCAAGTCGAAAGGAATCAACTGCCGCCGCTCAATCTCCACGCAAGCAGGTGTAGACTGGACAGGTTCGGGTGGAGGACCGTCCCCTGCTGCTGCGACAGAAGATCCTCCCGAAGAGGCAGACGGATCGGGGGATCTATGCTCATATTGAGTAGCTCGGGATACCAAACTCTTCGAGCCCAGTCCGGAGCCACAAGAATGACTTGGGCCCGGTCGTGCCGAATCTTCTTCAACACTCTGGGTAGAAGTGGTATAGGCGGAAAGGCGTACAACAGACCGCAACTCCACTCGCGACGAAAAGCGTCGCCGAGCGAGTGCCGCCTTGGAAATTCCAACGCGCAGAACTGATGACATTGCGCGTTCTCTTCGGTGGCGAATAGATCTAACCAAGGCTCTCCCCACTGTAGAAAGAGTCCTTGCGCCACTTCCGAGTGAAGACGCCATTCGTGATCCATCATGCACCTGCGGCTGAGGTTCGTCCGCCCTGGCGTTCAGAGAACCTGCCAGGTGTTGAACCATCAGGAACATGCCCTGATGTTCCAGCCATGTCCAGAGGCGCAGAGCCTCCTGACAAAGGGTCCAAGACCCCACCCCGCCCTGTTTGTTGCAGTACCACATGGCGGTGGTGTTGTCTGTGAACACCTGCACTACCTTCCCTTTGACAGAGGGAAGGAATGCCTTGAGTGCAAGCCGGATCGCCCGGAGCTCCAGAAGGTTGATATGGAGCCGGGACTCCGCCGGAGACCAGAGGCCTCTGATCTCCGCCTCTCCCAAGTGACCGCCCCATCCCAGAAGGGACGCGTCCGTCACAACTGTATGCTCTGGCTGGGGAAGGGAGAGGGATCTGCCCATGACCCATTGCCGGTTCGAGAGCCACCACTGCAACTGTTTTGCAGTCCCCTCCGAGATCTGGACGTGATCGGACAGGTTGCCCTGGTGCTGCGCCCACTGGAACTTCAGGTCCCACTGCAGAGCCCGCATATGCCATCTGGCATGATTGACCAGCAGGATGCAGGAGGCCATGAGGCCCAGCAGCCTCAGGGTCATCCTTACCGAAACCCAGGATAAAGGCCGAAAGATCGGAATCATAGCCTGAATATCCCGGACTCGCCGTTCGGGAGGATAGGCCCGAAACTGCGTCGTGTCCAGAACTGCTCCGATGAAAAGGAGCTGTGGAGAAGGAATCAGATGCGACTCGGCACATTGATGGAGAACCCCAGCGAGTGCAGGAGTTCGGCCGTAGTCTGGAGGTGGGAGACGACTGCCTGGGACGAGCCCGCCTTCAGCAGCCAGTCGTCGAGGTAGGGGAAGACTGAAACCCCTGCCCGGCGCAGATGAGCCGCGACCACCGCCATCACTTTCGTGAACACCCGAGGGGCACTTGTAAGGCCAAAGGGGAGCACGGTGAACTGAAAATGCTCGTGGCCTACCGTGAACCGAAGGTAACGCCGGTGGGCCGGCAGGACGGGGATGTGGAAATATGCGTCCTGCAAGTCCAACGCTACCAACCAGTCTCCAGGGTCGAGGGCAGTCAAGACCTGAGCTAGGGTGAGCATCTTGAACTTCTCCTTCCGGAGGAAGCGATTGACGTTCCGGAGGTCCAAGATAGGACGCATGTCCTCCTTGTCCTTTTGGGCACCAGAAAGTAGTGGGAGTAGCAACCACGCCCTACTTCTGGGGTCGGAACATGCTCGATGGCCCTCTTGGTCAAGAGGGCCGTGACTTCCTTCTGTAGAAGCACCAAGTGATCCCCTGACATGCGGTGGAGTTGAGGTGGCATGGCTGGGGGGTGGTCTCGAAGGGGAGGGAGTAGCCCCTTCGGACAATGTCCAAGACCCACCTGTCCGAGGAGATGGTGCGCCAGTGGGGAAGGTGATGGCGGACCCTGCCCCTACTGGCGTGCCGTGCACCTGAAAGGAGGGACTAGGAGGGCTTGGAGGCCGCGGACGGGTTGGAGGTGGTGGCCTGACCCGCACGCTGGTTGCCCGATCCGCCACGGCGGAATCCACGTCCTCGGCCACGCGAAGACGCCTGCTGCGCGGGCCGGTGGCTGGGCTGCTGACGTGAAGGGCGCCCCTACCGTGGCCACGATAGGGGCGAAAAGCAGAAGGCAGCGGAGGGCGTGTAGCAGAAAGGCCCAGGGACTTGGCAGTAGCCCGTGAGTCCTTAAAGCGCTCCAACGCATGGTCTGCTTTGGACCCAAAAAGACCGACTCCATCAAAGGGCATGTCCATGAGAGTATTCTGGACATCCCCTGAAAAACCAGTGGTTCTCAGCCAGGCGTGGCGGCGGAGCGCCACCGTCGTTGCAATCGACCTGCCCAGCGAGTCGGCGGTGTCAAGGCCACAACGGATAGTGTATTTGGCCGCATCCCTTCCTTCCGCAATGGCGCGGGAAAGCAGTGCCTGGACCTCCTCAGGGCACTGGGGCAAAACATCCGCCACCGAATCCCACAGAGAGTGGGTATAGCGGCCCAAAAGACAAGCGGTGTTAACGGACCGCAAGCCAGCACTGGAGGAAGAAAAGCCTTTCTTCCCAAACTGATCCAGGCGTTTGGATTCCTATCCGGAGGAGCGGTAGGGAAGGCGGTTTGGGAAGCGGAGGCTTGGACAACCAAGCTCTCAGGAGTGGGGTGGACAGAAAGAAACAGGGGTCGCCCGGAGCGGGGCGATGGCGTCGTGACACGTTCCGATCCACAGGAGCCCCTGTGTTGGGCTTGGACCAGGCGCCCAAAAGAACGTCTGTGAGGGCGTCGTTAAACGGCAGCACAGTCTCCGCAGAGGAGGCTGCCGGCTGAAGCACCTCTGTCAAGATGTTAGGCTTGACCGTCAAAGTAGGGAGCTGGAGACGTAAGGCCCCAGCAGCCCTACGCAACACCGTACCAAAATTGGCCCCCTCCTCCGTAGCCACGGGAGGAGACAGCATGCCAGTGTCAGGAGAAGTATCCAGACCACTGGCCTCCCTAGACTCTCTGTCCAGTCCTCATCATACTGACAGTTGCGAGTCAGAGGGTCATCAGACCCCTCCCAGTCCTCCTGGTCCTCCTCTGGTTCAAAATAAGGAGGAGGAGGGACATTTGGGACCCAAGGGCCCATCGGCGCCGGAGCCGGCGTCGAGCGGCGTCGCTCCGGGTCCATGTCCGGAGCCGGAAGGAACTGGGGACGACGCCGCCCGGAGCCCAGGGCGGCGTCGAGAACGGCACCGGAGACATCGGCGCCGGCGGAGGTGTCGTGAGGTCGACCGGCGTCGATGGGGGTTGTGGAGCCGGGATCGAGGCCGGGGCCGAAGCCGGAGCCGGGATCGAGGCTGGAGTCCCGGGCGACGCCGGGGCCGGAGCCGCCGGCGGCGCCGGAGCAACCCCATCAGGGCCCGCGGGGCCCGAAGGCGCACCGGAGGGGCCTGAAGGCCCGAAGAGGCGGGCCATGGCCGACAGGAACTCCTGTACCTTGGCCGGATCCGCCCCGAACCCGGGAAGGGCGGGTATGACGGGGGCGACTCCACAGGCAAGTCCGGGGCCGCGGGGGCGGGGACGGTGCCGGGAGGGGCCTCAGCCGAGTCGCGAGACCGGCGAGGCGAAGTCCGAGAGCGACGATGCTTCTTGGACTTCTTGTGCTTAGACTTACCGGACGAAGAAGACTTCGACGCCGACGACCGGTGTGCACTCCGCGAGCGACCCCTGGACCTCTCACGCGACCGGGGCCTCCGTGGAGCCGAATGCCGGGCCTCGAGGAGCTTTCGAGACCGCTCTCGCAAAGCTTTCGGGTTGAGGGCCTGGCATTCGGGACAAGACTCGGTGTCGTGGCCTCGGCCGAGGCAGAAGAGACACTCCCAATGCGGGTCGGTGACGGACATCATCCGCGCACAGGCGCCGCATCGCTTGAAGCCGGGCATCCCTACGACACCTTAAAGATGGAAAAAACAGTGAAAAAATCACCAAAAAGTATGGTCAAAAATTGACCAGGGCACTGCTCTTCCCGGATCTGCGCTTGCTGGCGCGGAAAAAGAAGAACTGACGTCAGCGCGCAGGGGCGGCGTCTAAGTACTGCCCGCGACGTCATCCCGGCGATCACGACGCCGACGACGGACGCGGAGCCGCACGACGCCGCCTACCGACGCGCAAGGGTACTGCTACGCAAAACTTTCCGGATCCAGCCTGACGCCTGGGGATATTCTAAGGTAAGGAATCTATCACTAACGTGTCTCTTTCAGATATAGGAGTTTGTGAGTCCAAGACTTTTTTCGGCTCCGACGATTTTTTCGGCTCTGAATTTGCTTTCGGGTCCGAAGATTTTCTCGGCTCCGAATGTTTGTCCTTGGTATGTTTCAACGCCCAAGGCTTCGGCATCAAGGCTGTCTTCGGTGCCGACGAAGAAGGGCGTGGCACATCTTTGGTCTTGTGCTTCGGTGCCGAAGGTGACTTTTCGGCACCGGAATCGGGCTGGCCCGAGCCCGAGCCGGAAGGCTTATCTTTAGGTTTTATAGCCGGGCCCGAGGGCGGGGCGTCTGAACCATGTTGCCGGTGTCGACCCGAGCCCGAGGGTGTAACCGGAGCCTTTGGTTTGGTTTTTGGGAGAGGGGTTTCGGTACTCACGGACCGCTGAGCTGGTGTGAGTGTCTCCTCTTCGACGTTGGAGTCATTGACCTCGGAGACGGAGATGTCTTCTTCATCACCTTGTTGCTCCGGCTGGACATTGGGATCTGCTCCGAAGATGTCCGGGATCGAGCTGCTTCCGCGAGACATTTCGTGACGTTGAGCCCGACGATCACAAATGGTTTTCTTCGACCTGAAAGATGAACAGGCCTCGCAGTTCTTGTCTTCGTGCACCGGGGAGAGGCAGAGGTTACAAACCTCGTGCAAGTCTGTGTGTGGGAACTTAGCACCACACCCGGGGCATTTTTTGAAAGGAGTCATTTCCATTGACTGCAGGCGCGGATAGGCCCAACGGCCCGCGTCGAAGATCGAGGAGTTTTCTTTTAAAGATGTGCGTCGAAAGGGAAACGCGATTGAGACAATACCGTCGAGTGTAGAGGGATTGCGCGTCGAAGGGGGTTTGAATCCGACACCGACCCGGAGCGCAGCGAATCACATCCGAACCCGATGGTGGAAAAAAACAATATGGAGATGGAGTCGATGCCCATGCGCACTATCATCCTAAGGAGGAGTTACCTACCTCGTGACTACAAAAGACTCCTTCCAAGACAAAAACAAAGTGCAAACATCCGAGCCCAACACCAGATGGCGATCTATGCACAAGGATACGATCTACAGCTCATATGCCTCGAACACTCTGTACATAAAAAGATGGGTCCGTCCTATCCTTTTATGTGTGGAGTTCTCTGCCCCAACTGCGGAGTCTCGGTAGTTGTAAAATTAAACTTGTAGTTTCTCAATACTAAAAAAACTGTAAACGTACACAAAAGTTTAAGTTTACTTTTGTGAATCAGGCTCATAGTGCATTACGGTTCCCCGACCTCCAGCGTCTGTATACAGTCTGGGGTAATCCACCGCACGACTGTGGTTGAATGCGTCGGCTGACTCTACAACGCTTGTGCGATGGATAAGAAACAGACTATATGACCTGAGGAACTGAACTATTGAGAGGAGTTGTATCTCAATCAATTGGACCTTGGTAGGTACATGTCCTTCCATATCTAGGAGAACCGGTGGATTGATGATATTGCCCTGAGGAAGCCTTTGTTAAGGTGAAACGTGTTGGCTGTACTGTCTGTAACATGGATGAAGGATCTTAATAAAGAATACACTACATGGATATCAAGGATCTATGAGTCTTAGGTTTAAATTAATTAACTTTGGTAAACAATCGTTGTTCGTTGCCTCTCTTATCTGCATATATAATTTTTATAATTTATGGTCAATGAGCAGCTGGCCATTAGAGGTGGGCAATGTGGGTGCATTGATAGAAGTGGCCACTCAAGATTGTGCGGCTTTGGGTTCCTTGGCTGCCACTTGTTTGTTCAGTATTTAAATATATTAATTTAATTTATATATTTTTAAAATCCCACTCTAACATTTTCATTTTTATTTGATATGTAGGAAATGTGGTTAGAAATTGTTGGGGCTTTTGACAAAGATAACTAACATTTGTGATTAAGTTCCACTTATAAGTTTACTCCTACAGTTTTGAGTAACTTTACTACTCTGGGCTTTTCCCAAAATCAAAGTATAAAGTTACTCAAAAGTGTAGGCTTACACATTTCTGCGCCCTGAAAAGCGTGTGGAGCCAAATTTACAAGTGTAAATTACTACTGACAAAAAGAAACAGCAGGAAATCCAGCAGACACATGAGCAACCACTTGTACTGCAACACCCTGCCATAAAGATAATGGTGGTAGGGGCTTCAAATAAAACCTCATAGGTAATAATGGTAAATTAAATTATTTTAAATAGTTAGAAATATAAATAAATTGAGTGTGGTCTGGGGTAGGAAGGTAGAGTTCTTTTAGCTTTATTACAGCAGGTTTGGATGCATCTAACAAGCCAGCTGACGATCCTTGCCTTTGAAATGGCATGCCCTTCATGAGGTTGGGAGAAAGCTACAACCAGTAGTTTTTTACAAAAGGGTTTTGTCCTGTCAGTGTAATACGTAAGAGCATGCTTAACATCGAGGGTGTGGAGTGCTCTCTCAGCTAACGAGTTAGGATGTGGGAAGAAGACAGGTGACTCAATGGATTGGTTAAGGTGAAAAGGAGAGACCCTTGGGCAGACACTTAGGATTAGTTCTGAGAACCACTTTGCCCATATGTACTTGGAAAAAAAATTCCTGAAGCTGAGGGCCTGCAAATCATTAATGCATCTGAGTGAGGTGATTGTAATGAGGAGGGCAAAATCCAGGAGAGGAACTGTAGGGAGCATGAATGCATCACTTGAAGGGTGGCCCCCTTAGTCTGATGAGTACAATATTACGGTTCCAGACTGAGGTAGGGAGTACTGTCGGTGGGATTGCTGGCTTGAGGCCCTCCAAGAAGGGTTGGCTCAGGGATTTTGAAGAGAGAAGAATGTTCTCTATTCTGCATGTATGCCGCAATAGCTACTAGGTGTAGCCGGACTGAGGTATAAACCACCCTGAACTTTTGAAGGTGTAGAAGGTAACAAATGATGTCCTACACCTTGGGGTGAGTGGGTTAATGTTATTTAGGGTACAATAATGCACAAAACATTTCCATTTAGCAGCTTAGCAGCTGCATGTTGTAGGTCTACGAGCTTCTCTGAGTATGTCCCTGCACTCCAGCAGCAATCCAGGGTCACCAAACTCTATGACTTCAGGTGCCAAATCGCTAGGTTGAGCTGCTTGGGGCTGGGTGTCTGACTTTGCAATGATCTTGACTGAGAAGGGTGAAGAAAAATAATCTAACAATAGAGAAGGTGACCATGAGCATCTGCATCCAGAGGAGGAGTCAGAGATCTCATCACTCGAAAGACTTGTCTGAAGAAAAACAATTTGCAACGTCCGAACCCAACACTAGATGGCAGGAGTATGCACAGCATGTGTATCTACAGCCACACATGCTATGAACACAAGCTTTTTTATCAAAAATCTCTACTGGACCCTGAACTGCGCTGATCATCCCAACCCCAGCACCTGTTTTCATCCTGTTTGACTTTCTATCTCCTTTCTGATCTTCTGTCAATGGTTCTTCGACTATTACATTCTTGTCCTCACAAATGTTTGGCTGCCGTTGAATATTTGTTTAATTGCTTCAGATTTAGTAAGCCTTTTACCTGACCATTGCACTTTTATATTTGTGCAAACCTTGCTGGGGACGAACAAAGTGCTGACTACCAGTAACCACTCAGTGTTCACTAGAACTGCCAAGTAATCACTCCACGCAAATATGGTTTTCCTGATCCAGGGCCATAGGCTCTCTACTGGATTTACATCCAGGCTACTCAGAGGCGGGTCCATTCACCCCAACACTTGCAAACAACACAAGGCACTTACCGGCTCTCCCACAACCCCTTTCGCTCCCTGGGGGCCGGCTGCTCCAGTAATTCCCTAGAAACAAAGGTAAAATGATCAGTAAAAGAACTTTGAACACACCATGCCCCTCGCAAACCAAGACTACTCTGCTCACACACACTAAGGACACGCCACAACCCATGTACACCATCAACAGACATAGACATGCCTTCACATATCACCAATACACCACAGCGGTCACACACCAACAGACCACGAACCTTGCATATCACCAATGCTCTACTGCCCTAACACACCAGATGTCTAACACCCTAACACTGCAGCTCTTATGGACCCTGAACACAGTACAGACATACGAAACACCATCACATAAAGGTACACAAAACCAGTGCTTTACAGTCGCCACACCTCAAAACAGTACAGTTCACAAGCACACATTGATAAATTACAGCTCTCAACACCACCAACACACGCCTACACTACAACCTTCATACACCACAAATGCATTAGTCCTCACACACCATCAATACACCAGCACTCTTTCACACCACCAACATACCACAACCCTTTTCAAGTCACCAACACACCACATCTCTCAAATACCAGTACACTATAGCCCATCTACATCACCAAAATAGTGCAGCCATCAGAATGGACAACACATAACTTACACACCCCAACACACCACATACTTCGCATACCACCAACATATATTGCAATCCTAACACTATAGCTATCATAAATGTTAAGTGTTTTTAGTCATTAGAAACATGTGTTTAAGGTAGCATAACTAAGCCGCAAATGTAAATTACTGTGCCTCAGCCTGCTTCCACTAACATTTATTTTAAAGTTGCAGAAGAAAATGTAGCTTTTAAAACTGCATGAACAAGTTTGCTATGTGCATGTTTTTTTCTGTGTTTTTCCTTTTCATAATATAGATGAAATGGGACTCATTTTATGCAGTTTTTGTACTGAATAAAATGTATTTACTTGTATGCCTTAAACGTAGGGGTGGGCCAATATTTCTGCTCTGCCGGTGGAGTTTTGCCCACTCTGCATTTTGGCAAAACTCCTCCAACTGCCGCGTGGTAGAGTTTTTTTTATCGTGGGTGGCTCGCCAACGTTAAGTTGGCGAGTGACAATTTGCATCCCCTACCGCAATTTTGGGGCGCAAGAATGCCTCCTGGCAAGATTTCTCAACATGGGCGGTCGCGACTTTTCACTTTGGGAAAGCTGCCACTCGAGTAGAAATCTACTCGAGCGTCAGAAAGAAGCAGCGTCCTCTGGAGCGACGTGTGGTGCAGTTCGCGCTCATTTTACAGCACGGAACAAGCTCCAGGCACAACAAATCAGCGTGAGGAGCGCAACATGTCGAATTTTGCCTGCTCACGGAACTCCATGGAATCTCGCAGAGTTGTGAAACCCCGTGAGTTCCGCCCACCCCTAATGAAAAGGAGGCCACGTTGGGATGTTCTCCTACATTGCAATATTCAAGACCTTTCGCCTAGGTCTGTTCAATGCTCTACTTTGTAAATTCACTACTTTCAGTGTTGCAAAACTATTTCCTCCTTATTATGTATGCGAAATAGGCGTCCCCAAATGTTATTTATTTAACGTGTCATGTTTTTACAACAAGCCATTGGTTATTGCTTCATTTCACACCATGCAGAGTCCGATTTTTTTGACTGTCAGAAACATATTAAATGTGTCATTTCTGGGATGTGTGTCAGAGTTTCTCTGCTTTTCATGCTGAGTAGCCTCTACGTTAGACTGTGTGCTGATTTACACTTAGACCTTTGACTTCTTCCTGAGAGGCAGACTTCATGTTGATGCTCTTCCTGATTTATATTCAGACTCTCCCTAGACTCACAAACTGTGTACATTTATGGAAGTTCTGTGCTGAATTGTAGTTTGGCTATGGCTCATTCCCTTAGGTTACGACCTCTCGCAATTGAATTTTGGCTTCTGTAATGATTCTTAATTTTGAATAAACCTATATGGTTTAGAGTTTGAATTTTGTTCTGCAAAGGATTTATTTATTTGCACAAGTGCCCCATCCCATTGGGACTCATACGGCCCCGATCCTGAGGATTGGGCCTTTAAATTTATTAGTGAAAAGCGCCCCCACAAACACTGCAACACTACAGCCCTGTGAAGGCACATTGGGGAGGAAGAAGCTTTTCCTACTCCACGTGCAAATGGTGGAATTCGATGCCTGACCATCTCAGAGCGCAGCCAAACCTCCTAAAATTCAGAAAGCAACGAAAAACCTGGCTTTTATGTTCCATCGCTGAAACTGCTTTTCCGAAGCCTTCTTTCTTAGGTTTAATGTCTGACATTAGCACCAAGACGCCGCTTGGCATTCGCACGCTTTACAACATCATTAACATAATATATCAGACACCACTAACACCTCACAACTCATGCACCACCAGGGTTGTGCTGAGTAACTGTCATCTAGGACTACAATGTTGGACTGCACAGTGGGCTGTCTTGTTCAATTAGACTGGACTGCACTGTGGGGCTGCGCTGTGGGACTGTGTGAAGGGGCTGTGCCGCGGAGTTGCTCACTGTCACTACACTTCGCCGGAGCTGAGCAGTGGGGCTGTAATGAAAGGCTGTACTGCAGGGCTGAGCTGTGATCAAATACTGCAGAACTGCACAGAGAGGCTGTGGTGTGGACTGCGCTGTGGAGCTGCCAGCTACAAATACATTGTGGGAGAGGGCTGTGCTGTAGGTCTACACTGCACTGAACTGTGGGTCTGCACTGCAATCCTGCTCTCTGGGACTAAACTGTGGAACTGTGAGTGGGACTGTGATGTGGGGCTTCTGTCTAGGACTACACTGTAGGACTGCACTGTGGGCTGTGCTATAGAACTACACTGTGGGGCTGCGTTGTGGGGCTGTGCTTTGGGACTGTGATGTGGGGCCTCTGTCTATGACTACACTGTAGGTCTGCACTGTGGGCTGTGCTATAGAACTACACTGTGGGTCTGTATTGTGGGTCTGTATTGTGGGGCTGCACTGTTAGACTGTGATGTGGGGCTTCTGTCTAGAACTACACTGCACTGTAGGTCTGCACTGTGGGCTGTGCTATAGAACTACACTGTGGGCTGCGTTGTGGGGCTGCGCTGTGGGACTTTCATGCAGGGCTCGTGTCTATGACTACACTGTAGGTCTGCACTATGACCTGTGCTACAGAACTAGAGAGTGGGGCGGCGTTGTGGGGTTGTGATGTGGGGCTCCTGTCTATGACTACACTGTAGGTCAGCACTATGAGCTGTGCTATAGAACTACGCTGCGGGGCTGCACTGTTAGACTGTGATGTGGGGCTCCTGTCTATGGCTACACTGTGGGCTGTGCTACAGAACTACACTGTGTTCTGCCCTAAGGGACTGCGATGTGCAATAGGGCTGCACTGTGGTGCAGGTTTCTGGAACTACGCTGTGGGGCTGTGCTGTGGCACAAAGATGGGTATTCCTGTAGGTTTTGAATATGGAGTATCCTGTTGTGGAGAAATGGAGAACTACCTATCCCCCTCTCCCTTCTTTACCACTCTCTCTCATAACCCTATACACATCTCTCCAGCAGTGATCCAGGAGTAACCTCGGAGATACCGTGAACAGAAGGTGAAGAACAGCAGGTGAATTTTACCACAGCACGATGCAGCTGTGGATTTTAGCCCCCTGACAAACACAAGAGAGCAGTGCAAATACCACATCCAGTTTCAGTCAGCTGCAGAGAATGATGGTAAGTCAGCACTAAACCACATCCATTCACCCTTTCCTCTTACCAAAGAGCCGACAGACTGGTTCTTCGCCGGGTCCTTGGAGCAGCAGGGCAGTCCTTCGGTCCGCTTCTCCTGTCCAATGAAATCTGAGCTCTGGGGGCCAGGGTTGCCCTTTTCATGCCCAGAAAATGCCCTTACGGGAGGTCGTGGTCACTAGCCAATAGGCTAACAGGTTCCCTCCCCCTGATGACAACTTCCTGTGAAGTCTGGCATCTAGCTATCCCAGAAGTCTATTCTGCCCACTATTATGATGGCCAAACACCTCTCTCGGCGTGTAGCCCTCCCTAGCCCAACTCAGACGTGTGGCTACCAAGACGGCTACGTGCCCCAGAAAAAATGGCTTGACAACTGTTTCCCCTCTCTGTCCCCAGTGCCGACCTGTCTGTCTAAACAATAGAGCAGCAATTCTCCCAAGAGCTTCCCATTTTTTTTCAAAGGCAGCTTCTCCTTTGAAGCTCATAGGTTAACAACGGTGCGGCTTCCAACCAGGGAGAGGCAACACCTCTCCCCTACGCAGGCTTCTATTGTACCATTTCCTGGGAGTCATTTGCACTTCTCCCCAGGAGGACAGAAAGCTATCTCACGGACAGACCCCATGTGCAACCGTGTAAATGGCCACTGGAAAACTTAGGCAACACAGTAGCAACTTTCTAAAAGTTGCATGTATCAATAAGTTACATTAATTTCGACTTGGGCCTCAAGCCGGGCATAATGTAATGAGTTGTTTGATACCTTGAAGTGCCCGTCAGTAAGTTAGCAAGGCTAAGGTGTCAGGTTGTAACTCTGCCCTCACCAATGGGGTACTAGCCTTTCCACAGTAAAAACAACAATTGCGTTGTTTTTTTTACTGTTGGAACATGTAAAAGTAAATATTCCACTTTATAATATACAGCACCCTGCCTTAGGGCTCGATAGGCCTGCTTTCGTGGTGACTTACATATATTAAAAAGGGAGGACTGGACTTTGCAAAGTCGAGTTAGCAGTTTTACTCTGCCCTTCCAGTCAGCAGTGGCGGACTGGAAGCCATGTTGTACCTTTGTCACACCCAGGGTGGTACAACTAGGGCTGCAGTCCCTGGGGTCACCCTCTAACTCACAGGCCCTGGGTACCATATACTAGGAAGTTATAGGTAAGGTAGCCCATGTCAGTTGGGTATAGCCAACGCAACATACACTTTTTGGGGTAAGGGCACAGGCACTGAGGTCTGGTTAGCAGGCCTCAGTGCACTGAGTTGAAAAACAAGCAGCATCAGTCCATAACTTTGGGGGGGGTTATACAAAAAGAGGCATGTTTTTTCCACTTAGTAGTCTGGCTTATAAAGCACACATAGCAACGCTCTGATATATGGGATATAACACCAACCACAGATACACATCCATACACACACACCCAGCAGTACAGACTCAGACACAGAGAGACACACGCACCCAGCAGTACAGACTCAGACACAGAGAGACACACACACCCAGCAGTACAGACTCAGACACAGAGAGACACACACACCCAGCAGTACAGACTCAGACACAGAGAGACACACGCACCCAGCAGTACAGACTCAGACACAGAGAGACACACACACCCAGCAGTACAGACTCAGACACAGAGAGACACACGCACCCAGCAGTACAGACTCAGACACAGAGAGACACACACACCCAGCAGTACAGACTCAGACACAGAGAGACACACGCACCCAGCAGTACAGACTCAGACACAGAGAGACACACGCACCCAGCAGTACAGACTCAGACACAGAGACACACACACACCCAGCAGGACAGACTCAGACACAGAGAGACACACAAAAGTGCCTCGGAGAGACGGGCAGACAGACAGATAGACAGAAAGACAGACATACACACACACACCTACCAGTACCTATCTATACACACACACCTGTAGCCCTAGCAGCCCGACTCAGAACACACATGCAGCACCACTCTGCTTTGCATGGATATACCACCGAGCACAGCACACACCGGTAGACACACAGTACTGCCTCAGACATACTACGGCATACGCACAAACAGCAGTACGGACCTACAAGCAGACTTCTCTCAGATTTCTCACTGGTTCTGTTTTACATAAATACGGATAAATAAAGTAAAATAAAATCTTTAGGAGACACTTACAGGAAACCCGCGTGGGCCCACCTCGCCACGGACACCCTCCTTTCCCTGGAAACACAAAGGGATGAAATTAACAGAGATAAAAACCCCAATGCTTGGTGTGCACTGAGCTAGTCACCTGAAAGGCCTCCTGGGCAGATACTAGAGCAGCCACCCAAGCAAGCGCCTCAGCAGATATCTGAGCAGCCACCCTGGAACATACATGGGTATATATCTGGCCAACCAGCTGATAAGATACCTGAGCAGCCACTAGGATATCCACCTGGGCAGATACCTGAGCAGCCTCCTGGATATCCACCTGGGCAGATATCCGAGTAACCTCCTGGATAGCCACCTGGGCAGATACCCGAGCAACCTCCTAGATATCCACCTGGGCAGATACCTGAGCAGCCTCCTGGATATCCATCTGGGCAGATATCCGAGTAACCTCCTGGATAGCCACCTGGGCAGATACCTGAGCAGCCTCCTGGATATCCACCTGGGCAGATACCTGAGCAGCCTCCTGGATATCCACCTGGGCAGATACCTGAGCAGCCTCCTGGATATCCACCTGGGCAGATACCTGAGCAGCCTCCTGGATATCCACCTGGGCAGATACCCGAGCAACCTCCTAGATATCCACCTGGGCAGATACCTGAGCAGCCTCCTGGATATCCACCTGGGCAGATATCCGAGTAACCTCCTGGATAGCCACCTGGGCAGATACCTGAGCAGCCTCCTGGATATCCACCTGGGCAGATACCTGAGCAGCCTCCTGGATATCCACCTGGGCAGATACCTGAGCAGCCTCCTGGATATCCACCTGGGCAGATACCCGAGCAACCTCCTAGATATCCACCTGGGCAGATACCTGAGCAGCCTCCTGGATATCCACCTGGGCAGATACCCGAGCAACCTCCTAGATATCCACCTGGGCAGATACCTGAGCAGCCTCCTGGATATCCACCTGGGCAGATACCTGAGCAGCCTCCTGGATATCCACCTGGGCAGATATCCGAGTAACCTCCTGGATAGCCACCTGGGCAGATACCCGAGCAACCTCCTAGATATCCACCTGGGCAGATACCTGAGCAGCCTCCTGGATATCCACCTGGGCAGATATCCGAGTAACCTCCTGGATAGCCACCTGGGCAGATACCTGAGCAGCCTCCTGGATATCCACCTGGGCAGATACCTGAGCAGCCTCCTGGATATCCACCTGGGCAGATACCTGAGCAGCCTCCTGGATATCCACCTGGGCAGATACCCGAGCAACCTCCTAGATATCCACCTGGGCAGATACCTGAGCAGCCTCCTGGATATCCACCTGGGCAGATATCCGAGTAACCTCCTGGATAGCCACCTGGGCAGATACCTGAGCAGCCTCCTGGATATCCACCTGGGCAGATACCCGAGCAACCTCCTAGATATCCACCTGGGCAGATACCTGAGCAGCCTCCTGGATATCCACCTGGGCAGATACCCGAGCAACCTCCTAGATATCCACCTGGGCAGATACCTGAGCAGCCTCCTGGATATCCACCTGGGCAGATATCCGAGTAACCTCCTGGATAGCCACCTGGGCAGATACCTGAGCAGCCTCCTGGATATCCACCTGGGCAGATACCTGAGCAGCCTCCTGGATATCCACCTGGGCAGATACCCGAGCAACCTCCTAGATATCCACCTGGGCAGATACCTGAGCAGCCTCCTGGATATCCACCTGGGCAGATATCCGAGTAACCTCCTGGATAGCCACCTGGGCAGATACCTGAGCAGCCTCCTGGATATCCACCTGGGCAGATACCTGAGCAGCCTCCTGGATATCCACCTGGGCAGATACCTGAGCAGCCTCCTGGATATCCACCTGGGCAGATACCTGAGCAGCCTCCTGGATATCCACCTGGGCAGATACCCGAGCAACCTCCTAGATATCCACCTGGGCAGATACCTGAGCAGCCTCCTGGATATCCACCTGGGCAGATATCCGAGTAACCTCCTGGATAGCCACCTGGGCAGATACCTGAGCAGCCTCCTGGATATCCACCTGGGCAGATACCTGAGCAGCCTCCTGGATATCCACCTGGGCAGAAACCTGAGCAGCCTCCTGGATAGCCACCTGGGCAGATACCCGAGCAGCCACCTGGTTAGCCACCTGGGCAGATACCTGAGCAGGCACTTGGGAGGCCATCTGGGCAGCCACCAGATCAGCCACATGGGCAGATATCTAGGCAGCCACCAGGACAGATACTGGGGCAGCCACTTGGGAAGCCACATGTAAAGCACATTGAAATGCAACAAACCTGGAGTCCGTCGATGCCCTCCTTTCCAGGCTCCCTTGAAGACCCTTGTAAAAACACAGAACACAATCACTTTCATTACAGCTTTGCAGGAGTGCAAAGAGGTGAAAGGAGGAGCAAAACAGAAGAGAGCGAAGAGGAGAAAGGAGGAGCAAAACAGAAGAGAGCAACGAGGTGAAAAGAGGAGCAAAACAGAAGAGAGCAAAGAGGTGACTGGAGAAGCAAAATAGAAGAGAGCAAAGAGGTGAAAGGAGGAGCAAACCAGAAGAGAGCAAAGAGGTGAAAGGAGGAGCATATAGCAGAGAGCAAAGAGGTGAAATAAGGAGTCGATAGAAGAGTTCAAAGAGATGAAAGGAGGAGCAAAACAGAAGAGAGCAAAGAGGTGAAAGGAGTAGCAAAACAGAAGAGAGCAAAGCGGTGAAATAAGGAGCCAATAGAAGAGAGCAAAGAGGTGAAAGGAGGAACAAATAGAAGAGAGCAAAGAGGTGAAAGGAGGAGCAAAACAGAAGAGAGCAAAGAGGTGAAAGGAGAAGCAAACAGAAGAGAGCAAAGAGGTGAAATAAGGAGCCAATAGAAGAGTGCAAAAAGGTGAAAGGAGGAGCAAAATAGAAGAGAGCAAAGAGGTGAAATAAGGAGCCGATAGACCATAAGGAGGTCAAGGGAGGTAACAGATGGCGAAGCACATGCTGCACACGGGTGAATGGTGGAGCACACAGGTGAATGGTGGAACAGGGAGAAGAGCAGACACGGCACACAGGTGAATGGTGGATCAGAGAGAGGAGGGTGGATGGTGGAGCAGGGAGAGGAGCACATGCTGCACACGGATGAATGGTGGATCAGGGAGAGGAGCACACCCTGCACACGGGTGAATGGTGGAGCAGAGAGAGAAGCACACGCTGCACACAGGTGAATGGTGGAGCAGGGACAGGAGCACACACTGCACACAGGTGAATGGTGGAGCAGACACAGGAGCACACACTGCACACGGGTGAAAGGTGGAGCAGGGCAATGATGGAGCAGGGAGAGAAGCACACACTGCACATGGGTGGATGGTGGAGCAGGGAGAGAAGCACACACTGCACATAGGTGGATGGTGGAGCAGGGAGAGAAGCTCACACTGCACAAGGGTGGATGGTGGAGCAGAGACAGGAGCAAACACTGCACACGGGTGGATGGTGGAGCAGGGAGAGGAGCACACACTGCACAAGGGTGGATGGTGGAGCAGGAAGAGGAGCATACACTGCACAAGGGTGGATGGTGGAGCAGGGAGAGGAGCACACACTGCACAAGGGTGGATGGTGGAGCAGACACAGGAGCACGCACTGCACAAGGGTGGATGGTGGAGCAGGGAACGGAGCTCACACTGCACACGGGTGGATGGTGGAGCAGAGACAGGAGCACACACTGCACAAGGGTGGATGGTGGATCAGGGAGAGGAGCATACACTGCACACGGGTGAATGGTGGAGCAGAGACAGGAGCACACACTGCACAAGGGTGGATGGTGGAGCAGGGAGAGGAGCTCACACTGCACAAGGGTGGATGGTGGAGCAGGGAGAGAAGCACACACTGCACAAGGGTGGATGGTGGAGCAGGGAACGGAGCTCACACTGCACACGGGTGGATGGTGGAGCAGAGACAGGAGCACACACTGCACAAGGGTGGTTGGTGGAGGAGGGAGAGGAGCTCACACTGCACAAGGGTGGATGGTGGAGAAGGGAGATAAGCACACACTGCACAAGGGTGGATGGTGGAGCAGGGAGAGAAGCACACACTGCACAAGGGTGGATGGTGGAGCAGACACAGGAGCACACACTGCACAAGGGTGGATGGTGGAGCAGGGAGAGGAGCACACACTGCACAAGGGTGGATGGTGGAGCAGACACAGGAGCACACACTGCACAAGGGTGGATGGTGGAGCAGGGAGAGGAGCACACACTGCACAAGGGTGAATTGTGGAGCAGGGAGAGGAGCACACACTGCACAAGGGTGGATGGTGGAGCAGGGAGAGAAGCACACACTGCACAAGGGTGGATGGTGGAGCAGGGAGAGGAGCACACACTGCACAAGGGTGGATGGTGGAGCAGACACAGGAGCACACACTGCACAAGGGTGGATGGTGGAGCAGGGAGAGGAGCATACACTGCACAAGGGTGGATGGTGGAGCAGGGAGAGGAGCACACACTGCACAAGGGTGGATGGTGGAGCAGGGAGAGGAGCACACACTGCACAAGGGTGGATGGTGGAGCAGGGAGAGAAGCACACACTGCACAAGGGTGGATGGTGGAGCAGGGAGAGGAGCACACACTGCACACGGGTGGATGGTGGAGCAGGGAGAGGAGCATACACTGCACAAGGGTGAATGGTGGAGCAGGGAGAGGAGCATACACTGCACAAGGGTGGATGGTGGAGCAGGGAGAGGAGCACACACTGCACAAGGGTGGATGGTGGAGCAGGGAGAGGAGCTCACACTGCACACGGGTGAATGGTGGAGCAGACACAGGAGCACACACTGCACAAGGGTGGATGGTGGAGCAGGGAGAGGAGCATACACTGCACAAGGGTGGATGGTGGAGCAGGGAGAGAAGCACACACTGCACAGAGGTGGATGGTGGAGCAGACACAGGAGCACACACTGCACAAGGGTGGATGGTGGAGCAGGGAGAGAAGCACACACTGCACACGGGTGGATGGTGGAGCAGGGAGAGAAGCACACACTGCACAAGGGTGGATGGTGGAGCAGACACAGGAGCACACACTGCACAAGGGTGGATGGTGGAGCAGACACAGGAGCACACACTGCACAAGGGTGGATGGTGGAGCAGGGAGAGGAGCACACACTGCACAAGGGTGGATGGTGGAGCAGGGAGAGGAGCACACACTGCACTAGGGTGGATGGTGGAGCAGGGAGAGGAGCATACACTGCACAAGGGTGGATGGTGGAGCAGGGAGAGAAGCACACACTGCACAAGGGTGGATGGTGGAGCAGGGAGAGAAGCACACACTGCACAGAGGTGGATGGTGGAGCAGGGAGAGGAGCATACACTGCACAAGAGTGGATGGTGGAGCACACAGGTGAATGGTGGAACAGGGAGAAGAGCAGACACGGCACACAGGTGAATGGTGGATCAGAGAGAGGAGGGTGGATGGTGGAGCAAGGAGAGGAGCACATGCTGCACACGGATGAATGGTGGATCAGGGAGAGGAGCACACCCTGCACACGGGTGAATGGTGGAGCAGAGAGAGAAGCAAACGCTGCACACAGGTGAATGGTGGAGCAGGGACAGGAGCACACACTGCACACAGGTGAATGGTGGAGCAGACACAGGAGCACACACTGCACACGGGTGAAAGGTGGAGCAGGGCAATGATGGAGCAGGGAGAGAAGCACACACTGCACATGGGTGGATGGTGGAGCAGGGAGAGAAGCACACACTGCACATAGGTGGATGGTGGAGCAGGGAGAGAAGCTCACACTGCACAAGGGTGGATGGTGGAGCAGAGACAGGAGCACACACTGCACACGGGTGGATGGTGGAGCAGGGAGAGGAGCACACACTGCACAAGGGTGGATGGTGGAGCAGAAAGAGGAGCATACACTGCACAAGGGTGGATGGTGGAGCAGGGAGAGGAGCACACACTGCACAAGGGTGGATGGTGGAGCAGACACAGGAGCACACACTGCACAAGGGTGGATGGTGGAGCAGGGAGAGAAGCACACACTGCACACGGATGAATGGTGGATCAGGGAGAGGAGCATACACTGCACACGGGTGAATGGTGGAGCAGAGACAGGAGCACACACTGCACAAGGGTGGATGGTGGAGCAGGGAGAGGAGCTCACACTGCACAAGGGTGGATGGTGGAGCAGGGAGAGAAGCACACACTGCACAAGGGTGGATGGTGGAGCAGGGAGAGGAGCTCACACTGCACACGGGTGGATGGTGGAGCAGAGACAGGAGCACACACTGCACAAGGGTGGATGGTGGAGCAGGGAGAGGAGCTCACACTGCACAAGGGTGGATGGTGGAGCAGGGAGAGAGATGCACACACTGCACAAGGGTGGATGGTGGAGCAGGGAGAGAAGCACACACTGCACAAGGGTGGATGGTGGAGCAGACACAGGAGCACACACTGCACAAGGGTGGATGGTGGAGCAGGGAGAGGAGCACACACTGCACAAGGGTGGATGGTGGAGCAGACACAGGAGCACACACTGCACAAGGGTGGCTGGTGGAGCAGGGAGAGGAGCACACACTGCACAAGGGTGGATGGTGGAGCAGGGAGAGGAGCATACACTGCACACGGGTGGATGGTGGAGCAGGGAGAGAAGCACCCACTGCACAAGGGTGGATGGTGGAGCAGGGAGAGGAGCATACACTGCACACGGGTGGATGGTGGAGCAGGGAGAGGAGCACACACTGCACAAGGGTGAATGGTGGAGCAGGGAGAGGAGCACACACTGCACAAGGGTGGATGGTGGAGCAGGGAGAGAAGCACACACTGCACAAGGGTGGATGGTGGAGCAGGGAGAGGAGCACACACTGCACAAGGGTGGATGGTGGAGCAGACACAGGAGCACACACTGCACAAGGGTGGATGGTGGAGCAGGGAGAGGAGCACACACTGCACAAGGGTGGATGGTGGAGCAGACACAGGAGCACACACTGCACAAGGGTGGATGGTGGAGCACGGAGAGGAGCATACACTGCACAAGGGTGGATGGTGGAGCAGGGAGAGGAGCACACACTGCACAAGGGTGGATGGTGGAGCAGGGAGAGGAGCCCCCCCTGCACAAGGGTGGATGGTGGAGCAGGGAGAGAAGCACACACTGCACAAGGGTGGATGGTGGAGCAGGGAGAGGAGCACACACTGCACACGGGTGGATGGTGGAGCAGGGAGAGGAGCATACACTGCACAAGGGTGAATGGTGGAGCAGGGAGAGGAGCATACACTGCACAAGGGCGGATGGTGGAGCAGGGAGAGGTGCACACACTGCACAAGGGTGGATGGTGGAGCAGACACAGGAGCACACACTGCACAAGGGTGGATGGTGGAGAAGGTAGAGGAGCACACACTGCACAAGGGTGGATGGTGGAGCAGGGAGAGGAGCATACACTGCACAAGGGTGGATGGTGGAGCAGGGAGAGAAGCACACACTGCACAGAGGTGGATGGTGGAGCAGACACAGGAGCACACACTGCACAAGGGTGGATGGTGGAGCAGGGAGAGAAGCACACACTGCACACAGGTGGATGGTGGAGCAGGGAGAGAAGCACACACTGCACAAGGGTGGATGGTGGAGCAGACACAGGAGCACACACTGCACAAGGGTGGATGGGGGAGCAGGGAGAGGAGCACACACTGCACAAGGGTGGATGGTGGAGCAGGGAGAGGAGCACACACTGCACAAGGGTGGATGGTGGAGCAGACACAGGAGCACACACTGCACAAGGGTGGATGGTGGAGCAGGGAGAGGAGCATACACTGCACAAGGGTGGATGGTGGAGCAGGGAGAGAAGCACACACTGCACAAGGGTGGATGGTGGAGCAGGGAGAGAAGCACACACTGCACAGAGGTGGATGGTGGAGCAGGGAGAGGAGCATACACTGCACAAGGGTGGATGGTGGAGCAGGGAGAGGAGCACACACTGCACAAGGGTGGATGGTGGAGCAGGGAGAGAAGCACACACTGCACAAGGGTGGATGGTGGAGCAGACACAGGAGCACACACTGCACAAGGGTGGATGGTGGAGCAGGGAGAGGAGCATACACTGCACAAGGGTGGATGGTGGAGCAGGGAGAGAAGCACACACTGCACAGAGGTGGATGGTGGAGCAGACACAGGAGCACACACTGTACTGAGTGAATTGAGTGCAGGAGCACATTGTGCAGAGAGGTGTAGCGAGACCATTGCCTGTAATGAAAGACACTTTTGACAAAAGAATTCAACCACATATGGTGCCTACAGATTTCTTATTAGAACCGGCGACCCTTTGTCTAAAGAAAACTTTCTTTGCATTTAAAGATGAGTTTTTTCTACAGGTTAAAGGAGTAGACCTGGGCCGTCCCTTTGCTGCAGACACTGCGAATATTTTCATGTCCTACTTTGAGGACAAATGGTTCTATGGGATTTAAATACATTCAAGGAACATATTATGTCCCAGTGTCGATACATTGACGATGTGTTCTTTATCTGGAATGGCTAAATGACAGGTCAGCAGACCTCAAATTTACTATGACATATAACAAGAGAAACTGAATGTTCTCGATATTTGGATTTTCACAAGACAATAAACTTCTGGTTAATCTATCCATAAACCAAAGGATAAAAACACTACTGTCATCCTAAAACACTCAAGGAGAATTTGCCCTATGGGCAATTTCTAAGAATTCGTAGAAATTGTTCTAAAATAGAAGATTTTTTCCAGAAATAAATACTAGGAAAATAATTAATGGAGAGAAGATTCCATGAAACAGGCATGGAAAGTTTACTCACTCCCAAAGTAAGACAAACAAGCATTGGCATAGCCAATAGGTCTCGCCTTTGGGGCCTTATAAGTGTTTAGCCAGAGCTATTGACTTTGCCAATGTCTTCAAGCTGTGCTGTAGAGAAGTGTGGCTGCTGTGCAGCATGCTGAAAAGTTATAATAAAAAGTGTCAGAAGCATTTTTGTTACTTTATATATGACCAAGAAGGCATTATGTAAAACTGAACGACCATATTAAAAAAGTATTTACAATAAAAAATTCTCAGTTTTCTTTTGTTCTTGAAATGCTGGCAACTTGTTTCTGCCTATTGCAATGGTTGTTTGTTAAAGCTTTTTTTTGAGGGGCATAAACAATCGGAGGGTGAAGGTTGGGAACTAGTACCTGTATTATAACACTAGCAGCGGCCAGACGCTAGGGAGAATCAACAGATGCCAGATTCCGAGAGCAGGCTGAGGTGGTGCTGAGTGATGCTGAGGTGGTAGTGGTGGTGGTGGTGACTGGTGCGGAGACGATGCTGAGGTGATGCTGAATGATACTCAGGTCTTGCTGAGTGATACTGCTGTGGTGCTGAGTGATGCTGTGGTGGTGCTGAGTGATATTGTCTTGGCGCTGAGTGATGCTGTGGTGGTGCTGAGTGATATTGTCTTGGCGCTGAGTGATGCTGTGGTGGTGCTGAGTGATGCTGTGGTGGCCCTGAGTGATGCTGTGGTGGCCCTGAGTGATGCTGTGGTGGTGCTGAATGATGCTGTGGTGGTGCTGAGTGATGCTGTAGTGGCGCGGAGTGATGTTGTGGTGCTGCTGAGTAATGCTGTGGTGGCGCTGAGTGATGCTGTTGTTGCGCTAAGTGATGCTGTGGTTGTGCTGAGTAATGCTGTGGTTACACTGAGTGATGCTGTGATGGCGTTGAGAGATGTTGTGTTGGTGCTGAGTGATGCTGTGCTGGCTCTGATTGATGCTGTGGTGGCCCTGAGTGATGCTGTGGTGGCCCTGAGTGATGTTGTGGTGGCCCTGAGTGATGCTGTGGGGGCCCTGAGTGATGCTGTGCTGGCTCTGATTGATGCTGTGGTTGCGCTGAGTGATGCTGTGGTGATGCTGAGTGATGCTGTGGTGTTGCCGAGTGAGAGATAGAGTGAAGATATAATGCCCAATTAGAGAGGGTGGTGAGAGAGAAAGAGAGAGAAAGGGTGTACATAGAATAAAGGGTGGAGCGGGATAGAGAGAGAGAAAGAAGGGGAGAGAGAGTGAATGAAGGAGTTTGAAAGAGAAACAGATAAAGGGGTGAGAGAGAGAATGAAAGGCTAAAAAGATAGAGAGGGAGAGTTAATTAAGTAGAGAGAGAATTAGAGAGGGAGAGAGAGAGAAGGAGAGAGACAATAAGAGAGTGGAGGGTGTGGAGTTTAAATAGAGTGAAGAAGTGACGCGGAAAAAGTAACCTTAAATATTGCTTTGTGCTGTGCGCGAATAAATATTTTTAAAAAAACAGAGTGAGACAAAAATACTGGTAATTAGGCTGTGACTCCTAATATAAAACAAATAGCGATATAAGGTGAAATCAACCCACCGAAGCAATATTTCTAACTAGACAAAAAAAGCTTGCATTTCAATGCTAATCGCTGTTGTTTTTCATGTGACTGTAGTCCAGGGTCGTCAGTTGGTAATGTGAGCTGCTGCTGCGATTGAAACATCAGAGTCCAGAGAGTTAATGAGCCATGACGAGGAAATGAGGAAGAGATAGGAAACCCAGATGGCAGCTGCGCGCGTGCACGCCATCGTGAACGCAAGCTGGTGGCCAGCAAAAGCCTGTGGGTTGCACTTTGAAAACCCACTTACTAAATGTCTCGCAGAGACAGCTTGCGCTGGCTCAGGCAAGACCTAAAAATGACACCGTTGACATGTGTGCTCACATTTCCCCCAATGGCTAACAAGATAAAGAAAATTGTAAATTCCCATTTGAACCTATTGAGGTCTTTCAATATTCAAAAGCCGTCATTTGTCTTTGAAAAAGTCAAAAACCTTCGCCAACATCTAGTGAAAGCTTCGAGAAAAACAGAAGATAGATGCTTGCCACAAGTATTAGGACTTCCGCCAGTCATGGGGCACTGTAAATGCAATAAATGTACAGCTTGTAAATTCACTAAGAACAGTCAAAGTAAAACAATCAATGGAAAAATGTGGAAACAGAGAGCAATGTCAAAGTGCAATACCAAAAATGTTGTCTACCATATCACTTGCCCTTGCAAGAAGACATATATCGGCCAAACCACTCAACCTGTCACAAGCAGAATCCTACAGCATCGACCAATAGGATGCAAAATACAGGGAGCCCCACTGGTCTCACATTATGAAACGGCAGGACACAGCACGAATTATATAGAATGGTCAGTCCTATATGTAACACCGAAAACAATTAAAGGAGAACGCATTGAGAATCCAGGTCTCAGGATGGAAGCACGCCACATTGAAAGTCCCACACAAGGGCCGACTGAACACGAGGAGGTTCGGTCACTGATTAATACATGAAGATCCTCATAGGAAAGGACCACCATTGTGAAGGTGATACCGTAAGAGAACGCGTCAATAAACTGACATAAGGACGGAAGCAACAGGATGAGCTCAGATTGTGGTAATGTAGGGCGATCCCCCCCCATATGATGGGCGATCCCCCCATATGATTGTGATAACAAGATAATGATTTAAAATATAGGTTGTGTTTGCCATTTATGACTGATGAGGTGATAAGTTGGAATAACATCTCCCATGACTTAAGGAAGTGACAGGAATATGATTAAGATGACTAGGCGATAAAATCTAGACGGGTCAGATCATTGCGATTAGACGACTCTGATGGAAAATGTCATTTTAGATTTGACATATTCGTTTAAGGTCCGAATCACGATGGATGATGGTGTCTGAAAGCAAAGACACCTTTTCATATTGATCGCATAAATGAATGATATGATAAGAGACAGGTTAGGATTCCAACACAGATGATTGTGTTCACAAGACATTGATGTAAATGCGCTTGGTTGCTTTATACAATTGCAGCCTTAATTTTGACTGGCGATAAGACACGATTGGAAAGATACTCCTCATGGTGCAAGATATGGGGTTAAATGATATAATTTATGAATGAGGAAATAATGTCACAACACATTAGGAGATGGTTATATGATGATAGGTGTATGTAGGAAGGTAGGATCCTTCTGCATGGCTACCCCCACTTTGGACATGGCGAGTACTTCGGTACATCCCAGATTGGACACTGGTGTACCCTTGTAAGTCCCTAGTGCACAAGTTACTAACTTGTGTAACAATATATCTGTAAGAGACAGTAGTTAGTGACAGATTCTTTACCTTAGAATATCCCCAGGCGTCAGGCTGGATCCGGAAAGTTTTGCGTAGCAGTACCCTTGCGCGTCGGTAGGCGGTGTCGTGCGGCTCCGCGTCCGTCGTCGGCGTCGGGATCGCCGGGATGACGTCGCGGGCAGTACTTAGACGCCGCCCCTGCACGCTGACGTCAGTTCTGTACACGACTTTTCGCGCCAGGAATGCAGAGCCATGCAAGAAGCTGACATAGGTGTCTGAAAAATACTAGGGCCCTGAAAAGGGATGTCCTTAACCCTAGAAATCAGTTCGCAGAACGGGAGGATGGGTGGGCGGTAGGAATCTGTCACTAACTACTGTCTCTTACAGATATATCGTTACACAAGTTAGTAACTTGTGCATCTGAAAGAGACACGTTAGTGACAGATTCCTTACCTTAGAATAGATATCCCAGCAATACCAACCCCGGTGGTGGGTCTGCGAACAGATTCAGACAAGGAAGTCCCGGAGGACAGAACGGCCAAAGAAGCCGTCCCTCCGGACCTGGCTGTCAAGGCAGTAATGTTTGGTAAACGTGTGCAGCGAGGCCCACGTAGCTGCCTGACATATATCCTGTAACGGAACACCGCGGCCTAAAGCCGTGGTAGCAGCCGTTGCCCTGGTGGAATGGGCACGCAGCCCAACAGGAGGCTCCTTCTTAGCCAAAGAATAACAGGCTTTGATACACAAGATGACCCAGCGGGAGATGGTCCTTTTGTGCACCGCCCGACCTTTTTTGGCGCCCACGTAGCCAACAAAGAGCTGGTCATCCACCCGGAACTGTTGTGTGCGGTTGATGTAAAAGGAAAGCGCACGTTTTGGGTCCAGACGGTGGAGCCTCTCTTCCTCTCTGGAAGGATGCGGAGGCGGAAAGAAGGTGGGCAAAGTGATGGTCTGCCCAATGTGGAAGGCAGTAACCACCTTTGGCAAGAAGGACGGACGCGTCCTAAGAACAACCTTGTCTGGATGAACAGACAGAAAGGGGGGTTTGCATGAAAGAGCCTGGAGTTCACTCACCCGCCGAGCAGAGGTGATGGCTACCAGAAAGGCTGTCTTCAGAGTAAGAAGACGAAGAGGACAGTTATGCAGAGGCTCAAAGGGAGCGCACATTAAGAAAGTAAGAACCAAATTTAAGTCCCACTGAGGCATTATGAACGGAACAGGAGGAAAGAGGTGTGTAATGCCTTTAAGAAACCTGTTAACAACAGGGGACTTAAAAAGAGAGGGCTGATCAGGAAGCCTGAGGAAGGCCGATATTGCACAAAGATAGCCCTTGATGGTACCCAGGGCAGAACCCTGTTGGGCCAGAGAAAGAAGGAACAGAAGTACATCAGAAAGAGGGGCAGAAAGGGGGTTCACAGCCTTTGCTGTGCACCATGCCACAAACTTGTTCCACCTGCAGGCGTATACCACCTTAGTGGAGGGACGCCTGGCTGCCAGAATCACATCACAAACTTCAGGAGGCAAGTCGAAAGGAATCAACTGCCGCCGCTCAATCTCCACGCAAGCAGGTGTAGACTGGACAGGTTCGGGTGGAGGACCGTCCCCTGCTGCTGCGACAGAAGATCCTCCCGAAGAGGCAGATGGATCGGGGGATCGACGCTCATACTGAGTAGCTCTGGATACCAAACTCTGCGAGCCCAGTCCGGAGCCACAAGAATGACTTGGGCCCGGTCGCGCCGAATCTTCTTCAACACTCTGGGTAGAAGTGGTATAGGCGGAAAGGCGTACAACAGACCGCAACTCCACTCGCGACGAAAAGCGTCGCCGAGCGAGTGCCGCCTTGGAAATTCCAACGCGCAGAACTGATGACATTGCGCGTTCTCTTCGGTGGCGAACAGATCTAACCAAGGCTCTCCCCACTGCTGAAAGAGACCTTGCACCACCTCCGAGTGAAGACGCCATTCGTGATCCATCATGCACCTGCAGCTGAGTTCGTCCGCCCTGGCGTTCAGGGAACCTGCCAGGTGTTGAACCATCAGGAATATGCCCTGATGTTCCAGCCATGTCCAGAGGCGCAGAGCCTCCTGGACATAGGGTCCACGACCCCACCCCGCCCTGTTTGTTGCAGTACCACATGGCGGTGGTGTTGTCTGTGAACACCTGCACTACCTTCCCTTTGACAGAGGGAAGGAATGCCTTGAGTGCAAGTCGGATCGCCCGGAGCTCCAGAATGTTGATAGGGAGCCGGGACTCCCCCGGAGACCAGAGGCCTCTGATCTCCGCCTCTCCCATGTGACCGCCCCATCCCAGAAGGGACGCGTCCGTCACGACTGTGTGCTCTGGCTGGGGAAGGGAGAGGGATCTGCCCATGACCCATTGCCGGTTCGAGAGCCACCACTGCAACTGTTTTGCAGTCCCCTCCGAGATCTGGACGTGATCGGACAGGTTGCCCTGGTGCTGCGCCCACTGGAACTTCAGGTCCCACTGCAGAGCCCGCATATGCCATCTGGCATGATCGACCAGCAGGATGCAGGAGGCCATGAGGCCCAGCAGCCTCAGGGTCATCCGTACCGAAACCCAGGATAGAGGCCGAAAGATCGGAATCATAGCCTGAATATCCCGGACTCGCCGTTCGGGAGGATAGACCCGAAACTGCGTCGTGTCCAGAACTGCTCCGATGAAAAGGAGCTGTGGAGAAGGAAGCAGGTGCGACTTCGGCACGTTGATGGAGAACCCCAGCGAGTGCAGGAGTTCGGCCGTAGTCTGGAGGTGGGAGACGACTGCCTGGGACGAGCCCGCCTTCAGCAGCCAGTCGTCGAGGTAGGGGAAGACTGGAACCCCTGCCCGGCGCAGATGAGGTGCGACCACCGCCATCACTTTCGTGAACACCCGAGGGGCGCTGGTAAGGCCAAAGGGGAGCACAGTGAACTGAAAATGCTCGAGGCTGACCGTGAACCGCAGGTAACACCGGTGGGCCGGCAGGACGGGGATGTGGAAATATGCGTCCTGCAAGTCCAACGCTACCATCCAGTCTCCAGGGTCGAGGGCAGTCAAGACCTGAGCTAGGGTGAGCATCTTGAACTTCTCCTTCCGGAGGAAGTGATTGACGTTCCGGAGGTCCAAGATAGGACGCATGTCCTCCTTGTCCTTTTGGGCACCAGAAAGTAGTGGGAGTAGCAACCACGTCCTACTTCTGGGGTCGGAACGCGCTCGATGGCCCTCTTGGCCAAGAGGGCCGCAACTTCCTTCTGAAGAAGCACCAAGTGATCCCCTGACATGCGGTGGAATTGAGGTGGCATGGCTGGGGGATGGTCTCGAAGGGGAGGGAGTAGCCCTTCGGACAATGTCCAAGACCCACTTGTCCGAGGTGATGGCACACCAGTGGTGAAGGTGATGGCGGACCCTGCCCCCTACTGGCGTGCTGTGCACCTGAAAAGAAGGACTAGGAGGGCTTGGAGGCCGCGGACGGGGCGGGGTTGGTGGCCTGACCAGTACGCTGGTCGCCTGACCCGCCACGGCGGGAGCCACGTCCTCGGCCACGCAAAGACGTTTGCTGCGCGGGCCAGTGGCTGGGCAGCGGACGTGACTGGGCGCCCCTTCCGTGGCCACGAAAGGGGCGAAAAGCAGACGGCTGCGGAGGGCGTACAGCAGAAAGGCCCAGGGACTTGGCCGTAGCCCGCGAGTCCTTAAAGCGCTCCAGCGCATGGTCTGCCTTGTTCCCAAAAAGACCGACCCCAAAGGGCATGTCCATAAGAGTGTTTTGGACATCACCCGAGAAACCAGTGGTTCTCAGCCAGGCGTGACGGCGCAGCGCCACTGTCATCGCAAGCGATCTGCCTAGCGAGTCGGCGGTATCAAGGCCACATCTGATGGTGTACTTTGCCGCATCTCTTCCCTCCGCAATGGTGCGGGAAAGCAGTGTCTGGACCTCCTCAGGACACTGGGGCAGAACTTGCGCCACCGAGTCCCACAAGGAGTGGGAATATCGGCCCAAGAGGCAAGTGGTGTTGACGGACCGCAAGCCAGCACTGGAGGAAGAAAAGACCTTCTTCCCAAATTGATCCAGGCGTTTGGATTCCCTATCCGGGGAGCGGTAGGGAAGGCGCTTTGGGAAGCAGAGGCTTGGACCACCAAGCTCTCAGGGGTGGGGTGTTGGGAGAGGAACAGGGGGTCGCCCGGAGCAGGGCGAATGGCGTCGGGCCACGTTCCTATCCACAGGAGCCCCTGTGGTGGGCTTGGACCAGGTGCCCAAAAGACCGTCTGAAAGCGCCTCGTTAAACGGCAGCAGTGGCTCCGAGGAGGTAGCCGCCGGCTGAAGCACTTCCGTCAGGATGCTAGTCCTGACAGCCACTGTAGGCAACTGGAGGTGTAAGGCCCCAGCTGCTCTACGCAACACCGTTGCAAAGTTTGCTCCCTCCTCCATTGCCACGGAAGGAGGAGACAGCATGCCAGAGTCAGGGGAGGTGTCCAGACCACTGGCATCCCCAAGCTCCTCAGCCCAGTCCTGATCAAACTCACATTGCTGTGTGAGAGGGTCATCAGACCCCTCCCAGTTCTCTTCGTCCTCCAATTCTGGTTCAAAATAAGGAGGAGGGATATGTGGGACCCAAGGTCCCGTCGGAGCCGGCGTCGAGCGACGCCGGTCCGGCGCCGTGTCCGGATCCGGAGAGAACCGGGAACGACGCCGCCCGGAGCCCCGGGCGGTGTCGGGAACGGCACCGGAGAGATCGGCGCCGGTGGAGGTGTCGTCAGGTCAACCGGCGTCGATCGGGGTTGTGGCAGCACCGGAGCAGGGGTCGAGGCCGGGGCCAGAGCCGGGGCCGGGACCGAGGCTGGTGTGACAGGCGGCGCCGGAACCTGAGTCGCCGGCGGCGCCGGAGAAACCCCATCAGGGCCCGCGGGGCCCGAAGGCGCACCGGGGGGACATTGAGGCCCGAAGAGGCGGGCCATGGCCGACAGGAACTCCTGTATCTCGGCCGGAGTCGCCCCCGAACCCGGGAAGGACGGGTAATGCGGTGGCGGCTCCACAGGCACTCCCGAGCCGCGGGGCGGTGCCGACAGGACCCTCAGCCGAGTCGCGAGATCGGCGAGGGGAAGTCGTTGAGCGATGACGCTTTTTCGACTTCTTATGCTTCGACTTACTGGAGGAGTGCGAAGACCTGGACCCCGACGACCGATGAGGACTCCGCGACCGGCCCCTCGACCTCTCGCGTGACCGCGGCTTGGTGTGGCGCGGAGCCGACTGCCGGACCTCGAGGAGCTTTCGAGACAGCTCTCGCAAAGCCTTCGGATGCAAGGCCCGGCAGTCGGAGCACAACTTGGTGTCGTGGTCGCGGCCGAGGCAGTAGAGACAATCCTGATGCGGGTCTGTGATCGACATCATTCGACCACAGGCGTCGCATGGCTTGAAGCCGGGCATCCCTACCGACACCTTCGGAGTCGAGAGACTTCGAGAAAACAGTGAAAAATCACCAAAAAACTTAGTCAAAAAATGACTAGGGCACTGCTCTTCCCGGATCTGCGCTTACTGGCACGGAAAAAGAAAGAACTGACGTCAGCGCGCAGGGGCGGCGTCTAAGTACTGCCCGCGACGTCATGCCGGCGATCCCGACGCCGAACGCGGAGCCGCACGACGCCGCCTACCGACGCGCAAGGGTACTGCTACGCAAAAACTTTCCGGATCCAGCCTGACGCCTGGGGATATTCTAAGGTAAGGAATCTGTCACTAACGTGTCTCTTTCAGAAATATGGTACTATGGTACCCAGGGCATAGGTGCACCAAGGGTCTCCCATGGGCTGCAGCATGTATTGCACCACCCATGTGAGTCCACTTAAATTGTGACTGCAGGCCTGGCACTGCAGCCTGTGTAAGCTGGTGCTAGCACCACTTACGAAAGATATAGTTTTCCCTATATCTAAGGTCACTGCACTTAAAACCTATGTCACCCCTAAAGCAGGCCTTTCAATCCTGAAGACAGGGTCCTCGGTTCTAAGTGTGAGGGTGCCCCTGCATGAGCAGGACACCCCTACAACCTTCGGAGTCCATTCTACCGGGTTGTAAGAGAATCAGCCATTGCGATAAATAGAGTGGCCATGCGTCATTACACGATGACCATCTCTAAACTGGCTGGAACAAACGCTGTCATGTTTGGTATCAAACATGTTGGAATGCACTGTAAAGCTCCTCCGGGAGGCCCTCAGTGCTCCCGGTACCAGTCTTCTAGACCCGGACAGCACAACATGGCTGCTGCCGACCAGAGACACGATTCTGCCGTCCTGCTGCTGAGCCAAGCTCGAGCAGGGGAAGGCAGAACAATAGGTATCCTGTCACAGTGAGGTGTGACCACCTCCCACACAGGGTTTAGTGTATTGGGGCCGGGTGGGAGCGCTTGCCAGCGCCACTCAGTCTGCTTGAGGGGAACATTTGGTGCCCTCCTTGCATAGTGCAGTTCAAACCAGCTCAGGAAGCTGTTGGCTCCCGCTCTAGTGCGAAACTGGACAAAGGACATGGGAGTATCCTCCCCACTGTCCGACCCCTTCCCTGGGAGGGAACCGTGAATCGTCCCAACCCTTTCCTTAGGGTACTTAAGGGCATACCTGTAGGTGGGTCCCTAGATTCGTCGTGGGACAAGATTCATTTCAAGACACCACTTCTTCTTCGACCGTCTGGGCACTCTGGACTTCGCATTGGGAACCGAGACTGCAACTGGGAAGACTCCTGCTGCTTCTGGTCTCGTCACCCTGCTCGTCTGCTGCAACGTCTGTGCCTGTGCTCCATACAGGAACCTTCCAAGGCCTGTGGACATCCAAAACACCTGAAGGAATCTCCCTTGAAGGGAAGGAGCCACTTCCCTGCATCTGCAGCCACCGCAATGAAGCTGACCGGTCTGCTGATCCCATGCTCCCATGGACTCCGACAGGCTCAGCAACACAGGTGGTGGTTCATCTCATCCCTCGAGGCCTGCCCTGTCCTCTCACCAAGTTTGAGGCCAGTATCCCTCGTCGGAGCTGCAGGAACCAAGCCTCTGTACACCACATAGTTGCTGTTGCAAAGGCTTGTTGGCTTACTTCCTCCAAGATCTTCGGGCTCCAAGTAACCCCAACCTCAAGCATCTCCAGTGACCAAGATCTTCGTCCTCACTGCATCACTCGCATCGTGGACTGGCATCTTTGGTGAGCTGATCGAGGTCCTTTCGCGACTCCAGTGCCTCCAGCCTCTTGAGGGTCATCTTTGAATTCTTTGGGCTCCCCTGATTGCTCGGGGCCTGCTCTGACTCCCCTGCTTGTGGTGATTCACCTGGACCTTGCTGGTCCCGACACTGTACCTTCTTCACTTTCCACTTTGGTTGCAGTTCCAAAGGCTTGTTGGTGCTCCCGACAGACGCCGACCCCTCAACTCTCGACATCCGACAGCTCGTGTACGGCTCCTGGTCTTCCACAGCGTCACCTGGTCCACACAGCTGCAGTTCCAAGGTCACCGTCAGCTCTTCTGCAACACTCAACATTAGTGGGCATTCGTCTTCCATGCTTCCTGGTCACTCATGAGTGGCAGAGACTCTGTCCCCTCTGCTTGCAGGTACTTCTCATCCTAAATCCACCTTTGGGTTCCACCAGACACTTTCACCTTTTCCAGCAGCGGCATCTCCTGAAGTATATACACCCTACTCTCAGGGTGCACTACAGGTACGCTGCCACCAGAGGGGGAGATTTCCATGCTCTTAGCTTTAATCTCCAACTCCCTCAATACTCTCTCATGCTCAAGCTTCATCCTCATAATCTCAATTTCTAACTTCTTGTTCTCTAGGTCCCGGTGACCATCCATTTTAAGCTTAGCCATCTCCATATTATGCCGCCTATCTCTCTCCCTGTCCTCCAGCTCTTCTGGGGACAGACCCTTAGCGGACACACTAGAGCCCGGGTTGGAAAGGGCTGGATCTCCTACTAAGTCGACTACATCGCCCTGCTGCTCTCCTCCCTCCACAAGCTCTCCTATATCCTTAGGGGCATCCCTGGCTTCTAGCCAGGCCTTCAGCGCCTTGTAATACTCCTCCCTTCTAGTGAGACCTGTGATAGGGACTGTGAATTGCTTGCAAAAATATTTGAGCTGCTTGGCATTGTAGGTTTCTATTTTCTCTTCTTCCCAGGAGAGATCCTCTGAGGCATTGGATCTGGGCTTGCCCATTGTAGAAATAACTGGCAATATCAATAAAGGACAGAAGAAAACTTCTCAAAAAATGTAAGCGGGTGAAAAATCACCGGCAATATCAATCACAATATAGGATCCTAAAAACTCTCAGAAATGTGCGCGGGTGAAAAATCACCGGCAATATCAATCACAATAGGGGATCAAAACTTCCAATAAATGGGCGCGGTGAAAAATCACCGACAATATCAATCACAATATAGGATCCCAAAAATTCTCAGAAATGTGCGCGGGTGAAAAATCACCGGCAATATCAATTACAATAGGGGATCAAAACTTTCAACAAATGGGCGCGGGTGAAGAATCACCGGCAATATCAATCACAATATAGGATCCCAAAAACTCTCAGAAAATGTGCGCGGGTGAAAAATCACCGGCAATATCAATCACAATATAGGATCCAAAAAAAAACTCTCAAAAAATGTATGCGGTACGTTATGGTCTGCACTCACTAGTAGTGTACACTATAATTACTGTATGCGATCATAAATGCAAGTCCAGATCCTCACCGCTGACCACCAATGTTAGAAATGGGGGTCTCTAGTTGGCAATGGCTGGCCACTGTCCAAGTAGGGACCCTTCTTCCTAAGTCAGAGTGAGAGGGCTACCCTCTTTAATACCCCTGCTCAACCCTGTGGTAACGTAGCACGAGCAGGTAGGCTTATCTCAGAGGCAGGGTGTGAAGCATTTATGACCATACACAGTAACACAGTGAGGAACACTACAAAGGGACACCACACAAGTAGTTATAAAAATAAGTATCTTTATATAAAGGCAGATTTATCACAAGACCAATAACTGTAAAGGCCACAATACTGTCAAAAATAGGATAGCTGTTGAAGGGCTGTCAAAAATAGTTCAAAGGTTGCAAAAATAAGGTTCAAGTTCAAAGCAGTGGTCTCTGCGACCCTTTCTGTCACAAAGTACCTGGGTTTAGTAGCAAAACCAACAAAGTGTCGCAAATAAGCTGTAGCTATGATTCTCGGCACGCGAGGCCGGCGATGCGTTGAAATCCTTGCCGCAAGGGAGGATGATGCGCCGATCTGCGGGATGCGTGCGGAGACGATGCGACAAACTTCTGCACGCTGGACCGCCGATGCGATGACTTTCTTGCCGCGTGGGAGAAGTCGATGCAGTGATCCTGTTGCGCTGTGCGATCGTGTTGCGATGCGAAGACAAGACGCTCCGCGAGGGAGCGACAAAATTCGGTGCGATGCGATCAAAGTGGCGGACGCATGGCGTCCGCACTGCGATGTCTCGAAGCGATGATTTCTTTAAGGGTTGCGAGTGCGCGGTGACAGCAGAGCGATGATCTTTCCAGCGCGTCTCGGCTGCAGCGGCTCGCAAAGAGGCGTCAGCGATGGTTTCGGGTTGCGGGCCCTCGGCGGCAGTAGCGCGATGATTTTCCCAGCGCTCTCGACTGCAGCGGCCCGCAAAGATGCGTTAGCGTCGATTTCTCACCCTCTTTTCTCTGATGCAAACTAGAGGCCCTGGAACTCACAGGAGCCTCCTCAGCAGATAGCAGTCCTCGCAGGGAGGAAGCAGGAGGTTGGTGGTGGAGTCTGATGTGCCTGAGACTCCAGCAGGAGGCCAGCTCTTTCCTAGCCCTTGGGTAATTGCTGTACAAAAATAAAAGTTCTCTCAAGAGTTCCTTTTCCTCTTCTTCAAGGTCCAGTGGTCACTGCTGCAGGCCAGTGCAAGAAACAACACACAGCACAGGGACAGTCACTTCCTGCAGATTCCTCCAGTGGCACGGACAGAGTTTCCTCTCCAGATCCAAAAGCAATACAAAATGTAGGGGTTTGAGCACAGATATTTATACCCCAAAAGCCTTTGATCCTTGAAGCTACCAGTCACTGAACCTAGCCAGAACCAGTTCTGCTCAGGCCTGGAGCACTTTGTTTACCAGGCTGCATCCTTCCTTTCAGAAAGAGGGGTCTGCTAGCAGACACACAGTGGGAGGTGGAGCCAGCATTCACCTTGCCAGGCACAGCCCTATTCAGATCAAAGAGCCACCCTTCCCCACACTCTAAATGCAGATCTCTCTATTCAACCCAGGTCTGACTCAGCCTGTCCTGCCCCTCTAAAACCAGACAGCCAATACACATAACGGCAGAGCACACTGGAAGGCTTAGGCAAGAAAATACCTACTTTCTAAAAGTGGTATTTTCAAACACAGAATATAAAAATAAACTTCACTAAAAGGTGTATTTTAATATTCTGAGCTCAGGCATACTAAATTCGTTTTTCTACCATGTCCCTGGGGTCAGTTAGGACTATAGCATGTAATAGTCAAACTGCCCATTCTAGCCTATGAGGAACAGGTAGCCTTACAGTAGTGAAAAACGAAATGGTGCATAATTCACTACCAGGACATGCTACACACACCCAGGCATGTCCTACCTTACACATACAATGCACCCTACCCGAGGGGCGACTTACAGGATGCTAAGGGAAGGATCAGGGGCTGGGAAGTGAGTGCACTTCACAGCCAAGATGGCAGTTCTGGACTGCACACAGACACTGCAGTGGCAGGTCTGAGACACACTTTACAAGCTGCTTCTGTGGGTGGCACACATCAGTGCTGCAGGCCCACCAGCAGCATTTGGTTTACCAGCCCTGGGCACACACAGGCCACACTACTAGGGACTAACAGGTAAACCAAATAAGCCAATCAGGGATATACCAATTCACATAGACATATTTATACAGGGAGCATTCGCGCTGTGACACTGAATGGCAGTGGCACAGCGCCCAGAGCATCTAACACCAGTAAAACAGAGGAGACAACAGCGAAAAATGGAAGGGAGACCCACGCCAATGGTGCCAGGTCTAACATTACTTTTGGGAAGAACAAGCTATTTCTACTGGAGGAAGGAAACTCTTACACACCCATGGCCACAACAGGTGTATCGGGAAGAGAGACCACAGCCAAAGCACTCGGTAAGCATAGTGAACACTATCGGCACACTCCGTTTAAAAATATGATAGGCAAAATGTCATGTAGGAATATCCTGTATTGAAGTTTGACGGCAGGACGCAGACGTATCCTTTTAAACTTGGAGCGTCGATGGGAAAGAGGATTATACCCAAGTGGACGACTGATCGACTGACTTCATTCATTGCTAACTATATCCTGAGCAATATTAGGCGGGATCTTGCCTAACCAAAGCCAGTTGAGGTACGACCTGTGTTCTCAATTTACTCTAACTAATGGCATTGATTTATCGGGTTGCGCAATATATTCAATTGTGCCCCCCCCCTACTTTTTTAGACATATCAGAAGTTTCAGTGGGCACTTGGTTCTCACCACGATAGTTTGAAGGATGTTGGTAAAGGGGTGGTTGGCTTTAGAACACACAAGTACGATGCGGGGGCTCAGCCATATGTAATTACAGATGTAACCAGCCAGCTCACTTCGGCCCCACATATGCTTTTACAGGGCTACCTCGAGTTAGAGGAAGCTTGATTTGCACTGCACTCCTTTGAAGACAAGCACACGTGTTTGTTCGGCGGGAATATGCATGAGAGGCGTGCGATCACCTGGTTCTTTGACTAACTTGAACAGGTTTCGCATGAGGAGCACATAAGGCATGTACCACCAAGTTACTCCACTCAATTACTACGTTTCTGACAACTTGTAGAAGTAGCAGGAGGTACATCGCGAGGGGCACATGTGAGCATGGCTGTCTTTTACATTCATAGAAAGGTTGGTCCTTTTAATTAAAGAATTTTGGGCACTTCACTGTATATATTTGCAGACTGTATTGGCAACTGAGGTTTTATATATACCCAGGATTTCTATATTTTATATAGTCCTGAGGAGGCCAGAAATCCAAAAGGCAGAAACACGTCGACTTTTTGCATATAAGGAGTCCACAAGAGATGGAAAAGAATAACTACAAAAAACACCAATTTAAGGTAAATACTATGTGGATATTGGACACTAGACACATGGAGAGGTGTGGCGCAGCGGCCAGAGTGGCTGACTCCCGAGCGCGGTGCTCACGGTTTACTATCCAGCACCGGCGGCAGCTCAGCATCATGCGGCTCTGGGCAATAGCTCACTTAATCTACCCAATGGCCCCCAGCGCCTGGATACTTTTAGGGGTGATAAGTTGTGCTTTACAAATCTGGAATTATATATAGAGTGGGTGTTAAATGTATACATATGTGGACGACCTATAGAGGGATCCAACATACAAAAAAAGATATGGGCCATCAACTTGTGGAAAAAACATATGAGGAAAGAGTGTACAATGTTTGTAATGGTTGTATACATTTTGTAATGGTTGAAGATGCATTGTACAATAGAATGTGGTGGAAATAGACACACATTTGTAATAAGAGAAAATAAAATATGAACAAACCCGATTTGCAGCTATTTGGAGCAGTTTTTAATACAATTTCTAGAATTTAGAAAGTGAAGCAATTGCGATAATCCAATAGGAAATGGAATTCTATTGTTGATGGAATAATAGACGCAAGTTACCCCTCATGGGCTGTTTTCTGATTGTTCACTCTTCCTGTTCTTCAGCATCGAGGGAGTCCTCTTCATTGAAGATGTCTGGGGTGTCTGAGATGTTCGGCTGCTGCATCATCTTGAGTTCACAGTGTCTTTATCTTCGATAATGGAGGCTTTTCTTGCATCAAAAGACGAGGCATGACATATAGGAACCATCATCTAGGCCAATGGAAGGCAGAGATTGAACACCGGGCGATATTTCGAGTGGCAACAAGGGCAGTTCTACCACCCATGCAACCTTGGTAGACAATGACTGAAGAGGGTTCTTGGCCTCAGAGGGGCATAAGGCCCTTGACACACAGGGCCGTCTTCAGCACTGCCCAAGGTATTCGCGCGTCAGGGAGACGATGGTACTGGACTCTGTCAAATCCAAAGCTACAGGAACAGATGGCAACCAAACGGGCAAGATTAAAAAAACTGTTCTGGACATGACAAACTAAGAGCCCACTGGGTGCAAATCTGAACCCGATGGCTGAAAAATCACATCTTGTGACTCAAGACTTCTTCTAACAAAAACAGCTTGCAAAGGTTCGACCCCAATACTAGATGACAGAAGTATGCTAATCAGGAGTACCTCCAGCCATCCATGCCACAACCAACTTTTTTATATAGTTCGATGTATACATGTCCGTTTTCCCTCTGACCAGTGGAGGAGTCGGCATGAACTGAACACGGCAGCTACCCAAGGCTGCAGGCCCTGGCATAGACTGCTTCTGTTTGGGCATCAAGAGATTTAATCAATTCGTGCTGCACTTCAACCTTTCCTGCTCGCCAAGCACGTCAGAAGGGGATGCAGAGGGAGCATCATTTCCCAAGCCCCGCACTGTGGCTGCAACATATTTATAGATTTTAAAAGCAAAGCTCCCATTGTACTATTATTTAATGAGGAGGGAGCTAACATGGCTAATATCACTAGGTGGTGCCAGATGCCGATAAGCACTGCTTTGTCCTTCCCTGCAGGACATACTTATGCCTTTTGAAACGGGTCACCCTACTATGAAGGGCTCTGCAAAAAGTACTGTGGAAACTGGAAGGGGTCATTAGAGCTGGAATCAGCAGATGCAGCCAGAAATGTACACGCTGAATAAAATGTATTCCACCAACAGGAACTCTGAGGGTAACCTATCTTCACACCGTGTCGCCACCTCTTGCATCTGTGAGGGTCAGCTGCCACCTCTGTGTTTGGGAGGGTCAGTTGCCATCCCCACCAAGTCGCCAACTCTTGTCCAGGTGAGGGTCAGTTGCCATCCCCACCGTGTCGCCACCTCTTGTTCATGCAACGGTCAGTTGCCATCCTCAACGTGTCGCCACCTCTTGTCCACGCGAGGGTCGGATGCCATCCCCACCATGTCACCACCTCTTGTCCATGCGAGGGTCAGTTGCCATCCTCACCGTGTCGCCACCTCTTGTCCATGCGAGGGTCAGTTGCCATCCCCACCGTGTCGCCACCTCTTGTCCATGCTAGGGTCAGTTGCCATCCTCACCGTGTCACCACCTCTTGTCCATGCGAGGGTCAGTTGCCATCCTCACCATGTCGCCACCACTTGTCCATGCGAGGGTCAGTTACCATCCTCAACGTGTCGCACTCGACACCTCTTGTCCACACGAGGGTCAGATGCCATCCCCACCGTGTCGCCACCTCTTGTCCATGCGAGGGTCAGTTGCCATCCCCACTGTGTCGCCACCTCTTGTCCATGTGAGGGTCAGTTGCCATCCTCACCGTGTCGCCACCTCTTGTTCATGCAAGGGTCAGTTGCCATCCTCAATGTGTCGCCACCTCTTGTCCACGCGAGGGTCAGATGCCATCCCCACCATGTCACCACCTCTTGTCCATGCGTGGGTCAGTTGCCATCCTCACCGTGTCGCCACCTCTTGTCCAGGCTAGGGTCAGTTGCCATCCTCACCGTGTCGCCACCTCTTGTCCATGCGAGGGTCAGTTGCCATCCTCACTGTGTCGCCACCACTTGTCCATGCGAGGGTCAGTTGCCATCCTCAACGTGTCGCACTCGCCACCTCTTGTCCACACGAGGGTCAGATGCCATCCCCACCATCTCGCCACCTCTTGTCCATGCGAGTGTCAGTTGCCATCCTCACCATGTCGCCACCTCTTGTCCATGCTGGGGTCAGTTGCCATCCTCACCGTGTCGCCACCTCTTGTCCATGCGAGGGTCAGATGCCATCCTCACCATGTCGCCACCTCTTGTCCATGCGAGGGTCAGTTGCCATCCTCACCATGTCGCCACCTCTTGTCCATGCTAGGGTTAGTTGCCATCCTCACTGTGTCGCCACCTCTTGTCCATGCGAGGGTCAGTTGCCATACCCACCGTGTCGCCACCTCTTGTCCATGCTAGGGTCAGTTGCCATCCTCACCGTGTCACCACCTCTTGTCCATGTGAGGGTCAGTTGCCATCCTCAACGTGTCGCACTCGCCACCTCTTGGCCATGCGAGTGTCAGTTGCCATCCGCGCCATGCTGTCCCCGCTGGTGCCTAGGAGGGTGCACTGCCAGTCTCCAAAGCGTAGTCACCTCTTGTGGATGTGATGGTCAGGGGTCATTCACACACGGCTGCCACCTCTTGCGCCTATGAAGGCAGCAGCCAACCTGCACTCTTCTGTCATCTCTGCTGCCTGTTAGGGTCAGATGCCAATCAGCACATGCTGTCACCACTGGTGTATCTGTGAGGCTCAACCGCCAAGCAGCACCATTCTGGCACTTATTGTGCAAGTGATGGTCAGCTGCCAATGTGCATTGTGTTTCTACCTCTTGTGCTTGCGATGGACACCTGTCATCCAAACCATGCTTCCACTTCTGGTGCTTGTGTGGCTTAGCTGTCATGCTGCACTGTTGTCACCTCTTGTGCATATGAAGGTCTGCTGCTAGTTTGCACAATGCTGTTACCCCTGGTGCCTGTGTGGGTGAGCTATCTTTTGCACCAAGCTGCCACATTTGCTGCCTGCGCAGATCAGCTGTGAGCTGCAGATCAGCCCCCGTGCTGCCACCTCTCGTGCATGTGAGGGTGAGCTGCAGATCAGCCCCCGTGCTGCCACCTCTCGTGCATGTGAGGGTGAGCTGTCATCCCCACTGTGCTGCCACCTCTCGTGTATGTGAGGGTGAGCTGCAGATCAGCCCCTGTGCTGCCACCTCTCGTGCTTGTGAGGGTGAGCTGCAGATCAGCCCCCATGCTGCCACCTCTCGTGCATGTGAGGGTGAGCTGCAGATCAGCCCCCGTGCTGCAACCTCTCGTGCATGTGAGGGTGAGCTGCAGATCAGCCCCCGTGCTGCCACCTCTCGTGCATGTGAGGGTGAGCTGCCGATCAGCCCCCGACCTGCCACCTCTTGTGCATGTGAGGGTGAGCTGCAGATCAGCCCCCATGCTGCCACCTCTCGTGCATGTGAGGTTGAGCTGCAGATCAGCCCCCGTGCTGCCACCTCTCGTGCATGTGAGGGTGAGCTGCAGATCAGCCCCCGTGCTGCCACCTCTCGTGCATGTGAGGGTGAGCTGCAGATCAGCCCGTGCTGCTACCTCTCGTGCATGTGAGGGTGAGCTGCAGATCAGCCCCCATGCTGCCACCTCTCGTGCATGTGAGCTGCAGATCAGCCCCCATGCTGCCACCTCTCGTGCATGTGAGGGTGAGCTGCAGATCACCCCGTGCTGCCACCTCTTGTGCATGTGAGGGTGAGCTGCAGATCAGCCCCCTGTGCTGCCACCTCTCGTGTATGTGAGGGTGAGCTGCAGATCAGCCCCCTGTGCTGCCACCTCTTGTGCATTTGAGGGTGAGCTGCAGATCAGCCCTCCCATGCTGTCACCTCTAATGCAAGTGAGGGTGAGCTGCAGACAAGCCCCCGCATGCTGCCACCTTTTGTGCATGTGAGGGTGAGCTGCAGATCAGCCCCCGTGCTGCCACCTCTCGTGCATGTGAGGGTGAGCTGCAGATCAGCCCCCATGCTGCCACCTCTCGTGCATGTGAGGGTGAGCTGAGGATCAGCCCGTGCTGCCACATCTTGTTCATGTGAGCTGCAGATCAGCCCCCGTGCTGCCACCTCTCGTGCATGTGAGGGTGAGCTGCAGATCAGCCCCCGTGCTGCCACCTCTCGTGCATGTGAGGGTGAGCTGCAGGTCAGCCCCCGTGCTGCCACCACTCATGCATGTGAGGGTGAGCTGTCATCCCCACTGTGCTGCCACCTCTCGTGCATGTGAGGGTGAGCTGCAGATCAGCCCCCATGCTGCCACCTCTCATGCATGTGAGGGTGAGCTGCAGATCAGCCCCCGTGCTGCCACCTCTCGTGCATGTGAGGGTGAGCTGCAGATCACCCCATGCTGCCACCTCTCGTGCATGTGAGGGTGAGCTGCAGATCAGCCCCCATGCTGCCACCTCTCGTGCATGTGAGGGTGAGCTGCAGACAAGCCCCCTATGCTGCCACCTCTCGTGTATGTGAGGGTGAGCTGCAGATCAGCCCCCGTGCTGCTACCTCTCGTGCATGTGAGGGTAAGCTGCAGATCAGCCCCTGTGCTGCCACCTCTCGTGCATGTGAGGGTGCGCTGCAGATCAGCCCCCGTGCTGCCACCTCTCGTGCATGTGAGGGTGAGCTGTCATCCCCACTGTGCTGCTATCTTTCGCGCCTGTGAGGCTCACTTGCCAAGCCGCCCTGTGCTGTCACCTCTTGTGCACGTGAGAGCATCTGCTAATCCGCACCATGCTGCCATCTGTGGTGCCTCGAGAGCCACCTGCTATCTGCACAGAGCTGCCATCGTTGGCGCCTGTGAGGCTCAGCTGACACCCATACAGAGCTGTCACTTCAAGGTCTGCTACCGCTATCGACCAGAATTATGCAAGTTACCACCCACCTACAAAGTTGTCTCCTTCTATGCACCTGATCTGAGGAGTTTCACCTGCCCTTTCTAGTGCCAGGTCCACCCCACTCCAACACCCTCGAAACACACTGGTCCATACCTCTGGCCCCCTCCAAATTAAAACTGACACATGCTTGGGTCTCCCCTCAGAACCCACACAGTAACACAGCTAGGGTCACCCCTCAGAGCCCACTCTGGCACGTACCATGGGGCTCCCCTCAGGACTCACACTGGCACGTACCTTGGGGCTCTCCTCAGAGCCCACACTGGCATACACCTTGGGGTCCCTCAGGACTCAGACTGGCATGTAGCCTGGGTATCCCATGAGGACCTACATGGGCACATCTTGTGTCCCTCTCAAACAGGACCCACACTGGCACATACCTTGGAGCTCCCCTCAGGACTCACACTGGCACATACCTTGGGGCTCTCCTCAGAGCCCACACTGGCACGTACCTTGGGGCTCTCCTCAGAGCCCACACTGGCATGCACCTTAGGGTCCCCTCAGGACGCACACTGGCACATAGCTTGGGGCTCCCCTGAGGTCCCACACGGGCCCACCTTATGTCTCCATCAAACAGGACACACACTGGCACATACCTTGGGGTACTGCCAAACCACCATTGGCACATACTTTGCCCCCTTCCCCCCGAACCTAGATTGCTAAATACCTTTCAGCCCTTATCTGAGCCCAGACTGGGCCACGCTCCTGCACCCCAGCCAAACCCTTACATACCTTGGCACCAGGTGGTCCTGTGTCCCCTTGAGCTCCATCAGTCCCTCTCCCTCCCTAGAAAGAGAAGAGAAGTAGACACAGTAAATAAGTGCATTGAGCGGGGTTTGTTACAGTTGTTTCCCTTCACAGTGTTCTGACTTTTCAAATATCCATTTTTTGCCTTGTGACTGGTGACAACTTAAGAGCTTAGAAGAATGCGCTGGCGGGTGAGAGGGGTCCCCAGAGAGCCGCTCTGGAGTCAGTATACAGAGGCTGTGGGCAAAGTTGGATTTTGGAGGATGTGGGACACTGGCTTAAAGGGGTGAATGTCCCTTAGGCCCCATTTTGAGTACACGGATGCCAATGCACTCGAAATAAGGTGGAAGGAACAGCTGCTTCTTGTTTGTTAATATCTTACATCCACCAAACTCCAAATCAGGCCTTAAAAGGTGCAGCCTCGAGTGAGGTTAACTGCCCTTTCCCCTTCCCCTTCCCTCCGGCGTAGAATCACTGAAACTCAATATAAAAGGGACCTTCCAGTCACTCCTGAATGTGTTAAAAAGAATATTATAAAGACTAATCGCTGTTTGTGAAGTGCCTTTGCAATGAGACCCCCCACTAGAGGTCTAGCCCTGTGTACATGTTCCTGTTCCCCATCAGCGGTCTATTGATGTGTACATGTTCCTGTTCCCCATCAGCGGCCTAGCCCTGTGTACATGTTCCTGTTCCCCTTCAGTGGCCTAGCCCTGTGTACATGTTCTTGTTCCCCATCAGCGGTCTAGCCCTGTGTACATGTTCCTGTTCCCCGTCAGCGGTCTAGCCCTGTGTACATGTTCCTGTTCCCAGTCGGCGGTCTAGCCCTGTGTACATGTTCCTGTTCCCCATCAGCGGTCTAGCCCTGATACATGTTCCTGTTCCTCACTAGAGGACTAGCCCTGTGTACATGTTCCTGTTCCCCATCATCGGTCTAGCCCTATGTACATGCTCCTGTTCCCCATCAGCGGTCTAGCCCTGTGTACATGTTCCTGTTCCCCATCAGCGGTCTAGCCCTGTGTACATGTTCCTGTTCCCCATCAACGGTCTAGCCCTGTGTACATGTTCCTGTTCCCAATCAGCGGTCTAGCCCTGTGTACATGTTCCTGTTCCCCATCATCGGTCTAGCCCTATGTACATGCTCCTGTTCCCCATCAGCGGTCTAGCCCTGTGTACATGTTCCTGTTCCCCATCAGCGGTCTAGCCCTGTGTACATGTTCCTGTTCCCCATCAACGGTCTAGCCCTGTGTACATGTTCCTGTTCCCAATCAGCGGTCTAGCCCTGTGTACATGTTCCTGTTCCCCACTACAGGTCTAGCCCTGTGTACATGTTCCTGTTCCCCCATCAGCGGTCTAGCCCTGTGTACATGTTCCTGTTCCCCATCAGCGGTCTAGCCCTGTGTACATGTTCCTGTTCCCCACTAGAGGTCTATCCCTGTGTACATGTTCCTGTTCCCCCCATCAGTGGTTTAGCCCTGTGTACATGTTCCTGTTCCCCATCAGCGGTCTATCCCTGTGTACATGTTCCTGTTCCCCCATCAGCGGTTTAGCCCTGTGTACATGTTCCAGTTCCCCATCAGCGGTCTAGCACTGTGTACATGTTCCTGTTCCCCATCAGCCGTCTAGCCCTGTGTACATGTTCCTGTTCCCCATCAGCGTTCTAGCCCTGTGTACATGTTCCTGTTCCCCACTAGAGGTCTATCCCTGTGTACATGTTCCTGTTCCCCATCAGCGGTCTAGCCCTGTGTACATGTTCCTGTTCCCCATCAGCGGTCCTGCCCCGAGTAAATGTTCCTGTTCCCCATCAGCGGTCTAGCACTGTGTACATGTTCCTGTTCTCCATCAGCGGTCTAGCCCTGTGTACATGTTCCTGTTCCCCGTCAGCGGTCTAGCCCTGTGGTACGTGTTCCTGTTCCCCATCAGCGGTCTAGCCCTGTGTACATGTTCCTGTTCCCCGTCAGCGGTCTAGCCCTGTGGTACATGTTCCTGTTCCCCGTCAGTGGTCTAGCCTTGTGTACATGTTCCTGCTCCCTGTCAGCGGTCGAGCCCTGTGGTACATGTTCCTGTTCCCCATCAGCGGTCTAGTCCTGTGGTACATGTTCATGTTTCCCACTAGAGGTCTAGCCCTGTGTACATGTTCCTGTTCCCCATCAGCGGTCTAGCCCTGTGTACATGTTCCTGTTCCCCGTCAGCGGTCTAGCCCTGTGTACATGTTCCTGTTCCCCATCAGCGGTCTAGCCCTGTGGTACATGTTCCTGTTCCCCATCAGCGGTCTAGCCCTGTGTACATGTTCCTGTTCCCAGTCAGCGGTCTAGCCCTGTGGTACATGTTCCTGTTCCCCGTCAGTGGTCTAGCCTTGTGTACATGTTCCTGCTCCCTGTCAGCGGTCTAGCCCTGTGTTCATGTTCCTGTTCCCCTTCAGTGGCCTAGCCCTGTGTACATGTTCTTGTTCCCCATCAGCGGTCTAGCCCTGTGTACATGTTCCTGTTCCCCGTCAGCGGTCTAGCCCTGTGTACATGTTCCTGTTCCCAGTCGGCGGTCTAGCCCTGTGTACATGTTCCTGTTCCCCGTCAGCGGTCTAGCCCTGTGTACATGTTCCTGTTCCTCACTAGAGGACTAGCCCTGTGTACATGTTCCTGTTCCCCATCATCGGTCTAGCCCTGTGTACATGTTCCTGTTCCTCACTAGAGGTCTATCCCTGTGTACATGTTCCTGTTCCCCCATCAGCGGTTTAGCCCTGTGTACATGTTCCAGTTCCCCATCAGCGGTCTAGCACTGTGTACATGTTCCTGTTCCCCATCAGCCGTCTAGCCCTGTGTACATGTTCCTGTTCCCCATCAGCGTTCTAGCCCTGTGTACATGTTCCTGTTCCCCACTAGAGGTCTATCCCTGTGTACATGTTCCTGTTCCCCATCAGCGGTCTAGCCCTGTGTACATGTTCCTGTTCCCCATCAGCGGTCCTGCCCCGAGTAAATGTTCCTGTTCCCCATCAGCGGTCTAGCACTGTGTACATGTTCCTGTTCTCCATCAGCGGTCTAGCCCTGTGTACATGTTCCTGTTCCCCGTCAGCGGTCTAGCCCTGTGGTACATGTTCCTGTTCCCCATCAGCGGTCTAGCCCTGTGTACATGTTCCTGTTCCCCGTCAGCGGTCTAGCCCTGTGGTACATGTTCCTGTTCCCCGTCAGTGGTCTAGCCTTGTGTACATGTTCCTGCTCCCTGTCAGCGGTCGAGCCCTGTGGTACATGTTCCTGTTCCCCATCAGCGGTCTAGTCCTGTGGTACATGTTCATGTTTCCCACTAGAGGTCTAGCCCTGTGTACATGTTCCTGTTCCCCATCAGCGGTCTAGCCCTGTGTACATGTTCCTGTTCCCCGTCAGCGGTCTAGCCCTGTGTACATGTTCCTGTTCCCCATCAGCGGTCTAGCCCTGTGGTACATGTTCCTGTTCCCCATCAGCGGTCTAGCCCTGTGTACATGTTCCTGTTCCCAGTCAGCGGTCTAGCCCTGTGGTACATGTTCCTGTTCCCCGTCAGTGGTCTAGCCTTGTGTACATGTTCCTGCTCCCTGTCAGCGGTCTAGCCCTGTGTTCATGTTCCTGTTCCCCTTCAGTGGCCTAGCCCTGTGTACATGTTCTTGTTCCCCATCAGCGGTCTAGCCCTGTGTACATGTTCCTGTTCCCCGTCAGCGGTCTAGCCCTGTGTACATGTTCCTGTTCCCAGTCGGCGGTCTAGCCCTGTGTACATGTTCCTGTTCCCCGTCAGCGGTCTAGCCCTGTGTACATGTTCCTGTTCCTCACTAGAGGACTAGCCCTGTGTACATGTTCCTGTTCCCCATCATCGGTCTAGCCCTGTGTACATGTTCCTGTTCCTCACTAGAGGTCTAGCCCTGTGTACATGTTCCTGTTCCCCGTCAGCGGTCTAGCCCTGTGTACATGTTCCTGTTCCTCACTAGAGGACTAGCCCTGTGTACATGTTCCTGTTCCCCATCATCGGTCTAGCCCTGTGTACATGTTCCTGTTCCTCACTAGAGGTCTAGCCCTGTGTACATGTTCCTGTTCCCCGTCAGCGGTCTAGCCCTGTGTACATGTTCCTGTTCCTCACTAGAGGACTAGCCCTGTGTACATGTTCCTGTTCCCCGTCAGCGGTCTAGCCCTGTGTACATGTTCCTGTTCCTCACTAGAGGTCTAGCCCTGTGTACATGTTCCTGTTCCCCTTCAGTGGCCTAGCCCTGTGTACATGTTCTTGTTCCCCATCAGCGGTCTAGCCCTGTGTACATGTTCCTGTTCCCCGTCAGCGGTCTAGCCCTGTGTACATGTTCCTGTTCCCAGTCGGCGGTCTAGCCCTGTGTACATGTTCCTGTTCCCCGTCAGCGGTCTAGCCCTGTGTACATGTTCCTGTTCCTCACTAGAGGACTAGCCCTGTGTACATGTTCCTGTTCCCCATCATCGGTCTAGCCCTATGTACATGCTCCTGTTCCCCATCAGCGGTCTAGCCCTGTGTACATGTTCCTGTTCCCCATCAGCGGTCTAGCCCTGTGTACATGTTCCTGTTCCCCATCAACGGTCTAGCCCTGTGTACATGTTCCTGTTCCCAATCAGCGGTCTAGCCCTGTGTACATGTTCCTGTTCCCCATCATCGGTCTAGCCCTATGTACATGCTCCTGTTCCCCATCAGCGGTCTAGCCCTGTGTACATGTTCCTGTTCCCCATCAGCGGTCTAGCCCTGTGTACATGTTCCTGTTCCCCATCAACGGTCTAGCCCTGTGTACATGTTCCTGTTCCCAATCAGCGGTCCAGCCCTGTGTACATGTTCCTGTTCCCCACTACAGGTCTAGCCCTGTGTACATGTTCCTGTTCCCCCATCAGCGGTCTAGCCCTGTGTACATGTTCCTGTTCCCCATCAGCGGTCTAGCCCTGTGTACATGTTCCTGTTCCCCACTAGAGGTCTATCCCTGTGTACATGTTCCTGTTCCCCCCATCAGTGGTTTAGCCCTGTGTACATGTTCCTGTTCCCCATCAGCGGTCTATCCCTGTGTACATGTTCCTGTTCCCCCATCAGCGGTTTAGCCCTGTGTACATGTTCCTGTTCCCCATCAGCGTTCTAGCCCTGTGTACATGTTCCTGTTCCCCACTAGAGGTCTATCCCTGTGTACATGTTCCTGTTCCCCATCAGCGGTCTAGCCCTGTGTACATGTTCCTGTTCCCCATCAGCGGTCCTGCCCCGAGTAAATGTTCCTGTTCCCCATCAGCGGTCTAGCACTGTGTACATGTTCCTGTTCTCCATCAGCGGTCTAGCCCTGTGTACATGTTCCTGTTCCCCCATCAGCGGTTTAGCCCTGTGTACATGTTCCAGTTCCCCATCAGCGGTCTAGCACTGTGTACATGTTCCTGTTCCCCATCAGCCGTCTAGCCCTGTGTACATGTTCCTGTTCCCCATCAGCGTTCTAGACCTGTGTACATGTTCCTGTTCCCCACTAGAGGTCTATCCCTGTGTACATGTTCCTGTTCCCCATCAGCGGTCTAGCCCTGTGTACATGTTCCTGTTCCCCATCAGCGGTCCTGCCCCGAGTAAATGTTCCTGTTCCCCATCAGCGGTCTAGCACTGTGTACATGTTCCTGTTCTCCATCAGCGGTCTAGCCCTGTGTACATGTTCCTGTTCCCCGTCAGCGGTCTAGCCCTGTGGTACATGTTCCTGTTCCCCATCAGCGGTCTAGCCCTGTGTACATGTTCCTGTTCCCCGTCAGCGGTCTAGCCCTGTGGTACATGTTCCTGTTCCCCGTCAGTGGTCTAGCCTTGTGTACATGTTCCTGCTCCCTGTCAGCGGTCGAGCCCTGTGGTACATGTTCCTGTTCCCCATCAGCGGTCTAGTCCTGTGGTACATGTTCATGTTTCCCACTAGAGGTCTAGCCCTGTGTACATGTTCCTGTTCCCCATCAGCGGTCTAGCCCTGTGTACATGTTCCTGTTCCCCGTCAGCGGTCTAGCCCTGTGTACATGTTCCTGTTCCCCATCAGCGGTCTAGCCCTGTGGTACATGTTCCTGTTCCCCATCAGCGGTCTAGCCCTGTGTACATGTTCCTGTTCCCAGTCAGCGGTCTAGCCCTGTGGTAAATGTTCCTGTTCCCCGTCAGTGGTCTAGCCTTGTGTACATGTTCCTGCTCCCTGTCAGCGGTCTAGCCCTGTGTTCATGTTCCTGTTCCCCATCAGCGGTCTAGCACTGTGTACATTTTCCTGTTCTCCATCAGCGGTCTAGCCCTGTGTACATGTTCCTGTTCCCCACTAGAGGTCTAGCCCTGTGTACATGTTCCAATTCCAAGTCAGCGGTCTAGCCCTGTGTATATGTTCCTGTTCCCCACTAGAGGTCTAGCCCTGTGTACATGTTCCTGTTCCCCATCAGAAGTCTAGCCCTGTGTACATGTTCCTGTTCCCCATCAGCGGTCTAGCCCTGTGTACATGTTCCTGTTCCCCATCAGCGGTCCAGCCCTGTGTACATGTTCCTGTTCCCCATCAGCGGTCTAGCCCTGTGTACATGTTCGTGTTCAGCATCAGCGGTCTAGCCCTCTGGTTCATGTTCCTGTTCCGCATCAGCGGTCTAGCCCTGTGGTACATGTTCCTGTTCCCCATCAGCGGCCTAGCCCTGTGTACATGTTCCTGTTCCCCATCAGCGGCCTAGCCCTGTGTACATGTTCCTGTTCCCCATCAGCGGTCTAGCCCTATGTACATGTTACTGTTCCCCATCAGCAGTCTAGCTCTGTGTACATGTTCCTCTTCCCCATCAGCGGTCTAGCCCTGTGTACATGCTCCTGTTCCCCATCAGCGGACTAGCCCTGTGTACATGTACCTGTTCCCCATCAGCGGTCTAGCCCTGTGTACATGTTCCTGCTCCCCGTCAGCGGTCGAGCCCTGTGGTACATGTTCCTGTTCCCCATCAGAGGTCTAGCCCTGTGGTACGTTTCTGTTCCCCACTAGAGGTCTAGCCCTGTGTACATGTTCCTGTTCTCCATCGGCGGTCTAACCCTATGTACATGTTCCTGTTCCCCATCAGCGGTCTAGCCCTGTGTACATGTTCCTGTTCCCCATCAGCGGTCTAGCCCTGTGTACATGTTCCTGTTTCCCATCAGCGGTCTAGCCCTGTGTACATGTTCCTGTTCCCAGTCAGCGGTCTAGCCCTGTGTACATGAACCAGTTCCCCGTCAGTGGTCTAGCCCTCTGTACATGTTCCAGTTCCCCACTAGAGGTCTAGCCCTGTGTACATGTTCCTGTTCCCCATCAGCGGTCTAGCCCTGTGTACATGTTCCTGTTCCCCATCAGCGGTCTAGCCCTGTGTACATGTTCCTGTTCCACATCAGCGGTCTAGCCCTGTGTACATGTTCCTGTTCCCCATCAGTGGTCTAGCCCTGTGTACATGATCACGTTCCCCATCAGCGGTCTAGCCCTGTGTACATGCTCCTGTTCCCCATCAGCGGTCAAGCCCTGTGTACATATTCCTGTTCCGCATCAGTGGTCTACCCCTGTGGTATATGTTCCTGTTCCGCATCAGCGGTCTAGCCCTGTGTACATGTTCCTGTTCCCCACTAGAGGTCTAGCCCTGTGTACATGTTCCTGCTCCCCATCAGCGGTCTAGCCCTGTGTACATGCTCCTGTTCCCCATCAGCGGACTAGCCCTGTGTACATGTGCCTGTTCCCAATCAGCGATCTAGCCCTGTGTACATGTTCCTGTTCCCCATCAGCGGTCTAGCCCTGTGTACATGTTCCTGTCCCCATCAGCGGTCTAGCCCTGTGTACAAGTTCATGTTCCGCATCAGCGGTCTAGCCCTGTGTACATGTTCCTGCTCCCCGTCAGCGGTCGAGCCCTGTGGTACATGTTCCTGTTCCCCAACAGCGGTCTAGCCCTGTGGTACATGTTCCTGTTCCCCACTAGAGGTCTAGCCCTGTGTACATCTTCCTGTTCTCCATCAGCGGTCTAACCCTGTGTACATGTTCCTGTTCCCCATCAGCGGTCTAGCCCTGTGTACATGTTACTGTTCCCCATCAGCGATCTAGCCCTGTGTACATGTTCCTGTTCCCCATCAACAGTCTAGCCCTGTGTACATGTTCCTGTTCCCCATCAGCGGTCTAGCCCTGTGTACATGTTCCTGTTCCCCATCAGCGGTCTAGCCCTGTGTACGTTCCTGTTCCGCATCAGCGGCCTTCCCCTGTGGTACATGTTCCTGTTCCGCATCAGCGGTCTAGCCCTGTGTTCCTGTTCCCCACTAGAGGTCTAGCCCTGTGTACATGTTCCTGTTCCCCATCAGCGGTCTAGCCCTGTGTATATGCTCCTGTTCCCCATCAGCGGACTAGCCCTGTGTACATGTACCTGTTCCCCATCAGCAGTCTAGCCCTGTGTACATGTTCCTGTTCCCCATCAGCGGTCTAGCCCTGTGTACATGTTCCTGCTCCCCATCAGCAGTCTAGCCCTCTGTACATGTTCCTTTTCCCATCAGCGGTCTAGCCCTGTGTACATGTTCCTGTTCCCCATCAGCGGTCTAACCCTGTGTACATGTTCCTGTTCTCCATCAGCGATCTAGCCCTGTGTACATGTTCCTGTTCCCCATCAGTGGTCTAGCCCTGTGTACATGTTCCTGTTCCCCATCAGCGGTCTAGCCCTGTGTACATGTTCCTGTTCCCCATCAGCGGTCTTCCCCTGTGGTACATGTTCCTGTTCCGCATCAGCGGTCTAGCCCTGTGTACATGTTCCTGTTCCCCACTAGAGGTCAAGCCATGTGAACATGTTCCTGTTCCCCATCAGCGGTCTAGCCCTGTGTATATGCTCCTGTTCCCCATCAGCGGACTAGCCCTGTGTACATGTACCTGTTCCCCATCAGCCGTCTAGCCCTGTGTACATGTTCCTGTTCCCCATCAGCGGTCTAGCCCTGTGTACATGTTCCTGTTCCCCATCAGCGGTCTAGCCCTCTGTACATGTTCCTTTTCCCCATCAGCGGTCTAGCCCTGTGTACATGCTCCTGTTCCCCATCAGCAGACTAGCCCTGTGTACATGTACCTGTTCCCCATCAGCGGTCTAACCCTGTGTACATGTTCCTGTTCCCCATCAGGGGCCAAGCCCTGTGTACATGTTCCTGTTCCCCATCAGCGGTCTAACCCTGTGTACATGTTCCTGTTCTCCATCAGCGATCTAGCCCTGTGTACATGTTCCTGTTCCCCATCAGTGGTCTAGCCCTGTGTACATGTTCCTGTTCCCCACTAGAGATCTACCCTGAGTACATGTTCCTGTTCCCCATCAGCGGTCTAGTCCTGTGTACATGTTCCTGTTCCCCATCAGCGGTCTAGCCCTGTGTACATGTTCCTGTTCTCCATCAGCGGTCTAGCCCTGTGTACATGTTCCTGTTCCCCATCAGCGATCTTGCCATGTGTACATGTTCCTGTTCCCCATCAGCGGTCTAGCCATGTGTACATGTTCCTGTTCCCCATCAGCGGTCTAGCCCTGTATACATGTTCCTGTTCCCCATCAGCGGTCTAGCCCTGAGTACATGTTCCTGTTCCCCATCAGCGGTGTAGCCCTGTGCACATGCTCCTGTTCCCCATCAGCGGTCTAGCCCTGTGTATAAGCTCCTGTTCCAAAAAGCGGTCTAGCCCTGTGTACATGTTCCTGTTCCCCATCAGCGGTCTAGCCCTGAGTACATTTTCCTGTTCCCCACTAGAGGTCTAGCCCTGAGTAAATGTTCCTGTTCCCCATCAGCGGCCTAGCCCTGTGTACATGTTCCTGTTCCCCATCATCGGTCTAGCCCTATGTACATGCTCCTGTTCCCCATCAGCGGTCTAGCCCTGTGTAAATGTTCCTGTTCCCCATCAGCGGTCTAGCCCTGTGTACATGTTCCTGTTCCCCATCAACGGTCTAGCCCTGTGTACATGTTCCTGTTCCCAATCAGCGGTCTAGCCCTGTGTACATGTTCCTGTTCCCCACTACAGGTCTAGCCCTGTGTACATGTTCCTGTTCCCCCATCAGCGGTCTAGCCCTGTGTACATGTTCCTGTTCCCCATCAGCGGTCTAGCCCTGTGTACATGTTCCTGTTCCCCACTAGAGGTCTATCCCTGTGTACATGTTCCTGTTCCCCCATCAGTGGTTTAGCCCTGTGTACATGTTCCTGTTCCCCATCAGCGGTCTATCCCTGTGTACATGTTCCTGTTCCCCCATCAGCGGTTTAGCCCTGTGTACATGTTCCAGTTCCCCATCAGCGGTCTAGCACTGTGTACATGTTCCTGTTCCCCATCAGCCGTCTAGCCCTGTGTACATGTTCCTGTTCCCCATCAGCGTTCTAGCCCTGTGTACATGTTCCTGTTCCCCACTAGAGGTCTATCCCTGTGTACATGTTCCTGTTCCCCATCAGCGGTCTAGCCCTGTGTACATGTTCCTGTTCCCCATCAGCGGTCCTGCCCCGAGTAAATGTTCCTGTTCCCCATCAGCGGTCTAGCACTGTGTACATGTTCCTGTTCTCCATCAGCGGTCTAGCCCTGTGTACATGTTCCTGTTCCCCGTCAGCGGTCTAGCCCTGTGGTACGTGTTCCTGTTCCCCATCAGCGGTCTAGCCCTGTGTACATGTTCCTGTTCCCCGTCAGCGGTCTAGCCCTGTGGTACATGTTCCTGTTCCCCGTCAGTGGTCTAGCCTTGTGTACATGTTCCTGCTCCCTGTCAGCGGTCGAGCCCTGTGGTACATGTTCCTGTTCCCCATCAGCGGTCTAGTCCTGTGGTACATGTTCATGTTTCCCACTAGAGGTCTAGCCCTGTGTACATGTTCCTGTTCCCCATCAGCGGTCTAGCCCTGTGTACATGTTCCTGTTCCCCGTCAGCGGTCTAGCCCTGTGTACATGTTCCTGTTCCCCATCAGCGGTCTAGCCCTGTGGTACATGTTCCTGTTCCCCATCAGCGGTCTAGCCCTGTGTACATGTTCCTGTTCCCAGTCAGCGGTCTAGCCCTGTGGTACATGTTCCTGTTCCCCGTCAATGGTCTAGCCTTGTGTACATGTTCCTGCTCCCTGTCAGCGGTCTAGCCCTGTGTTCATGTTCCTGTTCCCCTTCAGTGGCCTAGCCCTGTGTACATGTTCTTGTTCCCCATCAGCGGTCTAGCCCTGTGTACATGTTCCTGTTCCCCGTCAGCGGTCTAGCCCTGTGTACATGTTCCTGTTCCCAGTCGGCGGTCTAGCCCTGTGTACATGTTCCTGTTCCCCGTCAGCGGTCTAGCCCTGTGTACATGTTCCTGTTCCTCACTAGAGGACTAGCCCTGTGTACATGTTCCTGTTCCCCATCATCGGTCTAGCCCTGTGTACATGTTCCTGTTCCTCACTAGAGGTCTATCCCTGTGTACATGTTCCTGTTCCCCCATCAGCGGTTTAGCCCTGTGTACATGTTCCAGTTCCCCATCAGCGGTCTAGCACTGTGTACATGTTCCTGTTCCCCATCAGCCGTCTAGCCCTGTGTACATGTTCCTGTTCCCCATCAGCGTTCTAGCCCTGTGTACATGTTCCTGTTCCCCACTAGAGGTCTATCCCTGTGTACATGTTCCTGTTCCCCATCAGCGGTCTAGCCCTGTGTACATGTTCCTGTTCCCCATCAGCGGTCCTGCCCCGAGTAAATGTTCCTGTTCCCCATCAGCGGTCTAGCACTGTGTACATGTTCCTGTTCTCCATCAGCGGTCTAGCCCTGTGTACATGTTCCTGTTCCCCGTCAGCGGTCTAGCCCTGTGGTACATGTTCCTGTTCCCCATCAGCGGTCTAGCCCTGTGTACATGTTCCTGTTCCCCGTCAGCGGTCTAGCCCTGTGGTACATGTTCCTGTTCCCCGTCAGTGGTCTAGCCTTGTGTACATGTTCCTGCTCCCTGTCAGCGGTCGAGCCCTGTGGTACATGTTCCTGTTCCCCATCAGCGGTCTAGTCCTGTGGTACATGTTCATGTTTCCCACTAGAGGTCTAGCCCTGTGTACATGTTCCTGTTCCCCATCAGCGGTCTAGCCCTGTGTACATGTTCCTGTTCCCCGTCAGCGGTCTAGCCCTGTGTACATGTTCCTGTTCCCCATCAGCGGTCTAGCCCTGTGGTACATGTTCCTGTTCCCCATCAGCGGTCTAGCCCTGTGTACATGTTCCTGTTCCCAGTCAGCGGTCTAGCCCTGTGGTACATGTTCCTGTTCCCCGTCAGTGGTCTAGCCTTGTGTACATGTTCCTGCTCCCTGTCAGCGGTCTAGCCCTGTGTTCATGTTCCTGTTCCCCTTCAGTGGCCTAGCCCTGTGTACATGTTCTTGTTCCCCATCAGCGGTCTAGCCCTGTGTACATGTTCCTGTTCCCCGTCAGCGGTCTAGCCCTGTGTACATGTTCCTGTTCCCAGTCGGCGGTCTAGCCCTGTGTACATGTTCCTGTTCCCCGTCAGCGGTCTAGCCCTGTGTACATGTTCCTGTTCCTCACTAGAGGACTAGCCCTGTGTACATGTTCCTGTTCCCCATCATCGGTATAGCCCTGTGTACATGTTCCTGTTCCTCACTAGAGGTCTAGCCCTGTGTACATGTTCCTGTTCCCCGTCAGCGGTCTAGCCCTGTGTACATGTTCCTGTTCCTCACTAGAGGACTAGCCCTGTGTACATGTTCCTGTTCCCCATCATCGGTCTAGCCCTGTGTACATGTTCCTGTTCCTCACTAGAGGTCTAGCCCTGTGTACATGTTCCTGTTCCCCGTCAGCGGTCTAGCCCTGTGTACATGTTCCTGTTCCTCACTAGAGGACTAGCCCTGTGTACATGTTCCTGTTCCCCGTCAGCGGTCTAGCCCTGTGTACATGTTCCTGTTCCTCACTAGAGGTCTAGCCCTGTGTACATGTTCCTGTTCCCCTTCAGTGGCCTAGCCCTGTGTACATGTTCTTGTTCCCCATCAGCGGTCTAGCCCTGTGTACATGTTCCTGTTCCCCGTCAGCGGTCTAGCCCTGTGTACATGTTCCTGTTCCCAGTCGGCGGTCTAGCCCTGTGTACATGTTCCTGTTCCCCGTCAGCGGTCTAGCCCTGTGTACATGTTCCTGTTCCTCACTAGAGGACTAGCCCTGTGTACATGTTCCTGTTCCCCATCATCGGTCTAGCCCTATGTACATGCTCCTGTTCCCCATCAGCGGTCTAGCCCTGTGTACATGTTCCTGTTCCCCATCAGCGGTCTAGCCCTGTGTACATGTTCCTGTTCCCCATCAACGGTCTAGCCCTGTGTACATGTTCCTGTTCCCAATCAGCGGTCTAGCCCTGTGTACATGTTCCTGTTCCCCATCATCGGTCTAGCCCTATGTACATGCTCCTGTTCCCCATCAGCGGTCTAGCCCTGTGTACATGTTCCTGTTCCCCATCAGCGGTCTAGCCCTGTGTACATGTTCCTGTTCCCCATCAACGGTCTAGCCCTGTGTACATGTTCCTGTTCCCAATCAGCGGTCTAGCCCTGTGTACATGTTCCTGTTCCCCACTACAGGTCTAGCCCTGTGTACATGTTCCTGTTCCCCCCATCAGCGGTCTAGCCCTGTGTACATGTTCCGTTCCCCATCAGCGGTCTAGCCCTGTGTACATGTTCCTGTTCCCCCCATCAGTGGTTTAGCCCTGTGTACATGTTCCTGTTCCCCATCAGCGGTCTATCCCTGTGTACATGTTCCTGTTCCCCCATCAGCGGTTTAGCCCTGTGTACATGTTCCAGTTCCCCATCAGCGGTCTAGCACTGTGTACATGTTCCTGTTCCCCATCAGCCGTCTAGCCCTGTGTACATGTTCCTGTTCCCCATCAGCGTTCTAGCCCTGTGTACATGTTCCTGTTCCCCACTAGAGGTCTATCCCTGTGTACATGTTCCTGTTCCCCATCAGCGGTCTAGCCCTGTGTACATGTTCCTGTTCCCCATCAGCGGTCCTGCCCCGAGTAAATGTTCCTGTTCCCCATCAGCGGTCTAGCACTGTGTACATGTTCCTGTTCTCCATCAGCGGTCTAGCCCTGTGTACATGTTCCTGTTCCCCGTCAGCGGTCTAGCCCTGTGGTACATGTTCCTGTTCCCCATCAGCGGTCTAGCCCTGTGTACATGTTCCTGTTCCCCGTCAGCGGTCTAGCCCTGTGGTACATGTTCCTGTTCCCCGTCAGTGGTCTAGCCTTGTGTACATGTTCCTGCTCCCTGTCAGCGGTCGAGCCCTGTGGTACATGTTCCTGTTCCCCATCAGCGGTCTAGTCCTGTGGTACATGTTCATGTTTCCCACTAGAGGTCTAGCCCTGTGTACATGTTCCTGTTCCCCATCAGCGGTCTAGCCCTGTGTACATGTTCCTGTTCCCCGTCAGCGGTCTAGCCCTGTGTACATGTTCCTGTTCCCCATCAGCGGTCTAGCCCTGTGGTACATGTTCCTGTTCCCCATCAGCGGTCTAGCCCTGTGTACATGTTCCTGTTCCCAGTCAGCGGTCTAGCCCTGTGGTAAATGTTCCTGTTCCCCGTCAGTGGTCTAGCCTTGTGTACATGTTCCTGCTCCCTGTCAGCGGTCTAGCCCTGTGTTCATGTTCCTGTTCCCCATCAGCGGTCTAGCACTGTGTACATTTTCCTGTTCTCCATCAGCGGTCTAGCCCTGTGTACATGTTCCTGTTCCCCACTAGAGGTCTAGCCCTGTGTACATGTTCCAATTCCAAGTCAGCGGTCTAGCCCTGTGTATATGTTCCTGTTCCCCACTAGAGGTCTAGCCCTGTGTACATGTTCCTGTTCCCCATCAGAAGTCTAGCCCTGTGTACATGTTCCTGTTCCCCATCAGCGGTCTAGCCCTGTGTACATGTTCCTGTTCCCCATCAGCGGTCCAGCCCTGTGTACATGTTCCTGTTCCCCATCAGCGGTCTAGCCCTGTGTACATGTTCGTGTTCAGCATCAGCGGTCTAGCCCTCTGGTTCATGTTCCTGTTCCGCATCAGCGGTCTAGCCCTGTGGTACATGTTCCTGTTCCCCATCAGCGGCCTAGCCCTGTGTACATGTTCCTGTTCCCCATCAGCGGCCTAGCCCTGTGTACATGTTCCTGTTCCCCATCAGCGGTCTAGCCCTATGTACATGTTACTGTTCCCCATCAGCAGTCTAGCTCTGTGTACATGTTCCTCTTCCCCATCAGCGGTCTAGCCCTGTGTACATGCTCCTGTTCCCCATCAGCGGACTAGCCCTGTGTACATGTACCTGTTCCCCATCAGCGGTCTAGCCCTGTGTACATGTTCCTGCTCCCCGTCAGCGGTCGAGCCCTGTGGTACATGTTCCTGTTCCCCATCAGAGGTCTAGCCCTGTGGTACGTTTCTGTTCCCCACTAGAGGTCTAGCCCTGTGTACATGTTCCTGTTCTCCATCGGCGGTCTAACCCTATGTACATGTTCCTGTTCCCCATCAGCGGTCTAGCCCTGTGTACATGTTCCTGTTCCCCATCAGCGGTCTAGCCCTGTGTACATGTTCCTGTTTCCCATCAGCGGTCTAGCCCTGTGTACATGTTCCTGTTCCCAGTCAGCGGTCTAGCCCTGTGTACATGAACCAGTTCCCCGTCAGTGGTCTAGCCCTCTGTACATGTTCCAGTTCCCCACTAGAGGTCTAGCCCTGTGTACATGTTCCTGTTCCCCATCAGCGGTCTAGCCCTGTGTACATGTTCCTGTTCCCCATCAGCGGTCTAGCCCTGTGTACATGTTCCTGTTCCACATCAGCGGTCTAGCCCTGTGTACATGTTCCTGTTCCCCATCAGTGGTCTAGCCCTGTGTACATGATCACGTTCCCCATCAGCGGTCTAGCCCTGTGTACATGCTCCTGTTCCCCATCAGCGGTCAAGCCCTGTGTACATATTCCTGTTCCGCATCAGTGGTCTACCCCTGTGGTATATGTTCCTGTTCCGCATCAGCGGTCTAGCCCTGTGTACATGTTCCTGTTCCCCACTAGAGGTCTAGCCCTGTGTACATGTTCCTGCTCCCCATCAGCGGTCTAGCCCTGTGTACATGCTCCTGTTCCCCATCAGCGGACTAGCCCTGTGTACATGTGCCTGTTCCCAATCAGCGATCTAGCCCTGTGTACATGTTCCTGTTCCCCATCAGCGGTCTAGCCCTGTGTACATGTTCCTGTCCCCATCAGCGGTCTAGCCCTGTGTACAAGTTCATGTTCCGCATCAGCGGTCTAGCCCTGTGTACATGTTCCTGCTCCCCGTCAGCGGTCGAGCCCTGTGGTACATGTTCCTGTTCCCCAACAGCGGTCTAGCCCTGTGGTACATGTTCCTGTTCCCCACTAGAGGTCTAGCCCTGTGTACATCTTCCTGTTCTCCATCAGCGGTCTAACCCTGTGTACATGTTCCTGTTCCCCATCAGCGGTCTAGCCCTGTGTACATGTTACTGTTCCCCATCAGTGATCTAGCCCTGTGTACATGTTCCTGTTCCCCATCAACAGTCTAGCCCTGTGTACATGTTCCTGTTCCCCATCAGCGGTCTAGCCCTGTGTACATGTTCCTGTTCCCCATCAGCGGTCTAGCCCTGTGTACGTTCCTGTTCCGCATCAGCGGCCTTCCCCTGTGGTACATGTTCCTGTTCCGCATCAGCGGTCTAGCCCTGTGTTCCTGTTCCCCACTAGAGGTCTAGCCCTGTGTACATGTTCCTGTTCCCCATCAGCGGTCTAGCCCTGTGTATATGCTCCTGTTCCCCATCAGCGGACTAGCCCTGTGTACATGTACCTGTTCCCCATCAGCAGTCTAGCCCTGTGTACATGTTCCTGTTCCCCATCAGCGGTCTAGCCCTGTGTACATGTTCCTGCTCCCCATCAGCAGTCTAGCCCTCTGTACATGTTCCTTTTCCCATCAGCGGTCTAGCCCTGTGTACATGTTCCTGTTCCCCATCAGCGGTCTAACCCTGTGTACATGTTCCTGTTCTCCATCAGCGATCTAGCCCTGTGTACATGTTCCTGTTCCCCATCAGTGGTCTAGCCCTGTGTACATGTTCCTGTTCCCCATCAGCGGTCTAGCCCTGTGTACATGTTCCTGTTCCCCATCAGCGGTCTTCCCCTGTGGTACATGTTCCTGTTCCGCATCAGCGGTCTAGCCCTGTGTACATGTTCCTGTTCCCCACTAGAGGTCAAGCCATGTGAACATGTTCCTGTTCCCCATCAGCGGTCTAGCCCTGTGTATATGCTCCTGTTCCCCATCAGCGGACTAGCCCTGTGTACATGTACCTGTTCCCCATCAGCCGTCTAGCCCTGTGTACATGTTCCTGTTCCCCATCAGCGGTCTAGCCCTGTGTACATGTTCCTGTTCCCCATCAGCGGTCTAGCCCTCTGTACATGTTCCTTTTCCCCATCAGCGGTCTAGCCCTGTGTACATGCTCCTGTTCCCCATCAGCAGACTAGCCCTGTGTACATGTACCTGTTCCCCATCAGCGGTCTAACCCTGTGTACATGTTCCTGTTCCCCATCAGGGGCCAAGCCCTGTGTACATGTTCCTGTTCCCCATCAGCGGTCTAACCCTGTGTACATGTTCCTGTTCTCCATCAGCGATCTAGCCCTGTGTACATGTTCCTGTTCCCCATCAGTGGTCTAGCCCTGTGTACATGTTCCTGTTCCCCACTAGAGATCTACCCTGAGTACATGTTCCTGTTCCCCATCAGCGGTCTAGTCCTGTGTACATGTTCCTGTTCCCCATCAGCGGTCTAGCCCTGTGTACATGTTCCTGTTCCCCATCAGCGGTCTAGCCCTGTGTACATGTTCCTGTTCTCCATCAGCGGTCTAGCCCTGTGTACATGTTCCTGTTCCCCATCAGCGATCTTGCCATGTGTACATGTTCCTGTTCCCCATCAGCGGTCTAGCCATGTGTACATGTTCCTGTTCCCCATCAGCGGTCTAGCCCTGTATACATGTTCCTGTTCCCCATCAGCGGTCTAGCCCTGAGTACATGTTCCTGTTCCCCATCAGCGGTGTAGCCCTGTGCACATGCTCCTGTTCCCCATCAGCGGTCTAGCCCTGTGTATAAGCTCCTGTTCCAAAAAAGCGGTCTAGCCCTGTGTACATGTTCCTGTTCCCCATCAGCGGTCTAGCCCTGAGTACATTTTCCTGTTCCCCACTAGAGGTCTAGCCCTGAGTAAATGTTCCTGTTCCCCATCAGCGGCCTAGCCCTGTGTACATGTTCCTGTTCCCCATCATCGGTCTAGCCCTATGTACATGCTCCTGTTCCCCATCAGCGGTCTAGCCCTGTGTAAATGTTCCTGTTCCCCATCAGCGGTCTAGCCCTGTGTACATGTTCCTGTTCCCCATCAACGGTCTAGCCCTGTGTACATGTTCCTGTTCCCAATCAGCGGTCTAGCCCTGTGTACATGTTCCTGTTCCCCACTACAGGTCTAGCCCTGTGTACATGTTCCTGTTCCCCCATCAGCGGTCTAGCCCTGTGTACATGTTCCTGTTCCCCATCAGCGGTCTAGCCCTGTGTACATGTTCCTGTTCCCCACTAGAGGTCTATCCCTGTGTACATGTTCCTGTTCCCCCCATCAGTGGTTTAGCCCTGTGTACATGTTCCTGTTCCCCATCAGCGGTCTATCCCTGTGTACATGTTCCTGTTCCCCCATCAGCGGTTTAGCCCTGTGTACATGTTCCAGTTCCCCATCAGCGGTCTAGCACTGTGTACATGTTCCTGTTCCCCATCAGCCGTCTAGCCCTGTGTACATGTTCCTGTTCCCCATCAGCGTTCTAGCCCTGTGTACATGTTCCTGTTCCCCACTAGAGGTCTATCCCTGTGTACATGTTCCTGTTCCCCATCAGCGGTCTAGCCCTGTGTACATGTTCCTGTTCCCCATCAGCGGTCCTGCCCCGAGTAAATGTTCCTGTTCCCCATCAGCGGTCTAGCACTGTGTACATGTTCCTGTTCTCCATCAGCGGTCTAGCCCTGTGTACATGTTCCTGTTCCCCGTCAGCGGTCTAGCCCTGTGGTACGTGTTCCTGTTCCCCATCAGCGGTCTAGCCCTGTGTACATGTTCCTGTTCCCCGTCAGCGGTCTAGCCCTGTGGTACATGTTCCTGTTCCCCGTCAGTGGTCTAGCCTTGTGTACATGTTCCTGCTCCCTGTCAGCGGTCGAGCCCTGTGGTACATGTTCCTGTTCCCCATCAGCGGTCTAGTCCTGTGGTACATGTTCATGTTTCCCACTAGAGGTCTAGCCCTGTGTACATGTTCCTGTTCCCCATCAGCGGTCTAGCCCTGTGTACATGTTCCTGTTCCCCGTCAGCGGTCTAGCCCTGTGTACATGTTCCTGTTCCCCATCAGCGGTCTAGCCCTGTGGTACATGTTCCTGTTCCCCATCAGCGGTCTAGCCCTGTGTACATGTTCCTGTTCCCAGTCAGCGGTCTAGCCCTGTGGTACATGTTCCTGTTCCCCGTCAATGGTCTAGCCTTGTGTACATGTTCCTGCTCCCTGTCAGCGGTCTAGCCCTGTGTTCATGTTCCTGTTCCCCTTCAGTGGCCTAGCCCTGTGTACATGTTCTTGTTCCCCATCAGCGGTCTAGCCCTGTGTACATGTTCCTGTTCCCCGTCAGCGGTCTAGCCCTGTGTACATGTTCCTGTTCCCAGTCGGCGGTCTAGCCCTGTGTACATGTTCCTGTTCCCCGTCAGCGGTCTAGCCCTGTGTACATGTTCCTGTTCCTCACTAGAGGACTAGCCCTGTGTACATGTTCCTGTTCCCCATCATCGGTCTAGCCCTGTGTACATGTTCCTGTTCCTCACTAGAGGTCTATCCCTGTGTACATGTTCCTGTTCCCCCATCAGCGGTTTAGCCCTGTGTACATGTTCCAGTTCCCCATCAGCGGTCTAGCACTGTGTACATGTTCCTGTTCCCCATCAGCCGTCTAGCCCTGTGTACATGTTCCTGTTCCCCATCAGCGTTCTAGCCCTGTGTACATGTTCCTGTTCCCCACTAGAGGTCTATCCCTGTGTACATGTTCCTGTTCCCCATCAGCGGTCTAGCCCTGTGTACATGTTCCTGTTCCCCATCAGCGGTCCTGCCCCGAGTAAATGTTCCTGTTCCCCATAAGCGGTCTAGCACTGTGTACATGTTCCTGTTCTCCATCAGCGGTCTAGCCCTGTGTACATGTTCCTGTTCCCCGTCAGCGGTCTAGCCCTGTGGTACATGTTCCTGTTCCCCATCAGCGGTCTAGCCCTGTGTACATGTTCCTGTTCCCCGTCAGCGGTCTAGCCCTGTGGTACATGTTCCTGTTCCCCGTCAGTGGTCTAGCCTTGTGTACATGTTCCTGCTCCCTGTCAGCGGTCGAGCCCTGTGGTACATGTTCCTGTTCCCCATCAGCGGTCTAGTCCTGTGGTACATGTTCATGTTTCCCACTAGAGGTCTAGCCCTGTGTACATGTTCCTGTTCCCCATCAGCGGTCTAGCCCTGTGTACATGTTCCTGTTCCCCGTCAGCGGTCTAGCCCTGTGTACATGTTCCTGTTCCCCATCAGCGGTCTAGCCCTGTGGTACATGTTCCTGTTCCCCATCAGCGGTCTAGCCCTGTGTACATGTTCCTGTTCCCAGTCAGCGGTCTAGCCCTGTGGTACATGTTCCTGTTCCCCGTCAGTGGTCTAGCCTTGTGTACATGTTCCTGCTCCCTGTCAGCGGTCTAGCCCTGTGTTCATGTTCCTGTTCCCCTTCAGTGGCCTAGCCCTGTGTACATGTTCTTGTTCCCCATCAGCGGTCTAGCCCTGTGTACATGTTCCTGTTCCCCGTCAGCGGTCTAGCCCTGTGTACATGTTCCTGTTCCCAGTCGGCGGTCTAGCCCTGTGTACATGTTCCTGTTCCCCGTCAGCGGTCTAGCCCTGTGTACATGTTCCTGTTCCTCACTAGAGGACTAGCCCTGTGTACATGTTCCTGTTCCCCATCATCGGTATAGCCCTGTGTACATGTTCCTGTTCCTCACTAGAGGTCTAGCCCTGTGTACATGTTCCTGTTCCCCGTCAGCGGTCTAGCCCTGTGTACATGTTCCTGTTCCTCACTAGAGGACTAGCCCTGTGTACATGTTCCTGTTCCCCATCATCGGTCTAGCCCTGTGTACATGTTCCTGTTCCTCACTAGAGGTCTAGCCCTGTGTACATGTTCCTGTTCCCCGTCAGCGGTCTAGCCCTGTGTACATGTTCCTGTTCCTCACTAGAGGACTAGCCCTGTGTACATGTTCCTGTTCCCCGTCAGCGGTCTAGCCCTGTGTACATGTTCCTGTTCCTCACTAGAGGTCTAGCCCTGTGTACATGTTCCTGTTCCCCTTCAGTGGCCTAGCCCTGTGTACATGTTCTTGTTCCCCATCAGCGGTCTAGCCCTGTGTACATGTTCCTGTTCCCCGTCAGCGGTCTAGCCCTGTGTACATGTTCCTGTTCCCAGTCGGCGGTCTAGCCCTGTGTACATGTTCCTGTTCCCCGTCAGCGGTCTAGCCCTGTGTACATGTTCCTGTTCCTCACTAGAGGACTAGCCCTGTGTACATGTTCCTGTTCCCCATCATCGGTCTAGCCCTATGTACATGCTCCTGTTCCCCATCAGCGGTCTAGCCCTGTGTACATGTTCCTGTTCCCCATCAGCGGTCTAGCCCTGTGTACATGTTCCTGTTCCCCATCAACGGTCTAGCCCTGTGTACATGTTCCTGTTCCCAATCAGCGGTCTAGCCCTGTGTACATGTTCCTGTTCCCCATCATCGGTCTAGCCCTATGTACATGCTCCTGTTCCCCATCAGCGGTCTAGCCCTGTGTACATGTTCCTGTTCCCCATCAGCGGTCTAGCCCTGTGTACATGTTCCTGTTCCCCATCAACGGTCTAGCCCTGTGTACATGTTCCTGTTCCCAATCAGCGGTCTAGCCCTGTGTACATGTTCCTGTTCCCCACTACAGGTCTAGCCCTGTGTACATGTTCCTGTTCCCCCATCAGCGGTCTAGCCCTGTGTACATGTTCCTGTTCCCCATCAGCGGTCTAGCCCTGTGTACATGTTCCTGTTCCCCACTAGAGGTCTATCCCTGTGTACATGTTCCTGTTCCCCCATCAGTGGTTTAGCCCTGTGTACATGTTCCTGTTCCCCATCAGCGGTCTATCCCTGTGTACATGTTCCTGTTCCCCCATCAGCGGTTTAGCCCTGTGTACATGTTCCAGTTCCCCATCAGCGGTCTAGCACTGTGTACATGTTCCTGTTCCCCATCAGCCGTCTAGCCCTGTGTACATGTTCCTGTTCCCCATCAGCGTTCTAGCCCTGTGTACATGTTCCTGTTCCCCACTAGAGGTCTATCCCTGTGTACATGTTCCTGTTCCCCATCAGCGGTCTAGCCCTGTGTACATGTTCCTGTTCCCCATCAGCGGTCCTGCCCCGAGTAAATGTTCCTGTTCCCCATAAGCGGTCTAGCACTGTGTACATGTTCCTGTTCTCCATCAGCGGTCTAGCCCTGTGTACATGTTCCTGTTCCCCGTCAGCGGTCTAGCCCTGTGGTACATGTTCCTGTTCCCCATCAGCGGTCTAGCCCTGTGTACATGTTCCTGTTCCCCGTCAGCGGTCTAGCCCTGTGGTACATGTTCCTGTTCCCCGTCAGTGGTCTAGCCTTGTGTACATGTTCCTGCTCCCTGTCAGCGGTCGAGCCCTGTGGTACATGTTCCTGTTCCCCATCAGCGGTCTAGTCCTGTGGTACATGTTCATGTTTCCCACTAGAGGTCTAGCCCTGTGTACATGTTCCTGTTCCCCATCAGCGGTCTAGCCCTGTGTACATGTTCCTGTTCCCCGTCAGCGGTCTAGCCCTGTGTACATGTTCCTGTTCCCCATCAGCGGTCTAGCCCTGTGGTACATGTTCCTGTTCCCCATCAGCGGTCTAGCCCTGTGTACATGTTCCTGTTCCCAGTCAGCGGTCTAGCCCTGTGGTAAATGTTCCTGTTCCCCGTCAGTGGTCTAGCCTTGTGTACATGTTCCTGCTCCCTGTCAGCGGTCTAGCCCTGTGTTCATGTTCCTGTTCCCCATCAGCGGTCTAGCACTGTGTACATTTTCCTGTTCTCCATCAGCGGTCTAGCCCTGTGTACATGTTCCTGTTCCCCACTAGAGGTCTAGCCCTGTGTACATGTTCCAATTCCAAGTCAGCGGTCTAGCCCTGTGTATATGTTCCTGTTCCCCACTAGAGGTCTAGCCCTGTGTACATGTTCCTGTTCCCCATCAGAAGTCTAGCCCTGTGTACATGTTCCTGTTCCCCATCAGCGGTCTAGCCCTGTGTACATGTTCCTGTTCCCCATCAGCGGTCCAGCCCTGTGTACATGTTCCTGTTCCCCATCAGCGGTCTAGCCCTGTGTACATGTTCGTGTTCAGCATCAGCGGTCTAGCCCTCTGGTTCATGTTCCTGTTCCGCATCAGCGGTCTAGCCCTGTGGTACATGTTCCTGTTCCCCATCAGCGGCCTAGCCCTGTGTACATGTTCCTGTTCCCCATCAGCGGCCTAGCCCTGTGTACATGTTCCTGTTCCCCATCAGCGGTCTAGCCCTATGTACATGTTACTGTTCCCCATCAGCGGTCTAGCTCTGTGTACATGTTCCTCTTCCCCATCAGCGGTCTAGCCCTGTGTACATGCTCCTGTTCCCCATCAGCGGACTAGCCCTGTGTACATGTACCTGTTCCCCATCAGCGGTCTAGCCCTGTGTACATGTTCCTGCTCCCCGTCAGCGGTCGAGCCCTGTGGTACATGTTCCTGTTCCCCATCAGAGGTCTAGCCCTGTGGTACGTTTCTGTTCCCCACTAGAGGTCTAGCCCTGTGTACATGTTCCTGTTCTCCATCGGCGTTCTAACCCTATGTACATGTTCCTGTTCCCCATCAGCGGTCTAGCCCTGTGTACATGTTCCTGTTCCCCATCAGCGGTCTAGCCCTGTGTACATGTTCCTGTTTCCCATCAGCGGTCTAGCCCTGTGTACATGTTCCTGTTCCCAGTCAGCGGTCTAGCCCTGTGTACATGAACCAGTTCCCCGTCAGTGGTCTAGCCCTCTGTACATGTTCCAGTTCCCCACTAGAGGTCTAGCCCTGTGTACATGTTCCTGTTCCCCATCAGCGGTCTAGCCCTGTGTACATGTTCCTGTTCCCCATCAGCGGTCCTAGCCCTGTGTACATGTTCCTGTTCCACATCAGCGGTCTAGCCCTGTGTACATGTTCCTGTTCCCCATCAGTGGTCTAGCCCTGTGTACATGATCACGTTCCCCATCAGCGGTCTAGCCCTGTGTACATGCTCCTGTTCCCCATCAGCGGTCAAGCCCTGTGTACATATTCCTGTTCCGCATCAGTGGTCTACCCCTGTGGTATATGTTCCTGTTCCGCATCAGCGGTCTAGCCCTGTGTACATGTTCCTGTTCCCCACTAGAGGTCTAGCCCTGTGTACATGTTCCTGCTCCCCATCAGCGGTCTAGCCCTGTGTACATGCTCCTGTTCCCCATCAGCGGACTAGCCCTGTGTACATGTGCCTGTTCCCAATCAGCGATCTAGCCCTGTGTACATGTTCCTGTTCCCCATCAGCGGTCTAGCCCTGTGTACATGTTCCTGTCCCCATCAGCGGTCTAGCCCTGTGTACAAGTTCATGTTCCGCATCAGCGGTCTAGCCCTGTGTACATGTTCCTGCTCCCCGTCAGCGGTCGAGCCCTGTGGTACATGTTCCTGTTCCCCAACAGCGGTCTAGCCCTGTGGTACATGTTCCTGTTCCCCACTAGAGGTCTAGCCCTGTGTACATCTTCCTGTTCTCCATCAGCGGTCTAACCCTGTGTACATGTTCCTGTTCCCCATCAGCGGTCTAGCCCTGTGTACATGTTACTGTTCCCCATCAGCGTTCTAGCCCTGTGTACATGTTCCTGTTCCCCATCAACGGTCTAGCCCTGTGTACATGTTCCTGTTCCCCATCAGCGGTCTAGCCCTGTGTACATGTTCCTGTTCCCCATCAGCGGTCTAGCCCTGTGTACGTTCCTGTTCCGCATCAGCGGCCTTCCCCTGTGGTACATGTTCCTGTTCCGCATCAGCGGTCTAGCCCTGTGTTCCTGTTCCCCACTAGAGGTCTAGCCCTGTGTACATGTTCCTGTTCCCCATCAGCGGTCTAGCCCTGTGTATATGCTCCTGTTCCCCATCAGCGGACTAGCCCTGTGTACATGTACCTGTTCCCCATCAGCAGTCTAGCCCTGTGTACATGTTCCTGTTCCCCATCAGCGGTCTAGCCCTGTGTACATGTTCCTGTTCCCCATCAGCAGTCTAGCCCTCTGTACATGTTCCTTTTCCCATCAGCGGTCTAGCCCTGTGTACATGCTCTTGTTCCCCATCAGCAGACTAGCCCTGTCTACATGTACCTGTTCCCCATCAGCGGTCTAACCCTGTATACATGTTCCTGTTCCCCATCAGGGGCCTAGCCCTGTGTACATGTTCCTGTTCCCCATCAGCGGTCTAACCCTGTGTACATGTTCCTGTTCTCCATCAGCGATCTAGCCCTGTGTACATGTTCCTGTTCCCCATCAGTGGTCTAGCCCTGTGTACATGTTCCTGTTCCCCATCAGCGGTCTAGCCCTGTGTACATGTTCCTGTTCCCCATCAGCGGTCTTCCCCTGTGGTACATGTTCCTGTTCCGCATCAGCGGTCTAGCCCTGTGTACATGTTCCTGTTCCCCACTAGAGGTCAAGCCATGTGAACATGTTCCTGTTCCCCATCAGCGGTCTAGCCCTGTGTATATGCTCCTGTTCCCCATCAGCGGACTAGCCCTGTGTACATGTACCTGTTCCCCATCAGCCGTCTAGCCCTGTGTACATGTTCCTGTTCCCCATCAGCGGTCTAGCCCTGTGTACATGTTCCTGTTCCCCATCAGCGGTCTAGCCCTCTGTACATGTTCCTTTTCCCCATCAGCGGTCTAGCCCTGTGTACATGCTCCTGTTCCCCATCAGCAGACTAGCCTTGTGTACATGTACCTGTTCCCCATCAGCGGTCTAACCCTGTGTACATGTTCCTGTTCCCCATCAGGGGCCAAGCCCTGTGTACATGTTCCTGTTCCCCATCAGCGGTCTAACCCTGTGTACATGTTCCTGTTCTCCATCAGCGATCTAGCCCTGTGTACATGTTCCTGTTCCCCATCAGTGGTCTAGCCCTGTGTACATGTTCCTGTTCCCCACTAGAGATCTACCCTGAGTACATGTTCCTGTTCCCCATCAGCGGTCTAGTCCTGTGTACATGTTCCTGTTCCCCATCAGCGGTCTAGCCCTGTGTACATGTTCCTGTTCCCCATCAGCGGTCTAGCCCTGTGTACATGTTCCTGTTCTCCATCAGCGGTCTAGCCCTGTGTACATGTTCCTGTTCCCCATCAGCGATCTTGCCATGTGTACATGTTCCTGTTCCCCATCAGCGGTCTAGCCATGTGTACATGTTCCTGTTCCCCATCAGCGGTCTAGCCCTGTATACATGTTCCTGTTCCCCATCAGCGGTCTAGCCCTGAGTACATGTTCCTGTTCCCCATCAGCGGTGTAGCCCTGTGCACATGCTCCTGTTCCCCATCAGCGGTCTAGCCCTGTGTATAAGCTCCTGTTCCAAAAAGCGGTCTAGCCCTGTGTACATGTTCCTGTTCCCCATCAGCGGTCTAGCCCTGAGTACATTTTCCTGTTCCCCACTAGAGGTCTAGCCCTGAGTAAATGTTCCTGTTCCCCATCAGCGGCCTAGCCCTGTGTACATGTTCCTGTTCCCCATCAGCGGTCTAGCTCTGTGTACATGTACCTGTTCCCCATCAGTGGTCTAGCCCTGTGTACATGATCACGTTCCCCATCAGCGGTCTAGCCCTGTGTACATGCTCCTGTTCCCCATCAGCGGTCAAGCCCTGTGTACATATTCCTGTTCCGCATCAGTGGTCTACCCCTGTGGTATATGTTCCTGTTCCGCATCAGCGGTCTAGCCCTGTGTACATGTTCCTGTTCCCCACTAGAGGTCTAGCCCTGTGTACATGTTCCTGCTCCCCATCAGCGGTCTAGCCCTGTGTACATGCTCCTGTTCCCCATCAGCGGACTAGCCCTGTGTACATGTGCCTGTTCCCAATCAGCGATCTAGCCCTGTGTGCATGTTCCTGTTCCCCATCAGCGGTCTAGCCCTGTGTACATGTTCCTGTCCCCATCAGCGGTCTAGCCCTGTGTACAAGTTCATGTTCCGCATCAGCGGTCTAGCCCTGTGTACATGTTCCTGCTCCCCGTCAGCGGTCGAGCCCTGTGGTACATGTTCCTGTTCCCCAACAGCGGTCTAGCCCTGTGGTACATGTTCCTGTTCCCCACTAGAGGTCTAGCCCTGTGTACATCTTCCTGTTCTCCATCAGCGGTCTAACCCTGTGTACATGTTCCTGTTCCCCATCAGCGGTCTAGCCCTGTGTACATGTTACTGTTCCCCATCAGCGTTCTAGCCCTGTGTACATGTTCCTGTTCCCCATCAACGGTCTAGCCCTGTGTACATGTTCCTGTTCCCCATCAGCGGTCTAGCCCTGTGTACATGTTCCTGTTCCCCATCAGCGGTCTAGCCCTGTGTACGTTCCTGTTCCGCATCAGCGGCCTTCCCCTGTGGTACATGTTCCTGTTCCGCATCAGCGGTCTAGCCCTGTGTTCCTGTTCCCCACTAGAGGTCTAGCCCTGTGTACATGTTCCTGTTCCCCATCAGCGGTCTAGACCTGTGTATATGCTCCTGTTCCCCATCAGCGGACTAGCCCTGTGTACATGTACCTGTTCCCCATCAGCAGTCTAGCCCTGTGTACATGTTCCTGTTCCCCATCAGCGGTCTAGCCCTGTGTACATGTTCCTGTTCCCCATCAGCAGTCTAGCCCTCTGTACATGTTCCTTTTCCCATCAGTGGTCTAGCCCTGTGTACATGCTCCTGTTCCCCATCAGCAGACTAGCCCTGTCTACATGTACCTGTTCCCCATCAGCGGTCTAACCCTGTATACATGTTCCTGTTCCCCATCAGGGGCCTAGCCCTGTGTACATGTTCCTGTTCCCCATCAGCGGTCTAACCCTGTGTACATGTTCCTGTTCTCCATCAGCGATCTAGCACTGTGTACATGTTCCTGTTCCCCATCAGTGGTCTAGCCCTGTGTACATGTTCCTGTTCCCCATCAGCGGTCTAGCCCTGTGTACATGTTCCTGTTCCCCATCAGCGGTCTTCCCCTGTGGTACATGTTCCTGTTCCGCATCAGCGGTCTAGCCCTGTGTACATGTTCCTGTTCCCCACTAGAGGTCAAGCCATGTGAACATGTTCCTGTTCCCCATCAGCGGTCTAGCCCTGTGTATATGCTCCTGTTCCCCATCAGCGGACTAGCCCTGTGTACATGTACCTGTTCCCCATCAGCCGTCTAGCCCTGTGTACATGTTCCTGTTCCCCATCAGCGGTCTAGCCCTGTGTACATGTTCCTGTTCCCCATCAGCGGTCTAGCCCTCTGTACATGTTCCTTTTCCCCATCAGCGGTCTAGCCCCTGTGTACATGCTCCTGTTCCCCATCAGCAGACTAGCCCTGTGTACATGTACCTGTTCCCCATCAGCGGTCTAACCCTGTGTACATGTTCCTGTTCCCCATCAGGGGCCAAGCCCTGTGTACATGTTCCTGTTCCCCATCAGCGGTCTAACCCTGTGTACATGTTCCTGTTCTCCATCAGCGATCTAGCCCTGTGTACATGTTCCTGTTCCCCATCAGTGGTCTAGCCCTGTGTACATGTTCCTATTCCCCACTAGAGATCTACCCTGAGTACATGTTCCTGTTCCCCATCAGCGGTCTAGTCCTGTGTACATGTTCCTGTTCCCCATCAGCGGTCTAGCCCTGTGTACATGTTCCTGTTCCCCATCAGCGGTCTAGCCCTGTGTACATGTTCCTGTTCTCCATCAGCGGTCTAGCCCTGTGTACATGTTCCTGTTCCCCATCAGCGATCTTGCCATGTGTACATGTTCCTGTTCCCCATCAGCGGTCTAGCCATGTGTACATGTTCCTGTTCCCCATCAGCGGTCTAGCCCTGTATACATGTTCCTGTTCCCCATCAGCGGTCTAGCCCGGAGTACATGTTCCTGTTCCCCATCAGCGGTGTAGCCCTGTGCACATGCTCCTGTTCCCCATCAGCGGTCTAGCCCTGTGTATAAGCTCCTGTTCCAAAAAAGCGGTCTAGCCCTGTGTACATGTTCCTGTTCCCCATCAGCGGTCTAGCCCTGAGTACATTTTCCTGTTCCCCACTAGAGGTCTAGCCCTGAGTAAATGTTCCTGTTCCCCATCAGCGGCCTAGCCCTGTGTACATGTTCCTGTTCCCCATCAGCGGTCTAGCTCTGTGTACATGTACCTGTTCCCCATCAGCCGTCTAGCCCTGTGTACATGTTCCTGTTCCCCATCAGCGGTCTAGCCCTCTGTACATGTTCCTTTTCCCCATCAGCGGTCTAGCCCTGTGTACATGCTCCTGTTCCCCATCAGCAGACTAGCCCTGTGTACATGTACCTGTTCCCCATCAGCGGTCTAACCCTGTGTACATGTTCCTGTTCTCCATCAGCGATCTAGCCCTGTGTACATGTTCCTGTTCCCCATCAGTGGTCTAGCCCTGTGTACATGTTCCTGTTCCCCACTAGAGATCTACCCTGAGTACATGTTCCTGTTCCCTATCAGCGGTCTAGTCCTGTGTACATGTTCCTGTTCCCCATCAGCGGTCTAGCCCTGTGTACATGTTCCTGTTCCGCATCAGCGGTCTAGCCCTGTGTACATATTCCTGTTCCTCACTAGAGGTCTAGCCCTGAGTACATGTTCCTGTTCCCCATCAGCGGCCTAGCCCTGTGTACATGTTCCTGTTCCCCATCAGCGGTCTAGCTCTGTGTACATGTACCTGTTCTCCAACAGCGGTCTAGCCCTGTGTACATGTTCCTGTTCACCATCAGCGGCCTAGCCCTGTGTGCATGTTCCTGTTCCCCATCAGCGGTCTAGCCCTGTGTTTCATGTTCCTGTTTCCCATCAGCGGTCTAGCCCTGTGTACATGTTCCTGTTCCCCATCAGCGGTCTAGCCCTGTGTACATGCTCCTGTTCCCCACTAGAGGTCTACCCTGAGTACATGTTCCTGTTCCCGATCAGCGGTCTAGCCCTGTGTACATGTTCCTGTTCCCCACTAGAGGTCTACCCTGAGTACATGTTCCTGTTCACCATCAGCGGTCTAGCCCTGTGTACACGTTCCTGTTCCCCACTAGAGGTCTACCCTGAGTACGTGTTCCTGTTCACCATCAGCGGTCTAGCCCTTTGTACATATTCCTGTTCCCCATCAGCGGTCTAGCCCTGTGTACATGTTCCTGTTCCCCATCAGCGGTCTAGCCCTGTGGTACATGTTCCTGTTGCCCATCACCGGTCTAGCCCTGTGTACATGTTCCTGTTCCCCATCAGCGGTCTAGCCTTGTGTACATGTTCCTGTTCCCCATCAGCGGTCTAGCCGTGTGGTACATGTTCCTGTTCCCCCATCAGCGGTCTAGCCCTGTGTACATGTTCCTGTTCCCCATCAGCGGTCTAGCCCGGTGTACATGTTCTTGTTCCCCATCAGCGGTCTAGCCCTGTGTACATGTTCCTGTTCCCCATCAGCGGTCTAGCCCTGTGTACATGTTCCTGTTCCCCATCAGCAGTCACTGACAACATCCTGGGTGACCATATAAGGAGCTGTTTTGTAGATGTCTGCCTTACTATCTGAACACATATCCTGGTCTTCCCTTGGAGGGAGCCTCGAAGAATGCGTGACTGGCCACCCACAATTTATAACAAAACCCCACAGAGTGTGGCCCCTGCTCTTGTGTCCTGTACTGTACAGGTCAAGGGCCTCTGCTGCTAGGGCTCGGGACAGCACCAGAATCAACCTGAAGAGTAGGTGAAGGGCCTCTACTGCTAGGGCTCGGGACAGTACCTGAACCAGAATTAACCTGAAGAGTAGGTCAAGGGCCTCTGCTGCTAGGGCTCGGGACAGCACCAGAACCAGAATTAACTTGAAGAGTAGGTCAAGGATCTCTGCTGCTAGGGCCGGGGACAGCATCAGAACCAGAATTAACCTGACGAGTAGGTCAAGGGCCTCTACTGCTAGGGCTTGGGACAGCACCAGAACCAGAATTAACCTGAAGAGTAGGTCAAGGGCCTCTGCTGCTGGGGCTCGGGAAAGCACCAGAACTAACCTGAAGAGTAAGTCAAGGGCCTCTACTGCTAGGGCTCTGGACAGCACCAGAACTAACCTGAAGAGTAGGTCAAGGGCCTCTACTGCTAGGGCTCGGGACAGCACCAGAACTAACCTGAAGAGTAGGTCAAGGGTCTCTGCTGCTACGGCTCGGGACAGCACCAGAACTAACCTGAAGAGTAAGTCAAGGGCCTCTACTGCTAGGGCTCGGAACAGCACCAGAACTAACCTGAAGAGTAAGTCAAGGGCATCTACTGCTAGGGCTCGGGACAGCACCAGAACTAACCTGAAGAGTAGGTCAAGGGCCTCTGCTGCTAGGGCTCGGGACAGCACCAGAACTAACCTGAAGAGTAGGTCAAGGGCCTTTGCTACTAGGGCTCGGGACAGCACCAGAACTAACCTGAAGAGTAGGTCAAGGGCCTCTGCTGCTAGGGCTCGGAACAGCACCAGAACTAACCTGAAGAGTAGGTCAAGGACCTCTGCTGCTAGGGCTCTGGACAGCACCAGAACCAGAATTAACCTGAAGAGTAGGTCAAGGGCCTCTGCTGCTAGGGCTCGGGACAGCACCAGAACTTACCTGAAGAGTAGGTCAAGGGCCTCTGCTGCTAGGGCTCGGGACAGCACCAGAACCAGAATAAACCTGAAGAGTAGGTCATGGGCCTCTGCTGCTAGGGCTCGGGACAGCACCAGAACCACCAGAATTAGCATGAAGAGTAGGTCAAGGGCCTCTGCTGCTAGGGACCTGGACAGCACCAGAACCAGAATTAACCTGAAGAGTAGGTCAAGGGCCTCTGCTGCTAGGGCTCTGGACAGCACCAGAACCAGAATTAACCTGAAGAGTAGGTCAAGGATCTCTGCTGCTTGGGCTCGGGACAGCACCAGAACTAACCTGAAGAGTAAGTCAAGGGCCTGTACTGCTAGGGCTCGGGACAGCACTAGAACTAACCTGAAGAGTAGGTCAAGGGCCTCTGCTGCTAGGGCTCGGGACAGCACCAGAACTAACCTGAAGAGTAAGTCAAGGGCCTCTGCTGCTAGGGCTCGGGACAGCACCAGAAATAACCTGAAGAATAGGTCAAGGGCCTCTGCTGCTAGGGCTCGGGACAGCACCAGAAATAACCTGAAGAGTAGGTCAAGGGCCTCTGCTGCTAGGGCTCGGGACAGCACCAGAACCAGAATTAACCTGAAAAGTAGGTCATGGGCCTCTGCTGCTAGGGCTCGGGACAGCACCAGAAATAACCTGAAGAGTAGGTCAAGGGCCTCTGCTGCTAGGGCTCGGGACAGCACCAGAACCAGAATTAACCTGAAAAGTAGGTCATGGTCCTCTGCTGCTAGGGCTCGGGACAGCACCAGAAATAACCTGAAGAGTAGGTCAAGGGCCTCTGCTGCTAGGGCTCGGGACAGCACCAGAACCAGAATTAACCTGAAAAGTAGGTCATGGGCCTCTGCTGCTAGGGCTCGGGACAGCACCAGAACCAGAATTAACCTGAAAAGTAGGTCATGGGCCCCTGCTGCTAGGGCTCGGGACAGCACCAGAAATAACCTGAAGAGTAGGTCAAGGGCCTCTGCTGCTAGGGCTCGGGACAGCAACAGAACCAGAATTAACCTGAAGAGTAGGTCAAGGATCTCTGCTGCTAGGGCCGGGGACAGCATCAGAACCAGAATTAACCTGAAGAGTAGGTCAAGGGCCTCTACTTCTAGGGCTTGGGACAGCACCAGAACCAGAATTAACCTGAAGAGTAGGTCAAGGGCCTCTGCTGCTGGGGCTCGGGAAAGCACCAGAACTAACCTGAAGAGTAAGTCAAGGGCCTCTACTGCTAGGGCTCTGGACAGCACCAGAACTAACCTGAAGAGTAGGTCAAGGGCCTCTACTGCTAGGGCTCGGGACAGCACCAGAACTAACCTGAAGAGTAGGTCAAGGGCCTCTACTGCTAGGGCTCGGGACAGCACCAGAACTAACCTGAAGAGTAGGTCAAGGGCCTCTGCTGCTACGGCTCGGGACAGCACCAGAACTAACCTGAAGAGTAAGTCAAGGGCCTCTACTGCTAGGGCTCGGAACAGCACCAGAACTAACCTGAAGAGTAAGTCAAGGGCATCTACTGCTAGGGCTCGGGACAGCACCAGAACTAACCTGAAGAGTAGGTCAAGGGCCTTTGCTACTAGGGCTCGGGACAGCACGAGAACTAACCTGAAGAGTAGGTCAAGGGCCTCTGCTGCTAGGGCTCGTGACAGCACCAGAACTAACCTGAAGAGTAGGTCAAGGGCCTCTGCTGCTAGGGTCCTGGACAGCACCTGAACCAGAATTAACCTGAAGAGTAGGTCAAGGGTCTCTGCTGCTAGGGCTCGGGACAGCACCAGAACTAACCTGAAGAGTAGGTCAAGGGCCTCTGCTGCTAGGGCTCGGGACAGCACCAGAACTAACCTGAAGAGTAGGTGAAGGGCCTCTGCTGCTAGGGCTCGGAACAGCACCAGAACTAACCTGAAGAGTAGGTCAAGGGCCTCTGCTGCTAGGGTTCGGGACAGCACCAGAACTAACCTGAAAAGTCAAGGGCTTCTACTGCTAGGGCTCTGGACAGCACCAGAACCAGAATAAACCTGAAGAGTAGGTCAAGGGCCTCTGCTGCTAGGGCTCGGGACAGCACCAGAACCAGAATTAACCTGAAAAGTAGGTCATGGGCCTCTGCTGCTAGGGCTCGGGACAGCACCAGAAATAACCTGACGAGTAGGTCAAGGGCTTCTGCTGCTAGTGCACGGGACAGCAACAGAACCAGAATTAACCTGAAGAGTAGGTCAAGGGCCTCTGCTGCTAGGGCTTGGGACAGCACCAGAACCACCAGAATTAACCTGAAGAGTAGGTGAAGGGCTTCTACTGCTAGTGCACGGGACAGCACCAGAACCAGAACTAACCTGAAGAGTAGGTCAAGGGCTTCTGCTGCTAGGGCTCGGGACAGCACCAGAACTAACCTGAAGAGTAGGTCAAGGGCCTCTGCTGCTAGGGCTCGGGACAGCACCAGAACCAGAATTAACCTGAAGAGTAGGTCAAGGGCCTCTGCTGCTAGGGCTCGGGACAGCACCAGAACTAACCTGAAGAGTAGGTCAAGGGCCTCTACTGCTAGGGCTCTGGACAGCACCAGAACTAACCTGAAGAGTAGGTCAAGGGCCTCTACTGCTAGGGCTCTGGACAGCACCAGAACTAACCTGAAGCGTAGGTCAAGGACCTCTGCTGCTGGGGCTAGGGACAGCACCAGAACTAACCTGAAGAGTAGGTCAAGGGACTCTGCTGCTAGGGCTCGGGACAACACCAGAACCAGAATTAACCTGAAGAGTAGGTCATGGGCCTCTGCTGCTAGAGCTTGGGACAGCACCAGAACCAGAATTATCCTGAAGAGTAGGTCAAGGGCCTCTGCTGCTAGGGCTCGGGACAGCACCAGAACTAACCTGAAGAGTAGGTCAAGGGCCTCTACTGCTAGGGCACGAGAAAGCACCAGAACCAGAATTAACCAGAAGAAGTAGGTCAAGGGCCTCTGCTGCAAGGGCTCGGGACAGCACCAGAACTAACCTGAAGAGTAGGTCAAGGGCCTCTACTGCTAGGGCACGGGACAGCACCAGAACCAGAATTAACCTGAAGAGTAGGTCAAGGGTCTCTGCTGCTAGGGCTCAGGACAGCACCAGAACTAACCTGAAGAGTAAGTCAAGGGCCTCTACTGCTAGGGCTCGGGACAGCACCAGAAATAACCTGAAGAGTAGGTGAAGGGTCTCTGCTGCTAGGGCTCGGGACAGCACCAGAACCAGAATTAACCTGAAAAGTAGGTCAAGGGCCTCTGCTGCTAGGGCTCGGGACAGCACCAGAAATAACCTGACGAGTAGGTCAAGGGCTTCTGCTGCTAGTGCACGGGACAGCAACAGAACCAGAATTAACCTGAAGAGTAGGTCAAGGGCCTCTGCTGCTAGGGCTTGGGACAGCACCAGAACCACCAGAATTAACCTGAAGAGTAGGTGAAGGGCTTCTACTGCTAGTGCACGGGACAGCACCAGAACCAGAACTAACCTGAAGAGTAGGTCAAGGGCCTCTGCTGCTAGGGCTCGGGACAGCACCAGAACTAACCTGAAGAGTAGGTCAAGGGCCTCTGCTGCTAGGGCTCGGGACAGCACCAGAACCAGAATTAACCTGAAGAGTAGGTCAAGGGCCTCTGCTGCTAGGGCTCGGGACAGCACCAGAACTAACCTGAAGAGTAGGTCAAGGGCCTCTACTGCTAGGGCTCTGGACAGCACCAGTACTAACCTGAAGAGTAGGTCAATGGCATCTGCTGCTGGGGCTCGGGACAGCACCAGAACTAACCTGAAGAGTAGGTCAAGGGACTCTGCTGCTAGGGCTCGGGGCAGCACCACAACCAGAATTACCCTGAAGAGTAGGTCAAGAGCCTCTGCTGCTAGGGCTCGGGACAGCACCATAACTAATCTGAACAGTAGGTCAAGGGCCTCTGCTGCTAGGGCTCGGGACAGCACCAGAACTAACCTGAAGAGTAGGTCAAGGACCGCTGCTGCTGCGGCTAGGGACAGCACCAGAACTAACCTGAAGAGTAGGTCAAGGGACTCTGCTGCTAGGGCTCGGGACAGCACCAGAACCAAAATTAACCTGAAGAGTAGGTCATGGGCCTCTGCTGCTAGAGCTTGGGACCGCACCAGAACCAGAATTACCCTGAAGAGTAGGTCAAGGGCCTCTGCTGCTAGGGCTCGGGACAGCACCAGAACTAACCTGAAGAGTAGGTCAAGGGCCTCTACTGCTAGGGCACGTGACAGCACCAGAACCAGAATTAACCAGAAGAGTAGGTCAAGGGCCTCTGCTGCAAGGGCTCGGGACAGCACCAGAACTAACCTGAAGAGTAGGTCAAGGGCCTCTACTGCTAGGGCACGGGACAGCACCAGAACCAGAATTAACCTGAAGAGTAGGTCAAGGGCCTCTGCTGCTAGGGCTCGGGACAGCACCAGAACTAACCTGACGAGTAGGTCAAGGGCTTCTGCTGCTAGTGCACCGGACAGCAACAGAACCAGAATTAACCTGAAGAGTAGGTCAAGGGCCTCTGCTGCTAGGGCTTGGGACAGCACCAGAACCACCAGAATTAACCTGAAGAGTAGGTGAAGGGCTTCTACTGCTAGTGCACGGGACAGCACCAGAACCAGAACTAACCTGAAGAGTAGGTCAAGGGCCTCTACTGCTAGGGCTCGGGACAGCACCAGAACTAACCTGAAGAGTAGGTCAAGGGCCTCTGCTGCTAGGGCTCGGGACAGCACCAGAACCAGAATTAACCTGAAGAGTAGGTCAAGGGCCTCTGCTGCTAGGGCTCGGGACAGCACCAGAACTAACCTGAAGAGTAGGTCAAGGGCCTCTACTGCTAGGGCTCTGGACAGCACCAGAACTAACCTGAAGAGTAGGTCAAGGGCCTCTACTGCTAGGGCTCTGGACAGCACCAGTACTAACCTGAAGAGTAGGTCAATGGCATCTGCTGCTGGGGCTCGGGACAGCACCAGAACTAACCTGAAGAGTAGGTCAAGGGACTCTGCTACTAGGGCTCGGGGCAGCACCACAACCAGAATTACCCTGAAGATTAGATCAAGAGCCTCTGCTGCTAGGGCTCGGGACAGCACCATAACTAATCTGAACAGTAGGTCAAGGGCCTCTGCTGCTAGGGCTCGGGACAGCACCAGAACTAACCTGAAGCGTAGGTCAAGGACCTCTGCTGCTGGGGCTAGGGACAGCACCAGAACTAACCTGAAGAGTAGGTCAAGGGACTCTGCTGCTAGGGCTCGGGACAACACCAGAACCAGAATTAACCTGAAGAGTAGGTCATGGGCCTCTGCTGCTAGAGCTTGGGACAGCACCAGAACCAGAATTATCCTGAAGAGTAGGTCAAGGGCCTCTGCTGCTAGGGCTCGGGACAGCACCAGAACTAACCTGAAGAGTAGGTCAAGGGCCTCTACTGCTAGGGCACGAGAAAGCACCAGAACCAGAATTAACCAGAAGAGTAGGTCAAGGGCCTCTGCTGCAAGGGCTCGGGACAGCACCAGAACTAACCTGAAGAGTAGGTCAAGGGCCTCTACTGCTAGGGCACGGGACAGCACCAGAACCAGAATTAACCTGAAGAGTAGGTCAAGGGTCTCTGCTGCTAGGGCTCAGGACAGCACCAGAACTAACCTGAAGAGTAAGTCAAGGGCCTCTACTGCTAGGGCTCGGGACAGCACCAGAAATAACCTGAAGAGTAGGTGAAGGGTCTCTGCTGCTAGGGCTCGGGACAGCACCAGAACCAGAATTAACCTGAAAAGTAGGTCAAGGGCCTCTGCTGCTAGGGCTCGGGACAGCACCAGAAATAACCTGACGAGTAGGTCAAGGGCTTCTGCTGCTAGTGCACGGGACAGCAACAGAACCAGAATTAACCTGAAGAGTAGGTCAAGGGCCTCTGCTGCTAGGGCTTGGGACAGCACCAGAACCACCAGAATTAACCTGAAGAGTAGGTGAAGGGCTTCTACTGCTAGTGCACGGGACAGCACCAGAACCAGAACTAACCTGAAGAGTAGGTCAAGGGCCTCTGCTGCTAGGGCTCGGGACAGCACCAGAACTAACCTGAAGAGTAGGTCAAGGGCCTCTGCTGCTAGGGCTCGGGACAGCACCAGAACCAGAATTAACCTGAAGAGTAGGTCAAGGGCCTCTGCTGCTAGGGCTCGGGACAGCACCAGAACTAACCTGAAGAGTAGGTCAAGGGCCTCTACTGCTAGGGCTCTGGACAGCACCAGTACTAACCTGAAGAGTAGGTCAATGGCATCTGCTGCTGGGGCTCGGGACAGCACCAGAACTAACCTGAAGAGTAGGTCAAGGGACTCTGCTGCTAGGGCTCGGGGCAGCACCACAACCAGAATTACCCTGAAGAGTAGGTCAAGAGCCTCTGCTGCTAGGGCTCGGGACAGCACCATAACTAATCTGAACAGTAGGTCAAGGGCCTCTGCTGCTAGGGCTCGGGACAGCACCAGAACTAACCTGAAGAGTAGGTCAAGGACCGCTGCTGCTGCGGCTAGGGACAGCACCAGAACTAACCTGAAGAGTAGGTCAAGGGACTCTGCTGCTAGGGCTCGGGACAGCACCAGAACCAGAATTAACCTGAAGAGTAGGTCATGGGCCTCTGCTGCTAGAGCTTGGGACAGCACCAGAACCAGAATTACCCTGAAGAGTAGGTCAAGGGCCTCTGCTGCTAGGGCTCGGGACAGCACCAGAACTAACCTGAAGAGTAGGTCAAGGGCCTCTACTGCTAGGGCACGTGACAGCACCAGAACCAGAATTAACCAGAAGAGTAGGTCAAGGGCCTCTGCTGCAAGGGCTCGGGACAGCACCAGAACTAACCTGAAGAGTAGGTCAAGGGCCTCTACTGCTAGGGCACGGGACAGCACCAGAACCAGAATTAACCTGAAGAGTAGGTCAAGGGCCTCTGCTGCTAGGGCTCGGGACAGCACCAGAACTAACCTGACGAGTAGGTCAAGGGCTTCTGCTGCTAGTGCACCGGACAGCAACAGAACCAGAATTAACCTGAAGAGTAGGTCAAGGGCCTCTGCTGCTAGGGCTTGGGACAGCACCAGAACCACCAGAATTAACCTGAAGAGTAGGTGAAGGGCTTCTACTGCTAGTGCACGGGACAGCACCAGAACCAGAACTAACCTGAAGAGTAGGTCAAGGGCCTCTACTGCTAGGGCTCGGGACAGCACCAGAACTAACCTGAAGAGTAGGTCAAGGGCCTCTGCTGCTAGGGCTCGGGACAGCACCAGAACCAGAATTAACCTGAAGAGTAGGTCAAGGGCCTCTGCTGCTAGGGCTCGGGACAGCACCAGAACTAACCTGAAGAGTAGGTCAAGGGCCTCTACTGCTAGGGCTCTGGACAGCACCAGAACTAACCTGAAGAGTAGGTCAAGGGCCTCTACTGCTAGGGCTCTGGACAGCACCAGTACTAACCTGAAGAGTAGGTCAATGGCATCTGCTGCTGGGGCTCGGGACAGCACCAGAACTAACCTGAAGAGTAGGTCAAGGGACTCTGCTACTAGGGCTCGGGGCAGCACCACAACCAGAATTACCCTGAAGATTAGGTCAAGAGCCTCTGCTGCTAGGGCTCGGGACAGCACCATAACTAATCTGAACAGTAGGTCAAGGGCCTCTGCTGCTAGGGCTCGGGACAGCACCAGAACTAACCTGAAGCGTAGGTCAAGGACCTCTGCTGCTGGGGCTAGGGACAGCACCAGAACTAACCTGAAGAGTAGGTCAAGGGACTCTGCTGCTAGGGCTCGGGACAACACCAGAACCAGAATTAACCTGAAGAGTATGTCATGGGCCTCTGCTGCTAGAGCTTGGGACAGCACCAGAACCAGAATTATCCTGAAGAGTAGGTCAAGGGCCTCTGCTGCTAGGGCTCGGGACAGCACCAGAACTAACCTGAAGAGTAGGTCAAGGGCCTCTACTGCTAGGGCACGTGACAGCACCAGAACCAGAATTAACCAGAAGAGTAGGTCAAGGGCCTCTGCTGCAAGGGCTCGGGACAGCACCAGAACTAACCTGAAGAGTAGGTCAAGGGCCTCTACTGCTAGGGCACGGGACAGCACCAGAACCAGAATTAACCTGAAGAGTAGGTCAAGGGCCTCTGCTGCTAGGGCTCAGGACAGCAACAGAACTAACCTGAAGAGTAAGTCAAGGGCCTCTACTGCTAGGGCTCGGGACAGCACCAGAAATAACCTGAAGAGTAGGTGAAGGGTCTCTGCTGCTAGGGCTCGGGACAGCACCAGAACCAGAATTAACCTGAAAAGTAGGTCAAGGGCCTCTGCTGCTAGGGCTCGGGACAGCACCAGAAATAACCTGACGAGTAGGTCAAGGGCTTCTGCTGCTAGTGCACGGGACAGCAACAGAACCAGAATTAACCTGAAGAGTAGGTCAAGGGCCTCTGCTGCTAGGGCTTGGGACAGCACCAGAACCACCAGAATTAACCTGAAGAGTAAGTGAAGGGCTTCTACTGCTAGTGCACGGGACAGCACCAGAACCAGAACTAACCTGAAGAGTAGGTCAAGTGCCTCTGCTGCTAGGGCTCGGGACAGCACCAGAAATAACCTGAAGAGTAGGTCAAGGGCATCTGCTGGTAGGGCTCGGGACAGCACCAGAACCAGAATTAACCTGAAGAGTAGGTCAAGGGCCTCTGCTGCTAGGGCTCGGGACAGCACCAGAACTAACCTGAAGAGTAGGTCAAGGGCCTCTACTGCTAGGGCTCTGGACAGCACCAGTACTAACCTGAAGAGTAGGTCAATGGCATCTGCTGCTGGGGCTCGGGACAGCACCAGAACTAACCTGAAGAGTAGGTCAAGGGACTCTGCTGCTAGGGCTCGGGGCAGCACCACAACCAGAATTACCCTGAAGAGTAGGTCAAGAGCCTCTGCTGCTAGGGCTCGGGACAGCACCATAACTAATCTGAACAGTAGGTCAAGGGCCTCTGCTGCTAGGGCTCGGGACAGCACCAGAACTAACCTGAAGAGTAGGTCAAGGACCGCTGCTGCTGCGGCTAGGGACAGCACCAGAACTAACCTGAAGAGTAGGTCAAGGGACTCTGCTGCTAGGGCTCGGGACAGCACCAGAACCAGAATTAACCTGAAGAGTAGGTCATGGGCCTCTGCTGCTAGAGCTTGGGACAGCACCAGAACCAGAATTATCCTGAAGAGTAGGTCAAGGGCCTCTGCTGCTAGGGCTCGGGACAGCACCAGAACTAACCTGAAGAGTAGGTCAAGGGCCTCTACTGCTAGGGCACGGGACAGCACCAGAACTAACCTGAAGAGTAGGTCAAGGGCCTCTACTGCTAGGGCACGGGACAGCACCAGAATTAACCTGAAGAGTAGGTCAAGGGCCTCTGCTGCTAGGGCTCGGGACAGCACCAGAACTAACCTGAAGAGTAGGTCAAGGGCCTCTACTGCTAGGGCACGGGACAGCACCAGAACCAGAATTAACCTGAAGAGTAGGTCAAGGGCCTCTGCTGCTAGGGCTCGGGACAGCACCAGAACTAACCTGAAAAGTAGGTCATGGGCCTCTCCTGCTAGGGCTCGGGACAGCACCAGAACTAACCTGAAGACTAGGTCAAGGGCCTCTACTGCTAGGGCACGGGACAGCAACAGAACCAGAATTAACCTGAAGAGTAGGTCAAGGGCCTCTGCTGCTAGGGCTCGGGACAGCACCAGAATTAACCTGAAGAGTAGGTGAAGGGCCTCTACTGCTAGTGCACGGGACAGCACCAAAACCAGAATTAACCTGAAGAGTAGGTCAAGGGCCTCTGCTGCTAGGGCTCTGGACAGCACCAGAACCAGAATTAACCTGAAAAGTAGGTCAAGGGCCTCTGCTGCTAGGGCTCGGGGCAGCACCACAACCAGAATTACCCTGAAGATTAGGTCAAGAGCCTCTGCTGCTAGGGCTCGGGACAGCACCATAACTAATCCGAACAGTAGGTCAAGGGCCTCTGCTGCTAGGGCTCGGGACAGCACCAGAACTAACCTGAAGAGTAGGTCAAGGGACTCTGCTGCTAGGGCTCGGGGCAGCACCACAACCAGAATTACCCTGAAGATTAGGTCAAGAGCCTCTGCTGCTAGGGCTCGGGACAGCACCATAACTAATCTGAACAGTAGGTCAAGGGCCTCTGCTGCTAGGGCTCGGGACAGCACCAGAACTAACCTGAAGCGTAGGTCAAGGACCTCTGCTGCTGGGGCTAGGGACAGCACCAGAACTAACCTGAAGAGTAGGTCAAGGGACTCTGCTGCTAGGGCTCGGGACAACACCAGAACCAGAATTAACCTGAAGAGTATGTCATGGGCCTCTGCTGCTAGAGCTTGGGACAGCACCAGAACCAGAATTATCCTGAAGAGTAGGTCAAGGGCCTCTGCTGCTAGGGCTCGGGACAGCACCAGAACTAACCTGAAGAGTAGGTCAAGGGCCTCTACTGCTAGGGCACGTGACAGCACCAGAACCAGAATTAACCAGAAGAGTAGGTCAAGGGCCTCTGCTGCAAGGGCTCGGGACAGCACCAGAACTAACCTGAAGAGTAGGTCAAGGGCCTCTACTGCTAGGGCACGGGACAGCACCAGAACCAGAATTAACCTGAAGAGTAGGTCAAGGGCCTCTGCTGCTAGGGCTCAGGACAGCACCAGAACTAACCTGAAGAGTAAGTCAAGGGCCTCTACTGCTAGGGCTCGGGACAGCACCAGAAATAACCTGAAGAGTAGGTGAAGGGTCTCTGCTGCTAGGGCTCGGGACAGCACCAGAACCAGAATTAACCTGAAAAGTAGGTCAAGGGCCTCTGCTGCTAGGGCTCGGGACAGCACCAGAAATAACCTGACGAGTAGGTCAAGGGCTTCTGCTGCTAGTGCACGGGACAGCAACAGAACCAGAATTAACCTGAAGAGTAGGTCAAGGGCCTCTGCTGCTAGGGCTTGGGACAGCACCAGAACCACCAGAATTAACCTGAAGAGTAGGTGAAGGGCTTCTACTGCTAGTGCACGGGACAGCACCAGAACCAGAACTAACCTGAAGAGTAGGTCAAGGGCCTCTGCTGCTAGGGCTCGGGACAGCACCAGAACTAACCTGAAGAGTAGGTCAAGGGCATCTGCTGCTAGGGCTCGGGACAGCACCAGAACCAGAATTAACCTGAAGAGTAGGTCAAGGGCCTCTGCTGCTAGGGCTCGGGACAGCACCAGAACTAACCTGAAGAGTAGGTCAAGGGCCTCTACTGCTAGGGCTCTGGACAGCACCAGTACTAACCTGAAGAGTAGGTCAATGGCATCTGCTGCTGGGGCTCGGGACAGCACCAGAACTAACCTGAAGAGTAGGTCAAGGGACTCTGCTGCTAGGGCTCGGGGCAGCACCACAACCAGAATTACCCTGAAGAGTAGGTCAAGAGCCTCTGCTGCTAGGGCTCGGGACAGCACCATAACTAATCTGAACAGTAGGTCAAGGTCCTCTGCTGCTAGGGCTCGGGACAGCACCAGAACTAACCTGAAGAGTAGGTCAAGGACCGCTGCTGCTGCGGCTAGGGACAGCACCAGAACTAACCTGAAGAGTAGGTCAAGGGACTCTGCTGCTAGGGCTCGGGACAGCACCAGAACCAGAATTAACCTGAAGAGTAGGTCATGGGCCTCTGCTGCTAGGGCTCGGGACAGCACCAGAACTAACCTGAAGAGTAGGTCAAGGGCCTCTACTGCTAGGGCACGTGACAGCACCAGAACCAGAATTAACCAGAAGAGTAGGTCAAGGGCCTCTGCTGCAAAGGCTCGGGACAGCACCAGAACTAACCTGAAGAGTAGGTCAAGGGCCTCTACTGCTAGGGCACGGGATAGCACCAGAACCAGAATTAACATGAAGAGTAGGTCAAGGGCCTCTGCTGCTAGGGCTCGGGACAGCACCAGAACTAACCTGAAGAGTAGGTCAAGGGCCTCTACTGCTAGGGCACGGGACAGCACCAGAATTAACCTGAAGAGTAGGTCAAGGGCCTCTGCTGCTAGGGCTCGGGACAACACCAGAACTAACCTGAAAAGTAGGTCAAGGGCCTCTCCTGCTAGGGCTCGGGACAGCACCAGAACTAACCTGAAGACTAGGTCAAGGGCCTCTACTGCTAGGGCACGGGACAGCAACAGAACCAGAATTAACCTGAAGAGTAGGTCAAGGGCCTCTGCTGCTAGGGCTCGGGACAGCACCAGAATTAACCTGAAGAGTAGGTGAAGGGCCTCTACTGCTAGTGCACGGGACAGCACCAGAACCAGAACTAACCTGAAGAGTAGGTCAAGGGCCTCTGCTGCTAGGGCTCTGGACAGCACCAGAACTAACCTGAAGAGTAGGTCAAGGGCCTCTGGTGCTAGGGCTCGGGACAGCACCAGAACCAGAATTAAGCTGAAGAGTAGGTCAAGGGCCTCTGCTGCTAGGGCTCGGGACAGCACCAGAACTAACCTGAAGAGTAGGTCAAGGGCCTCTACTGCTAGGGCTCTGGACAGCACCAGAACTAACCTGAAGAGTAGGTCAAGGGCCTCTGCTGCTAGGGCTCTGGACAGCACCAGAACTAACTTGAAGAGTAGGTCAAGGGCCTCTACTGCTAGGGCTCGGGACAGCACCAGTACTAACCTGAAGAGTAGGTCAAGGGTCTCTGCTGCTATGGCTCGGGACAGCACCAGAACTAACTTGAAGAGTAGGTCAAGGGCCTCTACTGCTAGGGCACGGGACAGAACCAGAATTAACCTGAAGAGTAGGTCAAGGGCCATGCTGCTAGGGCTCGGGACAGCACCAGAACTAACCTGTAGAGTAGGTCAAGGGCCTCTGCTGCTAGGGCTCGGGACAGCATCAGAACTAACCTGAAGAGTAGATTTAAGGGCCTCTGCTGCTAGGGATCTGGACAGCACCAGAACTAACCTGAAGAGTAGGTCAAGGGCCTCTACTGCTAGGGCTCCGGACAGCACCAGTACTAACCTGAAGAGTAGGTCAAGGGCCTCTGCTGCTAGGGCTCGGGACAGCACCAGAACTTACCTGAAGAGTAAGTCAAGGGCCTCTACTGCTAGGGCTCGGGACAGCACCAGAACTAACCTGAAGAGTAGGTCAAGGGCCTCTGCTGTTAGGGCTTGGGACAGCACCAGAATTCACCTGAAGAGTAAGTCAAGGGCCTCTACTGCTAGGGCACGGGACAGACCAGAACCAGAATTAACCTGAAGAGTAGGTCAAGGGCCTCTGCTGCTAGGGCTCGGGACAGCACCAGTACTAACCTGAAGAGTAGGTCAAGGGCCTCTGCTGCTAGGGATTGGGACAGCACCAGAACCAGAATTACCCTGAAGAGTGGGTCGAGGGCCTCTGCTGCTAGGGCTCAGGACAGCACCAGAACCAGAATTAACCTGAAGAGTAGGTCAAGGGCCTCTGCAGCTAGGGCTCTGGACAGCACCAGAACCACCAGAATTAACCTGAAGAGTAGGTCATGGGCCTCTGCTGCTAGGGCTCGGGACAGCACCAGAACCAGAATTAACCTGAAAAGTAGGTCATGGGCCCCTGCTGCTAGGGCTCGGGACAGCACCAGAAATAACCTGAAGAGTAGGTCAAGGGCCTCTGCTGCTAGGGCTCGGGACAGCAACAGAACCAGAATTAACCTGAAGAGTAGGTCAAGGATCTCTGCTGCTAGGGCCGGGGACAGCATCAGAACCAGAATTAACCTGAAGAGTAGGTCAAGGGCCTCTACTTCTAGGGCTTGGGACAGCACCAGAACCAGAATTAACCTGAAGAGTAGGTCAAGGGCCTCTGCTGCTGGGGCTCGGGAAAGCACCAGAACTAACCTGAAGAGTAAGTCAAGGGCCTCTACTGCTAGGGCTCTGGACAGCACCAGAACTAACCTGAAGAGTAGGTCAAGGGCCTCTACTGCTAGGGCTCGGGACAGCACCAGAACTAACCTGAAGAGTAGGTCAAGGGCCTCTACTGCTAGGGCTCGGGACAGCACCAGAACTAACCTGAAGAGTAGGTCAAGGGCCTCTGCTGCTACGGCTCGGGACAGCACCAGAACTAACCTGAAGAGTAAGTCAAGGGCCTCTACTGCTAGGGCTCGGAACAGCACCAGAACTAACCTGAAGAGTAAGTCAAGGGCATCTACTGCTAGGGCTCGGGACAGCACCAGAACTAACCTGAAGAGTAGGTCAAGGGCCTTTGCTACTAGGGCTCGGGACAGCACGAGAACTAACCTGAAGAGTAGGTCAAGGGCCTCTGCTGCTAGGGCTCGTGACAGCACCAGAACTAACCTGAAGAGTAGGTCAAGGGCCTCTGCTGCTAGGGTCCTGGACAGCACCTGAACCAGAATTAACCTGAAGAGTAGGTCAAGGGTCTCTGCTGCTAGGGCTCGGGACAGCACCAGAACTTACCTGAAGAGTAAGTCAAGGGCCTCTGCTGCTAGGGTTCGGGACAGCACCAGAACTAATCTGAAGAGTGGGTCAAGGGCCTCTGCTGCTAGGGCTCTGGACAGCACCAGAACTAACCTGAAGAGTAGGTCAAGGGCCTCTACTGCTAGGGCTCGGGACAGCACCAGTACTAACCTGAAGAGTAGGTCAAGGGCCTCTGCTGCTAGGGCTCGGGACAGCACCAGAACTTACCTGAAGAGTAAGTCAAGGGCCTCTACTGCTAGGGCTTGGGACAGCACCAGAACTAACCTGAAGAGTAGGTCAAGGGCCTCTGCTGTTAGGGCTTGGGACAGCACCAGAATTAACCTGAAGAGTAAGTCAAGGGCCTCTACTGCTAGGGCTCGGGACAGCACCAGAACCAGAATTAACCTGAAGAGTAGGTCATGGGCCTCTGCTGCTAGGGCTCGGGACAGCACCAAAACTAACCTGAAGAGTATGTCAAGGGCCTCTACTGCTAGGGCACGGGACAGCATCAGAACCAGAATTAACCTGAAGAGTAGGTCAAGGGCCTCTGCTGCTAGGGTTCGGGACAGCACCAGAACTAACCTGAAGATTAGGTCAAGGGCCTCTCCTGCTAGGGCTCGGGACAGCACCAGAACTAACCTGAAGAGTAGGTCAAGGGCCTCTGCTGCTAGGGCTCAGGACAGCACCAGAACTAACCTGAAGAGTAGGTCAAGGGCCTCTACTGCTAGGGCTCGGGACAGCACCAGAACCAGAATTAACCTGAAGAGTAGGTCAAGGGCCTCTGCTGCTAGGGCTCTGGACAGCACCAGAACCAGAATTAACCGGAAGAGTAGGTCAAGGGCCTCTGCTGCTAGGGCTCTGGACAGCACCAGAACCACCAGAATTAACCTGAAGAGTAGGTCAAGGGCCTCTGCTGCTAGGGTTCGGGACAGCACTAGAACCACCAGAATTAACCTGAAGAGTAGGTCATGGGCCTCTACTGCTAGGGCATGGGACAGCACCAGAACCAGAACTAACCTGAAGAGTAGGTCAAGGGCCTCTGCTGGTAGGGCTCGGGACAGCACCAGAACTAACCTGAAGAGTAGGTCAAGGGCCTCTACTGCTAGGGCACGGGACAGCACCAAAACCAGAATTAACCTGAAGAGTAGGTCAAGGGCCTCTGCTGCTAGGGCTCTGGACAGCACCAGAACTAACCTGAAGAGTAGGTCAAGGGCCTCTACTGCTAGGGCTCGGGACAGCACCAGAACTAACCTGAAGAGTAAGTCAAGGGCCTCTACTGCTAGGGCTCCGGACAGTACCAGTACTAACCTGAAGAGTAGGTCAAGGGCCTCTGCTGCTAGGGCTCGGGACAGCACCAGAACTAACCTGAAGAGTAGGTCAAGGGCCTCTACTGCTAGGGCACGGGACAGCACCAAAACCTGAACTAACCTGAAGAGTAGGTCAAGGGCCTCTACTGCTAGGGCTCGGGACAGCACCAGTACTAACCTGAAGAGTCGGTCAAGGGCCTCTGCTGCTAGGGCTCGGGACAGCAACAGAACTAACCTAAAGAGTAGGTCAAGGGCCTCTGCTGCTAGGGCTCTGGACAGCATCAGAACTAACCTGAAGAGTAGGTCAAGGGCCTCTACTGCTAGGGCACGGGACAGCACCAGAACCAGAATTAACCTGAAGAGTAGGTCAAGGGCCTCTGCTGCTAGGGCTCGGGACAGCACCAGAACTAACCTGAAGAGTAGGTCAAGGGCCTCTCCTGCTAGGGCTCGGGACAGCACCAGAACTAACCTGAAGAGTAGGTCAAGGGCCTCTGCTGCTATGGCTCGGGACAGCACCAGAACTAACCTGAAGAGTAGGTCAAGGGCCTCTGCTGCTAGGGATTTGGACAGCACCAGAACCAGAATTAACCTGAAGAGTAGGTTAAGGGCCTCTGCTGCTAGGGCTCGGGACAGCACCAGAAACAGAATTAACCTGAAGAGTAGGTCATGGGCCTCTGCTGCTAGGGCTCGGGACAGCACCAGAACTAACCTGAAGAGTAGGTCAAGGGCCTCTACTGCTAGGGCACGGGACAGCACCTGAACTAACCTGAAGAGTAGGTCAAGGGCCTTTGCTGCTAGGGCTCTGGACATCACCAGAACTAACCTGAAGAGTAGGTCAAGGGCCTCTACTGCTAGGTCACGGGACAGCACCAGAACCAGAACTAACCTGAAGAGTAAGTCAAGGGCCTCTACTGCTAGGGCTCCGGAGAGTACCAGTACTAACCTGAAGAGTAGGTCAAGGGCCTCTGCTGCTAGGGCTCGGGACAGCACCGGAACTAACCTGAAGAGTAGGTCAAGGGCCTCTACTGCTAGGGCACGGGACAGCGCCAGAACCAGAATTAACCTGAAGAGTGGGTCAAGGGCCTCTGCTGCTAGGGCTCGGGACAGCACCAGAACCAGAATTAACCTGAAGAGTGGGTCAAGGGCCTCTGCTGCTAGGGCTTTGGACAGCACCAGAACCAGAATTAACATGAAGAGTGGGTCAAGGGCCTCTGCTGCTAGGGTTCGGGACAGCACAAGAACCAGAATTAACCTGAAGAGTAGGTCAAGGGCCTCTGCTGCTAGGGCTCTGGACAGCACCAGAACCAGAATTAACCTGAAGAGTAGGTCAAGGGCCTCTGCTGCTAGGGCTTGGGACAGCACCAGAACCACCAGAATTAACCTGAAGAGTAGGTCAAGGGCCTCTACTGCTAGGGCACGGGACAGCACCAGAACCAGAATTAACCTGAAGAGTAGTTCAAGGGCCTCTGCTGCTAGAGCTCGGGACAGCACCAGAACCACCAGAATTAACCTGAAGAGTAGGTAAAGGGCCTCTACTGCTAGGGCACGGGACAGCACCAGAACCAGAACTAACCTGAAGAGTAGGTCAATGGCCTCTGCTGCTAGGGCTCAGGACAGCACCAGAACCAGAATTAACCTGAAGAGTAGATCAAGGGCCTCTACTGCTAGGGCTCTGGACAGCACCAGAACTAACATGAAGAGTAGGTCAAGAGCCTCTGCTGCTGGGGCTCGAGACAGCACCAGAACCACCAGAATTAACCTGAAGAGTAGGTCATGGGCCTCTACTGCTAGGGCACGGGACAGTACCAGAACCAGAACTAACCTGAAGAGTAGGCCAAGGGCCTATGCTGCTAGGGACCTGGACAGCACCAGAACCAGAACTAACCTGAAGAGTAGGTCAAGGGCCTCTGCTGCTAGGGCTCGGGACAGCACCAGAACTAACCTGAAGAGTAGGTCAAGGGCCTCTACTGCTAGGGCTCTGGACAGCACCAGAACTAACCTGAAGAGTAGGTCAAGGGCCTCTGCTGCTGGGGCTCGGGACAGCACCAGAACCACCAGAATTAACCTGAAGAGTAGGTCAAGGGCCTCTGCTGCTAGGGCTCTGGACAGCACCAGAACCAGAATTAACCTGAAGAGTAGGTCAAGGGCCTCTGCTGCTAGGGCTTGGGACAGCACCAGAACCACCAGAATTAACCTGAAGAGTAGGTCAAGGGCTTCTACTGCTAGGGCACGGGACAGCACCAGAACCAGAATTAACCTGAAGAGTAGGTCAAGGGCCTCTGGTGCTAGGGCTCGGGACAGCACCAGAACCACCAGAATTTACCTGAAGAGTAGGTAAAGGGCCTCTACTGCTAGGGACCTGGACAGCACCAGAACCAGAACTAACCTGAAGAGTAGGTCAAGGGCCTCTGCTGCTAGGGCTCGGGACAGCACCAGAACTAACCTGAAGAGTAGGTCAAGTGCCTCTACTGCTAGGGCTCTGGACAGCACCAGAACTAACCTGAAGAGTAGGTCAAGTGCCTCTGCTGCTGGGGCTCGGGACAGCACCAGAACCACCAGAATTAACCTGAAGAGTAGGTCATGGGCCTCTACTGCTAGGGCACGGGACAGTACCAGAACCAGAACTAACCTGAAGAGTAGGCCAAGGGCCTTCGGGACAGCACCAGAACTAAACTGAAGAGTAGGTCAAGGGCCTATGCTGCTAGGGACCTGGACAGCACCAGAACCAGAACTAACCTGAAGAGTAGGTCAAGGGCCTCTACTACTTAGGCACGGGACAGCACCAGAACCAGAGCTAACCTGAAGAGTAGGTCAAGGGCCTCTGCTGCTAGAGCTCGGGACAGCACCAGAACTAACCTGAAGAGTAGGTCAAGGGCCTCTGCTGCTAGGGCTCGGGACAGCACCAGATCTAACCTGAAGAGTAGGTCAAGGGCCTCTACTGCTAGGGCTCGGGACAGCACCAGAACTAACCTGAAGAGTTGGTCAAGGGCCTCTACTGCTATGGCTCGGGACAGCACCAGAACTAACCTGAAGAGTAAGTCAAGGGTCTCTGCTGCTAGGGCTCGGGACAGCACCAGTACTAACCTGAAGAGTAGGTCAAGGGCCTCTGCTGCTAGGGTTCGGGACAGCACCAGAACTAATCTGAAGAGTGGGTCAAGGGCCTCTGCTGCTAGGGCTCTGGACAGCACCAGAACTAACCTGAAGAGTAGGTCAAGGGCCTCTACTGCTAGGGCTCGGGACAGCACCAGTACTAACCTGAAGAGTAGGTCAAGGGCCTCTGCTGCTAGGGCTCGGGACAGCACCAGAACTTACCTGAAGAGTAAGTCAAGGGCCTCTACTGCTAGGGCTCGGGACAGCACCAGAACTAACCTGAAGAGTAGGTCAAGGGCCTCTGCTGCTAGGGCTCGGGACAGCACCAGAACTAACCTGAAGAGTAGGTCAAGGGCCTCTGCTGCTAGGGCTCGGTACAGCACCAGAACTAACCTGAAGAGTAGGTAAATGGCCTCTGCTGTTAGGGCTTGGGACAGCACCAGAATTAACCTGAAGAGTAAGTCAAGGGGCTCTACTGCTAGGGCACGGGACAGAGCAGAACCAGAATTAACCTGAAGAGTAGGTCAAGGGCCTCTGCTGCTAGGGCTCGGGACAGCACCAGTACTAACCTGAAGAGTAGGTCAAGGGCCTCTGCTGCTAGGGATCGGGACAGCACCAGAACCAGAATTACCCTGAAGAGTGGGTCGAGGGCCTCTCCTGCTAGGGCTCGGGATAGCACCAGAACCAGAATTAACCTGAAGAGTAGGTCAAGGGCCTCTGCTGCTAGGGCTCGGGACAGCACCAGAACCAGAATTAACCGGAAGAGTAGGTCAAGGGCCTCTGCTGCTAGGGCTCTGGACAGCACCAGAACCACCAGAATTAACCTGAAGAGTAGGTCAAGGGCCTCTGCTGCTAGGGTTCGGGACAGCACTAGAACCACCAGAATTAACTTGAAGAGTAGGTCATGGGCCTCTACTGCTAGGGCACGGGACAGCACCAGAACCAGAACTAACCTGAAGAATAGGTCAAGGGCCTCTGCTGCTAGGGCTCTGGACAGCACCAGAACTAACCTGAAGAGTAGGTCAAGGGCCTCTACTGCTAGGGCTAGGGACAGCACCAGAACTAACCTGAAGAGTAAGTCAAGGGCCTCTACTGCTAGGGCTCCGGACAGTACCAGTACTAACCTGAAGAGTAGGTCAAGGGCCTCTGCTGCTAGGGCTTGGGACAGCACCAGAACTAACCTGAAGACTAGGTCAAGGACCTCTACTGCTAGGGCACGGGACAGCACCAAAACCAGAACTAACCTGAAGAGTAGGTCAAGGGCCTCTACTGCTAGGGCTCGGGACAGCACCAGTACTAACCTGAAGAGTAGGTCAAGGGACTCTGCTGCTAGGGCTCGGGACAGCACCAGAACTAACCTAAAGAGTAGGTCAAGGGCCTCTGCTGCTAGGGCTCTGGACAGCACCAGAACTAACCTGAAGAGTAGGTCAAGGGCCTCTACTGCTAGGGCACGGGACAGCACCAGAACCAGAACTAACCTGAAGAGTAGGTCAAGGGCCTCTTCTGCTAGTGTTCGGGACAGCACCAGAACTAACCTGAAGAGTAGGTCAAGGGGCTCTGCTGCTAGGGCTCGGGACAGCACCAGAACTAACCTGAAGAGTAGGTCACGGGCCTCTGCTGCTAGGGCTCAGGACAGCACCAGAACTAACCTGAAGAGTAGGTCAAGGGCCTCTACTGCTAGGGCTCGGGACAGCACCAGAACTAACCTGAAGAGTAAGTCAAGGGCCTCTACTGCTAGGGCTCCGGACAGTACCAGTACTAACCTGAAGATTAGGTCAAGGGCCTCTGCTGCTAGGGCTCGGGACAGCACCAGAACTAACCTGAAGAGTAGGTCAAGGGCCTCTACTGCTAGGGCACGGGACAGCACCAAAACCAGAACTAACCTGAAGAGTAGGTCAAGGGCCTCTGCTGCTAGGGCTCGGGACAGCACCAGAACTAACCTAAAGAGTAGGTCAAGGGCCACTACTGCTAGGGCACGGGACAGCACCAAAACCAGAACTAACCTGAAGAGTAGGTCAAGGGCCTCTGCTGCTAGGGCTCGGGACAGCACCAGAACTAACCTAAAGAGTAGGTCAAGGGCCTCTGCTGCTAGGGCTCTGGACAGCACCAGAACTAACCTGAAGAGTAGGTCAAGGGCCTCTACTGCTAGGGCACGGGACAGCACCAGAACCAGAACTAACCTGAAGAGTAGGTCAAGGGCCTCTCCTGCTAGGGCTCGGGCCAGCACCAGAACTAACCTGAAGAGTAGGTCAAGGGCCTCTGCTGCTAGGGCTCCGGACAGCACCAGAACTAACCTGAAGAGTAGGTCAAGGGCCTCTGCTGCTAGTGCTTTGGACAGCACCGAACCAGAATTAACCTGAAGAGTAGGTCAAGGGCCTCTGCTGCTAGGGCTCGGGACAGCACCAGAATTAACCTGAAGAGTAGGTCATGGGCCTCTGCTGCTAGGGCTCGGGACAGCACCAAAACTAACCTGAATAGTATGTCAAGGGCCTCTACTGCTAGGGCACGGGACAGCACCAGAACCAGAATTAACCTGAAGAGTAGGTCAAGGGCCTCTGCTGCTAGGGTTCGGGACAGCACCAGAACTAACCTGAAGAGTAGGTCAAGGGCCTCTCCTGCTAGGGCTCGGGACAGCACCAGAACTAACCTGAAGAGTAGGTCAAGGGCCTCTGCTGCTAGGGCTCGGGACAGCACCAGAACTAACCTGAAGAGTAGGTGAAGGGCCTCTACTGCTAGGGCTCGGGACAGCACCAGAACCAGAATTAACCTGAAGAGTAGGTCAAGGGCCTCTGCTGCTAGGGCTCTGGACAGCACCAGAACCAGAATTAACCGGAAGAGTAGGTCAAGGGCCTCTGCAGCTAGGGCTCTGGACAGCACCAGAACCACCAGAATTAACCTGAAGAGTAGGTCAAGGGCCTCTGCTGCTAGGGTTCGGGACAGCACTAGAACCACCAGAATTAACCTGAAGAGTAGGTCATGGGCCTCTACTGCTAGGGCACGGGACAGCACCAGAACCAGAACTAACCTGAAGAGTAGGTCAAGGGCCTCTGCTGCTAGGGCTCGAGACAGCACCAGAACTAACCTGAAGAGTAGGTCAAGGGCCTCTACTGCTAGGGCACGGGACAGCACCAAAACCAGAATTAACCTGAAGAGTAGGTCAAGGGCCTCTGCTGCTAGGGCTCTGGACAGCACCAGAACTAACCTGAAGAGTAGGTCAAGGGCCTCTACTGCTAGGGCTCGGGACAGCACCAAAACTAACCTGAAGAGTAAGTCAAGGGCCTCTACTGCTAGGGCTCCGGACAGTACCAGTACTAACCTGAAGAGTAGGTCAAGGGCCTCTGCTGCTAGGGCTCGGGACAGCACCAGAACTAACCTGAAGAGTAGGTCAAGGGCCTCTACTGCTAGGGCACGGGACAGCACCAAAACCAGAACTAACCTGAAGAGTAGGTCAAGGGCCTCTACTGCTAGGGCTCGGGACAGCACCTGTACTAACCTGAAGAGTAGGTCAAGGGCCTCTGCTGCTAGGGCTCGGGACAGCACCAGAACTAACCTAAAGAGTAGGTCAAGGGCCTCTGCTGCTAGGGCTCTGGACAGCATCAGAACTAACCTGAAGAGTAGGTCAAGGGCCTCTACTGCTAGGGCACGGGACAGCACCAGAACCAGAATTAACCTGAAGAGTGGGTCAAGGGCCTCTGCTGCTAGGGCTCGGGACAGCACCAGAACTGACCTGAAGAGTAGGTCAAGGGCCTCTGCTGCTAGGGCTCGGGACAGCACCAGAACTAACCTGAAGAGTAGGTCAAGGGCCTCTGCTGCTAGGGCTTTGGACAGCACCAGAACCAGAATTAACCTGAAGAGTAGGTCAAGGGCCTCTGCTGCTAGGGCTCGGGACAGCACCAGAAACAGAATTAACCTGAAGAGTAGGTCATGGGCCTCTGCTGCTAGGGCTCGGGACAGCACCAGAACTAACCTGAAGAGTAGGTCAAGGGCCTCTACTGCTAGGGCACGGGACAGCACCAGAACTAACCTGAAGAGTAGGTCAAGGGCCTTTGCTGCTAGGGCTCTGGACAGCACCAGAACTAACCTGAAGAGTAGGTCAAGGGCCTCTACTGCTAGGGCACGGGACAGCACCAGAACCAGAATTAACCTGAAGAGTAGGTCAAGGACCTGTGCTGCTAGGGCTCGGGACAGCACCAGAACCAGAATTAACCTGAAGAGTAGGTCAAGGGCCTCTACTGCTAGGGCTCGGGACAGCACCAGAACTAGAATTAACCTGAAGAGTAGGTCATGGGCCTCTGCTGCTAGGACTCGGGACAGCACCAGAACCAGAATTAACCTGAAGAGTAGGTCAAGGGCCTCTGCTGCTAGGGCTCGGGACAGCACCAGAACTAACCTGAAGAGTAGGTCAAGGGCCTCTACTGCTAGGGCTCTGGACAGCACCAGAACTAACCTGAAGAGTAGGTCAAGGGCCTCTGCTGCTAGGGCTCGGGACAGCGCCAGAGCTAGAACTAACCTGAAGAGTGGGGCAAGGGCCTCTACTGCTAGGGCTCGGGACAGCGCCCTGACTTAAAAAACATTTTGCTTTGGGGGATCAGACCAAAAATGTTAGAAGACCTCTGTCCTAGTGTCTGCTGAACAACATTCGCGACGTTGTGTGCTTTAGTCCACCTTCTGGTCCAACGTCGCTTTCTTTTGACTTTTCCTGCTTGGAGCTGCGTCTATCTGGAAGGATTAGACAAGCAATGTCATGTCTCTGTGGTTCCCAGCCTCTTTGGTGGGTGGCACTAGGTGGGTTTTACCATGTGATTCTGATGTCTTCCTTGGATGCCTTCACTCCTTCATTGCATGGAGGCCTGGGTTGGAGCGCTCCCCTCCCTTTCGCTGCTCGGCTTCTCCGGTTCTCTTGTTACTTCAGGTGGCACTGGGCTTCTGTGTGGGGCATTGCAAGCCTTGCCACTCTGATTCACTTGGGTGCTTTAGCGGACCGTCACCTGCCTGTTACTGTTCTCCCTTGGCAATGGCTATCCTTTGCTACGGGCTGGTCAGCAGGGCTCAGCGCGCTCACCCTGGAGCTGTGCCCGTCTGTTTGGTGAGTCACTTCTCTTGTTGGACAGTGCCCGTAGTGTGACTCTCCTTGTGTGTAATGCTCTGCCTCCCCTCACCTGCCAGTAACTGAAGGCTACAGTCTTTTCAACTCCTGCGGTGTTGGAGGCGTGTGGTGCTCTCAACTCCCATCGTGCTTTCTCCTGGTGGGGCAGCAGACCCTACTTGGTAGTCTCTGAGGGCATTTTTGTGAAGTGTGGCAATCTCTGCAACCAGTGTGGGACAGGTGCCCCAAGTTTAAGTATAGTGCTATATGCGTTCTTGTGAATTAGCGCTTAAAGCCTCTTTTATGCACATGTTGCAGGTGTCCCTCAAACTATTGCCCTCCACGTCTTTCCTCGGCTTTTCAGTTTGTGCCCTGGTGACCTACAGAGGGGCGTGCTGCACACCTCTTGGCCTGTCAGTGTGTGCCCTGGTGAACTACAGAGGGGCTGCACACCTCTTGGCCTGCCAGTGTGTGCCTTGGTGAACTACAGAGGGGCTGCACACCTCTTGGCCTGCCAGTGTGTGCCCTGGTGAACTACAGAGGGGCTGCACACCTCTTGGCCTGCCAGTGTGTGCCCTGGTGAACTACAGAGGGCTGCACACCTCTTGGCCTGCCAGTGTGTGCCCTGGTGAACTACAGAGGGCTGCACACCTCTTGGCCTGCCAGTGTGTGCCCTGGTGCACTACAGAGGGCTGCACACCTCTTGGCCTGCCAGTGTGTGCCCTGGTGAACTACAGAAGGCTGCACACCTCTTGGCCTGCCAGTGTGTGCCCTGGTGAACTACAGAAGGCTGCACACCTCTTGGCCTGCCAGTGTGTGCCCTGGTGAACTACAGAGGGCTGCACACCTCTTGGCCTGTCAGTGTGTGCCCTGGTGAACTACAGAGGGCTGCACACCTCTTGGCCTGTCAGTGTGTGCCCTGGTGAACTACAGAAGGCTGCACACCTCTTGGCCTGTCAGTGTGTGCCCTGGTGAACTACAGAGGGCTGCACACCTCTTGGCCTGTCAGTGTGTGCCCTGGTGAACTACAGAGGGCTGCACACCTCTTGGCCTGCCAGTGTGTGCCCTGGTGAACTACAGAGGGCTGCACACCTCTTGGCCTGCCAGTGTGTGCCCTGGTGAACTACAGAGGGCTGCACACCTCTTGGCCTGTCAGTGTGTGTTTAGGTTTTCTTCCTCTCTTGGTGTGCCGGGTCTTCTCTAGGCCTGTAGCACAGATGCCGCTGTTTGTTGTTGGTTTGTAGTCAGAACCTTTTGTTGTTTGTGCAGCACACGATCTAGAGGCCCTGGTGTCGCAGTCACTTCTGACCTGACATGGTCGACTATCTTTCAGCCGTACCAGGCACCCCACAGAAAATTCTTTGGCCTACGGCTGCGTGGAAATGGTGATGCAGGAGGAAGCAAACGAGCTCCTCTTTGCCCAGCTTGGTCCTCTGTCCCATCACGGTTTTTCTTTCTTGCAGCTCTTGTCCCAGCAACGACGAGTAGCTGCTCCAAGTATTTGGGCTATTTTAGGGGGAGTCCAGAATGTGTGTGCATTTCAAAGGCATTTGGGGCAAAATGTTCCTCTCATAGCCTGCTCTCACCCCTTCTGGCCTCTTTGCATTGGGGCCAAACTGGGGCCCTGCTCCCCTCTCGTTGCTGGGGACACAGCGGGCGCTGCTGATGCTCCTTGCTTCCTGTGGTCGTAGCAGACAGACCTTTACCTCATCAGTGGGACGCAGTGAGAGTCCCCCTCCCCTGGCATCAGAGGCATTACTTGCAGGGCAGATCGGCAGGTAATCGGACTCCTTGGCACCTGCAGTCTCTTCGAGGGGTGCAGAGCAGGAATATCGACGTATAAATATCGAGGAACATAAATATCGCTGCAGAAATATCGTGGGGAAGAAATATCGACAACAGAAATATCGTGGACAAGAATATCGATTGACAGGTAAGTAATATCGATTACAAAAATATCGACGTATTAAATATCGATTACAAAAATATCGACGTATTAAATATCGATTACAAAAATATTGACGTATTAAATATCGTTTACAGAAATATAGTTGACAAAAATATCGATTTATTAATAATGTTATGTATTTTAGTGTTTTTATTGAGAATTGCTTGTCATTTTATTATATGTTTGAAAATTTTAGTAGTTATTAATTTATTTTAAGTTTAATTTTGTGTTTTTAGTTCAGTAGCGGGTTGTGGGTTTATAGGGGAATAGGGTGGGAAGTAATTTAATTATATTAAATGTATTGAATAATTAATGTGTTAATTGATTAATTAATAATAGTTTAATAATTAGTTGTTAATTAATTTCAATTAATCAATTAATAATTAATTATGTTAATTGTTTAATTGATTTTAGGTGTGTGTTGTGGTGTTTATATGTGTACATGGTGTGAAGGGTGGTAAATCATTAATTTTTTCTTGATTAATTATTAAATATTTATAAATTAATTTCCATTAATTAATTAGTAATTATTAATTGTAATTGCGTAATTAATTTTAGGTGTGTGTTGTGGATATTATAGTGTTAATTAATGTGTAATTAATGATTTTTTATTATCTTTGTTAATAATAATAGAAGTAATTTTATATATTAATTATGTTAATATTGGAAATTAAATTTAATAAAAATGTTGATGTTTTTGATTTTTATTGTTGTGGGATCCAGCACTTTCCCTACTGTTGCACTCTCTGGAGTGGGAATAGTAATTTTTACCCCTACGCTATCCAGCGCTTTCCCTACTGTTGCACTCACTGGAGTGGGAATATTAATTTTTACCCCTACGCTATCCAACACTTTCCCTACTGTTGCACTCTCTGGAGTGGGAATAGTAATTTTACCCCTACGCTATCCAACGCTTTCCCTACTGTTGCACTCTCTGGAGTGGGAATAGTAATTTTTACCCCTACGCTATCCAACACTTTCCCTACTGTTGCACTCTCTGGAGTGGGAATAGTAATTTTACCCCTACGCTATCCAGCGCTTTCCCTACTGTTGCACTCTCTGGAGTGGGAATAGTAATTTTTACCCCTACGCTATCCAACACTTTCCCTACTGTTGCACTCTCTGGAGTTGGAATAGTAATTTTTACCCCTCCGCTATCCAGTCCTTTCCCTACTGTTGCACTCACTGGAGTGGGAATAGTCATTTTTACCCCTACGCTATCCAACGCTTTCCCTACTGTTGCACTCACTGGAGTGGGAATAGTAATTTTTACCCCTACGCTATCCAACACTTTCCCTACTGTTGAACTCACTGGGGTGGGAATAGTAATTTATTCCCTACGCTATCCAACGCTTTCCCTACTGTTGCACTCACTGGAGTGGGAATAGTAATTTTAACCCCTACGCTATCCAGCGCTTTCCCTACTGTTGCACTCACTGGAGTGGGAATAGTCATTTTAACCCCTACGCTATCCAGCGCTTTCCCTACTGTTGCACTCACTGGAGTGGGAATAGTCATTTTAACCCCTACGCTATCCAGCGCTTTCCCTACTGTTGCACTCACTGGAGTGGGAATAGTCATTTTTACCCCTACGCTATCCAACGCTTTCCCTACTGTTGCACTCACTGGAGTGGGGATAGTAATTTTTAGCCCTACGCTATCCAACGCTTTCCCTATTGTTGCACTCTCTTGAGTTGGAATAGTAATTTTTACCCCCTCGCTATCCGTTTCCACTACTATTGTGTTTATTTTATTAAATGTATGTTTTTTTTAAAATAGTTTAATGTGTTAATTAAATATAGAATATTTTATTGAATTTTAAATTATTTATATATGTGTATATTTTATTTTTATATAATTTAAAAAGTTTATAAATTAAAGAAAGATAATAGTTAATAAAATGTATTTAAGTAAATATATGTACACTTTTTTTGTGTTTATATTTATTAAATTAAGTTTATTAGTTATAATTAGTTAAAATATATATTACATTTAATTTATTTTGTTAATATTAATTAATTAATTTTATTTAAGTTATGTAATTTTTTTAAGTCGATATTTTTTACTTCTATATTTTTTACATCGATATTTTTGTGTCGATATTATTGTACTTACCTGTTTATGTATAGGAAGTCGATATTTTTATCGATATTTTCACAGATAGTTTTTTTCATTGATATTTTTAACATCGATATTTTAACATGGAACCCTTCGAGGTTGTCCTCTGCTGGCTCCCTGCAGGCCAGCGTCTTCCCCCTCCCTCTTTATCGGCAAGCAAAGTGCTGATGATGCACTGTTGCTTCCTTTCCTCCCTGCGGGTGTTGGCAGGCAGCCAGTCTGGAGCACACAGCACTTTCCACATCCTCTTTACCACTGCAGGGCTCACCTCATGCACGGCTTCTGCATGTGTGCTGCTCCTGGTCTGCCACCGCCTCACTGGAGATGGGGGCTCTTGTCATGTCTCCTGGCGCTCCGCCTCTTCTCATGTCTCCTGGCGCTCTGCCTTTTCTCATGTCTCCTGGCGCTCCGTCTCTTCTCATGTCTCCTGGCGCTCCGCCTCTTCTCATGTCTCCTGGCGCTCCGCCTCTTCTCATGTCTCCTGGCGCTCTGTCTCTTCTCATGTCTCCTGGCGCTCTGTCTCTTCTCATGTCTCCTGACGCTCTGTCTCTTCTCATGTCTCCTGGCGCTCTGTCTCTTCTCATGTCTCCTGGCGCTCTCTCTCACTGCAGACCAGGTGCGGAGCCGGACTTTGAGGAAAGGCTTAGGCCGGCCACTACCAACTTTTCTTGGCCACACAGGGTGGCGAGCTGGCTACTGGAAGGTGTGTAGCTGCAGTGGACACAAATGAGGGACACCGCCGTCTTCGCCCGCTGTAGGCTTTTCCTTGGCCTTATAGCGGCATGCCACGTCCTCAGTGCCTCGGTGGATGCCCTCCCAGAAATGGGGACAGGTGCTCCGGGTTCAGTCTACACCTCCTCACTAGAACATGCTGTGCTCTCACTAGCGCACAGATGGGGTCAGATCCACTGGTCGCCAATGTCATGTCGGGCCCTAGGCTCGCATGGGGAGCAATGAATAACACAGACACACGGTTCTGTTGAGAATACTGGCCCAGGACACGTGCGCCTGGCACCTTTTATTAGCAGGGTCACCTGACTGGTGATGCCTGTGTTGGATGGGTAAGGGGTTAGGATGCTGCATGACTTGTCCTGGAGGACACTACAGGCCCCATGCTGCGGCTCTCGGCACAGACACATTGCAGCACTGATGAGGTGTTTACTGTTGCTGATGTGGACTTCAGACGTTACACTGCAGAAGGGCAGAGCTTGGGACATTACACTGTAGCTGGGCGGTGCTTAGGATGTTACACTATAGGTGGGTGGAGCTTACGATGTTACACTATAGCTGGGCGGAGCATAGGATGTTACACTGTAGCAGGATTGTACTCAAGATGTTACACTGTAGCTGGGCGGAGATTAATATCTTACAATGTAGCTGGGTTGAGCTTGGGACATTACACTGTAGCTGGGTGGAGCTTACGATGTTACACTATAGATGGGCGGTGCTTAGGATGTTACACTATAGGTGGGTGGAGCTTAGGATGTTATACTGTAGCTGGGCAGAGTTTAGGATGTTACACTATAGCTGGGCGGAGCTTACAATGTTATACTGTAGCTGGGCGGAGCTTAGGATGTTACACTGTAGCAGGACAGTACTCAAGATGTTACACTGTAGCTGGGCGGAGCATAGGATGTTACACTATAGATGGGCGGAGCTTACGATGTTACACTGTAGCTGGGCAGAGCTTAGGATGTTACACTGTAGCTGGGCAGAGCTTAGGATGTTACACTGTAGCTGGGCAGAGCTTAGGATGTTACACTGTAGCTGGGCGGAGCTTAGGATGTTACACTGTAGCAGGACGGTACTCAAGATGTTACACTGTAGCTGGGCGGAGCTTAGGATGTTACACTATAGATGGGTGGAGCTTACGATGTTATACTGTAGCTGGGCGGAGCTTAGGATGTTACACTGTAGCAGGATTGTACTCAAGATGTTACACTGTAGCTGGGCGGAGCTTAGGATGTTACACTATAGATGGGTGGAGCTTACAATGTTATACTGTAGCAGGGCGGAGCTTAGGATGTTACACTGTAGCAGGACGGTACTCAAGATGTTACACTGTAGGTGGGCGGAGCACAAGATGTTCCACTATAGCTGGGCGGAGCTTAGGATGTTACACTAGAGATGGGTGGAGCTTATAATGTTATACTGTAGCTGGGCGGAGCTTATAATGTTATACTGTAGCTGGGCGGAGCTTGGATGTTACACCATAGCAGGACGGTACTCAAGATGTTACACTGTAGGTGGGTGGCGCTTAGGATGTTACACTGTAGCTGGACGGAGATTAATATGTTACACTGTATCTGGGCGGAGCTTAGAATGATACACTGTAGCTGGGCGGAGCTTAGGATGTTACACTGTAGCTGGGCGGAGCTTAGGATGTTACACTGTAGCTGGGCGGAGCTTAGGATGTTACACTGTAGCTGGGCGGAGCTTAGGATGTTACACTGTAGCTGGGCGGAGCTTAGGATGTTACACCATAGCAGGACGGTACTCAAGATGTTACACTGTAGCTGGACGGAGATTAATATGTTACACTGTATCTGGGCGGAGCTTAGAATGATACACTGTAGCTGGGCGGAGCTTAGAATGATACACTGTAGCTGGGCGGAGCTTAGGCTGTTACACTATAGATGGGTGGAGCTTACGATGTTATACTGTAGCTGGGCGGAGCTTAGGATGTTACACTGTAGCAGGATTGTACTCAAGATGTTACACTATAGCTGGGCGGAGCTTAGGATGTTACACTATAGATGGGTGGAGCTTACAATGTTATACTGTAGCAGGGCGGAGCTTAGGATGTTACACTGTAGCAGGACGGTACTCAAGATGTTACACTGTAGGTGGGCGGAGCACAAGATGTTCCACTATAGCTGGGCGGAGCTTAGGATGTTACACTAGAGATGGGTGGAGCTTATAATGTTATACTGTAGCTAGGCGGAGCTTATAATGTTATACTGTAGCTGGGCGGAGCTTGGATGTTACACCATAGCAGGACGGTACTCAAGATGTTACACTGTAGGTGGGTGGCGCTTAGGATGTTACACTGTAGCTGGACGGAGATTAATATGTTACACTGTATCTGGGCGGAGCTTAGAATGATACACTGTAGCTGGGCGGAGCTTAGGATGTTACACTGTAGCTGGGCGGAGCTTAGGATGTTACACTGTAGTAGGGCGGAGCTTAGGATGTTATACTGTAGCTGCGCGGAGCTTAGGATGTTACACCATAGCAGGACGGTACTCAAGATGTTCCACTGTAGCTGGGTGGCGCTTAGGATGTTACACTGTAGCTGGACGGAGATTAATATGTTACACTGTATCTGGGCGGAGCTTAGGATGATTCACTGTAGTAGGGAGGAGCTTAGGATGATTCACTGTAGCAGGGCGGAGCTTTGGATTTCACACTGTAGTTCGACAGAGCTTAAGATGTTGCACTGTGGTTTCGGCGGGGCATAAGAAGTTACACTGTAGCTGGGTGGAGCTTAGGATATTACTCTGTTGCTGGGCGGCACTTAAGATGTTACACAGTAGTTGGGCAGAGCTTAGCTGGGCCAAAGTTAAGATGTTACACTGTAGCTGGGCGGCACTTAAGATGTTACACTGTAGCTAGGCAGGGCTTAGGATGTTAAGATGTAACACTGTAGTTGGGCGCAGCTTAAGATGTTACACTGCAGCTGAGCAGAACGTAATGTGTTACACTGCAGCTGAGCAGAGTTTAAAATGTTACACTGTAGCTGGGCGGAGCTTAGGAGGATACACTGTAGCTGGGCAGAGCTTAGGAGGATACACGGTAGCTGGGCAGAGCTTAGAATGATACACTGTAGCTGGGCAGAGCTTAGGAGGATACACGGTAGCTGGGCGGAGCTTAGGAGGATACACTGTAGCTGGGCGGAGCTTAGGAGGATACACTGTAGCTGGGCAGAGTTTAGGAGGATACACGGTAGCTGGGCGGAGCTTAGGAGGATACACTGTAGCTGGGCGGAGCTTATGAGGATACACGGTAGCTGGGCGGAGCTTAGGATATTACTCTGTTGCTGGGCAGGGCTTAGGATGTTAAGATGTAACACTGTAGTTGGGCGCAGCTTAAGATGTTACACTGTAGCTGAGCAGAACGTAATGTGTTACACTGTAGCTGGGCAGAGCTTAAGATGTTACACTGCAGCTGAGCAGAACTTAATATGTTACACTGCAGCTGGGCGGAGCATAGGATGTTACACTGTAGCTGGGCAGAGCTTAAGATGTTACACTGTAGCTGGGCGGAGCTTAGGATGTTACACTGTAGCTGGGCGGAGCATAGGATGTTACACTGTAGCTGGGCGGAGCATAGGATGTTACACTGTAGCTGGGCGGAGCTTAGGATGTTACACTGTAGCAGGACGGTACTCAAGATGTTACACTGTAGGTGGGCGGAGCACAAGATGTTCCACTATAGCTGGGCGGAGCTTAGGATGTTACACTAGAGATGGGTGGAGCTTATAATGTTATACTGTAGCTAGGCGGAGCTTATAATGTTATACTGTAGCTGGGCGGAGCTTGGATGTTACACCATAGCAGGACGGTACTCAAGATGTTACACTGTAGGTGGGTGGCGCTTAGGATGTTACACTGTAGCTGGACGGAGATTAATATGTTACACTGTATCTGGGCGGAGCTTAGAATGATACACTGTAGCTGGGCGGAGCTTAGGATGTTACACTGTAGCTGGGCGGAGCTTAGGATGTTACACTGTAGTAGGGCGGAGCTTAGGATGTTATACTGTAGCTGCGCGGAGCTTAGGATGTTACACCATAGCAGGACGGTACTCAAGATGTTCCACTGTAGCTGGGTGGCGCTTAGGATGTTACACTGTAGCTGGACGGAGATTAATATGTTACACTGTATCTGGGCGGAGCTTAGGATGATTCACTGTAGTAGGGAGGAGCTTAGGATGATTCACTGTAGCAGGGCGGAGCTTTGGATTTCACACTGTAGTTCGACAGAGCTTAAGATGTTGCACTGTGGTTTCGGCGGGGCATAAGAAGTTACACTGTAGCTGGGTGGAGCTTAGGATATTACTCTGTTGCTGGGCGGCACTTAAGATGTTACACAGTAGTTGGGCAGAGCTTAGCTGGGCCAAAGTTAAGATGTTACACTGTAGCTGGGCGGCACTTAAGATGTTACACTGTAGCTGGGCAGGGCTTAGGATGTTAAGATGTAACACTGTAGTTGGGCGCAGCTTAAGATGATACACAGTAGCTGGGCGAGACTTAAGATGTTACACTGCAGCTGAGCAGAACGTAATGTGTTACACTGCAGCTGAGCAGAGTTTAAAATGTTACACTGTAGCTGGGCGGAGCTTAGGAGGATACACTGTAGCTGGGCAGAGCTTAGGAGGATACACGGTAGCTGGGCAGAGCTTAGAATGATACACTGTAGCTGGGCAGAGCTTAGGAGGATACACGGTAGCTGGGCGGAGCTTAGGAGGATACACTGTAGCTGGGCGGAGCTTAGGAGGATACACTGTAGCTGGGCAGAGCTTAGGAGGATACACGGTAGCTGGGCGGAGCTTAGGAGGATACACTGTAGCTGGGCGGAGCTTAGGAGGATACACGGTAGCTGGGCGGAGCTTAGGATATTACTCTGTTGCTGGGCAGGGCTTAGGATGTTAAGATGTAACACTGTAGTTGGGCGCAGCTTAAGATGTTACACTGTAGCTGAGCAGAACGTAATGTGTTACACTGTAGCTGAGCAGAGCTTAAGATGTTACACTGCAGCTGAGCAGAACTTAATGTGTTACACTGTAGTTGGGCGCAGCTTAAGATGTTACACTGTAGCTGAGCAGAACGTAATGTGTTACACTGTAGCTGAGCAGAGCTTAAGATGTTACACTGTAGCTGGGCGGAGCTTAGGATGTTACACTGTAGCTGGGCGGAGCTTAGGATGTTACACTGTAGCTGAGCAGAGCTTAAGATGTTACACTGTAGCTGAGCAGAGCTTAAGATGTTACACTGTAGCTGAGCAGAGCTTAAGATGTTACACTGTAGCTGAGCAGAGCTTAAGATGTTACACTGTAGCTGGGCGGAGCATAGGATGTTACACTGCAGCTGGGCGACATTTAGGATGTTACACTGTAGCTGGGCAGGACAGCAGACACACAGACGCAGCACTTTATGGGCCTGTTTACATCACACCAAGGGAGGCTGCTTCTGTGGGACATCTGTCCTTACAAAAGAGCCACAGGGGGCTGGGCCCAGACCCCACAGGCCTACTCCTAGAGAAGAGGCAGCACTGACAGTCAACACAACCTTGTCCTAAAGAAAAAACATAACTCTCCAGCTCACAGACAACTACAAATCACTGATATGGTCGGATGCAAGAAGGCCTTTTAGCAGACCCATATTATTTAAATTATTTGTGACCTGCTAATTCATATAATATTTTTTCCTCCCAAAATATGTATTTTTTGGAAGGTTTACTGCTGTCTTGGTAATAGGGATATTGAAATAGTTGACAAATATATCTATTTAGGTATGCTGTTTACTAAACTATTAATGAAGGATGCCCACTTAGTGATAATAAAAACAGAAGCAGTGGCAGCTCTCTATTCTGCTGAAATGCAATACACGCTGTGGAGATCTGTTGGCAGAGTCGCAGATCTAAGCAACAATTGGTAAATATATTCCCGTACTCGGACTAGACAATCAGATTAATTACAATAGACTTGAAGGGTATTTAATTAAATGTATTTGTGTATATGTTATGGTATTTCTATAGCAAAAACCTAGCCACAGGGCGCTGTACAGGATCAAGGACAAGCATGGGATCATTGCGCAATAGGGAACAGAAGCAGCGTTGTTGACAGTTAATGCGCTGTAATGTAGCGCTCTTCTAAGAGGCATCGAGGACACGTATAGAATAAATGCGTGATAGGAGCAGAAGCTGCGTTGTTGACAGTTAATGCGCTGTGATGTAGCGCTCTTCTAAGAGGCATCGAGGACACGTATATAATCAATGCATGATAGGAGCAGACGCTGCGTTGTTGACGGATAATGCGTTGTGATGTAGTGCTCTTCTAAGCGGTGTCGAGGACAAGCATAGAATCAATGCGTGATAGGAGCAGAAGCTGCGCTGTTGACCGTTAATGCGTTGTGATGCAGTGCTCTTGTTAAGAGGTATCGAGGACACGTACAGAAGCAATGAGCGATAGGAGCAGAAGCTGCGTTGTTGACGGTTAATGCGTTGTGATGTAGTGCTCTTCTAAGAGGTATCGAGGACAAGTATGCAATCAATGCGCGATAGGAGCAGAAGCTGCGTTGTTGGGGGTTAATGCGTTGTGATGTAGCGCTCTTCTAAGAGGTATCGAGGACACGTATAGAATCAATGCGCGATAGGATCAGAAGCTGCGTTGTTGGCGGTTAATGCGTTGTAATGTATTGCTCTTCTAAGAGGTATCGAGGACACGTATAGAATCAATGCACGATAGGAGCAGAAGCTGCGTTGTTGACGGTTAACGCGTTGTGGTGTAGTGCTCTTCTAAGCGGTGTCGAGGACAAGCATAGAATCAATGCGCGATAGGAGCAGAAGCTGCGTTGTTGACGGTTAATGCGTTGTGATGTAGCGCTCTTCTAAGAGGTATCGAGGACACGTATAGAATCAATGCGCGATAGGAGCAGAAGCTGCGTTGTTGACGGTTAATGCGTTGTGATGTAGTGCTCTTCTAAGCGGTGCCGAGGACACGTATAGAATCAATGCGCGATAGGAGCAGAAGCCGCGTTGTTGACGGATAATGCGCTGTGATGTAGCGCTCTTCTAAGAGGTGTCGAGGACAAGCATAGAATCAAAGCGCAATAGGAGCAGAAGCTGCGTTGTTGACGGATAATGTGCTGTGATGTAGCGCTCTTCTAAGAGGTGTCGAGGACACGTATAGAATCAATGCGCGATAGGAGCAGAAGCTGCGTTGTTGATGGTTAACGCGTTGTGATGCAGTGCTCTTCTAAGAGGTGTCGAGGACAAGCATAGAATCAATGCGCGATAGGAGCAGAAGCTGCGTTGTTGGCGGTTAACGCGTTGTGATGCAGTGCTCTTTTAAGAGGTGTCAAGGACAAGCATAGTATCAATGCGCGATAGGAGCAGAAGCTGCGTTAGTGGCGGTTAATGCGTTGTGATGTAGTGGTCTTCTAAGAAGTGTTGAGGACAAGCATAGAATCAAAGCGCGATAGGAGCAGAAGCTGCGTTGTTGACGGATAATGTGCTGTGATGTACTGCTCTTCTGAGAAGTGTCCAGAACAAGCATAGAATCAATGCGCGATAGGAGCAGAAGCTGCGTTGTTGACGGTTAATGCGTTGTGATGTAGTGCTCGTCTAAGAGGTGTCGAGGACAAGCATAGAATCAAAGCGCGATAGGAGCAGAAGCTGCGTTGTTGACGGTTAACGCGTTGTGATGTAGTGCTCTCAAAGAGGTGTCGAGGACAAGCATAGAATCAAAGCGCGATAGGAGCAGAAGCTGCGTTGTTGACAGTTAACGCGTTGTGATGCAGTGCTCTTCTAAGCGGTGTCGAGGGAGGACAAGCATAGAATCAAAGCGCGATAGGAGCAGAAGCTGCGTTGTTGACGGTTAACGCGTTGTGATGTAGTGCTCTCAAAGAGGTGTCGAGGACAAGCATAGAATCAAAGCGCGATAGGAGCAGAAGCTGCGTTGTTGACAGTTAACGCGTTGTGATGCAGTGCTCTTCTAAGCGGTGTCGAGGGAGGACAAGCATAGAATCAAAGCGCGATAGGAGCAGAAGCTGCGTTGTTGACGGTTAACGCGTTGTGATGTAGTGCTCTTCTAAGAGGTGTCGAGGACAAGTATGGAATCAATGCGCGATAGGAGCAGAAGCCGCGTTGTTGATGGTTAATGCGTTGTGATGTAGCGCTCTTCTAAGAGGTATCGAGGACACGTATAGAATCAATGCGCGATAGGAGCAGAAGCTGCGTTGTTGACGGTTAATGCGTTGTGATGTAGTGCTCTTCTAAGCGGTGCCGAGGACACGTATAGAATCAATGCGCGATAGGAGCAGAAGCCGCGTTGTTGACGGATAATGCGCTGTGATGTAGCGCTCTTCTAAGAGGTGTCGAGGACAAGCATAGAATCAAAGCGCAATAGGAGCAGAAGCTGCGTTGTTGACGGATAATGTGCTGTGATGTAGCGCTCTTCTAAGAGGTGTCGAGGACACGTATAGAATCAATGCGCGATAGGAGCAGAAGCTGCGTTGTTGATGGTTAACGCGTTGTGATGCAGTGCTCTTCTAAGAGGTGTCGAGGACAAGCATAGAATCAATGCGCGATAGGAGCAGAAGCTGCGTTGTTGGCGGTTAACGCGTTGTGATGCAGTGCTCTTTTAAGAGGTGTCAAGGACAAGCATAGTATCAATGCGCGATAGGAGCAGAAGCTGCGTTAGTGGCGGTTAATGCGTTGTGATGTAGTGGTCTTCTAAGAAGTGTTGAGGACAAGCATAGAATCAAAGCGCGATAGGAGCAGAAGCTGCGTTGTTGACGGATAATGTGCTGTGATGTACTGCTCTTCTGAGAAGTGTCCAGAACAAGCATAGAATCAATGCGCGATAGGAGCAGAAGCTGCGTTGTTGACGGTTAATGCGTTGTGATGTAGTGCTCGTCTAAGAGGTGTCGAGGACAAGCATAGAATCAAAGCGCGATAGGAGCAGAAGCTGCGTTGTTGACGGTTAACGCGTTGTGATGTAGTGCTCTCAAAGAGGTGTCGAGGACAAGCATAGAATCAAAGCGCGATAGGAGCAGAAGCTGCGTTGTTGACAGTTAACGCGTTGTGATGCAGTGCTCTTCTAAGCGGTGTCGAGGGAGGACAAGCATAGAATCAAAGCGCGATAGGAGCAGAAGCTGCGTTGTTGACGGTTAACGCGTTGTGATGTAGTGCTCTCAAAGAGGTGTCGAGGACAAGCATAGAATCAAAGCGCGATAGGAGCAGAAGCTGCGTTGTTGACAGTTAACGCGTTGTGATGCAGTGCTCTTCTAAGCGGTGTCGAGGGAGGACAAGCATAGAATCAAAGCGCGATAGGAGCAGAAGCTGCGTTGTTGACGGTTAACGCGTTGTGATGTAGTGCTCTTCTAAGAGGTGTCGAGGACAAGTATGGAATCAATGCGCGATAGGAGCAGAAGCCGCGTTGTTGATGGTTAATGCGTTGTGATGTAGCGCTCTTCTAAGAGGTGTCGAGGACAAGTATGGAATCAAAGCGCGATAGGAGCAGAAGCTGCGGTGTTGACGGTTAACGCGTTGTGATGTAGTGCACATCTAAGAAGTGGGGAAGACAAGCATAGAATCAAAGCGCGATAGGAGCAGAAGCTGCGTTGTTGACGGTTAACGCGTTCTGATGTAGTGCTCTTCTAAGAGGTGTCGAGGACAAGCATAGAATCAAAGCGCGATAGGAGCAGAAGCTGCGTTGTTGACAGTTAACGCGTTGTGATGCAGTGCTCTTCTAAGTGGTGTCGAGGGAGGACAAGCATAGAATCAATGCGCGATAGGAGCAGAAGCTGCGTTGTTGACGGTTAACGCGTTGTGATGCAGTGCTCTTCTAAGAGGTGTCGAGGACAAGCATAGAATCAAAGCGCGATAGGAGCAGAAGCTGCGTTGTTGACAGTTAACGCGTTGTGATGCAGTGCTCTTCTAAGCGGTGTCGAGGGAGGACAAGCATAGAATCAATGCGCGATAGGAGCAGAAGCTGCGTTAGTGGCGGTTAATGCGTTGTGATGTAGTGGTCTTCTAAGAAGTGTTGAGGACAAGCATAGAATCAAAGCGCGATAGGAGCAGAAGCTGCGTTGTTGACGGATAATGTGCTGTGATGTACTGCTCTTCTGAGAAGTGTCCAGAACAAGCATAGAATCAATGCGCGATAGGAGCAGAAGCTGCGTTGTTGACGGTTAATGCGTTGTGATGTAGTGCTCTCTAAGAGGTGTCGAGGACAAGCATAGAATCAAAGCGCGATAGGAGCAGAAGCTGCGTTGTTGACGGTTAACGCGTTGTGATGTAGTGCTCTCTAAGAGGTGTCGAGGACAAGCATAGAATCAAAGCGCGATAGGAGCAGAAGCTGCGTTGTTGACGGTTAATGCGTTGTGATGTAGTGCTCTCTAAGAGGTGTCGAGGACAAGCATAGAATCAAAGCGCGATAGGAGCAGAAGCTGCGTTGTTGACGGTTAACGCGTTGTGATGTAGTGCTCTTCTAAGAGGTGTCGATGACAAGTATGGAATCAATGCGCGATAGGAGCAGGAGCTGCGTTGTTGATGGTTAATGCGTTGTGATGTAGCGCTCTTCTAAGAGGTGTCGAGGACAAGTATGGAATCAATGCGCGATAGGAGCAGAAGCCGCGTTGTTGATGGTTAATGCGTTGTGGTGTAGTGCACATCTAAGAAGTGGGGAAGACAAGCATAGAATCAAAGCGCGATAGGAGCAGAAGCTGCGTTGTTGACAGTTAACGCGTTGTGATGCAGTGCTCTTCTAAGTGGTGTCGAGGGAGGACAAGCATAGAATCAATGCGCGATAGGAGCAGAAGCTGCGTTGTTGACGGTTAATGCGTTGTGATGTAGTGCTCTTCTGAGAAGTGTCCAGGACAAGCATAGAATCAATGCGCGATAGGAGCAGAAGCTGCGTTGTTGACAGTTAACGCGTTGTGATGCAGTGCTCTTCTAAGCGGTGTCGAGGACAAGCATAGAATCAAAGCGCGATAGGAGCAGAAGCTGCGTTGTTGACAGTTAACGCGTTGTGATGCAGTGCTCTTCTAAGCGGTGTCGAGGGAGGACAAGCATAGAATCAAAGCGCGATAGGAGCAGAAGCTGCGTTGTTGCCGGTTAACGGGTTGTGATGTAGTGCTCTTCTAAGAGGTGTCGAGGACAAGTATGGAATCAATGCGCGATAGGAGCAGGAGCTGCGTTGTTGATGGTTAATGCGTTGTGATGTAGCGCTCTTCTAAGAGGTGTCGAGGACAAGTATGGAATCAATGCGCGATAGGAGCAGAAGCTGCGTTGTTGATGGTTAATGCGTTGTGATGTAGTGCACATCTAAGAAGTGGGGAAGACAAGCAGAGAATCAATGCGCGATAGGAGCAGAAGCTGCGTTGTTGCCGGTTAACGGGTTGTGATGTAGTGCTCTTCTAAGAGGTGTCGAGGACAAGTATGGAATCAATGCGCGATAGGAGCAGGAGCTGCGTTGTTGATGGTTAATGCGTTGTGATGTAGCGCTCTTCTAAGAGGTGTCGAGGACAAGTATGGAATCAATGCGCGATAGGAGCAGAAGCTGCGTTGTTGACGGATAATGCGCTGTGATGTAGTGCACATCTAAGAAGTGTCGAGGACAAGCATAGAATCAATGGGCAATAGGAGCAGAAGCTGCGTTGTTGACAGTTAACGCGTTGTGGTGTAGTGCACATCTAAGAAGTGGGGAAGACAAGCATAGAATCAATGCGCGATAGGAGCAGAAGCTGCGTTGTTGACGGATAATGCGTTGTGATGTAGTGCTCTTCTAAGCGGTGTCGAGGACACGTATAGAATCAATGCGCGATAGGAGCAGAAGCTGCGTTGTTGACGGTTAATGCGTTGTGATGTAGCGCTCTTCTAAGAGGTATCGAGGACACGTATAGAATCGATGCGCGATAGGAGCAGAAGCTGCGTTGTTGACGGTTAATGCGTTGTGATGTAGTGCTCTTCTAAGAGGTGTCGAGGACAAGCATAGAATCAAAGCGCGATAGTAGCAGAAGCTGCGTTGTTGACAGTTAACGCGTTGTGATGTAGCCCTCTTCTAAGAGGTGTCGAGGACAAGCATAGAATCAAAGCGCGATAGTAGCAGAAGCTGCGTTGTTGACAGTTAACGCGTTGTGATGTAGCCCTCTTCTAAGAGGTGTCGAGGACAAGCATAGAATCAAAGCGCGATAGGAGCAGAAGCTGCGTTGTTGACAGTTAACGCGTTGTGATGCAGTGCTCTTCTAAGAGGTGTCGAGGGAGGACAAGCATAGAATCAATGCGCGATAGGAGCAGAAGCTGCGTTGTTGACGGTTAACGGGTTGTGATGTAGTGCTCTTCTAAGAGGTGTCGAGGACAAGTATGGAATCAATGCGCGATAGGAGCAGGAGCTGCGTTGTTGATGGTTAATGCGTTGTGATGTAGCGCTCTTTCTAAGAGGTGTCGAGGACAAGTATGGAATCAATGCGCGATAGGAGCAGAAGCTGCGTTGTTGATGGTTAATGCGTTGTGATGTAGTGCACATCTAAGAAGTGGGGAAGACAAGCAGAGAATCAATGCGCGATAGGAGCAGAAGCTGCGTTGTTGCCGGTTAACGGGTTGTGATGTAGTGCTCTTCTAAGAGGTGTCGAGGACAAGTATGGAATCAATGCGCGATAGGAGCAGGAGCTGCGTTGTTGATGGTTAATGCGTTGTGATGTAGCGCTCTTCTAAGAGGTGTCGAGGACAAGTATGGAATCAATGCGCGATAGGAGCAGAAGCTGCGTTGTTGACGGATAATGCGCTGTGATGTAGTGCACATCTAAGAAGTGTCGAGGACAAGCATAGAATCAATGGGCAATAGGAGCAGAAGCTGCGTTGTTGACAGTTAACGCGTTGTGGTGTAGTGCACATCTAAGAAGTGGGGAAGACAAGCATAGAATCAAAGCGCGATAAGAGCAGAAGCTGCGTTGTTGACGGATAATGCGTTGTGATGTAGTGCTCTTCTAAGCGGTGTCGAGGACAAGCATAGAATCAATGCGCGATAAGAGCAGAAGCTGCGTTGTTGACGGTTAATGCGTTGTGGTGTAGCGCTCTTCTAAGAGGTATCGAGGACACGTATAGAATCGATGCGCGATAGGAGCAGAAGCTGCGTTGTTGACGGTTAATGCGTTGTGATGTAGCGCTCTTCTAAGAGGTGTCGAGGACAAGCATAGAATCAAAGCGCGATAGTAGCAGAAGCTGCGTTGTTGACAGTTAACGCGTTGTGATGTAGTGCTCTTCTAAGAGGTGTCGAGGACAAGCATAGAATCAAAGCGCGATAGTAGCAGAAGCTGCGTTGTTGACAGTTAACGCGTTGTGATGTAGTGCTCTTCTAAGAGGTGTCGAGGACAAGCATAGAATCAAAGTGCGATAGTAGCAGAAGCTGCGTTGTTGACAGTTAACGCGTTGTGATGTAGCCCTCTTCTAAGAGGTGTCGAGGACAAGTATGGAATCAATGCGCGATAGGTGCAGAAGCTGTGTGTTGACAGTTAATGCGTTGTGATGTAGTGCTCCTCTAAGCGGTGTCGAGCACAAGCATAGAATCAATGTGCGATAGGAGCAGAAGCTGCGTTGTTGACGGTTAACGCGTAGTGATGTAGTGCACATCTAAGAAGTGGGGAAGACAAGCATAGAATCAATGCGCGATAGGAGCAGAAGCTGCGTTGTTGGCGGTTAATGCGTTGTGATGTAGTGCACATCTAAGAAGTGGGGAAGACAAGCATAGAATCAATGCGCAATAGGAGCAGAAGCTGCGTTGTTGACGGTTAATGCGCTGTGATGTAGCGCTCTTCTAAGAGGTGTCGAGGACACGTATAGGATCAATGTGCGATAGGAGCAGAAGCTGCGTTGTTGACAGTTAACGCGTTGTGATGTAGTGCACATCTAAGAAGTGGGGAAGACAAGCATAGAATCAATGCGCGATAGGAGCAGAAGCTGTGTGTTGACAGTTAATGCGTTGTGATGTAGTGCACATCTAAGAAGTGGGGAAGACAAGCATAGAATCAATGCGCGATAAGAGCAGAAGCTGCGTTGTTGACGGTTAATGCGTTGTGATGTAGTGCTCCTCTAAGCGGTGTCGAGCACAAGCATAGAATCAATGTGCGATAGGAGCAGAAGCTGCGTTGTTGACGGTTAATGCGCTGTGATGTAGCGCTTTTCTAAGAGGTGTCGAGGACACGTATAGGATCAATGTGCGATAGGAGCAGAAGCTGCGTTGTTGACAGTTAACGCGTTGTGAAGTAGTGCTCTTCTAAGAGGTGTCGAGGACAAGTATGGAATCAATGCGCGATAGGAGCAGAAGCTGCGTTGTTGACTGTTAATGCGTTGTGATGTAGTGCTCCTCTAAGCGGTGTCGAGCACAAGCATAGAATCAATGTGCGATAGGAGCAGAAGCTGCGTTGTTGACTGTTAATGCGTTGTGATGTAGCGCTCTTCTAAGAGGAGTCTTCAACTCTTTCCTAAATTGAAGCAGCATTGCGTGGACCCGATGGACATGGGGATGTTGTTCTAGATCCTGGGTGCACAGATGGAAATTCCTGCAGTCTTGTTTTTTATTTTTTACACTGCTTAGTCTACAGCCTGATTGTGTCCTGGCTATGGCTGTGCCGCGGAGCACCAGAGATGCCGAGCTTGTCTGCAAGATAAGCGGGGGTCTGGCCGTATTAACTTTGTAAATGATGCAGCTGGATTTGAAGATGGTGAGGGCTGGTAAGGGAGGCAATAGAATTCGTTCCAACAGGATGATTTCTTTAGGCTTTGTAAGAGATGTGCTGCGGTGAGTAGGATGCCCTTAAGGGATGCCAGTATGGAGTCTGGCAGGCATTAGAGCAGGGTGTTAGCACCATCCAGATGTGAAAGTACAAGGGCTTGAAGAAGAGTTCTGAAATAACTTTCTGGAAGAAACAGTTTCACTTTCTTTAGAAAAAAGTTGGTACCAAGCAGTCTCATTTTTGGCAATGTGTTCCTGAGGGTGAGGTTGTGTCCAGGATGAATCCAAATGACTTGGCATTCGGTGAAATGGGCTATTAATCTCCCTGAACCTTCAAGTTGCAGGCTTTGAAAGTAGAGTAAGAACTTTGTGCTTGGCAAGGGTTAACCAAGCGCGGATGAGCCAGCTTTATCCTCAAGTTAAAATACTCCCCTCACATCTAAACTATGTACATCTGCCTTGCTATATCCTCAAATTAAGATATTCCCCCCGCTATCCTCAACTTAACATACTCTCTCACGCCTAAACTATGTGCATTGGCCTGGCTATGTCTTCATTGGCCTTGCTATATCCTCAGCTTAAGATACTCCCCATTCTAGTCTCAACTTAAGATACTCCTCCATGCCCGAGTACCTTCATTGGTGTGCTATATCCTCAGCTTAAGATACTCCCCGATGCCCGAGTACCTTCATTGGTGTGCTATATCCTCAGCTTAAGATACTCCCCGATGCCCGAGTACCTTCATTGGTGTGCTATATCCTCAGCTTAAGATACTCCCGATGCCCGAGTACCTTCATTGGTGTGCTATATCCTCAGCTTAAGATACTCCTCCATGCCCGAGTACCTTCATTGGTGTGCTATATCCTCAGCTTAAGATACTCCCCGATGCCCGAGTACCTTCATTGGTGTGCTATATCCTCAGCTTAAGATACTCCCCGATGCCCGAGTACCTTCATTGGTGTGCTATATCCTCAGCTTAAGATACTCCCCGATGCCCGAGTACCTTCATTGGTGTGCTATATCCTCAGCTTAAGATACTCCTCCATGCCCGAGTACCTTCATTGGTGTGCTATATCCTCAGCTTAAGATACTCCCGATGCCCGAGTACCTTCATTGGTGTGCTATATCCTCAGCTTAAGATACTCCCCGATGCCCGAGTACCTTCATTGGTGTGCTATATCCTCAGCTTAAGATACTCCTCCATGCCCGAGTACCTTCATTGGTGTGCTATATCCTCAGCTTAAGATACTCCCCGATGCCCGAGTACCTTCATTGGTGTGCTATATCCTCAGCTTAAGATACTCCCCGATGCCCGAGTACCTTCATTGGTGTGCTATATCCTCAGCTTAAGATACTCCCCGATGCCCGAGTACCTTCATTGGTGTGCTATATCCTCAGCTTAAGATACTCCTCCATGCCCGAGTATCTTCATTGGTGTGCTATATCCTCAGCTTAAGATACTCCCCGATGCCCGAGTACCTTCATTGGTGTGCTATATCCTCAGCTTAAGATACTCCTCCATGCCCGAGTACCTTCATTGGTGTGCTATATCCTCAGCTTAAGATACTCCCCGATGCCCGAGTACCTTCATTGGTGTGCTATATCCTCAGCTTAAGATACTCCCGATGCCCGAGTACCTTCATTGGTGTGCTATATCCTCAGCTTAAGATACTCCTCCATGCCCGAGTACCTTCATTGGTGTGCTATATCCTCAGCTTAAGATACTCCCGATGCCCGAGTACCTTCATTGGTGTGCTATATCCTCAGCTTAAGATACTCCCCGATGCCCGAGTACCTTCATTGGTGTGCTATATCCTCAGCTTAAGATACTCCCGATGCCCGAGTACCTTCATTGGTGTGCTATATCCTCAGCTTAAGATACTCCTCCATGCCCGAGTACCTTCATTGGTGTGCTATATCCTCAGCTTAAGATACTCCCCGATGCCCGAGTACCTTCATTGGTGTGCTATATCCTCAGCTTAAGATACTCCCCGATGCCCGAGTACCTTCATTGGTGTGCTATATCCTCAGCTTAAGATACTCCCCGATGCCCGAGTACCTTCATTGGTGTGCTATATCCTCAGCTTAAGATACTCCCCGATGCCCGAGTACCTTCATTGGTGTGCTATATCCTCAGCTTAAGATACTCCCGATGCCCGAGTACCTTCATTGGTGTGCTATATCCTCAGCTTAAGATACTCCCCGATGCCCGAGTACCTTCATTGGTGTGCTATATCCTCAGCTTAAGATACTCCCGATGCCCGAGTACCTTCATTGGTGTGCTATATCCTCAGCTTAAGATACTCCCCGATGCCCGAGTACCTTCATTGGTGTGCTATATCCTCAGCTTAAGATACTCCCCGATGCCCGAGTACCTTCATTGGTGTGCTATATCCTCAGCTTAAGATACTCCCCGATGCCCGAGTACCTTCATTGGTGTGCTATATCCTCAGCTTAAGATACTCCTCCATGCCCGAGTACCTTCATTGATGTGCTATATCCTCAGCTTAAGATACTCCCCGATGCCCGAGTACCTTCATTGGTGTGCTATATCCTCAGCTTAAGATACTCCCCGATGCCCGAGTACCTTCATTGGTGTGCTATATCCTCAGCTTAAGATACTCCCCGATGCCTAAAACTTTGTTAATTGGCCTTTCTATATCCTTAACTTAAGATGCTCTTCCACTATATCCTCAACGTAAGGTACACCCCCATGACCCTACTCCCTTCATTGGCCTCGATATCTCACAATACTCAAGGGGATAGCTGAGGGAGTACTTTAAAGAAGGAGATCAATGGTTGGTTAAGACTTGGTGAGATGTCAGTAAATATTGGAACCAATAATAGGAAACGTTTACTAAAATCTTTCTAGAACAGAGCAAATAAGTAGACTTCTGATCGCTGCCTTCCAAAGACTCTGCGGGTCACACTTGTGACAAGCGGGGCAGAGGGGGCGTTACTGGTTGTCCTGATCGCTGCCCTCCAAAGACTCTGCGGGTCACACTTGTGACAAGCGGGGCAGAGGGGACGTTACTGGCTGTCCTGATCGCTGCCTTCCAAAGACTCTGCGGGTCACACTTGTGACAAGCGGGGCAGAGGGGACGTTACTGGCTGTCCTGATCGCTGCCTTCCAAAGACTCTGCGGGTCACACTTGTGACAAGCGGGGCAGAGGGACGTTACTGGCTGTCCTGATCGCTGCCTTCCAAAGACTCTGCGGGTCACACTTGTGACAAGCGGGGCAGAGGGGACGTTACTGGCTGTCCTGATCGCTGCCTTCCAAAGACTCTGCGGGTCACACTTGTGACAAGCGGGGCAGAGGGGACGTTACTGGCTGTCCTGATCGCTGCCTTCCAAAGACTCTGCGGGTCACACTTGTGACAAGCGGGGCAGAGGGGACGTTACTGGCTGTCCTGATCGCTGCCTTCCAAAGACTCTGCGGGTCACACTTGTGACAAGCGGGGCAGAGGGGACGTTACTGGCTGTCCTGATCGCTGCCTTCCAAAGACTCTGTGGGTCACACTTGTGACAAGCGGGGCAGAGGGGACGTTACTGGCTGTCCTGATCGCTGCCTTCCAAAGACTCTGCGGGTCACACTTGTGACAAGCTGGGCAGAGGGGACTTTACTGGCTGTCCTGATCGCTGCTCAGAGCCGTGGATGAGAAAGTTGTTATTAAGATGGCAAACTGGATTCCGTCCTGGATGGTTTACGCCAGGTTTTGTTGCAATATTTAATTACAATAAAGGTGTGCACTTGTATGCGCGAAGGAGAAGCTCAGGAACTCATTCTGTTCCATTTCTATTGCTTTTTATCATTATGAAGATCTTACTTGCGCCCCATCATCTCAGACGCTGCTCTTATCTAATCTGCCCTCACTAGAGGTTGCCTTTGGTCATTTTTTATGTAATACTTTAAGAGCTTGTTCTCTAATTTTTAGTTTAAAATGTATAGCTTATGTTATTTAATATTTCTCAAACTCCCATTCCTATTATTCTAAAAAAATCACTGATGGTCCAGCTACTGAAAGGACATTTCCTGCTTTATTCTGAGGCCTGGGAAACAGTTAGTGGAAAAACTGCCCTGGAGAAATACCAATAGCGCACAGTACTGGGTTTTTGCGCTGGATTCTGAAGATCCCCTAAGAACGGAGGAATGGCCTTTGCAAACAGTAAAGCTGCTGGATAATCCACAGTGTTTCTGACTCACAAATTCTTCAAAGTCCTACAAAGACAAATGTGTGTATGCACAAAATTAAGAAGGGCCACAGTTTCCGGATTTTAAACATACTGTGTATAACAGCCGTTCACTCATCGCATTGCTACCATATAGATGCTCTGAAAGAACAAATCCCTGTTCATGGCTTCGCCATAGTGAGACTTTGTCATAAAAGTTCAGCAGTGATAACAGTTCAAACACACTGGCAATAACTGCTATCACTGATCCCTTTACAGCCATAGAGAGAACATCTGTCTCCAAGACAGCCAATCACTGATCACTTTACAGCCATAGAGAGAACATCTGTCTCCAAGACAGCCAATCACTGATCCCTTTACAGCCATAGAGAGAACATCTGTCTCCAAGAAAGCCAATCACTGATCCCTTTACAGCCATAGAGAGAACATCTGTCTCCAAGACAGCCAATCACTGATCACTTTACTGCCATAGAGAGAACATCTGTCTCCAAGACAGCCAATCACTGATCACTTTAGTGTCATAGAGAGAACATCGGTCTCCAAGACATCCAATCACTGGTCTCGTTATTGCGATATAGAGACTGTCTTGAAGTCAATCAATCACTGATCATTCTATTGTCAGACAGAGACCATCAATCTTCATGACATTTAGTCCCTGGTCCCCTGATTGTCATATAGAGACTGTCTCCAAGACAGCCAATCACTGATCCCCTCACTGCCATAGAGAGCACATCTGTCTCCAAGACATCCAATCACTGATCCCCTCACTGCCATAGAGAGCACATCTGTCTCCAAGACATCCAATCACTGATCCCCTCACTGCCATAGAGAGCACATCTGTCTCCAAGACATCCAATCACTGATCCCCTCACTGCCATAGAGAGCACATCTGTCTCCAAGACATCTAATCACTGATCCCCTCACTGCCATAGAGAGCACATCTGTCTCCAAGAAATCCAATCACTGATCCCCTCACTGCCATAGAGAGCACATCTGTCTCCAAGACATCCAATCAGCGGTCCATTTACTGCCATGGAGAGCCCATCTGTCTCCAAGACATCCAATAACTGATCCCCTCACTGCCATAGAGAGCACATCTGTCTCCAAGACATCCAATCAGCGGTCCATTTACTGCCATGGAGAGCCCATCTGTCTCCAAGACATCCAATCACTGATCCCTTTACTACGACAGAGAGTCTATCAATCTCCAAGACTTTATTTCCATGCTCACCTTTCTTCTCTGAACTTATCAGTGCCTTTATCCTGCTCCTCTTGAAGCAACATACACCTTCACTGGACCCTTTCAACTCCAGTCACCCATCACTCGAGTCCACAACTGTATAAGGTACAATCAGGATAGACAGAACTATTCAATACTAGTGAGGTACTCAGTAACGGGGAATCGCAGAACCTTTATAGAGAGCTCCCCTCAATACTAGCGAAGTACTCAGAGAATGTGGGTGTCACAGAACCTTCATAAAAAGAACCCCTCAATAGTAGTAAGGTACTCAGATAATGGGGTGTCACAGAACCTTTTTACAAAGAACCCCTCAATATTAGTAAGGTACTCAGATAATGGGGTGTCACAGAACCTTTATACAAACAACCCCTCAATATTAGTGAGTTACTCTGATTATGTGGGTGTCATAGAACCTTTATACAAAGAACCCCTCAATATTAGTGAGGTACTCATAATGGGGTGTCACAGAACCTTTATACAAAGAACCCCTCAATATTAGTGAGGTACTCTGATTATGTGGGTGTCATAGAACCTTTATACAAAGAACCCCTTAATATTAGTGAGGTACTCATAATGGGGTGTCACAGAACCTTTTTACAAAGAACCCCTCAATACTAGCATGGAAGTCAGATAATGTGGGTGTCACAGAACCTTTAAACAAAGAACCCCTCAATACTGTGAGGTACTCTGATAATGTTGGTTTTACAGAACCTTTTTACAAAGAACCTCTTAATACTAGCGAAACACTCAGAAAATGTGGGTGTGGCAGTGCATTTATACACAGAACCCCTAATACTACCGAGGTACTCAGATAATGTGGGTGTCACAGAACCTTAACACAAAGAACCTCTTAATACTAGCATGTTACTCAGATAATGTGGGTGTCACAGAACCTTCATAAAAAGAACCCCTTAATATTAGCGAAGTACTCAGATAATGTGGGTGTCACAGAACATTCATACAAAGAGCTCTTTTCTACTAGCGAGGTACTCGATTATGTGGATGTTACAGAAACTTTATACACAGCACCCCTTAATAATAGCGAGGTATTTATATAATGTGGGTGTTCCAGAAATAATGTTAATGTCAAAGAACAATTATACACAGAACCTTATTACAATAATGAGGTACTGAAATAATGTAGGTGTCAAGGAACCCGCATAAGCCCCTTCATACAGAATCGTCAAACTCCACCGTGGTGGACACCACAGTCATGGCCATATCCACCAGGCCTTTTGAAGGAAATATCTTTCCAGTATCTATGGACCTCAACCTGATTCCGGAAGAAGCAGAGGACAATCAAGAGGAAGAAGAACAAACAGCCCACAAGTACACTGGGTCCGCCACCATCACTACAACGGACTCGGAGCCGAGCAAAGAACAAACAGCCACAAGTACACTGGGTCCGCCACCATCACTACAACGGACTCGGAGCCGAGCAAAGAACAAACAGCCACAAGTACACTGGGTCCGCCACCATCACTACAACGGACTCGGAGCCGAGCAAAGAACAAACAGCCACAAGTACACTGGGTCCGCCACCATCACTACAACGGACTCGGAGCCGAGCAAAGAACAAACAGCCACAAGTACACTGGGTCCGCCACCATCACTACAACGGACTCGGAGCCGAGCAAAGAACAAACAGCCACAAGTACACTGGGTCCGCCACCATCACTACAACGGACTCGGAGCCGAACAAAGAACAAACAAGCCACCACCAGCCACCAGGACCAGGTAACTGTGAATTGAAGTGACCATACCCTATCGGACAAAGACTTAGCTGTGCTCAACAGGGGCATGTTATTATATGTTAACTTATAAGGATTTGTAAGGAGCGCTAATGACCTGGGAGGGTATGAAGGTGCCTAGAAGCTGTGAACTGAGTTGTCTGGGTGGAGCCTCCTAGTTGAACAGCCAGGTTTTCAGTTTCCGTCTGAATTCTACCAGGGAGCAGGCTGCTCTGATGGGGAGAGGGAGCTTGTTACAAGTCTTTAGTGTGATATGAGAGAGGGCACGTCCTCCCATTTTAGCGCGCCAGGTGCAGGGGATGTGGGCAAGGAATAGGCCAGCTGGTTTGAGGTATCTGGACAGAATGTGCACCTTGGCAGTTTTAAGTAACATCAGACAATATTCATTTTGATCATCTATCAAGAACATTGAATGTATTAGTTCATTACATTTTTTATAAACAGTTATGTCTTCAAATTCTACAAACATTTTATGTTTGCCACTGAAACTAAGATTCTATACTATGTTTACCATTCCAAAATGGCGACACCTTTATCATCCAATGAGTCTTTCTGGGTCTTTTGTGAAAGTGTTTAACACTCTGAGCTTTAGAATGCGGTCCTTTGTTCTCGTGTGCGTCTGAGATACTCAGATAATGTGGGTGGCAAACAACTTTTATACAGAGCACCCGTTAATATAGCGAGATGCGAATGTGTGTGATCTGACCACAGGGTCGGACTGGGACAAAACATAGGCCCAAGCACCAAAATAAAAGTGATCCCAATTCACGAACCAGATAGCTAAAAAAGTGATACTATCAGGGATATCAATTATAAAAACCGTCCGACAACTGATAAAAACCGGCCCACACACTGATCTGTCAGAACAGCCCATCGGGCACTACCAGATTGCCCTTGCCCTGTAGGCCAATCCGACCCTGCCTGATCATCGAACACACCCTAGTTGCAGCACAACAGTATATTATCTGCTATACATATGATATTTGGGGTACACTTACCCGACGCCCTTTCAACCCTCTTGTCCCAGGGGGGCCGCGTGGTCCCGGGGCACCCTGCAATATTAAACATCACTTTTAAAATGACTGATTTCAACATTCTTTATGTTAAAATACGAACAAAAATGGGCAGTGGTAACTGTGAGGCTGTGACCACTTGGTCTGGGTCAGTCATATCCAACCCACAGATCTGAATACGCTCAGAGGTGAAGACACGAATGAAGGCGGGTGTATGGTGGTGCAAGGCTACCAAAATGCTCACAAAATTAGATTGATTTTATTTGATCCATCTTCAATGGCTAAAAACTTCGAAGAAGAAAACATTAAAATGGAACCTCATGGGTTCTAGCCACAAAGGGGTTGAGGAGTGCCGGTGGCTCCTGCAATCCACCTGCTGCTGGTCCATGGGGCATTCTGGGGCTTCACAAGGCAGACACTGTAAGACAATTAGCGTGCACTAGCCCGGCTCTACCCTGGCCACAGGGGCACTGGCAGGATCAGAAGTATGTGTCACATGCTACACAGGCTACATGGATAGGGCCACGGTTAAATGAGACACAGACCACATAGATAGAGCCAGGGATACATAATACACAGACTATGTGGATAGGGCCACGGTCAAATGATGCAGAGACCACATGGATAAGGTGATAATCCTGGACTCACCCGGAGCTGGGGTAATCTGGAGCTGCACTTTACTGTGAGCTGAGGTATTCTAGAGCCACACTGTTACTCTGGGCTGAGATATTCTAGAGTCACACTGTTACCCTGAGCTGAGATATTCTAGAGTCGCACCGTTACCTTAAGGTGAGGTATTCTAGAGTCGCACTGTTACCTTAAGGTGAGGTATTCTAAAGTTGTACCGCTACCCTGAGCTGAGGTATTCTAGAGCTGCACCGTTATCTTGAGCTGAGGTATTCTAGAGTCACACTGTTACCCTGAGCTGAGGTATTCTAGAGCCGCACTGTTACCCTGAGCTGAGGTATTCTAGAGTTGCACTGTTACCTTGAGCTGAGGTATTCTAGAGTCGCACTGTTACCTTAAGGTGAGGTATTCTAAAGTTGTACCGCTACCCTGAGCTGAGGTATTCTAGAGCTGCACTGTTATCTTGAGCTGAGGTATTCTAGAGTTGCCCTGTTACCCTGAGCTGAGGTACTCTAGAGTCACACTGTTACCCTGAGCTGAGGTATTCTAGAGCCGCACTGTTACCCTGAGCTGAGGTATTCTAGAGCCGCACTGTTACCTTGAGCTGAGGTATTCTAGAGTTGCCCTGTTACCCTGAGCTGAGGTATTCTAGAGTCACACTGTTACTCTGAGCTGAGGTATTCTAGAGCCGCACTGTTACCCTGAGCTGGGGTATTCTAGAGTTGCCCTGTTACCTTGAGCGAAGGTATTCAAGAGTTGCCCTGTTACCCTGAGCTGAGGTATTCTAGAGTGACACTGTTACCCTGAGGTGAGGTATTCTAAAGTTGCACCGTTACCTTGAGCTGAGGTATTCTAGAGTTGCCCTGTTACCTTGAGCGGAGGTATTCTAGAGTTGCCCTGTTACCCTGAGCTGAGGTATTCTAGAGTCACACTGTTACCTTGAGCTGAGGCATTCTAGAGTTGCATTGTTACCTTGAGCTGAGGTATTCTAGAGTTGCCCTGTTACCCTGAGCTGAGGTATTCTAGAGTTGCCCTGTTACCCTGAGCTGAGGTATTCTAGCGTTGCCCTGTTACCCTGAGCTGAGGTATTCTAGAGTTACACTGTTACCCTGAGCTGAGATATTCTAGTCACACTGTTACCCTGAGCTGAGGTATTCTAGAGTTACATTGTTACCCTGAGCTGAGGTATTCTAGAGCCGCACCGTTATCTTGAGCTGAGGTATTCTAGAGTCACACTGTTACCCTGAGCTGAGGTATTCTAGAGTGACATTGTTACCCATAGCTGACGTATTCTAGAGTCGCACTGTTACCTTAAGGTGAGGTATTCTAGAGTCGCACTGTTACCTTAAGGTGAGGTATTCTGAAGTTGTACCGCTACCCTGAGCTGAGGTATTCTAGAGCTGCACTGTTATCTTGAGCTGAGGTATTTTGGAGTTGCACTGTTACCCTGACCGGAGGTATTCTAGAGCCGCACTTTTACCCTGAGCTGAGGTATTCTAGAGTTGCACTGTTACCTTGAGCTGAGGTATTCTAGAGTCACACTGTTACCCTGAGCTGAGGTATTCTAAAGTTGCACCGTTACACTGAGCTGAGGTATTCTAGAGTTGCACTGTTACCCTGAGCTGGGGTATTGTAGAGTTCCACTGTTACCCTGAGCTGAGGTATTCTAGAGTCACACTGTTACCCTGAGATGAGGTATTCTAAAGTTGCACCATTACACTGAGCTGAGGTATTCTAGAGCTGCACCGTTATCTTGAGCTGAGGTATTCTAGAGTTGCACTATTACCCTGAGCTGAGGTATTCTAGAGTCACACTGTTACCCTGAGCTGAGGTATTCTAAAGTTGCACCGTTACACTGAGCTGAGGTATTCTAGAGTTACATTGTTACCCTGAGCTGACATATTCTAGAGTCGCACTGTTACCTTAAGGTGAGGTATTCTAAAGTTGTACCGCTACCCTGAGCTGAGGTATTCTAGAGCTGCACCGTTATCTTGAGCTGAGGTATTCTAGAGTTGCACTGTTACCCTGAGCTGAGGTATTCTAGGGTTGCACTGTTACCCTGAGCTGAGGTATTCTAAAGTTGCACCGTTACACTGAGCTGAGGTATTCTAGAGTAGCCCTGTTACCTTGAGCTGAGGTATTCTAGAGTTGCACTGTTACCCTGAGCTGAGGTATTCTAGAGTTGCCCTGTTACCTTGAGCTGAGGTATTCTAGAGTTGCACTGTTACCCTGACCTGAGGTATTCTAGAGTCACACTGTTACCCTGAGCTGAGGTATTCTAGAGTTGCACGGTTACCCTGAGCTGAGGTATTCTAGAGTTGCCCTGTTACCTTGAGCTGAGGTATTCTAGAGTTGCACTGTTACCCTGAGCTGAGGTATTATAGAGTTGCACTGTTACCCTGAGCTGGGGTATTCTAGAGTTGCATCGTTATCTTGAGCTGAGGTATTCTAGAGTTGCCCTGTTACCCTGAGCTGAGGTATTCTAGAGTTGCCCTGTTACCTTGAGCGGAGGTATTCTAGAGTTGCCCTGTTACCCTGAGCTGAGGTATTCTAGAGTTGCCCCGTTACCTTGAGCTGAGGTATTCTAGACTTGCACTGTTACCCTGAGCTGAGGTATTCTAGAGTTGCCCTGTTACCTTGAGCTGAGGTATTCTAGAGTTGCCCTGTTACCCTGGGCTGAGGTATTCTAGAGTCACACTGTTACCCTGAGCAGAGGTATTCTAGAGTCACACTGTTACCCTGAGCTGAGGTATTCTAAAGTTGCACCGTTACCTTGAGCTGAGGTATTCTAGAGTTGCCCTCTTACCTTGAGCGGAGGTATTCTAGAGTTGCCCTGTTACCCTGAGCTGAGGTATTCTAGACCCGCACCGTTATCTTGACCTGAGGTATTCTAGAGTTGCACTGTTACCCTGAGCTGAGGTATTCTAGAGTCACACTGTTACCCTGAGCTGAGGTATTCTAAAGTTGCACCGTTACACTGAGCTGAGGTATTCTTGAGTTACATTGTTACGCTGAGCTGACGTATTCTAGAGTCACACTGTTACCCTCAGCTGACGTATTCTAGAGTTGCACTGTTACCTTAAGGTGAGGTATTTTAGAGTCGCACTGTTACCTTAAGGTGAGGTATTCTAAAGTTGTAACGCTACCCTGAGCTGAGGTATTCTAGAGCTGCACCGTTATCTTGAGCTGAGGTATTCTAGAGTTGCACTGTTACCCTGAGCTGGGGTATTCTAGAGTTGCACTGTTACCCTGAGCTGAGGTATTCTAGAGCCACACTGTTACCCTGAGCTGAGGTATTCTAGAGTTGCACTGTTACCCTGAGCTGAGGTATTCTAGAGTTGCACTGTTACCCTGAGCTGATGTATTCTAGAGTTGCCCTGTTACCTTGAGCTGAGGTATTCTAGAGTTGCACTGTTACCCTGAGCTGAGGTATTCTAGAGTTGCCCTGTTACCTTGAGCTGAGGTATTCTAGAGTTGCCCTGTTACCCTGAGCTCAGGTATTCTAGAGTCACACTGTTACCCTGAGCTGAGGTATTCTAGAGTCACACTGTTACCCTGAGCTGAGGTATTCTAGAGTCACACTGTTACCCTGAGCTGAGGTATTCTAAAGTTGCACCGTTACCTTGAGCTGAGGCATTCTAGAGTTGCCCTGTTACCTTGAGCGGAGGTATTCTAGAGTTGCCCTGTTACCCTGAGCTGAGGTATTCTAGAGTCACACTGTTACCCTGTGCTGAGGTATTCTAAAGTTGCACCATTACCTTGAGCTGAGGTATTCTAGAGTTGCCCTGTTACCTTGAGCGGAGGTATTCTAGAGTTGCCCTGTTACCCTGAGCTGAGGTATTCTAGAGCTGCACCGTTATCTTGAGCTGAGCTATTCTAGAGTTGCATTGTTAGCCTGAGCTGAGGTATTCTAGAGTCGCACTGTTACCCTGAGCTGAGGTATTCTAAAGTTGCACCGTTACACTGAGCTGAGGTATTCTAGAGTTACATTGTTACCCTGAGCTGACGTATTCTAGAGTCGCACTGTTACCCTCAGCTGACGTATTCTAGAGTCGCACTGTTACCTTAAGGTGAGGTATTCTAGAGTCGCACTGTTACCTTAAGGTGAGGTATTCTAAAGTTGTACCGCTACCCTGAGCTGAGGTATTCTAGAGCTGCACCGTTATCTTGAGCTGAGGTATTCTAGAGTTCCACTGTTACCCTGAGCTGGGGTATTCTAGAGTTGCACTGTTACCATGAGCTGAGGTATTCTAGAGCTGCACTGTTACCCTGAGCTGAGGTATTCTAGAGTTGCACTGTTACCCTGAGCTGAGGTATTCTAGAGTTGCACTGTTACCCTGAGCTGAGGTATTCTAAAGTTGCACCGTTACACTGAGCTGAGGTATTCTAGAGTTGCCCTGTTACCTTGAGCTGAGGTATTCTAGAGTTGCACTTTTATCCTGAGCTGAGGTATTCTAGAGTTGCCCTGTTACCTTGAGCTGAGGTATTCTAGAGTTGCACTGTTACCCTGAGCTGAGGTATTCTAGAGTTGCACTGTTACCCTGAGCTGAGGTATTCTAAAGTTGCACCGTTACACTGAGCTGAGGTATTCTAGAGTTGCACTGTTACCCTGAGCTGAGGTATTCTAGAGTTGCCCTGTTACCTTGAGCTGAGGTATTCTAGAGTTGCACTGTTACCCTGAGCTGAGGTATTCTAGAGTTGCACTGTTACCCTGAGCTGAGGTATTCTAGAGTTGCACTGTTACCCTGAGCTGGGGTATTCTAGAGTTGCACCGTTATCTTGAGCTGAGGTATTCTAGAGTTGGCCTGTTACCCTGAGCTGAGGTATTCTAGAGTTGCCCTGTTACCTTGAGCGGAGGTATTCTAGAGTTGCCCTGTTACCCTGAGCTGAGGTATTCTAGAGTTGCACTGTTACCCTGAGTTGAGGTATTCTAGAGTTGCCCTGTTACCTTGAGCTGAGGTATTCTAGAGTTGTCCTGTTACCCTGAGCTGAGGTATTCTAGAGTCACACTGTTACCCTGAGCTGAGGTATTCTAGAGTCACACTGTTACCCTGAGCTGAGGTATTCTAAAGTTGCACCGTTACCTTGAGCTGAGGTATTCTAGAGTTGCCCTGTTACCTTGAGCTGAGGTATTCTAGAGTTGCCCTGTTACCCTGAGCTGAGGTATTCTAGAGTCACACTGTTACCTTGAGCTGAGGTATTCTAGAGTTGCACTGTTACCTTGAGCTGAGGTATTCTAGAGTTGCCCTGTTACCCTGAGCTGAGGTATTCTAGAGTTGCCCTGTTACCCTGAGCTGAGGTATTCTAGAGTTGCCCTGTTACCCTGAGCTGAGGTATTCTAGCGTTGCCCTGTTACCCTGAGCTTAGGTATTCTAGAGTTGCACTGTTACCCTGAGCGGAGGTATTCTAAAGTTGCACCGTTACACTGAGCTGAGGTATTCTAGCGTTGCCCTGGTACCTTGAGCTGAGGTATTCTAGAGCCGCACCGTTATCTTGAGCTGAGGTATTCTAGAGTTGCACTGTTACCTTGAGCTGAGGTATTCTAGAGTTGCCCTGTAACCCTGAGCTGAGGTATTCTAGAGTTGCCCTGTTACCTTGAGCTGAGGTATTCTAGAGTCACACTGTTACCCTGAGCTGAGGTATTCTAAAGTTGCACCGTTACACTGAGCTGAGGTATTCTAAAGTTGCACCGTTACCTTGAGCGGAGGTATTCTAGAGTCGCACCGTTATCTTGAGCTGAGGTATTCTAGAGTTGCCCTGTTACCTTGAGCTGAGGTATTCTAGAGTTGCACTGTTACCCTGAGCTGAGGTATTCTAGAGTTGCACTGTTACCCTGAGCTGGGGTATTCTAGAGTTGCACTGTTACCTTGAGCTGAGGTATTCTAGAGTTGCCCTGTTACCCTGAGCTGAGGTATTCTAGAGTTGCCCTGTTACCCTGAGCTGAGGTATTCTAGAGTCACACTGTTACCCTGAGCTGAGGTATTCTAAAGTTGCACCGTTACCTTGAGCGGAGGTATTCTAGAGTCGCACTGTTACACTCAGCTGAGGTATTCTAGAGTTGCACCGTTATCTTGGAGCGGAGGTATTCTAGAGTTGCCCTGTTACCCTGAGCTGGGGTATTCTAAAGTTGCCCTGTTACCCTGAGCTGGGGTATTCTAGAGTTGCTCTGTTACCCTGAGCTGGGGTATTCTAGAGTTGCCCCGTTACCTTGAGCGGAGGTATTCTAGAGTTCCCCTGTTACCCTGAGCTGAGGTATTCTAGAGTTGCCCTGTTACCTTGAGCGGAGGTATTCTAGAGTTGCCCTGTTACCCTGAGCTGAGGTATTCTAGAGCCGCACCGTTATCTTGAGCTGAGGTATTCTAGAGTTGCACTGTTACCCTGAGCTGAGGTATTCTAGAGTCACACTGTTACCCTGAGCTGAGGTATTCTAAAGTTGCACCGTTACACTGAGCTGAGGTATTCTAGAGTTACATTGTTACCGTGAGCTGACGTATTCTAGAGTCGCACTGTTACCCTCAGCTGACGTATTCTAGAGTCGCACTGTTACCTTAAGGTGAGGTATTCTAGAGTCGCACTGTTACCTTAAGGTGAGGTATTCTAAAGTTGTACCGCTACCCTGAGCTGAGGTATTCTAGAGCTGCACCGTTATCTTGAGCTGAGGTATTCTAGAGTTCCACTGTTACCCTGAGCTGGGGTATTCTAGAGTTGCACTGTTACCATGAGCTGAGGTATTCAAGAGCCGCACTGGTACCCTGAGCTGAGGTATTCTAGAGTTGCACTGTTACCCTGAGCTGAGGTATTCTAGAGTTGCACTGTTACCCTGAGCTGAGGTATTCTAAAGTTGCACCGTTACACTGAGCTGAGGTATTCTAGAGTTGCCCTGTTACCTTGAGCTGAGGTATTCTAGAGTTGCACTTTTACCCTGAGCTGAGGTATTCTAGAGTTGCCCTGTTACCTTGAGCTGAGGTATTCTAGAGTTGCACTGTTACCCTGAGCTGAGGTATTCTAGAGTTGCACTGTTACCCTGAGCTGAGGTATTCTAAAGTTGCACCGTTACACTGAGCTGAGGTATTCTAGAGTTGCACTGTTACCCTGAGCTGAGGTATTCTAGAGTTGCCCTGTTACCTTGAGCTGAGGTATTCTAGAGTTGCACTGTTACCCTGAGCTGAGGTATTCTAGAGTTGCACTGTTACCCTGAGCTGAGGTATTCTAGAGTTGCACTGTTACCCTGAGCTGGGGTATTCTAGAGTTGCACCGTTATCTTGAGCTGAGGTATTCTAGAGTTGCCCTGTTACCCTGAGCTGAGGTATTCTAGAGTTGCCCTGTTACCTTGAGCGGATGTATTCTAGAGTTGCCCTGTTACCCTGAGCTGAGGTATTCTAGAGTTGCACTGTTACCCTGAGCTGAGGTATTCTAGAGTTGCCCTGTTACCTTGAGCTGAGGTATTCTAGAGTTGCCCTGTTACCCTGAGCTGAGGTATTCTAGAGTCACACTGTTACCCTGAGCTGAGGTATTCTAGAGTCACAGTTACCCTGAGCTGAGGTATTCTAAAGTTGCACCGTTACCTTGAGCTGAGGTATTCTAGAGTTGCCCTGTTACCTTGAGCTGAGGTATTCTAGAGTTGCCCTGTTACCCTGAGCTGAGGTATTCTAGAGTCACACTGTTACCCTGAGGTGAGGTATTCTAAAGTTGCACCGTTACCTTGAGCTGAGGTATTCTAGAGTTGCCCTGTTACCTTGAGCTGAGGTATTCTAGAGTTGCCCTGTTACCTTGAGCTGAGGTATTCTAGAGTTGCCCTGTTACCCTGAGCTGAGGTATTCTAGAGTCACACTGTTACCCTGAGGTGAGGTATTCTAAAGTTGCACCGTTACCTTGAGCTGAGGTATTCTAGAGTTGCCCTGTTACCTTGAGCGGAGGTATTCTAGAGTTGCCCTGTTACCCTGAGCTGATGTATTCTAGAGTCACACTGTTACCTTGAGCTGAGGTATTCTAGAGTTGCACTGTTACCTTGAGCTGAGGTATTCTAGAGTTGCCCTGTTACCCTGAGCTGAGGTATTCTAGAGTTGCCCTGTTACCCTGAGCTGAGGTATTCTAGAGTTGCCCTGTTACCCTGAGCTGAGGTATTCTTGCGTTGCCCTGTTACCCTGAGCTTAGGTATTCTAGAGTTGCACTGTTACCCTGAGCGGAGGTATTCTAAAGTTGCACCGTTACACTGAGCTGAGGTATTCTAGCGTTGCCCTGGTACCTTGAGCTGAGGTATTCTAGAGCCGCACCGTTATCTTGAGCTGAGGTATTCTAGAGTTGCCCTGTTACCTTGAGCTGAGGTATTCTAGAGTTGCACTGTTACCCTGATCTGAGGTATTCTAGAGTTGCACTGTTACCCTGAGCTGGGGTATTCTAGAGTTGCACTGTTACCTTGAGCTGAGGTATTCTAGAGTTGCCCTGTTACGCTGAGGTATTCTAGAGTTGCCCTGTTACCCTGAGCTGAGGTATTCTAGAGTCACACTGTTACCCTGAGCTGAGGTATTCTAGAGTCACACTGTTACCCTGAGCTGAGGTATTCTAAAGTTGCACCGTTACCTTGAGCGGAGGTATTCTAGAGTCGCACTGTTACACTCAGCTGAGGTATTCTAGAGTTGCACCGTTATCTTGAGCGGAGGTATTCTAGAGTTGCCCTGTTACCCTGAGCTGGGGTATTCTAAAGTTGCCCTGTTACCCTGAGCTGGGGTATTCTAGAGTTGCTCTGTTACCCTGAGCTGGGGTATTCTAGAGTTGCCCCGTTACCTTGAGCGGAGGTATTCTAGAGTTCCCCTGTTACCCTGAGCTGAGGTATTCTAGAGTTGCCCTGTTACCTTGAGCGGAGGTATTCTAGAGTTGCCCTGTTACCTTGAGCGGAGGTATTCTAGAGTTGCCCTTTTAACCTGAGCTGAGGTATTCTAAAGTTGCCCTGTTACCCTGAGCTGGGGTATTCTAAATTGCCCTGTTACCCTGAGCTGAGGTATTCTAGAGTTGCCCTGTTACCCTGAGCTGAGGTATTCTAGAGTTGCCCTGTTACTCTGAGCTGAGGTATTCTAGAGTTGCACTGTTACCCTGAGCTGAGGTATTCTAGAGTTACATTGTTACCCTGAGCTGACGTATTGTAGAGTCGCACTGTTACCCTGAGCTGGGGTATTCTAGAGTCACACTGTTACCCTGAGCTGAGGCATTCTAGAGTTGCACTGTTACCCTGAGCTGAGGTATTCTAGAGTCACACTGTTACCCTGAGCTGAGGTATTTTAGAGTTGCACTGTTACCCTGAGCTGAGGTATTCTAGAGTTGCATTGTTACCCTGAGCTGAGGTATTCTAGAGTCACACTGTTACCTTGAGCTGAGGTATTCTAGATTTGCAATGTTACACTGAGCTGAGGTATTCTAGAGTCGCACTGTTACCCTGAGCTGAGGTATTCTAAAGTTACACCGTTACCCTGAGCTGAGGTATTCTAGAGTCACACCGTTACCCTGAGCTGAGGTATTCTAAAGTTGCACCGTTACCCTGAGCTGAGGTATTCTAGAGTTGCACCGTTACCCTGAGCTGGGGTATTCTAGAGTTGCACCGTTGTCTTGAGCTGAGGTATTCTAGAGTTGCCCTGTTACCCTGAGCTGAGGTATTCTAGAGTTGCCCTGTTACCTTGAGCGGAGGTATTCTAGAGTTGCCCTGTTACCCTGAGCTGAGGTATTCTAGAGTTGCCCTGTTACCTTGAGCTGAGGTATTCTAGAGTTGCACTGTTACCCTGAGCTGAGGTATTCTAGAGTTGCCCTGTTACCTTGAGCTGAGGTATTCTAGAGTTGCCCTGTTACCCTAAGCTGAGGTATTCTAGAGTCACACTGTTACCCTGAGCTGAGGTATTCTAGAGTCACACTGTTACCCTGAGCTGAGGTATTCTAAAGTTGCACCGTTACCTTGAGCTGAGGTATTCTAGAGTTGCCCTGTTACCTTGAGCGGAGGTATTCTAGAGTTGCCCTGTTACCCTGAGCTGAGGTATTCTAGAGTCACACTGTTACCTTGAGCTGAGGTATTCTAGAGTTGCACTGTTACCTTGACCTGAGGTATTCTAGAGTTGCCCTGTTAACCTGAGCTGAGGTATTCTAGAGTTGCCCTGTTACCCTGAGCTGAGGTATTCTAGAGTTGCCCTGTTACCCTGAGCTGAGGTATTCTAGAGTTGCACTGTTACCCTGAGCTGAGGTATTCTAAAGTTGCACCGTTACACTGAGCTGAAGTATTCTAGCGTTGCCCTGGTACCTTGAGCTGAGGTATTCTAGAGCTGCACCGTTATCTTGAGCTGAGGTATTCTAGAGTTGCACTGTTACCTTGACCTGAGGTATTCTAGAGTTGCCCTGTTACCCTGAGCTGAGGTATTCTAGAGTTGCCCTGTTACCCTGAGCTGAGGTATTCTAGAGTTGCCCTGTTACCCTGAGCTGAGGTATTCTAGAGTTGCACTGTTACCCTGAGCTGAGGTATTCTAAAGTTGCACCGTTACACTGAGCTGAAGTATTCTAGCGTTGCCCTGGTACCTTGAGCTGAGGTATTCTAGAGCTGCACCGTTATCTTGAGCTGAGGTATTCTAGAGTTGCACTGTTACCTTGAGCTGAGGTATTCTAGAGTTGCCCTGTTACCCTGAGCTGAGGTATTCTAGAGTTGCCCTGTTACCTTGAGCTGAGGTATTCTAGAGTCACACTGTTACCCTGAGCTGAGGTATTCTAAAGTTGCACCGTTACACTGAGCTGAGGTATTCTAAAGTTGCACTGTTACCTTGAGCGGAGGTATTCTAGAGTTGCACCGTTATCTTGAGCTGAGGTATTCTAGAGTTGCCCTGTTACCTTGAGCTGAGGTATTCTAGAGTTGCACTGTTACCCTGAGCTGAGGTATTCTAGAGTTGCACTGTTACCCTGAGCTGGGGTATTCTAGAGTTGCACTGTTACCTTGAGCTGAGGTATTCTAGAGTTGCCCTGTTACCCTGAGCTGAGGTATTCTAGAGTTGCCCTGTTACCCTGAGCTGAGGTATTCTAGAGTCACACTGTTACCCTGAGCTGAGGTATTCTAAAGTTGCACCGTTACCTTGAGCGGAGGTATTCTAGAGTCGCACTGTTACACTCAGCTGAGGTATTCTAGAGTTGCACCGTTATCTTGAGCGGAGGTATTCTAGAGTTGCCCTGTTACCCTGAGCTGGGGTATTCTAAAATTGCCCTGTTACCCTGAGCTGGGGTATTCTAGAGTTGCCCTGTTACCCTGAGCTGGGGTATTCTAGAGTTGCCCCGTTACCTTGAGCGGAGGTATTCTAGAGTTGCCCTGTTACCCTGAGCTGAGGTATTCTAGAGTTGCCCTGTTACCTTGAGTGGAGGTATTCTAGAGTTGCCCTGTTACCTTGAGCGGAGGTATTCTAGAGTTGCCCTGTTACCCTGAGCTGAGGTATTCTAAAGTTGCCCTGTTACCCTGAGCTGGGGTATTCTAAAGTTGCCCTGTTACCCTGAGCTGGGGTATTCTAGAGTTGCCCTGTTACCCTGAGCTGAGGTATTCTAGAGTTGCCCTGTTACCCTGAGCTGAGGTATTCTAGAGTTGCCCTGTTACCCTGAGCTGAGGTATTCTAGAGTTGCACTGTTACCCTGAGCTGAGGTATTCTAGAGTTACATTGTTACCCTGAGCTGACGTATTGTAGAGTCGCACTGTTACCCTGAGCTGGGGTATTCTAGAGTCACACTGTTACCCTGAGCTGAGGTATTGTAGAGTCGCACTGTTACCCTGAGCTGGGGTATTCTAGAGTCACACTGTTACCCTGAGCTGAGGTATTCTAGAGTTGCACTGTTACCCTGAGCTGAGGTATTCTAGAGTCACACTGTTACCCTGAGCTGAGGTATTCTAGAGTTGCACTGTTACCCTGAGCTGACGTATTGTAGAGTCGCACTGTTACCCTCAGCTGACGTATTCTAGAGTCGCACTGTTACTTTAAGGTGAGGTATTCTAAAGTATTACCACTACCCTGAGCTGAGGTATTCTAGAGCTGCCCTGTTACCCTGAGCTGAGGTATTCTAAAGTTGCACCATTACACTGAGCTGAGGTATTTTAGAGTTGCACTGTTACCCTGAGCTGAGGTATTCTAGAGTTGCATTGTTACCCTGAGCTGAGGTATTCTAGAGTCACACTGTTACCCTGAGCTGAGGTATTCTAGATTCGCAGTGTTACACTGAGCTGAGGTATTCTAGAGTCGCACTGTTACCCTGAGCTGAGGTATTCTAAAGTTGCACCGTTACCCTGAGCTGAGGTATTCTAGAGTCACACTGTTACCCTGAGCTGAGGTATTCTAAAGTTGCACCGTTACCCTGAGCTGAGGTATTCTAGAGTTGCACCGTTACCCTGAGCTGGGGTATTCTAGAGTTGCACCGTTACCCTGAGCTGAGGTATTCTAAAGTTGCACCGTTACACTGAGCTGAGGTATTCTAGAGCCGCACTGTTACCCTGAGCTGAGGTATTCTAAAGTTGCCCTGTTACCCTGAGCTGAGGTATTCTAGAGTTGCCCTGTTACCCTGAGCTGAGGTATTCTAGAGTTGCCCTGTTACCCTGAGCTGAGGTATTCTAAAGTTGCACCGTTACACTGAGCTGAGGTATTCTAGAGCTGCACTGTTACCCTGAGCTGAGGTATTCTAAAGTTGCCCTGTTACCCTGAGCTGAGGTATTCTAGAGTTGCCCTGTTACCCTGAGCTGAGGTATTCAAGAGTTGCCCTGTTACCCTGAGCTGAGGTATTCTAGAGTTGCCCTGTTACCCTGAGCTGGGGTATTCTAGAGTTGCCCTGTTACCCTGAGCCGAGGTATTCTAGAGTCACCCTGTTACCCTGAGCTGAGGTATTCTAGAGTTGCCCTGTTACCCTGAGCGGAGGTATTCTAGAGTTGCCCTCTTACCCTGAGCGGAGGTATTCTAGAGTCGCCCTGTTACCCTGAGCGGAGGTATTCTAGAGTCGCCCTGTTACCCTGAGCGGAGGTATTCTAGAGTCGCCCTGTTACCCTGAGCTGAGGTATTCTAGAGTTGCCCTGTTACCCTGAGCTGAGGTATTCTAGAGCCGCACTATACCCTGGTCTGTGCCCATTTCTATCTCACTGCACTAGGCCTGCTTGTCGGTGCACTGCAGCCTCTTCCTCTCGGGTTTCTAAGTGCACTCGAGCAGGTTTTGTACTTACTGTTGGTCCTGGTATTCCTGGCGGACCGAGGGGCCCTGGGCGCCCGGGGTGACCCTAAGAAAAGAGAAATGAGAAGAGGGTGTAAATAGGTGGGAGGCCTTCAGTAACTGTCCCTGTTCTACCCTCCCATCGGCCTATGTGAGCTGCAGACCTCAAACTACCCAACTCTGGCCTATCAACTGATTGAAAGGAAATGACTCAAAGCTTTTGTATCATGACCAGAGGATCCCCAACAACAAGACAGAACGACTTGAGGAGTCCCAGCCAATCACAGGGCACAACGACTTGAGGAGTCCCACCCAACAACAAGACAGAACGACTTGAGGAGTCCCAGCCAATCACAAGACAGAACGACTTGAGGAGTCCCACCCAACAACAAGAGAGAACGACTTGAGGAGTCCCAGCCAATCACAAGACAGAACGACTTGGAGTCCCAGCCAATTACAAGACAGAACGACTTGAGGAGTCCCACCCAATCACAGGGCAGAACAACTCGAAGAGCCACTCCCAACCTCAGGGCAGAATGATTCAAGGAGAACTACCCAAATGCGGGTCAAAATGACTCAAAAAGGCCCAAACACAAGGCGGAATAACTCAGGAAGCACCACCCAGCCACAGGGTAGAATGACCAGGGGAGGCAAACCAAACTGCAGGGCAGAATGAATTGGGGAGCACCATCGAAATGCAGGGCAGAATTATTAGGGAAGCACCATCCAACTGCAGGGCAGAATGACGGGGGAGGGGGGGGCACCACCCCCTCCCAACCACAGGGAAGAATAACTGGGAGGGGGCACCACCCAACCACAGAGCAGAATGAATTGGGGAGCACCACCCTAGCTTGTAAATGAAAGGGCCTCTTCAGTCACCAATGAGTTTAGGCATTCAAGTCATACTATGTGCACTCTGCAACTGATCCTTGCACTCGTACATCATCTCGCCCACCCATGGGCTCATTCTTGCATTCACCCACTCACCCATCCACAATAAAACACACACAAATACTCAACTGCAAACGCAAGATAAATAAAAAGAATAAAATTAAAGTGGGCGTCAGGTAGGGCTGTCTGGGGAGCGGCAGGAGACTCTAAAAATAAAAGACGAAAGGAAAGAAATGAAAGGGGAAATAAGAGAACAAATTGGAAAACTATGGGCCTGGCCACCAGCACAGGCACTGAAGCACACTTATTTCCAGGTGTATGTGCATTAGTGATCAGGAGAAATGCCGTCACCCACTCAAAATAGCCAACAGCAGAAATGGACTAACCAACTGCCCAGGATGTACGCTGTGGGGGCAGATGCAAAATGTGGGCGTCACTCAAACTGAAAGAGGGCTGACCCTAAAAGCCCTTATATAGGTACATCAAGGTTTTCTATTTATTTTTTGTATTACTAGGGCCCGGGAGACAACAACAGCTGACAGGCCCTCGAAAGAGGGTCTTGCAAAGATTATTAAAGTGCAACTTTGCGACCCCCAGTGTTTGTCAAACTAGGCAACACCAACAACCTTGCCTAATTTGGCGATCTGGGAGACTTCTTGTAAGAAATGACCTGTCCACAGGCTTTCACACAGTGTAATAACAACCCACCCTTAGGGCCTCTTGGCTTACACACACAATTCATAATCAGTCAGTCCTACTATCTTTGTTGTGACTTCTTGTAATAAGCAGGTCAGAGGCAAGGCATCTGATGAAACAATACAGTCCACATAACATCCCTGAGGATTGGATCTTCACCAGATCTAACCGAAGCCTCCTGCACTGAGCACAAACTGGCAACCACCACACACACAGTCACACAATTACAAATATATACCAAATTACAGTTGGCAAAGCACTCTACACCCACTCTGGAAAGGACTCAGGAGGATTACCACATTGCAAAACTTCAATTTCAAGTGTTTATCAGAGGCAATAACCACAACCCTGCTGACTGCGGACATCTGTGAGATTCTATGTAGCAAAGTGTCTGTCTACAGCCTTTACTGGAGTCGGCTGCTAAAGGCCAAACTTCCTGCCTTGACCCAACGCCCTGTGGGGGCTGGGGAACACAGCAGAGCCCCCTGGTCTCCTTTGGGGCTCGGTTCACCCGTCCCAGCCAATCCTGGATTAGCTCTCATGCAGCTTTAAATATCGAAGGGATGCAGCGTTCATTATAGAAAGCATGAGAGCAAAGCTTGGATTGGTTCGGGGCAGGTTGGCCTATCTTCCGGCAGGGCAGCGCAGAGGCGGGACACGCATGTCCAATTCTATTACAGGACCGGAGGCTTCAGATTATGCTTTCTCTTCTTTACTGCAAATAAACAGCAGCCAATAAGAACATTTTTAACATATTGAAAAAAGTACATTCCCAGAATGCTTAGCGTAACCATATCAACAACCATAGAGACTAGCCCTATAAATGACTCTCCACACCGGAACACTTCCTCTTTCTTTCTTTGCTGCTCGCCTAGAGTTAAGTGCGCGACATTATTTCTTGCCATAACTCATGCTTATTATTGCTCTTTTACTGTTTATATTTCATGTGTATGAGATTATATACTACTATAGTCTGGCTTTGTGTTGCTTTGATTCGCGCAATTTACACATTTACAGCGCGTCGCGCTGCTGCTCGTAGCGGGCACTCGGTGTGTGGCGGTTATCCCTGATGCTTTTCCCACCATCCGACTGCCTTTGCCCTTCTCCAAAACTTACCGCATCTCTGCATAGCGGTCTGCGGCGCCTTCCCTCGTACGGGCCCGCATTGTGGTTGAGCGTCGCGTAGCCCAATTGGGCTTCTTTTGGGCTATTTTTGGGCTACGCGACGCCCAATCTCGTTTCCTCCTCGCTCCGCGCGTATTGTCAAAAGCGGATCGGAGCGGAGGTTGTTCTTCTGTGCCCCTCGCTGACGCCTCTCCTGGGCTGGATAACAAGGCAGGCCCCAAGCCGTGTGCAGGCTTTTCTGTATTAAAGATTGGCTCTTGACGCCCTTTGGGCTGATATACTTGGACTACAGCTTTGCTGAGGAGCGTTTATTTTAACTGTGATATTGCACCAGGGCTGCTCCCCCTTGACCGATTCCATTGGGATCTTGATTATTTAACACAAGTGTCTTCCGCAGTACGTCTGGCGATGGAAGACTGGGCCTACTTCGAGGAGGATGAATATGGGTACTATGAGGAGGAGCATGGGCCCCTCCTGAAAGACAACCTCGTGGATGCCCTTGACGCATCGGTACAAGATTCCGTCAACAAGGCGGTGGAGGTAGCGGTTCCTAAAACTGTTAATAAGGCGCTAGCGGCCGCATTGAAACCTATTACGGCGCAATTAGAAAACTTCACGAAACGCCATGGAATGCTTCAGCAGGACGCTGCAAACCCTTCCACGTCTTCTGCAGGGGGAAAAACGGCTCCCACTAAAGCGTCCAATTGGCCGCATGCGCAGGCCCTTACTAAGTTGCTGCCCCCTTCTGCCCAGGAACATCCGTACTCAGGGTCTTCGACTCTGCTTCCCTCGTCATCCAAGGTGGTTACTGACACCGATACTGGTACGGACACTGACTCCACTGGACACACCGCCTCTCCAAAGAAAAAGAAGGCTAAGAGGGCCTCAATCCGTCCCCAATCCCCTCCCGTTTACCAGCCAACCACTCCATTCGACTTCAACCCACAGGACATAGTGCACCCGAGGTCATCTGATTGGGCCCCTCCTCCGGAGGTGGCTGACTACGTCCACCAGAATTTGAGGCGCAGTTTTGACAGGGAGGTCAGGAACCGGCTGCGGTCGGAATGCCCTTGTCCAGATGTGCCTGATAAAGTCACGGAGACGCCCGACATAGATCCTAATATGTTGGCTTTCCTGAAAACATTTCAGAAGGACCCCAAGAAGGGCATCGATCGGGCCTGGCGCGGGTGCCAGGATAAATTACTAGACACCATCGGCCCCTTGTCAAAGATCCTGGAATTGGCTCTAGTAGCCAAGGAGACTGGAGATCCCATTGATCCGGATATTCTCGCTGGGTGGACGCAGCGTACCATCTGCTTCTTGGGTAACGCAAATTGCGCCATTTCATCCGAGCGCAGAAAATCCCTCCTGATGCGCATGGATACTAATTTAACCGAACTGGCGTCGGCGGAACAAGGTCCCTTGGCGAACGGTTTATTATTCGGAGAGCGATTTGTCAAAGACGTCTCCAAATATGTGGGAGCTTTCACCTCGTTAGACAAGGCCCAAGCAAACATCAAGAGGGTGTTCCACGCGGGGCCTTTTTGGACGGGCCGGGCGAGGCAGGGGCCGCTCGCCAGGCCGCCAATACCAACAAGGCCCTCTCAGAGGGGGTTACGGCCGAGGTCGAGGAGACTTTCAGGATCCCACCAGAGGCGGCACGTTTTACCCCACAAGGCGCTTTAGCCGTCACCGCTACCATCGAGGAGGTCAGAGGGGGAACTCCCAGCCTCAAATTACAGCAGATAAGCCCACTGTCCTGTCTCTATGTCCTCTGGGAGGTCAGATTCGCCATTTCCTTCACAATTGGCACACCATTACTCAGGACGCCTGGGTCCTCCAGACAGTGCAGGGTTTTCAAATAGATTTCTTTCAAACTCCCCGGCAAGAGGTCTCACCGCCCCCTCTGTATTTTTCCCAACAAGACGAGTTTTTTATAGTTCAAGAAATAGAAGACTTGCTGGAGAAACACGCGGTTGCCTATTGCAAGGAGGGGCCTGCGGGTTTCTGCAGCAATGTCTTTCTGGTCCAAAAGAGGGGCGGCGGTTACAGGCTAGTGCTAAACCTGAAAGACTTCAATTACTTTGTACTCTACCGTCACTTCAAGATGGAAGGGATCCATCTTCTAGCAGACATCCTGAGACAAGCGGATTGGTTGGTCCGTCCCGATCTCAAAGACGCATATCTGACGGTTCCCATTTTCCCTCCTCATCGCAGGTTCCTGCAGTTCCAATGGCGCGGCAGGCGCCTGGAATATTTGGTCCTGCCTTTCGGTCTTTCCTCGGCTCCTTGGTGTTTCACCAAGTTATTGAAGCCGGTGATCGCACACCTCCGAGAGCAGGGTATACGCTTAATAGTTTACCTCGACGACATTCTGATCATGGCTCCTTCTGCTCCCCTAGCGGCTCTCCATCTGCAGATAACAATGGCATTGTTAGAAAGTTTGGGGTTCGTCATAAACAAAGCGAAGTCGATCCTGGTTCCAACGCAGTCGGAGTTCTTGGGGTTTGTGATCGACTCCCACACAGCCCAGCTCCAGTTGCCCAAACAGAAGCTGAGGGATTTGAAGAAGGAATTGAGGAAGACTTTAGACTCACAGTTGATGTCCTTACGGGCGATCGCGTGTTTGGTAGGCCTGTTAGCCTCTTCCATACAAGCGGTATTTCCGGGACCGTTGCATTATCGAGCCCTTCAACGTCTCATCTCCAGAAGGGCCTCTCTTATTCGGATCAAGTCCCACTTACAGACGAAGTCCGAGCAGAGATTCAATGGTGGTTAACCCACGAAGATGCATGGAATGGTCGAGCAATCTTCTGATCTCGCCCGTGGCTGATCATAGAGTCCGATGCCAGCAGGTCGGGTTGGGGAGCCCGCTGTGGGGTGGTTACCACGGGGGGCAGATGGTCTCTTCAGGAGTTGGAGTTGCATATCAATTGTCTCGAACTCCTGGCGAGGTCATTTGCGATTCGCACACTCTCTCCCAGGAAGGTATTGTGTTGCATTCTATTAAGGATGGACAATATTTCCGCTGTGAGGTATATAAACAAGTTGGGGGGAATCAGATCCCCGATGTTGGCGGAGATCGCCAAAGACCTCTGGCATTACTGCCTAGCACATCAAATCACAGTGATTGCGGAATACCTTCCGGGTCGAGACAATGCAGTAGCGGACTGGCAGTCCCGCCATCTGAAGGATTACAGCGACTGGAAGCTTCATCCGTCCCTGTTTCGTCAGCTTCAGTCGCTGTGGGGTCCGTTCCACATAGATCTCTTTGCCTCCAGACTGAATCACCAGCTGGAGTCCTTCTTCAGCTGGAGACCAGATCCCCTGGCAAGAGCGACAGACACATTCACTCAGGATTGGTCACAGAACCTCCAGTATGCATTTCCTCCGTTTGTCTTGATACCCAGAGTAGCGAATCAAGTGGCTCGGCAGGAAGCGGAGATCGTTTTGGTCACCCCAATTTGGAAGTCTCAACCATGGCTTCCAGTGCTGCTGGAGATGGCGTGCGACTTTCCAATTCGTCTCCCGTGTTTTCCATTGATGCTCCAGGGCCCTCAGGGAGAGTTCCACCCGCTCGTCCTCGCGGGGCAGCTATCCCGGATGGCCTGGAGGCTTTCCGGCAACTATGGTCGTTGCCAGGAATTTCAGAGCAGGCTTCCAGTTTCATCCAACAAGCCTGGGCCCCTTCTACCAGGAAGCGATATGGCTCCGCATGGAAGGCTTGGTTTGGTTGGTGCTTGGAGAAACACCTGGATCCCGTGGAAGCAGATATCTCTCAAATTGTGAATTTTCTCTCCCAGAAAGCCGCAGATGGTTTATCCTATAGATCAGTAAACAATTTCCGATCAGCCATCTCCGCGGGCCATGCACACATAGATGGAAGACAGGTAGGTATGCATCCGGTAGTGTGTAAACTTCTAAAAGGGATACGTATAGCGAACCCTCCTAAGGCTAAGTATTCCTCTTTATGGGATGTTTCTAAAGTGCTGAACTTGTTTGAGAACTGGCCTAATAATGACTCACTATCCAGGAAACAACTGTCTGCTAAGTTGGCCATGTTGCTGTGTTTATCTGCATGTCGCAGGGTTTCTGATGTTAGAGTGTTAGATTTGGAGGGTAGAATATTTTCGCCTGAGGGTGTGTCGTTTGTGATTACAGCTCGCACTAAAACGTTTTCAAAATCTATTGATTACATTGAATGATAAACTTTGTGTAGTAAAATGTCTCAAGGTGAATGAAGATTGAACACGGTCTCTTAGGCCAGCCGGTTGTTCAAGGTTACTAATTGCTTTGCAGAAACCTTTCAAACTTGTTACCTCTGCTACGATTGCCAGGTGGCTTAGATATGTAATGTCAGAGGCGGGTATTGACACTGACTTATTTGGAGCGCACTCAGTCAGAGGCGCTATGGCTTCAAAATCATTTATGTTGGGTACAGTATACACGATATCATGAAAGCTGCTGATTGGTCTTCCAGTTCTACTTTCAAGCAGTTTTATTAGAAACCTGTGGGCGATGTTGCTTCTGTTGTTTTGGATAAGCGTTAAACTAGCATAATCTGAAGCCTCCGGTCCTGTAATAGAATACAAAATTTGCTAGCATTCGCACCAAGAATTTTCAATTCTGGATGAGGGTCAAACGGCGGCTCTGATACTCCTCGATCTCAGCGCCGCGTTTGACACGGTCTCCCATCAGATCCTCCTGCGCCGTTTAGAGGAAGCAGGGGTAGTCGGCTTGGCACTGGAGTGGTTCCGGTCCTTTCTGTCCGACAGATCTTTTCAGGTCTCCGCCCCCCCTTCCTCTCTCACGCCCATTCCATCAAACAGGGGGACCCCCAGGGCTCGGCGCTAAGCCCTATTCTTTTTAATCTCTATGTCCAACCCTTGGCAGGAGTGGCGCGGGACCATGGCTTGACCATGGTCTCCTATGCTGATGACACTCAGCTGGTGGTAGCCCTCTCCGATGACCAGTCTCGGGACGCCACACAGTTCCAAAACGGACTAGAGGCGGTCACACGCTGGATGACCACGAACTGCCTTCAGCTTAATGCCAACAAGTCTGAAGTGCTGTTGGTGGGGAACGACAAAGGGCTTTGGAGTACGCAGTGGTGGCCGGCATCCTTGGGCTGCGCCCCAACCCCATAGTTGGTGGTAAAGAATCTAGGGATCTGGCTCGACTCCACTCTTGGATTTCAGGATCACACTAAGAAGATCGCCGGCACCTGCTTCGGTCTCCTACGGGGTCTGAGGCCTATATTGGCGACTATTTTATCAAGACTTAACTATGCCAACTCTCTATTGTTAGGTGCCAATAAGGCGGAAGTGAATCGTCTTCAACGAGTCCAGAACGCAGCCGCCCGAGTTTTGCTCAGGCTCCCTAGAACATGTTCTACGTCGGGCGCTTTGCGCCGCCTCCACTGGCTTCCCATCCAAGAAGATTGAATTTAAGACATGGTGTCTGGCCTTCAAAATTCTAAAACTTTCTTCCCCTGAGATTCTATCCAATTTGCTGGTCCCCTATGTCCCCACTCGCCAGCTACGTTCCGCTGAGCAATTTCTGGCCACTGGCCCCCGAGTGAAACGCATCAGGGCGGGGGGCAGGTCCTTCCGCTGTCTGGCCGATAAGCTGTGGAACTCCCTCCCTGTGCAGACTCGCCGCATGGACTGCCTGTTATCCTTCCGTAAGGCCATCAAAACTTACCTGTTTCCTACAGTCTAGCCCTCGCCCTCGTTGACACTGCATTAGCGCCGGGACGCCCCTTCGCTGGGGCAGCCGTGCGCTATACAAGCTTAAGTAACATAACATAACATTCTATTAAGGACACGGAGGCGAAGATTATCCCGCCCAAAGTGCATATTATGATTCATAATTGTCATGTTTACCCTCCCTGGACAACAGGTTTATGTCAGTTATTACGAGTACAATTTTTTGTTTCAGGCACAGATCAGAAAGGCGAATGAACCATCGTGGTGGTTTCCTGGGAAGGAGTGGTCTTCGGCCTTCATATTCAAGTTCTACAGTTCCTGTTTTGTCATCGGTCTGATGTGATCTGGATACGTTTCCTGATGTTGTTTGGACTATAATCTGTTTAAATTGGACTCTGCTCGTTGGGCAAAGAAAGAGGAAGTGTTCCGGTGTGGAGAGTCATTTATAGGGCTAGTCTCTATGGTTGTTGATATGGTTACGCTAAGCATTCTGGGAATGTACTTTTTTCAATATGTTAAAAATGTTCTTATTGGCTGCTGTTTATTTGCAGTAAAGAAAGAGAAAGCATAATCCTCGCCTCCGTGTCCTTAATAGAATTGAAAATTCTTGGCGCCAATGCTAGCAAATTTTTTATCCGTGGCTTTGTTTGAAAGGCAGACAGTGATTGGTGATAAGATGAGTGGTGCTGCTGTTTCCCGTGATGCCCCGCACCTGCAACGGCATTATGCCGGGGGGGGTGTCGGAGCGCCGGTTCGCCTGTCCCAACCAATCTGTGCTTTGCTCTCATGAAGCTTCAAGTAGAGCAAAGCTTGGATTGGTCCTGGGCAGGCTAGCCTATCTTCGGACAAGCCCACGCGGTGCAGCCAGCGCAGAGGCGGGACACGCATGGCCAATCAGCGCGGCTTTGTTTGAAAGGCAGACGGTGATTGGTGCTGCCGTTTCCCGTCATGCCCCGCGCCGGGCAGTGACGGCATTGCGAGGAGGGTGATGGCGGCCGTCGCTGCTCCTGGTGACCTCCCTGGGCGCCTCGTGGAAGGGAGTCCGGCCTGGAGCTCGTTGTCATCTGTACCTCGCGCCGCGGACATCGTGTTTTGTTAAACAACTGGCGCGGTGTCTCGCTTCGCCGTGGTCTCTGCTTTTCCTCTGGGTATTTTATACCCGGCGGTGTTATAAGCGGGTGTAATGGCAGCCCCTCCGAATGGGCGGGAATGTGTCTCCACAGCCTCCTGCGGCCGGTTCCGATGACTCCTGAAAGGCCTCCGCGGCGCGGCCGAAGCAGGAGCGAAGTGACACACGTGGCCCGGCTCCCATCCTCAACATAACATAACAATCAAAGGTGTGCGAGCTTCTATGACGGTAACACACAGGGCCCGGCTCCCGTCCTCAACATATGCATAGCTGCCAAGGTTTCAGATTGCTATGTGTGACATTGTCATAATTTCAGTGTAATTATGAGTGACACTTTTTCACAAGCAAAATCAAGCAATGAAGACGAGGAAACATACAATTATCAGAAATGACACCCATTTGAACAACGAGAAACTCTTAAGAAGATTGTAAAACATATATGCAAAGCACCAGAAATGGAAGGGCACCAACCTACTGCCCTTGTAAACTGATCGGTCAGAGGAAGACACTCCGCATCGAGCATACCTCAGGAGAGTGAGGTTGAGGCACACATAGGTTATAGCCAGCCAGGGCGCACATTGCTGCTCTCAAGCCTGTTAATACTGGACAATCGCTCAATCAGCAGTGGAGTCACTAAGACAGGAGGTAATTCAATTTAGTTGTATGACTTTGGCCATTGCAGAAGAGCACTCCACTTGTTGACAGCTGTACGAATATTATTATATCCAGGGCCGGCTTGTTTGTTTGTTTGACGCCGCCAATGACCACCTTCACTACAGATTCCCTCACTACCACCCTTTAACAGTGCCCCTCAAGTCTCCATAACCACTCTCTCGCTCAGATGCATTTAATTAGGTTTATAGCGCCACGCATGCCAGTGTAGGGTGTCAGAGCACTTTACATCACACACACATTACACAGAGACAATCAAAATGTGTAAATCAGTGTATAGGAATGTTACATAAGACAGAGGACTATAAGGTGTTAGAGTCACATGTCATCCATGCTGATACACAGTATCGTTTGAGTGCTTGTCTAGAGAAGCACAAACTCGGAATTTAAAACATTACACTGTGGTTGGGGGTTCTCTTTAATAATTGGTTTTTTTTTAACCAAAATGAACCCTTTTCGCAACATTTTAATAATGAAAGACTGGGGGAAATTCATAGCGCTCTAATCTATACCTTGCAATTTACAGGCAGATCTTTTAAGACAGTTATTAGCACACTTCTATATTGTGATTTTAACTTATACAGTGCAAGTAACAAAGCACTGACCTATTTGCATTCTATGCACTCCGTGATCTGCATGGAACACCTACTTAGCAGCAGGGATATTAACCCCTTGCTCTACTTTATAATCAGTCAAAACTTCCACTAGACAAAATGATCACATTCCAGAAAGAACATTAATCACAGAGTCAGCGTGACATTTGTATTGTTGTATGAACATTTGTGGAGGAAAGGAAGGCGGCAGTAGGTGTAAAACGAAACTACTTGCAAACACTGCGAACACTACTTGTAGCCATTAACAACGTATTGGCTCCTAATTGATTGTAATCCTGCTCCATTGACAAAGTGCAGCCATCCATAGGTACCTTCTAGGTCGAGCCGCGTAAACAATTGAGTAAGAGGCTCATGAGTAAAGGGACATTTAGATATGGCTCTGAAGGCGACCATAGGGAATCTTCCAAAGGCTAACAGGACGGAAAAGGGGAACAGTGCCCTGTAGAATAGAAAATATAACGCTTTACCGGAGGCAGGAGGTGAAAGAAGCCGGTACAGTCAGGGTAAGTGCATTTCTACACAGAAAATGTTCGCTCCGACGAGGGCCGAATTTGGAAAAAAGTCAATAGATTAAGGGCATTAGCCACTAGTCATCGTTCAACCCAGGATGGGGATAACATTTGCATGTCATTTAACACAGCGCCTTAGCACAGCATACAGCACTTTACACTTTCAGTTCAACCAGCTCTAAAAAAATTAATTATAGAAAATCAGCTTTGCAAATTAAGATGCGTCTAATTAAATCACCTTAATACGAGTGGTGCCTTGTGTCCGTGTCCCAACGGATGCTGCCAAAGCATGCCACCTGCAGAGAGCCTGCCCTGCTCCGCGGATGGCAGCGCCCTAGTGAACAGAGAGAGCAGCCTGTGTGGAAGGCAGTTGGCAGTTGGCAGCTAGTGGCACGTGTAAGTCTGCAGGTACAGCGCCAGCCCCGCGGCAACGGAACGCCCGGGCATGACTAATGATCCCGAGGGCTGGTGTTCTCCTGCTGGGCCCAGGTGCACCGTGAGCTGCGCTGCCATGATTGCCTCCTGCACAGAATGCGCACGCTCGTGCCTGTCTCAGGAGTAGCCATTGGGCCCCTCCTGTGACGTCAATTAACAGTTCTGCCACGGCGCGCGCAGCTACCTCAGTCAGCCACTTAATTTGAAAGAGGACATGACGTCGACGCAAACACCTCTAATTAGAAAACGGCGCTGCAGCGGCATGTTAACTGAACTGCTAGACTCTCTATATTACGATATGGTGTTACATATTGTAATATACAGCGTTGAATTGTTCACCAAGCTCACAGCCGGCGCAGGTGGACAACAGAAGCTGAAAATGCGTGACAATGCATTTTAATGCGGTGATGCGGACCACAATATTAAAATGCGTTAGTCTAACGCCTGATGCGTGGTACTTGGCTGGGCTGCATATGGCAATTAAAGGTATGAGAGCTTCTATGGTGGTAACACACAGGGCCTGGCTCCCGTCCTCAACATAACCTGTCTAACAAAGTTGTGACCGCTTTCTATGATGGTAATACACTTGGCTCCCATCTCTGACACAACATGTCTAACAAAGCTGTGACCGCTTTCTATGATGGTAATACACTTGGCTCCCATCTCTGACACAACATGTCTAACAAAGCTGTGACCGCTTTCTATGATGGTAATACACTTGGCTCCCATCTCTGACACAACATGTCTAACAAAGCTGTGACCGCTTTCTATGATGGTAATACACTAGGCTCCCATCTCTGACACAACCGGTCTAACAAAGCTGTGACCGCTTTCTGTGACGGTACAGACCCGCCCGGCCCAGCTAGACTTGTGCCCTGAACCCTTGTGTGCGTTCAGATGGAAAACCATCGAAAGCGATCTCTCTTCCTCGCTCCCATGAGCTTTTCATCGGGGTTGTTGACGGCCCCGCACATTGCGTTCACCCCTTCCAGCCCTATTGTTATCGGGCGCCTCCATTGAAAAGCTTCCGGCTGCAGACGTGCTGCACTAATGTTGCCTTTCCGCCGAGGGGCTAGGATCTCCGAACATGTCAAGGCGCTCTGTTCGCTCACACGCGTTGCCTTCCACACGCACATGCTGGTGGTCTCTGTTCACTAGGGCGCTGCCATCCGCGGAGCAGGGCAGGCTCTCCGATGCCTTCCACACAGGCTGCTCTCTCTGTTCACTACTGCGCTGCCAGCTGCGGAGCAGGGCAGGATCTCTGATGCCTTCCACACAGGCTGCTCTCTCTGTTCACTACTGCGCTGCCAGCTGCGGAGCAGGGCAGGATCTCTGATGCCTTCCACACAGTCTGCTCTCTCTGTTCACTAGGGCGCTGCCAGCTGCGGAGCAGGGCAGGATCTCTGATGCCTTCCACACAGGCTGCTCTCTCTGTTCACTAGGGTGCTGCCAGCTGCGGAGCAGGGCAGGCTCTCTGCTCCTTTCCACACAGGCTGCTCTCTCTGCTCACTAGGGCGCTGGCAGCTGCGGAGCAGGGCAGGGTCTCTGATGCCTTCCACACAGTCTGCTCTCTCTGTTCACTAGGGCGCTGCCATCGCGGAGCAGGGCAGGCTCTCTGATGCCTTCCACACAGGCTGCTCTCTCTGTTCACTAGGGCGCTGCCATCCGTGGAGCAGGGCATGCTCTCTGTCCCCTTCCACACAGGCTGATCTCTCTGTTCACTAGGGCGCTGCCAGCTGCAGAGCAGGGCAGGCTCTCTGTCCCCTTCCACACAGGCTGCTCTCTCTGTTCACTAGGGTGCTGCCAGCTGCGGAGCAGGGCAGGCTCTCTGATGACTTCCACACAGTCTGCTCTCACTGTTCACTAGGGCGCTGCCAGCTGCGGAGCAGGGCAAGCTCTCTGTCCCCTTCCACACAGGCAGCTCTCTCTGTTCACTAGGGCGCTGCCATCCGTGGAGCAGGGCATGCTCTATGTCCCCTTCCACACAGGCTGCTCTCTCTGTTCACTAGGGCGCTGCCAGCTGCGGAGCAGGGCAGGCTCTCTGATGCCTTCCACACAGTCTGCTCTCTCTGTTCAGTAGGGCGCTGCCATCCGCGGAGCAGGGCAGGCTCTCTGTTCCCTTCCATACAGGCTGCTCTCTCTGTTCACTAGGGCGCTGCCAGCCGCGGAGCACGACAGGCTCTCTGTTCCTCTCCACACAGGCTGCTCTCTCTGTTCACTAGGGCGCTGCCAGCTGCGGAGCAGGGCAGGCTCTCTGTTCCCTTCCACACAGGCTGCTCTCTCTGTTCACTAGGGCGCTGCCATCCGTGGAGCAGGGCAGGGTCTCTGATGCATTCCACACAAGCTGCTCTCTCTGTTCAATAGGGCGCTGCCATCCGCGGAGCAGGGCAGGCTCTCTGATGCCTTCCACACAGGCTGCTCTCTCTGTTCACTAGGGCGCTGCCATCCGTGGAGCAGGGCAGGCTCTCTGTCCCCTTCCACACAGGCTGCTCTCTCTGTTTACTACTGCGCTGCCAGCCGCGGAGCAGGGCATGCTCTCTGTCCCCTTCCACACAGGCTGCTCTCTCTGTTCACTACTGCGCTGCCAGCTGCGGAGCAGGTCAGGCTGTCTGATGCCTTCCACACAGGCTGCTCTCTGTTCACTAGGGTGCTGCCATCCGCGGAGCAGGGCAGGCTCTCTGATCCCTTCCACACATGCTGCTCTCTCTGTTCACTACTGCGCTGCCATCCGTGGAGCAGGGCAGGCTCTCTGATGCCTTCCACACAGGCTGCTCTCTCTGTTTACTAGGGCGCTGCCATCCACGGAGCAGGGCAGGCTCTCTGATGCCTTCCACACAGGCTGCTCTCTCTGTTCACTAGGGCGCTGCCATCCGCGGAGCAGGGCAGGCTCTCTGATCCCTTCCACACATGCTGCTCTCTCTGTTCACTACTGCGCTGCCATCCGTGGAGCAGGGCAGGCTCTCTGATCCCTTCCACACATGCTGCTCTCTCTGTTCACTACTGCGCTGCCATCCGTGGAGCAGGGCAGGCTCTCTGATCCCTTCCACACAGGCTGCTCTCTCTGTTCACTACTGCGCTGCCAGCTGCGGAGCAGGGCAGGCTCTCTGATGCCTTCCACACAGGCTGCTCTCTCTGTTCACTAGGGTGCTGCCAGCCGCGGAGCAGGGCAGGCTCTTTGATGCCTTCCACACAGGCTGCTCTCTCTGTTCACTAGGGCGCTGCCATCCGCGGAGCAGGGCAGGCTCTCTGTTCCCTTCCACACAGGCTGCTCTCTCTGTTCACTAGGGCGCTGCCATCCGTGGAGCAGGGCAGGCTCTCTGTTCCCTTCCACACAGGCTGCTCTCTCTGTTCACTAGGGCGCTGCCAGCTGCGGAGCAGGGCAGGCTCTCTGTCCCCTTCCACACAGGCTGCTCTCTCTGTTCACTAGGCGCTGCCAGCTGCGGAGCAGGGCAGGCTCTCTGTCCCCTTCCACACAGGCTGCTCTCTCTGTTCACTAGGGCGCTGCCATCCGCGGAGCAGGGCAGGCTCTCTGTTCCCTTCCACACAGGCTGCTCTCTCTGTTCACTAGGGCGCTGCCATCCGTGGAGCAGGGCAGGCTCTCTGTTCCCTTCCACACAGGCTGCTCTCTCTGTTCACTAGGGCGCTGCCAGCTGCGGAGCAGGGCAGGCTCTCTGTCCCCTTCCACACAGGCTGCTCTCTCTGTTCACTACTGCGCTGCCATCCGTGGAGCAGGGCAGGCTCTCTGATGCCTTCCACACAGGCTGCTCTCTCTGTTTACTAGGGCGCTGCCATCCACGGAGCAGGGCAGGCTCTCTGATGCCTTCCACACAGGCTGCTCTCTCTGTTCACTAGGGCGCTGCCATCCGCGGAGCAGGGCAGGCTCTCTGATCCCTTCCACACATGCTGCTCTCTCTGTTCACTACTGCGCTGCCATCCGTGGAGCAGGGCAGGCTCTCTGATCCCTTCCACACATGCTGCTCTCTCTGTTCACTACTGCGCTGCCATCCGTGGAGCAGGGCAGGCTCTCTGATCCCTTCCACACAGGCTGCTCTCTCTGTTCACTACTGCGCTGCCAGCTGCGGAGCAGGGCAGGCTCTCTGATGCCTTCCACACAGGCTGCTCTCTCTGTTCACTAGGGTGCTGCCAGCCGCGGAGCAGGGCAGGCTCTTTGATGCCTTCCACACAGGCTGCTCTCTCTGTTCACTAGGGCGCTGCCATCCGCGGAGCAGGGCAGGCTCTCTGTTCCCTTCCACACAGGCTGCTCTCTCTGTTCACTAGGGCGCTGCCATCCGTGGAGCAGGGCAGGCTCTCTGTTCCCTTCCACACAGGCTGCTCTCTCTGTTCACTAGGGCGCTGCCAGCTGCGGAGCAGGGCAGGCTCTCTGTCCCCTTCCACACAGGCTGCTCTCTCTGTTCACTAGGGCGCTGCCATCCGCGGAGCAGGGCAGGCTCTCTGTCCCCTTCCACACAGGCTGCTCTCTCTGTTCACTAGGGCGCTGCCATCCGTGGAGCAGGGCAGGCTCTCTGATCCCTTCCACACATGCTGCTCTCTCTGTTCACTACTGCGCTGCCATCCGCGGAACAGAGCAGGCTCTCTGATGCCTTCCACACAGGCTGCTCTCTCTGTTCACTAGGGCGCTGCCAGCCGCGGAGCAGGGCAGGCTCTCTGTTCCTCTCCACACAGGCTGCTCTCTCTGTTCAGTAGGGCGCTGCCAGCTGCGGAGCAGGGCAGGCTCTCTGTTCCCTTCCATACAGGCTGCTCTCTCTGTTCACTAGGGCGCTGCCAGCCTCGGAGCAGGGCAGGCTCTCTGATGCCTTCCACACAGGCTGCTCTCTCTGTTCACTAGGGCGCTGCCATCCGCGGAGCAGGGCAGCCTCTCTGATCCCTTCCACACAGGCTGCTCTCTCTGTTCACTAGGGCGCTGCCATCCGTGGAGCAGGGCAGGCTCTCTGATGCCTTCCACACAGGCTGCTCTCTCTGTTCAGTAGGGCGCTGCCAGCTGCGGAGCAGAGCAGGCTCTCTGATGCCGATGCCTTCCACACAGGCTGCTCTCTCTGTTCACTAGGGCGCTGCCATCCGCGGAGCAGGGCAGGCTCTCTGATGCCTTCCACACAGGCTGCTCTCTCTGTTCACTACGACGCTCACTACCTCTACAGAAGGGCACGGTTCTTTTTCTGTTACGTCCGGTTAAAGGCAAAAATGAACTTGTTGACATACTTGCATCCACTTAAATCAGTGTCCCTGAATGGTCTTGGAACAAACAACACTGACTGGTGCAAGGGGTTAGTTTATCATCAAGAAATACTTGAGATCTCACACTAGTTAAGGTTTAGTTAATACTGTATTAGAAGTAATTAGGCTAAGTATTTGAAGTTGCATAATATTTGTGCCATAAAACCTAAAAACACGTTAAATTCGACAATTACTCTACCGACCAGGGCTTTAAGTGGATAGAACATGTGTGTGGGGAGGTCTTTAAAGGGGGTATGGCCTACGTAATAAGGATGTGGCTTAAACATGTAAACTACATTTCTGTGATTTTCATAGCGCGCCACGCACACAGTATGTTGCTGCCTCTGAGTCTTCTGGGATTGCACCCAGATGTAGAAGTCAACAAGCCACCAACAATAAGCACAGTAAGCTGGACAAAAAGGCCCACCATGCACTACTCCCCTACCAAATAAACAGCCCACAAACCAGCTACCTGCCTATCACTCATTGACTTTGACCATGTGCAGCACTCCGCTGCCCTTTGGCTAGGTTTGCACTAAAGAGATAACAGATAGACACAAACAAAGTGAGAAATGCAAGATGAATACATTCAAATAGCTGCTTATCAGAATCTCAGAACAAGTACAAATGGGCAATACATTTCTCTAAGAAAGGTAACAACCTCCTGCTCCTCCACCGGAAGTGGTGCATTTACTGACAAGGTCATCTTCCTGCCAGATTTGCCAAAGCACTTCATATACGCCAAACAATAAATGTACGTATGCTATAAATTGCTAAACTTGTACACTCTGTGAGCTGTAGTAGCTACAAACACATTTGTGAAAATGTGTGTGGGTATTAATAGACCTATGTACTGAAATGTGTGCATGCATATGAGTATGTAGAGGAGCACCCATGCAGCTTCCACAAGAATGCATGGTTAGATACCAACACACAAAAATGCACACTCACATGCACACACAGTTACAGACCTGCATATATATTCACAGGTAGAAACATAAGTACATGCAGGCACATGCATATTTGTACACACTAGCCCCCATAAATAGACAGACAAAATAAACCTGGCCATTCTTGATTTGCCCATGAGTGGTACTTTTGCTTTACAAAAGGCTGTTTCACCTGAAGGCCCTTATGTAAAATTATAGTCACACAGACACACGATTGTTAAAACAGCATTTCTTTTTATGACATCGAAGTGTCAAGGTTTCTGGCAAAACCACCACATGACTGCCTGTAGTGCAGCCCTCAAGGATTAAACAAATTAATCAATTAATGATTGCCTGCGGCTTTCAATGCAGATGAAGCTACCACGACTGCATTCACGGTCCCCATGCAATGCGAGTCCTGAAAGAACACCTTTGGTTTTTTTGCACTAGAGCGAAAACACGAGAGAACCACTGCTACTTAGAAAACCCAGATATCACTGGCTTGATTTATAGGCATATTTACGCAGCTCCTTCTGAAGTGAAAAGACTAGAAATGTGTCTTATTATATAAAGTAAATGTTTTTAAAACGTAATAACAGAGTGTTTCCCGAGTGCTCCTCCATCTCTATGGCACACTAAGGTCAAATAAGTGCCAAGGATTTTTAAAACGTCAATATTGAATATTTGACATGTGCTAAACTGATGCAACTGTAACATGCATACTACCGTCAGGGACAAATTAAGTAACCAAGCACCAGACCTTTAAGAGCTATAAATGATTAAAACAAATTAATTCTGCACAATCCTCATCCCAAACTCTGGAATGTTTCGTGTAACGGAAAAACAGGTATACAAAGAGAAGGACATGCCAGCTGAATAAAAACAAACAAGGCCTAGTGCAAATCGATTTTTTGGGGCTCCTATAAAAGATTCTCTTTTTCCAAGACATATATAATTGACCTCGATAACCAGATCCTAGGCACGAAACATGGATCAAATTAATCAGAGAAAGAAGGGGACTTTGAAATGTCTTTCAGAGCCTTGCTGTAATGCGGCTTCATTTCTAAAGTTTCCAGTCGCTTTCAGACTGGTTTCATTTAATGTATTCCGTGCCAGGTCGTGGCTGACGGCATTTCCCCAAACACCCTCGTCATGTGCCACTTTCATAAGGGACAATAGGATAGGCATTAGTAACGTCATGTAACTAAGCTCGACCTTTCACAGAGCGGTACGGAGCTTTAACTGTGTATGACACGCTCAAAAAGATGAACTGCACTGCAAAGTCAATTTGGATGACTAGGCAGCACGAAGACAACCCCAGCTTTGCAGCAGAAGATGAGCAATGTAACGGGACAATAACCGTACGTCCTTGCAGAGGTGCACTTTCTCCCTTACAGGTATCCATCGCACCATGGATGTAGACCTTGAATTTTACACTGCAGCGTGACTGAACGACTGGAGACCACTGCACCGGCACCACTCCACCCAATTTACACGGTTGGAGAAAACGAACGCCCCCTGTGCTCGCCGCCACAGCCCGCCTGCCTTCCACGTCCAACTAACGTCATATCAAATCAAAAGCATTTTTTTCTGCAGCGTCGGAAGCGCAGATCTTCTGATATCTTCTGTCACGATCACAATTAGCAGTTGTGTTTTTTTCTTTTTAGCAATTAGCAGCTTTGGCTGGTCACTAACAAACCTTGCTTTTCCTCTTCTCCTGAATGACGGCGTTGCTGCATGCATTGTTTAAATCCTCAGTTGGAGCCATCCACGGCCCAGCCCACTACTTCCGGGAAGTCCCCCAACCATGACGTTGGTATTGACAGAGGGAAACAGAAGCTAAGCACAGAAGAAGGACGAGGAGGCATGCCTTCCGCTGTATGTGAGCACCAATGGAAAGTAAAAGTAACCAGACGCTCGTGCGTCATGGCCTTTCCCCGCACGGCCAGCATGTGTTTCCAATTATCGCGCACGATAATTGGAAACAGATGTCTGCCGCGCGCGTAACCACAGGGAAAAGGCCATGACGCACGAGCGTCTGGTCAGCTTTTCAAACCCCCTAACTTAAAGTCTCGCAGGGCAGCGCTTGCGCGCTACTCGAGGCTCGACCTAAAAACGATCCACACCTAAAATGAGCCAGGAGTTTTGGCTTTGTAAATGATTTTGTGTAAATCATATTGAAAATATTTTAATTATAAGACTGAAATAAAATGCACTGAGGCCTGTAGAAAACATCTGTGTCTCAATCACGCTCTTTATGTTTACTCAATGCTAGACATGTAAGCCCTTTTTCTCTCCTCATCTCCCCCATTAATATGTTACACCTCATCTCTTTACTCTTCAGCAGCCTTTTTTCACTCTCTTGAATGCACTTATTCACATTTCCTCACTTGACCAAGCACACAGCACGCCCACTGACCTCTAAGCACTGAATTTTCTTTTACTTTCACCATGTCAATATTTTGACAACTTTGTACTTCCTTCACACACTTGCACAGAATCAAAATGTCCACAAGAATGTGATCATTGCTCTTTGTGCTCTGCAACGAGGCCAATGATTGGATGACCATCTATTCTGAATATCCTTCTGATCGATTGACAGGCAGTGCAAGACACTTGTACTGCCTTCAGCCTCAACTCCAGAACTCTCAATTAAGTCTCATTGTAAACACCTGGAGGCAAATTAGTTCAAAGTATGCACAATACAAAAGTAATGGCCTACATGAAAAAATACAGAAACACATTATCCTGGAAATAGCAAACACTGAGGGAATACAAGAGTAAGGCTGAGATTAAGTAAAACATGTGAAACCTGAATAGGAATTGAATCGCTTATATGAATTACCTTAATGTTTCACATTCATTATTTCCCAAATCACTCTGTTTTTGCCAGTAAAGTTCAATACATGACTATAGGGCCCAATAGGGACCTGTTTCAATGTCCTGTTTTTAATTACTACTGTCTGTTCTAAGACCCGAACGGACAAGGCCCACTTAAAGCCCTGGTACTGATGCAAAGAGCTCTCACCCCTGCCAATGCTCCTTATGTTGCTCGAGCTCTCTCGCTTTGCTTGCTCACAGCGTAACACTCATCCCCCAATTTCACTCCTCACCACTTTCAAATGTCACCAGCCGTCACTGTCTACAGCTGTCCTCATAACTTTACTTAGTAAACAGATCAGAACAATAGTATTTGAAGTAAAGGCTCCCGGTGAAACAATGAAATGAAATTCGTACTTGTAAAGCGCACTTATACCCCCAAAGGGGTGTCCTGGCGCTGTACGCATACCGCTGTGGAACCCTTCCTGGCTTTTCCCTGTGAAATGTCCACTCATGGGCACCCCCAGGGTGAAGCCAGGCATCCCAGCGCTGTTGGGGCCGTTGTGGAGATTAAGCAAGCTATTGCCCAGAGTTGCAGAGTGGGACCCATGATTAGAATAGGCACCGAGGCGAGAATTATCAGGTCAGAGGAAATTGAGCCCAAGACCCGCCGAGGCGGGAATTGAACCCTGGTCCCGGGCCAGATCTCTGCATCAGGGTCTGCCGCTCTAACCATTGAGCCACACTTCTCCACCATCAGCCTATATCATTGACTTGTCACCATAGCCAATTCAGGCCCAATGGAATTCTGCATAAGCTTTCCCACAAGGCGCACAGTGATGACATTACAAATATGCACTAAATTACACCTGGCAGAACAATTCAAACCCTTCCTAAAATGGCATAACGAGGATTCTCAGAGTGCGTATCGTGTATAACCTGAGGGTTTATCACAGGGGGAAACAACACACATATCCTTGCTTACTATGGCAACTGTGGTGAGAGGAATATGTGAATTACCCTGTAGACATCTGTTCGTGGCATGAGGTGCTGTAGATACACATGCAGCACATACAAGCTTTAACACAATGAAAGAACAATCTACCCATAGAGGCCTGTTGGCGGCAACATATACTTTTATCAATAAATCAGGTCTACTGCCTTTCAATCAATCAATCGGGATTTGTAGAGCGCAGCTGCTTCACCCATGAGGGTCTCGATGCGCTATCGGATGATGCTGCTAGTTCTCCTATTGGTTGAAAATACAAGTTTTGAGGTCCTTGCTGAACTGCTGGAGCGATGACGAGGCTCTGAGGTGCAGGGGGAGGTAGTTCCAGGTCTTGGCCGCCAAATGGGAGAAGGAGCGGCTAGGGTGAGCGATCCAGATCTAAGTTTTCTGGTGGGCTCGTGAAAGGTCACACTTTAGTTGAGGTAAGCAGGTCCTTCGTTGTGTAATGCCTTGTATGTGTGGGTGAGTAGCTTGTACTGGCATCTCTTCATGACTGGTAGCCAGTGGAGTTTCCTGAGGTGAGGAGTCGGGGGAGGTCGAGGGTGAGCCTGGCCGCTGCGTTCCTAATCCTAATCGTAGAGGGAGTTGCCGTAGTAGAGTCTGCTGTTGACTAGAGCCTGCGTGACAGTTCACCTGGTGTTGGTTGGGAGCCAACTGAAAACAATCCCGAGCATGCGAAGTGCGAGGAAGCAGGCGGTGGAGACGGTGCCGACTTGCTTCTTCACGGATAGTTGGTTGTCAAGTATGATGCCGAGGTTGCGGGTGTGTTCGGTGGGTACCGGGGTAGGGCCCAGCTCTGAAGGCCACCATTTGTTGTGCCAGTGTGTGACCTTGCCTTTCCCGAAGATGAGTACTTCTGTCTTGTCAGTGTTGGGTTTGAAACAGTTGTTGTTCATCCAGTCAGCAACATCTTTCATGCATCTTTGTAACTTGTCTTTGATGGTTCAAGTATTTTTGGTCGGAAAGGATGAGTTGGGTGTCGGCATAGATGATGTTGAGTGCTGTGGCTTTTGACGATGTTGGCCAGGGGGTCATGTATGTGTTGAAGAGGGTTACACTGAGGTATGAGCCGTGAGGTACACCGCAGGTGATGTTCTTAGGGCGCGAGGAGTAGGGAGGGAGGATGATTTTCTGCGTTCTTCCTGTGAGATATGATGCAATCCACTTGAGGGCTGACCCTTGGATTCCGATCTGATGGAGCCTGTTGATCAGTGCGTGGTAGGATACAGTGTTGAAAGCTGCTGAGGGGTCGAGGAGGATGAGGGCCACTGTTTCACCCTGGTCTAGCAGCATTCGGATGTCATCTGTGGCTGCGACTGGAGCTGTCTCGGTGCTGTGCTTTTTCCTGAAGCCAGATTGGGAGAGGTCCAGGAGGTCGTGGTTCTCCAGATGTCTGGTGAGCTGGATGTTAATTGTCTTCTCTATTACCTTGGCTGGGAACGGTAGCAGAGAGATGGGATGGTAGTTCTCCTGGGTCTGCAGATGGCGACTTCAGCAGAGTCTTCACATCGGCGTGTTTTAAATTCTGGGGTAAGTGGGCTGTGGCGATTGAGGAGTTGAGGACCTTGGTGAGTTCTTTGCAGGTGAGTTGATTGCAGAGGTTGAAAGCGTGGTGGGGGTAGGGGTCCGCAGGTGCCCCGGAGTGGATGCATCTCATGATGGTTGCCGTTTCCTTGGTGAGGGGGTTCCACGAGGTGAGCTGGTGTGGGTGGGCGTGAGGAAGTTGATGCTGTCTGCCGCAGGGGGTTGGGGTGCGAAGTCAGGGTAGATGTTAATTTTGTTGTGGAAAAGGTCTGCTTGGGTGTCGCAGAGATCTTGCGAGTGTGTGATTTTTTTTCTGTTGCTAAAGGGGTGGTGAATTCCTTGACTATGTCGAAAAGTTCCTTACAGTTGTTGGAGCTGTCATTGATGCGGGTGGCTTAGGCAGACTTCTTGGTGTTTTTCAGGAGGTGGTGATAGCGGTTGAGGGCAGCCTTGAAGATTATTCGGTCCTCGAGGGTCTTCCTTGCGCGCCATCTTTTTTCTGTCTGTCTGCAGTTGTGTTTCTTGGTTTTTAGTTCTTCCGTGAACCATTTGTGGTGTTGTGTTCGTTTCTTGGGGTTGGTGGGTTTCTCTCGGGCGGCTTCGTCAGCGCTTGCTGTGATCCAGTTTGTGAAATTGTCCACTGCTTGTTCTGTGTCCTTGATGGTGATGGGAGTTGAGGGCGTTGGTCCAACGTTGTTCTGATACCTTGGGCAGCGTTTAGCTGGTGGTGGGGGTGTTGACGGGTTCTGAGATGATGAAGTGGATGCAGGGGTGGTCAGTCCAGGTGAGCTCTTCAGTGTGGGTGCATTTCACTCTGTTGCTGGCTGCCAAAGTAGGGTCGAGCGTGTGTCATGCAATTTGGGTGGGGTTGGTGACCAGTTGTTTGAATCAAAGGTTGGCCATACTTTCTAGGAGGTCAGCCGTGTTGGTGTTGTCGGTGTTCTCAAGGTGAAAGTTGAGGTCCCCTAGGCAGATATACACATATGAGTAGATGGCGATAGGAACGATGAAGTTGGGGATGGCGTTGCAGAAGTGTGGACGGGGTCCAAGAGGTCTGAAGGCGATGGTGCCTTGGATCGTGGTTTTGCTGTTCGCTTGGAGTTGGAAGTTGAGGTGCTCCATGAAGTGGGTGGTGTTGCTTGTGTTGGTTGCTCATTTGAGGGTCTCTTTGTAGATTATGGCGATACTGCCGCTGGTTCTTTTGGTCCGATCTTGGTGCGTGATCTTGTATCCGGCTGGGATGGCTGTGGCGTTGTTATCAAAGAGAGCGTGTGTTGATCAGCAGGCAGTTGTTGTCTACGGAGGTGTTGGTGCTGGCCCTGCTGTTGGGTGTGGGTGACGTTGTGTGGCTGATGAACGTCGAGTCGGTTGTTTCCCTTGTTATGAAGGTAAAGTGGCAGTTCCAGCGGAAGAAAGGGCCATTGGTGGTCCTGGGGGAACCCTGGGTGCTGCAGCAGTACTGGCGACCGGGGTACAGGGCTCTAAGTTGATCTGAGGTGAAGTGCAGGCTGTCTGTAGTGGTAGGAGTCTAGCGTAGAACGATGTCCGTGCACATGCATGGCGTGCCCTCTGCATGGGTGTGTTGTGATCTCCATGCCGGAGGACAGGGTCACTAGGAGGGGAGGTGGCGGTGGAGCCCGTAGGGGGAAGACAGCATGTGCGATGGAGCGACCCGGCAGGCCTGCAGATGGGAGGTCCTAGCGGAGACAGGGGTAAGGGCTAAGTCGGGGGAGGCAGGAAGAGAGGGAAAGGGAAGAAGCTAGACTGCAAGGACAGGTGCAGCTGGCCCAGGCTTCCAGGGTCAGGGGGAGGGGGAGGGGCGCAGGTGGGCAGTAACTACTGGGAGTCAGGTGCAGGTTGGGCTGGGGGGGGAGAGCGCCTGGCACGGTGTCAGAGGGACAAGGCTGCGGATCACTACCTGAAACTGTGGGTGTAAGAGGGGTGGCCCAGCCTCCTTAAATCTCTGACAGGCGCAGAAGGAATTAATCGGCTCCCGGAAGTGCAAAACGAGCTAGGCCTGCCTCCCAGAGGTTGCTGGGAAATGTAGTTTCCCTGCGGCTGATGGCGGCGCTGGCTCCCAACGGCAGCAGGTAGTGGTGAGGCAGGATTCTGGGGCCTCAAGCAGCAAGTGAGGGAGCACAGCAGATGCTTTGTATCAGCTTTTCACAATAAACAGACCAGGCCGAAAGCAGCCTTGATAATTAGCTTGTTGCCATATCCATCTCAGTCTTGATGTATTGAGCACAAGCTTTCTTTGGAGGCATCCGTCTGTCCAATCAGAATCTACATTCAAGGATGTTAACATATGGGCCGAGGCAAAGCCACTCTGTTAGTGCTGCTTCGTAAAGCACCTTTTCTGCTTATCCCAGAAGGTCTGACAACAGACCATTAGGATGAGGACTGTCCTGAGTAGAGACCTCCTGCACCAGACTTGCTAGAAGAGACTGTAGCCCCCCTGACAGAGACCAGCTTGAAGAGCGACATCTCCCCACCCCCTTTGATCATCTGTTAGGATGTGCCAGAAGTACGAACACACACAGGACAGAGGCTTGTAGAGCAGACCCACTGTAAATGGTGCAGTAGCTACAGCAGCTCTCCTGCTCTGCTCCAGTCCTGTCTTCCTGCACACCTGCCATATGCAGTCCTGCATGCTGCACTCCGTTTAGTAACAAGGCTATGCTCTAGGGACCTGGTTCAGACCCTGGAGGGCGGAGTACCATCTGTTAGGGTTGCAAAGGGCATAACCTCCGCCACCCTGACAGGTGCTAGTCGTCATCTCTGTACAATGAAAGGTACCACCCTCAAAGTGGTTCCCTTTCAGGTACAAAGGTTTGATGGATGGCTGCTGTCAGTCTGACTGCCACCCACCATTAACAATTTTTGTTTTTCAAACAAACTCACCAAGTGGGAGTTTGTTATTGAAAACCCAAAGAATTGATCCCCCCCCACACCACTTCCTGGGATGTTTCTCCCAAAGTGTGGGTCATTCATTTTTTTTCTTGTCTCTCGCGCCGCCAAGTCTTTCCTGGCAGTGACTAAGAGAAAACAAAAATCTGACTGTCCATTCTAAATAGACTGGGTTGTGTGCCGAATGTGCATTCTAAATAGACTGGGTTGTGTGCCGAATGTCCATTCTAAATAGACTGGGTTGTGTGCCGAATGTGCATTCTAAATAGACTGGGTTGTGTGCCGAATGTGCATTCTAAATAGACTGGGTTGTGTGCCGATGGCCTCTACTTTGTCGGGGTTTCAGAGGTAGCCTTCCATCCACACAGCCAACGGTGGGGGGTGGGGCTTCTATGATAGAAAGCTGACTGTCCTCCTGACCCCAAATATTGCAGCAGTTTCGTGGACAAGGTACTGCATTGCGTCGGCCAAACTCTGAATCACGCCTTAGAAGGCACGAAGGGTCTGAACCCACAGCCTTCCCATTACTCATCGTGTAAGCAGCCTTGCCACCAGGTGTCCCCTTCATTGCCATCCCTTCCTCCCACCTCACATTTTCCGGTACATTCACCAGGGTAAAACAGATGTCCTTGCATGCAGTGTCTTCACTTGGGGTGGCTGTGACCTAGCTTGGTCATAGGTGGCTCTCCCTGGTTATTTGGCCTCAATTTTTCAAATTTTCGGATATGTCACAGCGTAAAGAATTGATAAAATATTGCACATGATGTTAATTCTAAAAGATGATATTACTTGCAGTTTATCATAATTTATATCACGTTTTATATATCATCTGACACTTTTTGCACCAGATACTTCTCAGGATTAAATGATATTTTAAATGGGCTATGGCCACTTTATCCCAGACAGCTGCTCTTGTGTGTGTCACACACCCGGGAGTACATCTTATGCATGTGGAAAGGTGAGCACATGTCTCAGCTGTGTGCAGGCGTGGACTGGAGGTTCAGGATTCCCCTCTGAGCCTCCATACGGAATTCCGAGGGGTTTTGGGAGGAGGGGGGCAGAATACAAAGAGACTCCCCATGTGCCCCACAAAACAGCATATCCTATTGCACAGCTTTTTTTTCTCTTTTGTCAAACTTTCTTTATTGGATTTTCTGGGCATTAAGACAGATCAATCAGGTACTGCATAATCCAGACCATAATCCACAGAGTATTTATTGTCAGTAGTAGTTACAGTGTCATCAGGTCCAACATACATGTACATAAGTATTATAAAAGAGATGATCACGAGCTGTCGACAAATCAAGTCTTATCTTGAGTAGATAAGTACATGCCCATTAACCCCCTCTCCCATTGTATCCCCAACCTAAACGACATGCCTGTAGGAGGTGCTGCAGCGTATCGCGACTTGTGTCGATTCGGAGTCAAGAGAGCCAAGACCCATCATTAATCAAGGGGGCAGAGAGACTGGCTGACCCCAAAATCCAGCATTGAAATCTGAAAGAGGTGTAATGCTCCTGTGCGAGTGTGGCTGGAAAAGAGTGCGAGTCCTACAGAAAGGAACTGCACTAACGGTCCCCAGACATAGTCAAAGCCTTTTCAAGTGTCTGTGAAAATGTCAGTCATCCGTTCAACAGGAAGGCACTGCCAGAGACTGGCATGCCACTGCGATCCAGACGGAGCCTCGGGCTTCTTCCAGGCTGCCACGACGGCCATTTTGGCCGCCCCAAGCACAGCCAGAGGATAGATCGCTCCCCCTGTGGTTGATGTTTAATGGTTTTGTGTCGCAATCCCAAAAGGATAAATGCTGGAGTATGTGGAATAGCATAGCCCAAAATTTCCCTCATCTCTGCCAGGATTTCTGGCCAGCAAGGTTGTATCGCCGGACAATCCAACCAAATATGTTGGTAATCCCCCAATAGACCACAGCCTCTCCAGCAACCGTCTGATGTATCGGGATAACTTTTATGTAGTTTGGGCAAGTATAGGTACCAATCATAGAACTTTGTAGTGTGTTTCCCTTAACACTAATGATCTATTAAGTCTAGGGATGTCCTTCCGTCTTTCGCACCCATGATCCTCTGTAAACGGCAGCTCCAATGTCTGTTCCCAGAAGGCCATATGGCGAGGTAGGACCTTGTGGGCGGTGGAAACCAGAAGTGAATACAAAAAGGATATGCATTGCTTAATTCTACCGGGTCGCCTAACGAACCTCTCTATCTGGAGAAGGTCTCTGGTGGCTTCTAGTCGCATATCAGGATGCATTACCCAATGTTTCAATTGGATGCAGTGATACATCCCTGAGGTGGGTAGATTAAAGTTCTGTCTGTAATTCTCAAAAGTAAGAATTTCCCACCCATGAAAGAGATCTCATATAGCAAGGCAGCCCCCCTCCTTCCATCAGTCAAATGGCCCTGGGTTAAGGCCAGCGGAAGGGCTGTGTTTTAATGTATCGGGGTGTACAGCTAGGGAAAGGTTATGACATCCTAGGCCGTCAGCGTGGTTCTAGTCGGAGTGCTGAGATATGCGTTGAGTGGGCGGTACGACTTAGGCTTCCACAGACGTCCTATATCGTTTGCTCAGTGACCGTTCTGTCCGTATGTATCCTTTTTTTAATTTTTATTATTATTTCCCAGAAAAAAAGCAATAGTTACAAAGAGACATGGATCTACATAGCTACAGAGTATAAATATTGCATAACAATGAGACAGGTTAAAAAACATAAAAATCACAAAAAAAAGTAAGGTAACAAAGCAGAAAAAGAAAACAACACCAGAAAGAGGGTCAGACGACTGAGCCTGCACAGAATTGATTAAATGTTTCATACTACAGCGTACCACAGACACAAAGATGGAGAAACAATTTATACGTCGGACCTAGTCCATCAAAGGTCCCAGATTTTCTACCCTTTCTCCTCGCCCTCCGTCCTTTGCATTTGTACAATGCCAGCTCCAAGTTGTATATATGGAACAATCTGGCATACCATACTTGATACATCGGAGGGTCAGCATCCTTCCATTTTGGTGCAATCAGCAGCCTGGCTACTGCCGTTGCCATAAAGCAGAAACATACCTCTGTTAATTCTAGTTGCGCCTTCTCATCGAAACCTAGCAGCAACATAGTTGGGGAGATACACACATCCTGTCTTAACACCTTATGCAAAAAGGCTTCAATGTCTTTCTTCAGGGGATTTAGCCTACTGCAGTCAGAAAACATATGGGCCAAGTCTGCAGGACCCTGCCCACATCTCGGGCATTGCTCATTTTCCCTTTTCCCCCAGCCAAACAATTTTGCCGGCGAAAATACAAATCGAAAACTGTTTTGAAGTGTTGGGCCTTCAAATTGGCAGAGAGAAACACTTTCTTGGAAAGTGCCAGTGACCTTAGATCCACATCCTGGTTCTCTAGCTTGCCTGCCCAAGCAGTTTCAGTTTTAACTAGGTCGTCCGGGGTGGCTTTAATCAGGTAACAGTATATATCCTTAATTCGAGGTTTTTTATATAGTATGGTGTCTATCAGCGGAATCCTATATGTAGAGGTAATCATTGATACAAAGGGTCTGATGGTTTCCCTAACTTGGACGTACTTAAAGTACGATCTTGGATCAATTTTGTACCGCAGCTGTAGCTCCTCAAAAGAAATTATTCCATTCACATCTATGACATCCCCTGTTCTGCTAACACCTGCCTGTTCCCAATGTTTGCCGGTTTTATCATAGAGAGGGGCCGGAAATACCGGTGAACGCCAGAGGGGCATCTCTGGAGCCAGGGGATTTCTAAACGCTTACAGACTTTCTGCCATACGTTCCAAGCTGCTCTAAGGGGCTTAAATCATGTTTTTTTGTAATAGCTGCCCTCTAATTGCCGAAGTAAGACCCCATATGCTGCTCCACCTATTGCCAACTCAAATATTGAGTGGGGGACTTCATCTTCCCGTGCTCCCAAACCTGTTTCTGCCCCCATTTTTGATTTAAACAAGATGGCAGTGTGATGTAATGTTATGGCCCAGTAGTAATATAGTACATTGGGAGCTGCCCACCCCCCCAATCTTGAGGTAGAGTCAGAAATTTCAGTGAGTGCCTGACCTTCTGATAATGCCAAATAAATTGGGAGAATATTCCATCCGGTTTTTTAAAGAAAGCCGGCTCCGGCTCCAGCGGGATACAGCGGAATAGGTATAATATTTTCGGAATCATAGTAATTTTGAGCACGTTACACCTTCCTACTATAGACATGTGTAAACTATCAATTCTTTTTAAGTCTCTACTGATCTCCTCTATAAGAGGAGGTGAATTGATTGCCCAAATAGACCCTACATTCGTCGAGATGTCAATCCCTAAATAGGTAGCAGCCTCAGACCTGGTAGTTAATACTCTTGGTGCAGACAATCTTGGTCTTATCAGCGTTCAAGCGATATCCTGACTGCCTGCCAAATTCCTTGGCAAGGACTTCAATCCTTGCGACTGCTCCCAGTGGGTCGGAACCAGATTTGGCGAGGAAGCAAGATGGCGGCCGCTTGATCCGGCCGTAGGCGGCCTCCAACAGTGGCAGCAAGAACCTGTATGGCGGACTAGAGCTGGACTATGAATATACCCCAGCAGAACAGTAGTCCTTCAGAATTCGGCTGGACCCTACCTTTGATCCAAGCAGTAGTGCGGCAGGTGGAATCGCTGACAGCCAGGTGCAGCTGGCTGGAGAGTGAGCTTTCCTTTGCTCTTGGACACCGGCTGTCGGGCGGAGTGGCGACCTTAATGGGGCCCAAATCGGCGGCGAGGGGAAGAGGTGCAACCCAACAGACCTCCCACCAGGTGGCTCAGCAGACCCCAGCGTTGGACGTAGCCTCTTTACCAGGGCAGACGGGGCGCCGGCAGAAGACCCGGCCGGAAACAAACACAAATCGGAAGGGGAGGAGTGTGATCACGCAGCCCCAGCAACAGCGGTCCGGTACCTCGGTGCTCGAGATGCTCCGAGGCGCCGGGAGTGGTTCTCTGACCCAGGGAAGCACGGAGCAGGACTGTACCACAGCTCAGGTAGGCGGCCAGAGCACTATCCAGGCCAGCAAGTCCATATTGGGCATTGGAAGTAGCGAGGGCTGCAGGGGGGACGAGGTAGGGCATGAGCTAATAAAAAATCCTCCATTAGAAACTGGGGAGAGATCACTGGGTGTGCAATGGCAGCACTCTGATGATAAGGAAGATCAAATCCTGGAGCCTGTAGAGCCTGGTAACATGGGAATGAATAATGGGGAAACGGATAGAAGCAGCAATGGAGGTTTCTCAGGGCTAGTTTCCCAGTCACAGACACAGGGTCCAGAAGCTCCTCAAGCTGCCCTTGCTCTCAGTAAAGATGATCCAATCCCACAAGAGCTTCCCAAGGATGCGGACAGGGGTCACGCTCAAGGACACGCTGGTCAGATACGCGACCCAGTGCCAGGCAGCCGGGAAATGCAAAATCGCCACAGGGTACGAAGCCTTAAGAAAACGGGAGCACAAAGTGAAAGGGAGCAGGACTCGGAGGCTAAAGAGTTCTTTTTTTCCTTATCGGACGCTGCGTGGGTAGATGTGGGGTCAGGCTCAGGGTCCAACACAGTCAAGCGAGACGGAGAGCTTACCAGGCACCAGTGGTGTGGATTCGACTGCTACCATGCGGAAGACTCATAATAAAATTGGCAGATGTGACAGCCAGAGGTACAGGGACCTAAAATGGGACTACTCCCCGGGTGACCAACTGGTAGGGGAAAATAACAAGGCCACCCCTGCTGGCCAGCCTGCAGCACCTCCCACATTGGATACCATCCTGCAATGCGTAAGTGCGCACCGGGAAGAGGCCCGCTTGGAAAGCAGACGCTCACAAACCGCAGCCCGCAAACTGCAAGGAGCAGTAAGGAAAGTAGCTAAAGCCTGCTATGCCATCAGCGACCGGCTGACTGACCTCGAGACAAGAACAGCTGCTCTCGAGACGGACATCGCCGGCACCAAGGGTCAGGCAGAAGCTCATGAGGCACAATTGATCGACATCCAATGGAAGCTCAAGGACAACGAAAATCGACAGCGAAGGAACAATTTGCGATTCTTAGGAATTCCGGAAGGGAAAGAGGGATCGGACGCCCGGATGTACATGGTCCAGCTACTGCAAAAATCCTTCCCAGAACTAGAAGGTTGGAACTGGCTCCATGAAATTCAAAGGGCGCATCGAGTCCCATTTACTCCTCGGCAACCAGTCAGCCCAGATGTCAAACCTCGAGCGCTTCTGGTCTATTTTGGGAATTTCTTACTGCAACAGAACATATTTGAAAAGGTGAGACCAGAGGCACAGCGGCCTGGGGATGGATTTTCATTCTTTACCAGACCTGACTTCTGTCACATTACTGTTGAACGTCGATGGCGCTTACGCCAAATGATCAAACCTTTCCAGGAGAAAGGGGCACAGGCCTTCCTACTGAACCCGGCCCGACTGAAAGTAATCTGGGGTGATCGCACCAGATTCTTTACATCGGAAATTAAGGCTAAAGAGTGCTTAATGTCAGGCGGGGTGTAATCGTATGGCCTAGCTGTTATTCTTATTAATATTTATACGGTCAATGGCTCTAGGGGAATGAGGGAGTGAGAAATACCCAGTATTGGCTTGCTTGAAACGGTGGGGATTAGTTTTATAAATACACGTGCTAGGTCAGGGAATCAGGGAAATAAACTAGGTAGGATGAATAAAAAGGTTAAAAAAAAAAAAAAGAGAGAAGGGGATTAAAATGCTCACATTTCATAAGCTATTATTCTTTTGAAGACAACAGAGGAGGTATGGAGACACCAGATCGGCACACTCACGTATTGATAAGCCACTAGTTGGAAGGGGCACCGCCTTTCATCCTTTAAAGACCGACTCAGGTCTGCTTTTCCTCCAGATGGGGGGGGGGGTGCAGAGATAGGTGGGGAGGGTGGGGTTAGGGGGCTCGTGGGAGGAGGGAGGCAGTGGGCAGGGTGGGGGAAGGAGGGGGGTCAGGGTGGGGGAGTATGGGGGAGAAAAACCCAGGAAAGCAGTCTGATCGTTGTAACTTAAAGAAGGAGGCAGGAAACAGTATGCATAATCTAAATTTTTATAAGAATCAATTTGAATGTTTAAAATGCTTTAATAATGGGTAGGTTATCTATTTGCTCAATTAATGTTGGGGGTTTAAATGACAGGGGGAAGAGGGGTAGGGTAAGCGAAGTACTTAGATCAATGGGGGCAGATATAATTTGCCAACAAGAAACCCACATCCCGTGGCAAAAGAGATGGCTTAACGTAATACCTGGATATACACAGGTAGCCTGCTCTTCCCAGACTACTACAACTAGAGGTGTAGCAATCCATGTTTCTAATCGGATTTCCCCCGTAAAACGAACACTATCAGACAAATGGGGGCGATGGGCAATAGTTTCATTATCAGCCGGCCTTACTGTCTGCACGGTTTATGGGCCTAATTTGGACGATTCTGGGATGCTACAGGAATTGGAGTTAGAGCTAGCCTCCTGGCCGTCCCCTCTTGTTATCTGTGGGGATTTCAATATTCACTTGGATGCAAGTGGCCCTTTTATCAAGGAATACCAGGGGAGAAAGCCAAAGGTGTATAAAGCGCTAGTTGCCCTGACCTCTAGCCATGGACTAGTCGATATTTGGTCTAGTAGGAAGCCAAGGGACCCCGGCTATACGTATTTTTCGTGCCCCCATAGAAAATATGTTAGGCTCGATTATTTTTTTGCCTCTGTCGCTCTTACGGATGATGTTATTATAAGAAAGATGCCGAAGGTACTGTCGGACCACAACCCTTTGATCCTGGAAGTTATGGTACAGGGCCATCAACGCTCTCTAACAAAGTGGACCTTTGATAGGAAACTATTGGTCACTGAGGGATTCACATATCAGGGGATGGACCCGACAGTTCTTCGATATGAACAGGTTCAGTGCCTCTAGAGAAATAGTCTGGGATACTTTTAAGGCTGGCTTAAGGGGGGAGATTGCCAGCTTTGTTGGACTACGTAGGAAGAGGCAGCGAGAGGAACAACTCCAATTAACAGATCAGCTGACGAAGCATGAGGAGGAGCACACGGCTGCCATTGCGCAAACACAGGCAGAGCTACAAACTCAGCTGCAATTGGAAGTTATAAGGTTAAAGGCAAAAATCAATGGCTTTTATAACAAATCAGTGGCAGAAGCATTCCAAACTTACGACAGGGATAATTGTGAGTTCGGGGAGACATCAGGTAGACACCTAGCACTGCGCCTAAGACAAAAGGCAGCCTCAAATAACATCTCGAGGTTAAAAAGGAAAGACGGGACCCTGGCGACAGATCCCCAAGAAATTCTTGGTGTATTTGCGGAGTTCTATAGGGATCTTTACCAGACCGAGGACGAATCTCCAGAAACCTCTGGGGTTGAAGATGATTTGTATCCTCCTATTTTGCAGGAATTAGAGGCAGATATCTCGATAAATGAAGTCACAGAGGCACTCCAGGTGATGGCTACAGGGAAAGCGGCAGGCCTCGATAGAATTCCGATGGAATTATACAAAGCACTCGAGTCAGAGTTATCTCCCTTGCTTCGAGATTTGTTTTTGGCTGTTCAACAGAAGGGGCTCCCACCTCAATCCTGGCAAGGTACCGACATAGTTGTATTCCTGAAGAAAGGGAAACCTGCTGAAGACCCAGCCTCATATCGACCCTTCTCCCTGATTAATGCCGATGAGAAATTATACTCTAAGATCATCGCGCTTCGGTTGGGTAAAGTTATTACCCCTTTGGTGAGTCCATGGCAACATGGTTTTATACCGGGAAGGGGGACCACGGATCATGTACGTAGGGTAATTTCTCTGTTTGACATAGAAGATGCCTCAGGAGAAAAGATGTCCTTGATTCTCCTAGATGCCCAAAAAGCTTTTGATAGAGTTGAGTGGGCGTACCTGTGGGTTTGGACCACGCATCCTAACAGCTATAAGAGCTATGTATTCACAGCCATACGCTAGGATTCAATTGATGAGCAAGGAGTCCGAAAGGATTGTGGTAGCTCGAGGGACAAGACAGGGATGCCCCTGCTCACCAATTCTTTTTGCGCTATATATTGATCCGTTTATTAGGTCAATCATGCAAGATCAATTGATCAAACCTATAGTGGTCAGGGGGTACAACACCAAGGCTTTAGCATATGCTGATGACATAGCTATAGTTACCCCCGGTCCGTATGTATCCAATGTGTGTTGGTTGCTCTCATTAACCATTCTGTTATAACCTGGAGTTGCGCTGCTCTATAGTAAAGCAAAAAGTGCATCAGCCAGTCCTCCTGCATCTCTGGGAGCGTCAACACTCGATGGGGCAAACGGGCCCCACGGCCCTGCCAAATAAAGTTGGTCATCACTGAACGTAATGAAGAGAAAAATTCATGGTCATCTTCCATGGACAGGCCTCGGAAAAGATTCAGTATTCTCAGCAAAACTACTATCTTGACCGCATTAATGCGGCCGAGCCAGGTAAGGTAAAGTGGTGCCCAAAGTCACAGATCGAGTTTAAGTTGATGTAATAAGGGGATATAGTTATCCGTATAAAAATCGGACACTCAGGGAGTAATCTTTATTCCTGAGTATGTAATGTCTTTTGTGGACCACTGGAAAGGGGAAGATGAGTCCATCTTCTCCATTTGCTATACGGGGACCGTCAAATTTAGGAGAGAGGTTTTGTGAAGATTGACTTGAAATCCAGCCACAGATTCAAAGTGGCAAAGTTATGTTTGCAAGGCTGACAGTGATGTCCGGGGCGATGTAAGAGTTAGCAAGATGTCGTCCACGAACAAGAATATGTTATGCTCGACTGAGCCATAGGTTAAGCCTCAAATGGAAGGTGTCGCTCATATCCTAGCAGCTCGGGATTCAATGCTGAGGGCAAATAAGAGGGGGCAGAGGGTACGCCCCTGTCTCATGCTTCGCTCCAAGGTAAAGTATTCGGAGGCAGTTCCGTTCACTAAAACTCTGTATTGAGAACACGCATAGTTTTCGTGGACCACAGCTATAAACTGTTCGCCAAAACCAATGTGTGTTAGTGTGAGGAAGAGGAAGGGCCAATCCACCCAATCAAAAGCTTTCTCGGCTTCCAATGCCAGAAGCACAGCTGGGATCTTCTTTTTAGTCACTTTATTGACCAGATGGACCACCCACTTGTTGTGAGTCTGTCGCCCTTCTGATGAAACCTGATTGATCCTGATGCATCAGTTCCGGTATTATGTCTTTTAGCCTGTTAGCTAATAATTTGGTGTATAAGCATATAGATTTAGCAAGGATATCGGTCTGTAGGATGCACAGTTGCCTGGATCTTTCCCAGGCTTTGGGAGGACAGTAATGAGCGTTTCACTCATTGAGGGAGTCGCTACTTCTGTTGCGGCCGTGTAGTAGAAAAGATTAGTCAAGTGGGGTACCAGGTCAGAGCAAAAGGTCTTAAAGAATTGGGCCCTAAAGCCATTAGGCCCCAGAGATTTATGGAATTTGAGTGAGTCAATGGCCCTTTGCAACCGCTCAGTACTGATGGGTTCATCCAAAAGTTCATTTTGGGCTGTGGAAGCCTGGGTAGATCTCCTCCCTCTAAGTATGTCTGTCGTTCCCTAGTATTTGTGTTATCTGAGGTGTATAGGTATTTGTAGAACAGGCCTCGAAAAATCCTAAAAATGTTACTAGACCTGCAGGTCTAGTGACTTAAATAATCTACTCGACCTAATTATAATGCTCTTGACACATAAACCGGTTTCAAATTATGTGATCCGGGGCAAGTATTTTAATTCACTGAGATGCCATTTTCTTCTTTATCACATACGAGAGCACCTTCAAATACGCAAATTCGGCAAGTCTGCTGTACAGAAAACTCTTGCTTGATTTAATAGACTAAACTTTTGCTCCATATATAATACAAATCTGAAAGAGACACGTTAGTGATAGATTCCTTACCTTAGAATATCCCCAGGCGTCAGGCTGGATCCGGAAAGTTTTGCGTAGCAGTACCCTTGCGCGTCGGTAGGCGGCGTCGTGCGGCTCCGCGTCCGTCGTCGGCGTCGTGATCGCCGGGATGACGTCGCGGGCAGTACTTAGGCGCCGCCCCTGCGCGCTGACGTCAGTTCTTCTTTTTCCGCGCCAGCAAGCGCAGATCCGGGAAGAGCAGTGCCCTGGTCAATTTTTGACCATTATTTTTGGTGATTTTTTCACTGTTTTTCCATCTTTAAGGTGTCGTAGGGATGCCCGGCTTCAAGCGATGCGGCGCCTGTGCGCGGATGATGTCCGTCACCGACCCGCATTGGGAGTGTCTCTTCTGCCTCGGCCGAGGCCACGACACCGAGTCTTGTCCCGAATGCCAGGCCCTCAACCCGAAAGCTTTGCGAGAGCGGTCTCGAAAGCTCCTCGAGGCCCGGCATTCGGCTCCACGGAGGCCCCGGTCGCGTGAGAGGTCCAGGGGTCGCTCGCGGAGTGCACACCGGTCGTCGGCGTCGAAGTCTTCTTCGTCCGGTAAGTCTAAGCACAAGAAGTCCAAGAAGCATCGTCGCTCTCGGACTTCGCCTCGCCGGTCTCGCGACTCGGCTGAGGCCCCTCCCGGCACCGTCCCCGCCCCGCGGCCCCGGACTTCCTGTGGAGTCGCCCCGTCATACCCGCCCTTCCCGGGTTCGGGGCGGATCCGGCCAAGGTACAGGAGTTCCTGTCGGCCATGGCCCGCCTCTTCGGGCCTTCAGGCCCCTCCGGTGCGCCTTCGGGCCCCGCGGGCCCTGATGGGGTTGCTCCGGCGTCGCCGGCGGCTCCGGCTCCGGCGTCGCCCGGGCCTCCAGCCTCGATCCCGGCTCCGGCTTCGGCCCCGGCCTCGATCCCGGCTCCACAACCCCCATCGACGCCGGTCGACCTCACGACACCTCCGCCGGCGCCGATGTCTCCGGTGCCGTTCTCGACGCCGCCCTGGGCTCCGGGCGGCGTCGTCCCCAGTTCCTTCCGGCTCCGGACATGGACCCGGAGCGACGTCGCTCGGCGCCGGCTCCGGCGCCGATGGGACCTTGGGTCCCAAATGTTCCTCCTCCTCCTTATTTTGAACCAGAGGAGGACCAGGAGGACTGGGAGGGGTCTGATGACCCTCTGACTCGCAACTGTCAGTATGATGAGGACTGGACAGAGAGTCTAGGGAGGCCAGTGGTCTGGATACTTCTCCTGACACTGGCATGCTGTCTCCTCCCGTGGCTACGGAGGAGGGGGCCAATTTTGGTACGGTGTTGCGTAGGGCTGCTGGGGCCTTACGTCTCCAGCTCCCTACTTTGACGGTCAAGCCTAACATCTTGACAGAGGTGCTTCAGCCGGCAGCCTCCTCTGCGGAGACTGTGCTGCCGTTTAACGACGCCCTCACAGACGTTCTTTTGGGCGCCTGGTCCAAGCCCAACACAGGGGCTCCTGTGGATCGGAACGTGTCACGACGCCATCGCCCCGCTCCGGGCGACCCCCTGTTTCTTTCTGTCCACCCCACTCCTGAGAGCTTGGTTGTCCAAGCCTCCGCTTCCCAAACCGCCTTCCCTACCGCTCCTCCGGATAGGGAATCCAAACGCCTGGATCAGTTTGGGAAGAAAGGTTTTTCTTCCTCCAGTGCTGGCTTGCGGTCCGTTAACACCGCTTGTCTTTTGGGCCGATATACCCACTCTCTGTGGGATTCGGTGGCGGATGTTTTGCCCCAGTGCCCTGAGGAGGTCCAGGCACTGCTTTCCCGCGCCATTGCGGAAGGAAGGGATGCGGCCAAATACACTATCCGTTGTGGCCTTGACACCGCCGACTCGCTGGGCAGGTCCATTGCAACGACGGTGGCGCTCCGCCGCCACGCCTGGCTGAGAACCACTGGTTTTTCAGGGGATGTCCAGAATACTCTCATGGACATGCCCTTTGATGGAGTCGGTCCTTTGGGTCCAAAGCAGACCATGCGTTGGAGCGCTTTAAGGACTCACGGGCTACTGCCAAGTCCCTGGGCCTTTCTGCTACACGCCCTCCGCTGCCTTCTGCTTTTCGCCCCTATCGTGGCCACGGTAGGGGCGCCCTTCACGTCAGCAGCCCAGCCACCGGCCCGCGCAGCAGGCGTCTTCGCGTGGCCGAGGACGTGGATTCCGCCGTGGCGGATCGGGCAACCAGCGTGCGGGTCAGGCCACCACCTCCAACCCGTCCGCGGCCTCCAAGCCCTCCTAGTCCCTCCTTTCAGGTGCACGGCACGCCAGTAGGGGCAGGGTCCGCCATCACCTTCCCCACTGGCGCACCATCACCTCGGACAGGTGGGTCTTGGACATTGTCCGAAGGGGCTACTCCCTCCCCTTCGAGACCACCCCCCAGCCATGCCACCTCAATTCCACCGCATGTCAGGGGATCACTTGGTGCTTCTACAGAAGGAAGTCACGGCCCTCTTGACCAAGAGGGCCATCGAGCATGTTCCGACCCCAGAAGTAGGGCGTGGTTGCTACTCCCACTACTTTCTGGTGCCCAAAAAGGACAAGGAGGACATGCGTCCTATCTTGGACCTCCGGAACGTCAATCGCTTCCTCCGGAAGGAGAAGTTCAAGATGCTCACCCTAGCTCAGGTCTTGACTGCCCTCGACCCAGGAGACTGGTTGGTAGCGTTGGACTTGCAGGACGCGTATTTCCACATCCCCGTCCTGCCGGCCCACCGGCGTTACCTTCGGTTCACGGTAGGCCCCGAGCATTTTCAGTTCACCGTGCTCCCCTTTGGCCTTACCAGTGCCCCCTCGGGTGTTCACGAAAGTGATGGCGGTGGTCGCAGCTCATCTGCGCCGGGCAGGGGTTTCAGTCTTCCCCTACCTCGACGACTGGCTGCTGAAGGCGGGCTCGTCCCAGGCAGTCGTCTCCCACCTCCAGACTACGGCCGAACTCCTGCACTCGCTGGGGTTCTCCATCAATGTGCCGAAGTCGCATCTGATTCCTTCTCCACAGCTCCTTTTCATCGGAGCAGTTCTGGACACGACGCAGTTTCGGGCCTATCCTCCCGAACGGCGAGTCCGGGATATTCAGGCTATGATTCCGATCTTTCGGCCTTTATCCTGGGTTTCGGTAAGGATGACCCTGAGGCTGCTGGGCCTCATGGCCTCCTGCATCCTGCTGGTCAATCATGCCAGATGGCATATGCGGGCTCTGCAGTGGGACCTGAAGTTCCAGTGGGCGCAGCACCAGGGCGACCTGTCCGATCACGTCCAGATCTCGGAGGGGACTGCAAAACAGTTGCAGTGGTGGCTCTCGAACCGGCAATGGGTCATGGGCAGATCCCTCTCCCTTCCCCAGCCAGAGCATACAGTTGTGACGGACGCGTCCCTTCTGGGATGGGGCGGTCACATGGGAGAGGCGGAGATCAGAGGCCTCTGGTCTCCGGCGGAGTCCCGGCTCCATATCAACCTTCTGGAGCTCCGGGCGATCCGGCTTGCACTCAAGGCATTCCTTCCCTCTGTCAAAGGGAAGGTAGTGCAGGTGTTCACAGACAACACCACCGCCATGTGGTACTGCAACAAACAGGGCGGGGTGGGGTCTTGGACCCTTTGTCAGGAGGCTCTGCGCCTCTGGACATGGCTGGAACATCAGGGCATGTTCCTGATGGTTCAACACCTGGCAGGTTCTCTGAACGCCAGGGCGGACGAACTCAGCCGCAGGTGCATGATGGATCACGAATGGCGTCTTCACTCGGAAGTGGCGCAAGGACTCTTTCTACAGTGGGGAGAGCCTTGGTTAGATCTATTCGCCACCGAAGAGAACGCGCAATGTCATCAGTTCTGCGCGTTGGAATTTCCAAGGCGGCACTCGCTCGGCGACGCTTTTCGTCGCGAGTGGAGTTGCGGTCTGTTGTACGCCTTTCCGCCTATACCACTTCTACCCAGAGTGTTGAAGAAGATTCGGCACGACCGGGCCCAAGTCATTCTTGTGGCTCCGGACTGGGCTCGAAGAGTTTGGTATCCCGAGCTACTCAATATGAGCATAGATCCCCCGATCCGTCTGCCTCTTCAGGAGGATCTTCTGTCGCAGCAGCAGGGGACGGTCCTCCACCCGAACCTGTCCAGTCTACACCTGCTTGCGTGGAGATTGAGCGGCGGCAGTTGATTCCTTTCGACTTGCCTCCCGAAGTTTGTGATGTGATTCTGGCAGCCAGGCGTCCCTCCACTAAGGTGGTATACGCCTGCAGGTGGAACAAATTTGTGGCATGGTGCACAGCAAAGGCTGTGGATCCCCTTTCTGCCCCTCTTTCTGAGGTCCTTCTGTTCCTTCTCTCTCTGGCCCAACAGGGTTCTGCCCTGGGTACCATCAAGGGTTATCTTTGTGCTATCTCGGCCTTCCTCAGGCTCCCTGATCAGCCCTCCCTTTTCAAGTCCCCTGTTGTTAACAGGTTCTTAAAAGGCATTATTCACCTCTTCCCTCCTGTTCCGTTTGTAATGCCTCAGTGGGACTTGAACTTGGTTCTTACCTTTTAATGTGCGCTCCCTTTGAGCCTCTGCATAACTGTCCTCTTCGTCTTCTGACTCTAAAGGCAGCCTTTCTGGTGGCCATCACCTCCGCTCGGCGGGTGAGTGAGCTCCAGGCTCTTTCTTGCAAACCTCCTTTCTGTCTGTTCATCCAGACAAGGTTGTTCTTCGGACGCGTCCGTCCTTCTTGCCAAAGGTGGTTACTGCTTTCCACATTGGGCAGACCATCACTTTGCCCACCTTCTTTCCGCCTCCGCATCCTTCCAGAGAGGAAGAGAGGCTCCACCGTCTGGACCCAAAACGTGCGCTCTCCTTCTATATCGACCGCACAAAACACTTCCGGGTGGATGACCAGCTCTTTGTTGGCTACGTGGGCGCCAAAAAGGTCGGGCGGTGCACAAGAGGACCATCTCCCGCTGGGTTACCTTGTGCATCAAGACCTGCTATTCTTTGGCTAAGAAGGAGCCTCCTCTTGGGCTGCGTGCCCATTCCACCAGGGCAACGGCTGCTACCACGGCCTTGGGCCGCGGTGTTCCGCTGCCGGTTATCTGTCAGGCAGCTACGTGGGCCTCGCTGCACACGTTTACTAAGCATTACTGCCTTGACAGTCAGGTCCGGAGGGACGGCTTCTTTGGCCGTTCTGTCCTCCAGGACTTCCTTGTCTGATCTTTGTTCGCAGACCCACCACCGGGGTTGGTATTGCTGGGGTATCTATTCTAAGGTAAGGAATCTATCACTAACGTGTCTCTTTCAGATGCACAAGTTACTAACTGTGTAACGATATATCTGTAAGAGACAGTAGTTAGTGATAGATTCCTTACCGCCCACCATCCTCCCCGTTCTGCGAACTGATTTCTAGGGTTAAGGACATCCCTTTCAGGGCCCTAGTATTTTTCAGACACCTGTGTCAGCTTCTTGCATGGCTCTGCGTTCCTGGCGCGGAAAGTCGTGGTACAGAACTGACGTCAGCGCGCAGGGGCGGCGCCTAAGTACTGCCCGCGACGTCATCCCGGCGATCACGACGCCGACGACGGACGCGGAGCCGCACGACGCCGCCTACCGGCCGCGCAAGGGTACTGCTACGCAAAACTTTCCGGATCCAGCCTGACGCCTGGGGATATTCTAAGGTAAGGAATCTATCACTAACTACTGTCTCTTACAGATATATCGTTACACAAGTTAGTAACTTGTGCATCTAGCCACATATAGGACACGTGACCGCTGACTCGCCTCAGTTCATTAACCGCATTGTCATCAGTCAAAAACTGTCACTTTTAATAAATACATAACTAAGCATAAAGTAGCAGCACACTGTCATTAGCAATCAGCAGACTTTACATTACAACGGCCACAGAATTTCATATTCACATGTGGTTTTAAAACTATATAGTGTACAATGTCTGGAAGTCGAGTTTCTGCAAATATTTGTCATTTGCACATCACCAAGTAAAGTGTTTTGATTTGTTTTGCTCCTATGTAAATCTTTGTTTGCATCACACTTCTTAATTACAAAAAAAAGTTGCCATTTTGAAATACTTGTGCTGTTCATATACAAGCTGTTCAAATGTGGTAGAAAACAAAACTGACATTTTACAGCCTTTTGTTTCACAATTATTGTCAGATAACTCACTTGACAAAAAGCACTAACTATAATAAGAGAAAGAAAATTAAACACCATTTTCCAGGAACAGATAAGGAACAATTAGTAAAAAGACAAACTGACATTTGACCTCTGTCCTTGTACAGACAGCAAATGTGTCAAGACAAAAACAAGATTTAAAGGCGTCTTTATTGCTCTTTCACTTTCTGAATAAACAGAACACCTGTTCCTTTCAGCTTAAGTTAACTCGCCAGCACTGGACGCACTGGACGAGTAAATGCTGAAAATAACTCGAGCTGATAAAATCTCATTTGCTATTGCGAGTGAGCAAGTGGATTATTTGAGGCCTGGTAGAAGTCCCGAAAGACTTCGGCTTTCCTATCTTTGGTCTGGCCTCCTCCCCCGTGTTCCTCTGGATGGGACCTATGTATTCCTTCTCCTGTTTAATCTGTAACTGTCTAGATAGATGTCCCAACCTTATTCCCCTGTTCATAAGCAGTTTTTTTAAGGTGCAATAAAGTGATCTCCACCCTATTAGTGTAGATGGCATTAAGCTTCCCTTCGGATAGTCCTAACCTTTGTATTTTTTTATGAGTAAGGGAAGGTGTGGCTTTATGGGCTTGCACCTCCAAATGCAGTTCGGCCTCTAGTTTCTGTAGTTCTTGCGCTTTTTGTTGAGTGAGAGTTGTCATCGGGGATATACATTTCCCTCTCACTACCTCTGTAATGGCGTCCCATGTCGTAGCAAGGTTGGCTTCTTGTGGGTCATTCAGCTGAAAATAGCCCCTTATCGTCTTACGTACTCAAAATAGACGATCTCTTGTGAGAGGGTTCAGAAAGAACCATCTCCAAAAATTAGATTTTGGGCTGGCCAGTCTAAAGTAATCTCTACCGGGGCATGATCGGAGACGGTGATTGGATGGATAGTAGTGTCCATTATAGGGTGTTGCATTGATTGACTAATGAACACATAGCCAATCCTAGAATGTGTGCTGTGGGAGTGGGGAAAAACAGTCACGGGTGGAAAGGTATGTTATGCGTCTAGTGAGTCCAAATTGACGAAGCGCTTGTTTCGCATTTGTAGTAAATGTACCTGTAGGTGATCTACGGGGTGATGCTATCCACGTTGGGGTCCCAATTGAGGTTGAAGTCCCCCATCAATATTACATCTCCCTCTGCGAATCTGCCCAACAGAGTGCGGGCAGAGACTACAATTTCCGCCTGGCTAGAGTTCGGGGCATAGATCTTTGCTATTGTGCACTTGCACCCTCTAATGTTGCCCTTGACAATCAGTACCCTCTCCCTTCTCTATCGAATTAAGAGCCTGTGATCTGAAACCTCACTGAGGAATGAAATAGGATGACCTATGGTGCTGTCTATGATCCTTGCTGCGGTTGAGTTGAGTTTGTTGGAGGGCTATTATGTCGTCTGCAGTCTTGGATGTATTTCCAGATTTTGTGGCGTTAGCTGGGAGTTGAGCCTCTTAACGTTCCATGAGACAACGTTTAAGACCATAGGAGTGGTTTTCGCGAGTCATACTTTGTCTCTCTCATTCCTGTAATCTAGCTGAACGTACAGCCACATCTCTACCCTCTGCCCCCCTTCACCAGCTCCTGCTCCCCCTCCCACCTTCTACGTCTTCGACTCCAGGCATGCACGAAGTAAAAAAAATAGTGAACTCAAACTTGGGACTCCGATCTCCCCATAACTACAAAAATAATATTCAATCCTAATCTTGTCAGGCGTTTTGGGTCCAAGCCCGCCATCTCGGTTAGTAGGTTCAGTTCGAAAAATATAAGTGATCGGTATCAGGTCTGAAGTGGATCAGAGTCAGAGGTGTCAGACCAGTCTTAGTCTCTCTCCATTAGAGGCTGGGTATGGATTCTGTATCCGGCTGGTACAGTCCCCAGCCAATGCTCAGCGGCCCCTGGACAGACATGGCCGTGGTCACCCCTCACTGGGACATCTTCTAGGGTCCCATTCGTTGGAGTCCGCCAGAGGAAGTGGACCAGTCATTGTTACGACCCTCATTTGCCAGTACGTCTTCCTTTGCGTGGGGTTATCCTTGCATCTCTGGTGCATGTCACCACGAACTCCGCATTGATCCTCCATCATCAGCCCCAGCAAGGAGGCCGCTTCTTCAAGTTCAATGAAATGGCGCTATTTATTATGGAATTTGAGGGTTATGCTGAGGCGCTATGCCTAATGATATCGTATGTGATCTGTTCGCAATTTATCAGTGAACGGTTTAAATTGCAAACGCTGTGCCAAAGTAGCTGGAGCGATATCTTGAAAAAGAGAACAAGTAGCTCCTTGAAACGTTACTGAGTTCATTTTCATTGCTGCTTGCAGTATCAATTCTTTAGTCTTAAAGGAGTGCACGTTGGCAAGGATGTCCCTGGGGGTTCCCCTCACCAGATGTAAGAGGCCCAACTCTGCACCGTCTCCTGTCTCACCTCTGCGTGGTCGTCCCCCAGGAGCTCTGAAAACATGCCCACTACAAAGGCTTATAAATCTGGACCCTAGTGTTATGTTTATATGTTACTTGTTAGCTTATATGCTGTTTAGCCTTGCACCTTGTCTCTCTCTGCCTCGCGCTGCTTCTCCTGCCACGTGCCCATGCCCAAGGGTTCTATGACGTCCTATAGTTCCACGGTAGAATCTTGGGCATGGGCGACGGTTGCTGTAACCTGTAGCCCCTGAGAAGACGTGCTCTCTGGTGTCAGTGGCATTATTACAATAAAGACCTTTGAACTTACCTCTTGCCTCCGGTGAGTCTTTACACCTAGGCCTCCTCCAGGCCTCAGATTCTTATATTGTCGCGGCGGGGGCGATTTTCTAAATCTTCACTCTTCGATATTGCTGCTTGGAGCTGAACCTGTAGTTGCTGTGTTGAGGTCTCAAAGGGATCCATTCTTTGGCTCAGTTCCTAGGATTTTGTCTCCAGTTCGAGGGTGGGTGCCCCAACTGAATCTATATTGGCCTGCAGCAAAGCGAACCTAGAGTTAATGTCGGCTTTATGGGCGTCCAGGCAGGATGTTCGCTCTGTCTTCAAGTCCTCTCTGAGTTCCTTCTTGAAGTCTTGGAGTGAAGAAAGGAGTTTGTCTTTTGTCAGGGCCATCGTTATGCCGTAGTTGGAGACCTCACTCGAGCACCTGTTTTCTGTAGGGGCAAAATAGCTGGATACCCTATTAGTCTGTGCACTTTTCGGTGGCAAAGACTGCCAGGAAGCAGGTCAGCAAATGCCTCTAGAAACCTCCACCAGGAGGCGCCCAGGAAGAGACCAGTTGGCGGGTTCTAAGCAACCTCCGCCACCTCACAATGTGAGGGGGCAAAATCTTCCATTAAGCCTGCTGAGTACTCATAGTGGAGAGTTCTGTGCCCTCCTTTGCAGCCCACGTGGTATATCCCTCCCCGACCCCCCTTGCCCCTCTTTGTCGCTGCAGGCAAGTCACTTAATGGGCCCTCCATGGTATAGAAGATTGCAGGTGATCATCCTGAGCCATTAATTAAAAGAATGACAAATTGCAGGAGTGAGCCCTTCGGGGAGGTCACGTCACTCACTGTAGCATAGAGAAGCAAAGATGGTGAGCTATGATGGGGGCACCATGAGACACAGCGTACCGGCTCCTGCTGTCATGCTAGGCTGAACAACACTGGAGTGGCGTGGGAAATGAAGCATCCACCCTCCCAGATCGCCCAGGCAGTCTCTCGCACCTCAGGCGCTCCACTATCCCTCCACTATCCTTCTCAATCCAAATAACTAACATACATATCCACCACTCAAATTACTTTCATATTTCACGATACTAATTCACTGCTAATCCTTTACGGGTTCCGGAGTAGCGTGCAACTCACCAAAAAAGCGCTTCAACACCTCATCAGGGGTAGCAAGCGCTATATAAATGCAAACCTTTTCCCTCTTCTATCCCTCCACTATCCTTCTCAATCCAAATAACTGACTAATGTAGCCACCACTCAAACTACTTTCATATTTTCACTATACTAATTCACAGCTTATCCTTTATGGGTTCTGGAGTAGCGTGCTACTCGCAGAAAAAGCGCTTCGACGCCTCGTCAGGGGTAGTAAGCGCTATATAAATGCAATTACAATACAATACAATAGTGGGAGTGTTTAGTTTGCACCGGCTGCCATGGACAGGTCAGGCAGCCGCGCGGTCGACATTCTCTGGTAACAGGAGCCCCCGTCGGTCTTCGCCCACTACACTCACAGTCACCTGGCTCTTCTGGGTTCTTTCAGGCCACACTGTCCGTCAGGGCTGTCGCTGGTGTCCGTGTAGTCATGGCCCGACCCGTGGCGCCGCCATGCTGGTTCACCATACCAGGAGGGCTCGAGGGCATATTCTCCTGCGGGAAACACCATTTAAGGCTCAAGTTGTCGCTGCCTCGGCCGCTTCATGGGCACCTAACACCTTCCCCTGCACTCAAGGGGTAAATTCGGCCTCTATACAACCATTAGTGCTTCAGCTTGCGGGTCGCTTTGCGGAGCCTTTGTGGATCACATCCACACAGCCATGACGGTTGGCCACGCCCCCTGCATGCATTTTTTGCACCCTGTGGTGCTTTTTCAGGGACAGTCGGTTTCACCACTCTAGTCCATTGCTGCCTAAGACATTGCACTTATAGTTCTAGGGTAGTCTCACCCTTAAACATGCAGGGTAATATGGTCAACCCCAGTAGCCCAGTCCAATGTGGGGGCAGAGTGTTGGTCGGTCTAAGAAACTTGACTTTCAACACAAGCTTTTGAGATATGGGGCGCTAAAGTTTCTAACATTGGAAAAGGCTAATTTTGTTGTTCCCAGCGTAGTACTATACAGGATCTGTCCCTTAGCACTATACAGGATCTGTCCCTTAGCACTATACATGATCTGTCCCGTAGCACTATACAGGATCTGTCCCTTAGTACTATACAGGATCTGTCCCTTAGCACTATACAGGATCTGTCCCTTAGCACTATACAGGATGTGGCCCTGGACTCCTAGCACTATACAGGATGTGGCCCTGGGCCCCTAGCACTATACATGATGTGGCCTTGGGCCCCTAGCACTATACAGGATGTGGCCCTGGGCCCCTAGCACTATACAGGATGTGGACCTGGACCCCTAGCACTATACAGGATGTGGCCCTGGGCCCCTAGCACTATACAGGATGTGGTCCTGGGCCCCTAGCACTATATAAAGGATGTGGCCCTGGGCCCCTAGTACTATATAGGATGAGGCCCTGGACCCCTAGCACTATACAGGATGTGGCCCTGGGCCCCTAGCACTATACAGGATGTGGCCCTGGGCCCCTAGCACTATATAAAGGATGTGGCCATGGGCCCCTAGCATAATGCATGATGTGGCCATGGGCCCCTGGCACAATACAGGATGTGGCCCTGGCCCCCTGGCACAATACAGGATGTGGCCCTGGGCCTCTGGCACAATACAGGATGTGGCCCTGGGCCCCTAGCGCTATATAGGATGTGGCCCTAGTACATTACAGGATGTGGCTGTGGGCCCCTAGAACTATACATAAAGACCCCCTGGCCTCCCTTGTAATACGCAAAGTGTATAGGGGCCTATAGATCTATGACAGTTCTCCAAGCCCCTAACACAATGCAGGAAGTCCAGCTGGCTGCTAGCTCTATCCAGGAAGTCCAGCTGGCTGCTAGCTCTATCCAGGAAGTCCAGCTGGCTGCTAGCTCTATCCAGGAAGTCCAGCTGGCTGCTAGCTCTATCCAGGAAGTCCAGCTGGCAGCTAACACTATCCAGGAAGTCCGACTGGGCCGCTAGCACTACGCACAGTGAGTCCAGTGCTTGATGTGGATGCACCTAAGATTTATGGATTCAAAGTGTTTGCAGACATGAAGCCCTGTAGGACCACTGCTAACTTTGGCTGATACTGGGTGGGCACTCTGCAAAAAAACTGTTGTAGTATTACTCTTTTATGTCATGGTTTGTAAGAAACCTGACCTCAGTGTTCCACGCAACCTGCAGGGTCTTAGGAGACTTCAAGCCTGATTTTGAGTTTGGCGGATGAGTTCTGCTATGCTGTCCACCTATCACGTTTATATCCTAATACACATGTCGGATGTCTCGTTGGTCAGAGGACAACCCCTTCCCATCCCCCTTCACCACCCCCCAGGACATTGAAGAGAGGTCGCAGATTATGGTCATCCTTTCTCTAATGTGAACAATGGCCACGGGGTTCAATACTACTGAGTCGGCAGCAGCTCTAGAGCATAAGGGACAGAATCTCTTGTCCAGAGTGTGAGAGGATCATTCTAGAGCTCTTCCCTCTGCAATCTCTTCACTAGCAGAAACAAGCACATACGTACATCCTATAAACATCCATCCATCCATACGTACATATATACCCCTCCCTATATACATGCATATTTCCCTCTCTATATATACCTCACTATATATGTACCTCCCTATATATATGCATACCTCTCTATATGCATACATACACTCCTCTATATATACCCCCCTACATACAGACCTCCCTATATGCATGCATAGATACATCTCTATATGTGTATATTACCTACTGGCGGTCGCCAGTAGGTAGTTATAGTTAGGACCTATTTTCCACAGGAAATTCACAACATTCTATTTCCAATAACTTTGGCGCCGATTGATGAATTTTTGCGAAATTTTCAAAACTCGTGGTGCGCTCCGGTCTGCTCCTATCCTGAAAGTTTCGGGGTGATTCGGCAAGCGGGGGCCGAGAAAAAAGGGGGGTCCCAAAACATGTTTTCCCCATGCAATTTTTCCATAGGAAACTTTAGACACGGCTACAGCCCGAACTGCTGAACGGAGTTACACCAAATTTGGCAAAGAGGTAGTTCTTGGTTCAGAAAGAACCCTTTTTGTTAAATGGTGTAAATCCGTTCAGTAGTTCCTGAGAAATTTGAAAAAGAAAACATATCGATATCTGGGCGGAGCCTAACCACACATGTCATCGTGAGATCTGATTGGCTGTCAGCACTTCATCCTGGAATTGCTGGCAGCCATCTTGGGACCAATATAAATGATAGTACCCCATTGAAATGCATTGTAGTGAATCGAAGATTTTGAGGGTTACCAAAAGGAGAACTATAAAGGGTGATAACAGACTTTAGTTACATTAGAATTCATTTGTAGATGGTACCATACTAATTTCAGGAATTGTGGTGTGTTCTAAGGTGATTTTACCCTGTGAAAAACCTTCTGCTGGGATATCATGAATCATGTTTGAGAGAAAACTATTTTCACATGCTTGTCCCATACCGTTTTGGAAGGTGCTCCAGAAGCTAAAATGAGAGCATATTTTCTGTAAATTCACATTATCTTTCTCAGTCATGTGAGAATGAAGTCTGACATTCTCAGTAAAACATGTACATCCAACAAGGGCAGAGACTGTCAGTTGATTCCTTTGTGTTCTACTGCAGCTTCCCAGAGTGTTCTAAAGAACAACTAGAGCGCTAACAGCCTTACTTATGACAAAAGTATGGCACACCTGAAGCCATCTTGATTGGAATAAACTGGTAACACTTAAAACATTTAATTTAAAAAGGAACAAAATGATGGGGTTCATTTTGTCATAGAAATTATGGTTAGTGCTGTAGAAAGAAAAATTAGGACATGTTTCAAGTGTGTTCTCAAATATCTTCCTGTTATATTTCAACAGGAGCAGCCTGTCAGTTGATTCCTTTGTGTTCTACTGCAGCTTCCCAGAGTGTTCTAAAGAACAACTAGAGCGCTAACAGTCTTACTTATGACAAAAGTATGGCACACCTGAAGCCATCTTGATTGGAATAAACTGGTAACACTTAAAACATTTAATTTAAAAAGGAACAAAATGAGGGGGTTCATTTTGCCATAGAAATTATGGTTAGTGCTGCAGAAAGAAAATTTAGTGCATGTTTTAAGTGAGATCTCAAATCCTCTTCTATTTCATTAGAAAATTCTGACATGCAGACTGAAACAATCACTTTCAATACCAGCAGTAGACTTCCAGTTAACTCCTTGGTGAGCAGTAGCTTTACTACAGTGATCTAATGAACAACTAGAGTGCTAACATTCTGAATTTATGGCAAATGTGTGACACATCTGAATGCCTTCTTGATGGAATCAAAGTAAAAAACTGAAAGCATTTCCTACTGAGGAGACTGCAGTAAATGACGAAATTAGGACACTTCATGACAAATAAGTCTCCCAAGATGGCCACCAGAGAAAAAAGAGCCCAAATGTAGCACAAATATCACCCAGATATAGCCCACATATAGCCCAATGACAGAAGTGTGCAAAACACTTTTTATTTTTAGTTTTTCTGCAGTTTTATATAGTGCAAACTGGTCAGGTATTGGAGCGTTACATCTTACTTGGACCCCTTATTGCGTATTTTGCACGAAGTACATGATATTGATCTTGCGAAACATTGAACTTTACGATTCTGTTAACCTGAAGTTGCTCTGAACCGGGCTTTCTAACACCCGTTTTTACCTACTGGTTTTCATTAATTCTCACTGTATTGTATTAGGAAAGAGGATTTACTGTTTTTATGTACACTTTTATGATCTATGTTTCTAAATCAGATCAAATAAAGTTTAATGAATTCTATGGCAGGACGGAGGCGGGGATTATGCATATCTTTCCTCACTTTATTTGCATAGCAGTTCAAAGAAAACGTAACACAACAATCATTAAACAAAAGACTACACAACCCATGAACCATTAGGGGGGTAGTCTCCAAGGCAACTATAGTCCAATCATATCACAGTCCATCATATATAATATCGTGACGTCCCTTCCGCTTCCTCTTTCTTCACTGCTCGTCAGTTAAGTGCATTCCTTACATTCTTGGCTTAATCTGACGTTGTTGCTGTTTGTATAGCGGTTTCTTGTGCACGTTATTAGCATTATTGCCTTGGTATTGTTTCATATTCCCTGCGCAGCAGGCTCTTGCCCGAGCGCGTTCTCCCCTCGCAGTTTCTCCCGCTGTGTGCTCTGCGCGCGGTGAGATCCTGTCAGGCGCGTCTGGTCCGAGCGAGGCAGCTCCGTCGAGTGCTCCCGCTGGTCTTTACGCGCGTTTGGGAATCCGGTCACTCCTTTAGTGTCCGCTTGATTCCCGACCAACCCTCGCCTAATTTTGACACCGCTACGCGGTGATTTCCCCACACGGCCACGTTAGTGACCAGCGCCACCTGGTGGTGGTAATTGGTATTGCGCCTCAGTCTATTCTTATAACAGCTTCGGGGAAAGCCCAGCTGTTGGAGCACCGGCGAGGGGGCTGCCTTAAGGATTTTAAGGGCATTTGTTCTGTGCTCACACCCTCTGCTATCATGTCTTCTCCAGAAGACCATTTTTACTCCTCCTACCAGGAAGTGGAGGAGGAATGGCCCCCAACTTCTCCCTCCAGCAGTGGACCAAGCCCTCTCTCTGGCTATTTCTAGGGCGCTGGCTCCTCTTAGGGATCAGGTTGATAAGCTGGCGAAAAGCATCCCTGGGGTGTTCAGTGACCCAGATCTGGTGGTGGCCGGTCCCAGTAGCTCCCAGATGGGGAATAAAAGGGCCGTTAAGCATAACGCGGGGCACTTGGAAGGATTTGATAAACTTACGGAGACCTTCCTCAAGAGTGCGCGAACGCTAAAACATGCACCCTGCCGGGAGGAGGAGGGGCCCGGAGAAAATTGCGACACTGTCACCACTATTGTAGACCCCGACGGCGGGTTTCCCTTAGAGGGAGAGGGTGTATCGGAGGACGATTTCTCCTCCGATGAGGATAAGGACTCGGGGCGTCCCTGGCGTCCAGAGTCCCACTCCTCTCAGTCCCCGGTTGGGGACGGGGTCCACTCGGACATGTTCGAGCCTACCCAAATTTACCATCCTAGGTCGGCGGAGTGGACACCTGACGCCAAAGTGGCAGAGTATGTGGTGGGGAAAATCCATCAACCCCTTGAAAGGAAGGTCAGGAATAGGATGAGGGGAGAATGCCCCAGGCACTCACTGAAGGGGAAGGTGGCACACACGCCTGAAATTGATGAGAAACTATGTACCTTTTTCTCCAAGTATATGAGGGATCCCAAAAAAGGAATTGATAGGTCTTGGACGTGGTAGGGCCCTTGACCCAAATTATTCAATTGACGGAGCGTTCCAAAGAGTCAGGTTCCCCTTTGTCCACGGATATTGTGGCTGGTTGGGCGCACTACCCTAAACCCTAAAACACTACCCCCTCCACTACCCAAACACCACTGCACTACCCTAAACCCTAAAACACTACCACCAGCACGACTCTCTACACTACCCAAACACCACTGCACTACCCTAAACCCTAAATCTACCCACAGCACAACCCCCTACACTACACAAACACCACTGCACTACCCTAAACCCTAAAACACTAACCCCAGCACGACCCCTTCACTACACAAACACCACTGCACTGCCTTAAACCCTAAAACACTACCCCCAGCACGACCCCCTATACTACACAAACACCACTGCACTACCCTAAACCCTAAATCTACCCCAGCATGACCCCCTACACTACACAAACACCACTGCAAAACCCTAAACTCTAAAACACTACCCCCAGCACGACCCCCTTCACTACCTAAACACAACTGCACTACCCTAAACCCTAAAACACTACCCCCAGCACAACCCCCTTCACTACCCAAACACAACTGCACTACCCTAAACCCAAAAACACTACCCCCAGCACGACCCCCTTCACTACCCAAACACAACTGCACTACCCTAAACCCAAAAACACTACCCCCAGCACGACCCCCTACACTACCCAAACACCACTGCACGACCCTAAACCCTAAAACACGACCCCCTACACTACACAAACACCACTGCACTACCCTAAACCCTAAAACACTAGAACCCAGCACGACCCCCTATAGTACACAAATACCACTGCACTACCCTAAACCCTAAAACACTACCCCCTACACTACACAAACACCACTGCACTACCCTAAACCCTAAAACACTACCCCCAGTATGACCCCCTACACTACACAAACACCACTGCACTACCGTAAACCCAAAACACTACCCCAGCACTACCGCCTACACTATCCAAACACCACTGCACTTCCCTAAATCCTAAAACACTACCCCCAGCATGACCCCCTACACTACACAAACACCACTGCACTACCCTAAACCCTAAAACACTACCCCCAGCACGACCCCCTACACTACCCAAACACCACTGCACTACCCTAAACCCTAAAACACTACCCCCAGCACGACTCCCTACACTACACAAACACCACTGGACTACCCTAAACCCTAAAACACTACCCCCAGCACGACTCCCTACACTACCCAAACACCACTGCACTACACTAAACCCTAAATCTACCCCCAGCATGACCTCCCACACTACACAAACACCACTGCACTACCCTAAACCCTAAAACACTACCCCCAGCACGACCCCCTACACTACCCAAACACCACTGCACTACCCTAAACCCTAAAACACTAACCCCAGCATGACCCCCTACACTACCCAAACACCACTGCACTACCCTATACCCTAAAACACGACCCCCTACACTACACAAACACGACTGCACTACCCTAAACCCTAAAACACTACCCACAGCATGACCCCCTACACTACACAAACACCACTGCACTACCCTAAACCCTAAAACACTACCCCTACACTACACAAACACCACTGCACTACCCTAAACCCTAAAACACTACCCCCAGCATGACCCCCTACACTACACAAACACCACTGCACTACCCTAAACCCCCCTACACTATACAAACACCACTGCATTACTCTAAACCCTAAAACACTACCCCCAGCATGACCCCCTCACAACACAAACACCACTGCACTACCCTAAACCCAAAATCTACCCCCAGCCCGACCCCCTACACTACCCAAACACCACTGCCATACCCTAAACCCTAAAACACTACCCCCAGCATGAACCCCTACACTACCCAAACACCACTGCACTACCCTAAACCCTAAAATACTACCCCCAGCACTACCCCCTACACTACACAAACACCACTGCACTACCCTAAACCCTAAAACACTACCCCAGCACTACCCCCTACACTACCCAAACACCACTGCACTAACATAAACCCTAAAACACTACCCCCAGCACAACACCCTACACTACACAAACACCACTGCACTACCCTAAACCCTAAAACACTACCCCCAGCACGACTCCCTACACAACCCAAACACCACTGCACTACCCTAAACCCTAAATCTACCCCCAGCATGACCCCCTACACTACCCAAACACCACTGCACTACCCTAAACCATAAAACACTACCCCCAGCATGACCCCCTACACTACACAAACACCACTGCACTACCCTAAACCCTAAAACACTACCACCAGCATGACCCCCTACACTACTCAAACACCACTGCACTACCCTAAACCCTAAAACACTACCCCAGCACGACCCCCTACCCTACCCATACACCACTGCACTACCCTAAACCCTAAAACACTACCCCCAGCACGACCCCCTACACTACTGCACTACCCTAAACCCTAAAACACTACCCCCAGCACGACCCCCTACACTACCCAAACACCACTGCACTACCCTAAACACTAAGCCCAGCACGACCCCCTACACCACCCAAACACCACTGCACTACCCTAAACCCTAGAAAAGAAACCCCCACCCCATGCCCAATCCCCCTTACCCCTCACTCCTCGTGGTTCCTCTCTCCTCGTGGTTCCTGCTTCACGTCGTCTCTGAGGGGCGGTGCACGTCGTTGAGAGGAAACGGAACAGCCTCTGTTTCCTTACAACGACATGGATCGTCTACATGTTTTTTAGAACGCATGGTCATTTACCATACATACCTTTACAACAAAATTTGTTGTAAAGGCATGCGTGGTAAATAACCATGCGTTCTAAAAAAATGCGTAGTAATGACTTTGTGATATACAACGCATGCGTGGTAATGCATGCGTTGTAATGGTATCGCAAAGTAAAAAAGTTGTTGTAACGGCTGTTTACCGATCGAAGCTGGCCCCTGTTCTTCAGTGAGACGTTTATTTGATTAATTAGGAGGAAGGAATGTGGTTTTTTTACCGAAAAGTGCATTCCCGGCTGTTGTATTGTGAAAGTGTCCGCGTGGCCTGGTTTCACTTCCGGTGAGAGAGTGGAAGAGTCTGTTTGTATCTAAAGGAGTTCTGTTGTTGGACGGGGCCGGCGCGACATGTCATCAGAAAACATAGCTAATGGAAAGCGTCCTCCCTGAAGTGTGGAGCAGTGCCATGAGAGGTCAATGAGTGTGCGTCCCTCCGCAGTATGACCGTACCGCGTGACCCATGTGCCGCCTCCAGGGTACGGGAGGCAGAAGCGGCATCGCAGGTCCTCTTAAAGACCGTTGTAGCACTAATTCTACATTTTGGTACTAGGGCATTTTAACTTCGTTGTTCCTGCCAGATACAAAGAGAAGATCCTGTGTTATTCAGTGCCCTCGTTACCTTTTTTGTGGGTTGTGGTGCTTGTCACTTCGCTGCCCTGCCGGTGCACATGACTGGGCACCCCACCTCGTGTGCCATCTGCAGGGCCTCTGCCCTCGGATCACTGGTTTCGGTTTCTGCAGTGGCAATATAAACAGTTGCTCCCAAAGGACTAGCCTGAACACTTCGGTGAATATCCCCTGCACCAGCATTCCACGGAAATTCTTTCCTAGCTCTCCCATGTCAATGAGGACGTCATAATAGCACGGCTCCGCTTGCGACACCGTATGATGTCATCAGAGCCATAAGAGGACCTCGTCGGCGTGCTGACGTCAGTTCCACCCATTTTTTCCGTGCCACCGAGGCAAACAGGGGACCGAGACATTTTCACATGTATACATAGTATAATAAATATATATATATTCACTGAAAAAACCATAGGTTTCAGGCACGTTATAGTTAGAAATTAGCATTTAAAAAACCTTAGAAATTCACTGAAAAAACCATAGGTTTCAGGCACGTTATAGTTAGAAATTAGCATTTAAAAACCTTAGAAATTCACTGAAAAAAACATAGGTTTCAGGGGCGTTATAGTTAGTTGAACATTTCACTTGTACAAAACCATAGAAATTCCCCCGTTATAGTTAGTTCAGCTAACTATAACTCGCGCGCCCGCAATGCACTGCTGATGACGTCACATATTACATCACTCATGACATGGTCAGTGACATCACTCATGACATCACTGATGACATCTCAAATGACATCACTGATGACATCACTGATGACATCATCCAGTGAATGTGTGTTTTTCTGAAAATTAAATATGTTTTATATATGTATATCTCAAGGTCGATGGAAGAATAAATGGGTATATAAGTGTCTAAATGGATGATTTTTTTTGTTAAATTGATTGTATAACTGACTAAGTGTATCTTAGTGAATACATGGGTTAGTGAGTAATGTTCAAATATGAAAATATCTGTATCAGTCTCTCACTTTGTGTATAAGTGGCTGCATGGGTTGGTGAGTAGCTACATGAGTGTCTATATGGGTTTTTAGTTGGTTTTTTGAGTATCAGTATGAGTGTCTGAGTGTCTGTATGGTTCGGTGGGGGGTATTACTTAGTGCATAGATGCATGAATGAGTGACTCACTGTTTGTATGTGTTGAAGACAGCATGTGTGCAGGACTGTATAGGTGGATGAGTATGTGTATGGGTGTGTTAGTGAGTGAATGACTGTCTCAATAGTGTCTTTATGAGTAACTACATATGTTTTAAACTAGTATATGTGAGTATTGGTGTATATAAGTGAGTATATGTGAGAGTGAGAGATTGGAAGAGTTCCTGTACAAATAAGTAGGTGTTTCTATAAGTGATTATTTAAGAGAGTAAGTATGTGTAAGTTTCTGTAGAAGTAAGTGTGGTAGTGTGTGTATAACTATATGCAAGTAAATGGATGTCTGATACTTTGTTTGCATGTGTGACTATGTGTGTGAGTAACTCTATGGATGAGTGGCGGTGTGTAGCACAAGTTACTAACTTGTGTAACGATATATCTGTAAGAGACAGTAGTTAGTGATAGATTCCTTACCTTAGAATATCCCCAGGCGTCAGGCTGGATCCGGAAAGTTTTGCGTAGCAGTACCCTTGCGCGTCGGTAGGCGGCGTCGTGCGGCTCCGCGTCCGTCGTCGGCGTCGTGATCGCCGGGATGACGTCGCGGGCAGCACTTAGGCGCCGCCCCTGCGCGCTGACGTCAGTTCTGTACACGACTTTCCGCGCCAGGAACGCAGAGCCATGCAAGAAGCTGACACAGGTGTCCGAAAAATACTAGGGCCCTGAAAGGGATGTCCTTAACCCTAGAAATCAGTTCGCAGAACGGGGAGGATGGGTGGGCGGTAAGGAATCTATCACTAACTACTGTCTCTTACAGATATATCGTTACACAAGTTAGTAACTTGTGCATCTGAAAGAGACACGTTAGTGATAGATTCCTTACCTTAGAATAGATACCCCAGCAATACCAACCCCGGTGGTGGGTCTGCGAACAAAGATCAGACAAGGAAGTCCTGGAGGACAGAACGGCCAAAGAAGCCGTCCCTCCGGACCTGACTGTCAAGGCAGTAATGCTTAGTAAACGTGTGCAGCGAGGCCCACGTAGCTGCCTGACAGATAACCGGCAGCGGAACACCGCGGCCCAAGGCCGTGGTAGCAGCCGTTGCCCGAGTGGAATGGGCACGCAGCCCAACAGGAGGCTCCTTCTTAGCCAAAGAATAGCAGGTCTTGATGCACAAGGTAACCCAGCGGGAGATGGTTCGTTTGTGCACCGCCCGACCTTTTTGGCGCCCACGTAGCCAACAAAGAGCTGGTCATCCACCCGGAAGTGTTTTGTGCGGTCGATATAGAAGGAGAGCGCACGTTTTGGGTCCAGACGGTGGAGCCTCTCTTCCTCCCTGGAAGGATGCGGAGGCGGAAAGAAGGTGGGCAAAGTGATGGTCTGCCCAATGTGGAAAGCAGTAACCACCTTTGGCAAGAAGGACGGACGCGTCCGAAGAACAACCTTGTCTGGATGAACAGACAGAAAGGGAGGTTTGCAAGAAAAGAGCCTGGAGCTCACTCACCCGCCGAGCGGAGGTGATGGCCACCAGAAAGGCTGCCTTTAGAGTCAGAAGACGAAGAGGACAGTTATGCAGAGGCTCAAAGGGAGCGCACATTAAAAAGGTAAGAACCAAGTTCAAGTCCCACTGAGGCATTACAAACGGAACAGGAGGGAAGAGGTGAGTAATGCCTTTTAAGAACCTGTTAACAACAGGGGACTTGAAAAGGGAGGGCTGATCAGGGAGCCTGAGGAAGGCCGAGATAGCACAAAGATAACCCTTGATGGTACCCAGGGCAGAACCCTTGTGGGCCAGAGAGAGAAGGAACAGAAGGACCTCAGAAAGAGGGGCAGAAAGGGGATTCACAGCCTTTGCTGTGCACCACGCCACAAATTTGTTCCACCTGCAGGCGTATACCACCTTAGTGGAGGGACGCCTGGCTGCCAGAATCACATCACAAACTTCGGGAGGCAAGTCGAAAGGAATCAACTGCCGCCGCTCAATCTCCACGCAAGCAGGTGTAGACTGGACAGGTTCGGGTGGAGGACCGTCCCCTGCTGCTGCGACAGAAGATCCTCCCGAAGAGGCAGACGGATCGGGGGATCTATGCTCATATTGAGTAGCTCGGGATACCAAACTCTTCGAGCCCAGTCCGGAACCACAAGAATGACTTGGGCCCGGTCGTGCCGAATCTTCTTCAACACTCTGGGTAGAAGTGGTATAGGCGGAAAGGCGTACAACAGACCGCAACTCCACTCGCGACGAAAAGCGTCGCCCGAGCGAGTGCCGCCTTGGAAATTCCAACGCGCAGAACTGATGACATTGCGCGTTCTCTTCGGTGGCGAATAGATCTAACCAAGGCTCTCCCCACTGTAGAAAGAGTCCTTGCGCCACTTCCGAGTGAAGACGCCATTCGTGATCCATCATGCACCTGCGGCTGAGTTCGTCCGCCCTGGCGTTCAGAGAACCTGCCAGGTGTTGAACCATCAGGAACATGCCCTGATGTTCCAGCCATGTCCAGAGGCGCAGAGCCTCCTGACAAAGGGTCCAAGACCCCACCCCGCCCTGTTTGTTGCAGTACCACATGGCGGTGGTGTTGTCTGTGAACACCTGCACTACCTTCCCTTTGACAGAGGGAAGGAATGCCTTGAGTGCAAGCCGGATCGCCCGGAGCTCCAGAAGGTTGATATGGAGCCGGGACTCCGCCGGAGACCAGAGGCCTCTGATCTCCGCCTCTCCCATGTGACCGCCCCATCCCAGAAGGGACGCGTCCGTCACAACTGTATGCTCTGTCTGGGGAAGGGAGAGGGATCTGCCCATGACCCATTGCCGGTTCGAGAGCCACCACTGCAACTGTTTTGCAGTCCCCTCCGAGATCTGGACGTGATCGGACAGGTTGCCCTGGTGCTGCGCCCACTGGAACTTCAGGTCCCACTGCAGAGCCCGCATATGCCATCTGGCATGATTGACCAGCAGGATGCAGGAGGCCATGAGGCCCAGCAGCCTCAGGGTCATCCGTACCGAAACCCAGGATAAAGGCCGAAAGATTGGAATCATAGCCTGAATATCCCGGACTCGCCGTTCGGGAGGATAGGCCCGAAACTGCGTCGTGTCCAGAACTGCTCCGATGAAAAGGAGCTGTGGAGAAGGAATTAGATGCGACTTCGGCACATTGATGGAGAACCCCAGCGAGTGCAGGAGTTCGGCCGTAGTCTGGAGGTGGGAGACGACTGCCTGGGACGAGCCCGCCTTCAGCAGCCAGTCGTCGAGGTAGGGGAAGACTGAAACCCCTGCCCGGCGCAGATGAGCTGCGACCACCGCCATCACTTTCGTGAACACCCGAGGGGCACTTGTAAGGCCAAAGGGGAGCACGGTGAACTGAAAATGCTCGGGGCCTACCGTGAACCGAAGGTAACGCCGGTGGGCCGGCAGGACGGGGATGTGGAAATACGCGTCCTGCAAGTCCAACGCTACCAACCAGTCTCCAGGGTCGAGGGCAGTCAAGACCAGAGCTAGGGTGAGCATCTTGAACTTCTCCTTCCGGAGGAAGCGATTGACGTTCCGGAGGTCCAAGATAGGACGCATGTCCTCCTTGTCCTTTTTGGGCACCAGAAAGTAGTGGGAGTAGCAACCACGCCCTACTTCTGGGGTCGGAACATGCTCGATGGCCCTCTTGGTCAAGAGGGCCGTGACTTCCTTCCGTAGAAGCACCAAGTGATCCCCTGACATGCGGTGGAATTGAGGTGGCATGGCTGGGGGGTGGTCTCGAAGGGGAGGGAGTAGCCCCTTCGGACAATGTCCAAGACCCACCTGTCCGAGGTGATGGTGCGCCAGTGGGGAAGGTGATGGCGGACCCTGCCCCTACTGGCGTGCCGTGCACCTGAAAGGAGGGACTAGGAGGGCTTGGAGGCCGCGGACGGGTTGGAGGTGGTGGCCTGACCCGCACGCTGGTTGCCCGATCCGCCACGGCGGAATCCACGTCCTCGGCCACGCGAAGACGCCTGCTGCGCGGGCCGGTGGCTGGGCTGCTGACGTGAAGGGGCGCCCCTACCGTGGCCACGATAGGGGCGAAAAGCAGAAGGTAGCGGAGGGCGTGTAGCAGAAAGGCCCAGGGACTTTGCAGTAGCCCGTGAGTCCTTAAAGCGCTCCAACGCATGGTCTGCTTTGGACCCAAAAGACCGACTCCATCAAAGGGCATGTCCATGAGAGTATTCTGGACATCCCCTGAAAAACCAGTGGTTCTCAGCCAGGCGTGGCGCCGGAGCGCCACCGTCGTTGCAATCGACCTGCCCAGCGAGTCGGCGGTGTCAAGGCCACAACGGATAGTGTATTTGGCCGCATCCCTTCCTTCCGCAATGGCGCGGGAAAGCAGTGCCTGGACCTCCTCAGGGCACTGGGGCAAAACATCCGCCACCGAATCCCACAGGGAGTGGGTATATCGGCCCAAAAGACAAGCAGTGTTAACGGACCGCAAGCCAGCACTGGAGGAAGAAAAACCTTTCTTCCCAAACTGATCCAGGCGTTTGGATTCCCTATCCGGAGGAGCGGTAGGGAAGGCGGTTTGGGAAGCGGAGGCTTGGACAACCAAGCTCTCAGGAGTGGGGTGGACAGAAAGAAACAGGGGGTCGCCCGGAGCGGGGCGATGGCGTCGTGACACGTTCCGATCCACAGGAGCCCCTGTGTTGGGCTTGGACCAGGCGCCCAAAAGAACGTCAGTGAGGGCGTCGTTAAACGGCAGCACAGTCTCCGCAGAGGAGGCTGCCGGCTGAAGCACCTCTGTCAAGATGTTAGTCTTGGACCGTGAAAGTAGGGAGCTGGAGACGTAAGGCCCCAGCAGCCCTACGCAACACCGTACCAAAATTGGCCCCCTCCTCCGTAGCCACGGGAGGAGACAGCATGCTAGTGTCAGGAGAAGTATCCAGACCACTGGCCTCCCCTAGACTCTCTGTCCAGTCCTCATCATACTGACAGTTGCGTGTCAGAGGGTCATCAGACCCCTCCCAGTCCTCCTGGTCCTCCTCTGGGTCAAAATAAGGAGGAGGAGGGACATTTGGGACCCAAGGTCCCATCGGCGCCGGAGCCGGCGTCGAGCGACGTAGCTCCGGGTCCATGTCCGGAGCCGGAAGGAACTGGGGACGACGCCGCCCGGAGCCCAGGGCGGCGTCGAGAACGGCACCGGAGACATCGGCGCCGGCGGAGGTGTCGTGAGGTCGACCGGCGTCGATGGGGGTTGTGGAGCCGGGATCGAGGCCGGGGCCGAAGCCGGAGCCGGGATCGAGGCTGGAGGCTCGGGCGACGCCGGGGCCGGAGCCGCCGGCGACACCGGAGCAACCCCATCAGGGCCCGCGGGGCCCGAAGGCGCACCGGAGGGGCCTGAAGGCCCGAAGAGGCGGGCCATGGCCGACAGGAACTCCTGTACCTTGGCCGGATCCGCCCCGAACCCGGGAAGGGCGGGTATGACGGGGGCGACTCCACAGGCAAGTCCGGGGCCGCGGGGGCGGGGACGGTGCCGGGAGGGGCCTCAGCCGAGTCGCGAGACCGGCGAGGCGAAGTCCGAGAGCGACGATGCTTCTTGGACTTCTTGTGCTTAGACTTACCGGACGAAGAAGTCGACGACCGGTGTGCACTCCGCGAGCGACCCCTGGACCTCTCACGCGACCGGGGCTTCCGCGGAGCCGAATGCCGGGCCTCGAGGAGCTTTCGAGACCGCTCTCGCAAAGCCTTCGGGTTGAGGGCCTGGCATTCGGGACAAGACTCGGTGTCGTGGCCTCGGCCGAGGCAGAAGAGACACTCCCAATGCGGGTCGGTGACGGACATCATCCGCGCACAGGCGCCGCATCGCTTGAAGCCGGGCATCCCTACGACACCTTAAAGTTGGAAAAAACCAGTGAAAAAATCACCAAAAAGTATGGTCAAAAATTGACCAGGGCACTGCTCTTCCCGGATCTGCGCTTGCTGGCGCGGAAAAAGAAGAACTGACGTCAGCGCGCAGGGGCGGCGCCTAAGTGCTGCCCGCGACGTCATCCCGGCGATCACGACGCCGACGACGGACGCGGAGCCGCACGACGCCGCCTACCGACGCGCAAGGGTACTGCTACGCAAAACTTTCCGGATCCAGCCTGACGCCTGGGGATATTCTAAGGTAAGGAATCTATCACTAACGTGTCTCTTTCAGATACAGGATGTATAGGTGTATGAGTACATATGATGAGTGAGTACATGTATGAGTGACTGTATAGGGACTGTTGGTGAATGAGTGGATGTGTGTGTAGATCTTGGAATTACTGAATAGGTGTGTTGTAACTGGTATTGGTATGTCCATTGTTTTGAAAATGTTAGTTTGTATTTTTGAGTGTGTGTATCAAAGGTTATATTAGGGTGAGAGGAGGTCTGCCACTCTATCACAAGGATGATGTCATCAGTGATGTCATCAGTGATATCATTTGAGATGTCATCAGTGATGTCATGAGTGATGTCACTGACCATGTCATGAGTGATGTAATATGTGACGTCATCAGAAGTGCATTGCGGGCGCGCGAGTTATAGTTAGCTGAACTAACTATAACGGGGGAATTTGAATGGTTTTGTACAAATGAAATGTCCAACTAACTATAACGCCCCTGAAACCTATGGTTTTTTTCAGTGAATATATATATATATATATATATATATATATATATATATATTCACTGAAAAAACCATAGGTTTCAGGAACATTATAGTTAGTTGGACATTTCACTCGTACAAAACCATAGAAATTCCGGCGTTATAGTTAGTTCAGCTAACTATAACTCGCGCCCCCGCAATGCACTGCTGATGACGTCACATATTACATCATTCATGACATGGTCAGTGACATCACTGATGACATCTCAAATGACATCACTGATGACATCATCCAGTGACTGTGTGTTTCTGTAAAGTTTAAATTTGTTTTAGCTGTATTGAAGAATGAGTGGGTGTATAAGTGTCTGTATGGAGGATTTAGTAGGTACGTGACTGACTGTATAAGTGAGTGATTAAATGTTTCTTACTGAATGCATGGGTTAGTGACTAAACTGTGTGAAAGTCTGTATCTGTCTGTTGTTGTGTAAGCTGCTGCATGGGTTGGTGAGTAGCTGCATGAGTGTCTATATGGGTTATTGATTGCTTGCCTGAGTATTTGTATGGCTGTCTGAGTGTATGTGTGGGTGGGTGGGAGGTGTGTGACTCTGTGCATAGATGTGTGAGTGGTTGATTCACTGGGTGTATGGGTTCAAGAGTGCATGTGGAAACAGCTGAATGGGTGGGTGAGTGTGTGTATGGGTGTGTTGGTGAGTGAATGGATGTCTCAGTGGTACATGTGCAAGTAACTACATATGTAAAAGGCAGTATATGTGAGTGATGGTGTATATAAATAACTATATGTGAGAGTCAGTAATTGTGAGAGTGGCTGCATGGATGATTGTGTATTTGTATCAGTGATTCTATAAGAGAGTAATTATGTGTTAGTATCTGTATGAATAAGTGAGGTGGTGTCTGTATAACTGTATAGGTGAGTAAATGGAAGTATGATTGATTCTTTGCATGACTGACTAGGTGTGTGAGTAACTCTGGATATGTGGCAGTGTGTGAGTGTCTGTATAGGTGTATGAGAGCATATGATAGTGTTGTATTGATGAGTGACTGCATGTATGAGTGACTGTATGGGTGAATGAGTGGATGTGTGTGTAGACCTAGGAATCAGTCAGTGCGTATTAAGTAACTGGTATTGATGTGTCTATTTTTTCGAAAATGGTAGTCTCTATTTTAGAGTGGGTGTATCAAAGGTTATATTCAGGTGTGAGGAGGTGCATCAGTTTTTCACGTGGATGATGTCATCAGTGATGTCATTTGAGATGTCATCAGTGATGTCATCAGTGATGTCACTGACCATGTCATGAATGATGTAATATGTGACGTCATCAGCAGTGCATTGCGGGGCGCGAGTTATAGTTAGCTGAACTAACTATAACGCCGGAATTTCTATGGTTTTGTACGAGTGAAATGTCCAACTAACTATAACGTTCCTGAAACCTATGGTTTTTTCAGTGAATTTCTATGGTTTTTTAAATGCTAATTTCTAACTATAACGTGCCTGAAACCTATGGTTTTTCAGTGAATTTCTATGGTTTTTTAAATGCTAATTTCTAACTATAACGTGCCTGAAACCTATGGTTTTTTCAGTGAATTTCAAAGGTTTTTTAAATGAAAATTTGTAAGTGTAGTGTACTTGAATCCTATCTTTTTTTTATTTTATATATATATATATACATATATTATCTACTGGCGGTCGCCAGTAGATAGTTATAGTTAGGACCTATTTTCCATAGGAAATCCGCGACATTCTATTTGAAATAGCTCTTGCGTCGGTTGACGAATCTGCGCGAAATTTTCAAACTTTATGGCCCGCTCCGGTCCGCTCCGACCCTGAAAGTTTCGGGGTGATTCGTCAAGCGGGGCCGAGAAAAAGGGGGTCCCAAAACGTGTTTTCCCCATTCATTTTCCCGTAGGAAACTTTAGACACGGCTACAGCCCGAACTGCTGAACGGAATTACACAAAATTTGGCAAAGAGGTAGTTCTTGGTTCAGAAAGAACCCTTTTTGTTAAATGGTGTAAATCCGTTCAGTAGTTGCGGAAAAATTAAAAAAATAAGAGTCAGAAAATCATTTCCCATAGGAAACTTTATGCAAGGCTACAGCCCGAACTGCTGAACGGAATGACACCAAATTTGGCAAAGAGGTAGTTCTTGGTTCAGAAAGAACCCTTTTGTTAAATGGTGTAAATCCGTTCAGTAGTTGCTGAGAAAATCAAAAGTAAAAACACATATATATCTGGGCGGAGCCTAACCACACATGTCATCGTGAGATCTGATTGGCTGTCAGCACTTCATCCTGGAATTGCTGGCAGCCATCTTGGGACCAATATAAATGATAGTACCGCATTGAAATGCATTGTAGTGAATCAAAGATTTTGAGGGTTACCAAAAGGAGAACTATAAAGGGTGATAACAGACTTTAGTTACATTAGAATTCATTTGTTGATGATACCATACTAATTTCAGGAATTGTGGTGTGTTCCAAGGTGATTTTACCCTGTGAAAAACCTTCTGCTGGGATATCATGAATCATGTTTGAGAGAAAACTATTTTCACATGCTTGTCCCATACCGTTTTGGAAGGTGCTCCAGAAGCTAAAATGAGAGCATATTTTCTGTAAATTCACATTATCTTTCTCAGTCATGTGAGAATGAAGTCTGACATTCTCAGTAAAACATGTACATCCAACAAGGGCAGAGACTGTCAGTTGATGCCTTTGTGTTCTGCTGCAGCTTCCCAGAGTGTTCTAAAGAACAACTAGAGTGCTAACAGCCTTACTTATGACAAAAGTATGGCACACCTGAAGCCATCTTGATTGGAATAAACTGGTAACACTTAAAACATTTAATTTAAAAAGGAACAAAATGATGGGGTTCATTTTGTCATAGAAATTATGGTTAGTGCTGTAGAAAGAAAAATTAGGACATGTTTCAAGTGTGATCTCAAATATCTTCCTGTTATATTTCAACAGGAGCAGCCTGTCAATTGATGCCTTTGTGTTCTACTGCAGCTTCCCAGAGTGTTCTAAAGAACAACTAGAGCGCTAACAGCCTTACTTATGACAAAAGTATGGCACACCTGAAGCCATCTTGATTGGAATAAACTGGTAACACTTAAAACATTTAAGTAAAAAGGAACAAAATGAGGGGTTCATTTTGCCATAGAAATTATGGTTAGTGCTGTAGAAAGAAAAATTAGGACATGTTTTAAGTGAGATCTCAAATATCTTCCTGTTATATTTCAACAGGAGCAGCATGTCAGTTGATGCCTTTGTGTTCTACTGCAGCTTCCCAGAGTGTTCTAAAGAACAACTAGAGTGCTAACAGCCTTACTTATGACAAAAGTATGGCACACCTGAAGCCATCTTGATTGGAATAAACTGGTAACACTTAAAACATTTAATTTAAAAGGAACAAAATGAGGGGGTTCATTTTGCCATAGAAATTATGGTTAGTGCTGCAAAAGAAAATTTAGTGCATGTTTTAAGTGAGATCTCAAATCCTCTTCTATTTCATTAGAAAATTCTGACATGCAGACTGAAACAATCACTTTCAATACCAGCAGTAGACTTCCAGTTAACTCCTTGGTGAGCAGTAGCTTTACTACAGTGATCTAATGAACAACTAGAGTGCTAACATTCTGAATTTATGGCAAATGTGTGACACATCTGAATGCCTTCTTGATGGAATCAAAGTAAAAAACTGAAAGCATTTCCTACTGAGGAGACTGCAGTAAATGAGGAAATTAGGAAACTTCATAACAAAGAAGTCTTCCAAGATGGCCACCAGTGAAAAAAGAGCCCAAATGTAGCACAAATATTACCCCCCCCAGCACAACTCCCTACACTACCCAAACACCACTGCACTACCCTAAACCCTAAAACACTCCCCCAGCACAACTCCCTACACTACCCAAACACCACTGCACTACCCTAAACCCTAAATCTACCCCCAGCATGACCCCCTACACTACACAAACACCACTGCACTACCCTAAACCCTAAAACACTACCCCCAGCACGACCCTCTTCACTACCTAAACACAACTGCACCATTTGTTACAGGCGTTGCAACGCAGGCCTGTGGTGCTTACTGGAAGTACCTAGTAGGCTAGTTGGGCCCCAGGGACCCTCAGGATTCAAGATGACCTAATCCCCCAACTTAAAACGCACCACGGGCCCGTTTGCACAGTGGTGAAGGGAGGGGGCGGGCCTCAGGTGACATGTGCGCAAACACGCCCTGTGGTGCGTTTTAAGTTGGGGAATTAATTCCCTTTGAATCCTGAGGGACCCTGGGGGCCAACTAGCCCACCAGGTACCTTCAGTAAGCACAACAGAGTTGCGTTGCAGAGAGGTGAAAAAAGATGCGTGGCCTCGGAACGCCTCTCTGCAACTCAGCTCTGTGGTCCTAACTGTAGGTACCTGGGGGTCTAGTTGGGCCCCAGGGACCCTCAGAATTCAAGGGACTTAATCCCGCAACTTAAAACGCACCACGGGGTGCGTTTGCACACATGTCACCTCAGGCCCCCTCCCTTCACCACTGTGCAAACGCGCCCTGTAGCGCATTTTAAGAGGTAGTTTTAATCCCCCTGCCCTATTATGTACTAGGGACTTGCAGAGGAGGTCATGCTAATCACAGGGGTACCCCAACGCATAGTGTTCCCTAGTGTATGTAGGTGTTTTCACTGTATTCTAAGTGTTTTTAGCATAGCACTGGCTCTGGTTAGTCAGTCAGTTACCACCAGTACCCGTCTGAAAAAGTTGTGGGCACAGGATGATTTTGCAACAAGGCCTCTTTCTGCTCCTCTGTTGGTTCTTTCTGCACATCTTTTGCTTCTTTCTGTGCGTTTTTTCTTCTTTCTTCACATGTCCTACCTCTGTAGGCATAGTTAGAAACTAGCATTTAAAAAACCTTTGAAATTCACTTAAAAAATCATAGGTTTCAGGCACGTTATAGTTAGAAATTAGCATTTAAAAAACCTTTGAAATTCACTGAAAAAACCATAGGTTTCAGACACGTTATAATTAGAAATTAGCATTTAAAAAACCTTTGAAATTCACTGAAAAAACCATAGGTTTTAGGGACAGTTATAGTTAGTTGGACATTTCACTCGTACAAAACCATAGAAATTCCCCCGTTATAGTTAGTTCATCTAACTATAACTCGCGCCCCGCAATGCACTGCTGATGACGTCACATATTACATCACTCATGACATGGTCAGTGACATCACTGATGACATCACTGATGACATCTCAAATGACATCACTGATGACATCATCCATGTGATAATTTCATGCATCTTCTCACACCCTAATATAACTTTTGATACACCCACTCTAAATTACAGACTGCCATTCTCAAAACCATAGACACTCCAACACCAAAAACTACATACCCACTCACTGATTCTTAGGTCTACACACACATCCACTCACTCACCCGTACAGTCACTCATACTTAGTCACTCAGTACAGGACTATCATATGCACTCATACACCTATATAAACACTCACACACCGCCACTCATCCATAGAGGTACTCACACACCTAGTCAGTCATGCAAAAAACTTAATCACACACCCATTTACTCACCTATACAGTTATACACACACCAGCTCACTTACTCATACAAATACTAGCACATTCTTACTCTCTTATACAATCACTGATACAAGTACACACTCATCCATACAGCCACTCTCACAATCACACACTCTCACTTATAGCCATTTATATACTCCAACACACATATATACTGCCTTGCACATATGTAGTTACTCACACATGTACCACTGAGATATACATTCAATCACTAACACACCCATACACACACTCACCCACCCATACAGTCCATCACAGATGCACTCTTGAAACCATGCACCCAGTGAATCACCAACTCACACATCTATGCACAGAGTCACACACACCCCACCCACACAAACACTCAGGCACCCATACAGATACTCAGACAATCAATCAATAACCCATGTAGACACTCATGTAGCTATTCAGAAAGCCATGCAGCCGCTTACAAACCAACAGACGGATACAGACATTCACACAGTTTAGTCACTAACCCATGCATTCAGTAAGATACATTTAATCACTCACTTGTAGAGTCAGTCACTCACGTACTAAATCATCCATTCAGACACTTATACACCCACTCATTCTTCAATATGCCTTTCCTTAAATATATTAAACATATTTAAACTTTACAGAAACACACAGTCACTGGATGATGTCATCAGTGATGTCATCAGTGATGTCATTTGAGATGTCATCAGTGATGTCATCAGTGACGTCATCAGTGATGTCACTGACCATGTCATGAGTGATGTAATATGTGACGTCATCAGCAGTGCATTGCGGGGGCGCGAGTTATAGTTAGATGAACTAACTATAACGGGGGAATTTCTATGGTTTTGTACGAGTGAAATGTCCAACTAACTATAACTGTCCCTAAAACCTATGGTTTTTTCAGTGAATTTCAAAGGTTTTTTAAATGCTAATTTCTAACTATAACGTGCCTGAAACCTATGATTTTTTAAGTGAATATATATATATTTAAAAAGAATTGTGAATAATTCTTAGTTAGGAAAACTGTATTCATTCTTTTAAAAAAATATATTATACAGAAGTCGCGCACCCTTCGCACACCCTACACGATGGCTGCGCGCATTCCGGTAGCCATTTTGAAAAGTCACGCTGGGGTCGCGACTTCGGTGTAATTTGTAAAGTATGAAATATCTTTAAATTAATTATAAATAAAAGTTTTCCTTTAAGTGTTTGTCTAAATTTATTAATAAAAGTATTTTTAAAGTATTATTTTCAATATAATTTCGACTAAAAATGATTCGATTATTATTGGATTCTGAGGTTAGGAGGGATGGCCATTTTGCTCGATCTGTTTTGCAAGATTTTTTGGTCTAGTCAGGTGGACACCCTCCTCCGGGTGAGGTACGGCTTGGGGATTCTATTCAAAAGGTGAGGAATCCACAGGCGGAAGTATCATCAGAAGAACAAGTTACTTACCTTCGGTAACGCTTTTTCTGGTGGATACAGTATCTGCCTGTGGATTCCTCACTGTCCCACCTGCCTCCCCGTTGTCCACTTGTTTGTACCAAAAGATGCTTTTACTGTTTGGCATGAATGTTTTTAATATGTCTTAATCATGCTTATGTTTTAATAGTGAGAAATGCTTGATCTGTTGCTATTTCTTTATGCCTTTATTGGTTATGAATTTGTATATATATTATCTACTGGCGGTCGCCAGTAGATAGTTATAGTTAGGACCTATTTTCCATAGGAAATCCGCAACATTCTATTTGAAATAACTCTTGCGTCGGTTGACGAATCTTCGCGAAATTTTCAAACTTTATGGCCCGCTCGGGTCCGCTCCTACCCTGAAAGTTTCGGGGTGATTCGTCAAGCGGGGGCCGAGAAAAAAGGGGGGTCCCAAAACGTGTTTTCCCCTAGGAAACTTTAGCCACGGCTACAGCCCGAACTGCTGAACGGAATTACACCAAATTTGGCAAAGAGGTAGTTCTTGGTTCAGAAAGAACCCTTTTTGTTAAATGGTGTAAATCCGTTCAGTAGTTGCTGAGAAAATCAAAAGTAAAAACACATATATATCTGGGCGGAGCCTAACCACACATGTCATCGTGAGATCTGATTGGCTGTCAGCACTTCATCCTGGAATTGCTGGCAGCCATCTTGGGACCAATATAAATGATAGTACCCCATTGAAATGCATTGTAGTGTATCGAAGATTTTGAGGGTTACCAAAAGGAGAACTATAAAGGGTGATAACAGACTTTAGTTACATTAGAATCATTTGTTGATGGTACCATACTAATTTCAGGAATTGTGGTGTGTTCTAAGGTGATTTTACCCGGTGAAAAACCTTCTGCTGGGATATCATGAATCATGTTTGAGAGAAAACTATTTTCACATGCTTGTCCCATACAGTTTTGGAAGGTGCTCCAGAAGCTAAAATGAGCATATTTTCTGTAAATTCACATTATCTTTCTCAGTCATGTGAGAATGAAGTCTGACATTCTCAGTAAAACATGTACATCCAACAATGGCAGAGACTGTCAGTTGATTCCTTTGTGTTCTACTGCAGCTTCCCAGAGTGTTCTAAAGAACAACTAGAGCGCTAACAGCCTTACTTATGACAAAAGTATGGCACACCTGAAGCCATCTTGATTGGAATAAACTGGTAACACTTAAAACATTTAATTTAAAAAGGAACAAAATGATGGGGTTCATATTGTCATAGAAATTATGGTTAGTGCTGTAGAAAGAAAAATTAGGACATGTTTCAAGTGTGATCTCAAATATCTTCCTGTTATATTTCAACAGGAGCAGCCTGTCAGTTGATGCCTTTGTGTTCTACTGCAGCTTCCCAGAGTGTTCTAAAGAACAACTAGAGCGCTAACAGCCTTACTTATAACAAAAGTATGGCACACCTGAAGCCATCTTGATTGGAATAAACTGGTAACACTTAAAACATTTAATTTAAAAGGAACAAAATGAGGGGGTTCATTTTGCCATAGAAATTATGGTTAGTGCTGCAAAAAGAAAATTTAGTGCATGTTTTAAGTGAGATCTCAAATCCTCTTCTATTTCATTAGAAAATTCTGACATGCAGACTGAAACAATCACTTTCAATACCAGCAGTAGACTTCCAGTTAACTCCTTGGTGAGCAGTAGCTTTACTACAGTGATCTAATGAACAACTAGAGTGCTAACATTCTGAATTTATGGCAAATGTGTGACACATCTGAATGCCTTCTTGATGGAATCAAAGTAAAAAACTGAAAGCATTTCCTACTGAGGAGACGGTAGTAAATGAGGAAATTAGGAAACTTCATAACAAATAAGTCTCCCAAGATGGCCACCAGAGAAAAAAGAGCCCAAATGTAGCACAAATATCACCCAGAGGTAGCCCACGTATAGCCCAATGACAGAAGTGTGCAAAACACTTTTTATTTTTTGTTTTTTGCAGTTTTATATAGTGCAGACTGGTCAGGTATTGGAGTGCTTTACATGAGCATTGGTTACATCACACAAGGACAAATTCATGTTGGTTGACCCCTACACTACCCAAACACCACTGCACTACCCTAAACCCTAAAACACTACCCCCAGCACGACCCCCTTCACTACCCAAACACAACTGCACTACCCTAAACTCAAAAACACTACCCCCAGCACGACCCCCTGCACCAGTGGTTCCCAAACTGTGCGCCGCGGCTCCCTGGTGCGCCGTTACGAGTAGCCAGGGGCGCCGCGCACGATTTGGGAAAGATAGCGTCCAGCCAGGACTGAATGCTGCATGAAGTTTATTCCAGCCACAGAGCAACATACGGCGCAACATACGGGGCCTTCCTGCGCCCCATGATCGATGGTATTCGCCACAATCATTTTGAGTGAGGGGAGCCGGCAGAGGGACGTGTCCTATCAAAGATAGTGTGAAGAGAGCAAGGCAGCTAACAGCAGTACATGGCGGCATGTCTAAAACCATACAGCAGCAACTGCGGACAATGCCAATGTCCCAACAAACAGCAATAAAACACCACGCAAATCAGGGCAGAACAGTTTTAAAGGGCGTGTAAAAGGGAAGAGGAAACGGCAAACAGGTTGGATTGCAGCTGCGGACCACATCGACAGACGAGGTATTTTTTAATAATTCCCCAATGAACTTCTCGTTGACACTAACTCATGAATTGTTCATTCGAATCAAAGTAAACATGACAGATGAATTACTGGCCCAGTCCGGATATCATAGAATCAACACGCCATCATGGCTGATGGCTTTGCTTTTGTACTGCCAGACTCCAGGCATAAGAAAGAGAAAAAATCAATCGGGCTTGAAAATAATCTTACATGTCCCTGTACTTTATCCTGTTCTTTGTTGCAAAGAAAATTCACAGACGTGATACACATTTCTGTGGAACATTTTTCCTTTTTACGCACCTCATTCTGTTTCTCCTGCAGTGGATGGTATTCAGGTGAGATGCAAAAGTGGAGGATCTCTAGAGGGCGTGGCCTACATAATTAAGGCCATGGTATAAACATGTAAACTGCATTTCTGTGCTTCCCGTAGAGTGCCACTCAAACAGTATTTTGATTTCTCTCTAACCTTTCTATTATTGCATCCAAATATATAACAAAACAACTGGCATACACCTAAAACCAGCCAGGACTATTAGCTTTGTCAATGGTTGTTTGTTGTGTAAGATAAATGAGTAACAACAATTATTTTGTTGTAAATAATATTTAAAGTGCTTCAATTACGGAATTGTGAGACTGAATAAAACATTACTGAGGCCTATCAAAGGAGTAGTCGCCTTCAGAGTGTCGAAATCACTCCTGTTATGCTCACTCTGATGTTAGACATGTATGCCTTTTACTCTCCACATCTCGTCCATCTGCATATCTTACCCCTCATCTCTTTGCTCTTCGGCACCCTGTTTTCACGCTCTCCTGAATGCACTTCCTTGCATCTCCTTCACTTCACCCCTTCACCACCAACAAACACATAATGCACCCATTCATCTGTAAGCACTCCGACTTCTTTTACTTTCACATTGACAATATTTTGACACCTCTGGACCTCACATTTCCACAGAATCAAAATCACAATTGCAACTAGAATATGTGACCATCGCTCTCTGTTCTCTGTAGGGAGGAGACAGCAAAAATAAACCTGTATGTGGTTTAAAAAATCGTGAGTCCCCCTGCTGAGACAGGTGTGTTGGCACGTATGGCATGGGTAGAAATGGAAGTGCATGCAAATATTCTTCAAGCGCAGAAACACTTTAGCATTGGAGCCTACATACATAGGGGTGCTATCTAGCACTGTATGTGGGATAAAAACGTTTGAGAGGGTACTCTAAAAAAGGCATTGGCAAAGAAGTGTAACTAGGAATATATTATTAGAGGCGCCGCCTTAGTAATGCGAAACACCCTGTGTATATGATTATAATACCTTCATCAGCTTTGTCCCAATTATTTTCAGGGAGAAAAATGCAAGTACTCCCAAGGCCGGGCTTACATCCCCCCACCCTCCAAAAAAGTAACAGTGGGGAGCCACGGGCAATGGCCAATGCGTCAAGGGAGCCGCGGGTCGAAAAAGTTTGGGAACCACTGCCCTACACTACCCAAACACCACTTCACTACCCTAAACCCTAAATCTACCCCCTACACTACACAAATACCACTGCACTACCCTAAACCCTAAAACACTAGAACCCAGCATGACCCCCTACAGTACACAAACACCACTGCACTACCCTAAAAACTAAAACACTACCCCCTACACTACACAAACACCATTGCACTACCCTAAACCCTAAAACACTACCCCCAGCATGACCCCCTACACTACACAAACACCACTGCACTACCCTAAAACACTACCCCAGCACGACCCCCTACACTACCCAAACACCACTGCACTACCCTAAACCCTAAAACACTACCCCCAGCACGACTCCCTACACTACACAAACACCACTGGACTACCCTAAACCCTAAAACACTACCCCCAGCACGACTCCCTACACTACCTAAACACCACTGCACTACACTAAACCCTAAATCTACCCCCAGCATGACCTCCCACACTACACAAACACCACTGCACTACCCTAAACCCTAAAACACTACCCCCAGCATGACCCCCTACACTACCCAAACACCACTGCACTACCCTATACCCTAAAACATGACCCCGTACACTACACAAACACAACTGCACTACCCTAAACCCTAAACACTACCCACAGCATGACCCCCTACACTACACAAACACCACTGCACTACCCTAATCCCTAAAACACTACCCCCTACACTACACAAACACCACTGACCTACCCTAAACCCTAAAACACAACCCCCAGCATGACCCCCTACACTACACAAACACCACTGCACTACCCTAAACCCCTACACTATACAAACACCACTGCATTACTCTAAACCCTAAAACACTACCCCCAGCACGACCCCCTCACAACACAAACACCACTGCACTACCCTAAACCCTAAATCGACCCTCAGCACGACCCCTACACTACCCAAACACCACTGCCATACCCTAAACCCTAAAACACTACCCCCAGCACTACCCCATACACTACACAATCACCACTGCACTACCCTAAACCCTAAAACACTACCCCAGCACTACCCCTACACTACCCAAACACCACTGCACTAACATAAACCCTAAAACACTACCCCCAGCACAACCCCCTACACTACACAAACACCACTGCACTACCCTAAACCCTAAATCTACCCCCAGCACGACCCCTACACTACCCAAACACCACTGCACTACCCTACACCATAAAACACTACCCCCAGCATGACCCCCTACACTACACAAACACCACTGCACTACCCTAAACCCTAAAACACTACCACCAGCATGACCCCTACACTACTCAAACACCACTGCACTACCCTAAACCCTAAAACACTAACCCAGCACGACCCCCTACACTACCCATACACCACTGCACTACCCTAAAGCCTAAAACACTACCCCAGCACGACCCCCTACACTACTGCACTACCCTAAACCCTAAAACACTACCCCCAGCACGACCCCCTACACTACCCAAACACCACTGCACTACCCTAAACCCTAAACACTACCCCCAGCACGACCCCCTACACCACCCAAACACCACTGCACTACCCTAAACCCTAGAAAAGAAACCCCCACCCCATGCCTAATCCCCCTTACCTCTCACTCCTCATGGTTCCTCTCTCCTCGTGGTTCCTGCTTCACGTTGTCTCTGAGGGGCGGTGCACGTCGTTGTGAGGAAACGGAACAGCCTCTGTTTCATTACAATGACATGGATCGTCTACATGTTTTTAGAACGCATGGTCATTTACCATACATACCTTTACAACAAAATTCGTTGTAAAGGCATGCGTGGTAAATGACCATGCGTTCTAAAAATGCGTAGTAATGACTTCGTGATGTACAACGCATGCGTGGTAATGCATGCGTTGTAATGGTATCGCAAAGTAAAAAGTCGTTGTAACAGCTGTTTACCGATCGAAGCTGGCCCCTGTTCTTCAGTGAGACGTTTATTTGATTAATTAGGAGGAAGGAATGTGTTTTTTTACCGAAAAGTGCATTCCCGGCTGATGTATTGTGAAAGTGTCCGCGTGGCCTGGTTTCACTTCCGGTGAGAGAGTGGAAGAGTCTGTTTGGATCTAAAGGAGTTCTGTTGTTGGACGGGGCCGGCGCGACATGTCATCAGAAAACATAGCTAATGGAAAGCGTCCTCCCTGAAGCGTGGAGCAGTGCCATGAGAGGTCAACGAGTGTGCGTCCCACCGCAGTATGACCGTACCGCGTGACCCATGTGCCACCTCCAGGGTACGGGAGGCAGAAGCGGCATCGCAGGTCCTCTTGAAGACCGTTGTAGCACTAATTCTACATTTTGGTACTAGGGCATTTTAACTTCGTTGTTCCTGCCAGATACAAAGAGAAGATCCTGTGTTATTCAGTGCCCTCGTTACCTTTTTTGTGGGTTGTGGTGCTTGTCACTTCGCTGCCCCGCCGGTGCACACGACTGGGCACCCCACCTCGTGTGCCATCTGCAGGGCCTCTGCCCTCGGATCACTGGTTTCGGTTTCTGGAGTGGCAACATAAACAGTTGCTCCCAAAGGACTAGCCTGAACACTTAGGTGAATATCCCCTGCACCAGCATTCCACGGAAATTCTTTCCTAGCTCTCCCACGTCAACGAGGACGTCATAATAGCACGGCTCCGCCTCGCGACACCGTATGACGTCATCGGAGCCATAAGAGAACCTCGTCGGCGTGCTGACGTCAGTTCCACCCATTTTTTCCGTGCCACCGAGGCAAACAGGGGACCGAGACATTTTCACATGTATACATAGTATAATAAATATATATATATTCACTGAAAAAACCATAGGTTTCAGGCACGTTATAGTTAGAAATTAGCATTTAAATAACCTTAGAAATTCACTGAAAAAACCATGGGTTTTAGGCACGTTATAGTTAGAAATTAGCATTTAAAAAACCTTAGAAATTCACTGAAAAAACCATAGGTTTCAGGGGCGTTATAGTTAGTTGGACATTTCACTCGTACAAAACCATAGAAATTCCCTCGTTATAGTTAGTTCAGCTAACTATAACTCGCGCGCCCTGCAATGCACTGCTGATGACGTCACATATTACATCACTCATGACATGGTCAGTGACATCACTCATGACATCACTGATGACATCTCAAATGACATCACTGATGACATCACTGATGACATCATCCAGTGAATGTGTGTTTTTCTGAAAATTAAATATGTTTTATATATGTATATCTCAAGGTCGATGGAAGAATAAATGGGTATATAAGTGTCTAAATGGATGATTTTGTTTTGTAAAATTGATTGTATAACTGACTAAGTGTATCTTAGTGAATACATGGGTTAGTGAGTAATGTTTAAATATGAAAATATCTGTATCAGTCTCTCACTTTGTGTATAAGTGGCTGCATGGGTTGGTGAGTAGCTACATGAGTGTCTAAATGGGTTATTAGTTGGTTTTTTGAATATCAGTATGAGTGTCTGAGTGTCTGTATGGTTCGGTGGGGGTATTACTTAGTGCATAGATGCATGAATGAGTGACTCACTGTTTGTATGTGTTGAAGACAGCATGTGTGCAGGACTGTATAGGTGGATGAGTATGTGTATGGGTGTGTTAGTGAGTGAATGACTGTCTCAATAGTGTCTTTATGAGTAACTACATATGTTTTAAACTAGTATATGTGAGTATTGGTGTATATAAGTGAGTATATGTGAGCGTGAGAGATTGGAAGAGTTCCTGTACAAATAAGTAGGTGTTTCTATAAGTGAGTGTTTAAGAGAGTAAGTATGTGTAAGTTTCTGTAGAAGTAAGTGTGGTAGTGTGCGTATAACTGTATATGCAAGTAAATGGATGTTTGATACTTTGTTTGCATGTGTGACTATGTGTGTGAGTAACTCTATGGATGAGTGGTGGTGTGTAACAGGATGTATAGGTGTATGAGTACATATGATGAGTGAGTACATGTATGAGTGACTGTATAAGGACTGTTGGTGAATGAGTGGATGTGTGTGTAGATCTTGAAATTACTGAATAGGTGTGTTGTAACTGGTATTGGTATGTCCATTGTTTTGAAAATGTTAGTTTGGATTTTTGAGTGTGTGTATCAAAGGTTATATTAGGGTGAGAGGAGGTCTGCCACTCTATCACAAGGATGATGTCATCAGTGATGTCATTTGAGATGTCATCAGTGATGTCATGAGTGATGTCACTGACCATGTCATGAGTGATGTAATATGTGACGTCATCAGCAGTGCATTGCGGGCTGCGCGAGTTATAGTTAGCTGAACTAACTATAACGGGGGAATTTCTATGGTTTTGTACGAGTGAAATGTCCAACTAACTATAACGCCCCTGAAACCTATGGTTTTTTCAGTGAATATATATATATATATATTTAGTATACTATGTATACATGTGAAAATGTGTCGGTCCGCCTGTTTGCCTCGGTGGCACGGAAAAAATGGGTGGAACTGACGTCAGCACGCCGACGAGGTCCTCTTATGGCTCCGATGACGTCATACGGTGTCGCGAGCGGAGTTGTGCTATTATGACGTCTCGTCGACGTGGGAGAGCTAGAAAAGAATTTCCGCGGAATGCTGGCGCAGGGGATATTCACCTAAGTGTTCAGGCCTTTGGGAGCAACTGTTTATGTTGCCACTCCAGAAACCGAAACCAGTGATCCGAGGGCAGAGGCCCTGCAGATGGCACACGAGGTGGGGAGCCCAGTCGTGTGCACCGGCGGGACAGCGAAGTGACAAGCACCACTACCCACAAAAAAGGTAATGAGGGCACTGAATAACACAGGATCTTCTCTTTGTATCTGGCAGGAACAACGAGGTTAAAATGCCCTAGTTCCAAAATGTAGAATTAGTGCTACAACGGTCTTCAAGAGGACCTGCGATGGATGCCGCTTCTGCCTCCCGTACCCTGGAGGCGGCACATGGGTCACGCGGTACGGTCATACTGCGGCGAAGCACACTCGTTGACCTCTCATGGCACTGCTCCACACTTCAGGGAGGACGCTTTCCATTAGCTGTGTTTTCTGATGACGTATCGCGCCGGCCCCGTCCAACAACAGAACTCCTTTAGATCCAAACAGACTCTTCCACTCTCTCACCGGAAGTGAAACCAGGCCACGCGGACATTTTCACAATACAACAGCCGGGAATGCACTTTTCGGTAAAAAAACCACATTCCTTCCTCCTAATTTATCAAATAAACGACTCACTGAAGAACAGGGGCCAGCTTCGATCGGTAAACAGCTGTTACGACTTTTTTACTTCGCGATACCATTACAACGCATGCATTACCACGCATGCGTTGTACATCGCGAAGTCATTACTACGCATTTTTTTAGAACGCATGGTCATTTACCACGCATGCCTTTCCAATGAATTTCGTTGTAAAGGTATGTATGGTAAACGACCATGCGTTCTAAAAAAATGTAGACGATCCACGTCGTTGTAAGGAAACAGAGGCTGTTCCGTTTCCTCACAACGATGTGCACCGCCCCTCAGAGACGACGTGAAGCAGTAACCACGAGGAGAGAGAAACCACGAGGAGTGAGACATAAGGGGGATTGGGCATGGGGTGGGGGTTACTTTTCTAAGGTTTAGGGTAGTGCCGGGGTGTTTGTGTAGTGTAGAGGGTCATGCTGGGGGTAGATTTAGGGTTTAGGGTAGTGCAGTGGTGTTTGTGTAGTGTAGGGGTCGTGCTGGGGGTAGTGGTTTAGGGTAGTACAGTGGTTTTTGGGTAGTGTAGGGGGTTGTGCTGGGGGTAGTATGTTAGGGTTTACGGTAGTGCAGTGGTGTTTGGGTAGTGTAGGGGGTCGTGCTGTGGGTACTGTTTTAGGGTAGTGCAGTGGTGTTTGGGTAGTGTAGGGGGTCGTGCTGGGGGTAGTGTTTTAGGGTTTAGGGTAGTGCAGTGGTGTTTATGTAGTGTAGAGGGTCGTGTTTTAGGGTAGTGCCGTGGTGTTTGGGTAGTGTAGGGGGTCGTGCTGGGGGTAGTGTTTTAGGGTTTAGGGTAGTGCAGTGGTGTTTGGGTAGTGTAGGGGGTCGTGCTGTGGGTACTGTTTTAGGGTAGTGCAGTGGTGTTTGGGTAGTGTAGGGGGTCATGCTGGGGGTAGTGTTTTAGGGTTTAGGGTAGGGCAGTGGTGTTTGGGTAGTGTAGGGGGTCGTGCTGGGGTAAGTGTTTTTAGGGTTTAGGGTAGTGCAGTGGTGTTTGTGTAGTGTAGGGGGTCGTGCTGTGGGTAGATTTAGGGTTTAGGGTAGTGCAGTGTTGTTTGGGTAGTGAGGGGGTCATGCTGGGGGTAGTGTTTTATAGTTTAGGGTAGTGCAGTGGTGTTTTGGTAGTGTAGGGGGTCGTGCTGGGGTAGTGTTTTAGGGTTTAGGGTAGTGCAGTGGTGTTTGGGTAGTATAGGGGGTCATGCTGGGGTAGTGTTTTAGGGTAGTGCAGTGGTGTTTCTACAGTGTAGGGGGTCGTGCTGGGGGTAGTGTTTTAGGGTTTAGGGTAGTGCAGTGGTGTTTGCGTAGTATAGGGGGTCGTGCTGGGGGTAGTGTTTTAGGCTTTAGGGTAGTGCAGTGGTGTTTGGGTAGTGTAGGGGGTCATGCTGGGCGTAGTGTTTTAGGGTTTAGGGTAGTGCAGTGGTGTTTGGGTAGTGTAGGGCGTCATGCTGGGGGTATATTTAGGGTTTAGGGTAGTGCAGTGGTGTTTGTGTAGTGTAAGGGGTCGTGCTGGGGTAGTGTTTTAGGGTTTAGGGTAGTGCAGTGGTGTTTGTGTAGTGTAGGGGATCGTGCTGGGGGTAGTGTTTTAGGGTTTAGGGTAGTGCAGTGGTGTTTGGGTAGTGTAGGGGGTCTCGTTTTAGGGTAGTGCAGTGGTGTTTGGGTAGTGTATGGGGTCATGCTGGGGGTTGTGTTTTAGGGTTTAGGGTAGTGTAGTGTAGTGGTGTTTGTGTAGTGTAGGGGGTCGTGCTGGGGGTAGTGTTTTAGGGTTTAGGGTAGTGCAGTGGTGTTTGTGTAGTGTAGTGTGTCGTGCTGGGTGTAGTGTTTTAGGGTTTAGGGTAGTGCAGTGGTGTTTGTGTAGTGTAGGGGGTCGTGTTTTAGGATAGTGCAGTGGTGTCTGGGTAGTGTAGGGGGTCATGCTGGGGGTAGTGTTTTAGGGTTTAGGGTAGTGCAGTGGTGTTTGGGTAGTGTAGGGGGTTGTGCTGGGGGTAGTGTTTTAGGGTCTAAGGTAGTGCAGTGGTGTTTGTGTAGTGTAGGGGGTCATGCTGAGGGTAGTGTTTTAAAGTAGTGCAGTGGTGTTTGGGTAGATCGACAACAATAGATCTCGCCAAGCGACAGCGCATGCGCTGCGTCGCTAGGTGAGACCTAAAAAGCATTGCACCAAGATGGCTGCCAACACTTCCTGGATTGAAGTGTTGGCAGCCAATTAGAGCCAAGCTCATGCTTGTGTAGTTAGGTCCCGCCCAGATATATAAAGATTTTTTTCCTTTAATATCTCAAAAACTACTGAACGGATTTACACCATTTAAAAAAAAGGTCTCTTTCTGAACCAAGGGCTACCTTTTTGCCAAATTTGGTGTAATTCCGTTCTGCAGTTTCAGCTGTAACTGTGTCTAAAGTTTCCTATGGGAAATTGATTTTCCGACCTCTATTTTTTTAATTTCTCAGGAACTACTGAACGGATTTACACCATTTTAAAAAAAGGGTGCTTTCTGAACCAAGCACTACCTTTTTGCCAAATTTGGTGTAATTCCGTTCAGCAGTTCGGGCTGTAGCTGTGTCTAAAGTTTCCTATGGGAATTAACATGGAGAAAACACGTTTTGGGACCCCCCTTTTTTCTCGGCCCCCGCTTGCCAAATCACCCCGAAACATTCAAGATAGGAGCTGACCGGAGCGGGCCATAAGTTTTGAAAATTTCGCGAAGATTCGTCAACCGGCGCCAAAGTTATTGGGAAAACAAAAATGAGTTTCCTATGGAAACTAGGTCCTAACTATAACTATCTACTGGCGACCGCCAGTAGATAATATACACATACATCCCTAAATACATACATATATTCAGGGCCACTGGAATTATGCGACAAGGTAGGGTCAAATTATGCGGCAGGGTTGGATAAATTATGCAGCAAGAAAAGGCAAATTATGCGGCACATTTTGGGATAGTATTATTTCATTATTTTGCCATTTTTAAACTAAACACTGGGCATTGGTTGCAACTCACTAGTACCAAGCTCCAACACCCTTCTTCTCATCCTCCCCAAGAAATAGGAACAAAAAACCTCACTCGCTCTTTCTCGGGCAGTTCCCCAAAAATCTGGAACTCCCTCCCAGTACATATCAGAACCAGTCCCTCCTTCATGAGCTTCAAAAGACAGCTAAAAGAATTCCTACTGAACCAGCACCTTAACCCTCCAGGGAAATAACTACTAACCCACCATGGAATCTCCACCGTGGGATGTACATCCCCCTTCCAAAGCATGAAATATGACTCGACACACAACTCTACAATTAGAATATATTGTCACAAACTAATAATGACGCAATTAATGTCAGTGCATGTATACTTTACTGCGATTGAATGTTAATGCTTGGAAAATGCTAAAAGAGGTTAGATACGCTCGGGTCTTGCCAGTGCTATATAAAACTCTTAAATAGACATACATCGCTATGTACATACATACATCCCTATATACATTCATTGCTTTATAATTACATACATCCCTATAGACATACATACAGCATGTGTTACGAGCACCACCGTCGGTTTGGTGCATGCAGGCAGACCGCGATGGGAGGAGAAGTGCATCAACATATACATACATCCCTAGCACTATTAAGGAAAATGCTACTTACCAGTATGCATCTGTTCTTGGCATGTAGAGCTGTAGATTTGTATACTTTTGCATAGATCGCCATCTGGTGTTGGGCTCGGATGTTTGCACTTTGTTTTTGTCTTGGAAGAAGTCTTTGTAGTCACGAGGATGGTGACTCCTCCTTAGGTCGACAGTGCGCATGGGCATCGGCTCCATCCACAGATTGTTTTTACCACGCAGGGTTACGATGGAGTAGTGAGAAGCAGAAAGATATCCATGTGTAATGTATCTAATTAAGATAATACTGGAACAGATAGAGGTATCCGGGGAAGCGGGTGGGCGTATAAAAATCTGCAGCTCTACATGCCAAGAACAGATGCATACTGGTAAGTAGCATTTTCCGTTCGAGGCATATGAGCTGCAGATTGTATACTTTTTGCATAGACTATACAGCAGTTACCTCCTTAGCGGTGGCTACCTGTATCTGTTGCAGTAGTTTGAAATAGTGTCTTTAATACAGCCTGGCCGACACTAGCTTGTTTTTTTGCCTGCACGTCTACACAATAGTGTTTTGTGAAGGTGTGTGGTGTAGCCCAAGTTGCTGCTTTGCATATGTCATCTAGGGGAATGTTCCCTAAGAATGCCATAGAAGCCCCTAGTTTGCGTGTAGAGTGAGCTCTAGGGGGAATGGTTAATGTGCGTTTGGCTTTGATGTAGCATATTTGGATGCATTTAACAATCCACCTTGCAATCCCTGCTTTGGATATGGGATTACCCTTATGTGGTGGGGAGAAAGCCACAAAGAGTTGTTTGGTTTTCCTAAAGGATTTTGTTCTCTCAATGTAGTAGAGTATTGCTCTTTTAACATCTAAGGTGTGAAGAGCTCGTTCTGCCACTGAGTCTGGTTGAGGGAAAAAACTGGAAGTTCAACAGACTGGTTGAGATGGAAGGCAGATACTACTTTGGGTAAAAATTTTGGTTTAGTCCTAAGAACCACTTTGTTATGATGGATTTGTAAAAATGGTTCTTGTATGGTTAATGCCTGGAGTTCACTAACTCCTCTGAGAGATGTGATAGCGATTAAAAAGGCCACTTTCCTAGTGAGGAACTGTAGTTCGCATCTGTGGAGAGGCTCAAAAGGGGGACCCATGAGTCTGGTAAGGACAACGTTTAGGTTCCACACCGGAGAGGGTGGAACTCTTGGTGGAATTATTCTTTTAAGTCCTTCCATAAAAGCTTTGATAGCGGGAACTCGAAACAAAGACAAGTGTTGTCTGTTTTGTAGATAGGCTGCTATGGCAGCTAGATGTAGCCTAATAGATGTATATGCTAGGTTACATTGTTGTAGATGCAAGAGATAACAGATGATGTTCTGAATGGAAGCATCTAGTGGGTTGATTCTGTCGTGTGTACAATAAATGACAAATCGTTTCCATTTTGCTGCATAGCATGCCCTGGTGGTAGGACGTCTAGCCTCTTTAATAACGTTTATACAGTCTGGCGGGAGGTTAAGGTAGCCAAACTCTAAGATCTCAGGTGCCAGATCGCAAGGTTGAGTTGATTGGGATCTGGATGTCGTATCTCTCCATGGTTCTGAGTGAGAAGCCTGGGTGAGAGGCGTAGTTTTTGATGAGGAACTACTGATAGTTCTAAGAGGGTTGTGAACCATGGTTGTCTTGCCCATGTTGGAGCAACGAGGATCATTGTGAGGGAATGCTGTTTGAGTTTCCGAACCACTAACGGAATAAGTGGGAGAGGCGGAAAAGCGTAAGCAAATTTGCCTGACCAGTTCATCCATAGCGCATTGCCTTTGGACAATGGGTGTGGATACCTGGACGCGAAGTTTGGGCATTTTGCGTTTTGATGTGTGGCGAACAGATCTATTTCTGGGGGTCCCCACATATGAAAGAATGGAAGAAGAACTTGAGGATGAAGTTCCCATTCGTGGATCTGTTGTGTTTGACGGCTGAGCAGATCTGCGATCTGATTGTGTACTCCTGGGAGGTGTTCTGCAAGGAGATATATCTTTTGTGGGATAGCCCATCTCCATATACTTTGAGCTAGGTGTGAAAGCTGTAGGGAGTGTGTTACCCCTTGCTTGTATGTAATACATTGCTGTCATGTTGTCTGTACGGACCAGGACAGCTTTCCCTAGAAGGTGTAGTTGAAAGGATTTCAACGCTAGGAAGATTGCTAATAATTCCAGGTAGTTGATGTGGAATTGTTTTTGTTGAGGGGTCCATATGCCCTGAATGGTATGGGTTTGGAGATGAGCTCCCCAGCCGGTGAGCGATGCGTCTGTTGTTAGCACTGCCTGTGGGACCGGGTCGAGGAACGACCACCCTTTGGAAAGGTTTTGAGTGTTCCACCACTGTAGAGAGCGATGGGTGCGGTCGTCTACCAACACCAGATCTGTCAGCTGACCTTGAGCCTGGATCCACTGACGTGCTAAGCACTCTTGTAATGGACGCATCTGTAGTCTTGCATAAAGGACGAGGAGAATGCAAGAGGCCATCATCCCTATTAATTGCATGAACGTCGCGCTGGTAGTGAGTGTTGAGGCTGAAATCTTTGGACTAGAGCTTTGATAGTGCTTATCCTGACTGGATTGGGATATGCTAGAGCTTTGGAAGTGTTTATTGTAGCCCCCTAGTATTGTTGTATTCTGGACGGTTGGAGATGGGATTTGTCGAGGTTTACTGTGAATCCCAAACTGTGAAGTAGTTGAATTGTGCTGTGTGTATGTTGGACACAGCTGTTGTGTGATTTCGCTTTTATGAGCCAGTCGTCCAGATAAGGGAAGACATGAATGTGCTGTCTTCTTAAATGGGCTTCAACTACTGCGAGACACTTGGTGAAGACTCTGGGTGCCGTGGTGACTCCGAATGGGAGAACTTTGAACTGGTAGTGTTGACCATCTACCACGAACCTGAGATATTTCCTGTGAGCGGCATGAATAGGAATATGGAAGTAGGCGTCCTTTAGATCTAGAGTGGAGAGAAAGTCGCCTTGTTGAAGTAGTGGAAGCACCTGTTGGAGAGTGACCATGTGGAAGTGATCTGATTGGATGTAAAAGTTTAGTGGTCTGAGGTCTAGTATAGGCCTGAGAGAGCCGTCCTTTTTTGGAATTAGAAACTAGAGGGAGTAGACTCCTGTGCCTTGGTGAGGCAAGGGAACTGGCTCTATTGCATGTTTTTGTAATAGTGCAAGAACCTCTTGTTTGAGAAGCGTGAGGTGTTGTGATGACATTGGACGCTGTTTGGGAGGAATGTTGGGAGGGGTAGAAGTGAGTTCCAGGCAGTAACCATACTGGATAATTTGTCTTACCCACTTGTCTGTTGTGATGGAATTCCAGACAGGCAGGAACTGTGAGAGACGTCCCCCGACAGGAGTGGGATGATCGGGGGGAAGCGCAGGAAAGTCATTGCTTGGTATTAGGGGAGCTGCGGGTGTTATTACCCCTGCCTCTGCCCTTGTTGTTGTTACCCCTGTAACCTCCCCTAGAGTATCCTTTGGAAAAGGAGCTCTGATTGGGGCTTTTGTAGGATGAGGATGTGTGCTCTGGTGTATTTGTTTTTGAGCCTGCTCTGTAAAAGGAGCGTTGAAAGGAGCCTCTAGTAGAAGATGACTGCAAGGCTCCCATAGACTTAGCGGTCTCTGTGTCCTTTTTCATCTTTTCTAAAGATGTGTCCACTGCAGGGCCAAAGAGGTGCTTGTGGTCAAAGGGCTGATTAAGGATACTGATCTGCACTACTTGTTTAAAGCCAGATATCCTGAGCCAGGCATGTCTGCGTAGTAAAACACTAGTATTTACTGCGCGGGACGCGGTGTCTGCTGCGCCTAGCGCACACTTGATGGATGTGTTTGTGATTAGTTTGCCTTCCTGTATGAGGTCATTGGCCTTGTCTTTGTATTGTTGAGGTAGGTGTTGAATGAGCTTTTCCAGCTCATCATAGTGAGCCCTGTCGTATCTTGCCAAGAGGGCTTGTGAGTTGGCTATCTTTCAATAGTTTGCAGCTTGAGACGCCATACGTTTGCCTGATGCGTCTAATAATTTAGACTCCTTGTCAGGAGGTGGGGTGTCACCTGACCCCTGAGAATTTGCCCTTTTACGTGCATTAGCTACGACCAGGGAATCTAAAGGGAGTTGACCCATAATGTATATGGGGTCACTGGGAGCTGCTTTGTATTTTTTATCTATTCTGGGGTTAAGAACCCTAGCCCTAACCGGGTCTTTAAACACTTCTGGAGCGTGTTTAAGTAGACCTTTCAGCATTGGTAGGACATGTGACGATTTTTGTGGCTGATCGAAGGTCTCTAAGAGAAAATCCTCCTCTACAGGGTCTGAGTGTAAATTTACCCCGTGGTATGTTGCGGCTCTATCTATTAGTTGGGCAAAACCTACATTGTCGTCTGGTGGCGATGGTTTTGAGGGATAAAGATCCAGGTTGTTGTGTAAATCAGGATCGGTATTATAGTCATGCCATGGATCTGGATCCTGTGGTGGATCATCAGTATCATCAATATCTAATGGGACTATATTGCCATCCCCTTGCCCATCCCCATGTCCATCATCACTATCCTCTGGTTGTGGTAGTGGGAAAGTGTGTTCTGGAGAGTGTACTGGAGAAATCAGTAAATTAGGGTTAATGGTTGGAGGAGGAGGTGAAGGAGGTGGGGAAGTATTAGTGCCCATGTGTGTGTTCTTTGGAGGAACCGGTGAATATTGCAAATGTTCTGGTTTCCTCTTTGTAGGTAGTGTAGTAACCATATGACCAGTCTTTGGGTGTATACGGATGGTTGTCTGTTTTGGATCTGGGACAAAAAGTTCTTCGGATCCGATGCTCTTCTTCGGTGCCGAAGCTTTTTCTTTAGAAACAGTCTTTGGCTGTTTAGGAACAGTGTCCGGTTTAGAAGCTTTTTCCGGCTCCGAACCCTTCGGTGCGGATTGTTTCGGCTCCGGAGGTTTTTGTTTCGGAGGTTTAGCTGTGGAAGATTTTTCCTTCGATGGTTTCGGCTCCGAGGTCTTCGGTGTCGAAGTCTTAGCTGGTTGCTTCGGTGCCGAAGGGTCCTTTAGCTGTTTCGGTGCCGAATGTTTTTCCGGTGCCGACGGAGGAGGGCTTAGTTTTCGGTGTCGAGGGTGTTTTTTCGGGAGCGAGTGGCTGGCTCGAGTCAGAGCCGGAAGACTTGTCTTTGTCTTTCGTAGCCGGGCCCGAGGGCGGGGCGTCCGAAATTTTTGTTCGGTGTGGACCTGGGCACTGAGGCGAAGGTGTTACCGGAGCCTTTGGTATGGGCTTGGGTGGGGCAGGGGTCTCGGTACTCACGGTCCGCTGAGATGGGGTGATTTCGTCTTCGGCGTCGGAGTCATCTGCTTCGGAGACCGAGACCTGTTCCTCCTGTTCTTATTCCGGAAGGCTGTCGGGGCCTGGATGGAAGATGTCCGGAATGGAACCGGTTCCTCGGGACATCTCGTGGCGTCGAGCCTGACGATCACGAATGGTCTTCTTGGACGTGAACGATAGACAAGCTTCACAGTTGTCCTCTCGGTGTTCTGGAGAGAGGTACAGATTACAAACGGAGTGTAGGTCCGAGTGTGGGAATTTAGCACCACACTGTGGACAATTCTTGAAGGGAGTCGGTTCCATGGACTTCCGTCGTTACCGGCGCGGGTAGGCCCAATGGCCCGCGTCAAAGTTTTTCGAAGTTTTCTTCGAGTGTCGAGGGTGCGCGTCGAAAGGAACGCAATCGAGACAATACCGTAGATTAATAGTGATTGTGCGTCAAAGGGGGGGGGGGTTTGATAACTACACCGACCCGGAGCACAGCAAGTCACATCCGAACCCGATGGCGGAAAAAAACAATCTGGGGATGGAGCCGATGCCCATGCGCACTGTCGACCTAAGGAGGAGTCACCTGCCTTGTGACTACAAAGACTTCTTCCAAGACAAAAACAAAGTGCAAACATCCGAGCCCAACACCAGATCTATGCAAAAGTATACAATCTGCAGCTCATATGCCTTGAACATATATTTTACTTTATATTACTTTTTTGTGCGTTTTAAAAAAAAATCCTACTATAAAAAGCATATGGATGTGTATATAACCTACTGGCGGTCATCAGTAGGTAGTTCTAGTTAAGGCCATGTTTCCATAGGAAAACCGTTTTTTTGTCTTGCCTGTATCTTTGGCGCCATTTGCCGAATCTTCACAAAATCTTCCCCAAAAAGTGTCATAGTGAGTCTTGTGCATGGAAAGTTTTGAGGTGAACTGTCAAGCTGGGGCCAAGAAAAAGGAAGGTGGGGGGCCCAGAATAAAAATACAATTTCCCATGTTAATTTCCATAGGGGCTTTGAACACGACTACAGCTCGAACCGCTGGACGGAATTACACCTAATTTGGCAGGAAGTTAGATTTTGGTTCGCAAATCATGCTTTCAGTTATTTGGTGTAAATCTGTTTAGTACTTGTTGAGAAAATTAAGGGGTAGCAAATAATGATATCTGGGTGGAGCCTAAACAAAGATCTCATGATGAGATGTGATTGGCTGTCGGCACTTGGGACCAATATACATGATAGCACCCCATTGAAATCCATTGTAGTGAATAACCGGTTTTGATGGTCACAAAAAGGAAAAAATCATGTGTTGATGGTACCATACTAATTTTGGGAATTGTGTGTTCTGAGGTGATTTTACCCTGTGAAAAAGCCTACTGCTGGAATTTAATCAATCATGTTTGAGAGAACAGTTTTCTTATGATTTCCCCATAGAGGTTTTGGAAGGTGCTCCAGAAGCTAAAATGAGAGCATATTTTCTGTAAATTCACACTGTTTCTCAGCCACATGAGAATGAAGTCTGACATTCTTACTAATACATGTACTTCCAGTTGATTCCCTTTGTGTTCTACTACAGCTTCCCAGAGTGTTCTAAAGAACAACTACAGCGCTAACAATCTCACTTATAACAAAAGTATGGCACACCTGAAACAATCTTGATTGAATCAAACTGGTAAAAATTAAAACATTTAATTTAGAAAGGAATAAAATGAGGGGCACAATTTTGTCATAGAAATTATGGTTAGTGCTTTAGAACAAAGAAACAGGACCCATTTTAAGTGAGATCTCAAATATCTTCCTCTTCTATTTCATTAAAGCATTCTGACATGTGGACTGAAACATGCACTTTCAACGCCACTTAACTCCCTGGTGATCAGCAGTTTACTACAGGGTTCTGATGAGCAGCCTGGGTGCTATCATGTTGAATTCATGCCAAACGTGTGGCACATCTAACCGCCATCTTGATGGAATCCAAGTGGACAACTGAAAGCATTTTCTACTGAGGATACTGCTGTAAATGAGGAGATTAGGGAGCTTCATAACAAATAAGTCTCCCAAAACGGCCACCAGAAAGAAAAAAGCCAAAATGTAGCTCAAATATCACCCAAAAGTAGCTAAAGTATAGCCCAATGTCAGAAGTGTGCAAAACACGTAATTGTTTTGTTTTTTGGCAGTTTTATTTAGAAGAGACTTACTCAAAGTTAATTGGAGTGCTTTACATGAGCATCAGTTGCTTTACACAAGGACACATTCCTTTTGGGCTTTAGGCAGGGGGAGATTAAGTGATTTGCCCAGGATCACAGGATCTCGAGTTGACGCTGCAACTCGAACCTGGTTCCCCAGTTGCAAAGTCTGAAGCTTTGGCCGTAACGCCACATTCTCTCCCCTAAGTGCAACATATAATCAAGTGATCAACTGGATCAAAAAAACATCAATATAGCAAATAATTTAAAAGTGCTTTGTCGCTATTTGAGAACTCAGAAAATATGTCCTCTTTTTAGTTTTTTAGAGCACTGAACATCATTTGTATGTGAATAAGATTCTCTCATTTTTATAATTTCTAAAGGAAATGCTTTAAGTCTTAGTTTTGATTACATCAAGATAATATCAGATGTGCCACACTTTTGTGCTAAATCTAGAATGTTAACGATCTAGTTGTTCATCAGAATACTGTGGGGAGGTAGATGTCAGGGGCAGGGAGGAGGGTGCAGAGGCAACAAGATGACCACACTGGGCAGGCGCAGCACAATGGAGCAAGGGGGGCAGGGGCAACAAACCAACCATGCAGGACTGGCAAGAGAGGCTGTGGGAAGATAACAGACCATTCAGGGCAGAAGGAAGAGGCAGTGGCAGTACAGCAATACATGCCAACAGACCCGATTAAGGCAGCGATATTTTTAAGCCAAAAACTGATCTGCCCCCTGCCTAAAATCTCCTCTTTTTCAATGTAGGTCAATGGGGAAAATCAATTCCCCAGGTTTGTTTCCCCAAATCTCACTCTAAGTTCAAAATGTTGGCAACTATGGTACGTTGATTCACTGAGGGTCGGAGAAATGGGTTAGGGAGATGGACTTGGATAACAGAGGGCAGGGGCACCAAACTGACTTTACAGGGCATACGTCAGGGGTTGCAGCAGCACAATACACCACACAGGACAAGTGGAACGGCAGTGCAGCACAACGGACCATGGAAAGCAATAGGGAGAGGACGGGGCCATGGACAACCGGAGAGGAGAAAATGGCTAGGGCAGGAAGCTGACCATACCATACAGACAGAAAGGACAGTTGAAGCATAACAGACCATGAAGGGCAGGAGGAAGGGGGTAGGGGCACGACAACGGGCCAGACAAGGTAGTAGGGAGGGGATTTGGGCCTGCACATGGAAAACGGAGGGCAAGGGGGTGGGGCTGAAGCAGCAAGTTGACCATGGAGGGCAGGCGAAATGGGCAGTGGAAGCAAAACACACCATGGAGGGCAACATTGAGATAATAATGGCATACACACAGACAATGGAGGGAAGGTGGAAGAGGGTCGGGGCCAGCAAGCTGACCACACAGCAGGCGAGGGGGGGGGCTGTGGCAGCACAGAGGGTCATTCATGACAAGCAGGAGGGTTAGTGGCAGCACAACAACCATGGTGGGCAAGAGGGAGGGGGCAGGGGCATGCACAAATGACAATGGAGGACAGAAGGGGTGGGTAGGGGCTAGACACAGGCAAGAAAGGGCAGGGAAGGTGCTTCACAACAGATCACGTGGGGTAGGCAGGAGGAGCAGTTGCAGCACAACAGAGCATGGATGGCAGAAGGGAGTGACGGCAAACTGAACCATGGAAGACAGAACGGAAGGATGGGGCATGGAACTAGGACAGGTAGGATGGTGGTGGCAGGGACAGGCTGTAGTCTTCTGACCATGCTGGCAGGTGGGAGGGGCAGTGGCAGCTCAACAGAACACTCAAAGTAGATAGGAGGGGCAGTGGCAGGTCCATGGAATATGGAGAGCAAAAAAAAGGGAGTAGGTGCAAGCACACAGACATCGGAGGGTAGGGGCTGCAAGCTAAGCACAGATGTTAAGCAGGAGGGCAATGATGGGGCATAGAATTGGGCAATGTAGGGCAGGAGGAGTGGGCAGTGATATCAAACTAAATGGAGGGCAGTGGCAGCACATCAGACCATGCAGGGCAGGAGGGAGGGAGCTGGTGCATGGACTCGGACAACAGAGGTGCATGGACTCGGACAACAGATGGTAGGGAGGAGGTGGATGGGACAGCCAAGCTAACTGTTCATGGCAGAACGCCCACACAGGGCTGTAATGCGGGAGCAGGGGCACGGACGTAGACAATGGATGGCAAGGAGGGGGGGCAGGAGCAGCAAGTTTGGGTGGGGGCAGCACCAGGACAGGCCCTGCGTCCAAACTCCCCCCCTGCCCCCGCCCCACCCCCCCGCATTGCGATTGTCATTTTACTTAACGTTAAAGAAAAAAACTAGAAATTCACAGAAAAATACAAAGGTTACAGGGACGTTATAGTTAGGTTCAGATTTTACACACACAAAACCATAGAAATTCAGCTGTTCTAGTTAGTTATGTCAAGTAACTAGAACTCATTCCCTAAGGTAACTATAACTCGCACCCTCGCCATGCACTGCTAATTACTCCAGATATTACATCATTCATGACATCGTCGATATCACTGTAACATTTGCAGTAAAATTATTAATGAAAAAATGTACATGGCGAGGGTGCCATTTATAGTTACCTTAGGGCATGAGTTAGTTACTTGAAATAACTCTTAACTATAACAGTTGAATATATATGTATGTATATATATATATATGTTCACTGAAAAAACGAAAGGTTAAAAGGGATGATATAGGTAGGAAATAGACTTTAAAAAAACCTTTAGAAATGCACTGAAAAATAACAAAGGTTACAGGGCCGTTCTAGTTAGGTTAGGATTTCACTCATACAAAACCAGTGAAATTTAGCAGTTATAGTTACCTGAGCTAACTGTAGCTTGCGCCCCCGCAATGCACTGCTTATGACCTCACACATTACATCACACACGACGTGGTCAGTGACATCACTGATGACATCACCGTGGCTGTAAGCGTTGCGTAAACGTTTGAGTCTTAAAGATATGTACTAAGCTACAGCATAAGTTAAATTACTATTCTTTCTGGACTAGTTTATAGTCATACTATTTCTAACATATCTCATCTGAGTGGCTGCCTGACTGTGTGAGTGAATGTGGGGCTGCATGGGTGCGTGACTGGCTGTATGGATGTGTTAGTGGGTTTGTGAGTAGCTGTATGGGTGTGTGAGTGGCTGTTTTGGAGAGTGAGTGGGTGTGTGAGTGGCTGTATAGGTGAGTTTGTTGCTATGTGAGTGGCTGCATAGGTGTGTGAGTGGCTGTATTGGTGACTGAGTGGCTCTGAGAATGGCTGCATGGGTGAGGGAGTGGGTGTGTGAGTGACTGTATGGGTGAATGGCAGCTGTTTGAGTGGGTGTTTAGTGAGTGAGTATGAATGGCTGTTTTGGAGAGTGAATGTCTATGTGAGTGGTTGTATACATGTGTGAATGGGTATGTACTTGGTTGTGTGTGAGTGGGTGTTTGAGTGGTTGTATGGATATGGGAATGTAAGTGGTTCTGTGGGTGTTTGAGTGGCTGTATGGGTGAGTGAGTGGCTGTGCAAGTTTCTGTAGGGGTGATTTAGTGGTGTGTGAGTGGCTGAACGGATAAATGAGTGGGTGTGCAAGTGTCTATATCTGAATGACTGGATGTGTGAGTGGCTGTATTGGTGAGTGAGTGGGTGCATTAGTGGCTGTATGGGTAAGTTAGTGGGTGTGTGAGTTGCAGTATGAGTGAGTGGATGTGTGTGGCTCTATGGATGAGTGATTGGTTGTGTGAGTACTGGTATGGGTCTGTGAATGCTTATGTGGGAGGAGGTATATGAGAGGTTCTATGGGGTTTGAGTGAGTGTGTGAGTGGTTCTGTGGATGAGATCATCAGTGATGTCACTGACCATGCTATGAGTGATGTAATATGTGAGATCATAAGCAGTGCATTGCGAGGGCATAAGTTATAGTTAGCTCAGGTAACTATAACTGCTGAATTTCACTGGTTTTGTACGAGTGAAATCTGAGACTCCTAGTCTTATGATTGATAAATCAACTACAAAATATTAAATCAATTACCAAATTACTTAAGTATAAGAAACAAAGAAAGACATTTACTAAAAATATTATTAAAAAAATTATAAATATATACAATATAGAATTAAACAAACAATATTAGCTATATTTAAACAATACTTAAAAAAGTATTGAAGTCTTGCAATAACAGATATACTATTCCCACTCTGGTCTGTGCAACAGTAGGGAAAGCGTTGGACTTTGGGGTGGTAATATTTACTATTCCCACTCTGGTCTGTGCAACAGTAGGGAAAGCGTTGGACTTTGGAGTACAATTTACTTTTCCCACTCTGGTCTGTGCAACAGTAGGGAAAGTAATTCACTTCAAACACGTGTGTAACATTGCCCTATTAATTTACAACATATATAAAACTTTTAATATGAATTTTGAATTAACCAAATATATATTTTACATGATTAAGCAATTTCATAATTATCAATTTAAAAAAATGATATTTGTTACTTAACTTACCACACTATACCCCTACAAACCTAGCAGCCCATACGTAAAATTTAACTAAAATAAATAAATGTAACACAACTCTTAATCAATGAAATATTTATTACATTAATAATGAATTGTTAATTAATGAATTATTAAACTTTCCACCCTATAACCCTACAAACCCAGCAGCCCCCACCTAATATTTAACATAAAAATATAATTTTTACACAATTTATATATTTAATAATCTATTATTTCTCAACTAACTTCCTATCCTATACTCCTACAAACCAAGCAGCCTGCACCTAATATACAACTTAAAAAATATAATTAAGCAATTAACAATTATTAACCAACTAAATAATAAATTAATAATTAATTGTTAATTAGTTATACTTAATTAACTTCCCACCTGACACCCCTACAAACCTAGCAACCCACTACAACACTATAAATTACTATTAGCAATAACATGTAAAATTATAAATCACTTAAAATTACAAACTGTTTAAAAATGTTACTAACAATTATACAAACAATAACGTTTAAAATTAATATATCAACAAAAACACACAAAGAATTCAAACACTTTTTACAACTATATTATTGTAAATGATATTAACAACAATATTCCTTATCTGAAAAATCGATATTCTTAACTACGATATTTATGCATCACAATATTTTTGTATCACAATTTTTCCCCCCGATATTTCGGTAACTTCAAATACCCCATGAAGATCCGGATCCCAGAAGAGAGGGACCCTCGAAAGTAGGATCCGGGAAAAGCCGATATGGCACAAACGAGGGCCTGAAAGAGCAGGACCCATGAAAAACAGGACTGGGGTAAACGACGGGGCAGAAAGGGATCCAGGATAGGGGAAGAGCAGGATTGGGAAACAGAGGGACCCTTGATAGCAGGATCCGAGTAAACGGGACGAGGAAGAAAGGGATCCAGGAAGTGTAGGACCAGGAAAAAGCAGGATCGGGGAAGAACAGGACTTAAGAAGAGCAGGACTTAGCAAGATCAAAACGTTGGAAGAACACGATCCAGGATGTGCCGGATCGAAGAAGAGTATCCTGGAAGATCACGACAACGGAATAGAGGACCTGGGAGGAGCAGAATCCAGGAAAACAGATACCTCGAAGGCAGGACCTAGGAAAAGTAAGAGCAGAGCAGCATTCGGGAAGAACAGGACTTAGGAAGAGCAGTATCCCAAAAGAGCAGGACCAGGAAATTTCTTTTTTTACTCTCACCCCTTAATTCCTAATCTATTATCACCCAATTCCTCTTCCTTGCTCTGCCTAGGAAGATATGCTGTTTTACCTTCTGGTTCAGGATACAGGTTGGCAACGTAAAGAACCCTTCACATAACAACATAACTCAGCAAGTGGCGGACCAATGAGAAAGATGGAGAGAATGCAGACTTACTCCTTACCATCGACCCCTTGTCTCCAGGAGGGCCCGGAGCCCCAATCTCCCCACGGTCACCCTGGAAAAGAGATTAGATGGTAATTTGTTTTATACATTAGAACATGACTCTGTGGCTAGCACAAGGAATATGTGTGTCCTGGCCTCTGGGCTAGCACAAGGAATGTGTGTCCTGACGTCAGAACTAGCACCAGGAATGTGTGTCCTGGCTTAAAGGATAGCACCAGAAATGTGTGTTCTGGCATCAGGGCTAGCACAAGGAATGTGTGTGTTCTGGCCTCAGGGTTAGGACATGGAATATATGTGTGTCTTGGCCTCAGGGCTAACACAAGGAATATATGTGTGTCCTGGCCTCAGGGCTAGCACAAGGAATATATGTGTCCTGGCCTCAGGGATAGCACAAGGAATATATGTGTGTCCTGGCCTTAGGGCTAGCACAAGGAATATGTGTGTGTCCTGGCCCCAGGGCTAGTACCAGGAATATATGTGTCTTGGCCTCAGGGCTAGCACAAGGAATATATGTGTCTTGGCCTCGGGGCTAGTACAAGGAATATGTGTGTGTCCTGGCCCCAGGGCTAGCACAAGGAATATATGTGTCTTGGCCTCAGGGTTAGCACAAGGAATATATGTGTGTCTTGGCCTCAGGGCTAGCACAAGGAATATATGTGTGTCTTTGCCTCAGGGCTAGCACAAGGAATAGGTGTGTCCTAGTCTCAGGGCTAGCACAAGGAATAGGTGTGACATAGCCTCAGGGCTAGCACAAGGAATATATGTGTCCTGGCCTCAGGGATAGCACAAGGAATATATGTGTGTCCTGGCCTCAGGGCTAGTACAATGAATATATGTGTGTCCTGGCCTCAGGGCTAGGACAAGGAATAGATGTGTGTCCAGGCCACAAGCCTAGCACAAGGAATATGTGTCTTGGCCTCAGGGCAAGCACAAGGAATATATGTGTGTCCTGGCCTCAGGGCTAGCACAAGTAATATATTTGTGTCATGGCCTTAAGGCTAGAGCAACGAGTGGATGTGTGTCCCGATCCCGGGGCTAGTGTCAGGAATGTATATTAATCTTGACCCTGGGGCTAGCACAAGGTTTGTATGCATGTCTTGACCTCAGGGTTGGTGTAAGGAATGTATATGGGTACTGAGCCATGGGCTAGCGTAGGGAATGCATGTGTCCTGACTCAGGGCTAGTGCAAGGAATGTATACATGTCCTGACCTTGTGGCTAGCACAGGGGGGGTGCATGTGTGTCGTGACCCATGGAGCTAGTGCACAGAATGTGTAAGAGTACCGAGCCTTGGGCTAGTGCAATGAATATATACATGCCCTGACCTTGGGGCTAGCACAGGGGGGGGTGCATGTGTGTCGTGACCCATGGAGCTAGTGCACAGAATGTGTAAGAGTACCGAGCCTTGGGCTAGTGCAATGAATATATACATGCCCTGACCTTGGGGTTAGCACCCGGGAATGTATAGGAGTCCCAAATTCTGGGCTAGCACAGGGAATGCACAAGTGTCCTGACCTCGGGTCTAGCCCAAGGGATGTATACATGTCCTGACCTCGGGCTGGCGCAGAGAATTTATGCGCGTCCTGATACCAGGGAAATGAAGTGAGTGTCTGAATGCCTTGACATCATAACTAGACCTGGTAATGTATATGACTTCAGAGCCAGGGCAGAGAATGCATGTGTATCCTGGCCTCTCAGCTATCACACTGACTGTATATGTGCCCAGACCTAGGGGCTAGTGCAGACTACATATGTGTGCGTTGACGCGAGGATAGAACGGGGAATGTATGAATGCCCTGACCCAAGGCTAGCGCAGGGAGTGTATGTGTCCTGACCTCTGGGCTAGCGCAGGGAATGCATATGTATCCTGACTCGGGGCTAGTGCAAGGATGTATACATGTCATGACCTTGGGGCTAGCACAGGGCATGCATGTGTCATGACCCCGGAGCTAATGCAAGGATTCTAGATGTGGCCTGATCTTAGGTCTAGCGCAAGGAATGTATACATGTCCTGACCCCAAGGTATTGCAGGGAGTGTATGAATGCCCTGACCTGATGACGAGACCTGGTGATGTATACCTTGTATGACTTCAGAGCCAGGGCAGAGAATGTATGTGTGTCCTTACCTCTTGGTTATCACATTGTATGTGTCCAGACCTAGGGGCTAGTGCGGGCAAGATATGTGCCTTGACCCGAGGATAGAACAGGGAACGTATGAAGGCCCTGACTAAAGGCTTGCACAGGGAATGTATGTGTGTAGCTGGGGCTAGCTCAAGGAAAGTACATGACCATGGGGCTAGCACAGGTAATGTCTGGTATACCCTGGGCTAGAGCAAAGGATGTATTTAGGTCCTGATCTTGGCACTAATGCAGGGAATGTATATGTCCTGACATCGGGGCTATCACAGGGAATGTATAGGCGTCGACATCAGGGCAAGGGCAGGGAATATATGTGTGTCCTGACCTCGGCGCTAGCGGAAGGGATATTTGTGTGTCTTGGCCGCAGGTTAGAGCAGGGAATGTATATGTGCCCTTTCACAGGCCTAGGGTTGGGAATATTTGAGTGTGTCGGCCCCAGCGGAGTCCTTTGGAGTCGGCCTTAAAGTCCCAGCTTAGTCCAGTAAACTCTTGTGCTTGCAGTTGGCACAGAACAGGGAGCCCTCATGTGTCGTCTATTCGTGGCTTGGATGGTCTTTCAAGCAGCGGATGTTTTCTGCTTGGGCCCCTGGAAAACTGGTGTTCATCAGGGTTGTGTAGTGATGTGTTCATGTTTGTTTAGATGGTGTTGGGTTGGCAACATATATCATAATGCGTTGGTGTTTAGCTGATGTGGGGCTGACAGGGCCATGTTTTGAGGTTGTTTTTTGGATGCTGTGGGGTGTCGACCTGGTGCTATGTAGTGTTGGGGTTGGTGCTTAGATGTATGGGGTTGGTGTGGTGCTGAGTAGTAGCTGTTTGTTTAGAAGGTGGGGCCAAAAGTGTGCTGAGCGGCAATGTGTTGGGGGTTTTAAACAGTGGCTCTTAACCTGGGATCCGTGACACCTACTCAGGGAGTCCAAGACTGTTTAAAAAATTAAATATTAGCAGATTATTAAAGTATGTGAATAGAAAAAAAGATAAAAGTAAAATTTTAAATGTTTAAAGGTTCTATAAATGTGAAGGGATTTGAGATTAAAAGCTAACAGTTGGGTTGGTCTCCTTAGCTTGATTCGTGGGTGCAGCTCAAGTACAGCTGTATGGACAACTGGTGACCTCAATTAAAGAACTGGTATACATCAACAAAAGAGAGCATACATTAAGATGAAAAAAGACAAGGAAATAAATCCACATTTTTGAAGACTACAACCTTCCCATTAAAATTTTGATTTTAATTCACCTTTTGTGTATTAAACAAAATATTGTACAATTTATGCTTTTGTTTAATGTATAGTTGTTTCTGTAGTTGTGTATTGTTTTAAGGTTCAATCATAGAAATTGCTTAGGTGTGGGTCCCCTGTGTCCATTAGTCGTTCACTGGGGTCCCCAAAAGACAAAAGGTTAAGTCCTGCAGGTTTAGCGTGTTTAGAGTTGGATCGGTAATGTGCTGTGCACTTGTGTTGTGGTTAGTGCTTAGATGATGTGGGGTTGGCAGGATGCTGTAGTGATGCTTTGGGGTTGTGTTTAAATGGTGTGGGGTCTGCAGATTACTGAGTAACTATGTTTTGGGGTTGGTGATCAATTAGTGTGGGATTGTAAGGGTGCTGTGTAGTGAATTGCAAGGTTGTTTTTTGTTTAGATGCTGTGGGATCAGTAGGCTGCTGCTCAGTGATGTGTTGGGGTTGGTGCTTGGAGGCTGTGAGGTTGGTAGAGTTATGTGTAGTGAAGTGTTGGTGTTTACTTAGGTGGTGTGAGGACGACCAGGGTGCTGTATATTGATGGGGTTGGGGGTGCTCAGATGCTGTAGGGTCAGCAGGATGCTAGGCAGTGGTGTCTTGGGGTTGGTATTGTGGGATCCGCAGGGCACTGTCCAGTGATGTATTGGGATTGCTGTTTGTTTAGATGGAGTGGTGGTTAGCAGAGTGCTGTGTAATGATGTGCAGGGGTTGGTCCTTAGATGCAGTGGGGTTGGCAGGGTGCTGAGTATGATGGAACTGGTGTTTAGATGATGTGGGGTTGGTAGGCTGACACGTGTCTGGTATCCCATGTGTTACGCCTCTGGTGCGAAGTTCTCACTGTTTTGGGCATGGGTTGGGTAAGGGAGACACCACAGTATGGAGCTTTTAGATTGTATATTGGTGTCTGCTGTGTTGCACTATTCTCTCACTGTAGGCTGAGTTTACAGTCGGAGGTTCTGTTGCGCTTCATTATTTGCTTGTAAACTAGTTGTGTGAGCAGTGAGCGAGAGACCGAGTTGCCAAGCAAGTGGGTCACTTAGTTAGCAAGTGAAATAGTGAGAGACTAACTAAACAAGTGAGCAAGTTGGTCACTTAATAAGTGAGTGACCAAGTGAGTGAACAAGCAGCGAGAGAGGGACTGACTAAATGCGCATTGAGGACATAGGGAAGGGGACCTCTTTAGCAGTAGTTGAAAATTGCTTTATGCGGCAGTTAGCACCTTGCTGCTCCCCCGAAGGTTGGACCTTGGGCTAAAAAATTTATCTGACAGAGCCAGTGTAAGGCCTATTTTGTTTTGGAGGAGGATTTGTTCAACGCCCGAACTGACTCCTTACCAGCTGGGCCTTGCTGAGATACTTCGTTGGCCAGGTGCTGGTGATCTTCCGTGGCTGAGGCATGTGAGAACAACTCTCAAACAATGGGCTCGAGCAATTGTGGGACACTCCTGTGGAGGCCAGTGTGGGACACTCCTGTGGAGGCCAGTGTGGGACACTCCTGTGGAGGCCAGTGTGGGACACTCCTGTGGAGGCCAGTGTGGGACACTCCTGTGGAGGCAAGTGTGGGACACTCCTGTGGAGGCCAGTGTGGGACTCTCCTGTGGAGGCCAGTGTGGGACACTCCTGTGGAGGCCAGTGTGGGACACTCCTGTGGAGGCCAGTGTGGGACACTCCTGTGGAGGCCAGTGTGGGACACTCCTGTGGAGGCCAGTGGGACACTCCTGTGGAGGCCAGTGTGGGACACTCCTGTGGAGGCCAGTGTGGGACACTCCTGTGGAGGCCAGTGTGGGACACTCCTGTGGAGGCCAGTGTGGGACACTCCTGTGGAGGCCAGTGGGACACTCCTGTGGAGGCCAGTGTGGGACACTCCTGTGGAGGCCAGTGTGGGACACTCCTGTGGAGGCCAGTGTGGGACACTCCTGTGGAGGCCAGTGTGGGACACTCCTGTGGAGGCCAGTGTGGGACACTCCTGTGGAGGCCAGTGTGGGACACTCCTGTGGAGGCCAGTGGGACACTCCTGTGGAGGCCAGTGGGATCTCTAAAGATCAAATTAAGAGGGCGCACTGACAATATAAAGTAGGCATATTGCACAGCCAGTCCAATATGGGTCCCTTGACTTCGAATTGTTTAACGTTGATGGCTGGCTTTGAGATTGAATAGTTCCTGGTTGAAATAGAGCCCACACTGGCAGGAAGCACGCTCTGCTATTCAGATATGGGACTCTGCTGCTCTCCTCATTTAAAGCTAGCTGGGGGCAAGAAAGTAAGCCTAGAAATGAGCAGTGCCTGTTCAGTATAAACCAAAACGAATCAATTGACCATGTATTATTCCTTTTCCCTGTATATCAGAATATAAGAAGCAAACGGATTCTACGGCTTTGTCGAAATATAGGGTAAGAGAATGCAGAAAAGCCCTGCTAATCCTAAAGGCAAACACTGCCAACTTGCGGCCTTTGTTGTCTCGCGGTTTCTGCTGGCTATGTGGAGGATTGGGCAAAAAGCACTTCAAAGTACTAATGGAAACCCTCTAGCAGCTTTTTGAAGGTTCTGTGGTTCTTATTTTTTTATACCGTTTTTACACTCAAAGTTTTATCTAGTTTTTGCACTGTGACAGTTTTTATATGCTTTGATCGACATTGTATCACTTTTTAGGTCGAGCCTAGCGGCAGCGCGCATGCGCTGCTCGCTCTGCGAGGCATGCTGTAATAGAGTATGCTGTGGAAGCCCCGCCCACTGTCCTCCCATATTTTTCATTGGCTGGTGTCATTGTCCTTGGTAAATGGTGGCTTCCAATAAAAAGCTTAATATGCAAAAACACATCAGTGCTGCGACTAAAGAAGCAAATTTGCAGCTGAATACCCTGAGAAGACTGAAACCCTTCCTTCCCGCTAACGACCTCAAACAGGCAGTACAGGCTCTAGTAATCCCCAGAGAGGAGTATGGGAGTGTCGCTCTCTGTGGCCTTCCCAGATCGACGACGGCCCCGCTAAGAGCCTCAATCAACGCAGCCGCCAGACTCATCACAGGCTCCAAAAGAAACTGTCACATCTCCCCTGACCTTCGAGCCCTCAACTGGCTACCTTTTGAGGCCAGAATCCATCTGAAAATGGCCTGTATGACACACAAGGCATTGCATCACAAAACCCCGAGATACCTAGCGGAGAAACTGGTACTATCAGGTGGTAACAGAACTAACAGGAGCTCCTTTAATCTTCTACTGAAACCACAAAGATTTACCAAGAAGAAAACATACAACCGAACCTTCTCAGGAATGGCTCCCAGGATTTGGAATGCCTTGCCCCAGAAACGAGACAGAACCCATCTACGTCAGGTTTCAAAAAAGAAGTGAAATCGATTCTCTTGGCCAAATTCACTTGAACTATTGAAACATACGTTATATATCTGCTAGTCTGTAATAGCTACTGCTTCTGTATTATTCTAACCTATACTGTAATGTATATTTCTGTCACCTACACCGGCCATGTAAAGCGCTCTGATACCCGCAAGGGTCTTGTTCGCGCTATATAAAACTCTCAAAATAAAATAAAAATAGATAAAATAAATTATGAGGCTTGTTAGTCCCTCCTTGTTACCGCTTTGTCGCCATTTGTTAGCGCCCATAAGGACTGGACCTTTTACTTGGCACGTTACACAGACTGCTTATCTAGTGAGTGAGCACTATTTTTGTTATTGACACTGATGGGGACAATGGCGTCTGCTTTATTTTGTTGTATTTGCATGTTGAGCGCGGCGTCCGTTTTAGGGACACGGCGCTCGGTTTCATAATTTTTTTATTAACTTTAGTAATGAGCGCAGCACACGCTTCAGGGACATTGCGCTCTTTTTTTTTTTAACTTTAATGAGCGCGGCGTCCACTTCACGGACAACGCGCTCTGCAATGCAATAGGTGTTGCTTTTGTAAATGACACTGCCTGAAAGGCATCGCCATTTACAATGCCAATAGCTCAAAAACTCGCAGTTGCGAGACCGATTGCATTGTAAATGCTTGTTATTTATATATTCAATCTTAATGAATTATACTGTGTGGTTTTATGAACTCTGATGGCAAACTTGCAGAATAAAGTTGTTTTGAAGTGAATCGACTAAATGAGCGAGTGAGCAATGAGCAAGTCGCCAAGCAAGCTGGTCACATAATACAGTAAGTGAGTAAGTCACTGAGCAAGATGGTGAGTGAGTGAGGAGTGAGCCAGAGAGAGTGAAACGGTGAGTGAGTGATCCAAGTGAGTAATTGAGAGTAAGTGACGGGGAGTAATGAAGTGAGATAGTGAGGATTGATTGAGCATGTGAGCAAGAAAGCAGGATAGTGAGAATGAGTGTGCGAGAGAGAGCACAAGAGCAGAGCAGGAGAGTGAGAATGAGTGTGCGAGAGAGAGCACAAGAGCAGAGCAGGAGAGTGAGAATGAGTGTGCGAGAGAGAGCACAAGAGCAGAGCAGGATAGTGAGAATGAGTGTGCGAGAGAGAGCACAAGAGCAGATCAGGAGATTGAGATTGAGAATGAGTGTGCGAGAGAGGGCACAAGAGCAGAGCAGGAGAGTGTGAATGAGTGTGCGAGAGAGAGCACAAGAGCAGAGCAGGATAGTGAGAATGAGTGTGCGAGAGAGAGCACAAGAGCAGAGCAGGAGAGTGAGAATGAGTGTGCGAGAGAGGGCACAAGAGCAGAGCAGGAGAGTGTGAATGAGTGTGCGAGAGAGAGCACAAGAGCAGAGCAGGAGAGTGAGAATGAGTGTGCGAGAGAGAGCACAAGAGCAGAGCAGGAGAGTGAGAATGAGTGTGCGAGAGAGAGCACAAGAGCAGAGCAGGAGAGTGAGAATGAGTGTGCGAGAGAGAGCACAAGAGCAGAGCAGGAGAGTGAGAATGAGTGTGCGAGAGAGAGCACAAGAGCAGAGCAGGAGAGTGAGAATGAGTGTGCGAGAGAGAGCACAAGAGCAGAGCAGGAGAGTGTGAATGAGTGTGCGAGAGAGAGCACAAGAGCAGAGCAGGAGAGTGAGAATGAGTGTGCGAGAGAGAGCACAAGAGCAGAGCAGGAGAGTGAGAATGAGTGTGCGAGAGAGAGCACAAGAGCAGAGCAGGAGAGTGAGAATGAGTGTGCGAGAGAGAGCACAAGAGCAGAGCAGGAGAGTGAGAATGAGTGTGTGAGAGAGGGCACAAGAGCAGAGCAGGAGAGTGAGAATGAGTGTGCGAGAGAGAGCACAAGAGCAGAGCAGGAGAGTGAGAATGAGAATGAGTGTGCGAGAGAGGGCTCAAGAGCAGAGCAGGAGAGTGTGAATGAGTGTGCGAGAGAGAGCACAAGAGCAGAGCAGGAGAGTGTGAATGAGTGTGCGAGAGAGGGCACAAGAGCAGAGCAGGAGAGTGTGAATGAGTGTGCGAGAGAGGGCACAAGAGCAGAGCAGGAGAGTGTGAATGAGTGTGCGAGAGAGAGCACAAGAGCAGAGCAGGAGAGTGAGAATGAGTGTGCGAGAGAGGGCACAAGAGCAGAGCAGGAGAGTGTGAATGAGTGTGCGAGAGAGGGCACAAGAGCAGAGCAGGAGAGTGTGAATGAGTGTGCGAGAGAGAGCACAAGAGCAGAGCAGGAGAGTGAGAATGAGTGTGCGAGAGAGAGCACAAGAGCAGAGCAGGAGAGTGAGAATGAGTGTGCGAGAGAGAGCACAAGAGCAGAGCAGGATAGTGAGAATGAGTGTGCGAGAGAGAGCACAAGAGCAGAGCAGGAGAGTGAGAATGAGAATGAGTGTGCGAGAGAGGGCACAAGAGCAGAGCAGGAGAGTGTGAATGAGTGTGCGAGAGAGAGCACAAGAGCAGAGCAGGATAGTGAGAATGAGTGTGCGAGAGAGAGCACAAGAGCAGAGCAGGAGAGTGAGAATGAGTGTGCGAGAGAGGGCACAAGAGCAGAGCAGGAGAGTGTGAATGAGTGTGCGAGAGAGAGCACAAGAGCAGAGCAGGAGAGTGAGAATGAGTGTGCGAGAGAGAGCACAAGAGCAGAGCAGGAGAGTGAGAATGAGTGTGCGAGAGAGAGCACAAGAGCAGAGCAGGAGAGTGAGAATGAGTGTGCGAGAGAGAGCACAAGAGCAGAGCAGGAGAGTGAGAATGAGTGTGCGAGAGAGCGCACAAGAGCAGAGCAGGAGAGTGAGAATGAGTGTGCGAGAGAGAGCACAAGAGCAGAGCAGGAGAGTGTGAATGAGTGTGCGAGAGAGAGCACAAGAGCAGAGCAGGAGAGTGAGAATGAGTGTGCGTAGAGAGAGCACAAGAGCAGAGCAGGAGAGTGAGAATGAGTGTGCGAGAGAGAGCACAAGAGCAGAGCAGGAGAGTGAGAATGAGTGTGCAGAGAGAGCACAAGAGCAGAGCAGGAGAGTGAGAATGAGTGTGCGAGAGAGGGCACAAGAGCAGAGCAGGAGAGTGAGAATGAGTGTGCGAGAGAGAGCACAAGAGCAGAGCAGGAGAGTGAGAATGAGAATGAGTGTGCGAGAGAGGGCTCAAGAGCAGAGCAGGAGAGTGTGAATGAGTGTGCGAGAGAGAGCACAAGAGCAGAGCAGGAGAGTGAGAATGAGTGTGCGAGAGAGGGCACAAGAGCAGAGCAGGAGAGTGTGAATGAGTGTGCGAGAGAGGGCACAAGAGCAGAGCAGGAGAGTGTGAATGAGTGTGCGAGAGAGAGCACAAGAGCAGAGCAGGAGAGTGAGAATGAGTGTGCGAGAGAGGGCACAAGAGCAGAGCAGGAGAGTGTGAATGAGTGTGCGAGAGAGGGCACAAGAGCAGAGCAGGAGAGTGTGAATGAGAGTGCGAGAGAGAGCACAAGAGCAGAGCAGGAGAGTGAGAATGAGTGTGCGAGAGAGGGCACAAGAGCAGAGCAGGAGAGTGAGAATGAGTGTGCGAGAGAGGGCACAAGAGCAGAGCAGGAGAGTGTGAATGAGTGTGCGAGAGAGAGCACAAGAGCAGAGCAGGAGAGTGAGAATGAGTGTGCGAGAGAGGGCACAAGAGCAGAGCAGGAGAGAGAATGAGTGTGCGAGAGAGAGCACAAGAGCAGAGCAGGAGAGTGTGAATGAGTGTGCGAGAGAGAGCACAAGAGCAGAGCAGGAGAGTGTGAATGAGTGTGCGAGAGAGAGCACAAGAGCAGAGCAGGAGAGTGAGAATGAGTGTGCGAGAGAGAGCAGAAGAGCAGAGCAGGAGAGTGAGAATGAGTGTGCGAGAGAGGGCACAAGAGCAGAGCAGGAGAGTGTGAATGAGTGTGCGAGAGAGAGCACAAGAGCAGAGCAGGAGAGTGAGAATGAGTGTGCGAGAGAGAGCACAAGAGCAGAGCAGGAGAGTGAGAATGAGTGTGCGAGAGAGAGCACAAGAGCAGAGCAGGAGAGTGTGAGAGTTGGTGCTGCCACAGCGTGTTATGAGTGAGAAGACTTTTGGCTTTTGTTCATGTGATTGGTATGTTGTGGTGTCGGGTCTGGGTGGAGATACATGTTATGTGCGTCCGGAACTAGGTGGGGTGGTGTATTGTATCTGTTGGTGTAAGTGGGAGGGGATGTATACAACATGTATCAGGGAGTGGGAAGGAGAGGGGTACAGGGGTGTAAAAGGCTCTATATGTTTGTTGTTTCAGGTGGTGGCGTGCTGTTATGCAATGTTTGCCATGGGATGGATGGCATGTTATGAGCGGCTCCATTTGAAGTTGGCATGCTTGGGGAGTGTTCACTCGAGCATCAAGGCTGTGAAATGACCTCAGTCAGGACAGAATTGAGGCATCCAGACCAATACTTCAGGAAAGAACTCACCTTCTCCCCCACAACTCCAGGTTCACCTACAGGCCCAACGAATCCCATAAGCCCCTGCAGGATAGAAAACAGCACTTCACCGGAGGTACAACAGCACTTGAAAAACACCCTTGAAGAAGGACCAATGAACAAGGTACTTACCGTTGGTAATGCTCTTTCTGGTGGATAGTCTGACTCCCTGCAGGTTTCCCTCCTTTAGAACATACCGGAACCACGCTGGATGTGGAGAAAATTGCAACAGCTCCACCCCGATGGCATTCGGCTCTGTCTGGACCAGCCGCTGCATGACCCCATTACAGCCATACAGGCCACTCCAGTGCCCTGGCGTTTGTTTCTTGTCCATTTTTTATGAACAAAAGTTACGCATCAATCTAACTTGGGATCTTGTTAAGAGGATGTGTGAGACCACTCTCAAGAAAGGGGTCAGTAAGGATTCTACACGCAGACAGAGTTTTTACCAGGAATATCGTTACTGAAGGTAAGTAACAAACTTCTGATCGGAACTCCTGCAGATCCCTCACCTTTGGAATAAGTACCAGAGCGACGCCCCCCCAGGAGGAAGGTCTGAGGAGATGGTCACATCAGAAAATCCTGCAGCACTGGAGGTGCGAAGGGGCCATTCCTACAGACATCCAAGTCTAAATAATGCTTATCAAATAATGTGGCTGGAAGACCATGTTGCTATACGGCACATCTTTCAGGATTGGCATACCTCTGGAGAAGGCTGGAGAAGTGCTTTCGCCCTTGCGGACTCGCCCCTAATACTTTTCAGTGTTTCTTTTTGGCTAAGGCATAGCAGATCTTAATACAATGTACAATCCACTCAGACAAAGTCCACTTCTGGAAAGCATTCCTCTTACTGGCACTTGCACATCTTACGAAGAGTTGATAGATCAGAATTCTACGCCCAGTCTATGTAGTAGCTGGCTACCCGCCAAGGGTTCAAGCAATGACGTCTCTGTTCCTGCTGGGATCAGGCAGAGCGTAAAACGTAGGTACAGTAATGACCTGTCCAACATGGGGAGAAATGACAACTTTGTTCTCAGGAGGACCTTGTCTGGAAAGAAGGATGTGAATGGAAGTTGGACACAAGGAGTTAGCAGCTTGCCCACATGCCAGGCCAATGTGATGGCTGCCAAGGAGACGGTTTCCAATGTCAGTGGGCATCACTGGCAGCTATTTATAGGCTCATACAGAGCTCCTATCAGAAACTTTAGAACAGAAAAGTGGGATTCATGTACGAAACCTCATAGCAGTCAGAGACTTAAACAGAGAAGGTTGATCTTCTAAACAAATAAAGACCGACAAGGCGGTGCGCATCCTTCGTAGGCAGAAAGCAAACATGTGAAAGATGCTTGTTCAGAGGATCACTGCTCCTTTCGTGCACCAAGAAACAATACAGTTTCACCACGCACCAGAACGTGGATTTGAAGAGGGGCCGCGTGCTGATAGGATGATGCCCACCAGCCCTGGTGCAGGTGTAAGGAGCACAGCTTTCCGCACTCAGACTCCAGGCGCGAAGATGGAGGCTCTGGAGGCGGGAACCCAGAGCAGCCCTAACCCCTGGACAGTGCGCAGCATGCGAATGAGATCACTACAAGGGGGTCCTGGGTGGTTCTTTTCCCAAGAAAATCTGATTAAAAAATGGCAAAAATAGTGCATTTTGCAGCATATTTTTTATTATATATCGAACTGTATCAACTTTTAAAGCATACCAAAGGATAACCTTACTGTGCCCCAGGATCCAGCGAGCTCTGTCGGGGCTCTACAATGATTCCCGAACTATCAACCTCCAACAGAGCCTCATCTCTCCATAGCCCTTTTCTCACATGTATTTCATTTGTTTTGTTGCGCGTCTCATAGCAGTGTTGGAGCGCTTTACATCACACACATTCAGCAACAATGAATAAGATGTGTGTAAATCAGTGTATAGAAAATGTTACCTAAGACAAAGGGGACTTCAAGGTGTGAGATGCACATGCCATCCCTTCCTGGCGCGCTTGGTCTGGAGAAGCACAAACTCAGGATTCAGAACATAAGGCAGTGGTTATGGCTGGCTTTACTAATAAGAATGTATTTCTACCCAAACATACCCTTTGCAGCTACATTAGGATAAGGGAAGAAAGGGCAAACAATAGAACTTTCTATCCTGTAACGCAGTTTGCATATAGCTCTTTGATGGCAGTGCATAGGTCATTGTGCTACATTACAATTGTAACTTTAGTAACTGTGCAGTAATAAAAGGATTACTGTGAAAAAGCAGTAACCCACTGAGCTATGCACATAAAATACTGTTCTGTGATCTGCATGGTACATTTTCTTTGCAGCAGGCATATTAAGCCTTTGCGCTACCTTACATGAGTGAAAACTGCCACCAGGCAAAACTCATCGCTCTACACAAGGTACATTAATGACAGAGTTATCTTGACACTTTTATTGTTGCCTGAAAACTGCTGGATACACAAGGAACTCTGCAGCAGGTGCTTTTAAAACTGCTACAAACGGCCCCCAGTAACAAAAGCTCCCCCCACCCATCCAGCCGCCTGGGGAAACACCTGATGCCCCGTACTGCCAGTCCGGCCTTGTCTGCAGGAGGTTGGGGTGCAGCCCCGCCCCTTCAACTGCAAGAGGAGGTCTGGTACGATCATCAGAGGAAAAGGAAGACACAAAGACAGGCATAACAGGTCTGTTCTCTAAGCTTCCTGTGGCCATTCTGGGGTGGTCAGAATCAATTGTTCTTGGTCATATCTTACTCAGAATTTGGGGTTCAGAGGTATGGGAGAGAATGCGTAATGCAGTGGAAAAACCCCAAGTCAGGTTAAATGCATTCCCTGAAGGCCATCATAACTTATCTTACTGAAGTTGATATGTTTTTGCTATCTGTGCTTTTTTTCTGACTTCAGCTCTTTGTTTATGTAGATCACTCCTTTGTACAGTGCTCTGATACCCTTGGGTCATGTCTATGCTTTATAAAACAATAAAAATAAGGGTCTTTGTAACAGAAAGTGGAGTGCAGGGACTACACATTCTTGTGAGTGGCAATCAGGTTCTCAGGAGTGGTGCCCCAGAGGGCAAAGAGGAGTTTACCACCTCTGAATGCAGACAACACTTGTGGTGAACAAGATGACACAAACCTGGGCTCAATCGCATTGCATCTGGCTGGTAACCAACCATCAGTCAGATTTCTTGAATACGAGGACCAATGGCCTAAGACCACAATTTCCGTACTTCCAGACAGAGCAGGCAAGAGCCCACACCGCCCTGCTTGTTTACATATCCCAACACCATTGTATTGTCTGTAAGAATCTGGTCAGACTATCCATGACTGGAGGACAGGAAAGTCTTCACTGCCAAGCATATCACCTACAGTTGAAGCTGGCTGATGAGAAAACCCTACTGCCCTGAAGACCAAAGTCTTCTGTTCTCCAAATCCTCCAGATGAGCATCTGCTCCAACGTGGAGGCATCCGTCATCTCTGTGGCCACTGCTGGCAGAGGGCAGAAGGGCTTCCCATAGCTCAGACTCCACTGACCACCACTGACGACGTGCTGCAGCTTTCAGAGTGGTCATGATGTTGGTGCCAGTGTGCACGAGTGACCAGAAGGATGCACGTAGCAGCACATCTAGCAGGTGATGGACCGTCCGGGTTGGATTAGAGCAATTTCAGGAAACTTTGGAATCATATCCTGTATGTCCAGAATACAGAGTTCTAGTGTCCAGCACCACCCCTAAGAACACTCTGAGGATGGGAAGATCCAGAGTTCTAGTGTCCAGCACCACCCCTAAGAACACTCTGAGGATGGGAAGATCCAGAGTTCTAGTGTCCGGCACCACCCCTAAGAACACTCTGAGGATGGGAAGATCCAGAGTTCTAGTGTCCGGCACCACCCCTAAGAACACTCCGAGGATGGGAAGATCCAGAGTTCTAGTGTCCGGCACCACCCCTAAGAACACTCTGAGGATGGGAAGATCCAGAGTTCTAGTGTCCAGCACCACCCCTACGAACACTCTGAGGATGGGAAGATCCAGAGTTCTAGTGTCCGGCACCACCCCTAAGAACACTCCGAGGATGGGAAGATCCAGAGTTCTAGTGTCCAGCACCACCCCTAAGAACACTCCGAGGATGGGAAGATCCAGAGTTCTAGTGTCCGGGACCACCCCTAAGAACACTCCGAGGATGGGAAGATCCAGAGTTCTAGTGTCCGGCACCACCCCTAAGAACACTCTGAGGATGGGAAGATCCAGAGTTCTAGTGTCCAGCACCACCCCTAAGAACACTCCGAGGATGGGAAGATCCAGAGTTCTAGTGTCCGGCACCACCCCTAAGAACACTCCGAGGATGGGAAGATCCAGAGTTCTAGTGTCCGGCACCACCCCTAAGAACACTCCGAGGATGGGAAGATCCAGAGTTCTAGTGTCCGGCACCACCCCTAAGAACACTCCGAGGATGGGAAGATCCAGAGTTCTAGTGTCCGGCACCACCCCTATGAGGACTCAAGGTGTGACTTGGGCATGTTGAAGGAAAACCCAAACTCAAACATTAGGGTTGCTGTGGCATTCAGGTGATCCAACACCAGCTGTGGTGAATCCACCTTCAGCAGGTAGTCATCACGGTGCGGAAAGAGTGAGATTTCTGTGTCCCACATCCACCACCACCAGCTAGGTGAAGCCTCGAGGTACCAATGTTAACCCAAATGGGAGGACAGCAAACTGGTAGTGAGTGAAACCTAATAGAAAAGTGCAGGCACGTCCTGTGCAACTGCAGGATCAACCATGAAGCAGGCAGCTCACAAATTGAAGGACCCCCTCCAGCCTCCTAGTTTCAGAGCAAGAAGAAAATGTTTTAGGTTGAACATGTTAAATTTCTCCTTGTGGAGAAATGAATTTAAAACCTAGAGATCTCGAATGAAGTGCAACACGCTGTCCTTCTGAGATCATGGAAGTAACAGGAGTAACATCACTTCCCCGTTTTGGAACAGGACCCCGACTTACAGGAGAATGTGGCTCTTTGGCTGGCTGGGAGTAAACGATGAGGGGAATGGAAGGACATGACCCATTTCTATGATCTGTAGGACTCGCCAGTCCATTCTGATGGCCTGCGAAGCCCTTAAATGGTGTGACAATCTTCCACCCCCCACAGAAAAACGAAAGCAGCCCAACTGGTGGTGCGAGAGAGGAAGAAGAAGGCAGCTGAGCCTGTCGGGTCAGATGGCCACCTCAGCATCTGTACTGCTGCAGGAACTGGTTGGGTTGTTGGACTGGGTGGGAGGTTTGACGAGAGGCGAGACCCTTTGCGTAGCCATGAAATTAGCAATTTTGCATATGAAATTGGTGAACAGGGAAAACAAACCCTAGGAGAAAGACATGGGGGCAGATTTACAAGCCCCCTGCACCACCAGTACGTCACTTTTTTTGACGTACTGGAGGCGCATTTCACTTCTCCATATTTACAAGGTGAGGAAATGCCACCCTGCGTGACTTTTCCTCTCCTTGTAAATATGGCCCCTTCACACGCAGCACTTTGCGGTGAAGGGGCGTTCCGTGGGTGTTGCTGTGGGTGTTCCCACGCAACACTCATGGAAGGAGACACATTTCCAGATTTGCGAGTAATCGTAAATCTGGAAATGCGTGTGAATGCTACGCCTCCCCAGGGGAGGCATAGGGAGGCGCAACGAGGAGAAATGTTTTCATTTCTCCTTGTTTTTTCCTCTTTCAGTGCGTGCTGCATTCTACAGCACGCATTGTAAGAGGAAAATGCCTGTAGTGATTGTTTTTGTGCAGGAAGGTGCCCTTCCTGCACAAAAACAATCTCCCCATGACGCAGGCATCCTTGCACCATGGTGCAAGGGTGCCCTGCGCCGGCGCATGGCTGCAGTTTGTGCGCCAGTGCAGGGAGAGCACAGGAATGCGACATATCCTTGTAAATATGTCGCATTCCTGTGCTTCGGAAGTGCTGCAGCGTGGCGCAGCCAAAGGGCTTGCGTTGCCGCGCTGCGGCACTTCCTTGTAGATCTGCCCCTTGGTCCTCAAGTCATTTATACAGGAATGAGCCGAGTCTACCTTTTTGCAGAGGAAGCAGGATGCATTAAAAGGCATGTCCATTAAGTTCATCGGAACGTTGCTTCAGAATAATGGCAATCGGAGCCAGGCATGGCATCTGATGTCCACTGATGAACCCGTGGACCTTGCCACAGAGTCTAGATTATTCAGGCCTGCCCTATGACTTGCTCTTATTACACCCGGACTTGCCTCTCTGACTAGGCATATGGTCCGTCTCCTGTATTACACTTGACTCACCTCACTCACTAGGCCAATGGTTGGGCTTTTGTATTACACCCTGACCTACTTCTATGACTAGGCCTGCGGCCTGCCTCCTGTATTCCATACTCAGATGCTATGGGGCTGGGTATGACCCTCCCCTCCTGGGTGCCCTCTTAATCTCACTCTGCTCAATTGGCTGAGGCCCTCTACTGCCTCATGATCCAAGAACAATAACATGACTTTCGGATTCACATATCCAAGGTAGATAGACAACATTAATGACCCCATAAAAGAGGCAGCTCCATGACTCAACTAATCAGTTTACCGAAGGCATCCATCATCTGTTGTCTCTCGACCTCCTTCCTTGTCACCCATCTGTTAGGGCTTCAGGCCTACCCTTGGAGGAACTAGTGCTAGGTTCGGAACGAGAAGCAGACTTGCTGTCCTCGCTAGACTAGGGGCCACATGTATCAAAAAAGAGTTTTGCGATTCTCAAATTGCGATTTTTAGCGAATCGCAATTATAGAATCGCAAAATGCAATGTATGTAGGATTTGCTAAACATTTTGCGAATCCTACATATTCTCTATTTGCGAATCGCAAATTGAGATTCGCAAATAAGGAATACCTTCCTATTCATTCCTATGGGCTAGGAGGCCCATAGGAATGAATGGGAAGACATTCTCAATTTGCGATTACCAATTAGAGAATCGCAAATTGCGAATGCAATTTCAAGGTTGCAAGGGTGCCAAAGGACACCCTGTTGCACCCTGGAATATGCATGTGTACACATTTTGCGCACATACAAGTATGTGCGACATATGGCACTTTAAAAAAAAAAAGTGCTTTTTAAAGATAATCGCAAATTACCACCAACTTGAATTTGGTGGTAATTTGCAATTCCTAAGGCCAAATAGCAAATTTCTGGTGCTTCCAGAATTGCATTTAAGGAATCGCAATTTGCAATTCCTTAATTGCATTTGCAAAATAGAGAATCGCAAATTTTGCAATTCTCTATTTTGCGATGGCCTTTTGGGATGATACATCTCAAAAGGCTTTTTCAATTCGCAAACGGGACGATTCTGAGAATCTGCCCGTTTGCAAATGGGAAAAGGCTTGATACATATGGCCCTAAGTCTTTCAGAACATCCAATCTCTCTAGCCTTCTCTACTCTCTTCCCCGCTCTGATCTTTCTCTCCACATTCCCTTCTTTCTCTTGAAGCCCCTCGTGCCTGCTACAGTTAACTTCGGGGATCCGGGGAAAGAGACAGAAGCACTAGGCCTTTGGTGGCTTCAAAACTGGCCTAAAATGGCTCCAGCCCACTGGGGAAACCCCAATGGCATAAAGGCCAATCCGGCTCTGGTGGCAAGCAGCTCTTTTCAAAGATAAGGTGAGGGTCTCTTGGTGTGTGGCAACGTACTGGGTGGGGCCTGGGCTTTGGGCAGAAGGTTCAAAAACAGCCAATCACCATCACTCTACACAAGACAACGTACCTGCTCCCCAATCTTTCCGGGTCTGCCTTCAACTCCCAGTTCACCCTGGAGGAGAGAAACAGAGATAACAACTCACATGAGGTCCACAATCCTATCCTTCAGAGTTCCCAAAGTGCCCCCACTTGCCTCATTCTTTCTGCTTCCTCTACACATGCTCATGTCTCCCACTCCGCTTACACATCACACCCTCAGAAGGCACCAAATCGCTCCCTTTTTTTGCCTCATACTCATTGCTTCCTCCACCCATACCACTTTGCCTCACATACTACATTCCCTAGAGACCCCACATCGCCCCCTTCTATCGCCTCATTCCCTCTGTTTTCTCTACCCATGCCACATCTTCCACTCCGACTCACATACCACACTGTCCAGAGTGGGTATATTCTTGTAGTGGCATGCATAAGACAAGAGGCAAGGGTATTGTATTGAAGCTTTTCTATGGTGCTTCATGCTCTCTATAGGGCACAGTGTGGTGTTTGTTGGCTTGGAATGAGTGCAGTGTGGTTGGTGATGAGGCCGGAGTGCTGGTGCGGTGTGGAATCATGACCCTGGAATGCACTTTGAGTGTAAATCGTTGGATGTAAGACTTAGTAATGGATACGTTGCTTCTCTTTCTGCGTGCTGGACTCTTGGCTTTAAGTGAAATAATGTACTGTACTGGTACTAAGGTATCCTGCATCTTTTGTGATTCACGTGTTTTGGAATTCAGCAAGTGGCGAGGAGAAGCTACGCTGTGCCAAGCCATGTGGAACAAGGTGTTCGAGGCATATGAGCTGTAGATTGTATACTTTAGCATAGATCGCCATCTGGTGTTGGGCTCGGATGTTTGCACTTTGTTTTTGTCGAAGAAGTCTTTGTAGTCACGGGATAGGTGACTCCTCCTTATGGTGATAGTGCGCATGGGCATCGACTCCATCTTCAGATTGTTTTTTTCCGCCATCGGGTTCGGATGTAAACGGCTGAATCCGGGTCGGTGTCGTATTCGATTCCCCTTCGACGCGCAATCCTTCACCGCTCGACGGTATTGTTTTTCGATCGCGCTCCTCGACGCGGATCCAACAAAAAATTATATTAAAAATAATATTGTGAATCCTGGCTACATTGGGAGTGGCCAGAGCTTTGAGGAAGCTCCTAGATAAGACTGCACCCATGCCGGACACAGGTGAGATTTGTGTGCACCCCAACTGATGAAGTAGATGTATTGAGGTCTGAGTGTGTAGTATACAGTTATGGTAAGTGCTTGCTTTGATAAGCCAGTCGTCCAGGTAAGGACATGTATACATTGTCTTCTGAGATGAGCGGCTACTACAGAAAGACATTTGGTGAACACTCTGGGGGCCGTGGTGACTCCAAATGGAAGTACCTTGAATTGGTAATGTTTGCCTGCTATCACAAATCTGAGGTATTTGCGATGAGCGGGATGAATTGGAATATGAAAGTAGGCGTCTTTTAGATCCAGCGTAGACATGAAGTCGTTCTGCTGCAACAGGGGAAGTACTTGTTGAAGAGTGACCGTGTGAAAGTGTTCTGACAATATGTATTAGTTTAACTCCCTGAGATCTAGAATAGGTCTCAGAGATCAGTCCTTTTTGGGGATCAGAAAGTAAAGGGAATAAACCCCTGACCCTTGGTACTGTAGTGGGACTGGTTTTATAGCCCCTTTTTGTGATAAAGAAAACACCTTTTGGTCTGGTGACATTTTGTGGGATCGAGGAGGAATGTTTGGAGGATTGTTGGCAAGCTCCAGGCAGTAGCCATGCTGGATAATTCCAAGCACCCATTTGTCTGATGTTATTGAGATCCAAATGGGGAGAAAGTTTTGAAGTCTTCCGCCGACAGGTGTGGAATAGTCGGCGGGAAGCGTTGGGAAGTCACTGCTTGTTTGAGGAAGGGGGAAGTGCAGGGTGTGGTGTTTTTACCTCTGCCCCTAGGACTATTTCCTCTATAACCCCTCTGTAAAAACCTTTTGTAAAGGAGGATTGAGAATTGCCTTTGTAGGAGGAAGTGCTCTGGTCGGTACCGATAGACTTGGACCCTCCTCTATAAAAAGAGCGCCGAAAGGAACCTCCCTGAGGGAGATTGAAGTGCTCCCATTGATTTTGCCACATCAGTATCCTTTTTCATTTTATCGAGTGCTAAATCAACATCAGGGCCAAAAATATGTTTTTGATCAAATGGTATATTTAAGATGGATTGTTGGACTTCAGGTTTGAATCCTGAAATCCGTAACCAAGCATGGCGTCTTAACAAGATGCTTTATTTCTCTAGCTGCGGTGTCAGCTGCATCTAGAGCGCATCTGATGGAAACATTAGAAATTAACTTCCCTTCTTGGACTAAGTCCTGAGCCTTTGCCCTATGTTCCTCTGGGAGAAACTGCAGTAATTGTTCCATTTCGTCCCAGTGGGCTCTATCATACCTTGCTTGTAGGCCCTGTGTATTGGCTATACGCCAGTGATTAGCTGCTTGCCCTGCTACACGTTTGCCCGAAGCATCAATGAGTTTTGATACCTTATCTGGGAGAGGGGCATCCCCAGATGCTTGAGAATTAGCTCTTTTTATGGCATTTGATACCACTAAAGAGTCAAGTGGTAACTGACCCTTGATAAAAATAGGATCTGTGGGGGAAGATTTATATTTTTTGTCCATTCTAGGAGTAAGAATTCTAGCACGGACAGGATCTTTAAAAATATCGTCCGTATGCCTCAACATACCCTTGAGCATAGGGAGTGTATGGTTAGATTTATGTGTACCTAAAGTGTCAAATAGAAAATCTTCTTTTAGAGACTCTTTATGTAGCTCCTCCCCGTGGTATTCAGCTGCCCTGGCAATAAGTAGTTGGTGTGACATAATTGTCATCAGGTGGAGATGGCCTAGCAGGATAAAGATCAGGGTCTGTATCCTGTGGAGGATCAGTAGTGTAATCTGTCTAAGGATCTAGTACTTGTATATCATCATCGTCAGTGTCACCTGTATCAAGTTGAGGTGGAGGAGAGTGGCTAGGTGTAATATTTAATGGATCAAGCTGTGGTGAAGAGGGAGCAGGTGGAGATGGAAAAGTATGGAAAGGGCTAGTGCCTACACTTTTCCTTTTCAAAGGAATTTTGTATGGGCTGTCCTCATCAGAATCAGAAAGCTTGTGCTTGGATAGTGTTTTGGCATGAATTGTCCTGTATCTGGATGGATGTACAGTTTTTTCTGTTTTGGATCAAATGCAGGCGGTACATTGTCTTTATTTGAATCCGGTTGTGTTGCCGGCAAGTCTTTGGATTTCGGCACCGAAGCTTTCGGAGCCGAGCTGGAAAGTCCTTTTGGTGCTGAGGATTTCGACTCCGAAGTTTTTAAGGTTTCAAAGATTTCGGTTTCGAAGATTTCGGTGTGGAACCGATCTTGTATTTGGAGACCGAAGGTTTCGGCTTGGAAGTGGGCTTTGGCCGGCTTGGTCCCGAGCCGGAAGGCTTTTCGGAGTGTTTCGGTGCCGAGCCATGAGGCGGGGCGTGAGAAACCTCTTCTCGGTGCCGACCTAGGCCTTGAGGCGGAGGTGGTGCTGAAGCCTTTGATTTTTTAGGGACTGAGGGAGCGGGGGAGAAGGTGTCTTCAGTACTCACGTCCCCTTGTCCCTGCGGCACATCGTCCTCTTCGAGGTCGATCTGTAGGTCGGACCCGGAGTCTGATGTAGCCGAAGCCATCTCTTCTTCTGTTGCCGATACCTCTTCCTGCTCAGATTCTTCGCCGAAGAGGTCTGGTGTGACATCCAACCGCTGCTGCTGCATCTCTAGACGTCGAGCCTGACGATCTCTGAGAGTTTTCTTCGACCTGAAAGAGCGGAACGCTTCGCAGTCTTGTTCCTTGTGCTCGGGGGACAAGCACAAATTACACACCTGATGAGAGTCTGTGCGTGGATATTTCACGTGGCACAGAGGGCAGAATTTAAATGGAGTCCATTCCATTGACGAGTAGCTGAACGGACGCGGATGGGCCGGGAAGGCCGCCCGTGGATGTTTTGATCAAAATGTCGAATATTAGAGGTTTGATCCGAACCGCGAAGATAGAAGCACGATCGAGAACAATACCGTCGAGATAGAGAGAGATACGCACCGAGCGGAACCCCGAGGATCGATTCCGAAGCGGAGCGCAGCAATACCCATCCGAACCCGATGGCGGAAAAAAACAATCTAACAATGGAGATGATGCCCATGCGCACTATCACCGAAAGGAGGAGTCACCTACCTCGTGACTGGAAAGACTTCTTCGAACAAAAACAACTTGCAAACATCCAGACCCAACACTAGATGGCAGGAGTATGCAAAGCATGTGATCTACAGCTCACATGCCTCAAACATACAGTTCCTGTTGCACCTGGATGGGGAAGCACGGGAAGAACTCCTTTGGTCCCGAATATGGTGATTTCACCAAATATTGCTCCTGTATCATCAGTAATAAATCAGACAGGGCAAAATTCTCACATGTCCATTTGGAATTCACCTCAGTGTATCACAAGCAGTAGTCTCCAGGTAGTGGTTACGACTAATGCTTCTAGATTCCACAATGGTATTAATTCACGGGAATTAGATGATTTGATTGTTTTTCAATGGGTCCTCATGAGAAGCTGAGAATTCAGGATTGAGCCAAGACAGCCTCCGGTAAGGGAGAGTGCAGTAGATGTGGTTAAAATAAGTTAGAATTGGATGAGATGATTTCAGGAAATCTTGACCTCACCAGATTGGATACCTATCAAGAGAATTAACTGATATGCATGTGTTAAGATGTTACTAAGCATGCAGGACAAGCTTGTGATAAGCTGTTTGAATCACTCGAACGTATGATGTAGATTTAAGTAGCAATAAGTCACGAAAATTACAAACAATATGAGAACATAAGGAATGAAATTGCAAATTAGAGAATTCATTGGTAGCATTTGAAAATGGACTGAATTAGATAAGCGGGAAGGCAGATGGGCAAAGAAATCGAAGGGAGAGCAGCCCCCGTCTTTGATTGATGGAGGAGGTGCCTCAATTTTCGAATTGAGCTAAGTGCCTGGTGGAGGTTATGTTCATGGACCTTGAAGTAGGACTGCACTTGCGTCATTCACAAATGATTTCTCCAAATTGAGAGATAAACTAGTAGTGTGGTACACCCAAGTTGATCGATTTGTAAAGATTTCGCAGATATTGTGGATAGATTTAAACATCCTTTACGACATTTTGGTACCAAAGAATTTGTGGGCAGAATGTAAAGTAGCTGTACAGCGACCTGAGAAGGAGCCACAGAGTAATTCAATATCACATGCCCCGTGGCCTTCGGCGATGAAGAAGTATCAAAAGGGGATTACGTTTTTGAAAGGAAAAATACTAGCAAAAGACATTAATTGGGTTAAGATTGATAGGACAACTCAGGAACCCAAGGAGACTGCGCATTCTTTTTCTGCGAGATTGTTGCAGGTGTTTAAGCAACAAATGGATGGAAAATCTCACATTGGTAATCAACTGCATAGCACATCATTGTTCCTTGACACAACAAAGACTGTTAGAAGAGGCAGAGACAACACTGCACACAAACATTCTGAAGCTCGGGCTGAATGTCAAAGCACAAAGGCAGCATCTGTGACAAACATTAAACAGATATATAGAACAAAAATGTAGTGACTTTGGAAATGATGGTACAGGAAATCCAGAGCAAGGTTTCTCAAGGTTGGTGCACACTCCCTAATTCCGGGCTTTCAAAAATGATTCATCCCTTATAGGGCGTTGAATCAGAGCAGGTAAAAGCGCAGCTGTTGCCTCTAGTGACCTGGAAATAAAGACCACTGTCTGTGCACAGTGGTCTTACTAATGACCGAATGAGACTACAGGTGGTGTCTCTCGCTGTACTACAAAGCGTACCCCTACAGGTAAAAAATGGAATTCTTTGGACATTGTACATTCTTTCTACAAAGCGTTTAAGACAGCAATCTGCATTCCTAAAATTATCTTGGTGTTGCTATGTTTCACATTTAAAAAATATATATATATTCTGAAGGTCAAATAGTTTACATTTTGGGCACTCTCAGGGGTATATTCACAAGAACGTGTGATAACTACTGCAAGAGTAGCGTAACGCAACTTTCAATATCGCAGCCTAGCGCGGGAAAATAACCCCGTGTCAACGTGGAATTCACAACAAGGTGGTAGCATACGATAGTCACCAGCGAACGCGTCAAATGTCATAGTGAAAATCAACGCCACGCCGAAAAAATGCGAAACGCGAATGCAAAAAAACATGCGATGAGGCCAATCGCGGTACAGAAATCAGCGAACACCAGCCACAGGCCTGCAAATCCCACGCGTCCGGCGGGAAAAAGCACCATAAAAGAAAGAAAAAAAAAAGCCCCAAAACAATTCAAACTGCGTAGCAACATGGATGCACCCGGACCATGTGCAGAGGACAAGCCGAACACCACAAGCCCCACGGAGGACCAGCCAGGAACCCCGCGTTCGGGGAAGGGCAAGGACAAGAGGAAGAGGAAGACGGGGTCCAGTCCGCAGGAAGACCGGATCATCGTCACGGAGGTGACCGAACACCATCAACAACTGTTCGGCACCTCCACTGCGGCACTGGCAACCCAAACCGAAAAATGGCAGGCCATCGTTACCAACGTCAATGCAGTCGGAGTGTCGAGGAGGTCACTGGAGGAGGTCAAGAGGCGCTGGCATGATCTGAAAAGGCAGACCAAACATAAGCTCGCCGCCAACAGGGAGGCAGCAACGGCGACTGGAGGTGGGAGTCCTGCGACACAGGAGGAGCTGGATGAGCTGGAGCAAATGGTGGCCACAGTCAGCAGTGAGGAGACGGCAGGATTGGGGGGCCTGGACACAGCACGATGCGACCTGACCCAACAGCAACAGGGTGAGTAACGACTAGGGACGGGGGGGGATGGGGGGAGATGGGCACAATGGCACACATGCACAATTACGTGTAGCACACAGCACACCCACAATGACCATGGAACATGTCCCTGATTGCCTTGGCACACTGCAGCACACATAGAAACGCCAAGTAGGCCCCCATCCACAATGTGCACAGAGGGGCCCCCCCTATCACCAATATCACAACCGACCCATGCACATGTGCTGAATCCAGCAAAGCAGCGGCTCTGTGACCCACACTGACTATGCAAGTAACACTGCATGTCCGATAGCATGGCAGCAGCCCAAAAAATGACATGGCCCACGAATCGACATGGAGGTAGCCCAGTGCGGATCACATCAGTAAAGGAGCAGGTCACACTCCGACATGTCCACGTGCACCCACAACCCATGCCGTACAATACACGCAGCAGACGAACAATGCACCAGGCCACAAAATCTGTCCGAGAGCACATATGACCCAAGTCAAAAGCAAATCAGGCCCCGAAAAGCACACAATTCAAAGGCACCCCGCCTCAAAGGGAGAAGGCCACACGAAGTCAGAGCTGCAGGGGCAACTCCCCCACAATGCAGCACACACACATAGCAATCACAGGACATCCGTAATGACGGCAATGTGGTACAATGTGCAACACCAGAAGCACAGGACAGAGCTCACAACAGGTTCCGCTCGTGCGTAGTAACTGTCCACTCACATCTGGCATTGCCTGACACTGTGTGATGATAATGAACGGGTATTACCACACATCCGTCATGTATCCGGAAAACACACTGACTGCCATCAAATAGCCAGCTCCCCCAAAACAGTCACAATGTACATTGGCATGCAGTCTGAATGTAAACATCTGCAAATCAACAACATACATGTGAAACTCTGTTAACCTGCATCTCCCCTTAACATTTCAGAGGGACAATCAACACTTACCTCAGAGCAGACCACAAACCCCATCATTGATGATGTAGAGGACAACCTGCACATATGTCAAGATACCCTCCAACGGATACTGGACAGCCTCTGCACCCCACCCCCAGGAGCAGGGCAGGCCAGCTGCCTCGAGGTGACCCCACCACCTGCACAGACCACACAGCAGGAAACACACACCACCACGCCTGTCTCCCAGGACCCCCGACCAATACATGGAGTACATACAACGTGTGTGGTCTTCCCAGGTGGAGTTGACTGAACAGCTGCGGGTGGGTTTCGAGCTCATGGCAGCCAAACTCGATGCCATACATGGGTGTCTGAGTCCCATCAGGGACCACGTACAGTCCCTATCGGACACCCCGGTACGCACCATGCTCCGCCACAGACCTTGGCTGACCTCGCTGGTGCCATGAATCGTACACAAGAACTGTGTGGGCAGACAGGCACCAGCCATGACAGCACAGAGTTGGCACAGATGCGGAGGTCAATGGAGACCATGGAGCAGATGCAGGCTGGAAGGATGTCTGCCACGGATGGACACCAGCGAGTAGTAGCTGGGACCTTCAATGCCATGCAGTACTTCATCTTGCCATTGCTGCCACTGAGCCGTCCCCAGATGACTGCAGCGGGAACATCGACACACACAGCTCCGACCCCTGATGTGTCTGTGGCACCCAGTGATGCAGCCATCACCCCGCCACACACACCGGACACACCGGACACATAACCCGTATCAGGGGAGTAAGAAGGGGATGGGAACTACTGTGTGAGGAAGAAGGCAGTAGCATCCATCACCGCCGTATGGCCTGTCCCTGCCTGGTTATGACCTATGCATCATGGCCTGGGAAACACCTCCTACTGACCCCCGGAACACTCTGCGACATTCACCCGGACCCCGACACGGACTGCCATTTCTTCACCGCTGGCCAATTACACAGCTATCCTGCTGCGGACTGCACTCTCCCTCTTCCCAATCACTGTGCAATCCCCAAAGGACTCTGGTTGGCCCACCACTGGGCTTCCAGGTGATGTGGGCTTGGATGGCCATGTACAGCTCCAGCTCCGTCAATCACCTGAATGTGAATAAAACATTCTAAATCACACAGATGTGTCATCACTATGTTCACTCACATATGGAAGTATGGCTAGATGTGGGGACGATGATTGCACATGAAGGTATACCCTGGTAACTGACATCTATGCGCATGTGTATCCCTGAGACACATGGCCAATTGGATGACTGTGAAGGTGAGTACTAGCTGTGTCCCCATTGCACATCAACAACAATCACACAACCCCCAACGTAGGCACACGTCCATGTGTTGAATAGGGCTGTGTGTAGGACTGACCCAAACGAAAGCAGGCCAGGAGTGGTGTCCTACACCACATGTGACACCAGAAGTTCACGTCGCATACCTACTCACACACATCTGTGTGGACACATTCTGTAGTGAGATATGACATTGCTCCACATGATCAGTGGTTGGACACCATACTCACATTGCTGACGTCACGTAAGTGCACATGTCGTTCAGCACATATCCAAAAACAATGTCTGGCTCACAGAGGTGGAGCTTGCCAAAGGGACACACCCACATTGCACATGCGTCAGTCAGTTCCTCCCTGTGTAGGGACGATGCTCATTGTGGCACACGAGTGGACAATCTAAACAACACACCTCACAGTTAGACACCAGTGGAGTGGCATAGACTTTATTGGTATGTGCGTGTCAGTACGGACGAGGCAACGGCCACAGCAGGCAGGACATGCTTAAGACACTTACACGCAGCATGGGTACATGTCGAGGTTCAGAAAATGTTGGGGCTAAAATGGACAACATTCATCACGGATGGCAACGCTCACAGCCCACCTTGCCTTGCTGGATGAGTCATGTGTTGTTTGGCGTCTGCCCATTGCCCTGTGTGAGGGGGCACGACTCACTGCACATGGGATCTGCATAGTGCTCTGCCTCCGGAGAGGGCCGATTGTCTGCTCTGCTGACAGTGATCAGGTGTGAGGGTCCGACAGGTTCACATGTCGTGCTACATTGCCATGTGTGTGCTCTCCCCCAGCAGTGTGTCCGAATTGGCAACGTTGCCAAACGACGCTGTGTTGCTCCGACCATGGACCTGCGTCACCTTGCACAGGTGTGTGTATGCACGCGTTGTTCCACGCACATGCATCCAGAGCCCGAACGAAGGCAGACGTGTCCTCTGTTGTGGTGGGATATGTGAGCAATCCCCACGATGCAACAAGTTGTTGGGCCATGTGCTGTGGGTGGCAATCGGATGTGGCTGCAGGAACGTAGTTACTCGTCCTTGAATGCCCGTGCAGCTTCATGTGCAATGTGTTCCAATAGTACGTCGTTGTCGTGTTCAAGGAACACCAGGGTGAGCCAATCCATTAGGTGGTTCGGGCAGGTGTGCTCAGCCCACGCCGTCTCACCGATCCGCAGCATAGCCCAATAGGGGAGCGCCTCGATGTGGTCACTGCACACGAGAAATTGTGCAATCTCCCATGCACAACTACCAATACATACGCAGTATGTCAAGGCATCCCATGCACGGCTGTCTCGGTTACACTCCTGTTAGTGATCCAACAGGGGGCGCAGACACAAGTCATAGTCCAATTCATCAACAGTTGTGTTGGATAGGCAGACATCCATGGGACACTCGAATGTGCATGTTCGGCAGTGGAACCAGGGCTGGACGCAGGTGACGTGGGCAATGCGGAAGCTGAGCCTGTAACTGATCCGCAGCACTGCCAGTGGTAGTGCGCCCAGTAAATGCAGCATACGTGCACGGTACTGTTCCACGTGACGGGGGTTGTGCATGTGCCCGGTATGGCCTGCCATTGCATTGGTGCGTCTCGTGAACCGGCGCTCTTCTGAACTGCGGCAGTTGTGTGGAGGATATGCCACAGCTCTGAGCAATGATTCGAATGTGTGTGCAATGTTGTGGGTAATGGGTTGCTGTTTCCGTGAGTGTCAAGGGCATCCCATGAGGGGGTACCACAGGCAGGGGCTTCTGTGTGTGGGCTGTGGATAAGTCGGATGGTTCATTTGCGGAATGCGTGGTGTGGGAGTCGTCCCCATCTGCCATGGCATCTCTCTCAGGGTGTTCCAAGCGCGTTCTGGACCAAGGTCAGAGGTGCAGGTTTCCTCCCGCCTTCTGCATTGGGACAATGGTGCTTTCATCCCTGATGTTTGTCTGACTACTACTTGCGTTTTCGGAATGTGATGTGGCTTTGGCGCTGAGATTGGGACACGGCCTTGGACTCATGGTGTACGGATGGCGATGCACACACACACATGTTGGCATGTGGAGCCAGGTGCCCGAGCGGCCTTGCGCTGCTTGTGCTATCTCACTCCGTCTCTCTCCCTCGCTCACACCCTCTCTTTCCTTTGTTGGGCGCATGGCACACCTTCTTCTCTTGGATTTGGTCTTCCAGGCTGTGTGCTACGGATTGTCCAGTGAGGAGCAGCTAGGACTCATCCTAAGGGTTGTTTCTGCTTTTATTTGTATGGTGTTTTGTGTTGGTGATTGCATTGCTGTATGACTGATTCTCCATTTTCTGGCCACGCATGTATGTTTATTTTCCTGCTTGTGCGACATCAGGCAAAATGTTTGTTTTGGGATTCGTGGTGTTGGTGTGCAGTTTCTTAGTCCGGGGTTGGGGGTGGTCCCGGGGGGGGGGGGGGGAGGGGGTATAGCGGGCCTGAGTGTGGTGTCAGTGGGTGTTGTGGCCCTCTTGGGTGTCCGTGCTGCATGTTCAGTTGCTCGTGGGCATCTGTTGTCCTTCATGTGTGGCTCTGGGCTGTGCTCCCTTTTGTGGTGCAGGCTGTGGTCGGACTTTACACCAGGTCATGGCAGGTGTAGATTTCCTGGTGCTAACGTGGCTTATCGCCGGTTTTGTGTTTTTATCGCCGATGTGGCTGGTCGTTGTGAATGTTGAGGTGTGATGTTGTCGCGCCTTTTGGTACGGGAACGCCCACTCTGCCTCTCATTAGCGATAGTTGCGCGGGTCCTCTGTGGCGATGTTTTTTGCGGGTGCTATCGCGGGTAAACTGGTGCTGTGGGCTGTTTACACCAGCTTGTGAATGGGGAGGTATATTTATCACGACTTTGGCTGCGATAAAGTGCCGTTAATTCGGCGATAGCTCCTTGTGAATATGCCCCTCAGTGTCCTTTTCTTTGCAGTGAGGCGGATGTAGAGTGGAGAGGCTGCATCCTACATGTCCCAAATCACTTTAGTGTCTGTTGCATGATGAGTTTTACCTGTTAAGTATTTTCTTTACATTGCAATACCGAAAGCATCATACCAATGCAACCTGTACCGGCGTCTCAAAGGTGCAGGAAAATATATCACACATTCCACAATGATGTAGTGTTTATTAAGCATAATAGGTGCAACATGGCCATACTGCCATGTTTTACTAACTCTTTCCCATCATGTACCTTTGCGGATTTTGAAGAAATAACAGCAATTAGGTGCTGTATGTTTTGATATATACTGTTTTATTTTTTATCAGCATGCAGTGAACTTCAAGATAACAGGAATGGTGTGAGGAAGTAGATATCCTTGGTCCTGAAGAAAAGCCTTGCGTAGGGCTTGAAACATGTTGAGCAGTGAAACCTAGGGACATCATTCCATTAAGTTTCCTTTTTTTCCCCACTTTTTAATCATACCGGCTAGAGGTGCGAATAAATAGAATTCTTTCCTACTAGCCAGGTATTTTAAATTTCTCGTAGCACCCCTCCCCCCCACACACACACTATTTTTTTCATCTGGATTAGTCTAATACCATCAGTGCTCCCAAATACTCATAAGTCGCAGCACGCCCCATTCCGCAGTGGATCTGGAAGAACCCAATGATGAAGCATGCCATCAAGGGGAAACCCTGGTGAGTGAGGGTTATTTAAAGACATTTTTCTGCTCCCAGAACATCTGAAGGGTAAGAAAGAAGTGTCTAAGGACGGAGTGACTCATTGTTTTTTAGCACAACAATTTGGAGGACGAGTCCCTGCATTTATCTCCTTATACCCTCCATCTTTGTTTTTTCGCATTCTGTGTGTCACCAGGTTTGAGCTGCTACTGCCCTGCCGCATCAGGAGCAGTGCCATGACCTCAGTCCTGGTGACTGGGTCCTGGTGAAGAAACACGTTCAGAAAACGTGTCTGGAACCTCAAAGGCGTGGTTCTTACCAGGTCATACTCATTACGAACACTGCTGTTAAGTATGGAGGTCTTCCTAACTGGGTCCATGCTGGCCGCCCTCGCAGAGTGGAATGTCCCCTTGATGATGTGACAGTACCTCTCCCACAAGTGCAAGCTGCAACCGAGAGGTAGCGGGAGGAGTTTGGACAAGCTACAGGGGACCAGCGAGAGTCTGAAACAGCACATGCTCGGCCTGAGGGGGGTGGTCTTGATGAGTCGACAGTTGAGGTTAAGACAGGAGAGTCTTGTCCTGTGGTGCGGACTGAGCTAGATTCAGACGCTGATGAAGGGCCCAGTGCTGTGTCAAGACGAGTGGGAGCTGGAGATGGTTGGCCAAGAAGGTTGGAGAGAGAGAGAGAGAGAGAGAGAGAGAGACTGAGTCTGCCTACAGAGCATGTGCCCCACACGATCTCAGAGGATACTGAGAATTCTGGTCTAGGTGACAGTGCAAACAAAAGATCTGCACATAGAAGATCAAAGAGAGCTGGGGTACCCTTTCAGTTGTACTCATCCCCTGAATGGACATACTTTGTGGCAAATGACCGAAAAAGGGAACTTTAGGATTTGGAGGCTAACAGTGCAACTCCAGTTGAACTTCCGTGAACGAAAGCTTGTGGCTAAACTGTATTTTATATTTGCTTTACCATTGAATAGACTGACACGATTTATCTTTGGCATAATCTCCAAGTTGAACTTTGATATGCGCTTTTACTAGAAACAATTAAATAGACTTTATTTAAAAATAAATAAATCCCTAGACCCGAGCCTGCCGAAGGAGCGTAACCGTGTCATTTAGAAGAAGACGGAGTAGGGCTAGGGAAGACTCACAAAGACTTTGTAAATAATTTCATCACATGGTTATGGACTGTGTCATCTGCATAAGTAGAAACGTACAGAAGAAATCCTCTTGCTGCTATTTTCTGTTTAACGGTTTGATTTTAGTGAACTCATAGAAACTGGTAACCCTAATAGACATAGATTTATACTAGCAGGCATATTAATAGCTGTGATTGTAGCGCTGTTTTGCTTCTAGGATTATATTCACCTACCCTTCCCAATTCAGTTGAGATTAGATCTAGAACCATCCCTAGGAGCCCAATTCACAATAGCATACGTTTGATTTTAAGACACTGCGTGTGGATTCATCAAGTGGAGACTTTACTTCAAACGCTTATTTTAAATTACTTTATGAGTACATTGACACTATGAATGCAAAGGACTGCTACGTCTGTACGCAGTCATCAGCTGCAGAGGATATCACTTATCACATTCACCCTTACCCATGGTGTTACTTGTAGACTTTTGTTGAGCCTTTGTATGGAAATTTCATTTTTGGTATGATTTTTCGAATTATGATTTAGTTCTTTCAGAAGTTCCCATGTCTAAGCATTTAAATAGTCACCCCAGTGCCAAGGTGATGGACACCCAAGTGCCAAGGTGATGGACACCCAAGTGCCAAGGTGATGGACACCCAAGTGCCAAGGTGATGGACACCCAAGTGCCAAGGTGATGGAGACAGCAGATTATTTCTTCAAACTCACAATGACATTAGATACTGCTTATGCTCACAGGAACAGCCTGACTTGTTCCTTGACAGATGTTGAAAATAAATTTTTAGATTTAGAAGGACAATGGATGCTAGATCGAAATCAGGGAAAGACCAACAGTATAGAGACAAGTGTGCTAAAGAAAAAGCTGAGCCTTGAGAATAAGGCACTATTGCTGCAGCGACTCTAGATTGGAAGCATAAAGGGAAATTAAGTATGCTTAGATGTAAATCTGTAATTCATACTGAATTTATGGGAAAAAGTGACCGTGATCATATTTTTGAATATGGGGGAAATTGGCCATTATTCATAAGAGGTCAGGATCCTGTAATTCCTGGAGTTTATAATGTTTGCGGAGACCATGCTTATTTAACATTGGTTCGGCTCATGCTATTTGGCAAGAGTCTTCCTGAAGATTTATCATGTTGAGACTTTAGATGTTCCTGTATGGAGTTCACATACTAGCACCAAAAGAAACAGTAGTGGTACTGAAATAGTTAGAGGCATATTTGGCGTATTAATTCCTTCTGAGGGGGTAGTTTTGAATGATTTTAAAATTAGAAAGTTGTCCACTATAGTTGATAAGTTAGCTACCCGCACTGCAAGTTAATTTGTAGTACTGGACGCTGAAATGATAGCTGCAAGGTCTATGGTAGTGCAGAATCGCCTCACTTTAGACATACTTCTCGCGAAGGAGGGCGGAGTTTGCAAGATGGTGAAGGTTCTGCAATACTGCACCTCTATACCGGACAAGAGTGAAGAAGTGAAGAAATACATTACGAATATTACAGACTTAAAGGGAGATTTAAAGGAGTTAGAAGCTACAGTTGCTCGGGAAGCAATTGGCAATGGATTTTCTGAAGTATGCAAATGGTGTGGAAACCTTAGGAGTGGAATATTTGGTTCAATTTTGAGACCTTTTGTGATAATTGCAGTGTGTGCAATATGCCTGTAATCTTTAAAGGGTACATGAAAGCAAAAAGAGAAGTACAGGAAAGGAGGGGAATAAGGAGAAAGAAAAAGAAGTGGAACTAGAGGAAAGTTAGTGTAGATTCTATGATGAAATGAAATTCTTGGAAAACTCTAGACGGAAAATAATGAAAACCTCAAGGGTTTTAATTTGATCTCATCTGATAAGATTCATATGTTGATTGTGATGGATAACATCGCCATCAGAGGGGGGGTGGGATTGGAGCATCATAATTTAGACTCCACCCTTACATGTCACACAAATGCAATTATAAACGTGCATCTGACTTTATATTCATTGTGTGCCTTAACTTTAGTAACGTATGTGAAACATTTAAATGGATTATTGAAATGAATTCACTGTGGAAACTAGAGATTTATATACATGTGCACTAAGGTTCAGTTTAAAAATGACTTGTATTCTTGTATTCACGTTTTACACTTCAAGTTATATTTGCATATGTAAACGCATATTCCTTTGCTCACGTTTTGCAGTTCTTAAACTTTAGACGTGTACATATATAAAAATGTAATCGAAGTGCATATTAAATGCTTTACTAAAGTTAACCTGACTACAGGCCTCAGTTGAAATGTATTTTGCTTGCCAGCAGGCTTTCTCTTTACCTTGCAGGTTTATTATTTCATTAGCCAGAGAAAGGCTTATTGTCTGGTTTATATGGCTGATAGAGAGGCCTAAGAGAGACTTGGCAGTGTACGTGGAGAAACAATGGTTGAAAGAAACTTTCTGTTCATCGTGTACCAAAATGACAAGATGTTCAAGGCTGAGCATGACAGCCTCCGCTCAAATGCGTTGGGAATTCAGAGCTATGTTGCAGATACACTTGAGTGGTGCTCTGATTGGTTCCTGGTGGTGTGACGGAGGTAAGACGTTTCTGAATCTCCTGTTACTTTTATATTGCTGTTCCCATAGTTTGAGTTTGGAGAGATTCCCTTTAGACTTGGAGAGGTACAGACCTCTCTGCTTGCCCTATTCTTGCAAGTGTGAAGCGTTATGCTAAACACTTACAGGCACATGCATCAATGTTTTTTGCGAGCGCAAACGGTGCGATTTGCAAAAATCGGCCGTTTGCGCCCGCAAAAAGTGCTTTTGCGATGCATCAAGGTTCAAGGCACTCGCAATTTAAGAATTCGCAAATTATTGCGATTCCTCAAATTGCGATTGCATTTAAGAAATCGCAATTTGCGGTTCCTTAAATGCAATGCAATAACCACTTTTAAATAGCGATTTCGCTATTTGGGGCCGCAAATTACAGAGCAATTGAACTGGTCGGTAATTTGCAAAAACTTTAAAAAATGCACTAAAGTGCATTTTTCAAAGTTTCATGTTGCACACACACATGCCCTTGGGGCATGTGTGTGCGCAACATGGGTGCACATCACAATTCCAGGGTGCAACAGGGTGTCCTTTTGACACCCTTGCACCCTTGAAATTGCATACGCAATTTGCGAGTACCTATTGGTACTCGCAAATTGCGCATGTACTTCTCATTCATTCCTATGGGCCTGTAGGCCCATAGGAATGAATGGGAGCCATTCCTTAATTGCGACTCGCAATTTGCAGTCGCAATTAAGGAATGTTTAGGAATCGCTATTTTTATAGCGATTACTACATGCATAGGCTTTGCGAGTCCTTAATTGCGATTCCTTAATAATCGCAATTAAGGACTTGCAAAATCCTACCTTGATGCATTTGCCCCTTATTTCCTTTGGATTTCTACTGAGGTCTGATCACACCTTCTTTTTTTATGCTCCCAAATTAGAGACCCTTGATAGATGACTCTGTATTTGACCCATGTTTAGAGGAGAGAAGGGAAGTTTCTTTATGGAACACCTGCTCACTTTTATCTGTTATTTTATAATGTCGCTATGCCAATTCTGTATCTCTTTGTGATGTGTCCCAACTAACCGAGATATTTCACTTTGACTATTGTACTAATGCACTTTTTGTATTTGCATTTGGCTTGCATATTTACTGGGTTAATTGATAATCTAAATAAAACCCTTTAGTCATATTCAGCGATTCCTGGTCCTCTTTGTGGAGTCAAATCAAGTTAAACTTGCATTGTTGATGTTTTCTCCTTTTCAATGCTTCACGTCAGCTATCAAAGGTTCATACGACCAATGGGGAAAATCTTTGACGACTTGACGACGATTACATTGTAAGGCCCACGAGGCTCCAGCACATTCGAATCCCTTCTCTTTCTGTATGGCGGTAACATGTGGTGGATGTCCACTAAGGTCTAGAAATGAAATTCATTAACCTCCTCAAAAATACTTATAAAGGACATTAATTAGCCATACACTCCCGGCCCTCTCCTGCTGTTACTACACAATTCTGCAGTCTGGACGTACAAACTGAATCAAATCTCAGACTTAACTGTCATGTAGCTAAAGTAGCCAAGAAGTGCTACTTTTATCTGACATTCTTAAAGAAAATATTCCAATTCTTAGACAAAGAATTCAGGACCCTGTGATTACTGCAGTAGTACAATCTCACTGGGTTTATGGGAAGGCCGCACTCTTAAATGCTCCCTAGAGTTTGGTTCCTCAGTATCAATTCATACAAAATGCTGCTGCTCCCCAGCTTTGTGATCTCAAGAACAAGGACTCCATCTTCCCTGTCCTCAGAACTTTGCTCTGGTTACCAATACTCAAGCAGATTCTCTTAAAGTTCTGACGGTTGCAGTGAAAGCAATTTACATAAATAAAACAGTATTTCTTGAAGAACAAATTACTTGGTACAAGCCAATCTGACAGCTTTGTTCAGAAAGCAAATGCTGCTATTCGTTTCCAGAATTAGAACAACTACTTTTAGAGGCAGAAAACCTTTGGAACTCTGTGCCTTTTTACCTGAAGGAGTCGGCCATCGCCTCCTTTCTTCAGGAACCTCTGAAAACATTTCTGTTCAATGCTTCATTTTGTTCTCACACTTTGATTAGTAGCTTTGTTCTTTTACCTATATTCAAACTGTTTGACAGCACCTAAGCAGTTCAGTGGTTGTTTGCTAAATAAATACCACTCATCCAGAAGCACTGGCTCTCAGGTGGCGGTCGCATAACTAGGGATGGCCTTTCCATTGCTGGGCGACAGCGCACAGTCAGTGCTGTGGCTCCATTGGCCGAGTGCTGGACCAATCTGCACTGACATTCCAGTGGTTGCAGCACAAATAGGAAACGCTCTCCCTCTGACGCTCATTGCCAGTGACCAATGCGCATTCAGCATGTTCTGCTGTTTATTTACAGTAATGCTGGCTGCTGAATTTGGCGCATTATCAGCGTGGTAAGCTACAGAGGCACTACCCAACAGGTTAAGACATCATTGATGCTCTGCGTGCAGCTACAATTGTGGCCTGCCACTGCGACCATCATAAATTCAAGGATTATTAATTATCTATATCACACCAAAATGGAGTAATTTATGTTTGATTTTTAACAACTGTGGACAGCATTGACTACTTAATTTATTTTAGTTATTTGTGCTGTTATTAATTCAAGTATACAACCATCCCTTTCGGAACCGAGTGGTCCCCAATAGAATAGGAGACGTGGCTAGATTTGTTCCAAGCCTTTGTGGATTTGTTAAAGGGGGGAGCATGTACACTTCAAAGGCAACCTTCATCACTGAAGCATTGTTTAGGTCTGGTAGGGTTGAAGGAATTCAAGAATTTCTCACTAATAGAAAATGTTGACAATATTGAACCAAGCCATCTTAAAACAAATGCATAAAAGGAATGATAATGTAGGAGTTTTTGTGCTCTTATAAAATTTGTGCATTATTAACTTGCGAAATATGCATTTACACTTATATATGTATATAGTGTTATTACCTTCGAAATTAATTTGCTATGACTTTTTAAAGTGCCTTTTTCTGGCTTATGCTAATTAGGCCTCAATGCCATCTTGTTCAAAATGGATGTCTACCCCTGGACGTTCACTGTTTATTATTTCTGTAGCACACAGTCAAGCCTAGTCATGTTTATTCATTTCCATTGACGTTGCTCTTGCTGTTCTCAAAGAAAACTTTCCAACATGGGCTCAATACTGTTAAGATCACTCATGGTCCCTTCCGTAGCTTACTGTTCTGTATTCATTCACAATAGCTCACTGGTTTGTAACTTGTTTGTCCTACCATCTCTGGATGACATTACCATAGAAGGGTTGAATCAATATTCATATAGTGAGATAGTGTGTAGATGGTAAGGCAATATGATGTTTAATAATTATGCAAAACCAAAGGGGATGATGGACGGAGTGTTGAACATTGCAAGCACTCACCCCCAGTCAACTGATCTGGGTTTAATCCATCATCATTCTTTAGCTCACTCCGCCACCCCAGTTCAGACATGGCCATATGGTTTTGAAATGTTCGCCCTAAGTTGGCAGGGTATGCCCAGACGTGGGTCCCTTGCTCACTTTGCCACTGGATTCAAGATAGCCTGGCTGATGATGGCTGTAAGCCAGAAACCGGTCCCAGGATACTTGTTTCCGGTCCAGGGAAGACATGGCTTGGCAGTTCGGGCTGGACTGTTCCCATGAGGCACAGGGTCAGACTGATTTGCATATGGCCATGTCTGAACTGGGGTGGCGGAGTGAGCTAAAGAATGATGATGGATTAAACCCAGATCAGTTGACTGGGGGTGAGTGTTTGCAATGTTCAACACTCTGTCCATCATCCCCTTTGGTTTTGCTAATAATTATGGCCTCTGCTCTTCTGAAAAGTGTATTCTTTTAATTCCACCATGAAGAATTTGCAGTTTTCATTCTGTCTCATGGGATGATTTCCTACATAAACCCTCCATTTTGGGGGTGAGCCAGAACTTTCCTGAGACTCTTGTGATGCTACTAGGATTGGTGCTCAATTGTTATTGACTTTGCTGCTCACTTGGGACTTACATTGTTTTCCAATGTTGTTCTTTATTCTGTTTTGCTGTATTCCTGGCAGCCTTCATGGCAATGGCCTTGGCCTGTGCTTTTACAGTTTCTGGACTTCACCTTTTAAATTTGTGTAATAAGTCTTTCTACATTTTCAAATTCTGCCCTAAACTTCACTGACTGAGTCTGTCCTTACTTAATTCCATCTATTTTGATATGCTGTGGGGTGCTGTATCTCGGGGCACTTTGCCTTATAAAATTGAGGTTAAATACAGGCTTGATCCATCTACCTTGGGCGTGCTATTGACTTATTCTTTGGGTGTAAGAATTTAGGGGTTCCCAACACCCACACGGTTTTGGTAGCTGAAGATTGCTGTGAGATAAAAGGACCTCTAACTCCTTCTGGGATTTCTTTCCCCCTGTTTTTCCCCCCAGTGGAAAATGGGTCAGTTTCCACTTTCCATTTTCCACTGTGGATTTTCAAAGTGGATTCTTTGTTGAGCTCCTGACGTGCAGTGCTGTTCCGGAGCAAAGAGGGTTGTGAGTTTAGTTAGGGTGAAATAATTCTTGAAATTGAGTGTTCTGATGTGTTATTGACGTGTTGTGGTTTGTCTTGCGTGATGGGTTCTTATGATGCACATGAGGTTTTTGGTTATCGCACGTTGATTCTGGGTCAATTGGTGGTTTAAGAACTGTAGTTCTGATGTCTTATTTGTGATTTGCGTCGAACTTTTGGTTTGTTATTGGTTGATTTGGGAATCTTGTTCGTCACAATCCAAGATCTCGAGATATTATTGTGGAACTTGTCTGCTAAAAGGCAGTGTGTTTTGCAAGGTGCCACATTTAAACAGATAGGGATTTCTTTCTAACAAGTTTCCTTTTCAGGGTTTGAGTGTGTATTTTAATTGGTATTATTTATTCCTTGGTGCACAGGAGTAAAGTGCACTACCTAGAGGTAGATTGTCGCTGGCTGGAAGTCTGTTTTCATGTGAATTGTGTTTTGACAATTGCTGCAGAGGTACCAGTCAAGTTTCTATCGATTGTGAGATTTCTTTTTGTTTAACCTGCTGATTTCTTCCTATTGTGGTTGAGTAGACAAGATTTATTTTGTTTGTGTACGTTCAGTGACGAAAAGGCTGTGTGTTGTTTTTCATACACGGAAAAAGCCACGCAGCAATTGACTAACTGACTTGACAAGTTGTGCTGGGATTGGTGAGATGTCACCTAAGAGTTGCAGTACTTCTTAGGGGACTGAATTTGCATAGAAACTTATGAAGTGTATTAATGGAGGGATGTATTTCCACTGTTACTTCTCATCCCCAGGGGTGTTTCTGACCCTCCTCGGTCACGCAATCTAATCTTTTTGTTTCTTTTATCTTTTCTTTTTTGGTTTGCTTCTCTGTTGCCTTCTTGATAGGGTGGGTACTATTGGTTATATTTGCTCTCTTTTAGCAGTAAATGTTATTAACTCTACTTCAAATTAGGTGATGTTGATCATTTGCTATGTATCGATTATAACAACAAGACCAGAATCTGTTTCTACTGGGGGTCATTTTGCCTGAAATTCATGAATATTGACATGTATTGTGGATAGAGGACTTTCCACCTAATGCTGGCTTTACAGGATATTTTCTATTCTAGTCTCAGGTTTTGGAATTTCGGATTCTGTCACCTGTACCCTATATTGTCTATCAACGCGTTACTAGATACCTATTATTTGTGACATAATGATTTTTTAGTGTTTAATCCGCTTTTTGTTATGGGAATTACAAATACTAGTCAAGATGGCGCTCCCTGTTTATAATATGTTGTCCGTTTCTAGTCACGGGAACCACACGCACAAACTGAGATGGTGCCCGTTATGGTTGTTCGGGCATTGGAATGTGAGTTCCCTTTATTTGGCATGTATTGTTACTCAGGTCCAAGATGGTGCTTGTGTAACACGCCGTGTGGCACGCATACATTGCTTGTGTAGTCCGTTTGTAGTCACAGAATCTACACACAGAAACCAAGATGGGGCACGTTACACGTTCTGGTATCCGGGCATTAGAATGCTCTGATTACCAGTAATCCTCATTACTCTTAGTCCTACTCTTCCTCGATCCAGTCATAGACAACATGAAGTAGCAACCAATCACAGACAGGAATCAAAACAGGAAACGCCTCCTGACCCCACTCACCGGCTAAGGGCTATAATTACACTAACCTTACCTCAGCACTTCCTGAAATACCAAGCACCACAAAGGCCTGATATCGGGAGAGTACGTGGGAAGTATGACAGGGTCCAGGACGAGTAGGACTAAGAGTAAAGAGTATTACTGGTAAGTACCTTTATGTCCCTTGTCCTCGACCCCGTCATTACTAATGAGGTATACCAAGCACCACAAAGGCCTGATATCGGGAGAGTACGTGGGAAGTATGACAGGGTCCAGGACGAGTAGGACTAAGAGTAAGGAAAATGCTACTTACCAGTATGCATCTGTTCTTGGCATGTAGAGCTGCAGATCCTCACACTGTGCATTAGATCGCCATCTGGTGTTGGGCTCGGATGCTTGCACTTTGTTGTTGTCTTCGAAGAAGTCTTTGTAGTCATGTGATAGGTGACTCCTCCTTAGGACAATAGTGCGCATGGGCATCGACTCCACCCTCAGATTGTTTTTCGCCATATTGGGGAGTGATGGAGTTAGTAGAAAAGAAAAGAGATGTCCATGTGTGTGTATCTAATTAAGATAGGACTGGAGCACATACAGGTCCCGGGAGGTGGGTGGGCGTGTGAGGATCTGCAGCTCTACATGCCAAGAACAGATGCATACTGGTAAGTAGCATTTTCCGTTCGAGGCATGTGAGCTGCAGAGCTCACACTGTGCATAGACTGTACAGCAGTATCTCCCCTAGCGGTGGTCACCTGTATGTGTTGCAGTAGTTTGAAAAAGGGTTTTAAGGACAGCTTGGCCCACGGAAGCTTGTTGCTTGGCTTGCACATCAACACAATAGTGTTTAGTGAAGGTGTGTGTTGTAGACCATGTGGCTGCCTTACATATGTCTTCTAGGGGAATGTTCCCTAAGAATGCCATGGAGGCCCCTAGTTTGCGTGTTGAGTGCGCTCTAGGGGGAACTGATAATGTGCGTTTGGCTTTTTGGTAGCAGATTTGGATACATTTAACAATCCACCTTGCAACCCCGGCCTTTGAGATGGGATTACCCTTGTGTGGTGGAGAGAAAGCCACAAACAATCGTTTGGTTTTGCGAAAGGATTTGGTTCTGTCAATGTAATACATAAGGGCTCTTTTGACATCTAGGGTGTGGAGAGCTCTTTCTGCCACGGAATCTGGGTTTTGGAAGAACACAGGTAGTTCTATTGATTGGTTAAGGTGGAAAGGCGAAATGACTTTGGGAAGGAATTTTGGGTTTGTTCTGAGAACTACCTTTTTATGATGTATTTGTAAGAAAGGCTCTTGTATAGTTAGAGCTTGTAGTTCACTGACTCTCCTGAGAGAAGTTATTGCAATTACAAACGCAACTTTCCATGTAAGGAATTGAAGTTCACATTTATGTAAGGGTTCGAAAGGTGGACCCATGAGCCTGGTAAGTACTATATTAAGATTCCACACTGGGGAAGGTGGTAATCTGGGAGGTATGATGCGCTTAAGGCCTTCCATGAAGGCTTTAATGGCGGGAACTTTGAATAGTGATAAGTGTTGTCTGTTTTGTAAGTAAGCAGCAAGGGCTGCGAGGTGCAGACGTATGGATGAGTATGCAAGACTACATCTTTGCAAATGTAGCAAATAGCAAATGATGTTTTGCGTAGAGGCTTGTAATGGTTGGATGTTATTATTAGTGCAGTAAATAGCGAATCTTTTCCATTTAGCTGCATAGCAGGCTCTGGTAGTTGGGCGTCTAGCTTCTTTTATAACGTCCATGCAGTCTGGGGGTAGGTTAAGGTAACCGAATTCTAGGACTTCAGGAGCCAAATTGCAAGGTTCAGCTGAGATGGATCTGGGTGCATTATCTCTCCATGGCTCATGCGTTAGCATTGTTGGGGAGAGGTGTAGTCTTTGGTATGGGACTACTGATAGCTCCAGTAGTGTGGTGAACCACGGTTGGCGTGCCCATGTAGGGGCTACTAGTATCATTTTGAGAGACTGTTGTCGAAGCTTGCGTACTACAAGTGGGATGAGTGGGAGCGGTGGAAAAGCGTACACAAATCTGCCGGACCAGTTCATCCATATCGCATTGCCCTTGGACTGCGGGTGTGGAAGCCTGGCGGCGAAGGTTGGGCATTTGGCGTTTTGGTGTGTGGCGAACAGATCTAAGTCTGGCTGGCCCCACATCTGGAAGAAAGGTAGAAGAACTTGTGGATGTAGTTCCCACTCGTGAATCTGTTGTGTCTGTCGACTTAACAGATCTGCAATCTGATTGTGAACCCCTGGTAGGTGTTCTGCTAGAAGGTATTTGTTTTGTGGAATGGCCCACCTCCAAATGTCCTGTGCTAGTTGGGACAGTTGTGGAGAGTGTGTCCCCCCTGTTTTTGTATATAGTACATAGCTGTGATGTTGTCTGTTCGGATCAGGACAGCTTTGTTTTGTACGTGGAGTTGAAAGGACTTGAGAGCTAGGAATATAGCTAGTAACTCTAGGTGGTTGATGTGGAACAGCTTCTGCTGAGTGGTCCACTTGCCCTGTGTTGTATGGTGTAACAGGTGTGCTCCCCATCCTGTAAGGGATGCGTCCGTGGTTAGTACTACTTGTGGAACCGGCTCTAGGAACGGACGCCCCTTGCACAAATTGTTGGTGTTCCACCACTGCAGAGAGCGATGTGTGCGGCTGTCTACCAACACCAGATCTGTAAGATGTCCCTGAGCCTGGTTCCATTGGCGCGCTAGGCACTCTTGTAGAGGACGCATTTGAAGTTTTGCATGAGGGACGAGAAAAATGCAGGATGCCATCATGCCAATGAGCTGCATAAACACTCTGGCTGGAAGAGAGTGTTGCATTTGAAACCTGGGGACAAGGGTTTGTATACTGGCTATCCTGGCTGGGCTGGGGTAAGCTAGAGCAGTGGAAGTGTTTATCGTAGCTCCCAGATATTGAAGGACATGGGAGGGCTGAAGGTGGGACTTGGTATAGTTTATTGTGAACCCCAAGTTGTGTAATGTTCGTATCGTTTGGTGAGTGTGTTGGACACACTGGTTGAATGATTTGGCTTTGATAAGCCAGTCGTCCAGGTATGGGAAGACATGTATTTGTTGTCTTCGTAGATGCGCTGCTACTACTGCAAGGCATTTGGTAAACACTCTTGGAGCAGTGGTGACTCCGAATGGGAGTACTTTGAACTGGTAGTGCTGCCCATTGAGAACGAACCTTAGATACTTCCTGTGAGCAGGATGTATGGGAATGTGGATGTAGGCGTCCTTGAGGTCTAATGTGGCAAGGAAGTCTTGTTGTTGTAGTAAGGGAAGCACTTGTTGGAGAGTGATCATGTGAAAATGATCTGAGTGTATGTATTGATTGAGAGGTCTGAGGTCTAAAATAGGCCTGAGAGTGCCGTCCTTTTTGGGAATGAGGAAGTACAGGGAGTAAACCCCTGTGCCTTGCTGTAGCAGAGGCACTGGCTCTATGGCGTGCTTTTGAAGCAGGGAAAGTACCTCTTGTTGTAAAAGTGTAAGATGGTCTGTGGACATTGGACGCTGCCTGGGTGGTATGGTGGGGGGGTAGCTGTTAGCTCCAGGCAGTAGCCATGTTGGATAATCTGTCTCACCCACCTGTCTGTTGTAATGGAGTTCCAGACAGGCAGGAACTGTGATAGCCTTCCCCGACAGGGGTGTTGTGGTCGGGGGAAGTGGAGGAAAGTCACTGTTTGGGAGTGGTGGAGGTACGGGTGTTGTTATTATTACCTCGACCTCTGCCCTTAGAGTTGTTGCCTCTGTAACCACCCCTAAAGTATCCTCTATTAGGAGAGGTTTGGGTGTTTGTTCGATAGGAAGAGGAACTGTCTGCGGTGGTATTCCTGGAGCCCCTCTGTAAAAGGAGCGGCGAAAGGAGCCACGTTGCTGCGGGGACTGCAATGCTCCCATTGATTTGGCAGTGTCAGTATCCTTCTTCATCTTTTCTAGTGCTGTGTCGACAGCAGGACCAAATAGTTGGTTTTGGTTAAATGGCTGGTTTAGTATGGTAGTCTGGACTTCTGGCTTAAAACCTGAAATGCGAAGCCAGGCGTGTCGTCTAATAAGCACGCTAGTGTTAACTGACCTAGCGGCGGTGTCGGCTGCGTCTAAGGCGCACTTAATGGAGGCATTTGAAATAAGTTTGCCTTCTTGAATGAGGTCAGTGGCTTGTGTTTTGTATTGATCAGGTAGATGTTGAAGGAGGGTTTCTAGCTGATCGTAGTGTGCCCTGTCGTACCTAGCTAGTAGAGCTTGGGTGTTAGCGATGCGCCAGATGTTGGTGGCTTGCGCAGCTACGCGCTTGCCAGAGGAATCTAACAATTTGGATTCTTTATCAGGGGGCGGAGCATCCCCTGAAGTTTGGGAATTGGCGCGTTTTCTGGCATTAGAAACGACCAGTGAGTCAAGGGGGAGCTGACCTTTGATGTAGGTGGGGTCATCGGGGGCAGGTCTATACTTTTTATCCACTCTAGGATTAAGGATCCTGGCTCTGACCGGGTCGTTAAAAATTTCAGGTGCATGTTTAATGACACCCTTGATCATGGGCAAAGTTTGAACAGTTTTTTTGAGACCGTTCAAAAGTGTCTAGAAGAAAATCTTCCTCTGGTTGGTCGGTGTGAATATGCACCCCATGAAAAACGGCCGCCCTATGTATGAGTTGCCCAAAACCTATGTGATCATCTGGTGGAGATGGTTTTGTGGGATAAGGTGGAGGGCTGGGGAGGTCTGTAGGGTCTGGGGGGTCATTATAACCCCAGTCATCCTGTGGTGGATCATCTGGATCCAGATATAAATTATGAGGGTCATCCCCGCACCCCATGTTGTCCTCATACTCATGTGGGGAGAATCCGCAGGTTGAGGAGGTGTGATAGGGATGTGGAGAGGAGGGGTGTTAGAGAGAGGTATAGGGGAAGAAGGAGGCATAGGGAAGTGGAAGAGTCTTTCTTCTTCGGAGGGACAGGCTTGTGACGTGGCACAGAGGAAATATGTCCTGTTTTAGGATTGATATAAAGTTTGTGTTGATTAGGATCGATGGGATCCGGTGTAAACAGTTCCTCTCCTTGAATATTAGTTTTCGGCGCCGACTTTTTCGGTTCCGAACGTGGTGATGGCTTCTTTAAATGTTCCTTTGCTTTAGAAGGCGTCGAGGCGTCCTTCGGTTTAGCTACAGGCTCGACCGGCTTTAGTTTAGGGGGTGTGTCGAGTAGCTTCGGTTTCGGTGCCGAGGGATCCGCATGCTTGGAGGCGGATTTGGGGACCGAACTGGATTTCGGCGCCGGGTGGTCTTTGTGTTTCGGCGCCGAAGGTGCCGGTGTAACGGGCACATGTGGTTTGGTCGGTGCCGAGGAACTAGAAGGCTTTGTTTTCTTGTTCGGTGCCGAGCCCGAAGGCGGGGCGTCCGAAACACGTTTACGGTCTCGACTGGGGCCCGTAGGCGAAGTACTGACCGGTGCTTCGATTTTGCAGGGAGGGTTGGGGCAGGGGCAGTAGTACTCACACGCTGCCCTGAAGGGATGGAACTGTCGGAGTCCTCTGCCTCGGAGATGATAGCGAGGTCTTCGGAGTCTTCTTCCGGAACATCGGGACCCTCGTCGAAGATGTTGACGGGTTCCGGAGCGGACCTGTGCGCCATGATGTGCCTTCGGGCTCGACGATCTCGGATTGTCTTCTTGGAGCGGAAGGAGGCGCAGGCCGGACAAGTGGCCTCGTTATGGTCTGGTGAGAGGCACCGATTACAGACCTGGTGGTGGTCACTATGAGGAAACTTTGCTCCACATTGGGGGCATTTTCGGAATGGCGTCCTTTCCATGGGCAGTAGGCCTTACGGCGTCGATGGGCCCAACGGCCCGCATAGACGGCTGGAAAGGAGATCGAGGAAGGGACGTCGAGATGTCGATGTCGGTATCAGGCGTTGAAAAGTGGAAAACGCTGCAAAAAAACGAGTTTCGAACCGGAGTGTCGAAATGCATCCGAACCCGATGGCGGAAAAAAACAATCTGAGGATGGAGTCGATGCCCATGCGCACTATTGTCCTAAGGAGGAGTCACCTATCACATGACTACAAAGACTTCTTCGAAGACAACAACAAAGTGCAAGCATCCGAGCCCAACACCAGATGGCGATCTAATGCACAGTGTGAGCTCTGCAGCTCACATGCCTCGAACAGAGTATTACTGGTAAGTACCTTTATGTCCCTTGTCCTCGACCCCGTCATTACTAATGAGGTATACCAAGCACTACAAAGGCCTGATATCGGGAGAGTACGTGGGAAGTATGACAGGGTCCAGGACGAGTAGGACTAAGAGTAAAGAGTATTACTGGTAAGTAATCAGGGCATTACCTTGATGTCCCTTGTCCTCGACCCCGTCATTACTAATGAGGTATACCAAAGCACACACTGAAGAAAGATGAATGCTTTTGCATTACTGACATCTGAAAGAAAGTACATCACAAGATATAAAGCCCACCCCAGTGAATTTAATGCTCTGTCCAAAACAAGCGAGCAGGAGTCTCCACTGCCTGTAACACAGCACTCCCAAAATTCAAGCACTTGCTTTTCGCACAATTCAGACGATAATGTCTAATAAAAGTGTGTTCAGAAGCCCAAGTCCCAGCCCGACAGATCTCAACCAAGGACACTCCTTTAAAAGCGGCCCATGAAGCTGACACTCCTCTAGTAGATCTCACTTAAATATTAGAAGGACAAGGCACATTAGAGCTCTGATATGCTAAGGAAATGGTGTCCTTAATCAAACAACTGAGAGTCATCTTAGACGCTGCTTTCCCGCGTCCTGCAAGAGCAAAAGTCACAAACAGATTGTCAGAAGTCAAACGTGCATCAGATCTGTCAACATACACAGGCAATGCACGTTTTAACATGCAAAGTGTGTAACACTCGCTCCTCTGGAGAACAAGGAGAAGGACAGAGACAAGGTAAAACAAGTTCCTGGGAAGAATGAAACTTAGGATGAACCATTCTAAATGGAATAAACCCAGAATCCAATGTCAACACCACTGCATCCTCCATAAACGTCAAAAATGGAGAGGAACACCTCAAAGCAGAAAACTTCCCTAAGCGCCTGGCTGACGTGATAGCCACCAGAAATGCCACCTTAAAGGAATGGAATTTCATATCCACAGAAGATAATGGTTCAAAAGGAGGAGATTGAATAGCGTGAAGAACAAGAGAAAGATCCTACGAAGGAACAGAAGGTTTGACAATGGGTGATATTAGAATAAAACTACAAAACAACCTGGAAACTAAATCTCCCAATATTAGAGGAAAAGGAAACTGAATCCATGAATGCTCCGATAGCCACCAAGCGACCTTTCAAAGTAGACAGTGCACAACCTTTATCCAACCTATCCAGAAAGAATTGTATAATAGAAGAAATTTTACAAGATGTAGGAGAAAGACCATAAAGAGAACACCTTGTGTCAAAATTAGTCCAGTATTCAGAATAAGAAGACAGTGTAGAATTCCTATGAGAGCCCTAAACCACTGAAATAATGTGAGGGGCAAACCTTGTGTCTCTAGAGTCTGCCGTTCAAACTCCAAACCGCTAGAGTTAGAGGAATCAGCAGTGACGGACTAAGAGACTGCAGAGGAGACAGGATCTGAGGCAGGATTCATGGAAGAACCATGGCCATGCCCTTCAACAATGGGAACCATGATCTCCTCGGCCAGTAAGGAAGTATCGCCACTACCTGTGCCCTCTCCCGCTGGATCTTCAGCAGAAATAACTGACTGAGGGGAAAGGGAGGAAAGTCATACAGCAACATTGGAGGCCACGGAATTGACAAGGCATCCACCCCCCAGGTCCCCACTTCCAGAGTCCTGGAGAAGAAGGCTGGCAGGAGCGCATTGGCTCTGGAAGCAAATAAATCCACCGCTGAACATCTGAACCTTCGGCAGATCAGGCGGATCACCCTGGTGGAGAGGCGCAAATTCTGAGAGGATGGAAACTTGCGGCTCATGGCATCCGCCACCACATTGTCCACACCCCTGATGTGTAGAGCATATATGGATTGGAGATGAAGTTCTGCCCAACTTGCCCCAGCACAAGCCACCCGATGAGTGATTGGTTGTGGGTGCAACCCTAATGATTGACATATGCCACTGTCACTCTGTTCTCTGATTGAATCAGGACATGGAATTTGACAGGTGAGGCTCGAAATACCAGAGGGACCCCTCCACTGCCGACAGTTCCTTCCATTTGGACAACCGCATGTCCTCCGATCTGTCCCATCGATCTTGGATGGACCACCATTGTTGCCCCCCAAACCTAGGGCAGTGGAGTCCATTGTCCCCCACAATTGGAGGAGAATGATGCATCCTCATCCCCTTGGTGAGGTTTGCAGAGTCCACCCACCACTGTAGGCTGTGAACAGTGTCTAGAGGCACCGGAATCTCCATGGTCATATCCTGAATGGGTAAATGTCACAAATCGGTGAAGGTGCTACAGTAACTGCCGTAGGTGCAACCTGGCCCTCGGCACTGTGAAGACAGAGGCTGACATGCATCCTTGCACCTCCAACCACTGAAAGAAGGGGGGCGTCTTCTGTAATAACAGAGAAGCCAGCAGAGATTGTAGACGCTGGATCCAGGACTGAGGAAGGAACACCTTGCACAGAGCAGAGTTGAATTCTGTCCCTATGAATGTCCTCCGTGTTGAGGACTGGAGATTGCATTTTTGGACATTCGAAAGACAACCATGGCTTGTTAGCATAACTATGGTCAGCTCCAGATGTTGTTGCATCACCTGAACAGATGGGGCTTGGCTCAGCCAATCGTATAGGTAAGGAAATACTGAAATTCCCTGAAGATGAAGGTGAGCCACCAGAGGCTCTACCTTTTTTGTAAATACCCTGGGCGATGACCGTAGGCCAAAAAATAGGGCACAATATTGCCAATGATGTCCCATCTGAGAGAATCAGAGATACTGCTGGAATCCTGATGCCATGAGAACATAGAGCTATGCATCGATACGATTCAACGTAGTCATTACAGATCCTGCTTGAATCAAGGGAATGATCCGTTGCAAGGTCTCCATCTTGAATGGAATCTTTCTAACATATATTTTCAGAGACTTGCGGTTGATCACACCCCTTGTCATCTTCAGGACTAGGAACACAATTGAATAAAGCACCTTGTCCCATCTGCCCTTTTGGGACTGGAACAATTGCTTTCTTTAGGAGAAGGGAACAATTCCCTTTCATCAAAGCTCTCCTTCTGAGTGGATCCCTTGGAAGACGCATCTGAACATTCCCTGAAGATAGAGGAAGGGACATAAACTCGATCTGTTAACCCCTCTCCAGAATGCTCAGCTTGTTGGAATTCATGCAACGCCAACTCTCCGGGAAATGTCGAAGTCTCCCACCAACCTCTGTTATCTTGCCAATTGGATCCACTGTGGCGGCATAGTCAGGAATGCTGACTGAAATTTCCTGGATCATTTTGGTTTTTCTTCTGGAACTTGCCTTTTGTGCCCCACCAGACTGGCCACAATGGAATCCACATGGACCGACTCCGGGAGTTTAGCCTCCATGTCTCTCAATGAATAAAGCTTTGACATGAAGCAAGACACATTAATGCATTCTGGATCCTTCCACTCATTCAAAAGAATGTTAATCACAAATTGATGAATGGGCAGGGCTTTACTCATCTGCTTTCTGAATTGTGGTAAGTGTCTTTGGATATACTGGCCACTTCCTTCTCTGGAAATCCATTTGTTTCACTAAGATGGGCAAGAATGTCTGGTAACATGTCTTTTGACACATATTTCACCATATGCTCCATCGAGCCCATGGAAGACTCATCCGACGAATCAGAACTTGAAATATCTGAATACACGTCATGTACTCCTCCAGACTGAGATCTGCTTTCTTTTTCTTCTAAGCAGATAAAATATCCAAAATGTGCCTCTTGAGCCTCTCCTCCTCACCTAATTTCTTTTTCTTAGGGTGAGGCAATTGCACAGGACTGTCAGCTGAAGAAGATGAAGATGTTGGGTATTGGACCTGACCCTTTTTGCAGTGTTCTCCCCAAATGTTTGCCTTCTTCCTCCTATTTTTTTTAACCTCTTTTTGTGGGCTTTAGGACTCTGGCCACTTTACCACTGCTAATCAGTCCTAAAGTGCATGTGCTCTCTTCCTTAAAACATGGTGTGATTGGTTTACACCTGTTTGGCAAATTTAATTTGCATGTAAGTCCCTTGTAAAGTGGCATCCCATATACCCAGGGCCTGTAAATTAAATGCTACTAGTGGGCCTGTAGCGCTACTTGCGCCACCCACGAAGTAGACTTTTAAATCTATCTCAGGCCTCTGCCGCTGCAGGGCCTGCGTGCACAGTTTACTACCACATTGGCATGACATTTAAAACTGCTTGCCAACCTTAAACTTCCCTTTTACTACATATAGGTCACCCCTAAGGTAGGCCCTAGGTACCTCTATGGGCAAGTGCTGTGTAAGTAAAAGGTAGGACATGTGCCTTTATTGTGTGGCATGTCCTGGTAGTGGCAAACAGCCTATTTTGTTTCTCACTACTGTGATGCCCACTCCTCTCGTAGCCTAGCATTGAGAATTCCCTCATATGTGTTTCAGTGGTAATTCCTGATCTGAAAGGAGTAGCGTGGCCATGTTTGGAATTGTGATGATAAATCCTGCTTATTAGTGTAGGTGGATTTTACATTACTATTGTAGAAATTCCACTTTTAGAAAGTGGGCATTTCTCTGTGCTCTTTGTGCTTTGCAGCCTGACTCCAATCCACGTCTAGGCCTGGTTGACAGCTACACGTTGGGCATACTTTTCAGACAGTCATCACACAGGAAGGGTTGGGTGTAACAGGATTACATCTGCATACTGATAGTCTTCCTGGGCTGGGGAGAGGGAGGCGGGGCGCACTTAAATTTGCATATGCTGTGTCCTTCCCTCTCTTAAAGGGCTGGTTTCCCTCCTACTGATGTCTAGAGCTGGGCTCGGATTTAAAGGGGGTGTTGTGCACTTCTAAGGTTTCTTTTGAAGTCACCTCTGCATCAAAAACATTTTGAGTATAAGTACAGGGGGTCCGACACCATGTTTTTAGACACTGTGTGAGATTTGTAACCAGACGATGTGGGCTCTACATACTGCATCAGAGGATTGCTGTGCTGTCAGGAGGAACGGCCACTGGGAGTACTTGCTTTGTTGTGCTGGTCTGCTGCCGACATTGATGGGCTGCAGAAGGAACTGACACCTTGCAGATTGCCTTATGAGCTGACATGCTTGTGCCCCCAAGTGTTCTTCAAGGAACACTGTTGAAGCCTCTTCAGATTTAACGCGTGGTGAGAGCTTTTATGCTCCTTTTCTTTCTACTTAGCGTTTGGAGAGCACTTTATTTTCTATCCCTCTTTGACCCAACGACTAGCGGGACGGAGTACTTTTTCCCTGGTAAACCAAAGAAGTTGTCTGGATCAGCGTATGGTGGGCGCTTTGAATCTTCACTGCAATGGCACTAGAAGCGCCTAGGGATCACTGTGTTCCTGGGGAGAGAGCAGCGCTTGGCGAGCGTGTCTCCCTAAGCACTCCTACCAGGGCGGGTATTGATGAGAGACAGTACGGGTGCACCCCGAATCCCCAAGGCCTAGGGACTGTCTCGTGCGTAGGATACTGCTGCGCCCCAGGCCCGCACGGATCTGTGAGAGTCCAGCCCCAGCACGACTCTCTCTTCTCTTCACACTGGCCCCGTGTGCGAGGCTCGCCCAAGATCCAGAGCAGCTCTGTGTGGGGAGAGCAGCCGTCCCACGTGGTTGCTGGCAGCCCCGTCTCGGGGCAAGGTCGGCAGCAGCCTAGACCTATCTGACATCTCTACTGAGCGGTCCGGGAGGTCCTGAAGGGCTCGGGACGCGCTGCAACGTTGGCCTCAGTACTTCTGCAGAACCGTCTTGTTCGGCCGCTGCTTTGCACGTTCAGGGGCAGCTGCCTTCACTGTGGTACACGTGGGGAACCTAGCGAGGTCTCCCTGCAGATTTCTACAGTGTGAGCTCCCCCCCTTCCCACTTTCACTGGATAAAGCATACCTGGGGGGGCGCTGGCTAAGTGGGGCTCATGTTCTGTGTTCTTGCAGTACAGGGCGAACCTCGACGCAAGTCCCGATCCCAATATGAACCCTTCCCACTTCCAGGAAGCCTCTGTGGGGTTTTTCAAGTGAATTACCGTATTCACTGCAGTAGGCACACTGGTGCCTCAGGGTCCTACGCTTGGGATCTAATTACCATATAAAGTGTGATAGAAGCACAGGTCCGCCATGCCCTACGATTCATGCATTTTTGTTCCTGAATTACAGTTACTGATATGCATATGGTAATTTATATACTGCTGCTGATTTATGGTGACATGTGGGGACTCGTGTGGGATGTTCATAATCTGCTGCATTTCATGCCTGAGGGTCTAGTGTATACCGTTTTGATTCTTGCGCTGCTCAAGAGAACGAGTATTACTTCAGGATCTGCAGAATACGGACAATAATTATGATTCATGTTATTTTGATCTGTGTTCTATGTACAAAATATGATATATGTTTATATAATCCTTTGTGGAGTCTCTTTTGTAGTGTATGTGTTGTGTTACTGGTGTGAGTGTGTTGCACAAACGCTTCACACATTGCCTCTGATGATCAGCCTGATTGCTCTGCGCCAAGCTACCAGTGGGTTGAGCACAAGTTATCTTTGGTGTGTAACTTACTTGCCCTGACTAGAATAGTGGGTTCTGCATGAAACGGTGCTTACCCTAGCCAACCAGAAACCCCATTTAGAACACCTCCGTTTCCCTGCATTGCAGCCAACAGCCAGAGCTCCACACACCAACAAGCTCTGAAAACTAAATGCCAACAACTGAAAACCTTGACAGCCATAAATGCAAACCTAAAAATGCAGTTTAAACTGCTTTTAACTTGAATGTGCACGCGATTGACAGCTTAATTCACATATGCTGTCAATCGCTGTGTAGCATGCCAGGAATGGGGAAGTGAAACTGGCTTTGAAACGCGCCTGCGCACAACGTTCCACACCAGCTCACTCGCTCTCCCTGCCTCGGAACGCGCCTGCACGCAATGTTCCAAGCCGGCTCACTCGCTCTCCCTGCCTCGGAACGCGCCTGCACGCAATGTTCCAAGCCGGCTCACTCGCTCTCTTCACCTTATATGTGCTGCTCCTGCAGCCATACCTTTTACCTTTCCGTAAGAGCTCGCAAGGTTTCTCCAGAGCTCTGTGGGAGCCGGAGAGTGGGTGAGCATCAGCCGCTGAGTGGTTATCCAGCAGTCCCTATCTGAGGATTCTGTCATAACAAACTGAGTAGGACTCTGTACGCACTCTGCCACCAACGCCTCAACAGGCGAACGACAGAGCAGGCAGTTCTTCCCGCGGCATTCTAGCTCTGCATGGCTTCCCTGACATTGTGTCATAGTCGGCCGTATGCACGTCCTTACTCCTATCCCTCGTTGGCCACAGGTGCTCCTAAGCCCGGCAGAAGGAGAAGTCCTGTGCCTGCATCATTGGAGGTAAAAGCCCGGCAGTCAACTTTGAGTACCCTGCTCAATTTCAATATCAATCGACAAACTTTAGAAGAACTAGCGGCTCTAGCAAAATACTTTTATTTAACAACGGCGGCACCAGAGCACTCGATGAAGGCTGTTATAAACTATATCTTTCAACAACCTGGTAATCCCTGGTCTACCGGCCTCGCCTCTGCCAAAGAACTTTTGCAACTAGCCACAGAGAATTGGGACTCTAACATAATTAAGTATACTACCATCAAAATAGTAATAAAAAAGCAAGTACGATTATGCTCTCGTATGTTGGACATTGAAGCTCTGGTAGCCAGAGGCTTCCATGAGACCCAAAGCTCCCCCCACATATCACTCGGCCTTAAACCACATCTCACGCAGCCAGTGGGGAGACTAGCCCTACACAGGATTCTTGCAGTTAGATTACATCCTCTCCCCCTAAAAGAACTGTATCCAACGGTGAAAGTAAGACCGGTGATCACGGAGTGTCGCCTCTGCAACTATAAACGAGAGTCGCTGGCTCATATCCTACTTTGCTGCCCCGCCTTGCGGCTAGTTCGCCGAATCCACCTTAAGCCCATTCTCCTTCAAGTGGGCACGCGCACAGCAAACGAGGGAGTCCAACAGCGATATTCATTGGACACTGTGAAGCATATGGTCAACTTTGCTAAATGTATTTATTATACCCGCACAGCACTTATGGATAAGTCTCTATAGGTTGTCTGTGGTAATCATCCGGGTGAGGGGCCTACCCAGTTTGGCCACCACTGAAAGACTGACTTGTTGCGCCTAAAAGACTGTTATTATTTCCATTGTTTTAAACCAAAAACAGCAAAGGAGGTTTTTATGAATATGTCGTGTATATATATTTATTCACTTTTATTTTTTTTTATATATTGGTTGTTTTTGTATTGGTTTTTATTAACCACACAAATAAAGAATTCATTCATTCATTCAATCATTCATTCATTCATGCATACCCTGTCGGATACCGGAAACAGAACTGGAAGTGCTGAGGTAAGGCTAGTTAATTATAGCCCTTAGCCGGAGGGTAGGTGGGGTCAGTGAGTGTTTCCTGTCTGTTGATTGGATACTACCTCATGTGTTATGACTGGGTCAAGGACGAGGGATGTAGAGGGAATGAGAGTCCTTTCTCTGGGGTCTGTATATACACTCTCGCCGCACACTCAAGGCTCTGCAGATATCGTTTCATACCTACTGGAGTAGGGAGAGAGGAAGCGCTCTCAATGATTTCTCTTTGGATGTTTGCTTGAGTTCCATGGCAGTTGTTGGCCATGCACGAATTGCAGATTTATCAAGTGACTTATCATATGTTAGAAATACGACTCTTCTTCATGTCCTCAATATTACTTCTGGACACATCCTCGTTCCTTTCAGGGTAAACCCATATTGTGCATGTTTTTGGTAGTAGTCAAACGCGCGGTTGTGTTGTATATATTTGACATGCGCGTCTACTGATATATATTGACGGACATCATACTTTATATAATGATTAGAGCATATGCTCAGTTTTGAGCGCCACACATGTCTTTAGATGCGGGTTTTACTCACTTGAATTCGGCATGCTTTCTGATAATGATTTCAGGTTTAAACGCACGTAGACCATTGGTTTCTTTTGCCTGCCACCTGTGGATGTTGTGTTGCAAATATGCTTTCTAGGCAGTGACCACATTTAGGCTCGACTATTGTCTCAATTATAAAATGTTTTCTGGTGATAGTCCAGACACTTACTCTGTATGAGAAGGAGATGAGACAGTAAAGCATTATTGATTGTGTACCCTTTAGTGGGATTAGTTGTAAGTCGGGTGTGGTTGGGTTTTGTTCCTTCTGGTTACTTGTTGTTGTATGGTTTTCATCCTTTTTGTCGTAATTTCAGATAAACCACATTGACCTGAATTGCTACAAATTGTTAGTGGCTGATTAGTAAGTAAGTAAGCCATATTTGTAAAGCGCGAACATATCACCCCTTAAGGTTTCAAGGCGCTGGAGGGTGTTGGGGAGATTAAGGGGCATATCATCAACGAGCAGCGATAAATATCGCCGAGCGCGCTTAGCGCAATTTTGTTTAACACCGGCTATCGCCGGATTTGATCGCCGAGATATCGCGTTATTTACAACGCTTATCTCCACGGCGATGAAAAATCCGGCGATAGCGGCGAAATGCAGGTTTATCACTGTGAATCCAGCGATAAACCTGCAGCGATAGGGGAATCCTTAGTAATAGGGAGATGTGGATTTAGCCGTACAATCCACCTCCCATGTAAAAGATAGTGAAGTCAGGATTTTCTCAGACGTAAAATACCAGCGATAACCGCGGCTTTTCATATCGCTATGAGTGTCCTGGGTGGGCTTGTAAATACTGCGAAGGACAGATAGCGATATTTTTAATGTTGTTTTTCTTGGGAACGCCTACTTTGCATCTCATTAGAGATGCGATGCAAGGCGTAAGACAAACCGGTGCTGAGACGAGGAAACACGCGCTAGCGTGTCCTTGCTAATAGTGCGATGCCATTATCGCCGCTTTTCGGCTGAAAACGGCCGCTAAAGCGGCGATAATGGGCTTGATAATATGCCCCCAAGTGAGCTATTACCCAGAGGCACATGATGCTGAGCTGAGCTGCCGCCGGCGCCGGGGATCGAACCGTGAGCCCCCTCTCCCGAGTCAGCCGCTCTGGCTGCTGCGCCACACCTCTCCTAGACCTATTTCTTTTTATTGAGTATTTTACTGTGCTTTGCTTACTTGGTAACCTATAACATTTGGGCCCTTGAAGGTTGTGTCACAATATTCTTGCATGCGATTTGACTATTGATGCCTAAGACATGGGTGATAACTTCGCATTACAGTGATCTCAGTTTTCACTTCCATTTTGTCAGTGTATGATTAAGTTACATTTGGTGTTGTGATTTCATTGGTTCTATCTTTAAGGCCCTGAAACCTGTACTCTTGATGGGATCTTTTCTATGGAAACAATTTTGGAACATATTTGTGAAATTTGGATTACTATTTTTGTTTGCAAACAGGAACTGCACCAATTAAACAGATTGTCTTAAGGGTTTTTACAGTCACAAATTGATAAGTGCATGAATACAGGGCCCAAAAAGGGGCCGTTTCAAAGTCAGGTTTGAATTACTTCCAGGTCTTAGACTCAGCAGGAGCCACCCTACTTAAAGGACTGGCTGAGCCCTTCAGAAAATATTTAAATCAGGACATGAAATTTGTATGGATTCAAGAACAGGACGAAGTGCATCAAAAAAGAAATTGTAAAAGAGCCATGTTTAAGGCCGTTTGTGATGGGTGTGGAGTGTGTGATTGCACCGGACGCCGGTTGTTAAGGATCGAGTGAAGTGTTATTACAGAGGGATCTCAAGGATTAATGCATGGGATCTTTTACATCAAGGACCTTGTGTCCTGCCCAGAGGAATTATTTGGTGATGAAATATGAGTTGTAGACATGCACATGGTCATCAAGCACTTCAGGATATACTTATGGGGGCTGACATTAGACCGGAAGCCGTTTGGCCACATGTTGGCTCCTGGCGGTCCTAGGAATTTAAGCCTCAGACGTGCAAGACTGGCTTCCAAACTGCTGGTTACCACAGTACGGTGATGCATGTGCCGGGAAAAGAAAGGGTCAGCTGATGGTTTGTGTAGACCGCCTTTGGACCTTGGCAATGATGAAGGAGAATGTGGAGTAGGTTTCACATATGAGGATGTTGTTGTAAGTGTAGGTGAAAAGGGTAATAAGCTTTTAATTGGAAGGACACAGTTTGAGAAAATCAATGGATACCTTTGGGTCCAGTGTGTACAGGATGTGGTAATATCTGAATGTGTTTTGTAGCGTTACAGCAGGACACAGTTTCTGTGGAGTACGTACCTGGGCCAGCAGTGATGCAGCGGATTGTTTACGGACCCTCGGGACTTGGTCTGTGGTTGACGGAGGAGGATTCTGGGGAGGATATTTAGGTTGAGTGTTTGTGCCATCACCCAAAGGGGCGGTATTAGAGGATAAGTGGGGAAAAGAACGGAGTATTGTCTCAATGTGTAACGTGCAATAGGCAAGGGGGCTGGAGATGAAGATGGTGGTGGAAAGAGTGCAATCTTTCTGGGTTGTGAGAGAGTTCAGAGTGACAAAGCAGGTCACGCTTTAGGGCCACAAGGACGCATCATCAATCTAGCCCATGAGGGACATTTAGGTCTGATGAAAACAAGAGTAAAGGATGATTTCTGGTGGCTAGGCCTGGATCAAGAACTGGAGAGTGTATGGAGTGCTCTCTGAGTGATAAAGTGTGCAACGTTTGTGTGGTACCTATGGTGTGCAGGGTCCTTGGGAAGAGGCGGCGGAGAATATTGTTGGCTGCTTTAAAGGTGAAAGGACTACCCTGAATTTGTTGGTGGCCACAAATCTCTTTTCTCGGAGACCAGAAGAGTATGTGGGACGCATAACTTCGAGTGCAGTTATAAGATTTCTGAAAGGTTTATTTAGGAAGGAAGGATTTCTAGAGTTGCTAACAGACAATGGCATTGGGCTGTTCCATGGGCTTGGTGGATTTCTTAAGAATTGTGTATTGAGGACAAAAGTCTTGTTGCATCACACAAAAACTTAACAGTTTGGTTAAGAGGTTTAATAAAATAATTAGGGAAAACATACAGCTGCAAAGGGCAAAGAACTGGATTGTCACAGGGAGGCTCGGGAGCACTGGTGGCCTACAGTCATTTTCCGCACATAAAGAATTGCAAGACACCATTTGAATTGTTCAGAGGTCGTAACTCAAACTCAAAACTTGTCCCAGGATGGATGAAGTGAGAAAAAAGATGGAAAAAGGTTTCTGTGAACGATTGTTGGAGGGAGGTTGAAGTTAATAAACCGATCAAGAGGTCAAGGTATTCTGGTAGGAAAAATGCTGTGAAAAAACTACTGGTAAATACTGGTGATGTAATCCGAACTGATGCGTCTGGTGGTGCAAGAGCCGGCCCAGGCCACTGATCCCAGGAAGGTTCTGGAACAGTTCAACAATGCAGTGATGACGGAGGGATCCGGAGGAGGAGCGGAGTCTTGCTCATTGAACGATGATGTGATTCCGGGCGATGGCTGTGCTGAAAGTAGCCAGAGGATGGACAACACACGGCCGTGGAGAGTTAGGAGGACTACTTATCTTCAAGATAAGGGCCTGATTCACAAAAGAAACTCACACTTTTTTTAAGTTTACACTTTTGAGTAAGTGCAGTTTGTGAATATCAAAGTGTAAATGTGCTCAAAAGTGCAATTTGTGAATCAGGCCCGAGGTTTCTAACTGATACCTCTTTTCATCAATTGCTTGTGCTGTTTTAGTTTGTCTTGTGTGTGTTTTTTTTCTCTAATATTTGTTGTGGTGTTTACGGTGGGAGGGAATGTTCACAAGAGTTTATTTGTTTACAGAGTAAGAGTGGTGTCCTGCAAATCTGCTTCCAGTCATCCTCGTACTCAGGGCCGGACTGGCCGTAGCGGGCACCGGGCGTTTCCCCGGTGGGCCGCTAGGGTGGGGGCCGGTTTTGGGCCCCTGGGGGCCGGTTTTGTTACCGGGGGTCGGCAATATCGGCCCCCTGTAACAAAATCGGCTGAAACCGGGCCTCGCAAACAGCTCGGCTGCACCCCTCCTACCCCAGGGGGGAGCGGCCGAGCAGTTTGACAGGGCCAGTTTCGGTACCCAGTCCGGCCCTGCTCGTACTGATGATTCCAGAGTGTTCTAGAGCAGACAGATGGCGTCTTCCTAAGAAGATGCTGGAGATGACGGACGGGCTGCGGTCAGGTGTTAAAAATGGAGCTCTATATGTGCTCACCTGGCTCTGCGTGCCTGTTCACAGTACCCCTTTTCCCAGTCCAGCAGAGACCACTTGTGTATATGGGCAAAAACCTATAGTTTCTTACCTGTCGGTGTAGTTTTGCAGCTTGAAGAATTTTCTGGATTCACATGCTGTGAATTATTCCACCATCTAGTGGTTAGGTCCAGAATTCTCCCAAAAATCTTTTGTCCTTCTCTTTGTGTTTTGTTGTTGGTGGGCGACGATAGACCTTGATGTGGTGTCCCCTTGTGACGTTGTCGTGCTTCCTTCAGAAGCTCCTACCGTTGGTCGTCATCTTCAGATTTTTTGTATGTTGATCCTTCCTCACATCTTCTTGGCGGAGAAGGGTGGGTTCGATTGTGAATCCAGAAAACTCTTCAAGCTGCAAAACTACACCAACAGGTAAGAATCTATACGATTTGCAGCGTGAATCTTTTCTGGATTCGCATGCTGTGCATTGACTTTGTAGCGGTTTGTTACTTCTGTGGTGGTTGGGTTGAAGATGAGCATGGATTAGTCAACAGAAGTAAGACCTTGTGTCTCACCTTTGCTTCTTAATTCATCTGTATATCGACACAATAGTATTTTTTGAACGTGTGCACTGATGACCACGTTGCTGCTGTACAAAAGTCTTATAATGGTGTATTTGCTAGAAAGGCAATGGTTGGTCCTTTCTTTCTAGTTTAATGTGCCCTAGGTGTTGAATGTAATGTGTGTCCTGCATTCTTGTGGCACAACTGAATAGTCTGTGCTATCCGTCTTGCTATTGTGTTTTTCATTACTGGTCTTCCTAGAAAACTGTTTGCAAATTAAGCGATTAGCTGTTTTGTTTCCTGTCCGTTTATGTTCTTTCAATATAATACATTACTGCTCTTCTAGAGTCTAATGTGTGTAATGCCCTTTCTGCATTTGTCTTTGCTCTTCGTAAGTAACTTGGTATTTGAATAGTTTGATTCAAATGGAATTGTGAGATTATTTTGGTCATGAACTGCGGGTCGGTTCTCATAACAATTCTGTCTTTGTATACTTGAAAATATGGTTCTTGTAATATGAGTGCCTGTAATTCACTGACCCTGCGCAGTAAAGTTATGGCCACTAAAAATGCAGTTTTTAGAGTGAGCATTTGCTCAGTTGCCTTGTGTAAAGGCTTGAATAGTGCCTACATTAGTTGTGTGAGCACTACATTCAAGTTCCATGTGGGTGCAGGTACCTTTTTTGGTGGTGCAATTCTCTTTGCTCCTTCAAGGAACCTTTTTTAATACAGGTGCTGTGAAGAAACATCTCCAAATGTGGCCCCTTGTGTAAGCCACTATTGCTGCTAAATGAACCTTTAAAGCTGCAAATATCAGTTTGTACTCTAGGAGATGTGTTAAATATCTTAGAATAGTTTTGTCTCTTGCATTTTTTCTTAATAGTTCTTCTTTAAGACACCAAACTGAGTATCTTGTCCATTTAGCCGTATCACACTTTCTTGTTGTTGGCTTTTTTGCTTCTCTTAGGACAGCCATCGTTTTCTCTAGTAAGTCTAGCTTTCCAAATTCTAAGTCTTCAGGAGCCGTGCTGCCAGCTTTAAGACTCTGGTTCGGGGAGTAGCACTCTTTCTTCTTCCATTGACAGCAGATCTTGTCGATCTTCCTCCACTCCTTATGGAAGTTTTTTATCCTCCCTCCTCCTGGTGTAATGTGTAGGCGTTTGTGGTGTTTTTTTTGCACTCCCTGATGCTACTAGAGAGTGTCTTGTGACTGTCGGTAAGTAACTACTTTGCAGGTGGTGCTCCTCCCCTTTGTGGCTGTCCTCTTCCATGTGTTCCCCCTCAAAAGGTCTTCCTTCCTTGTTGGTTTTGCCAACTCTGCTGTTGTTGAGTTGCTTGCCTGCCTCCTTGGTACGTCTGTTGGTACATCAGGTGGGATGTCCCAGATTGGAAGCTGCCCCTTCCTGCGGGTCTTCGCGAAGATACTGACACCCTCCGCATACTGCCTCTGAACTACAGAGCTCCCTTTGACTTGGCTGTCGCATTGTCTTTCTTCAGCTAATAAAGTGTCTTGTCGACAGTACTTCCGATCAGCTGCTCGTCATTAAATGGCGCATTCAGGATGTTTGCTTGAACCTCGGGTTTGAACCCTGAAATTCTCAGCCAGGCGTGATGGCGTTGAGTTACTCCTATCTGTCAGCTAGATGTATCTGCTGTGTGCAGTGCTGACTTCAGGCACGCGTTGGCAATGTTCTTGCCATCTTCCACAAGGTGCGCTGCCCCCTCCGATATTGTTCTGGGAGATGTTTCAACAACTCCCCTATCTCCTCCTAGTGTTGGTAGGAATGCATTCAAAATTGTGCAACTCCGCTGATTTGCAGCATTCCTTTCGACCCATGAGGTCCATTCTTTTACTGTCCTTGTCAGGGCATGGTCCTGAGGTCGTTGGAATGTTAGCCCTCTTTCTTGCTATTGATGTAGTAATTGAGTCAGCTGTCACTGTACCCCTTATGTAGGCAGGATCTTTTGATGAATACTTATATTTTTTTGCTAGCCTTTGTGTGATGGCTTGACATGTGGCAGATTCTTTAAAGGACTCCTTCCCCTGCTCCAAAACACTTGGTAACATAGGCAAGTATTGACACTTCGATTGTGTGGGCAGCAGAGTCTCCAATAGGAAATAGGATTTTGGTTTCTCTTCAAGTTGAACTCCATACCTGGCCACTGCCTTTTTTTATCACCTGGTTGTAGAGGCCTATGTCATCTGGCGGTGATGGTCTTGATGGGTAATTGTCTATCCTCTCTTCTGGTGAGGCAGTGTCTAAGTCTTGCCATTGTGTTTCAGTGTATTCAGAAACCTCTGAACCCTGATATAGTCCTGCCATTTTTTCTTCCTCTTCTTCATAGAAGTTTTCTTCCTCCAGTTCTTCCAGAGCCTCAGGAGTTAGTGGTGCTTCAATGTCTTCGAAGCTTTTCTGCCCCTTATTCTTCGATGTTGAGGATTTCATTGGGATTCGAAACTCCTTCAGACTTTCGTCTAAGTCCTTGCGTTTCTGGAGCAGAACCACCATTTCAGCTTCAAGTCACCTTTTTGTTCTTTCGATCTCGATGTCCTGTTCACCATCGAGAATCTCACTCATCTTCCTCTTTGACATCGAAGAGTCGTTCGTAGACAAATCGGTCGGTGAACTGTGATGGTCTGTCTGCGACCTTTCATGTTTCGACGTTGGAAGCGTCCATTCCTCGTCCCTCCTTCGTCTTGGCCTTGTCAGGCGTTTTGCTTGCTGCAGTGTCCCTTTCAAAGGTACAGAGGGATTCCTTGTCTCGGGTAGTGGCTGTGGGTGTAGAGTGCTTTGACACTTAGGCTCCCTTCGAGGTTTTTGAGTTGGATTTTTGTGACTCTGGTACGTTTTTTGAGGATGATGGTTCTCTTACCTCGGTTCTAGATGTCTTCTTGGCCCCCTGTGTCTCAGTTTCCCCTTCTGGTCCTTTGGCGACGTTCTCCTTTTCGTCGTTTGAGAGGCCCAAGCCTCGTAGAGACGGGGGTGGGGGGATGTTGTCCCTGAATGATGTGCTGGGCACTCCTCTGCCTCTCTCTTTCCCTCAGGGTCTTTGGTGTGAACATAGAACAGGTGTTGCTGTCCTCACTATGATGGTCTTTGGGCAGGCAAAGGTTTCAGACCAGGTGTTTACGTTCTTTAGATGTTTTTCGTAACTTTGGTAGTAGACTTTTGGTGAACTTCTCACTATCTTCGGTTAAGTTCTTCCAAGCATGCAGCCAGACAGAACTACGGAATAAAATAATCTGAAGATGGCGACCACAGGTGGGAGGTTCCGGAGGAACCACGCCAATTTCACAAGGGGACACCAAATGGAGGTCCGTCGACGCCCACCAACAAAAAAACCTGTGAGAAGGACAAAAGATTTTGGGGAGAATTCTGGACCCAACCACTAGATGGGGGAATAATGCACAGCAAGTGAATCCAGGAAAGATTCATGCTGCAAAACCACCCGGGTGAACACGGTGCCCTGGAGGTACTGTATGTGCCCGGTGCTTCCTCCTGTCTCTGAATGAGGGTTTGTATTCCAGATATCCCAGAGGCGGGTTTCACAGTCTCAGCAGAGACTGACGGGAGGTTCGGACTGTCAGAGAGCCTGTCAATATACTGAGATCTGCATGGTGTCCTCAAAATGAACATCTAGGGTGGACTTCAGCAACAGACAGCACCACATATCAAGTTACAAACCTATTCAAAAGGCCAATATTGTAAATATATGTCAATACCTTCATTCTTTTACACTTTATTCTTTCTCACCTCAAAGCAGAGTTCCCACCTTACACTGTCTTTCAGTGGGAAACCTCCAAACCCTCACCCTAAACCTGACCTTAACACTAACCCCACTACAAACAGTCCCCTACCCCATTAACACTCTCACCTTTGGGCCGACAGGACCGACCATCCCAGGGAATCCTTTTCTACCTGGTGGGCCCTGAAATGAAACACAGAGAGGCATTTGAGGCAATGGGCACGGTCAGTGAGAAATAGAAGGTGTATGCATTGTCACTGAAAATAGAAGGTGTACACATGGTCACTGGGAATGCAAGGTGTATGCATGGTCAGTGAGAAACAGAAGGTGTATGCATGGTCACTGAGAATGGGAAGTGCCTGCATGGTTACGAAATAGAAGGTGTGTGCATGGTCACTGAGAAACAGAAAGTGTATGCATGCTTACTGGAGAATGGAAGGTGCATGCATTGTCACTGGGGAATGAAAAGTGTATGCATGGTTGCTGGGGAATGGAAGGTATATGCATGGTTGCTGGAGTATGGAAAGTGTACATGGTCACTGCGAATGGAAGGGGTGTATGCAGGGTCACTGAAGAAAAGAAGGTGAATGCATGGCTACTGGGAACGGAAGTTGCATGCATGGTCACTGGGAATGGAAGGTGCATGCATGGTCACTGGAAAGGGAAGGGGCATGCATGGTCACCGGGGAATAGAAGGTGTTTACATGCTCACTGAAGAATAGAAGGGGCATGCATGTTCACTGGAGAAACAAAGGTGCATGCATGGTCACTGGGGAATAGAAAGTGCATGCATGTTTACTGGAGAACAAAATATGCATGCATGGACAGGGAAAGAAGGTGAATGTTTGGCTACTAAGAAATGAAAGGTGAACACATGGTCACTGGGGAATGGAAGGTGAATGTTTGGCTACTAAGAAATGAAAGGTGAACACATGGTCACTGGGGAATGGAAGGTGAATGTTTGGCTACTAAGAAATGAAAGGTGAACACATGGTCACTGGGGACTGGAAGGTGCATGCATGGTCACTGGGGAATAGAAGGTGTTTACATGCTCACTGAAGAATGGAAGGGGCATGCATTTACACTGGAGAACAATAGGTGCATGAATCTTCACTAGGGAAAAGAAGGTGAATGTTTGGCTGCTAAGAAATGAAAGGTGAACACATGGTCACATGGTCACTGGAAGGTTCATGCATGGTCACTGGGAATAGAAAGTGCATGCATTTTTCCCGGAGAATAACATATGTATGTATGGTCACTAGGGAGAAGACGGTGAATGTTTGGCTACTAAGAAATGAAAGGTGAACACATGGTCACTGGGGAATGGAAGGTGAATGTTTGGCTACTAAGAAATGAAAGGTGAACACATGTTCACTGGGGAATGGAAGGTGTTTACATGCACACTGAAGAATGCAAGGGGCATGCATGTTCACTGGAGAACAAAAGGTGCATGTATGGTCACTAGGGAAAACAAGGCGAATATTTGGCTACTAAGAAATGAAAGGTGAACACATGGTCACTGGGGAATGGAAGGGGCATGCACGGTAACTGAGACTGGAAGTTGCATTCATGTCATTGGAGAATGGAATGTGCATGCATGGCCACTGGGAAAAGGAAGGTTTATTCATGGTCACTGAACAATGGAAGGCACATGCATGGTCACTGGGGAATGGAATGTGGATGCATGGTCACGAGGGAATGGAAGGTGAATGCATGGTCACTGGGGAATGGAATGCACATGTATGGCAACTGGGGAATGGAATGTGTATCTATGGCAACTGGGGATGGAAGGTGCATGCAGGGTCACTGGGGAATGGAATGTATATGCATGTTCACTAGGGAATGAAAGGTAAATGCATGGTTACTGGGAATAAATGGTGCGCGCGTGGTCACTGGGGAATGGAAGGTGTACACTCAGTCACTGAAGAATAGAAGGAGCATGCATGGCCACTGAAGAGTGGAAGGTACGTGTATGGTCATGAGGGAAGGGAAGGTGACTACATAGCTACTGTGAAACAAAAGGTGTACGCTTGGTCCATGGGGAATGGAAGGTGTATGCATAGTCAGTAAAGAATGGAAGGTGTATGCATGGTCACTAAAGAATGGAAGGTGTATGCATGGGCACTAGGTAATGGAAAGTGAATGCCTGGTCACTAGGGAATTAAAGCTGCATGCATGAATGCTGGGGAATGGAATATGGATTTATGGCCACTGAGGAATGGGAGGTGCATTCATGGTCACTGATGAATGGAAGGTCTATGCACGGTCACTGAGGTGCCCAAAGAGAGAGGTGGGAGGGTTCGAGCAGGGACATTTACGTGCGCTGAGCACAGAAGTAAATGGAAGGCCTGGGCACGGTTACTGAGGCTTTCCAATCACAGTGGAATGGAGGAACTGAACATGGTGACCACTGAGGAACGGGAGGCCTGGGCACAGTCCCTGAGGCACAGTGACCACGCAGGAATGGAAGGCATTGGCACGGTGACCATGAAGGAATAGAAGGCTGGGGGTCAGTTACTACAGAGGAATGGAAGGCCTGGGGACAGTGAATGCAAAGGAAGGGAAGGCCTGGGGACAGTGACGATGAAGGAATGGAGGGCCTGGGGACAGTTACCACAGAGATCCCTCTGGGCCTGGGAACAGTGACTGCAAAGGAAGGGAAGGCCTGGGGACAGTGACCATGAAGGAAGGGAAGGCCTGGGCTCAATGACCATGAAGGAATGGAAGGCCTGGGGGCAGTGACCATGAAGGAATGGAAGGCCTGGGGGCAGTGACCATGAAGGAATGGAAGGCCTGGGGACAGTGACCATGAAAGAATGGAGGGCCTGGGGACCGTGACCATGAAGGAATGAAAGGCTGGGACAGTGACCATGAGGAAGGGAAGGCCTGGGGACAGTGACCATGAAAGAATGGAAGGCCTGGGGACAGTGACCACGAAAGAAGGTAAGGCCTGGAATAGTGACCATGAAAGAATGGAAGGCCTGGGGACAGTGACCATGAAGGAATGGATGGCCTGGGGACAGTGACGATGAAGGAATGGAAGGCCAGGGGACAGTGACCATGAAGGAATGAAAGGCCTCGGGAACAGTGACCATGAAGGAATGGAAGGCCTGGGGACAGTGACCATGAAGGAATGGAAGGCCTGGGGACAGTGACCACGAAAGAAGGTAAGGCCTGGGGACAGTGACCACGAAAGAATGGAAGGCCTGGGGACAGTGACCATGAAGGAATGGAAGGCCTGGGGACAGTGACCATGAAGGAATGGATGGCCTGGGGACAGTGACGATGAAGGAATGGAAGGCCAGGGGACAGTGACCATGAAGGAATGAAAGGCCTCGGGAACAGTGACCATGAAGGAATCAAAGGCCTGGGGACAGTGACCATGAAAGAATTGAAGGCCTTGGGGACAGTGACCATGAAGGAATCGAAAACCTCGGGGACAGTGACCATGAAGGAATGAAAGGCCTCGGGGACAGTGACCATGAAGGAAGGGAAGGCCTGGGGACAGTGACCATGAAGGAATGGAAGGCCTGGGGACAGTAACCATGAAAGAATGAAAGGCCTGGGGACAGTGACCATGAAAGAAAAGAAGGCCTGGGGACAGTGACCATGAAAGAATTGAAGGCCTTGGGGACAGTGACCATGAAGGAATGGAAAACCTCGGGGACAGTGACCATGAAGGAATGAAAGGCCTCGGGGACAGTGACCATGAAGGAAGGGAAGGCCCTGGGGACAGTGACCATGAAGGAAGGGAAGGCCTGGGGACAGTGACCACGAAAGAAGGTAAGACCTGGAAAAGTGACCATGAAAGAATGGAAGGCCTGGGGACAGTGACCACGAAAGAAGGTAAGGCCTGGAATAGTGACCATGAAAGAATGGAAAGCCTCAGGACAGTGACTATGAAGGAATGGAATGCCTGGGGACAGTGACCATGATGGAATGGAAGGCCTGGGGACAGTGACCATGAAGGAATGAAAGGCCTCGGGGACAGTGACCATGAAAGAATTGAAGGCCTTGGGGACAGTGACCATGAAGGAATCAAAAACCTCGGGGACAGTGACCATGAAGGAATGAAAGGCCTCGGGGACAGTGACCATGAAGGAAGGGAAGGCCTGGGGACAGTGACCATGAAAGAATGAAAGGCCTGGGGACAGTGACCATGAAAGAAAAGAAGGCCTGGGGACAGTGACCATGAAAGAATTGAAGGCCTTGGGGACAGTGACCATGAAGGAATGGAAAACCTCGGGGACAGTGACCATGAAGGAATGAAAGGCCTCGGGGACAGTGACCATGAAGGAAGGGAAGGCCCTGGGGACAGTGACCATGAAGGAAGGGAAGGCCTGGGGACAGTGACCACGAAAGAAGGTAAGACCTGGAATAGTGACCATGAAAGAATGGAAGGCCTGGGGACAGTGACCACGAAAGAAGGTAAGGCCTGGAATAGTGACCATGAAAGAATGGAAAGCCTCTGGACAGTGACTATGAAGGAATGGAATGCCTGGGGACAGTGACCATGATGGAATGGAAGGCCTGGGGACAGTGACCATGAAGGAATGAAAGGCCTCGGGGACAGTGACCATGAAGGAAGGGAAGGCCAGGGGACAGAGACCATGAAGGAAAGGAAGGCCTGGGGACAGTGACTGCAAGGAAGGGAAGGCCTGGGGACAGTGATCATGAAGGAAGGGAAGTCCTGGGGACAGTGACCATGAAGGAAAGGAAGGCCTGGGGACAGTGACCATGAAGGAATGGAAGGCCTCAGGGACAGTGACCATGAAGGAAGGGAAGGCCTCGGCGACAGTGACCATGAGGAAGGGAAGGCCTGGGGACAGTGACCATGAGGAAGGGAAGGCCTGGGGACAGTGACCATGAGGAAGGGAAAGCCTGGGGACAGTGACCATGAGGAAGGGAAGGCCTCGTGGACAGTGACCATTCGGAAGGGAAGGCCTGGGGACAGTGACCATTCGGAAGGGAAGGCCTCGGGGACAGTGACCATTCGGAAGGGAAGGCCTTGGGACAGTGACCATGAGGAAGGGAAGGCCTGGGGACAGTGACCATGAGGAAGGGAAGGCCTGGGGACAGTGACCATGAGGAAGGGAAGGCCTGGGGACAGTGACCATGAGGAAGGGAAGGCCTGGGGACAGTGACCATGAAGGAATGGAAGGCCTCGGGGACAGTGACCATGAAGGAATGGAAGGCCTCGGGGACAGTGACCATGAAGGAAGGGAAGGTCTCAGCAACAGTGACCATGAGGAAGGGAAGGCCTGGGGACAGTGACCATGAGGAAGGGAAAGCCTGGGGACAGTGACCATGAGGAAAGGAAGGTCTCGTGGACAGTGACCATGAGGAAGGGAAGGCCTGGGGACAGTGACCATTCGGAAGGGAAGGCCTCTGGGACAGTGACCATTCGGAAGGGAAGGCCTTGGGACAGTGACCATGAGGAAGGGAAGGCCTGGGGACAGTGACCATGAGGAAGGGAAGGCCTGGGGACAGTGACCATGAGGAAGGGAAGGCCTGGGGACAGTGACCATGAAAGAATGGAAGGCCTGGGACAGTGAACATGAAGGAGTGGAAGGCCTCGGGGACTGTGACTGCAAGGAAGGGAAGGCCTGGGGACAGTTACCATGAGGAAGGGAAGGCCTGGGGACAGTGACCATGAGGAAGGGAAGGCCTGGGGACAGTGACCATGAGGAAGGGAAGGCCTGGGGACAGTGACCATGAGGAAGGGAAGGCCTGGGGACGGTGACCATGAGGAATGGGACAGTGACCATGAGGAAGGGAAAGTCTCGGGGACAGTGATCATGAAGGAAAGGAAGGCCTGGGGACAGTGACCATGAGGAAAGGAAGGCCTGGGGACGGTGACCATGAAGGAATAAAAGGCCTCAGGGACAGTGACCATGAAAGAATGGAAGGCCTCGGGCAGTGACCAAAAAGAAATGGAAGGCCTGGGGACAGTGACCATGAGGAAGGGAAGGCCTGGGGACAGTGACCATAAAGGAATGGAAGGCCTGGGGACAGTGACCATGAGGAAGGGAAGGCCTGGGGACAGTGACCATGAGGAAGGGAAGGCCTCGTGGACAGTGACCATGAGGAAGGGAAGGCCTGGGGACAGTGACCATGAGGAAGGGAAGGCCTCGGGGACAGTGACCATTCGGAAGGAAAGGCCTTGGGACAGTGACCATGAGGAAGGGAAGGCCTGGGGACAGTGACCATGAGGAAGGGAAGGCCTGGGGACAGTGACCATGAGGAAGGGAAGGCCTGGGGACAGTGACCATGAAAGAATGGAAGGCCTGGGACAGTGACCATGAAGGAATGGAAGGCCTCGGGGACAGTGACCATGAGGAATGAAAGGCCTCGGGGACAGTGAACATGAAGGAATGGAAGGCTTGGGGACAGTGACCATGAAGGAATGGAAGGCCTGGGGACAGTGACCATGAGGAAGGGAAGTCCTGGGGACAGTGACCATGAGGAAGGGAAGGCCTGGGGACAGTGACCATGAGGAAGGGAAGGCCTGGGGACAGTGACTGGAAGGAAATGGAAGGCCTGGGGACAGTGACCATGAAGGAATGGAAGGCCTCTGGGACAGTGACCATGAAAGAATAGAAGGCCCCGGGGACAGTGACCATGAAGGAATGAAAGGTCTCGGGGACAGAGACCATAAGGAATGGAAGGCCTGGGGCGAGTGACTATGAAAGAATGGAAGGCCTGGGGACAGAGACCATGAAGGAATGGAAGGCCTGGGGACAGAGACCATGAAGGAAAGGAAGGCCTGGGAACAGTGACTGCAAGGAAGGGAAGGCCTGGGGACAGTGACCATGAAGGAAGGGAGGGCCTGGGGACAGTGACCATGAAGGAAAGGAAGGCCTGGGGACAGTGACGATGAAAGAATGGAAGGCCTCGGGGACAGTGACCATGAAGGAATGAAAGGCCTCTGAGACAGTGACCATGAAAGAATGGAAGGCCTGTGACAGTGACCATGAAAGAATGGAAGGCCTGGGACAGTGACCATGAAAGAATGGAAGGCCTGGGACAGTGACCATGAAAGAATGGAAGGCCTGGGACAGTGACCATGAAAGAATGGAAGGCCTGTGACAGTGACCATGAAAGAATGGAAGGCCTGTGACAGTGACCATGAAAGAATGGAAGGCCTGGGACAGTGACCATGAAAGAATGGAAGTCCTGGGACAGTGACCATGAAAGAATGGAAGTCCTGGGACAGTGACCATGAAAGAATGGAAGGCCTGGGACAGTGACCATGAAAGAATGGAAGGCCTCGGGGACAGTGACTGGAATGGAAGGCCTGCGCGCTGCCACTAGGGCACTGACACCACAGATGGGCACCAAGCTTGGGCAAATTCACAGCTAAGACAGTCTATGCCTAGAGGCCGTTCACTTTATTACGAATTGTTAAAAATGCTTACCGGTTCACCAGTGGCCCCCGGAGGCCCCAGCTGCCCCTCATCTCCCTGGCCGGAAGAAATCAAAAGCCAATTAGAATGGAGCAAAAAACATGAGTAGCACAGCAAGCCCTAGGTTAGTGTCACAGCATCGGAGGTGCGCTCAGTGCAGCCTACACAGCAATGTGTGTGTTGGTGCGTGCAGACTGTGAAGAAACGTGTGTTAGAAAAGCATAAGTGCACGCAGCGCAACCTGTCCAGCACAGTAATTGTCAGAGCATCACAAGTGCAAGCAGCGTAACCCGTGCAGTACTGGAGCTGTTACAGCACCTCGTGTGCACACAGAACAAGCTGTGCAGCAGTGTGTCAGAGCATCACAAGTGCACGCAGCACAAACCGTGCAGTACTCGAGCTGTTACAGCACCTCGCGTGCACTGCACACAGAGCAAGCTGTGCAGCAGTGTGCCAGAGCATCACAAGTGCACGCAGCACAAACCGTGCAGTACTCGAGCTGTTACAGCACCTCGTGTGCACACAGAACAAGCTGTGCAGCAGTGTGCCAGAGCATCACAAGTGCACGCAGCACAACCTGTGCAGTACTGGAGCTGTTACAGCACCTCGTGTGCACACAGTGCAAGCCGTGCAGCAGTGTGTCAGAGCATCACAAGTGCACGCACCACAAACCGTGCAGTACTGGAGCTGTTACAGCACCTCGTGTGCACACAGAGCAAGCTGTGCAGCAGTGTGTCACAGCATCACAAGTGCACGCAGCACAACCTGTGCAGTACTGGAGCTGTTACAGCACCTCGTGTGCACACAGTGCAAGCCGTGCAGCAGGTTGTCAGAGCATCACAAGTGCTCGCAGCACAAACCGTGCAGTACTGGAGCTGTTACAGCACCTCGTGTGCACACAGAGCAAGCTGTGCAGCAGTGTGTCACAGCATCACAAGTGCACGCAGCACAAACCGTGCAGTACTCGAGCTGTTACAGCACCTCGTGTGCACTGCACACAGAGCAAGCTGTGCAGCAGTGTGCCAGAGCATCACAAGTGCACGCAGCACAAACCGTGCAGTACTCAAGCTGTTACAGCACCTCGTGTGCACACAGAACAAGCTGTGCAGCAGTGTGTCAGAGCATCACAAGTGCACCCAGCACAAACCGTGCAGTACTCGAGCTGTTACAGCACCTCGTGTGCACTGCACACAGAGCAAGCTGTGCAGCAGTGTGCCAGAGCATCACAAGTGCACGCAGCACAAACCGTGCAGTACTCGAGCTGTTACAGCACCTCGTGTGCACACAGAACAAGCTGTGCAGCAGTGTGCCAGAGCATCACAAGTGCACGCAGCACAAACCGTGCAGTACTGGAGCTGTTACAGCACCTCGTGTGCACACAGTGCAAGCCGTGCAGCAGTGTGTCAGAGCATCACAAGTGCACGCAGCACAAACCGTGCAGTACTCAAGCTGTTACAGCACCTCGTGTGCACACAGAACAAGCTGTGCAGCAGTGTGCCAGAGCATCACAAGTGCACGCAGCACAAACCGTGCAGTACTGGAGCTGTTACAGCACCTCGCGTGCACTGCACACAGAGCAAGCTGTGCAGCAGTGTGCCAGAGCATCACAAGTGCACGCAGCACAACCTGTACAGTACTGGAGCTGTTACAGCACCTCGTGTGCACACAGTGCAAGCTGTGCAGCAGTGTGTCACAGCATCACAAGTGCACGCAGCACAACCTGTGCAGTACTGGAGCTGTTACAGCACCTCATGTGCACACAGTGCAAGCCGTGCAGCAGTGTGTCAGAGCATCACAAGTGCTCGCAGCACAAACCGTGCAGTACTGGAGCTGTTACAGCACCTCGTGTGCACACAGAGCAAGCTGTGCAGCAGTGTGTCACAGCATCACAAGTGCACGCAGCACAAACCGTGCAGTACTCGAGCTGTTACAGCACCTCGTGTGCACTGCACACAGAGCAAGCTGTGCAGCAGTGTGCCAGAGCATCACAAGTGCACGCAGCACAAACCGTGCAGTACTCAAGCTGTTACAGCACCTCGTGTGCACACAGAACAAGCTGTGCAGCAGTGTGTCAGAGCATCACAAGTGCACCCAGCACAAACCGTGCAGTACTCGAGCTGTTACAGCACCTCGTGTGCACTGCACACAGAGCAAGCTGTGCAGCAGTGTGCCAGAGCATCACAAGTGCACGCAGCACAAACCGTGCAGTACTCGAGCTGTTACAGCACCTCGTGTGCACACAGAACAAGCTGTGCAGCAGTGTGCCAGAGCATCACAAGTGCACGCAGCACAAACCGTGCAGTACTGGAGCTGTTACAGCACCTCGTGTGCACACAGTGCAAGCCGTGCAGCAGTGTGTCAGAGCATCACAAGTGCACGCAGCACAAACCGTGCAGTACTCAAGCTGTTACAGCACCTCGTGTGCACACAGAACAAGCTGTGCAGCAGTGTGCCAGAGCATCACAAGTGCACGCAGCACAAACCGTGCAGTACTGGAGCTGTTACAGCACCTCGCGTGCACTGCACACAGAGCAAGCTGTGCAGCAGTGTGCCAGAGCATCACAAGTGCACGCAGCACAACCTGTACAGTACTGGAGCTGTTACAGCACCTCGTGTGCACACAGTGCAAGCTGTGCAGCAGTGTGTCACAGCATCACAAGTGCACGCAGCACAACCTGTGCAGTACTGGAGCTGTTACAGCACCTCATGTGCACACAGTGCAAGCCGTGCAGCAGTGTGTCAGAGCATCACAAGTGCACGCAGCACAACCTGTGCAGTACTGGAGATGTTACAGCACCTCGTGTGCACACAGTGCAAGCCGTGGAGCAGAGTGTGAGAGCATCATAAGTGCACGCAGCACAACCCGTGCAGTACTGGAGATGTTACAGCACCTCGTGTGCACACAGTGCAAGCCGTGGAGCAGAGTGTGAGAGCATCATAAGTGCACGCAGCACAACCCGTGCAGTACTGGAGATGTTACAGCACCTCGTGTGCACACAGTGCAAGCCGTGGAGCAGAGTGTGAGAGCATCATAAGTGCACGCAGCACAACCCGTGCAGTACTGGAGATGTTACAGCACCTCGTGTGCACACAGTGCAAGCCGTGGAGCAGAGTGTGAGAGCATCATAAGTGCACGCAGCACAACCCGTGCAGTACTGGAGATGTTACAGCACCTCGTGTGCACACAGTGCAAGCCGTGCAGCAGTGTGTCAGAGCATCACAAGTGCACGCAGCACAACCTGTGCAGTACTGGAGATGTTACAGCACCTCGTGTGCACACAGTGCAAGCCGTGGAGCAGAGTGTGAGAGCATCATAAGTGCACGCAGCACAACCCGTGCAGTACTGGAGATGTTACAGCACCTCGTGTGCACACAGTGCAAGCCGTGGAGCAGAGTGTGAGAGCATCATAAGTGCACGCAGCACAACCCGTGCAGTACTGGAGATGTTACAGCACCTCGTGTGCACACAGTGCAAGCCGTGGAGCAGAGTGTGAGAGCATCATAAGTGCACGCAGCACAACCCGTGCAGTACTGGAGATGTTACAGCACCTCGTGTGCACACAGTGCAAGCCGTGGAGCACAGTGTGAGAGCATCATAAGTGCATGCAGCAAAACCCGCTCAGTACTGGAGGTCTTGCAGCACCTCATGTGCAAGCCATGCAGCGGAGGGTCAGAGCATAACAAGTGCACGCAGCACGGCAAGCGCAGAACTGGAGATGTTAGAGCAACTCGTGTGCACACAGTGCAAGCCTTGTAGCGGAGTGTCAGAGGATCACAAGTGCACGCAGCACAACCCATGCAGTACTGGAGATGTTACAACACCCCATGTGCACACGGCGAAAGCTGGTGTGTGCTCATCACGCCTGTTGGTGTGTGCTTATCACTTCTGCTGGTGTGTGCTCTTCACGTCTGCTGGTGTGTGCCTATCACGTCCATGCCGTAGGGACATTGTTTGCTGGTGCGTGCTCGTCACATCTGCTGGTGTGTGCTCATCACGCCTGTTGGTGTGTGCTTATCACTTCTGCTGGTGTGTGCTCTTCACGTCTGCTGGTGTGTGCCTATCACGTCCATGCCGTAGGGACATTGTTTGCTGGTGCGTGCTCGTCACGTCTGCTGGTGTGTGCTCATCACATCTGCTGCTTGCTTATCACACCTGCTGGTGTGTGCTCATCACATATGCTGCTGTGTGCCCATCACGTCTGCTAGTGTGTGCTCATCACGCCTGCCGGTGCGTGCTCATCACATCTGCCGGTGCGTGCTCATCACGTCTGCTGGTGTGTGCTTATCAGGTCTGCTGGTGTGTGCTTATCACTTCCATGTCGTAGGGGCCCAGTCTGCTGGTGTGTGCTGATCACATCTGCCGCTGTGTGCTCGTCACGTCTGCCGCTGTGTGCTCCTCACATCTGCCGCTGTGTGCTCGTCACGTCTGTTGGTGTGTGCTTATCAGGTCTGTGTGTGTGTGCTTATCAGGTCTGCTCGTGTGTGCTTATCACGTCTGCTGGTGTGTGCTCATCACGTCTGCTGAGGTGTACTCATCAGGTCTGCTGGTGTGTGCTTATCACATCCATGCCGTAGGGACCCTGTCTGCTGGTGTGTGTCCTCATCACATCTGCTGATCTGTGCTCATCATCCCTGCTGGTGTGTGCTCATCAAGTCTGTTGGTGTGTGCTTATGTCTATGCCGAAGGGGCCTCGTCTGCTGGTTGTGTGCTTGTCACGTCTGCTGGTGTACGTTCGTCATGTCTGCTGATGTGTGCTTGTCACGTTTGCGCATGATCACGTTCATGCCGTAGGGGCCCCGTCTGCTGGTGTTTACTTGTCACGTCTGCTGGTGTGTGCCTGACACGACTGCTGGTGTATGCTCATCACGTTTGCTGGTGTTTGCTTGTGATGTCTGCTGGTGTGTGCTCCTCACGTCTGCTGGTGTGTGCTCATCACGTCTGCTGGTGTGTACTCATCACGTCTGCTGGTGTGTACTCATCAGGTCTGCCGGTGTGTGCTCATCACATCTGCCGGTGTGTGCTTATCAGGTCTGCTGATGTGTGCTTATCAGGTCTGCTGGTGTGTGCTCATCAGGTCTGCTTGTGTGTGCTCATCACGTCTACTGGTGTGTGCTCATCAGGTCTGCTGGTGTGTGCTCATCAGGTCTGCCGGTGTGTGCTTATCAGGTCTGCTGGTGTGTGCATATTACTTCCATGCTGTAGGGGCCCGGTCTGCTTGTGTGTGCTTATCAGGTCTGCTCGTGTGTGCTTATCACGTCTGCCGGTGCGTGCTCATCACGTCTGCTGGTGTGTGCTTATCAGGTTTGCTGGTGTGTGCTTATCACATCCATGCCGTAGGGGCCCTGTCTGCTGGTGTGTTCTCATCACGTCCTCTGGTGTGTGCTCATTACATTTGCTGGTGTGTGATCATCATGTCTGCTGGTGTGTCCTCATCAGGTCTGCCAGTGTGTGTGCTCGTCAAGTCTGCTGTTGTGTGCTCATCACGTCTGCGCTGTGTGCTTATCATGTCCATGCAGTAAGGGCCCTATCTGCTGGTGTTTGCTAATCACGTGTGCCGCTGTGTGCTTATCAGGTCTGCTGGTGTGTGTGCTCATCACGTCTACTGGTGTGTGCTCATCAGGTCTGCCGGTGTGTGCTCATCACATCTGTCGGTGTGTGCTTATCAGGTCTGCTGGTGTGTGCTCATCAGGTCTGCCGGTGTGTGCTCATCACGTCTACTGGTGTGTGCTCATCAGGTCTGCCGGTGTGTGCTCATCACATCTGCCGGTGTGTGCTTATCAGGTCTGCTGGTGTTTGCTAATCATGTGTGCCGCTGTGTGCTTATCAGGTCTGCTGGTGTGTGCTCATCACGTCTACTGGTGTGTGCTCATCAGGTCTGCCGATGTGTGCTCATCACATCTGCCGGTGTGTGCTTATCAGGTCTGCTGGTGTGTGCTCATCAGGTCTGCCGGTGTGTGCTCATCACGTCTACTGGTGTGTGCTCATCAGGTCTGCCGGTGTGTGCTCATCACATCTGCCGGTGTGTGCTTATCAGGTCTGCTGGTGTTTGCTAATCACGTGTGCCGCTGTGTGCTTATCAGGTCTGCTGGTGTGTGCTCATCACGTCTACTGGTGTGTGCTCATCAGGTCTGCCGGTGTGTGCTCATCACATCTGCCGGTGTGTGCTTATCAGGTCTGCTGGTGTTTGCTAATCATGTGTGCCGCTGTGTGCTTACCACATCTGCCGGTGTGTGCTTATCTGGTCTGCTGGTGTGTGCTCATCAGGTCTGCCGGTGTGTGCTCATCACGTCTACTGGTGTGTGCTCATCAGGTCTGCCGGTGTGTGCTCATCACATCTGCCGGTGTGTGCTCATCAGGTCTGCCGGTGTGTGCTTATCAGGTCTGCCGGTGTGTGCTCATGAGGTCTGCCGGTGTGTGCTGATCACATCTGCCGCTGTGTGCTCATCACGTCTACTGGTGTGTGCTCATCACGTCTACTGGTGTGTGCTCATCAGGTCTGCCGGTGTGTGCTCATCACATCTGCCGGTGTGTGCTTATCAGGTCTGCTGGTGTTTGCTAATCATGTGTGCCGCTGTGTGCTTACCACATCTGCCGGTGTGTGCTTATCTGGTCTGCTGGTGTGTGCTCATCAGGTCTGCCGGTGTGTGCTCATCACGTCTACTGGTGTGTGCTCATCAGGTCTGCCGGTGTGTGCTCATCACATCTGCCGGTGTGTGCTCATCAGGTCTGCCGGTGTGTGCTTATCAGGTCTGCCGGTGTGTGCTCATGAGGTCTGCCGGTGTGTGCTGATCACATCTGCCGCTGTGTGCTCATCACGTCTACTGGTGTGTGCTCATCAGGTCTGCTGGTGTGTGCTCATCAGGTCTGCCGGTGTGTGCTTATCAGGTCTGCTGGTGTGTGCTCATCACGTCTGCCGCTATGAGCTCATCACGTCTGCCTGTGTGTGCTCATCACGTCTGCCGCTATGTGCTCATCACGTCTGCTGCTATGTGCTCATCACGTCTGCTGGTGTGTGCTTGTCAGGTCTGCCGGTGTGTGCTTGTCAGGTCTGCCGGTGTGTGCTTGTCACGTCTGCTGGTGTGTGCTTAAAACGTCTGCCACTGTGTTTTCCTATCAGGTCTGCTGGTGTGTGCTCATCGGGTCTGCCACTGTGTGCTTATCACTTCCATGCCGTAGGACCCCGGTCTGCTGGTGTGTACGTGTCATGTGTGCTGATGTGTGCTTATCACGTCTGCTTGTGTGTGCTAATCACGTGTGCCGCTGTGTGCTTGTCATATCTGCCGCTGTGTGCTCATCACGTCAGCTGATGTGTGCTCATCACATCTGCCGGTGTGTGCTTGTCAGGTCTGCTGGTGTGTGCTTATCAGGTCTGCTGGTGTGTGCTTATCAGGTCTGCTGGTGTGTGCTCATCACGTCTGCCAGTGTGTGCTCATTACGTCTGCTGGTGTGTGCTCATTACGTCTGCTGGTGTGTGCATATCAAGCCTGCTCGTGTGTGCTTATCACATCTGCTGGTGTGTGCTTATCACATTCATGCCGTAGGGGTGCTGTCTGCTGGTGTGTGTGCTCATCAGTTCTGCTAGTGTGTGCTTATCAAGTCTGCTCGTGTGTGCTTATCACGTCCATGCCGTAGGGACCCCGTCTGCTGGTGTGTGTCCTCATCACATCTGCTGATCTGTGCTCATCATCCCTGCTGGTGTGTGCTCATCAAGTCTATTGGTGTGTGCTTATGTCTATGCCGAAGGGGCCTCGTCTTCTGGTTGTGTGCTTGTCACGTCTGCTGGTGTACGTTCGTCATGTCTGCTGATGTGTGCTTGTCACATTTGCGCTGATCACGTTCATGCCGTAGGGGCCCCGTCTGCTGGTGTTTACTTGTCACGTCTGCTGGTGTGTGCTTGACACGACTGCTGGTGTATGCTCATCACGTCTGCTGGTGTTTGCTTGTGACGTCTGCTGGTGTGTGCTCATCACGTCTGCTGGTGTGTGCTCATCACGTCTGCTGGTGTGTACTCATCACGTCTACTGGTGTGTGCTCATCAGGTCTGCCGGTGTGTGCTCATCACATCTGCCGGTGTGTGCTCATCACATCTGCCGGTGTGTGCTTATCAGGTCTGCTGGTGTGTGCTCATGAGGTCTGCCGGTGTGTGCTGATCACATCTGCCGCTGTGTGCTCATCACGTCTGCCGCTGTGTGCTCATCAGGTCTGCTGGTGTGTGCTCATCAGGTCTGCCGGTGTGTGCTCATCAGGTCTGCCAGTGTGTGTGCTCGTCAAGTCTGCTGCTGTGTGCTCATCACGTCTGCGCTGTGTGCTTATCACGTCCATGCAGTAGGGGCCCTATCTGCTGGTGTTTGCTAATCACGTGTGCCGCTGTGTGCTCATCAGGTCTGCTTGTGTGTGCTCATCACGTCTACTGGTGTGTGCTCATCAGGTCTGCTGGTGTGTGCTCATCAGGTCTGCCGGTGTGTGCTTATCAGGTCTGCTGGTGTGTGCATATTACTTCCATGCTGTAGGGGCCCGGTCTGCTTGTGTGTGCTTATCAGGTCTGCTCGTGTGTGCTTATCACGTCTGCCGGTGCATGCTCATCACGTCTGCTGGTGTGTGCTTATCACATCCATGCCATAGGGGCCTTGTCTGCTGGTGTGTTCTCATCACGTCCTCTGGTGTGTGCTCATTACATTTGCTGGTGTGTGATCATCATGTCTGCTGGTGTGTCCTCATCAGGTCTGCCAGTGTGTGTGCTCGTCAAGTCTGCTGCTGTGTGCTTATCACGTCCATGCAGCAGGGGCCCTATCTGCTGGTGTTTGCTAATCACGTGTGCCGCTGTGTGCTCATCAGGTCTGCTGGTGTGTGCTCATCAGGTCTGCTGGTGTGTGCATATTACTTCCATGCTGTAGGGGCCCGGTCTGCTTGTGTGTGCGTGTCATGTGTGCTTATCACATCTGCCGAAGTGTGCCTATCAGGTCTGCTGGTGTGTGCTCATCACGTCTGCCGCTATGAGCTCATTACGTCTGCCTGTGTGTGCTCATCACGTCTGCCGCTATGTGCTCATCACGTCTGCTGCTATGTGCTCATCACGTCTGCTGGTGTGTGCTTGTCAGGTCTGCCGGTGTGTGCTTGTCAGGTCTGCCGGTGTGTGCTTGTCAGGTCTGCCGGTGTGTGCTTGTCAGGTCTGCCAGTGTGTGCTTAAAACGTCTGCTGGTGTGTGCTTAAAACGTCTGCCACTGTGTTTTCCTATCAGGTCTGCTGGTGTGTGCTCATCGGGTCTGCCACTGTGTGCTTATCACTTCCATGCCGTAGGACCCCGGTCTGCTGGTGTGTACGTGTCATGTGTGCTGATGTGTGCTTATCACGTCTGCTTGTGTGTGCTAATCACGTGTGCCGCTGTGTGCTTGTCATATCTGCCGCTGTGTGCTCATCACGTCAGCTGATGTGTGCTCATCACATCTGCCGGTGTCTGCTTGTCAGGTCTGCTGGTGTGTGCTTATCAGGTCTGCTGGTGTGTGCTTATCAGGTCTGCTGGTGTGTGCTCATTACGTCTGCCGGTGTGTGCTCATTACGTCTGCTGGTGTGTGCTCATTACGTCTGCTGGTGTGTGCATATCAAGCCTGCTCGTGTGTGCTTATCACATCTGCTGGTGTGTGCTTATCACATTCATGCCGTAGGGGTGCTGTCTGCTGGTGTGTGTGCTCATCAGTTCTGCTAGTGTGTGCTTATCAAGTCTGCTCGTGTGTGCTTATCACGTCCATGCCATAGGGACCCTGTCTGCTGGTGTGTGTCCTCATCACATCTGCTGATCTGTGCTCATCATCCCTGCTGGTGTGTGCTCATCAAGTCTGTTGGTGTGTGCTTATGTCTATGCCGAAGGGGCCTCGTCTGCTGGTTGTGTGCTTGTCACGTCTGCTGGTGTACGTTCGTCATGTCTGCTGATGTGTGCTTGTCACGTTTGCGCTGATCACGTTCATGCCGTAGGGGCCCCGTCTGCTGGTGTTTACTTGTCACGTCTGCTGGTGTGTGCTTGACACGACTGCTGGTGTATGCTCATCACGTCTGCTGGTGTTTGCTTGTGACGTCTGCTGGTGTGTGCTCATCACGTCTGCTGGTGTGTGCTCATCACGTCTGCTGGTGTGTACTCATCACGTCTGCTGGTGTGTACTCATCACATCTGCCGGTGTGTGCTTATCAGGTCTGCCGGTGTGTGCTTATCAGGTCTGCTGGTGTGTGCTCATCAGGTCTGCTGGTGTGTGCTCATCACGTCTACTGGTGTGTGCTCATCAGGTCTGCCGGTGTGTTCTCATCAGGTCTGCCGGTGTGTGCTCATCAGGTCTGCCGGTGTGTGCTTATCAGGTCTGCTGCTGTGTGCATATTACGTCCATGCTGTAGGGGCCCGGTCTGCTTGTGTGTGCTTATCAGGTCTGCTCTTGTGTGCTTATCAGGTCTGCTCGTGTGTGCTCATCACGTCTGCCGGTGCGTGCTCATCACGTCTGCTGGTGTGTGCTTATCAGGTCTGCTGGTGTGTGCTTATCACATCCATGCCGTAGGGGCCCTGTCTGCTGGTGTGTTCTCATCACGTCCTCTGGTGTGTGCTCATTACATTTGCTGGTGTGTGATCATCATGTCTGCTGGTGTGTCCTCATCAGGTCTGCCAGTGTGTGTGCTCATCAAGTCTGCTGCTGTGTGCTTATCACGTCCATGCAGTAGGGGCCCTATCTGCTGGTGTTTGCTAATCAGGTCTGCCGGTGTGTGCTCATCACATCTGCCTGTGTGCTTATCAGGTCTGCTGGTGTGTGCTCATCAGGTCTGCTGGTGTGTGCATATTACTTCCATGCTGTAGGTCTGCTTGTGTGTGCGTGTCATGTGTGCTTATCACAACTGCTGATGTGTGCTTGTCACGTCTGCCGAAGTGTGCCTATCAGGTCTGTTGGTGTGTGCTAATCACGTCTGCCGCTATGAGCTCATCACGTCTGCCTGTGTGTGCTCATCACGTCTGCCGCTATGTGCTCATCACGTCTGCTGCTATGTGCTCGTCACGTCTGCTGGTGTGTGCTTGTCAGGTCTGCCGGTGTGTGCTTGTCAGGTCTGCCGGTGTGTGCTTGTCAGGTCTGCCAGTGTGTGCTTGTCACGTCTGCTGGTGTGTGCTTAAAACGTCTGCCACTGTGTTTTCCTATCAGGTCTGCTGGTGTGTGCTCATCGGGTCTACCACTGTGTGCTTATCACTTCCATGCCGTAGGACCCCGGTCTGCTGGTGTGTACGTGTCATGTGTGCTGATGTGTGCTTATCACGTCTGCTTGTGTGTGCTAATCACGTGTGCCGCTGTGTGCTTGTCATATCTGCCGCTGTGTGCTCATCACGTCAGCTGATGTGTGCTCATCACATCTGCCGGTGTGTGCTTGTCAGGTCTGCTGGTGTGTGCTTATCAGGTCTGCTGGTGTGTGCTTATCAGGTCTGCTGGTGTGTGCTCATCACGTCTGCCGGTGTGTGCTCATTACGTCTGCCGGTGTGTGCTCATTACGTCTGCTGGTGTGTGCATATCAAGCCTGCTCGTGTGTGCTTATCACATCTGCTGGTGTGTGCTTATCACGTCCATGCCGTAGGGACCCTGTCTGCTGGTGTGTGTCCTCATCACATCTGCTGATCTGTGCTCATCATCCCTGCTGGTGTGTGCTCATCAAGTCTGTTGGTGTGTGCTTATGTCTATGCCGAAGGGGCCTCGTCTGCTGGTTGTGTGCTTGTCACGTCTGCCTGTGTACGTTCGTCATGTCTGCTGATGTGTGCTTGTCACGTTTGCGCTGATCACGTCCATGCCGTAGGGACCCTGTGTGCTGCTGTGTGCTTGTCACGATTGCTCGTGTGTGCTTGTCACGACTGCTCGTGTGTGCTTGTCACGTCCATGCCTTAGGGCCCCCTCTGCACCCCAGGGCCGTCAGCTGTGCCAGCTCTGTAGAGATAGACTCACCTCTCGCCCTGGCTCTCCTCTCGGTCCCGGTAAACCTTGTGCTCCAGGCTTCCCCTGCGGAGGAGTGAAAGACAGGAGTCAGACAGGAATGTGACAGGGTCTGACAGGAGGGCAGGTGCTGTGAGTGTCCTTTGAGTCAGGAAAGCAGCGGCTTTCAAGGTCAGCTAAATGGAGGAGGCGGCTGGAAGCATTTCAACACTACCAGGAAACAGTGTGTGACGGCCATGCCACTCTCTCCTGACACCCCCAAGGACCCATGTATACCACCTCAAGACAAACAGGAGGGGCTGCGTGACTGTCACAACGCTCTCTCCTGGCACCCCCAAGAACCCCTGTCTGGGACCTGAACTCAAACAGAGGGGACAGAGTGTGACGGCCATGCCACTCTCTCCTGACACCCCCAAGAACCCCTGTCTGGGACCTGAACTCAAACTGAGGGGACAGTGTGTGACGGCCATGCCACTCTCTCCTGACACCCCCAAGAACCCCTGTCTGGCACCTCAACACCTCTCTCCTGGCACCCCCAAGGACCCATGTCTGGGACCTGAACACCTCTCTCCTGGCACTCCCAAGAACCCATGCCTGGCACCTCAACACCTCTATCCTGGCACCCCCAAGAACCCATGCCTGGCACCTCAACACCTCTCTCCTGGCACCCCCAAGGACCCATGTCTGGGACCTGAACACCTCTCTCCTGACACCCACAAGAACCTCTGTCTGGGACCTGAACACCTCTCTCCTGACACCCCCAAGAACCCCTGTCTGGGACCTGAACTCAAACAGAGGGGACAATGTGTGACGGCCATGCCACTCTCTCCTGACACCCCCAAGAACCTCTGTCTGGGACCTGAACTCAAACAGAGGGGACAGTGTGTGACGGCCATGCCACTCTCTCCTGACACCCCCAAGAACCCCTGTCTGGGACCTGAACTCAAACAGAGGGGACAATGTGTGACGGCCATGCCACTCTCTCCTGACACCCCCAAGAACCTCTGTCTGGGACCTGAACTCAAACAGAGGGGACAGTGTGTGACGGCCATGCCACTCTCTCCTGACACCCCCAAGAACCTCTGTCTGGGACCTGAACTCAAACAGAGGGGACAGTGTGTGACGGCCATGCCACTCTCTCCTGACACCCCCAAGAACCCCTGTCTGGCACCTCAACACCTCTCTCCTGGCACCCCCAAGAACCCATGCCTGGCACCTCAACACCTCTCTCCTGGCACCCCCAAGAACCCATGCCTGGCACCTCAACACCTCTCTCCTGGCACCCCCAAGGACCCCATGTCTGGGACCTGAACACCTCTCTCCTGACACCCCCAAGAACCTCTGTCTGGGAGCTGAACACCTCTCTCCTGACACCCCCAAGAACCCCTGTCTGGGACCTGAACTCAAACAGAGGGGACAGTGTGTGACGGCCATGCCACTCTCTCCTGACACCCCCAAGAACCCCTGTCTGGCACCTCAACACCTCTCTCCTGGCACCCCCAAGAACCCATGCCTGGCACCTCAACACCTCTCTCCTGGCACCCCCAAGAACCCATGCCTGGCACCTCAACACCTCTCTCCTGGCACCCCCAAGGACCCATGTCTGGGACCTGAACACCTCTCTCCTGACACCCCCAAGAACCTCTGTCTGGGATCTGAACACCTCTCTCCTGACACCCCCAAGAACCCCTGTCTGGGACCTGAACTCAAACAGAGGGGACAGTGTGTGACGGCCATGCCACTCTCTCCTGACACCCCCAAGAACCCCTGTCTGGGACCTGAACTCAAACAGAGGGGACAGTGTGTGACGGCCATGCCACTCTCTCCGGACACCCCCAAGAACCTCTGTCTGGGACCTGAACTCAAACAGAGGGGACAGTGTGTGACGGCCATGCCACTCTCTCCTGACACCCCCAAGAACCTCTGTCTGGGACCTGAACTCAAACAGAGGGGACAGTGTGTGACGGCCATGCCACTCTCTCCTGACACCCCCAAGAACCTCTGTCTGGGACCTGAACTCAAACAGAGGGGACAGTGTGTGACGGCCATGCCACTCTCTCCTGACACCCCCAAGAACCCATGCCTGGCACCTCAACACCTCTCTCCTGGCACCCCCAAGGACCCATGTCTGGGACCTGAACTCAAACAGAGGGGACAGTGTGTGACGGCCATGCCACTCTCTCCTGACACCCCCAAGAACCTCTGTCTGGGACCTGAACTCAAACAGAGGGGACAGTGTGTGACGGCCATGCCACTCTCTCCTGACACCCCCAAGAACCCCTGTCTGGCACCTCAACACCTCTCTCCTGGCACCCCCAAGAACCCATGCCTGGCACCTCAACACCTCTCTCCTGGCACCCCCAAGAACCCATGCCTGGCACCTCAACACCTCTCTCCTGGCACCCCCAAGGACCCATGTCTGGGACCTGAACACCTCTCTCCTGACACCCCCAAGAACCTCTGTCTGGGACCTGAACACCTCTCTCCTGACACCCCCAAGAACCCCTGTCTGGGACCTGAACTCAAACAGAGGGGACAGTGTGTGACGGCCATGCCACTCTCTCCTGACACCCCCAAGAACCCCTGTCTGGGACCTGAACTCAAACAGAGGGGACAGTGTGTGACGGCCATGCCACTCTCTCCGGACACCCCCAAGAACCTCTGTCTGGGACCTGAACTCAAACAGAGGGGACAGTGTGTGACGGCCATGCCACTCTCTCCTGACACCCCCAAGAACCTCTGTCTGGGACCTGAACTCAAACAGAGGGGACAGTGTGTGACGGCCATGCCACTCTCTCCTGACACCCCCAAGAACCTCTGTCTGGGACCTGAACTCAAACAGAGGGGACAGTGTGTGACGGCCATGCCACTCTCTCCTGACACCCCCAAGAACCTCTGTCTGGGACCTGAACTCAAACAGAGGGGACAGTGTGTGACGGCCATGCCACTCTCTCCGGACACCCCCAAGAATCTCTGTCTGGGACCTGAACTCAAACAGAGGGGACAGTGTGTGACGGCCATGCCACTCTCTCCTGACACCCCGAAGAACCTCTGTCTGGGACCTGAACTCAAACAGAGGGGACAGTGTGTGACGGCCATGCCACTCTCTCCTGACACCCCCAAGAACCCATGCCTGGCACCTCAACACCTCTCTCCTGGCACCCCCAAGGACCCATGTATACCACCTCAAGACAAACAGAAGGGGCTGCGTGACTGTCACAACGCTCTCTCCTGGCACCCCCAAGAACCCCTGTCTGGGACCTGAACTCAAACAGAGGGGACAGTGTGTGACGGCCATGCCACTCTCTCCTGACACCCCCAAGAACCCATGCCTGGCACCTCAACACCCTCTCCTGGCACCCCCAAGGACCCATGTCTGGGACCTCAACACGTACAGAAGGGGCTGCGTGACTGTCACAACGCTCTCTCCTGACACCCCCAAGAACCTCTGTCTGGGACCTGAACTCAGAGGGGACAGTGTGTGACGGCCATGCCACTCTCTCCTGACACCCCCAAGAACCTCTGTCTGGGACCTGAACTCAAACAGAGGGGACAGTGTGTGACGGCCATGCCACTCTCTCCTGACACCCCCAAGAACCTCTGTCTGGGACCTGAACTCAAACAGAGGGGACAGTGTGTGACGGCCATGCCACTCTCTCCTGACACCCCCAAGAACCTCTGTCTGGGACCTGAACTCAAACAGAGGGGACAGTGTGTGACTGGCCATGCCACTCTCTCCTGACACCCCCAAGAACCCCTGTCTGGCACCTCAACACCTCTCTCCTGGCACCCCCAAGAACCCATGCCTGGCACCTCAACACCTCTCTCCTGGCACCCCCAAGAACCCATGCCTGGCACCTCAACACCTCTCTCCTGGCACCCCCAAGGACCCATGTCTGGGACCTGAACACCTCTCTCCTGACACCCCCAAGAACCTCTGTCTGGGACCTGAACACCTCTCTCCTGACACCCCCAAGAACCCCTGTCTGGGACCTGAACTCAAACAGAGGGGACAGTGTGTGACGGCCATGCCACTCTCTCCTGACACCCCCAAGAACCCCTGTCTGGGACCTGAACTCAAACAGAGGGGACAGTGTGTGACGGCCATGCCACTCTCTCCGGACACCCCCAAGAACCTCTGTCTGGGACCTGAACTCAAACAGAGGGGACAGTGTGTGACGGCCATGCCACTCTCTCCTGACACCCCCAAGAACCTCTGTCTGGGACCTGAACTCAAACAGAGGGGACAGTGTGTGATGGCCATGCCACTCTCTCCTGACACCCCCAAGAACCTCTGTCTGGGACCTGAACTCAAACAGAGGGGACAGTGTGTGACGGCCATGCCACTCTCTCCTGACACCCCCAAGAACCTCTGTCTGGGACCTGAACTCAAACAGAGGGGACAGTGTGTGACGGCCATGCCACTCTCTCCGGACACCCCCAAGAATCTCTGTCTGGGACCTGAACTCAAACAGAGGGGACAGTGTGTGACGGCCATGCCACTCTCTCCTGACACCCCGAAGAACCTCTGTCTGGGACCTGAACTCAAACAGAGGGGACAGTGTGTGACGGCCATGCCACTCTCTCCTGACACCCCAAGAACCCATGCCTGGCACCTCAACACCTCTCTCCTGGCACCCCCAAGGACCCATGTATACCACCTCAAGACAAACAGAAGGGGCTGCGTGACTGTCACAACGCTCTCTCCTGGCACCCCCAAGAACCCCTGTCTGGGACCTGAACTCAAACAGAGGGGACAGTGTGTGACGGCCATGCCACTCTCTCCTGACACCCCCAAGAACCCATGCCTGGCACCTCAACACCTCTCTCCTGGCACCCCCAAGGACCCATGTCTGGGACCTCAACACGTACAGAAGGGGCTGCGTGACTGTCACAACGCTCTCTCCTGACACCCCCAAGAACCTCTGTCTGGGACCTGAACTCAGAGGGGACAGTGTGTGACGGCCATGCCACTCTCTCCTGACACCCCCAAGAACCTCTGTCTGGGACCTGAACTCAAACAGAGGGGACAGTGTGTGACGGCCATGCCACTCTCTCCTGACACCCCCAAGAACCTCTGTCTGGGACCTGAACTCAAACAGATGGGACAGTGTGTGACGGCCATGCCACTCTCTCCTGACACCCCCAAGAACCTCTGTCTGGGACCTGAACTCAAACAGAGGGGACAGTGTGTGACGGCCATGCCACTCTCTCCTGACACCCCCAAGAACCTCTGTCTGGGACCTGAACTCAGAGGGGACAGTGTGTGACGGCCATGCCACTCTCTCCTGACACCCCCAAGAACCTCTGTCTGGGACCTGAACTCAAACAGAGGGGACAGTGTGTGACGGCCATGCCACTCTCTCCTGACACCCCCAAGAACCTCTGTCTGGGACCTGAACTCAAACAGAGGGGAGAGTGTGTGACGGCCATGCCACTCTCTCCTGACACCCCCAAGAACCCCTGTCTGGGGCCTGAACTCAAACAGAGGGGACAGTGTGTGACGGCCATGCCACTCTCTCCTGACACCCCCAAGAACCCCTGTCTGGGACCTGAACTCAAACAGAGGGGACAGTGTGTGACGGCCATGCCACTCTCTCCCGACACCCCCAAGAACCCCTGTCTGGGACCTGAACTCAAACAGAGGGGACAGTGTGTGACGGCCATGCCACTCTCTCCTGACACCCCCAAGAACCTCTGTCTGGGACCTGAACTCAAACAGAGGGGACAGTGTGTGACGGCCATGCCACTCTCTCCTGACACCCCCAAGAACCTCTGTCTGGGACCTGAACTCAAACAGAGGGGACAGTGTGTGACGGCCATGCCACTCTCTCCTGACACCCCCAAGAACCTCTGTCTGGGACCTGAACTCAAACAGATGGGACAGTGTGTGACGGCCATGCCACTCTCTCCTGACACCCCCAAGAACCTCTGTCTGGGACCTGAACTCAAACAGAGGGGACAGTGTGTGACGGCCATGCCACTCTCTCCTGACACCCCCAAGAACCTCTGTCTGGGACCTGAACTCAAACAGAGGGGACAGTGTGTGACGGCCATGCCACTCTCTCCTGACACCCCCAAGAACCTCTGTCTGGGACCTGAACTCAAACAGAGGGGACAGTGTGTGACGGCCATGCCACTCTCTCCTGACACCCCCAAGAACCTCTGTCTGGGACCTGAACTCAAAGGGCTGGACTGTCTCCAGACACCCACGGGGGCACCTTGGCACAAGCAGGGGGCTGTGTGATGACGGGACCCCAGACTAGCACCTTAACAAAAACAAGAGGGGTTGTGTGTGACGGCTGGACTTTCTCCCAACACCCAGAGGGGTCCACGGGCCGGCCAGGACAAACAGGAGGGGCTGTGTGACTGCCACGACGCTCTCTCCTGGCACCCCAAGGACCCATGTCTGGCACCTCAACACCTCTCTCCTGGCACCCCAAGGACCCATGTCTGGCACCTCAACACAAACGGAATGGGCTGCTGGACTGCCACGACACTCTCTCCTGGCACCCCCTGGACCCCCAAGCACCCATGTCTGGCACCTCAACACCTCTCTCCTGGCACCCCCAAGGACCCATGTATACCACCTCAAGACAAACAGAAGGGGCTGCGTGACTGTCACGACGCTCTCTCCTGGCACCCCAAGGACCCATGTCTGGGACCTCAACACGTACAGAAGGGGCTGCGTGACTGTCACGACGCTCTCTCCTGGCACCCCAAGAACCTCTGTCTGTGACCTTAACTCAAACAGATGGGACTGTGTGTGACAGCCATGCTACATCGAGACACCCCATGGCATGCAAGGACAAAGTGTTCAGGTTGTCTTCTGTTACTCTTGAGGACATCTGGGGCCCCTCACGAATCACTTCAGACCTTGTCAGGAAGTCCTGGGCCTGGAAAGGAAGCAGGGAAGGCCATCGCCGTGGAAAGCCCTGGTGTGTTGGTGCTTGGAGCGTGGGGTAAGGATGCAATGCAAGCATCTTCAGTGGACTTAGATCAATAGGGGCTTAGTCCAGGCGCAGATCGATATTGTTACCAGGGAACCTAGTGCTGTTAATAAAATACTAGTTTCACATCAGCATATATAGCATAATCATCCTGTTATTCATACATGAAAGGTCACGTCACTCAGTTTCTTTCCCCTCCCATGTATTTGCAGGAAATGGGCTCAGCAGTGACCAGTAATGTGTCCTAGGCACTCATGTAGAATGTCTTTTATTAGCCGTTTTTGCTGCAGAGTCTGACCGCTTGTTGATGGTGGGGAAGGAGTCGTTTTGATCTCCTTGCTCGGTTTCGATGCCATCCCCGCTCTCTTTGGGTTCCTGCTTAGCCCAGATTATGAAGCACTCCCTGTTTGAGCATCTCTGAAGACTTCACGTGACCCCAGCGGAGCCTTCTCTTCCACCACTGGGGTCATCTGTAGATACTGTCCCGGACAGAATCCACCTTTCTTGTCTGTAATAAGACAGACTTCCAGACATTAAAAGCTGCGCGAACCGCTGTTCTGTTGGGCGGTCACAGCTCTACAGGAACATGAATTGTGGCTGTGGTGCTGCTGGTAATATGAACAGATTTCAAGGCACCCAATCGACCGATCTACTCAATCAGTTGTATTAAAATTCACCTTTACGATGATTGCACAGATATTGTGTTGAAGGACCATGAGATCAAGCTCTTTACCTTTGGTTACGCTCTTTCTGGTGGATCCTCTATCTAACCGCAGAGTCCTCACTTCGAGAGCATTCTCCCAGGCATAGGACTGGATCGGGAACCCTTAAAAGCAGTATGCTGGTGCGCCAGGAGGTGGTGTAGCGTGGCTCCGCAGCAGTTTCGTTCCTCTCTGGAAGTGACGAGCGGGAATACATAAAAGCGTCTCTCAGATGTGCAGTTGTGAATTGCTTGTGAAAGCTTGTTTGCTCCCTCAAATGCAGAGCCCATCAGCACATTGGCTTGACCAGCATGTAGATCTCTAGTTTGGGACATTTTTAGATGGAAAAGCATCCATTCCACAGAACCGGGAGGTGGGAGGGTGGTGAAGGGTCGGCAGATAGACCTGCAGAGCATCCTGTTGGAAAACGCCCTGCACCACATCCGGGTGTATCTGCCATTCGTGATCCGCTGGGTGTGGGTGGCTAAGTTTGTCTGCCCTGTCGTTTAGAGATCCCTCAAGGTGCTTCATGACCAAAGAAATGCCCTGGTAAGCCAGTCACTTCCAGACTCACAGAGACTCCTTGCACAGGACCCAAGACCCCACTCCTTCCTGGATGGTAGTGTTATTTGAGAGTACCTGTACTTCCCTACCCTTGATAGACAAGGGCATAGCTTATGGGGATGTGTTTGGGGTGTTACACCCCCCTAATAAAATGTATTATTTAATAAATAGTTGGGTACAGGAGTTTTCAGTCTGTCATGATAAGGTGTCTGTCGGATTTCACCTGGGATTTTTAAAAACTCACTCAGACAAAAACACACTCCCATACACACTTGTCTCTGTTTTAAAGGTCTAAAAACATGATTATTATACAAAATATTGTGTTTTAAGTTCCCCCTCACAATATGTACTCCTTTCCCTTTCCACTGTCCCTTAAGCCTCCCATCCGCTGCCTCTCATATAATGATTAGCATGATATGCCACTGTGATTGTCAGAGAATCTGAAGCTCGTACCCTCCAGTCTTACTGCCCAAGTTACGCCCCTGTCGATAGACAGTAGGAAGGCTTTCAACACCTAGCAGATTGTCCGAAACTCCAACCAACTGATGTGGAGGCAGATTTCTGCCAAAGACCAGATGCCTCTGATCTCCGCCTCTCCCAGATTGCCTCCCCAATGCAGTAGAGAAGCATCTATGACCACCGTCAGCTCTGGATGAGGTACGGAGGGGAGACTGCCACTGGTCCAATCGTAGTCTAGCAGCCACCACTGCAGATCTTTTGCAATCTCCTATAAAAGTGGATGGAATCTGATAGGTTCCTCCAGTGCTGTGCCCACTGGGACTTGTGATCCCACTGCAGAGCGTGCATGTGTCATTTGGCGTGATTTACTAGCAGGACGCAGGCGGCGAATAGTTCCAGCAGCTTCAATGCGATACTCACTGAGATCTAGGACAGAGGCTGAAACATCGGGATCATAGCCCGAATGTCTGGACTTCCTGCTCCTGGGGGAAATATCCTTGGCTGGAGCAGTTTTCCACAAGTGCAGAGGATATGGGTTAATGATGCTTCCTGCTTTGCACAGAAACGGCAATGTCTGTCATGCTCATCAAGGGTTCTCCGGACATACCAGTAAATTTTTAGTGGAATTAAGCCAAATCGCCATCTTATTAGCGCTTGTTTTAGGGCTAAACTAAAAGGCAGAGAAAGATAAATCGGCAGGGCCCCTTGTTCATACAGTGCGGATGTCCAACTGCGATGGGCCAATTTCTTAATGATCAGGACGTCCTGTTCCCTGGAGATTGCTTTTGCTTTCTTGGTTATTAGTCTAGAGACTATTGGCACTGGAAGGCCACTAGACCAAATCTCTTGGACCTCTAGCATATCCAATGCAAAGCTGAAGTAAATGCCAGTTATTCAATCAATTTTTAATTATTTCACTAATTATGTTTTTTTGCGTATTTTCTTTTGCTTGTTTGGATTTCGCGCAATATATTAAGAATTTGACTTTGAGTGGCCAGTGCTGCGAGACCAAACAGAACTCCTCTCTGATTTGGGCATGTGCCGTACAATTGGGAAGGGAAAACACTCTTCCATAGCAAATGGATTGGGCACTATCAAGCCAGTTTGCCCTTCTTTCTCTAAAGGTGATTGCGCCGTGCATTATTGTTGGAAGTAATTTGCAGCCCATCAGCTTTAGAAGTGGCCTTAAGTCAGGATTCACTAGTGACTTTCGTAATTTGCAGAAGGCCCATTCCAGTGAGTTCGTGACTGCTTGCTGTGCATGGATATGGGATGACATGCGGCCCCTATGGTCAAGCCATGCTCCCAGGTATTTATATGGTTCCACAACTTCAACAGGACTCCCCTCAAAGGCCCAGGTCCTAATTTTTTTCAATTTCGATGAAATTATCAGGACTTTTGTCTTTCTTACTCTTATCTTCAGGCTGTTAATTTGGCAGTAGACTGCTAGTGCATTGAGGAGTCGCTGCAGCCCGAGAGGCGTCAAGTCGAGGAACACTGTATCTTCTGCGTATTGTAGTGATTGTATTCCGGTGCCTGCCATTTTTGGTGGAAAGGCACTTACCATCACTAGGTGGGTTTGCAGGTCGGCCAGGTACAGGTTAAACAATAGAGGTACCAATATACATCCTTGTTTTAAGTCTTTGTCAGTCATAATTTTTGCCGTGGTGGCCTATCCGGCGCTAACTTTTATTTTTATTCACCTGTCTGTATAAAGCACGGTGATGGCTTTTAGTAAATTGGCTGGAATTCCCCAGGCCTTGGTCTTGAGACGCGGTCTATAAAGCCAGCATACAGGGCTGAGCCCTTTGCTGCCATGGTTGCTTCGCTTAGCCGGACAGGCATATAAGATTGCCCTGAATGTGGCATCCCCTTTGAAAACCTGTTTGAATAATCTTAATTAAGTTGCTACCTTCTTCCCAAACCTGGAGCTCCTTGTTTGTTTGCTGGCGAAGCACTTCTCTTCCGTATCCAGAAGTACAATTAGCCTGTAATTCTCTGGGGATGACTAGCAGAACCAGTAGTGAGCCCCTCCAAGGCTCGGGAATAGCTGACCCCAACAGGTATTGCTGGAATAGGGGTCCATAACCGAGGCCCATCTGGTTGGAGCCCACTTTTATACTACTGCTGGGATGCTGCTTTGGCCTGTAATGCCACTTGGGCGCATTGCTTTGATCGCCTTGCTTACTTGAGCCGGGCTTATTCAGGGCTCGAAAAATCATAAAAATGTTACTAGATCTGCAGATCTAGTAACTTGAATACACTATTCGACCTAACGTACGAGTTACTTACCTTCGGTAACGATGTATCTGGTAGAGACGTTGTCTAGCCGCAGATTCCTTAACTTAGAATATCCCCAGGCATCAGACTGGATCCGGAAAATTTTGCGCAGCAGTACCTCTGCGCGCCGGGGCGGCGCGCGCCTGGCTCCGCCTGACATCGTCCCCGGACATGACGTCAGTGGAGCCATATAGGACCCTCCCGGCGCGCTGACGTCAGTTTTCTTCGGAGGAACTTTTCCGCGCCACAACGCGGAGCCCCCAGTAAAACTGTGAAAGTATGGGAACAGTGTGCGAATAAAAAAGAAAAATGGTGAGAGAGAAAGAACCAAAGGGTGAGAAAGCACCATGAACGACAGTGAGAAGCACTGTCGACTAAAAGTTGTTGAAAAGGAAAGAGCAGAGCAATACTCTGAGAAGCAGTTTCGCAAAAGCGAAGTGAATGCCACCCCTGAGGCAAATCGATCTATAAAAAGAAGACCAAGGCAGACGACAGAAAGCCTGCACCAGATGAAGTGAATGAAAAGAGCAGAACAGTACACTGAGAAGCAACCCCGCAAAAGCGAGAGAATGCCCTCTCCTGAGGCAAAACGGCAATGAAAAGAGCCAACAGCGACAGGCAAGAAAGCTCCAAACCATAGGATTAAAGAAAAGAAAGAAATAGGGAGACTCTGTCCCCTGTGATAGAACTATCGGACTGAGGAACAGGCCAAAAAGACCTCAAAACCAATTGACTGGAGGAGTGTCAATGGAGAAGGTGGGTGGGAGGGTAGAGAACATCAGTAGGCCCCATACTGGAGGAAACCCATGTGGAAAAACGCAGAAGGACACCTGAACTCACCGCCCCAGCATGAGAATGGGGGGACCAGAACAAGTAAAGCAAAGGAATAAGCCTGACGGGGAGGGAGGCGAAAGACACCGCCCCGTAGAAGGACAAAGCCACCCCAAGGGAGGCGAATGCAGAAAACCCCACCTGAAAAGGTCCTCGCAGATCGGGGAGGATGGGAGGGCGTTAAGGAATCTGCGGCTAGAGAACGTCTCTACCAGATACATCGTTACCGAAGGTAAGTAACTCGTACATCTGATAGAGACATCTAGCCGCAGATTCCTTAATTTAGAATAGATACCAAAGCCATACCCCATAGGAAGCGGGTCTGTGACAGAACCCCACTAAGTTCCCAAGGGAACAGAAGTGTCAACCAGCTGACTAAACACAGTGGCGGCAGCACTGCCAGAGTGGCCAACACCAGACTAGGATACTCCATAGGGAGTGGCCAACAATGAGAGGCAAAGGCATCAAAAGCTGCCAAGGGCGGCAGGAAAGCCCTGTCGGTTAAACAGTGTTGAAAGGGAGCACAGAAGCAGAAGGTCAGTGCGGAATGAGAGTGGATACCTGCTGTAAAAGAAGAGGAACTAAATGTAGGATGTGAGGGATCTGCAGGATCCGATGGACCTGCAAAAGAGAAAGGTCCAGCTAGGGTACAAGAATGGACCGAGTCCGAGAATGCAGTACGGACATGCATGACAGGGAAAGAAGCACTGTGGAAGTGGGAACAGCAGCAGGAGGATGCTGACGACACCCAGGATGAGTCAGTGTTACTGGAAACACAAGACCTGCCAATGCACCATCACCCATGCACCGGACATGTGAAAGGGCGGGCATCAAAAGGCAGAATGGCAGAGAATGATGGCAATAACCAGTGCTACGCACGTGGGGAACAGAAGTACATAAGAGAGACTGTATGTACCGCCAGAACCACACCACGGAAAGGGAAAGGCACAATGAAGCGCCACGAGCAAAAGCTGAGATTCGAGAGACGCATCACCAGGGTGTATCGCGTGAAAGAGAGCCGGCAAAACTAACACACGTAGAAGACTTGCGCTCACGAAAAGTGAGGAACAAGACCATGGCCACCGCAAGAAGGACCATGCATGTGGGAGGTCTGGGTGTGTGTAGTACGCCGGACAGGAGAAAAGAAGACAGGACGCAGCCCGGTGGATGCGTTGAGAAAGAAAAGAATAGAAGAGAAAAGGCACCATAGGCACCAACAGCCATGTTGCAGCGGTACCGGACAGAGCAATGCCCAGAGCCAGACGCAACAGCCACAGGCGGTAGGGAAGATCCACCGTCTACCGCGAGACAGACAGGGAGGCCGAGCAGTACTGGAAGGAGTCAGTACGAAACGTACCGGAGGAACAAAAGTGGATGTACGCACAATAGCCCACCAGGCAAACAATGTTCTGAGGAGAACACTCCCGCTGAGAGCAGCAACAGCAGCCCGAAGGAAAGCACGACAACACCTGCGCGAAATGCAGCAGGGAAATGGGAAGCTGTGGCAGGGGAAGTGGCCAGAAAAGCAAGGCACAAGACAATGTAAAGTATCAGCGTCTGGGGCCAGAACGCCACCATGGAGAGCGAAGTCCAACCATGAAAGGACTAGGCAGCATGGATAGAGGAGAGTAGAACAAGGCAACGTAAAGTTGCAGGAAAGCGCAGCAGCCCGTGACCGCGAACATACCAGGGAGCAGTCATCGGACGCTTATAGAACACAGAAGAATAGTGCCGAGCTAGCTGTGCGTGCCCGGGGACAGCGACAGGGTCCCTCTGGTAGGCAGTCCACAGATGGGACGGCCGCAGCGAAAGAACCACGACGAGATGGTTAGGAACCAGATGTCGCAAGGAAAGTGGCTGACGAGAAAAGGCAGCACAAACCACCCAAGGAGGGCTAACCTGAAAAAACCCTTGTGGAAGAGGTGACACGAGGTAGAACCTCAAAGTCCTCCGGGATGAGGGCACACGAGGACTTGAAAGCCCTCCTGGGCCTCAAGAAATGGAGCAGAGAGATGCAGGGGAGTGCCACAGACCAGCAGCAGACACCATAAGAGAGGCGATAGAGCGAGACCAACAAATGGACCGCAAGAAGGTCCCGGGAGGGCCCGCAGCAGCAGTGAAAGTTTACAGGCACAGCCGCAGGACAACCTCGTGAAAAGGACCCCACAGGAGCCTACCAAGACTGCTGTGGGAAGGAGGCAGCTATACAATAGCCAACGAATACCCCACATAGGGTAAGTATCAACCCCAACAAAGGGCACCTCTTGAGCGTGAGCTCATAGACAGAGGAGCAACAGAAATATAGGCAGCTGACCAGCTGCATGAAAGAAAAGAAATCGCGGCGAGAATCCGCCCAGGCCATTCAGGTATTACAGCATGAACCCAGGGCCGACATGAAGCAGAGACAACACAGCAGAGGGTGAGGACAAAGTCCGCAACCGGACAAGAACAGAATAAAAACTACGGAAGGTTAGAAAGAAGGCGGTGAACCGCAGAGTCCGTATGTTCGTTAAACAGGGACACACCATCAAATGGCAAATCCTGGAGACAGTCACGAACATTTTCGGGGAAACCCCCGTCGCGCAGCCAAGCATGGCGACGCAGAGCAACGGACCTGGCCATTGCTCGACCCACCGAATCGGTGGAGTCAATGGCAGACCGAATGGTAAAGCGTGCCATCTCTCTGCCTTCATGAAGGAGACGAGCCATGTCAGCACGAGTACTCTCAGGGAGAGAAGGTAAAAGACACTCCACAGAGTCCCAAAGGGCAAAGACGCAAGCCATGTTCAGAGCACGTAAGGCTGAACTAGCGGATGCAAAAATGCTGCGTCCACATGTCTCCAACCAACGAGACTCCCTAGTGGGAAGCAGCAATAGAGGCGGAGAGGAAGGCTGCGTGGCAAAAGCCACCTGGACTACTAGTCCCTGAGCCCCAGGCTGAAGGGACAAACAGGCTGGGCCCCCAGGGGCCGGACGATGCCGATGCGCAATGGCCCGGTCGACAGGATCTCCTGAAGAGGGCCGTGCCCACGTTCCGAGAAGCGCGTCGAACAACAAGGCGCTAAAAGGCAGCAAGGGCTCAATATCCACCTCACCCTGGTGGAGGAGATCCAATAATGGATCAGAGGACAAGGAGACAGACGGAGGGTGCAAGTGTAAAACAGCTGCAGCCCTGCGAATACCCCTTAAAAACAAAGCACCAGCTTCAGTGGGCGTCCTGGAGGGCGACAATATGCCATCTGTAGGGGACGGTTGCAAGCTGACACGTCCCGCAGCAGGAGGAGCAAGGGGCCAATGACCCCAGGGCATCGGAGCCAAATGGCGTGGAGATAACCCCGGGCATACAGGATCTGTGTCCTCCCGAAGTGGAGAATTAACTGGAACCGGTGGCTGCTCCGGCGTCGAATGACGCCGAGACGGCGTCGAACCGACGTCGATCTCCACGAGAGGCGACCCGGCTGGGGCACGAGCCGGCGTCGACGTCCCCACCACCGATAGATGCGGAGAAGGAGTATGACGACCAGGAGTCGACAGGCATGGTGCCGCCGGCGCCGCCAATGTCGACACAGGGAGCCACCAGGGGCCATGCGGAGACAGAGCAGAATGGCACGACGTGGGGCTGGGACGCCAATCCGGGTTGTGTCCCGACGTCGGTACGACGCCGGAGTCGAGGCACTCGGCCGGCGCTGAAGGCGAACCCGCCGGCGAAGATCCGACCTGAACGCCTACCTCCTCTGTGGGACCCGAAGGCGCGCCAGGGAGAGGAGGTGACCCGAAGATGGAGTGCAGAGCCTTGTAGTAGGCTTCCATCTGGGGTCGAGTCGCACCATCACCCGGAAAGGGCGGGTAAATGGAGGCCGACTCTGGGGGGTACGGCTCCGTGGTGGAACGGGAACCATGACCCCCATCGTCACGTTGAAGCGAGGTCTTTGACCTCCGTGACTTGCGCTTGGACTTACCTTTAGGTGAACGACCGTCGCAGGAACGACTCCGGGAGCGGACGCGGACAGAAGAGCCAGCCCGAGAGCGGCGGGGAGACGCCGTGTGGGATATCCGGGTGGCCAGGAGCTTCATTCGGTGCTCCCGTAGGGACTTCGGACGCATCTGCCAGCAGGCGGCACACTCCACGGAGTCGTGGTGTGACCCAAGACACCACATGCAAATGGTGTGCGGGTCCGATGTCGACATCTGTCGCGAACAAGTCTCACACACCTTAAAGCCCGAAGGCATCGCACACCGTTCCCCGACGCAGAAGGCGTCGAAAAGGCCTGAAGAAAACAGGCCAGAGGAACAGCTGAATCCCGGATCCGCGTTGGGACGCGGAAAAGAAGGAAACTGACGTCAGCGCGCCGGGAGGGTCCTATATGGCTCCACTGACGTCATGTCCGGGGACGACGTCAGGGCGGAGCCAGGTGGCGCCGCCCCCTGGCGCGCAGAGGTGCTGCTACGCAAAATTTTCCGGATCCAGTCTGACGCCTGGGGATATTCTAAGTTAAGGAATCTGCGGCTAGATGTCTCTATCAGATTGTAATGTACTTGAGCCGTGAACTGGTCTCATCCCGATTGTCACACAGTTCACTTTACAAAATCCTCTAACTTCAGTCACAGAAAGAAAAGTAAATATAGAAAGACAAACTGACTTTTGACCTCTGTCTCTGAAAGCGGAGAAATGGGACAAGATAACATGATTTAGAGGCATCTTCATCGCTCATGCACCTGTCGGCAGCTCGCCAGAACTGCAAGTAGCCCCTAAAAATAGCTGGTCCTGATTAAATCTGGCTCGCTATTGCAAGTGTATTTTTCGAGCCCTGTTATTGTTGGAGGTCGCCGGCCCATGGGCTGGTTGCTCCTAGAGGTAGGTTGATGATCTTGCCTGGAACCTTGATTTTCTTTTTGTTTTCGTTTTTGTCCTCCGCCTGTTCCCTGCATAGGCTTGTGACATATGATTCCCAATCAGTGTGAGCGACATTACCGCCCAAGTCTTTGAAATGAGGCTTTTATTGATCCACCTCCAGAATTTCCCCTGGTCCTTGGATTTTATTATCATAAATGATTGATCCCATTTTCTGGCTTCCTCCACCTTTCTTTGGATATATAGGGTTTTTCTGTATTTTTCCTTATGGTGGAGATCTGAAATCGCAGCCATTTGTTATTTCTGGGGGTCTTCACAGCTTTATTTTATTGTTGCTTTAAGGCACTGGTTTGGTTTTTGCTAATTGTTAAGGAGATGACCTGGGGTGATTTCATGCTGATGGCATTCCTTGTAACAATGCTGTCTGTCTCCTTTAAAAATGTGCCCAGGCGCCCCACTGAATTCAGGGGTTCATTGCCGGCAGTCAGGATTGCATCTAGGAAGTCATCCACACGCGTACCATACCTCACTCGGTTCTCCATGTCCCACCTTACCCTGTTGATGGATTCACGTTCATCTTGCTTTCCTATGAGGACCGTTTCAGGGCGGCAGGGATGCAATATTGTGACTTCACAGCTAAGGATGGCATTATCGCTGGCTAGAGTCGTAGAGACTTCAAATGTGCCTATGCGTTGGAAGTGAGCCAGAGACACCCACATGTAGTCTAGGGTGGCCATCCTAAAGGCCGAGGTCTGTGTGTAGGCCGCTGGAATGTGCGGTGCTACTTTGCCATTTTTAATGCAGCAGCCCAGTCGATTTAGTTGCGCTGCCAGAGCTTTGTCTTGCTTATCGGCTCCATGGTATTGCGCATTGATTTGCTGAATATCCCGAATCTCATGGTGGAGCCCTATTAGACTGTTGTTCAAACCATCTTGCATACAGTTGGTGTTGAAATCTCCCGTGATTATCCACATATCGTCCGGGTATGTGGTGCTGAGATCCCGCCAAATTGGGAGCAGTAACATCAAGGTGGCTTCCCTTCTTAGCCTGGTGGGATGTAAATAGATGCAGCCTACGATGAGAGATAGCCTTGTCCTAGTTCGCCCACTGCTGGTCAGAATCATTATCAAGATGATTTAGTCCCCCTTTTCTGCATTTAGTACCTTGGTCATTCTTTACATAAATTGATACCCCACCTGAGCCCCCCCCCACCCCTCCACAGCTTGAGAGACCGTTGCAGGGGATTCATATGCTGTAAAGTCTGACCAGGGGGAGCAGTTTAGTGCCCATGTTTCTTGGAGAGTGATAATGTTGTGTTCCTCCAGCTCTTTGATGTTTTTTTTCTCAACTGCTGAGTCGGTTAACCCTCTAATTGTATTGTAGTGTATTGTAGTTGCATTTATATAGCGCTTACTACTCCTGACGAGGCGTCGAAGCGCTTTTTCTGCGAGTAGCACGCTACTCTGGAACCCATAAAGGATTAGTTTTGAATTAGTATAGTGAAATATGTAAGTAATTTGAGTGGTGGTTAGGTTAGTCAGTTATTTGGATTCAGAAGGATAGCAGAAGGATAGAAGAGGGAAAAAAAGGTTTGTATTTATATAGCGCTTGTTACCCCTGATGGGGTGTGAAGCGCTTTTTTGGAGAGTAGCACGCTACTCCAGAACCCATAAAGGATTAGTGGTGAATTAGTATAGTGAAATATGTAAGTAATTTGAGTGGTGGTTAGGTTAGTCAGTTATTTGGATTCAGAAGGATAGCGGAAGGATAGAAGAGGGAAAAAAAGGTTTGTATTTATATAGCGCTTGTTACCCCTGATGGGGTGTGAAGCGCTTTTTTGGAGAGTAGCACGCTACTCCAGAACCCATAAAGGATTAGTGGTGAATTAGTATAATGAAATATGTAAGTAATTTGAGTGGTGGATATTAGTCAGTTATTTTGAGTGAGAAGAGTAGCGGCGGGATTGAAGAGGGAAGAGGTTTGCATTTATATAGCGCTTGCTACCCCTGATGTGTTGAAGCGCTTTTTTAGCAAGTAGCACGCTACTCCGGAACCCATAAAGAATTAGTGTTGAAAATTAGTATAGTGAAAAATGAAAGTAATTTCAGTGGTGGATATGTTATTCAGTTATTTGGATAGAGAAGGGTAGCGGAGGGATAGAAGAGGGAAAAAGGTTTGTATTTATATAGTGCTTGCTACCCCTGATGAGGTGTTGAAGTGCTTTTTTGGCGAGTAGCACGCTACTCTGGAACCCATAAAGGATTAGTGGTGAATTAGTAGAGTGAAATATGAAATGTGAGAAATGGACATGTTAGTCTGTTATTTTGATTGAAAAGGATAGTGGAGGGATAGAAGAGTGAAGGATTTAGACTTTTTGTTGTTGTTTTGGAGTTCATAGCAGTAGGAGGAGGCTTTTGATGAGGAAAAAGGGATGTGGAGGGGAAGAGTCAGAGTGAAGAGTTTAGAAACGCTTGTTTTGGGGGATCGGTGTAGTAAAAGCGGTGTCAGATGATGCAAGGAGGGGTGGAGTAGGGGAGAGTCTAACAAGGGTTATTTTGGGTATCATAGTAGTGGTATGGGGTTTGGGATGAATGAGAGAGCGGATGTAGAGGATATATTGAGAGAGGTATAGGGTGAGAAATAGGGTAGTGCATTGGATATGCTGAAATAGAAGAAAGCGATAAATATATAGATCCATAAGTACATGGAAAGTATATAGATGCATAAAGGAGGTAGGTAGATGTAGATTTAAGATATTGATAGAGGTATAGGATGAGAATATTCAAATGACAGAAAGAAGTTGCCTAACCAATAAACCACAGGCCTCTGTAAAACATGTTCCACAAAGTGTTGTATGCCAAGAAGCCACCCTTCAATCAATTGCCAGTATGACATAGACGGTGGCTTCCAGCACTTACAGAGACCTATGCCAGACCACTTTTTGGGGAGGCCACGTGAGTTACTGGGTCTTAACCGTCACTGCTGCGGTCATTTGCAACTGGTGTTCTGAGGTCCGTCCTACTATCACCCTTCAAACTGGGCCAAGTACATCCGTTTTCACTCTTGACTCTCAAGGTAGAGCGGGTGAGCAGTGATAGGCGTCTCAGGGAGGAAGTGTGAGGGGAAACGCTCAGAACTCCAAAACTAACCAACAGACACAATCAAAACCGTCCAGTCCAATGCTTGTATTTTAATTAAGGGAAAGTACTTTGATCACAAAGCGTTCCTAAATACTACATATTCCAAAGAAGGTTCAGTGACAGGGCTTTATAACAGGCCTGGGCGAAATTTAAATTTCAGATTTGTAATTTGTAGAATTCTGGGAATTTCAAGTTACACTTGTTACGTGGAATTCCTGAAATTATGCCACATTGCGTAATTAAGCACCGTTTCCAGCATTATTTTATGGTTTGTGGGAATAACAGTGCTTAATTTAGGCCAGTGGTTCCTGGTGGGGGGCACCAGCATTTATTTGGGGGACCGGCACTTATTTATCTGTATTAGACGTTTACCTAGAGCAAGAGAGGAAAGTGTTCCATGAGCTTAATTTCAGGCGGGGCCTCCTTATTTGGTTTGTGGTGTTGTGGGGCCCTGGACAAGGAGCAGGGATTTAATGCACTTGGCAACCATACCCAATCGGCTGGTGTTGTGTGTTAGGCAGTGCAGTGGCGGCCTTCGCCAAATCTGCTTGCTGTAAATGTTAAAATCTCTTCCATCCCCCTTGAGTTGCCCCTTAAAACTGAGCCAATGATAGGCATGTTCCTTTTTTTTGGGTTGCGCTCCTTGCCTGTCCCTTTATTTATGCATAGATCCTGCTCCAGAAAACAGGCGGGGTATTTGCTTACCCCTGGATCAACCAGTTTTTTGCCCTATAGTTCAAGCTGCGTCTTACTTTTCCTTAGATTATTAGCGAGGTTTGGCCTATTAAAGATGATTTCAGTGCGCTGGTTGGTCTCGCCATTCCCTGGGGGAAGGAATGCTACCCCTTCTACCCCTTCTATGTCAGCACAGCAGGTTTGTTGCAGACCTGCTATATATGCGCATAAATTCAAGAAGTTTCCCGTATTGGGGATTTCCCACGTTCCCCTTGATGCGCATTTTGGATAAAGGTATATTTCGGGGGGAGGTATCTTACTCGGTCTATTCCAGGTTTGCTTTTAGCAGTTTCTATGAGGTGCATCTTCCGAGTTGGGCCTTCCCTGGGGTTTCCTTCCCATTCACTTGAACTGGTTGGGATCGATGCCGTCTCCTTTTGGGATTTGCGTCCTCTCGATTCTTCGTGGTGCCTGTTGAGGCACCCCATTTTACTAAAGGGGCCTACTTGCAGCAAGTGGTGTTTGCATAGCTCACCTGAAACTCCCAGAACACCTTCATCTCGGGGGCCTCTTAAGAAGGATGATGTTGGGGTGTTTGTGACCCTACTGAGGGCTTGGAGAGGGCTGAAGCATTAGTTTTCTTCAGCTGGGTTGACTGTATTGTCTGGGGAGTACTTACGCCTGCTTTGAAACTGACTTAGCCATGATATCCTATGGAAGGTGGATATCATGGCTAAGTATGTGTAGCCCTATCAGCAAGCTATCGCCAAAAGTTGTGCGATTATCGCTGGATTTCCAGCGATAATCGCACAGTTGGCAGCTTGCGCTCTGAATTTTATCGCTTTGGAGATAAGCGTTGCTGATAGTCTGCGATAAAATTCAGAGTTGGCCGGCGATAATTATCCTCACGCTAAGAGCGCTGGGCGATAATTATCGCCAGCCCTTGCTGATATGCCCCTTGATGCCATGGCCAACACTGCACTCCTACACGCAGACAAGCTGGAAGTGCAAATTTCTATATTACAAACGATTGCCACTCTAATTAATTACAAGGATTGATGGCAAACTGCACCCCCTTAATAACTTCATAATCAGAGCCCAAGACTTAGTTCAAGTGGAACGAAATCAAGATCTGTGTGCCCGTTGCCCAATACCCTACCAGCAGTGATGACTACCTTGATCGACAACTTGAAAAAGTAAGCTTCTTACCAGGATACCAGTAATGGGCCAAACGGATATTAAAGCCCAGGAGTACAAGACCATTAAGAAGGCCATCAAACAGTAGGCGACAAACCCAGGCGAATGAGGGTCCACCTCATAAAATCCGGGAAGTGGTAATGATACGTGCGGATGCTCCATCTGATAACCATTATTTAAGTGAAAACGATCAACAAAAGATTGACTCTTCTCCAGTGGCTACGATCAGCGCCAGATGAGGAACATGGGGAAGTCAAACCATGCATGCCAAAAGGCCAAGGGAACTGTCAATTCAGCCGAGTGGTGACCACGGGTGACTTTTCTTGTCGCTATGCTTCTTTGCGTGAGGCTTGATAATAGGAGAAATGTCGCTTAGCGACATTTCTCCCGTTATTCTGGGGAGGAACGCCCACTTTGCATCTCATTAGAGATGTAAAGCTGAGCGATAAGAGAAAGAGCGAAGAAGCATGGATTCACGCGTTAGCGTGTCCTTGCTAATAGGGCGTTAAAATTATCGCCGCTTTTCGTCCGAAAACGGACGCTAAAGCGGCGATAATTTTATCGCGGGGCCTTGTAGATATGCCCCCAAGTGTTTTGTTTATGTTTACGATTGCCGCCATTTGTGGCATCGTTGCTGTCTGATGTTCCACCATGCCAGCTGGTTGCTAAAACTCCTGGTGATGAGTGAAACATGAGCTTGAGAAGTCTGAGCACCAGCTGGACAAAGAGCACCTTTCTTGGCCAACCTCTTCTGGCAATGCCTCGCTGGCTTGACCTCCGAGCGGCGTTTCTGGTGATTCCAGCGTGGCTGACGAATGGCCAGTTTGAGAGGCATGGTTTGGTCTTTCCCCTACTTTGGCATTATCTGGCTCCTTGTTTGTGGTTGATTGTTTTTGTTCCTGTGCTCGGACGTTAACCTCATCCTCTTCTCTTTTGTCTGAGTTCATGACTTCTCCTGTGCCTACTGTCCCTTTTTGTTGGGCTAGGAGAGTAGAGGGGCAGCTCGTCTGGAGGGACTTGGGGGCCTGCTTACGTTTCCATGGGTTGCCTGCATCCTCCATTGAGCTCCTTCTTTCCTTCTCAGTGTTTAAGTTACCTTTAATCAAATGTATCTCCGGGCTTAGTGGTATCACTCGTCAGGCAGCTGGCCAGAGATATCCCTGTTGGTTTCCTCCTCCATGGGAACAGAGGCTTCCCCTCTTGGTATTGAGGTTATCGCCGTGGTGGATTCTAAATGATGAGGTGTTGGGGTTGCCATTAGATTTACCTTTTGGGTATTGGACCGAGTTAAATGTGGCACTTGCGTCCGTAATGTGACGGTGGGGCCAGCATCTGACCCAATAGAACCTGTTTTATGCTCCTGGTTTGGGATTGATGATTCGTGCTTAATGTCCTGCGTTAAGTACCCCCGGCTGTCATTCTTGGATTTTTTTCGTGGCTGGTGAGCCTCTGAACTAACTTCTTCGCTGGCCAGGGGGATATCCTCCTTCCACGTATCCAAGCCCTGGTTCATTTTTTCCTTAACTCCTTGGAGATTTCTGGGCCTTGCTTACTGTCGTACAAGAGCCTCTCATTTTGACGTTTTGCGGTCTTGTGAGATCTTTGGTGGGGCTGAGTGGGGGGCCAATGTGGCACTGCGAGTCCGCATTTGTTGGTGTGGCTTGGTGATGCCTGAGATTTTCTCCTTGAGGCTGCTTTAAGGCTTCCTAGCGAAACTGCGCTGCCTCGCCCCCCACCAGATTTTCCTTGCTGGGGGATGCCGGGGGCACAAGTACACATAAGAACAAGTCACAGAGTGCCAGGTACCGGGCTACTTTCAGACTGGTTTTGCTTTGCTTGCCGTCTTTTCTTTGGCCCCTCTGGTTGAGTGGACGGGCCTCTGGGGGGTGACAAAGTAGGAGGCAACCAGAGAAGACCAGGAGGTAGCCCAAAGAAAAAGCTGAATAAGAGAGAGAGGGAGAAGGGCCGGGGAGACCCAAAGGGGCACAAGGCTGCAAACCGCACGGAGTACTGACTCGGGCGCCTCCACTGTGTTCATGCTCACATCTGCCCCTTCCCTCTGCTGAAGCACTATGTGTCCTGCTTGCCCTTTATCCCCCCTCATCACTCTTTGTTGTTGTAGCGGTGCCGGTACGGTGATTGATGGCACCTCCCTCTGCTCTTTTTGCCCCTTATTCTTCTAGATGTCGTCGCCGGCTTGGAGGAGCCAGAGGGCTGCTGTGGAGCAGGGAGAGCGAGTACAGGTGGAAGTAGTGGGCTGGTCCGAGGCCTGAGGCTATTGCATTTGACTGTGCAGGCTCCGGGGGCGGTGGTCGGCGGTCTAGGCTAAGGCCCGGGGGGCGCAGGTAGTTATAGCGGACACCCGGGGGCGTGGTTTTGGCGCCGTCGCAAGATGGCGGAGGCGCGCTGAGCTTCGACGGACCAGGGAGCTCAATCGACTTTGGAGACCGCACTGGCCCTCGCCGAGGAATGAGAATGAGGTGATTCTCTTCCTCTTGATATGGTGAGTCGCTGGAGTGCCGCAGCTTCACCCCTTTTGTAGTTTTTCTGGCCAAACGGCCCGGGGGATTTCTCCTCAGTGAAGAGGTCACGTCCGCCATTTTAAATGGCGGGCAGGTTTCCTTCTTTTTATTACTGAAACGCCCTAACTGCAACGCGCTTGTGCCATAACAAACTCTTTCACTATTGGATACAACAAAATGATGAACCAACTCTTTTTCTCCTCATTTCTTCTTTAAAGAAGGGTTTCCACAGTGCCCATGCGCAATAAGCTCTACTCTTCATTTACTGTGAGATGTTTTGCTTATCACTGCTTTAATGGATCCTTTTTCTTCGATGCTTTGACATTTAAGTTTTCAAATACTGAAGGCAGTTTTTGATACCATTATATATAACAGCTTTCATACTATTCTGTCTGCTCTCAACTCAAAGAACTGTGGTTTAAACTTTTTTCATCACTAGACTGAGTTTGTCCTGCCACACTACAGTGTTTCATATAAATTCTTCTCCCCCTTTATGAAGAGACTAAGGAATCTTAGGCTCTCAGTTTCTTCTAAACGTGTTATTCACTCAGATTCTGACTCCATCCACAACGACATGGAGGACAGCACTCCTCACAAACCGGAATCTTTATCAGGCGCTATTTCAAAACTACATCCATCAACAAAACCACTTGTGAGCTCTACTAAACGAACAAAAAAGGACCCTCCATCCCCAGTGCATGCTACTTCTGTTTCTATGGATCTGATTCTGGAGGAAATTCGTGCATTAAAGCCTTTCATGGAAGAAACTACTAAAACTCTGCAACTTCTGGACAGTAAATGGTCTTCCCTGGAATCACGCGTTCTTATCATGGAACAATCCACGGAATCTTTACAGTCTACATGGTCTCGTCTTCTTCAATTAGAATTAGAAGTCGCTCTCCTCAAGAAACACACTGAGGATTTGAAAAATCGGAACCGCAGGAACAACCTACGTATTTATGGATTTCCTGAAAATATGGAGGGCTCAAACCCGACGGCTTATTTTCAATCTTTCCTACCTAAGCTTCTGGATATGTCGTCCTCCGTCTCACTCAATATACAACGTGCTCACAGGCTTGGTCCCAAGATCTCATCGAAACCTCGTGGTGTCATCCTGTATTTCTTGCAGTATACAGATTTGTTACAAATCCTGTCGACGGTCAAAGCCAAAAAACAAGTGTCTTGCGAGGGTCATCGTTTGTTCTACTCACAAGATGTAGCGAAAGTTACTGCAGATCGCCAGAAAAAATTTCTTGACCTTCATCCTCAATTAAGATCAATAAATGCTAGATATGGTCTCATTCATCCGTCTTTTTAAGGTCACTTATAAGGAAAAGATTACCACCTACGATGATCCAGCAGTTCTGAAAGATTTTCTTCTACAAGTCGAAGCGGACGTCATGGACACTACGAAGCCTTCTTAATTGTTACTTAGTTACCCTTTGTCTGCTCTTGTTATGTATAATTTATGTATAATCCTGTTTGGTGTTTCTGTTCTAGTTAATCTCTAGATTTTTTTCGTTTTTTTATGACATTATTTCTTTCATTCCTATTTGCAGGTGTTTCTCTCATTCTCCGTTTCTCATTTGGTCTCCTCAATTGTGTTGATGTCTTATTCATTCCAAAGCTGCCCTGTCGTCTAATGGGGCTCGGATATTGTCTTCGTCGCTGCCTGGCGTCGCCCACCCCAGTCATCTTGTGTGTTGTAGGTATGTTTTTCAGTCGTAATTTGTATGACTTGTACTGTCTCTTTGTTTTCTGTTATGTTCTTCCTTTCTCCCAGGCTCTTTATTTCATTACTCTATTTCTCTTTATCCTTCCTAGTATTTATTCTGTTGCTCCCTCTTTCCTTTCTCTCCTAATCAAACAATACTCTTATCTCTATACTCTTATCCTTTCACTTTTTCTCAATTTTAAGATTGGTTTTATCACTGTACGCTTAATGATTGTTCATGTTAATACCTTCTGGTTACATTCCGAGTTACTACATGGAATATTAAGGGATTAGGTCATCCTATTAAGAGACAATGGGTGCTAACCCATTTAGCTAAATTAAAAACTGACATGGCATTACTCCAGGAATCACTACTATCTGAAGCTGAAGCTTCCGAGTTAAAGAAATGCTGGGTAAGCAATGTGTTCTCCTCCCCGGCTTTAGGGAAGAACAATGGCGTCCTGATTCTCTGTCATAAAAATGTCATGTTTCAGTCGTTCATCAAGAATCTGACTCTGTTGGTCGTTGGGTTATTGTTAAACTCCTTATTGATAAAATACCCCTAGTTATCTTTAACGTGTATGGTCCAGTCTCCGTTGACAAGGTATTTTGGACACAGATCTCTGATAAACTACTTTTGTTTGATGATGATTATATTGTTTTTGGTGGTGACTGCAGTCAAATTCATGACCCCATATTGGGTAGACACTCACCAGCTAAATTTGTAAATACTAAAATGCATTCACAATTTACCTCCACCATACGCCGTAAGTCTCTAGTCGATATCTGGAGACTTTGTCATCCGGATCTTTGGGAATATAGTTACTATTCACCCCCACACCAATCACAGCCCCGTATTGATTCTTTTTAAGTAAATCTTTAGCTCAACATGTCCTTCAGTCCGAGATAGGATCTATTCTAATATCGGATCATGCCCCGGTCTTTGTTGATTTTAATCTGATACCATTTACTCCACATGCTGGTAGGTGGCGTTTTAATGATTCATTACTTGTAGACCGTAATTTCTCTAGCCAATTCAGCTCTTTTGCTTCTGAATTGTTTGTTATTATTCAACTCCAGATTCCTCTCCTGTAATTATTTGGGATTCTTTTAAGGCGGCCGCTAGATGTTTCATAATGAATTTTGTCTCACAAAAGAAAAAATCTTTTGAAGTACAAACTACTCAATTACTTACTAAAATTAAACTATTAGAATACGCTTATTATCATTCCAACACTGAATCTTCTTTAAAAAATCTTATTGATGCCAAGCTAGCTTTTAACAGACTATCCACAGAAGCCGCTTCTTCCTACCTATTGAAAAGCAGCACTCGCTATTATGGAGGTCAAAATAAAATGGGGAAATTACTGGCTAATTACTTAAAAATAAGGCAAGAAAGAACTAGAATAGAATCTTTGCAGAGCACTGCTGGGTCTCCACTTTTTAAAGACAATGATATTTTAAATGAATTTGTTTCCTTTTATAAAAATCTATATACTCCAGAGACACAACCAGTACAATCAGATCTATCCTCTTATTTTCAATCCATTAATTCTCCTCCTTCCCAACATATTGATTTTGATTCGCTGGGAATTGATATTACCTAAGCAGAAACTACCCATGCGGTATTGGTATTACGATGAGGGACGGCCCTGGACCCGATGGGTTCACTGTTGAGTTCTGTGAACACTTTGCTGAGCTTCTTCTTCCAAATCTTTTACTTTTATTGAATTCTTTTATTACAAACGGCTAGTCTCATGGTACTTTTCAAGAAGCCATATATGTTTAATCCCAAAAGATAATAAGGACCCTTCCCTTTGTAAAAATTATCGCCCCATTTCTTTAGTTAATGCAGACTATAAGATTTTGCTAAAATTTTGGCACTACGCATTGACCCTATCCTACCTGAACTTATTGGACCTGAGCGATCCGGCTTTGTAAAGGGTCGATTATCCTCTGATAATTCTAGATTCTTTTTCAATATCCTTAGCAAGGCTTCCTCCTTAGACTATCCTAATGTCTGCTATAGCTTAAGATGCTGAAAAAGCATTTGACAGGATTGAATGGGATTTTATGTTTCATGCTTTAAAATGGATAGGTTTTCCTCCCAAACTGATCTCTTTAATCTCTTTATTATATTCGGGTCCTAGAGCCTCTATCTTCGTTAATGGTAAAGTCTCGGATTACTTTTCTCTTCTTGGGGGGTACGACAAGGGTGTCCTTTATCACCTTTATTGTTTGTATTAGCGTTGGAACCCTTTTTAACTAAAATCAGACAGGATGCTCAGATCTCTGGGTTTCAGCTTGGTTCGCATCAAAGTTAAAATGTCTGTTTACGCGGATGATATCCTTTTATATTGTTCTAATCCGGCTACATCTCTCCCTCCTTTCCTCCATCAGGTTGATATTTTTCTCAACTATCAGGCTCCCGCCTTAATCCAGATAAATGTGAAGTCTTGCCTCTCAATGTTTTATGCCTTAAGCATTACTTTACCCACACTGGTTTTCCTGGCAACCTTGTAAGCTAAAATACCTAGGCCTATGGTTGTCCTTGACTATCCCGGAGACTTTAAAATTAAACTTTGACTATATTATCAAAACGTTAAATGATACTATTGCACGTTGGCACCCTCTTTTTCTATCTTGGTGGGGACGACTGGATTCGATTAAGATGATACTTACTCCTCCGATTCTATATATTCTTTCCATGATCCCTGTGCACATTCCCGGATATTATTTTAAGAAAATTGATTCACTTTTAACTAAATTTCTTTGGAAGGACAAGCCTCCTCGAATATCCTTCTCTTCCTTAAAAAAAGACAAACCTAATGGAGGCCTTAAATTCCCGGACTTCAAATCTTATCACTTTGCCTTTTCTCTAAAACAAGCTTCCAGTTGGCTTTCCTCTGAACCCCCACACATCCCCCAGTATGGATATCTATAGAGAAATTTCTCGTCTCCCTTTTGACTTTAAGGAAATCCTTGCCTTCACCAATAATATCTCCTTTTTACGTTCTCCCATTATTTCTCACACTCGTAAGCTTTTAGCTCCTCTTCTACCATCTTCTTATCCTTCTATTACTTCTCTCCCTCAACAGCCCATTAGGCACAATAAATTATTACGCATCAAAAATCGTACCATTTATTGGAGATCTTGGAGATCCAAGGGCTTGCTTTGGATTTCCCAACTCTTGACTAATAATTATCCCCTATCCTTTACTGATCTTCAAACTAAATTTTCACTACCTAATTCTTTCAATTCACAATATAACCTTCTACTTCCTTCTCTTAATCAATATCCCCTCACCCTGCCAACTACCCCCAAACTTCCTATAGCATGTTCTACTCTTTTTCCCATATTAGATACTTCCCCCTCTGCATCTTCTATATACAAGTGTTTATTATCACCTTCAGATAGACTCAAGTCGAAGACTGAATTGGCATGGGAAAAAGATTTAGCACAATGCTGGCCAACCTCCATCTGGGATAAATTATGGCTTAAGATTCACAAAACATCAAGAGCTGCTAATACTTCTCAAACCCTTTATTTTGTTTATCAACGTCTATTACTTTCCCCTGCAACATTAACATCTTTTTCACCTAATACTCCATCTACCTGTTGGTCCTGTTCCTGTTCTAATGCCGATTTAAAACATATGCTATTCGACTGCCCTAGTATCTTTCAGTTCTGGCAATTAGTTTGGCCCCAAATTAAAAAGATTTTTAAAGTTAATATTCCCTTTTCTTTACCCAACATTTTCTTAGGTTCCTTGTCATCTCAATGGCCTCAATCACCATCAGACTTCAAGTTGTTAGATGTATTATTAGCTGTAGCTTTACATTTAATAACCTCAAATTAGAAACAAGCGGATAAAGTTACCTTTAGAGCTTGGTGGGATGCTGTGTGTTTTCATCAGACTCGATACCAATTATGTCACCCCTAGCTCTTTAGCAATTAAAAGAGATATTTTATGGCTTCCACTTACTACATATTTATCCTGGTCCGCTTCTTCTAATGTTAACGTTGTAAATGCTTCAGATGATGTCCGGAAACCGCCGTAAATACACCATGTTGTCTTTTTCTTAAAATATTAAGATATTGTTGTTTATGCCTATGTATTTATATTATGATATTTAATTCCTAGGTATTATTGTGCCTACAGTGTTTAATTTCATATCTCGTTTTTCTTCAATTTTTGTAGAGTCATAATATATTGTTCGCCCCCTTTTCCCCTTCCCCTTCCACCTCCCTTTTCTCTGTTTTAAATGTATTCCCCTTCTGCATACAGCATGTTTATTATAACCATTGTATTTCTTTATTATTTTATCATCTCTATGTTAACTGAGATTAATTATGTTTATTATATTGCTGTTCTTTTTCTTCTGGTTTTCAATAAAGTCATACTTTAAAAAAAAAAAAATAGCGGCCGCCCGCCCCGCAGCCACACTGGCTTCACCGAAGGCTGGAAAGGTCCGGCTCCAACCGGTCTCCTGACTCCCCAAAACTGCGCAGTACGCTGGGAGCACACCACACCGGAAGCACATCACCGGGCAGCCCGACCTAGAGACCCTCAGAGATGCAAACAGGAAGTGTGCAAGCTCCAATGTGATTTCCACACATTAATAGTGAACTTCAAAGAAGTTATGTTCACCGTCATCTGGATGTGGTCAAAAATTACCTGGGGTGAGCCTTCCTTCAACAGCCAATTGTCAAGGTAAAGGAAGACTGGCAAGCCCGGCCTCCGCAGGTGTGCTGCGATGACGGACATCACTGTTGTGAACAACAGAGGGTCACTGGTAAGGCCCAAATGGAGCACTGCAAACTGAAAATGCTTCTGGCACGCTGTGAACTGCAGATAATGCCTGTGGGCCAGAAGGACAGAAGTATGGAAAGCATCCTTCCTACAGGTGCAACGCTACCATCCAGTCACCAAGATCTGTGGCAGACAGACTCTGGACTAGCGTGAGCAACTTGAGTTTGTCCTGCAGAAAGGCATTGAGAGGGTGTAGATCTAAAATAGGATGAAGGTCTCAGTCCTTTTTCAGAACAAGGAAGTAGCAGGTGTAACCCCAGTTCCTATTCCAAGGTCGGCTCTCTCTTTGGATGAAAGGGCCGGAACTTCCTGCTGCAAAACAGACATGTGGAGAAGCTGCAGCAATGGAAAGGCACACCAAAGTTGGTGTGGAAGTCAAGCAGGTTCAAGAGGCACAGACGACATCGAGAACGAACCCATCAGAGTTACCCTGAGTGGGGGGCCCTGCAGGTCCTTGAGGCCCAAAGATGCACCAGTGGGAGCAAAGTATTTGTAGCACGGCCTCCCTAAAGGTATTTATTTGCTTCGATGTTGCAGATGGACAAAGAAATTCAGGTCTGCTTAAGACCAAACTCTGAATCGACTTCAAGAGTTTAGGCACAAGACCGACTGGCACACCATCGCACCCTCCCGCGAGTTGGAGAGTGGCTCGAAGGGGCCGATTCCCATTTGGACTTAGTGCTTCTTCTTCAACTTCCCTGAAGACTTCGACCTACAGGAGGATCTACCATGCAAACGACTTCGGGAGCAGGAACAGGACCTTTCTTCGACTTTGACCAGTCGCGATCCACCGTCATCCAAGTTTTTTGCAACGTAGAGTTTTCCTTGCATTTCAAGGGGGCTTTGGATTTATCAGGGCACAGTTGTCATAGGCCCTGGAGCCGTGGTCTTACCACTTGCACCACATGCATACCTTGTAGGGCTCCATCAGAAATTTGTTCGCAACAGTTCCTACAAAGTTTATGTTATGTTATTCGGAATTTATAGAGCGCACGGCTACTCGATTGAGTGTCCCAGCGCTAAGCATCCTGGTCGAGGCTGACTGAAAGGCCCTAGGCTCGCTGAGATTAAATACTATTGCTGGAATAACCAGGTTTTTAGTGACTTCCTAAAGGTAAGATGGTCCTGCATCAGTCTAAGTGCCAGAGGGAGACTATTCCAAAGATGCGCTGCATGCACCTGAAATGAGCAACCACCAATTCGTGCACGATGGAATTTGGGAATACGCGCGAGTTGAAGCGCAGAGGATCTCAGAGCATGATGTGGGTGGTAAAATTGGACTCTTTTCCTAAGATATGGAGCCCCCTGTTGTTGTGGGGGGTGACATATTTCCCTTGCACACTGGTAAAAAAGACATTCGGAAAAATATACTTGTCAAACACGAGAGGAGTCAAGCTCTGGATTTGCGTCTGAAGGCTCGAAATGAAAGCAACTAATGAGTCCGGAGCCTAATAATGTTAGTGTCGAGTCACAACAGCACCTACCGGGCACAGGAGTAGAGCTTTTGATCCAGTCTGATGTCTGGAGGAATATTCACCAAGTAAGGAATCTGCAGTTAGAAGTACCCATCAGAAACAACCCTTCAGAGTTTGTCTCTGAAATATATCCCAATTTAAACATGCCAGAAATATCTTTTTAAACTCCATACATCCAGAGGTCCGATAATGTACCCTTCTTCCACAATTCCAGAATGCAGATGCCTACTCACCTTAAACCCTTCTGGTCCATTGAGTCCTGGAGGCCCGATGTCACCAGGGAAGCCCTGCAAACCAAGAAAGCATGGTCACATTTTGCTTTCAGTCAGTATGAGCCAGTTTCTGTACGAACATACACAGCAGTCACTGAGTGGTGTAATGAAATTTGATGGGGGCCCCTGCAGAATGTGGTGCGGGGCTCATTAATCTCCCTCATCTTGCACATACTTCCAGGCAGTGCTTAGTTTGAGCCGGTGGTTGCCGGTGGGGACCACCAGCACTCATATTTGGGGGCCAGTTCTTATTTTTCCTCTTCAGACATTCCCCGAGAGCAAAAGAGGGAAAAAACAAAGGGGAAAGAAGGAGAAAGATAAAGACGGAAAAAATGTCAGAAAGGGAGAAAGAAGAAACCTGCAGGAGGGAGATAAAGAGGTGAAAAGTGTCTTGCCGTGGATTAAAGAGGCCTGAGGTGATTACACAGTCTTGGAATTGGGAGTGCTGACATTTAATAGCGCCGACAGCGGGCATCTGACACAGGGCTTTGGCCACTGCCACTCATTCTTTTACAAATTAAGCTCTTCTTATGAGCTTGGGCTGAAAGAGGCTCCTGAATGGTTGGCTCTTCCATGTGGCATCCTCTCCAGGATCTTGCCAGGGGTGTAGATACTGAGAATTCCTTTTGGTTTATTTTGAAGAGAAAGTTTTGTGCAGTTTCCTAAAGTTAATTGTGTCACTGTTTGGTATTCTTTGTTTTATTGAAGTACAGAGTGTCTGTTCTTTAAAGAGATCTGTGCTAGTAGCACCGTCATCCCTTCTACAGGAAGGGGTCTGTGGACCACAACGCAACCATGACCCACAAATCAGAAAGGTTAGCCTGAGACATTGCAATCGGGCTTAGTGTGGTTGATGGTAGGTTGACTTTTCCCTGGCAGTGAGGGCTCATGATACTTTCATCTTCTAATGCTGATAAGGCAGATTGCGGGTCATAGCTTCACAATGGGAAAAGGTCAGCAGGACGGGACCCATTTACTAGGATTCAGCAAAGCTGGCCAGAAACATTGCGACCAGGGTGAGCTGGCAGGGCTCAGTGTACTTGCATCTTCTAATGCTGAGAAGGGCAGCTGCGGGTCATATTTACGCAATGCAAAGGGTCAACAGGATGGGACCAAGTGCCCACAAACAATGAGGCTAGCCCTGAACATGAATAGGCCTGGGCAAAATTTCAATTACACCAGTGTGGTTCGCGTAATTTCGGGAATTACACATTATGCTTGTTGCGCAAAACAATTCCTTAAATTGTGCCATTACACTACTTTGTGTAATTACGTACGTTTGCGGTAAGAAATTGGCGTGTATATGCCATTTGTGATGAAAATGTACCTTGAACTCATGGAAACAGAAGAACGCAAGCAGCTGTTGTTGAGATTGGGGTTTGGAGTGCGTCCCTGCAATTTTACGCTAAAATATAGCACAAAGGTAATTGCACTTAGTTTTGTGAAATTTTGCTGAAGTTTTGCTTAATTACACAAAAACAGATTACGTGAATTTCACACACCCCTAATAATGACCAGCCTTATAATGGAAAGGGGTCGTCTAAACTTTCCTTGCACTCTGACTGTATGGCCCAAGACCAAAGCTCTAGAATGAACAAGGTAGGCAAAGACTGCTCTCCCAGCGCAGACCAAGGTTGTAACCTCCATCAGACTCAATCGACACGCTCTGCTGGCTGGAGCCGGCATTCAAAGGGGCTTAATTAGGAGTTGTCCTGGACAACAAATGACACCTATTGGCTACTGTTGTTTTAGTGCGGTGTCTGATCAACCACGGGCGATCTGTCCCGAGATCGCCCATGGGTGATCAAACACCACATTAACTTCAATAGTGAAAATTGAATTTATATGATCACATGTACAATAGGATCCATATGTACGACCTCATGTATGATATGTATCAGGATAAGTGAACACCACAGCAACATCAGATGTAGGAAAAGCTCCACACGCATGACTAACCATTTCGTGGAACACAACATTACACGGGTAATCCTGGAAAAAACAAAATCAAAACTACATAGCAACATGTTTCAGATACGACTAAACAGGGAACATATACATGGCTTGAATGACAAAACACCTTGGTTACAGATTACAACGTGAATATCCCTGTGCAGATCCCTCCCATCTAACAGCCTACAGCTTTAGGGCCAGATTGTGTATGAGCCCGCATTTACCTTCATAGTGAATGCCACCTAATAACCTTCAAAAACTAGGTTTCACCCTAATAAGGGGTTTTTGTTAAAAATGAGCATTTAATTCTGTCTGGGTCATTTTGCCTCAATTATCACCTGCACTCATGATTCTTCTCATTTGAACTCATCACTATAGTGGGTTTTCCTAAGGAGGTGGTTTCAGACAGAGGTAGTAACTTCATGTCTGCTTACCAGAAGGCAATGTAGACTGAGTGTAGGGTGACTTATACGTTCACCACACCATATCATCCACAAACAAATGGCCTTGTTGAAAGGTTTAACAAGACCATGAAAGGTATGATTATGGGACTCTCTGAAAAGCTCAGTAGATGGGATGTCTTGTTATCCAATATTATCATCAGGTGGTGATGGTCTGGAGGGATATAGGTCCGGATCATTACTATTGTCTGGGTCTTTATCATAATCGCCCCATGGATCTGGGTCTTGTGGTATGATGTGATGATCATTATCCCCATCCCCATCCCTGTTCCCATCGCCATCCCTATGGTCATCCGTGTCATTATCCCCCTGTGGTTCAGGGGAGAAATGAGGTGGTGGTGAGTTATATGGAGATATTAGTAAGTTGTGATTAATAGGTGGAGGAGAGGGAGGTATGTAAGGGGGAGAGGGGTTAGTACCCATGTCCTTGTTCTTTTTGAGAGGTATATGGTATTCCTCTGAAATGTCCTGTTTCCGTTTCTTAGGAAGGGTTGCTACAAGATGTCCAGTTGTTGGATCAATATGCAGTTTCTTTTGCTTGGGATCCATTGGTTCTTGTAAAGGAAGGGGCATATTACCAACGGACGGCGATCAATATCGCCAAGCGCGCTTAGAGCGCTTTTAATTATCGCCATCTATCGCTGGGTGTTATCGCCGGGATAGCGCGTTATTAACAACGCCTATCACCAGGGTGATAATATTTCCAGCGATAGCGGCGTTGAGGGGAATATCGCTGGAAATCCAGCGATACAACCACAGAGATGGCGCAAACCTTGTAAATAGGCGAAGGTGCACTCAGCCGCACGATCCACCTGCCATAGGACAAAGAGGGTTAGTCAGTATTTTACCAGACGTTAGTTTTTGGAGAAAAGCACGGTTAGCGCGGTTTTTAAATCGCTAACCGTGTTGTGGGTCGCATTGTAAATATCGCGATGTACTCATGGCGATAATTTACATGTAATTCAGTGACGATACGCCCAGTGACGCCCACTTTGCATCTCATTAGAGATGCAAAGCGAGACATCGGGAAAAAGGCTGCTAACATGCGCTAATGCATGTTAGCACTGCCTATGTAAATAGAGCGAACAAATTATCTCCGCTTTTGCATTTTAAAGCCAAAAAAGCGGAGATGAGCCCTTGATAATATGCCCCCAAGTTCTTTAGCTGGTATTTCCTTTTCTTTAGTTGTTTCAGAGGGTATTTTATGGATAGTCTCTGAAGCCTTAAGAAGAGTGGTCTGTTTTTCGGTTCCGAATCCTTTGGTGCATGTTGGTAATGCTCCGAAGGTTTGTGTAAAAGCTTGTCTTTTGTAACTTTCGGTTCCGAAGGTTTGTCTTTAGGTTTTGGATCCGAAGGCTTATCTTTGGGTTTTGGCTCCGAAGATTTGGGCTTAGTTATTGCCGGATCCAAAATTTTTGGTTTATGAGATTTCGGGTCGGAGTCTTTCGGTGCCGCAGATGACTTCGGTATCGAAGCATCGGATCCATGCTTAGATTGGTTTTTGGTGCCGGCTGATGGTGTTTCGGTACCGTGGGGATGGCTCAATCCCGAGACGGAGGCTTTGTCTTTCGGTTTCATAGCCGGGGCGGAGGGCGGGGCTTCTGAACCATGTTTTTGGTATTTCCCTAGGCCCGAGGGCGAAGGTAGTACCGGAGCCTTCATGGGTTTTTCGGTGACTTGGGGCTTGTTACTCACAAATCGTTGACCTGGAGTGATCTGCGAGTCTTCCTCCATGTCAGAGTCGTCTGCTTCGGATACGGAGATTTCTTCTTCTTGTTCGGCGCTGTGCTGATGAGACTCACACTGTTCTCCGAAGATATCCGGCACCGGGCTGGTGCCGCGTCTCATCTCGTGACCTCGAGCCCGACGGTCACAAATCATTTTCTTCGATCGGAATGATCGACAGGCCTTGCAGCTACTTTCTTCGTACTCCGGGGATAGGCACAGATTACAAACCTCGTGTAGATCTGTGTGTGGAAATTTAGCACCACACCCGGGACATTTTTTTAAATGGAGTCCGTTCCATCGACTGCTGGCGTGGTCGGCGCGGGTAGGCCTTGCGGCCCGCGTCGAAGCTCCCGATCGAAGTGGTTGGATTTCAACGATGTGCATCGAAGGGGAAACCCGTGATCGAAACAATACCGTCGAGGGGTAATGATTGCGCGTCGAAAGGGTTCGAAGATGATACCGAACCGGAGCGCAGCAATACACATCCGAACCCGATGGCGGAAAAAAACAATCTGGAGATGGAGTCGATGCCCATGCGTACTATCGCCCTAAGGAGGAGTCACCTACCTCGTGTCTACAAAGACTTCTTCCAAGACAAAAACAAAGTGCAAACATCCGAGCCCAACACCAGATGGCGCTCTATGCACAAGTATACAATCTACAGCTCATATGCCTCGAACACAAACCTTTTTTTTATCGAATATTCCGTTTTGTGCAAACAAACTCAATTTACCAAATTTCTTTTCTGAGGAAAAAATGATATAATTTTGCCTTCAAAATACTAGTTTTCATTTGAAGTGGATACGGTCTCAAACATTTGTTTGTCATTGTCATCATATGCAGATGCTTCAAATGTCCTGGTTTCCAGTCACACGCCACTGGTGCTCAGCAGAGCACCACGGGTGCCCTGGTGGTCCATTGAGGCTCTGTTCATACCTGAGGCATTGATGCTGCAAGGCTGGACCCCAGCACTGCCAGGACCTCACACTACGTCTGTCGTGGCCATTATTAGCCAGGAGGGGGCGACATTTGGTGATCCATGCTCACAACAGTCAACGATAGCTGCCAGATGCACAACTAAACCAAGAATAAACAAAACATGTCCAGGATGGAAAGGATTATGCAAGCCCCACTGCTATGCAACAAACACAACCGCGACTAAGATTAACCCATTTGATAGGAACTGCATATACTTTTGGTAGACCTGGACACCAGGCATAGCTTGTAGGGAACAACCGTGTTCATCAGGGAGACACACAATGCCAAACAGACACACTAATAAAGGTGCACACGTGTGTATACACACAAAGATGCATGCAGAGTGAGGCTCAGTAGTGGATCTCGGATCTGGAGCCAGCCACTGCTCTCCTCAGCTCCTGGGCTGATCGTGCCCCCACGCGTACACCCTCTCTCTGGCTTCTACTGGCCTCATAAGTGACTGCACTCTTACTTCTGCTGAGGGCACTCTTTCACCTGGCACAGAGTGGGTTCTCTATGTCCCTCCTCTCTACCTCTCTCTCTCGCCCTCTCTCTCTCTCTCCCTGTCTCTCTCTCTTCTCTCTCTTTCCTCTCTCCCCCGTGTTCTCTCTCTCTCTTCTCTACTCTCTCTCTCACCTCTCTCTCTCTCTCTCTCTCTGTCCCTCCTCTCTCTCTCCGTCCTCTCCTCTCCCTCTCTCCCTCCTCTCTCTCTTCTCTCGTCTCTCTCCCTTTGTTCTCTCTCTGTCTGTCTCTCCTCTCTCTGTCCCTCCTCTATCTATCTCGCTCTCCTCTCTCTCTCTGTCCCGCCTATCTCTCTCTCTCTTCTCTCCTCTCTCTCTCCTCTCTCTGTCCCTCCTCTCTCTCCCTGTCTCTCTCTCTTCTCTCTCTCTCCTCTATCCCTCTCTCTTCTCTCTCCCCTCTCTGTCTGTCCCTCCTGTCTCTCTCTCTCTCCCCTCTTCTCTCTCTCCTCTATCCCTCTCTCTCTTCTCTCTCTCTCCCCTCTCTGTCCGTCCTCTCTCTCTCTGTCCGTCCTCCCTCTCTCTCTTCTTTCCTCTCTTCCTCTCTCTCCCCTCTCTCTGTCCCTCCTCGCTCTCTCTCTTCTCTCCTCTCTCCTCTCTCTCTTCTCTCCTCTATCTCTCCTCTTTCTCTGTCCCTCCTCTCTCTCTCTGTCCCTCCTCTCTCTTTCTCTCTTTCTCCCTGTCTCTCGCCTCTATCCCTCTCTTCTCTCTCTCTCTCTCTCCCCTCTCTCTGTTCGTCTTCTCTCCTCTTTTTCTCTTTCTCTCTCCCCTCTCTCTCTCTTTCTCTCTCCCTCCTGTCTCTCTCTTTCTCCCTCCCTCTCTCTCCCTGTCTCTCTCTCTCTCTCTCCCTGTCTCTCTCTCACTCTCCTCTCTGTCCCTCCCCGCTCTTCCCCCCCCTCTGTCTCCCTGTCTCTCTCTTTTCTCTCTCCTCTCTCCTCTATCCCTCTCTCTCTTCTCTCTCTCTCTCCCCTCTCTCTCTCTGTCCGTCCTCCCTCTCTCTCTTCTCTCCTCTCTCCCTCTCCCCTCTCTCTCTGTCCCTCCTCTCTCTCTCTCTCTCTCCCCCTCTTCTCTCTCTCTTCTCTCTCCCTCTCTCTTTCCTCTCTCTCTGTCCCTTCTCGCTCTCTCTTCTCTCCTCTCTCTCCTCTCTCTCTCTCTCTGTCCCTCCTCTCTCTCTCTCTCCCTCTCTCTCTGTCCCTCCTCTCTCTCTCTCTCCCTGTCTCTCTCTCTGTTCGTCCTCTCTTCTCTCCTCTCTCTCTCCCCCTCTCTCTCTCTCCCTCCTCTCTCTCTCTTTCTCTCTCTCTCCCTCCTCTCTCTCTCTTTCTCTCTCCCTCCCTCTCTCTCCCTCCCCTCTCTGTCCCTTCCCTCTCGCCCTCTCCCTCTCCCTCTGTCTCCTCTCTCTCTCTCAGTAATAGAGTGGGCCTCCATGTCCAGCCTCCTTGTGACTTTGCTAGATTGAGAGTGGATACAGTCAGTCGTGTTGCAGGCCTCCTAGGCCAACACAGTGTGCGTTTGTGTGTATGCATGAGGCTCTGCCGTTCATGTGGCTGGCTGCCACATGAAAGGTCTTGAGATGGGCAGTGCTGTCTTCTTTAATGTGCATAAACCCTCTGAACGATTCACAGGACAAAGCTTCACTTTGGAAAGCTGCTTCAAGGGTGTTGGCAAGCTATCAGTAGTGCCCAAGCTGTTCATTGGAGACTCCTGCTATAGAGGAAAACTCAAATATCAGTAACTCGCTCATTGACTGCAGATGAACTCTCTGATGTCAGTCGCTAGCCCCTTGGCTAGAGGCAACACATTGATGTCAGAGACTCGCCCACTGACTGCGGTTGAAAACTCACCAATGACACAACTCAACAACTCACTATAGATAAATACTCACTGATGTCAGTGGATCCCCAGTGACTACAGATGAAAACTCACTGCTATCAACTGCTGGACAACCGCAGGAGTTGCCAGGGGACCTAGGAAGGTGCTGGAGCTAGACTGGAAGAGCAAAGGGTGGGCTTCGTCGCCTGCTGCACCCAGTCCCGAGAGAACCATCAATATCTAAGACATGAGAATGAAGAAGAGCCCAGATGAAGAGCTACTTACCTCAGGACCGGGAGGACCCTGAATCCCGAGAGCGCCTTTGTCTCCTGGCTTTCCCTGCAGAAGTCAAAAGAAGAAGATGGTGTAAAATGCCGGAGTTACATATGCACCGAAGGTTGCAAAGCCATCTTGGGTCAGACAGAACTGGACTCACTTACCTCTCCGGGGGCTAGGTGAAGTGAATAAACGCTCACTGATGTCTGAGAGATCCCACTGAGATCAGAGATCTCAATAAGGTTTGAGAAGGGAACTCGCAGAGGATTGAGGGGCCTCACAGAGGACTGAGGAACCTCACATAGATCTCGGGGGCCTCACATACGTCCCTGGGAGCTCACATAGGACTAAAGGCCTCACATAGGTCTCTGGGGGCTCACAGAGAACTGAGGGGCCTCACAGAGGTCTTGGGGGGGCTCCCATAGGTCTCTGGAGGTCCACATGGGTTTCTGGGGGCTCACATGTGTTTCTGGGGGCTCACAGAGGACCGAGAGGCCTCAAAGAGGACCGAGAGGCCTCTAAGAGGTCTCTGGGGGCTCGCATAGGTCTCTGGGGGCTCACAGAGAACTGAGAGGCCTCACAGAGGTCTCTGGGGGCTCCCATACGTCTCTGGAGGCTCACATGGGTCTCTGGGGGCTCACATGGGTCTCTGGGGGCTCCCATAGGTCCCTGAGGGCTCACAGAGGACTGAGGGGCCTCCCATAGGTTTCCAGGGCCTCACATAGGTATCTGGGGGCTCACAGAGGACTAAGGGGTCTCACATAGGTCTCTGGGGGCTCACAGAGGACCGAGAGGCCTCAAAGAGGTCACTGAGGCCTAACATAGTTCTCTGGGGGCTCACATAGGTCTCTGGGGGCTCACAGAGGACGGAGGTGCCTCACATGGGTCCCTGGGGGGGTCACAGAGGACTGAGGGGCCTCACATGGGTCTCTGGGGGGGTCATAGAGAACTGAGGGGCCTCACAAAGGTCTCTGGGGGCTCACAGAGGAACGAGGGGGCCTTTCATAGGTCTCTGGGCCTCAAAGAGGGCTGAGGGCCTCACATAGGTCTCCGGGGGCTCACAGAGGACTGAGGGGCCTCATATAGGTCTCTGGGGGCTCATAGAAGACTGAGGGGCTTCACATAGGTATCCGGGGGCTCACAGAGGAACGAGGGGGCCTTTCATAGGTCTCTGGGGCCTCAAAGAGGACTGAGGGCCTCACATAGGTCTCTGGGGCTCACAGGGCTGAGGGCCTCATACAGGTCTCTGGGGGCTCATAGAAGACTGCGGGGCTTCACATAGATCTCTGGGGGGCCACAGAGGACTTAGGGTCTGACATAGGTCTCTGGGGCCTCAAAGAGGTCTCTGGGGGCTCACAGAGATCTGAGGGCCTCACATAGGTCTCTGGGGCTCACAGGACTGAGGGCCCCTCACATATGTCTTTGCGAGCTCACAGAGGACTGAGGGAGCTCACATAGGTCTCTGGGGGCTCACAGAGGCCTCTGGGGTCTCACATAGGACTGAAGGCCTCGCATAGGTCTCTGGGGGCTCACAGAGAACTGAGAGGCCTCAAAGAGGTCACTGAGGCCTAACATAATTCTCTGGGGGCTCACATAGGTCTCTGGGGGCTCACAGAGGATGGAGGTGCCTCACATGGGTCTCTGGGGGGTCACAGAGGACTGAGGGGCCTCACATTGGTCTCTGGGGGCTCATAGAGGACTGAGGGGCCTCACATGGGTCTCTGGGGGCTCACAGAGGAACAAGGGGGCCTTTCATAGGTCTCTGGGGCCTCCAAGAGGACTGAGGGCCTCACAAAGGTCTCCAGGGGCTCTCAGACAACTGAGGGGCCTCATATAGGTCTCTGGGGGCTCATAAAAGACTGAGGGGCTGCACATAGGTCTCTGGGGGCTCACAAAGGACTGGGGGCCTCACGTAGGTCTCTGGGGGCTCACATAGGACTGAGGGCCCTCACATAGATCTCTGGGGGGGCCACAGAGGACTAAGGGTCTAACATAGGTCTCTGGGGCTCACAGGACTGAGGGCCCTCACATAGATCTCTGGGGGGGCCACAGAGGACTGAGGGAGCTCACATAGGTCTCTGGGGGCTCACAGAGGTCTCTGGGGTCTCACATAAGACTGAAGGCCTCGCATAGGTCTCTGGGGGCTCACAGAGAACTGAGAGGCCTCACAGAGGTCTCTGGGGGCTCCCATAGGTCTCTGGAGGCTCACATGGGTCTCTGGGGGCTCACATGGGTCTCTGGGGGCTCCCATAGGTCCCTGAGGGCCCACAGAGGACTGAGGGGCCTCCCATAGGTTTCTGGGGCCTCACATAGGTATCTGGGGGCTCACAGAGGACTAAGGGGTCTCACATAGGTCTCTGGGGGCTCACAGAGGTCTCTGGGGTCTCATATAGGACTGAAGGCCTCGCATAGGTCTCTGGGTGCTCACAGAGGACCGAGAGGCCTCAAAGAGGTCACTGAGGCCTAACATAGTTCTCTGGGGGCTCACATAGGTCTCTGGGGGCTCACAGAGGACGGTGAGTGCCTCACATACGTCTCTGGGGGCTCACAGAGGAACGAGGGGGCCTTTCATAGGTCTCTGGGGCCTCAAAGAGGGCTGAGGGGCCTCACATAGGTCTCCGGGGGGCTCACAGAGGACTGAGGGGCCTCATATAGGTCTCTGGGGGCTCATAGAAGACTGAGGGGATTCACATAGGTCTCCGGGGGCTCACAGAGGAACGAGGTGGCCTTTCATAGGTCTCTGGGGCCTCACATAGGTCTCTGGGGCTCACAGGGCTGAGGGCCTCATATAGGTCTCTGTGGGCTCATAGAGGACTGTGGGCCTCACATAGGTCTCCGGGGGCTCACAGAGTACTGAAGGGCCTCATATAGGTCTCTGGGGGCTCATAGAAGACTGCGGGGCTTCACATAGATCTCTGGGGCCTTAAAGAGGTCTCTGGTGGCTCACAGAGATCTGAGGGCCTCACATAGGTCTCTGGGGCTCACAGGACTGAGGGCCCCTCACATATGTCTTTGCGAGCTCACAGAGGACTGAGGGACCTCACATAGGTCTCTGGGGGCTCACAGAGGCCTCTGGGGTCTCACATAGGACTGAAGGCCTTGCATAGGTCTCTGGGGGCTCACAGAGAACTGAGAGGCCTCAAAGAGGTCACTGAGGCCTAACATAGTACTCTGGGGGCTCACATAGGTCTCTGGGGGCTCACAGAGGACTGAGGGGCCTCACATAGGTCTCTGGGGGCTCACAGAGGACTGAGGGGCCTCACATAGGTCTCTGGGGGCTCATAGAGGACTGAGGGGCCTCACATGGGTCTCTGGGGGCTCACAGAGGAACGAGGGGGCCTTTCATAGGTCTCTGGGGCCTCAAAGAGGACTGAGGACCTCACATAGGTCTCCGGGGGCTCTCAGACGACTGAGGGGCCTCATATAGGTCACTGGGGGCTCATAGAAGACTGAGGGGCTGCACATAGGTCTCTGGGGGCTCACAAAGGACTGAGGGCCTCACATAGGTCTCTGGGGGCTCACATAGGACTGAGGGCCCTCACATGGATCTCTGGGGGGCCACAGAGGACTAAGGGTCTGACATAGGTCTCTAGGGCTCACAGTACTGAGGGCCCGTCACATATGTCTTTGCGAGCTCACAGAGGACTGAGGGAGCTCACATAGGTCTCTGGGGGCTCACAGAGGACTGAAGGCCTCGCATAGGTCTCTGGGGGCTCACAGAGAACTGAGAGCCCTCACAGAGGTCTCTGGGGGCTCCCATAGGACTCTGGAAGCTCACATGGGTCTCTGGGGGCTCACATGGGTCTCTGGGGGCTCCCATAGGTCCCTGAGGGCTCACAGAGGACTGAGGGTCCTCCCATAGGTTTCAGGGGCCTCACATAGGTATCTGGGGCTCACAGAGGACTAAGGGGTCTCACATAGGTCTCTGGGGGCTCACAGAGGTCTCTGGGGTCTCACATAGGACTGAAGGCCTCGCATAGGTCTCTGGGGGCTCACAGAGAACTGAGAGGCCTCACAGAGGTCTCTGGGGGCTCCCATAGGTCTCTGGAGGCTCACATGGGTCTCTGGGGGCTCACATGGGTCTCTGGGGGCTCCCATAGGTCCCTGAGGGCTCACAGAGGACTAAGGGGCCTCCCATAGGTTTCCGGGGCCTCACATAGGTATCTGGGGGCTCACAGAGGACTAAGGGGTCTCACATAGGTCTCTGGGGGCTCACAGAGGTCTCTGGGGTCTCACATAGGACTGAAGGCCTCGCATAGGTCTCTGGGGGCTCACAGAGAACTGAGAGGCCTCACAGAGGTCTCTGGGGTCTCACATAGGACTGAAGGCCTCGCATAGGTCTCTGGGTGCTCACAGAGGACCGAGAGGCCTCAAAGAGGTCACCGAGGCCTAACATAGTTCTCTGGGGGCTCACATAGGTCTCTGGGGGCTCACAGAGGACGGAGGTGCCTCACATAGGTCTCTGGGGGCTCACAGAGGAACGAGGGGCCTTTCATAGGTCTCTGGGGCCTCAAAGAGGGCTGAGGGCCTCACATAGGTCTCCGGGGGTTCACAGAGGACTGAGGGGCCTCATATAGGTCTCTGGGGGCTCATAGAAGACTGAGGGGATTCACATAGGTCTCCGGGGGCTCACAGAGGAACGAGGGGGCCACAGAGGACTGAGGGTCTGACATAGGTCTCTGGGGCCTCAAAGAGGTCTCTGGGGGCTCACAGAGATCTGAGGGCCTCACATAGGTCTCTGGGGCTCACAGGACTGAGGGCCCCTCACATATGTCTTTGCGAGCTCACAGAGGACTGAGGGAGCTCACATAGGTCTCTGGGGGCTCACAGAGGCCTCTGGGGTCTCACATAGGACTGAAGGCCTCGCATAGGTCTCTGGGGGCTCACAGAGAACTGAGAGGCCTCAAAGAGGTCACTGAGGCCTAACATAATTCTCTGGGGGCTCACATAGGTCTCTGGGGGCTCACAGAGGACGGAGGTGCCTCACATGGGTCTCTGGGGGGTCACAGAGGACTGAGGGGCCTCACATTGGTCTCTGGGGGCTCATAGAGGACTGAGGGGCCTCACATGGGTCTCTGGGGGCTCACAGAGGAACAAGGGCGCCTTTCATAGGTCTCTGGGGCCTCCAAGAGGACTGAGGGCCTCACAAAGGGCTCCGGGGGCTCTCAGACAACTGAGGGGCCTCATATAGGTCTCTGGGGGCTCATAGAAGACTGAGGGGCTGCACATAGGTCTCTGGGGGCTCACATAGGACTGAGGGCCCTCACACAGATCTCTGGGGGGGCCACAGAGGACTAAGGGTCTAACATAGGTCTCTGGGGCTCACAGGACTGAGGGCCCTCACATAGATCTCTGGGGGGCCACAGAGGACTGAGGGAGCTCACATAGGTCTCTGGGGGCTCACAGAGGTCTCTGGGGTCTCACATAAGACTGAAGGCCTCGCATAGGTCTCTGGGGGCTCACAGAGAACTGAGAGGCCTCACAGAGGTCTCTGGGGGCTCCCATAGGTCTCTGGAGGCTCACATGGGTCTCTGGGGGCTCACATGGGTCTCTGGGGGCTCCCATAGGTCCCTGAGGGCCCACAGAGGACTGAGGGGCCTCCCATAGGTTTCTGGGGCCTCACATAGGTATCTGGGGGCTCACAGAGGACTAAGGGATCTCACATAGGTCTCTGGGGGCTCACAGAGGTCTCTGGGGTCTCACATAGGACTGAAGGCCTCGCATAGGTCTCTGGGTGCTCACAGAGGACCGAGAGGCCTCAAAGAGGTCACTGAGGCCTAACATAGTTCTCTGGGGGCTCACATAGGTCTCTGGGGGCTCACAGAGGACGGAGGTGCCTCACATACGTCTCTGGGGGCTCACAGAGGAACGAGGGGGCCTTTCATAGGTCTCTGGGGCCTCAAAGAGGGCTGAGGGCCTCACATAGGTCTCCGGGGGCTCACAGAGGACTGAGGGGCCTCATATAGGTCTCTGGGGGCTCATAGAAGACTGAGGGGATTCACATAGGTCTCCGGGGGCTCACAGAGGAACGAGGGGGCCTTTCATAGGTCTCTGGGGCCTCACATAGGTCTCTGGGGCTCACAGGGCTGAGGGCCTCATATAGGTCTCTGTGGGCTCATAGAGGACTGTGGGTCTCACATAGGTCTCCAGGGGCTCACAGAGTACTGAAGGGCCTCATATAGGTCTCTGGGGGCTCATAGAAGACTGCAGGGCTTCACATAGATCTCTGGGGGGCCACAGAGGACTGAGGGTCTAACATAGGTCTCTGGGGCCTCAAAGAGGTCTCTGGTGGCTCACAGAGATCTGAGGGCCTCACATAGGTCTCTGGGGCTCACAGGACTGAGGGCCCCTCACATATGTCTTTGCGAGCTCACAGAGGACTGAGGGACCTCACATAGGTCTCTGGGGGCTCACAGAGGCCTCTGGGGTCTCACATAGGACTGAAGGCATCGCATAGGTCTCTGGGGGCTCACAGAGAACTGAGAGGCCTCAAAGAGGTCACTGAGGCCTAACATAGTACTCTGGGGGCTCACATAGGTCTCTGGGGGCTCACAGAGGACGGAGGTGCCTCACATGGGTCTCTGGGGGGTCACAGAGGACTGAGGGGCCTCACATAGGTCTCTGGGGGCTCATAGAGGACTGAGGGGCCTCACATGGGTCTCTGGGGGCTCACAGAGGAACGAGGGGGCCTTTCATAGGTCTCTGGGGCCTCAAAGAGGACTGAGGGCCTCACATAGGTCTCCGGGGGCTCTCAGACGACTGAGGGGCCTCATATAGGTCACTGAGGGCTCATAGAAGACTGAGGGGCTGCACATAGGTCTCTGGGGGCTCACAAAGGACTGAGGGCCTCGCATAGGTCTCTGGGGGCTCACATAGGACTGAGGGCCCTCACATAGATCTCTGGGGGGCCACAGAGGACTAAGGGTCTGACATAGGTCTCTAGGGCTCACAGGACTGAGGGCCCCTCACATATGTCTTTGCGAGCTCACAGAGGACTGAGGGAGCTCACATAGGTCTCTGGGGGCTCACAGAGGACTGAAGGCCTCGCAAAGGTCTCTGGGGGCTCACAGAGAACTGAGAGCCCTCACAGAGGTCTCTGGGGGCTCCCATAGGACTCTGGAAGCTCAGATGGGTCTCTGGGGGCTCACATGGGTCTCTGGGGGCTCCCATAGGTCCCTGAGAGCTCACAGAGGACTGAGGGTCCTCCCATAGGTTTCAGGGGCCTCACATAGGTATCTGGGGGCTCACAGAGGACTAAGGGGTCTCACATAGGAAGGACTAAGGGGTCTCACATAGGTCTCTGGGGGCTCACAGAGGTCTCTGGGGTCTCACATAGGACTGAAGGCCTCGCATAGGTCTCTGGGGGCTCACAGAGAACTGAGAGGCCTCACAGAGGTCTCTGGGGGCTCCCATAGGTCTCTGGAGGCTCACATGGGTCCCCGGGGGGTCACATGGGTCTCTGGGGGCTCCCATAGGTCCCTGAGGGCTCACAGAGGACTGAGGGTCCTCCCATAGGTTTCCGGGGCCTCACATAGGTATCTGGGGGCTCACAGAGGACTAAGGGGTCTCACATAGGTCTCTGGGGGCTCACAGAGGTCTCTGGGGTCTCACATAGGACTGAAGGCCTCGCATAGGTCTCTGGGGGCTCACAGAGAACTGAGAGGCCTCACAGAGGTCTCTGAGGGCTACCATAGGTCTCTGGAGGCTCACATGGGTCTCTGGGGGCTCACATGGGTCTCTGGGGGCTCCCATAGGTCCCTGAGGGCTCACAGAGGACTGAGGGGCCTCCCATAGGTTTCCGGGGCCTCACATAGGTATCTGGGGGCTCACAGAGGACTAAGGGGTCTCACATAGGTCTCTGGGGGCTCACAGAGGTCTCTGGGGTCTCACATAGGACTGATGGCCTCGCATAGGTCTCTGGGGGCTCACAGAGAACTGAGAGGCCTCACAGAGGTCTCTGGGGGCTCCCATAGGTCTCTGGAGGCTCACATGGGTCTCTGGGGGCTCACATGGGTCTCTGGGGGCTCACATGGGTCTCTGGGGGCTCACATGGGTCTCTGGGGGCTCCCATAGGTCCCTGAGGGCTCCATAGGTCCCTGAGGGCTCCCATAGGTCCCTGAGGGCTCACAGAGGACTGAGGGGCCTCCCATAGGTTTCTGGGGCCTCACATAGGTATCTGGGGGCTCACAGAGGACCGAGAGGCCTCAAAGAGGTCACTGAGGCCTAACATAGTTCTCTGGGGCCTCACATAGGTCTCTGGGGGCTCACAGAGGACGAAGGTGCCTCACATGGGTCTCTGGGGGGTCACAGAGGACTGAGAGGCCTCACATAGGTCTCTGGGGGCTCATAGAGGACTGAGGGGCCTCACATGGGTCTCTGGGGGCTCACAGAGGAACGTGGGGGCCTTTCATAGGTCTCTGGGGCCTCAAAGAGGACTGAGTGCCTCACATAGGTCTCCGGGGGCTCTCAGACAACTGAGGGGCCTCATATAGGTCCCTGGGGGCTCATAGAAGACTGAGGGGCTGCACATAGGTCTCTGGGGGCTCACAAAGGACTGAGGGCCTCACATAGGTCTCTGGGGGCTCACAAAGGACTGAGGGCCCTCACATAGATCTCTGGGGGGCCACAGAGGACTAAGGGTCTGACATAGGTCTCTGGGGCCTCAAAGAGGTCTCTGGGGGTCACAGAGATCTGAGGGCCTCACATAGGTCTCTGGGGGCTCACAGAGGACTGAGGAAGCTCACATAGGTCTGTGGGAGCTCACAGAGGACTGAGGGAGCTCACATAGGTCTGTGGGAACTCACAGAGGTCTCTGGGGCCCACAAAGGACTGAGGGTCCTCACAGAGGTTTCTGCGGAGCATGCGAAGCATCTGGAAGCAGGAGTGGGTGACTGCGTTAACTTGTCGTTTTATGGTCAGTTGGCTGTTGACGATAATGCAGAGGTTGTATGCGTGGTCGGTCGGTGTGAGTGTGGGTCCGAGTGTTCTACAGACCACCAGCTGTGGTCCCATGTGAAAGTGTTTTTGCCATAGATCTGAGCTTAAATTTTGTCAGAGTTGAGTTGCAGGCAGTTGTCTCTCATCCATTTGACTACGTTGGTCATGGCGTTGCAGAAGTTGATTTTAACACTTGCGGGGTCCTTGGTGAGCGAAAGGCTCAGTTGAGTGTCGTCTGCATACGAGATTATGTTGAGTCCGTGGGATCTGACGATGTCTGCAAGGTGGGTCATATGTAGATGTTGCACAGGGTGGTGCTGAGGAATGATACTTGCGGAACACCACAGACGATGTCTTTGGGTGCGGAGATGAAGGGATCCAGTTGGATGCTCTGTGTCCATCCTCTGAGGAAGGAGGTGATCCACTTGAGGGTGTCTTGGCGTACGCCTATGTTGTGGAGTCTGTTGATGAGGGTGTTGTTGGAGACTGTGTTGAATGCTGCGGAGAGGTTGAAGAGGATCAGGGACACCATTTCTCCGCGGTTGAGGAGTGTTCTGATGTCGCCTGTAGCGGCAATCGGCGCGGTCTCAGTGTTGTGGTTGGCACGAAATCCTGATTGGTAGCATCCAGTAGGTGGTTTTGTTCCAGGAATTCGGTGAGCTGTTGGTTGGTGGCTTTCTCGAGAACTTTGGCCGGATAGGGAAGCAAAGAGATCGGACGATAATTTTTGAGATCATTCGGTTCATGGAGGCTTTCTTTAGGAGGGGTATCAGAACCCTTCCAAAAAGAAGCCTCCACTGAACCCAATGATCTAAAAAATTATCGTCTGTCTGGGTGTTTCCATCTGTCCGGGAAGGTTGCTGTGGAGATGGAGGTGTAGAGGATGCTGGTGAGTAGCGTGCTGATTGGGTTTGTTGCAAGGTTGTAGAGGTGGTGGGGGCAGGGGTTGGTGGGCGCCCCGGAGTGGATGAAGACATGATGGCTTAGGTGGTCAGGGCGGTGAGCGGTGAGGTGGTGATGGTTTGGCTAATGTTTGCTGGTAGGTAGAGCTCGTCAGGGTTGATTGTGGTGGGTTGGATATTGAAATTGCTGTAGATGTTTGTGATCTGGCAATGGAAGTAGTCTGAGAGGGTGTCGCAGAGTTCTTTGGAAGGGTAGATGGTGTTCTCAATGGCTGTCGGGTTGGAGAATTGTTTTTAACAATTTTGAAGAGTTTGTATGTGTGGATGTAGATGCGGGTGGTGATGGCAGCTTTCTTGGCTTCTTTGACGTGCCGGTGGTAGTTGCAGATGTCTGTATTGTGAGCGGCTCTGTCGGCAGGGTTCTTGGTGGCGCACCATTGTTTCTGCAGTTGGTGGCAGTTGCGCTTGTGGTCCTGAGTTCTAGGGTTTACCAGCTGGCATGTTTGGGGCTCTTGTTGGTTTTTATAGGTTTCGGCTCATAGAGGCCAGAGATGGCTCACACAGGTCTCCAGGCTGCTCAAAGAGTTCTCAGAAGGTTCACTAATGTAAGAGAGTACATAGAGCTTTGGGGACTCCCTGAGATCTGAAATCACTATGAGGTCTGATAGGGCTTACTGAGGTCTGAGTGGGCTCAGTGAGGTATGAGAGGGATCACTGAGGTCTGAGAGGGCTCAGTGGGGTCTGATGTGAGTCTGAGGGAGGTTGACAGATCTGAGGGGACTCATAAATGACTTATAACATTCACTAAGTTCTGAAAGAGCTCACTGTGGTCTTGAAGTGCTCACTGAGGGATGAGGCTGTCCCACAGAGATCTGACGTGGTTTACAGAGGTATTAAGAGGCTCACTGAGGTCCCTGAGAGTTCACCAGTGTCTGCAGAGGGTCGCAATGACTCACTGAGGTGTGGGAGAGCTCACTGGGGTCTGAGATCTCCCTGAGCTCAGAGATCTCACTGGCATCTGAAGGGGTTCACAGGAGTTGAGGGGCCCTTGAGAGGTTTGAGGGAAGTTCACTGTAGTCTTAAGGAGCTCACTGAGATCTGGGGTTGTCACTGGGGTCTAACTGATGTGTGAGAGAGCTCACTGAGGTCTGGGAGATCTCCCTGAGCTCAGAGATCTCACTGACATCTGAGGGGGCTCACAGAAGTTGAGGGGCCTTAGAAAGGTTTGAGAGAGGTTCATCGTTGTCTAAAGGAGCTCACTGAGATCTGGGGAGTCACTGGGGCTATATGAGGTCGATGAGGGCTCTCTGAGGTGTGAGAGAGCTTACTGGGGTCTGAGAGATCTCACTGGTGTCTAACTGCGGTCTGGGAGATCTCCCTGAGCTCAGAGATCTCACTGACATCTGAGGGGCTCACAGAAGTTGAAGGGCCTTAGAGAGGTTTGAGAGAGGTTCATTGTGGTCTAAAGGAGCTCACTGAGATCTTGGGAGTCACTGGGGCTTTAAGAGGTCGATGAGGGCTCTCTGAGGTGTGAGAGAGCTTACTGGGGTCTGAGAGATCTCACTGGTGTCTAACTGCGGACTGGGAGATCTCCCTGAGCTCAGAGATCTCACTGACATCTGAGGGGCTCACAGAAGTTGAGGGGCCTTAGAGTGGTTTGAGAGAGGTTCATCGTGGTCTAAAGGAGCTCACTGAGATCTTGGGAGTCACTGGGGCTATAGGAGGTCGATGAGGGCTCTCTGAGGTGTGAGAGAGCTTACTGGGGTCTGAGAGATCTCACTGGTGTCTAAGGGGCCTTAGAGAGGTTAGAAGGAGGTTCCCTGTAGTCTAAAGGAGGTCACTGAGGTCTCACTGAGGCGTGAGAGAGTTCACTAAGGAATGAAGGGCAGTCTTCTTCAAGAAGAGTGCAGGCTCCGCATATGTACCACAGGTCATAAAAGCACCAGTATAATAAACGTGGAGCTGCACATGGCTCAAAGCAGTGGCAATAATCACAGACATGGTAAGAACAACGTTGGCACCTACATACCACAAGGCCAGGTTTACCCCGCACTCCTGGCATACCAGGCAGCCCTGGACTCCCCTGCAAAGAAGAGAAGAGAAGACACTTAGAACAGATGGCTGGAACCCATGAGTAGTGATGGAGCAGGGGCAATAAAATAATTTGTACCCCCCCTTGGAAAATTAATGAGCTTTAATAAATTAACGATACTAATTGTTTGATGAAGCATGAAGTAATCAACAAATGCATTTTTAGTAAACACTACATAAGGGTAACCACGCAATTTGTGCAAAATCTAATTTATTTACAATTGTGAAGTTGATTAACGCTAATATTGTGATTTGCGTACTAATTAGAGTAAAATCGCATGATTTATGCTATGTAGTAGATTTGTATTGTGGCAAAGAATGCGGATGGTAAGTAAAATGGCTTTAAATGTCGCTTCTGCTAGGTAACACCTAACACGGGTCTTTAGAATGGCGGGTGGTAAACAGAAAGGCTTATTTTCTTTGTTTTCATTTTGGTTCTGTTTGTTCTTATGATAGTTTGTTAGGCCATGCTGCGAAAATGGCTGCCGAAACAGATGAGGTCACGTGAAAAGCCAAAGATGGCCTCTGGGCGAAAGAAATAGAGGAGCTGAACCACGTGGGTACGGCCTGTGCACGAAGTGAGAGATGTCAAGGTCGTATTGACCTACCATAAGGAGGGTGCCAAGAAAGACTCAGCACGTATTCGTGGGAATGGAAGAGAAAAGTACTGAGCAACAATTGACTAACTAAATTGTGACCATCGAGATTGCAACAAAATGAATGGACAAATTGGACTGCTTTTACCCAAAGGTCATGAGAATCATTGTACTCTTAACCGTCCCCAAAACCAGTTTGGACAAGGAGGGCGATGAGGTGATCATCACCACCCCTCAAATGGACCAATTAGCGTGATTCTTGCCCGTAAGGATTGCAACTTATTGTGTAGTAAGCTAGAAAGTAGGCTATAAGAGGGTCTACTCTTATATGGGAGGGGTTGCTTCTTTGGGTTGCTTCTGTGAGCTGCTCCTTTTTGGGTTGCTCCTTTTGCTGCTTCTGTGGCCGCTGCTATTGATGCTCCAGCTGCCGTTGGTATTTTCTTGCCACACCATTTTTCCTATTTTCCATTTTTTCCACCTCAATATTACGAGAGGACTCTGTCAATTTTGGACTTCAAACTTGACTGGGGAAGGAACGAGACCGTTGCGGGACATCTGTAAGGGAGGTCCGATCGAGGAGGCATTTAGCGGGACAGTCAGTCAGTTTGGGAGTCTATTCTGTGATCTACGGTTTATCTTCTTTTTGGTGAACCATTCCTATCTGCTTCCAAATGGGTAAAAGCATTATTTTCTATTTTATTATTAAATCTTTCATATAAATGTTATTAATGTATTAAAAGTGATTAATAAACAAAGAATCTCACCCGTGCAATTGAGAAATTAGATAAAATTTCATTCTAACTTAAAATGAGTCTGTGGTTTTTAGTTTATTAGTAAGTTTAAAGGTTAACAGGTTTTAAAGTGATTGAGCTGGTCTTAATCACCATCAACTTATTCTACTAGTTGGTCCATCGACCAAAGAGCGGAATACCTTGATGTTTAGAACTGACAGGATCAAAAGGCTAATGTATATGATGTTTGAGGTATTATTCTGTCAAATTTAACAAGGTATCCCGTTCCTCCAGCAACACATTTCTCCTTGGTGTGTAATCCAGTGAGCGAATGAATGTATGATATGCGGTGTCATGGGCCCCACCGTCATATAGTTTAATAGATGTGAATGTTTTACCTGGATTCGTGTCCTGAGGAGAAATTTATATTAGTCGCGCTGGATCAGATTTCTTGGTAGCAGAGTTATGGTTACTATAGATTAGTTTGGTGATTATTGATTATTGATTTTTCATGTCTAACACTTTGTGTTGAATTGTATTATGTTATGTGTAAGTCAGAATTTTGAAGCTTCCGGGAAGTAGGCAGTGGACACGTGTGGCAAAGAGAAGTCACATGGAATTGTGCATTGTCTGATTTTTCAAAATTGGTGATAACAGGATTGTGTTATGATAGGGACATTTCATGTATGAAAAACACGTATGAGTGAAATAGCAACAGGTTTTCTTGTGAAACTCTGGCCTTAATTCTCAGGAGCAGTGTAGTCTCCACATGTGTTTTATCCCCAGAGAAACGGGTTTACCCCTTGCTTGAGAGAAGGGTAAGGTAGAGAGAAGTGCTACACTTATCGAACGAAACAGTATTCTTGCAAGATAGAGCAAACTATTTCTTTTGTTTAGCGAAAACAGACAATGGTAATGTGTTTTACGTTGTAACTAATAAAATTCAGTCGAGAAAAGAAGGTAAGAAAACTGCCGATAATTATTGTAAAGGAGGGGTCAGAAAAGACAGGAGTAGAACTGACGTCAACAAAGACTGCGCTGGTATTGGCCAGTTGTGGGAGAGCAAAGAGCTTCTTGATTGGTGCGTTAGTGTGAAGACGCGCTGGTATTGGCCGAGTTGAGAGTGACGTAGAGCTTTTGGATTGGTGCGCTGGTGTGAGACGCGCTGGGATAGGTTTGGATAACCAAGCAGCAGAAGAAACAGAGTAGGGAAGAATTTTCGTGTGTTTGCTGAAGAGAAAGAACAGTGCAATATGGCTTATTATGAGTATGGTAGAGAGAAACCGTCATGGTTTGCGAAGATTAAAAACTTTTTCAAGAAAGACAAAAGGTAGTGACTAGGGAAGGAGAAGTACTTCCTCCGCCAAGCGCCAGCATCTCATATGATGCTGAAATATGGCTATCATACTTGCATCTGGTCGGAAAATTGGGCAAAATATACCCAGAACGATGGAGTATTGGCGTTTCCAGAAAATGGTTCGTTTAGCACAGCTGTACTTCGAAATGTGAGAGAAAAGATGATGAAACTTGAACCGAGACCTAGACCAACACAGTTCGAAGCGTTAGGTGAATGGGAAGATGAGATGTATGAAAGAGAAAGACACAGAGGTGCAAAGAATTATAGTTTAGTTCATGGAAGAGTATGGGGAGTGAATCATGAAGACAGGATGAGACGATGGAGGTATGCTAATATGACGGATGGTTTGTTTCCTGTCAGAACAGTTGAAGAAGTTACAGGGAGAAAGTGTACGGAGAAAAAGAAACATGCAGTAACAGAGAGGTATGGATATGGAGGTAGCGAAACAGAGGATGAGTTGCTGGAAGACATTTTAAATAGAAAACCCCCTCCATATCAAAAGAATTCTGCGGTGGTGACTCCAAATGCACCGCCAATGGAAACTAAGGAATCAAAGCCCTGAACGAAATTATGAAATAAATAGGTCTTATGAAAAATTAGAAACTCCACAAAATGCGAAGCCTGATAGTGGTAATACAGCTGAGTTAGCCAGAACCACCAGAGAATTGACTGAGAAAATAAGAGAATTAACTATGAACATGGAAGCTGTGACTGTGCCAGTGACGATAGGGCCAGTAATACCGGTATTTGAAAACCAAAGAATAGATGAGCATTCCTTGATGATTCCAATGAACTCGAATATGCAAAGAATGAGAGAAGGGATAATTCCAGAAACTAGAGAGACAAGAGATCCGGTTGGCTCATATAGATCGAGTCCACCAACAAATTTGACGATGAATGAGAATCAGATAAATAGGATTCCTATGGGAACCGAGTCAGCAACTGAGACCCCAGAGAGAAGTACAAATTGGATAGAGATGAATAATACCCCTGTGGGTCCGACTCCAGAAGAATTAAATGAGTGGATGAGGAATTTACAGAAGAAAGATACTGAACCGCAACTGTTGGATGTAATCAGACTAAAAATAGACATGGAAGAGTTGATTTTAGGGACTATTGGTACAAATAGATTGAAATCCTACCAAGATGATGAACTCATGTTCATGTGCAAGAGTGTTACTTGGAGAGCTAGGAATTTGCATGAAAAATTGGAAGAAACAGCGAATGAACTAGGAGTAGAATTTGGAAAAATCAGAGGATTGCAGAAACCATACAGGGTAGACTTTAGTGAAAAGGATATAGAAAATCTGAACACATCAAGACGATTAACACAGATAAAAGAACTGATTGTGTTTTTGAGAAAATGGGGAGATGTGGACAGATGGAGAAGCAGGTGGATAAGAAGAAAGGAGGGAACGACCGATAAAGCATCATTGGCTTTTCCGGTAAAGGAAAAGGAACCAATAGCACTGGAATATCCGATGAGGGAAACTCCAGGAGGTAGCTATGTACACGTTCCATGGTCCAGACAAGATATATTGTCATTTACAAATGACTTCCCAAGATTGAGAGAGAAACCTGTAGAATGGTATAGACAGGTGGAAAGATTTGTAAAGGTTTCAAAGGTGTTGTGGGAAGATCTGGATGGATTGTTTGAAATTGTAGTGCCAGCAGATTTATGGACAGAATGTAAGATTACAATTGATTGGCCGAAGGAAGAATATCCTAGAGATGCAAAAACTGGAGCCCCAGGTCCAGAAGTGATGAGAAAGTACGAACAAGCCGTCACGTTTTTGAAAAATAAGATTCCACCGAAAGAAACAGATTGGGTAAAGATTGATAGAACAACTCAGGAAAGTAAGGAATCTGTACACGCCTACTACGAGAGGTTGCATTTGGTTTTCAAACAATATAGTGGTTATGAGACTTTGAGTGAAAAGGACATGAGTAATTTCGTATATAGATTTGTATATGGATTGAAGCCTGAAATAAGTGAAATGATTAAGCAGCATATGTTGTGTTGGCAAAACAGCACTGTAGATGAGGTACTAAGGTATGCAAAATATTGTAGTGATGATATTGAGTGTAGACAGCGCAAACTAAAAGAAAAGGCGATGTGGGCACAAGTAAAGGTTGCAGAAAAACAGGAAGCTCAAATGAATAATCAGTCTGGTGATGCAGGACAGAATAAATCCAAACCGAACATAGGTAAGGGAAAAGGTCAAATGAGTATAGAAGAGGCTAAAAAGAAATGGCCATGCCATAATTGCGGAAAGTTAGGGCATTGGAGAAACAAGTGTAAATTTCCTCCAAAAGCTAATACGGATAATCAACCATTAAATCCGCAGGTGCAGAAGGAGGTGAGTTACCAACAGCTGCAACAACCGCAGGTAGTTACTCAACAGAGTCAGGTGCCACAACCACCTCTTCTCAAGAGTGTAAACCCCCAGAGATACAGTGCAGAGACAGGATTCTACGGAGGAGAGCAGGTAACAAAATTGCCGCGCGCAGCTGCAGTGTCGCAGTATTGGTTACAGCAGGATGGAGATGAATCGGATGAAAGTTTATGACGGTGCCTAGGAGAGGAGGAAGAGTGCGTACTTGGCGCAACTCTAGAGGTAGATCAGTCAGGTCCATTTGTGGATGGGGAAGTGAATGGTGTAAATGTTACATTCCTTGTGGACACTGGTGCTACCCGTTCTACTGTTAGATCAGTAGAAATTCCAAACCTTCCTCTCTCAGGAGAATCCATCCAAGTTGTAGGTGTTTCAAACAGACAGATTAAAGCGCCTCTTACCAAACCAGTAGAGGTGAAAGTTGGACCATTCAAAGAGATGCATCGCTTTGTGGTGTGTGATTGCAGTCCTGTAAATTTGTTAGGACGCGATCTGCTTTGTAAAATGAATTGCACCATCTATTGTACCCCAGATGGTATTGCTTTCCAGACACCAGATGAGGATGTCCTGTATAAAATGACAATGGCAGAACTAGAACCAGGGGTGAAAGACATGTTTCCTGTGTTTGATGCAGAAAAAATCCCAATTGAGTTGAAAGAAATAGTCAGATCTGATGTATGGGATTTCACAGGCGAAGACATTGGGCTAATGAGAGGAGTAGATCCTGTAAAAATTACTGTACGGGAAGGAACAAATTACCCAAATACTCCACAGTACAAATTAACGCCAGAAATTATTGAAGGAATAACACCCGTAGTTAAGATGATTGAACAAGGAATTTTGAGAGAATTAATGAGTAGCCCATGTAATTCACCTATAATGGGATTGAAAAAGCTGAACGGAACATATAGGATAGTACAGGACTTGAGAAAGGTAAATAAGATCGTTATCCCTTGTTGTATAATTGTGCCAAACCCCGCTGTAATACTGTATCAGATTCCACATGATGCAGAATGGTACACGGTTATTGATTTGTGCCATGCATTTTTCTCTATACCATTGCACCCTGACAGCCAGCCATTATTTGCGTTCCGGTTCGGAGAGCGTATTTTGGCATGGTGCCAAATTCCTCAAGGGTATACAGAGAGTCCCTCAATCTTTAATCAGATCCTAAAGAAATCATTAGAAGATTTAAAAATGCCTGAAAAATCTGTGATGGTCCAATATATTGATGACCTATTAGTGGCATCAAAGACCAGAGAAGCATGTGTTGCGGACACAATTGCTTTACTAAATCATTTGGCAGAAGGAGGACACAAGGTGTCTCCGTCAAAACTGCAATTTTGTCAACAGGAGGTACAATACCTAGGTCATAAGATTGAGAAAGGGATGCGAAAGGTGACGACAGAAAGAATAAGGATTATCCAAGGAACGAGAGCTCCGATGACACAGAGAGAGGTGAGAATGTTTCTTGGGATGGTTGGTTATTGTCGACAGTGGATAAGTGGATTTTCATTGATTGCAAAACCTTTACAGCGATTGACAAAGAGTGATGTCAAAGATCCGATTGAGTTGAATGAGGAGGAAATGAAGGCTTTCAAGGAACTGAAAACAAAGTTGTGTGAGGCACCAGCATTGGGAATGCCTGATTATGAAAAAGAATTCGAGCTGTATTGTAGTGAGAGAGATGGATGCGCACTTTCAGTGTTAGTGCAAAGACATGGAAAAATGAAAAGACCCATTGCTTATTTTTCAGCTGTTTTAGACCCAGTAGCAAAAGCGTTGCCTGGTTGTCTGAAAGCAGTAGCTGCTACTTGTGTGAGTCTGGAACAGAGTGAAGGCATTGTGATGGGATATCCATTGAGAGTATATGTTCCACACTCTGTTGAAATTCTTCTGACTAGAACCAAAACCCAATTCATGACACATAGTCGGCTGACTAGGTACGAAAAAGTGATTTTAAGTGCAGACAATGTAACCATTGATAGATGCACGAGTGTGAATCCTTCAACTTCACCGCCAGGTGAAGTAAATGTAGGAGTCAAAGTGATGTTGATCATAAGTCTCTGGATGTGCTTGAATTTTGCACAAAGCCTCGCCCAGATATTAAAGATGAGCCCTTAAAAGAATCAGATTATGTGATGTTTGTGGACGGGTCATGCCTGAGAACGAGTGAAGGAGTTTTAAGTGTTGCGTATGCTGTGTGTACAGTAGCAGCCATAATGGAAGCATCCTGTTTGAGAGGGATACGTTCAGCCCAAGTGGCTGAGCTGATTGCTCTGATTCAAGCGTGCAAACTGGGAAAGAACGTCCAAATTACGGTGATCACAGATAGCCAGTATGGTTTCGGAGTGGTCCACGACTTTGGACAGATCTGGTCCCAGAGAGGTTTTCTGACTTCTGCGGGAACTCCTATTAGGAACGGTGAGTTTGTGAAGAAATTGCTTGAGGCGATACAGCTGCCTAAACAGATTGCAGTGGTAAAGTGCGCTGCACACAAAAATGGAACTGACTATATTACAGTGGGAAACCAATACGCAGATGAAATAGCCCAATATTGTGCCAGAAATACGGTCTCACTGAATAGGAGAAGAGAAAAAGAGAATGTTTCATGTCCCTTGCTATTTACTAACATGGTAGAAAACTGGGATGAGGTAAGACAATTACAGGAAGAAGCAAACGAAGAGGAGAAAGATGGTTGGATAAAAGCAGGTTGCAGACAAAGAGAGGAAGATGACGTTTTGGTTTATAGAGACGAAAGACCAGTTATGCCTGATAGCATGATCTCTAACATGGCACGGATGTACCATGGACAAGCTCACATTGGTAGGGATGCCATGATTAGACTTTTCAGACAAACTTGGTACAACCCAAAATTCAGAGCTATAGCTGAGAGTCTCTGTCAAAGATGTCTTACATGCCAACAGATAAATCCAGGAAGGAAAACAGTAGTGAGTTTGGGAACAATAGGACGTGAAGGAGGTCCTTTTACCAGAATGCAACTAGATTTTATTGAAATGCCCCCGAGCAATAGATTGAAGTATGTTCTTGTGGTCGTTTGTTTGTTTTCTCGTTGGGTGGAAGCCTATCCGACAAGAAGGAATGATGGAGTTACTGTGGCTAAGCTCCTACTGAGAGAATTCATTCCGAGATATGGTTTTCCAGTAACGATCGAAACAGATAGAGGAACACATTTCCAAAATGAACTAATCCAATTAATATGTGAAGCACTTGACATTCAACCGAAATTGCACTGTGCCTACAGACCAGAGGTTTCTGGAGTGGTAGAACAAGTAAATGGAACAATAAAGAATAGGTTAGGGAAAATGTGTCGAGCCACAGGACTCAAATGGCCCGATGTCCTGCCTTTGGTGCTGATGACCATCAGAAGCATACCTGACAGAAAAACAGGTGTGAGTCCTCATGAAATAATCATGGGACGAGCAATGAGACAAGCACATGTACCTGTCAACAAACTGCTGACTATAACTGATGATCTCGTGTTGGCCTATTGCAAAGGATTGGCTGATGTGGTACATTCTGTGTTTCATCAGGTTGGACCGGATGCGACCACTCTTGAAAGAAAACCAGCTCATGATTTGAGTCCAGGAGACTGGGTCCACATAAAAGTCCACAGAAGAAGAAACTGTTTGGTTCCTCGCTGGGATAAGCCACGTCAAGTGATCCTGGTGACAACGACTGCTGTAAAATGAGAAGGTGTGAAAAATTGGGTACATGCCAGTCATACCATCAGAGTTCCAGATCCTGAAGCTCGACCTGTAAGTCGACATCTGGAGATATCAGATACAAGCTCAGTATCCGAAGGAGAAGCTGAAACACACAGAGTTCCAGATCTTGAAGCTCGACCTGTAAGTCAACATCTGGAAGAATTAGGTACAAGTTTGACAACTGAAGAAGAAAGTGAAACGATCAGAGTTCCAGATCTTGAAGCTCGACCTGTAAGTCGACATCTGGAAATATCGGATACCAGTTCGGCATCTGAAACAGATCAACCTGAATCTGATGAAAGACAAAAGAGAAAAACTGGAAACAAAAGAACTGATATTATAAACGAAGAAACCGAACAAAGAGACAGTGACAACGAACAGCCAAGTACAAGTTATGGAAAAATTCCTCCAGAGATAGTTGAGATAACTGAAGGAGACTTAGATTCAGACAGAGAGATAGGGGAAAAAGTGGAAGAAACCCGAGGAGTAGTAGGGACAGAACAACAAATAGAAGAAACACAGGGAAATTTAGATTCAGATAGAAAGATTAATCTAAATGCGGAAGACAACTGAGGAGGGATAGAATCAAATGTCCCAACAGAAGAGTCACAAGAAGGTTCAGATTCAGACAAAGAAACTGAGATCATAAGGTTCAAGGTTAGAGGAAGTGAAGTAAGGTCTGAGACGGAATCAGAAGAAAGTGAAGAAGAAAGAAAGCAAAGACTAGGACCAAGAAAGAGAACTTGAAGAGCCGAACGAGAGGAAAAGGAGAACGAACTAAAAAGACCAAGAAAAGGAGACAATTGGCCCCACGAAGTTAAAAGACTGAGATATAAGATAATAAATTTGAACAAAGATAATACGGAACAAGTCAATGAAATAACCAGTCAAAAGGGACAAGGAAAACAAAGTGAAAGACAATTACAGAAATCAAAAAGAGTGAAGAGACCTAACTTGAAATATAAGTCACCTGAGTGGCTAAACATCGCATTGACCGACATTAAAGAAGAGGATAACAGTCACGAAAGCCCAGACGAAGGTTGTAAACAAATGGGTGAAAGTGAATTGCAGCAAATCTGAAAAGACAAAGAAAGAAACCCGGACTGGACACCAAAACCGAATAAGACGAGAAAGAGTTCTGAAAAGAGCTGAAGAAAGCACCAAAAAGAGACAAAATAAAGGGTAGAGTGGCTGAAAGGTCATTCTGAGGTGTGGTGACACATTTTTCTGTATATATATATATATTCACTGAAAAAACCATAGGTTTCAGGGGCGTTATAGTTAGTTGGACATTTCACTCGTACAAAACCATAGAAATTCCCCCGTTATAGTTAGTTCAGCTAACTATAACTCGCGCGCCCGCAATGCACTGCTGATGACGTCACATATTACATCACTCATGACATGGTCAGTGACATCACTCATGACATCACTGATGACATCTCAAATGACATCCCTGATGACATCACTGATGACATCATCCTTGTGATAGAGTGGCAGACCTCCTTTCACCCTAATATAACCTTTGATACACACACTCAAAAATACAAACTAACATTTTCAAAACAATGGACATACCAATACCAGTTACAACACACCTATTCAGTAATTCCAAGATCTACACACACATCCACTCATTCACCAACAGTCCCTATACAGTCACTCATACATGTACTCACTCATATGTACTCATACACCTATACATCCTGTTACACACCGCCACTCATCCATAGAGTTACTCACACACATAGTCACACATGCAAACAAAGTATCAAACATCCATTTACTTGCATATACAGTTATACCCACACTTACTTCTACAGAAACTTACACATACTTACTCTCTTAAACAATCACTTAGAGAAACACCTACTTATTTGTACAGGAACTCTTCCAATCTCTCACTCTCACATATACTCACTTATATACACCAATACTCACATATACTAGTTTAAAACATATGTAGTTACTCATAAAGACACTATTGAGACAGTCATTCACTCACTAACACACCCATACACATACTCATCCACCTATACAGTCCTGCACACATGCTGTCTTCAACACATACAAACAGTGAGTCACTCATTCATGCATCTATGCACTAAGTAATACCCCCCACCGAACCATACAGACACTCAGACACTCATACTGATACTCATAAAACCAACTAATAACCCATATAGACACTCATGTAGCTACTCACCAACCCATGCAGCCACTTATACACAAAGTGAGAGACTGATACAGATATTTTCATATTTAAACATTACTCACTAACCCATGCATTCACTAAGATACACTTAGTCAGTTATACAATCAATTTTACAAAACAAAATCATCCATTTAGACACTTATATACCCATTTATTCTTCCATCGACCTTGAGATAAACATATATAAAACATATTTAATTTTCAGAAAAACACACATTCACTGGATGATGTCATCAGTGATGTCATTTGATATGTCATCAGTGATGTCATGAGTGATGTCACTGACCATGTCATGAGTGATGTAATATGTGACGTCATCAGCAGTGCATTGCGGGCGCGCGAGTTATAGTTAGCTGAACTAACTATAACGGGGGAATTTCTATGGTTTTGTACGAGTGAAATGTCCAACTAACTATAACGCCCCTGAAACCTATGGTTTTTCAGTGAATTTCTAAGGTTTTTAAATGCTAATTTCTAACTATAACGTGCCTGAAACCTATGGTTTTTTCAGTAAATTTCTAAGGTTTTTAAATGCTAATTTCTAACTATAACGTGCCTGAAACCTATGGTTTTTTCAGTGAATATATATAGATTTATTATACTATGTATACATGTGAAAATGTCTCGGTCCCCTGTTTGCCTCGGTGGCACGGAAAAAATGGGTGGAACTGACGTCAGCACGCCGACGAGGTTCTCTTATGGCTCCGATGACGTCATACGGTGTCGCGAGCGGAGCCGTGCTATTATGACGTCCTCATTGACGTGGGAGAGCTAGGAAAGAATTTCCGTGGAATGCTGGTGCAGGGGATATTCACCTAAGTGTTCAGGCTAGTCCTTTGGGAGCAACTGTTTATGTTGCCACTCCAGAAACCGAAACCAGTGATCCGAGGGCAGAGGCCCTGCAGATGGCACACGAGGTGGGGTGCCCAGTCGTGTGCACCGGCGGGGCAGCGAAGTGACAAGCACCACAACCCACAAAAAAGGTAACGAGGGCACTGAATAACACAGGATCTTCTCTTTGTATCTGGCAGGAACAACGAAGTTAAAATGCCCTAGTACCAAAATGTAGAATTAGTGCTACAACGGTCTTCAAGAGGACCTGCGATGCCGCTTCTGCCTCCCGTACCCTGGAGGTGGCACATGGGTCACGCGGTACGGTCATACTGCAGTGGGACGCACACTCGTTGACCTCTCATGGCACTGCTCCACACTTCAGGGAGGACGCTTTCCATTAGCTATGTTTTCTGATGACATGTCGCGCCGGCCCCGTCCAACAACAGAACTCCTTTAGATCCAAACAGACTCTTCCACTCTCTCACCGGAAGTGAAACCAGGCCACGCGGACACTTTCACAATACAATAGCCGGGAATGCACTTTTCGGTAAAAAAACACATTCCTTCCTCCTAATTAATCAAATAAACGTCTCACTGAAGAACAGGGGCCAGCTTCGATCGGTAAACAGCCGTTACAACGACTTTTTACTTTGCGATACCATTACAACGCATGCATTACCACGCATGCGTTGTACATCACGAAAGTCATTACTACGCATTTTTTAGAACACATGGTCCTTTACCACGCATGCCTTTACAACAAATTTTGTTGTAAAGGTATGTATGGTAAATGACCATGCGTTCTAAAAACATGTAGACGATCCATGTCGTTGTAAGGAAACAGAGGCTGTTCCGATTCCTCACAACGACGTGCACCGCCCGCTCAGAGATGACGTGAAGCAGGAACCACGAGGAGAGAGGAACCACGAGGAGTGAGAGGTAAGGGGATTGGGCATGGGGTGGGGTTTCTTTTCTAGGGTTTAGGGTAGTGCAGTGGTGTTTGGGTGGTGTAGGGGGTCGTGCTGGGGGTAGTGTTTTAGGGTTTAGGGTAGTGCAGTGGTGTTTGGGTAGTGTAGGGGGTCGTGCTGGGGGTAGTGTTTTAGGGTTTAGGGTAGTGCAGTAGTGTAGGGGGTCGTGCTGGGGGTAGTGTTTTAGGCTTTAGGGTAGTGCAGTGGTGTATGGGTAGTGTAGGGGGTCGTGCTGGGTTAGTGTTTTAGGGTTTAGGGTAGTGCAGTGGTGTTTGAGTAGTGTAGGGGGTCATGCTGGTGGTAGTGTTTTAGGGTTTAGGGTAGTGCAGTGGTGTTTGTGTATTGTAGGGGGTCATGCTGGGGGTAGTGTTGTATGGTTTAGGGTAGTGCAGTGGTGTTTGGGTAGTGTAGGGGGTCGTGCTGGGGGTAGATTTAGGGTTTAGGGTAGTGCAGTGGTGTTTGGGTAGTGTAGGGAGTCGTCCTGGGGGTAGTGTTTTAGGGTTTAGGGCAGTGCAGTGGTGTTTGTGTAGTGTAGGGGGTTGTGCTGGGGGTAGTGTTTTAGGGTTTATGTTAGTGCAGTGGTGTTTGGGTAGTGTAGGGGGTAGTGCTGGGGTAGTGTTTTAGGGTAGTGCAGTGGTGTTTGTGTAGTGTAGGGGGTAGTGCTGGGGGTAGTGTTTTAAGGTTTAGGGTAGTGCAGTGGTGTTTGGGTAGTGTAGGGGTTCATGCTGGGGGTAGTGTTTTAGGGTTTAGGGTATGGCAGTGGTGTTTGGGTAGTGTAGGGGGTTGTGCAGGGGGTCGATTTAGGGTTTAGGGTAGTGCAGTGGTGTTTGTGTTGTGAGGGGGTCGTGCTGGGGGTAGTGTTTTAGGGTTTAGAGTAATGCAGTGGTGTTTGTATAGTATAGGGGGGTTTAGGGTAGTGCAGTGGTGTTTGTGTAGTGTAGGGGGTCATGCTGGGGGTTGTGTTTTAGGGTTTAGGGTAGGGCAGTGGTGTTTGTGTAGTGTAGGGGTAGTGTTTTAGGGTTTAGGGTAGTGCAGTGGTGTTTGTGTAGTGTAGGGGGTCATGCTGTGGGTAGTGTTTTAGGGTTTAGGGTAGTGCAGTTGTGTTTGTGTAGTGTACGGGGTCGTGTTTTAGGGTATAGGGTAGTGCAGTGGTGTTTGGGTAGTGTAGGGGGTCGTGCTGGGGGTAGTGTTTTAGGGTTTAGGGTAGTGCAGTGGTGTTTGTGTAGTGTAGGGGGTCGTGCTGGGGGTCGTGCTGGGGGTAGTGTTTTAGGGTTTAGGGTAGTGCAGTGGTGTTTGGGTAGTGTGGGAGGTCATGCTGGGGGTAGATTTAGGGTTTAGTGTAGTGCAGTGGTGTTTAGGTAGTGTAGGGAGTCGTGCTGGGGGTAGTGTTTTAGGGTTTAGGGTAGTCCAGTGGTGTTTGTGTAGTGTAGGGAGTCGTGCTGGGGGTAGTGTTTTAGGGTTTAGGGTAGTTCAGTGGTGTTTGGGTAGTGTAGGGGGTCGTGCTGGGGTAGTGTTTTAGGGTTTAGGGTAGTGCAGTGGTGTTTGTGTAGTGTAGGGGGTCATGCTGGGGTAGTGTTTTAGGGTTTAGGGTAGTGCAATGGTGTTTGTGTAGTGTAGGGGGTAGTGTTTTAGGGTTTAGGGTAGTGCAGTGGTGTTTGTGTACTGTAGGGGGTCGTGCTGGGTTCTAGTGTTTTAGGGTTTAGGGTAGTGCAGTGGTATTTGTGTAGTGTAGGGGTAGATTTAGGGTTTAGGGTAGTGCAGTGGTGTTTGGGTAGTGTAGGGGGTCGTGCTGGGGGTAGTGTTTTTGAGTTTAGGGTAGTGCAGTTGTGTTTGGGTAGTGAAGGGGGTCGTGCTGGGGGTAGTGTTTTAGGGTTTAGGGTAGTGCAGTGGTGTTTGGGTAGTGTAGGGGTCAACCAACATGAATTTGTCCTTGTGTGATGTAACCAATGCTCATGTAAAGCACTCCAATACCTGACCAGTCTGCACTATATAAAACTGCAAAAAAACAAAAAATAAAAAGTGTTTTGCACACTTCTGTCATTGGGCTATACGTGGGCTACCTCTGGGTGATATTTGTGCTACATTTGGGCTCTTTTTTCTCTGGTGGCCATCTTGGGGGACTTATTTGTTATGAAGTTTCCTAATTTCCTCATTTACTACAGTCTCCTCAGTAGGAAATGCTTTCAGTTTTACTTTGATTCCATCAAGAAGGCATTCAGATGTGTCACACATTTGCCATAAATTCAGAATGTTAGCACTCTAGTTGTTCATTAGATCACTGTAGTAAAGCTACTGCTCACCAAAGAGTTAACTGGAAGTCTGCTGCTGGTATTGAAAGTGATTGTTTCAGTCTGCATGTCAGAATTTTCTAATGAAATAGAAGAGGATTTGAGATCTCACTTAAAACATGCCCTAAATTTTCTTTTTGCAGCACTAACCATAATTTCTATGGCAAAATGAACCCCCTCATTTTGTTCCTTTTTAAATTAAATGTTTTAAGAGTTACCAGTTTATTCCAATCAAGATGGCTTCAGGTGTGCCATACTTTTGTCATAAGTAAGGCTGTTAGCACTCTAGTTGTTCTTTAGAACACTCTGGGAAGCTGCAGCAGAACACAAAGGCATCAACTGACAGTCTCTGCCCTTGTTGGATGTACATGTTTTACTGAGAATGTCAGACTTCATTCTCACATGACTGAGAAAGATAATGTGAATTTACAGAAAATATGCTCTCATTTTAGCTTCTGGAGCACCTTCCAAAACGGTATGGGACAAGCATGTGAAAATAGTTCTCTCTCAAACATGATTCATGATATCCCAGCAGAAGGTTTTTCACAGGGTAAAATCACCTTAGAACACACCACAATTCCTGAAATTAGTATGGTACCATCAACAAATGAATTCTAATGTAACTAAAGTCTGTTATCACCCTTTATAGTTCTCCTTTTGGTAACCCTCAAAATCTTCGATTCACTACAATGCATTTCAATGGGGTACTATCATTTATATTGGTCCCAAGATGGCTGCCAGCAATTCCAGGATGAAGTGCTGACAGCCAATCAGATCTCACGATGACATGTGTGGTTAGGCTCCCCCCAGATATATATGTGTTTTCACTTTTGATTTTCTCAGCAACTACTGAACGGATTTACACCATTTAACAAAAAGGGTTCTTTCTGAACCAAGAACTACCTCTTTGCCAAATTTGGTGTAATTCCGTTCAGCAGTTCGGGCTGTAGCCGTGTCTAAAGTTTCCTATGGGAAAATGAATGGGGAAAACACGTTTTGGGACCCCCCTTTTTTCTCGGCCCCCGCTTGACGAATCACCCCGAAACTTTCAGGGTAGGAGCGGACCGGAGCGGGCCATAAAGTTTGAAAATTTCGCGAAGATTCGTCAACCGACGCAAGAGTTATTTCAAATAGAATGTCGCGGATTTCCTATGGAAAATAGGTCCTAACTATAACTATCTACTGGCGACCGCCAGTAGATTATATATATACATATATATATATATATAATTCACTGAAAAAACCATAGGTACATATATATATATAGCTAGATAATAGTACAACATGGTAGACACTGAGAATAGAAGATCTAGATGTGAGTTTTTACGTAGGTGGTGTAGAATGTGTTTTTATTGTACAGGTTTGTTAATGCTTATTTGGTTTATTTTAGCAATAATAATTCCACTTAGGTTAGTTGTAGAAAATACATCCATAATAGGGAATAACACGAATAATGAAGCTATCAAAAAGAACACTGCAGCATTAGTAGATAGTAGTGATTTACATAGGGATAAGTGCATAACTGATTTCTCTAAAAATGTTTTCGCGAAACTATTATATGAATATGTAGAGACAATGGATGTGAGAGATTGTTATGTCTGTATGCAGTTACCTGCGTCTGTCACAGAAGGTGTGACCTATCATCACCTTCCTTTGACGTATGGGATAACTTGTAGCGTTCTAGCTAGTTTATTTTACAAAACAGGTAGATTAGAATATTATTACACTGATATAGACACTGTTTTTGCTAAAGTTCCCGTAATCCCTGAATTAAATAAGGTGAAAGTCGCAAAAATGTTTGGAGAATTTGTCTTAGAAAATAAAGATTTAACATTAGAGTATATAGTTAGACACAATCTTACCTGTGAACTAAAGAAAGAAGAAAAGATTTTCTTAGACTTGGTAGAAAACAGAAGAGTTAAGTTTCAAAGGAAGGTAGCAGAAGAAAAGATAAAAACACTACTTTGGGCTTTTGAAGAGAAAAATGACGACAAAGGAGAACCAAATGCAGCTATGGTTCTGGATTGGCCCCAGCAGGGAAAATTGTGTATTAGTAGAAGTAAAACTATATATGATAGCTATTTCGTGGGTTCTAGTGAGTGCCGAGATACATATAAAATTCTAGGGGGATGGGGATTTAAAGGAGGAAAAGATCCAGTATTTCCAGGGATCTATTATATTTGCGGAAATAGAGCTTATTATAGGTTGCCGGACCATTGGTACGGAACGTGTTATTTAGACCTGGTCTTTCCAAAGATTTTTCACGTGGAGAGAGGAACAAAAGGAATTCACGAGATAGGTACAACAATAACACGTAGAAGAAGGGAAAACTTCTCAGAAATAGTAGGTGACATTTTTGGAGCATTGATACCAGCAGTGGGAATATCTTTGAATGCATGCAAGATTCGGAAATTGTCTACAGTAGTAGATCGTTTATCAACGAATACTGCTGGAGGGTTCTTGATGGTAAACACCAAAATGGTTGCCATGAGAGCTATGGTAATGCAAAATCGACTTGCCCATGACATTCTTTTGGCAAAAGAGGGTGGAGTATGTGGAATGCTGAAAGTCCAACATTGTTGCACTTACATTCCAGACAAAAGTGAGAATATACAGAAGTATATAAAGAATATTACTGATTTGCACAAAGAAATTGTCCCACTGGAGGTTGAAAGTGTTTGGGAGAAACTTGGTAAGAGTTTTTCCTCAATGCAAAGATGGTTCACAGAAATAGGTAGTTCTCTTATTGGAAAGATATTAATACCCGTAACAGTGATAATATTGGTAATGTTATTAGTGAGATTAGCATATGTGTGTATTAAAAGAAGAAAAAGACAAAATAGAGTAAAAAGTGAAAATGAGAAAAATAAAGAAAGAGAACGGGAGATGGGAGAGATAGAATTAGAAGAGTTAAAAGAGAACATGTACAAAAGGTCTAAAAGACAAGATGAGAAAAACACAGTTGTATGAACTAACAAGAAAGCAAGTGGAGAAGAAACATTTTTCTGATAAATTGTAGGGTAGGTTTTTGTGGTGATATTAAAAATCACCAAAGGGGGAATTGATGGAGCAGGGTCAATAAAATAATTTGTACCCCCCACTTGGAAAATGAATGAGCTTTAATAAATTAACGATACTAATTGTTTGATGGAGCATGAAGTAATCAACAAATGCATTTTTAGTAAACACTACATAAGGGTAACCCGCAATTTGTGCAAAATCTAATTTATTTACAATTGTGAAGTTGATTAACGCTAATATTGTGATTTGCGTACTAATTAGAGTAAAATCGCATGATTTATGCTATGTAGTAGATTTGTATTGTGGCAAAGAATGCGGATGGTAAGTAAAATGGCTTTAAATGTCGCTTCTGCTTGGTAACACCTAACACGGGTCTTTAGAATGGCGGGTGGTAAACAGAAAGGCTTGTTTTCTTTGTTTTAATTTTGGTTGTGTTTGTTCTTATGATAGTTTGTTCGGGCCTGTTAGGCCATGCTGCGAAAATGGCTGCCGAGGCAGACGAGGTCACGTGAGAAGCTAAAGATGGCCTCTAAGCGGAAGAAATAGAGGAGCTGAATCACGTGGGTACGGCCTGTGCACGGAGTGAGAGATGTCAAGGTCGTATTGACCTACCATAAGGAGGGTGCCAAGAAAGACTCAGCACGTATTCGTGGGAATGGAAGAGAAAAGTACTGAGCAACAATTGACTAACTAAATTGTGACCATCGAGATTGCAACAAAATGAATGGACAAATTGGACTGCTTTTACCCAAAGGTCATGAGAATCATTGTACTCTTAACCGTCCCCAAAACCAGTTTGGACAAGGAGGGCGATGAGGTGATCATCACCACCCCTCAAATGGACCAATTAGCGTGATTCTTGCCCGTAAGGATTGCAACTTTTTATGTAGTAAGCTAGAAAGTAGGGTATAAGAGGGTCTACTCTTATGTGGGGGGGTTGCTCCTTTTGCTGCTTCTGTGGCCGCTGCTATTGATGCTCCAGCTGCCGTTGGTATTTTCTTGCCACACCATTTTTCCTATTTTCCATTTTTTCCACCTCAATATTACGAGAGGACTCTGTCAATTTTGGACTTCGAACTTGACTGGGGAAGGAACGAGACCGTTGCGGGACATCTGTAAGGCAGGTCCGATCGAGGAGGCATTTAGCGGGACAGTCAGTCAGTTTGGGAGTCTATTCTGTGATCTACGGTTTATCTTCTTTTTGGTGAACCATTCCTATCTGCTTCCAAATGGGTAAATGCATTATTTTCTATTTTATTATTAAATCTTTCATATAAATGTTATTAATGTATTAAAAGTGATTAATAAACAAAGAATCTCACCCGTGCAATTGAGAAATTAGATAAAATTTCATTCTAACTTAAAATGAGTCTGTGGTTTTTTAGTTTATTAGTAAGTTTAAAGGTTAACAGGTTTTAAAGTGATTGAGCTGGTCTTAATCACCATCAACTTATTCTACTAGTTGGTCCATCGACCAAAGAGCGGAATACCTTAATGTTTAGAACTGACAGGATCAAAAGGCTAATGTATATGATGTCTGAGGCTTTATTCTGTCAAATTTAACAAGGTATCCCGTTCCTCCAGCAACACATTTTTCTCCTTGGTGTGTAATCCAGTGAGCGAATGAATGTATGATAAGCGGTGTCATGGGCCCCACCGTCATATAGTTTAATAGATGTGAATGTTTTACCTGGATTCGTGTCCTGAGGAGAAATTTATATTAGCCGCGCTGGATCAGTAGTGTCAGCAGCATGCTCGGGTGACCTAGAAGGGACGCTCCTAGGTTCGCAGCCGTGGGCTCCGTCTGCAGAGCCTGCCTCAGTAACACTGGTAGATCCTGCGGCTGCAGGAGGGCGCAGTGCCACCAATGCAAGCAGGCTAGGGGTGAGGGGTCAAGGATCCATGTCAGGGACATGAGCCCTTCTCACCTGAGGCCCAAAGTCAGGGGCAAGACTCCACTCAGAGAAGGGCCACTGGGGTCAGTTCACAGACATGTGGCACGCTGCGATAGGGTCTACACATCAGAGGCAGCAGAGTGCTACCTTCACTCTAGCACAAAAGGGCATTCTCACCGGGCTCTAGAACATGAGGAACCATCTCACAGAGGCTGCAGAGACCTGGAACAAGCTCACCGGGCTCTAGAACACAAGGTGCAGTCTCACAGAGGAGCTCACAGGGCTCTGGAACACAAGGAGCAGTCTCATAGAAGCTGCAAATACCTGAAGCACGCCCACATGGCTCTAGTGCGCGAGGAGCAGTCTCACAGTCTGCAGACACCTGCAACATGCTCACAGGGATCTAGACACCTGCAACATGCTCACAGGGATCTAGAACACGAGGAGGAGTCTGCAGAGGCTGCAGAGACCTGGAACCTTCCCACAGGGCTCTAGAACATGAGGAGCAGTTTCACAGAGGCTGCAGAGACCTGGAATGTGCTCACAGGGCTCTAGAGAGATTACAGACACTTGGAACATTCTCACCGGGCTCTTGAGTAGCAGTCTCACAGAGGCTGTAGACACCTGGAACATGCTCAAATGGCTCTAGAACACAAGGAACGGTCTCACGGAGACCTGGAACAGGATTACAAGGCTCTAGAACATGAGGAACGGTCTACCAGAGGATGTAGACACCTTGAGCATACTCACAGTGCTCTAGAACACGAAGAGCAGTCTCACAAGAGGCTGCAGAGACCTGGAACACGATCACAGGGCTCTAGAATGCAAGGAGTGGTCTCAGAGTCTGCAGAGACCTGGAGTGTGCTCACATGGCTCTAGAGAGACTGCAGACTCCTAGAACATTCTCACCAGGCTCTAGAGGAGCAGTCTCACAGAAGCTGTAGACACCTGGTTCACGCTCACATGGCTCGGGAACACTAGGAGCAGTCTCACGGAGGCTGCAGACCTGGATCACGCTCACAGGGATATGGAACAGGAGTAGCATCTCAAAGAGGCTGTGGACACCTGGAGTGTGCTCACATGGCTCTAGAACACGAGGAGCGGTATTACAGAGGCTGCAGACCTAAAATATGGACACAGTGCTCTAGAACATGAGGTGCAGTCGGACAGAGGCTGCAGAGACCTGGAGCGTGCTCACAGGGCTCTAGAACATGAGGAACGGTCTGGTCTCACAGAGGATGCAGACACCTTGAGCATACTCACAGTGCTCTAGAACACGAGGAACTGTCTCACAGAGGCTGCAGAGTACTGGAGCGTGCTCACAGGGCTCTAGAGAGATTGCAGCCACTTGGAACATTCTCACCGGGCTCTTGAGTAGCAGTCTTACAGAGGCTGTAGACACCTGGAACATGCTCAAATGGCTCTAGAACACGAAGAATGGTCTCACAGAGGCTACAGAGACCTGGAACATGATTACAGGGCTCTACAACATGAGGAACGGTCTACCAGAGGATACAGACACCTGTAGCATACTCACTTGCTCTAGAACAGGAGCAGCAGTCTCACAGAGGCTGTAGACACCTGGAACGTGATCACATGGCTCTAGAAAACGAGGATTAGTCTCACAGAGGCCGCAGAGACCTGGAGCATACTCACAGTGTTCTAGAACAAAAGGAGCAGTGCCACAGAAGCTGCAGAGACCTGGAGCGTGCTCACATGGCTCTAGAACACAAGAAGCAGTCTTACAGAGTTTGTAGACCTGAAACACGCTCACAGAGCTTTAGAACACGAGGATCAGTCGCACAGAGGCTGTAGACACCTGGAGCATGCTCACAGGGCTCTAGAACACGAGAAGTCTCACTGAGGCTGCAGACGTGGAACGCGCTCGCAGGGCTCTGTAACACAAGGAGCCGTCTCACAGAGGCTACATACACCTGGAACATGCTCACATTGCTCTAGAACACAAGGAGCAGTCTCACAGGCTGCAGAGACCTGGAACAAGCTCAAAGGGCTCTGGAGCACGAGGAGCAGTAAACACAAGGAGCAGTCTTTCAGAGGCTGTAGGCACCTGGAACTTTCTTTAAGTGACTCTAGATAGAGCACAAGGAGCATCTTTAAAGTAGGTCTAGAACCACCTGATCATTTATGCAGAGGGTCTAGAACAAGAAGGGTATGGTCACAATGGACCTAGAACAAGAGACATCCTCACAATGTCTCTACAAGAAGGAAAACCTTCTCAATAGTAGCATTAGAACACGAGAAGCACACTCACACTTCCTAGAGCCACCCAGTGGCTCTAGGATCATTCTCACAAAGGAAGAAGCATTCTCACAGTGATTCTAGATAGAACCCAAGGGGGGAGCGTTCTCACAGTGTCTCTGGATAGAAAACCAAAGGAGGGAGCGTTTTCACAGTGTTCTCTGGATAGAACCCAAGGAGGGAGCGTTCTCACAGTGATTCTAGATAGAACCCAAGGAGGGAGCGTTCTCACAGTGATTCTAGATAGAACCCAAGGGGAGCGTTCTCACAGTGATTCTAGATAGAACCCAAGGGGGGAGCGTTCTCACAGTGTCTCTAGATAGAACCCAAGGAGGGAGCGTTCTCACAGTGACTCTAGATTGAACCCAAGGAGGGAGCGTTCTCACAGTGATTCTAGATAGAACCCAAGGAGGGAGCGTTCTCACAGTGTCTCTGGATAGATCCCACGGAGGGAGTGTTCTCACAGTGTCTCTAGATAGAACCCAAGGAGGGAGCGTTCTCACAGTGTCTCTAGATGGAACCAACGGAGGGAGCGTTCTCACAGTGTCTCTGGATAGAACCAAAGGAGGGAGCGTTCTCACAGTGTCTCTAGATGGAACCCAAGGAGGGAGCGTTCTCACAGTGATTGTGGATAGAACCCAAGGAGGGAGCGTTCTCACAGTGTCTCTGGATAGAACCCACGGAGGGAGCATTCTCACATTGTTTCTAGATAGAACCCAAGGAGGGAGCGTTCTCACAGTGTCTCTAGATAGAACCCAAGGAGGGAGCGTTCTCACAGTGACTCTAGATTGAACCCAAGGTGGGAGCGTTCTCACAGTGATTCTAGATAGAACCCAAGGAGGGAGCGTTCTCACAGTGTCTCTGGATAGAACCCACGGAGGGAGCGTTCTCACAGTGTCTCTAGATGGAACCCAAGGAGGGAGAGTTCTCACAGTGTCTCTAGATAGAACCCAAGGAGGGAGCGTTCTCACAGTGACTCTAGATTGAACCCAAGGAGGGAGCATTCTCACATTGTTTCTAGATAGAACCCAAGGAGGGAGCGTTCTCACAGTGACTCTAGATTGAACCCAAGGAGGTAGCGTTCTCACAGTGATTCTAGATAGAACCCACGGAGGGAGCGTTCTCACAGTGTCTCTAGATAGAACCCAAGGAGGGAGCGTTCGCACAGTGACTCTAGATTGAACCCAAGGAGTGAGCGTTCTCACAGTGTCTCTGGATAGAACCCAAGGAGGGAGCGTTCTCACAGTGACTCTAGATTGAACCCAAGGATGGAGCGTTCTCACAGTGTCTCTGGATAGAACCCAAGGAGGGAGCGTTCTCACAGTGACTCTAGATTGAACCCAAGGAGGGAGCGTTCTCAACAATGTCTCTACAAGAAGGAAAACCTTCTCAATAGTAGCATTAGAACACGAGAAGCACACTCACACTTCCTAGAGCCACCCAGTGGCTCTAGGATCATTCTCACAAAGGAAGAAGCATTCTCACAGTGATTCTAGATAGAACCCAAGGGGGGAGCGTTCTCACTGTGTCTCTGGATAGAAAACCAAAGGAGGGAGCGTTTTCACAGTGTTCTCTGGATAGAACCCAAGGAGGGAGCGTTCTCACAGTGATTCTAGATAGAACCCAAGGAGGGAGCGTTCTCACAGTGATTCTAGATAGAACCCAAGGGGGGAGCGTTCTCACAGTGATTCTAGATAGAACCCAAGGGGGGAGCGTTCTCACAGTGTCTCTAGATAGAACCCAAGGAGGGAGCGTTCTCACAGTGACTCTAGATTGAACCCAAGGAGGGAGCGTTCTCACAGTGATTCTAGATAGAACCCAAGGAGGGAGCGTTCTCACAGTGTCTCTGGATAGATCCCACGGAGGGAGTGTTCTCACAGTGTCTCTAGATAGAACCCAAGGAGGGAGCGTTCTCACAGTGTCTCTAGATGGAACCCACGGAGGGAGCGTTCTCACAGTGTCTCTGGATAGAACCAAAGGAGGGAGCGTTCTCACAGTGTCTCTAGATGGAACCCAAGGAGGGAGCGTTCTCACTGTGATTGTGGATAGAACCCAAGGAGGGAGCGTTCTCACAGTGTCTCTGGATAGAACCCACGGAGGGAGCATTCTCACATTGTTTCTAGATAGAACCCAAGGAGGGAGCGTTCTCACAGTGTCTCTAGATAGAACCCAAGGAGGGAGCGTTCTCACAGTGACTCTAGATTGAACCCAAGGTGGGAGCGTTCTCACAGTGATTCTAGATAGAACCCAAGGAGGGAGCGTTCTCACAGTGTCTCTGGATAGAACCCACGGAGGGAGCGTTCTCACAGTGTCTCTAGATAGAACCCATGGAGGGAGCGTTCTCACAGTGACTCTAGATTGAACCCAAGGAGGGGTCGTTCTCACAGTGACTCTACATTGAACCCAAGGAGGGAGAGTTCTCACAGTGATTCTAGATAGAACCCAAGGGGGGAGCGTTCTCACAGTGTCTCTGGATAGAACCCAAGGAGGGAGCGTTCTCACAGTGTCTCTAGATGGAACCCAAGGAGGGAGTGTTCTCACAGTGATTCTAGATAGAACCCAAGGAGGGAGCGTTCTCACAGTCTCTGGATAGAACCCACGGAGGGAGCATTCTCACATTGTTTCTAGATAGAACCCAAGGAGGGAGCGTTCTCACAGTCTCTGGATAGAAAAGTTCTCACAGTGATTCTAGATAGAACCCAAGGGGGGAGTGTTCTCAAAGTGTCTCTGGATAGAACCCAAGGAGGGAGCGTTCTCACAGTGTCTCTAGATAGAACCCAAGGAGGGAGCGTTCTCACAGTGACTCTGGATAGAACCCAAGGAGGGAGCGTTCTCACAGTGTCTCTAGATGGAACCCAAGGAGGGAGAGTTCTCACAGTGTCTCTAGATAGAACCCAAGGAGGGAGCGTTCTCACAGTGACTCTAGATTGAACCCAAGGAGGGAGCATTCTCACATTGTTTCTAGATAGAACCCAAGGAGGGAGCGTTCTCACAGTGACTCTAGATTGAACCCAAGGAGGTAGCGTTCTCACAGTGATTCTAGATAGAACCCACGGAGGGAGCGTTCTCACAGTGTCTCTAGATAGAACCCAAGGAGGGAGCGTTCTCACAGTGACTCTAGATTGAACCCAAGGAGGGAGCGTTCTCACAGTGTCTCTGGATAGAACCCAAGGAGGGAGCGTTCTCACAGTGACTCTAGATTGAACCCAAGGATGGAGCGTTCTCACAGTGTCTCTGGATAGAACCTAAGGAGGGAGCGTTCTCAACAGTGTCTCTAGATAGAACCCAAGGTGGGAGCATTCTCACTGTGACTCTAGATTGAACCCAAGGAGGGAGCGTTATCACAGTGATTCTAGATAGAACCCAAGGAGAGAGCGTTCTCACAGTGATTCTAGATAGAACCCAAGGAGGGAGCCTTCTCACAGTGATTCTAGATAGAACCCAAGGAGTGAGCGTTCTCACAGTGTCTCTAGATAGAACCCAAGGAGGGAGCATTCTCAGTGATTCTAGATAGAACCCAAGGAGGGAGCATTCTTACAGTGTCTCTGGATAGAACCCAAGGAGGGAGCGCTCTCACAGTGATTCTATATAGAACCCACAGAGGGAGCGTTCTCACAGTGACTCTGGATAGAACCCACGGAGGGAGCGTTCTCACAGTGACTCTGGATGGAACCCAAGGAGGGAGTGTTCTCACAGTGATTCTAGATAGAACCCAAGGAGGGAGCGTTCTCACAGTCTCTGGATAGAACCCACGGAGGGAGCATTCTCACAGTGACTCTAGACAGAACACAAGGAGGGAGCGCTCTCACGGTGACTCTAGATAGAACCCAAGGTAGGAGCATTCTCACAGTGATTCTAGATGGAACCCAAGGAGGGAGCGTTCTCACAGTGTCTCTGGATAGAACCCACGGAGGGAGTGTTCTCACAGTGTCTCTAGATAGAACCCAAGGAGGGAGCGTTCTCACAGTGACTCTAAATTGAACCCAAGGAGGGAGCGTTATCACAGTGTCTCTAGATAGAACCCAAGGAGGGAGCGTTCTCACAGTGATTCTAGATAGAACCCAAGGAGGGAGCGTTCTCACAGTGTCTCTGGATAGAACCCACGGAGGGAGCGTTCTCACAGTGACTCTAGTTAGAAACCAAGGAGGGAGCGCCTCACAGTGACTCTAAATAGAACCCACGGAGGGAGCGTTCTCACAGTCACTCTAGTTAGAACCCAAGGAGGGAGCGTTCTTACAGTGACTCTATAGAACCGAAGGAGGGAGCATTCTCACTGACTCTAGTAAGAACCCAAGGAGGGAGCATTCTCACAGTGACTCTAGATAGAACCCAAGGAGGGAGCGTTCTCACAGTGTCACTGGATAGAACCCACGGAGGGAGCATTCTCACAGTGTCTCTAGATAGAACCCAAGGAGGGAGCGTTCTCACAGTGACTCTAGATTGAACCCAAGGTAGGAGTATTCTCACAGTGATTCTAGATAGAACCCAAGGAGGAAGCGTTCTCACAGTGACTCTAGAATGAACCCAAGGAGGGAGCGTTCTCACAGTGATTCTAGACAGAACCCAAGGAGGGAGCGTTCTCACAGTGATTCTAGATAGAACCCACTTAGGGAGCATTCTCACAGTGACTCTAGACAGAACCCAAAGAGGGAGTGTTCTCACAGTGACTCTAGATAGAACCCAAGGTAGGAGCATTCTCACAGTGATTCTATATAGAACCCAAGGAGGGAGCTTTCTCACAGTGATTCTAGATAGAACCAAAGGAGGGAGCATTCTCACAGTGACTTTAGATACAACCCAAGGAGGGAGTGTTCTCACAGTGATTCTAGATACAACCCAAGGAGGGAGCATTCTCACAGTGACTCTAGAGCAAACCAAAGGAGGGATCATTCTCACAGTGACTCTAGATTGAACCCAAGGAGGGAGTGTTCTCACAGTGACTCTAGATAGAACCCAAGGAGGGAGCGTTTTCACAGTGACTCTAGATAGAACCTAAGGAGGGAGCGTTTTCACAGTGACTCTAGATAGAACCTAAGGCGGGAGCGTTCTCACAGTGACTCTATAGAACCGAAGGAGGGAGAATTCTCGCAGTGACTCTATAGAACCGAATGAGGGAGCATTCTCACTGTGACTCTAGTTAAAACCCAATGAGGGAGCGTTCTCACGGTGACTCTAAATAGAACCCAAGGAGGGAGCGTTCTCACAGTCTCACTGGATAGAACCCACGGAGGGAGCGTTCTCACAGTGCCTCTAGATAGAACCCAAGGAGGAAGTGTTCTCACAGTGACTCTAGAATGAACCCAAGGAGGGAGCGTTCTCACAGTGATTCTAGATAGAACCCAAGGAGGGAGCGTTCTCACAGTGACTCTATATAGAACCCAAGGACGGAGCGTTCTCACAGTGATTCTAGATAGAACCAACGGAGGGAGCATTCTCACAGTGACTCTATAGAACCCAAGGAGGGGGCATTCTCACAGTGACTCTAAAGAACCCAAGGAGGGAGCATTCTCACTGTGATTCTAGCTAGAACCCAAGGAGGGAGCGTTCTCACAGTGGCTCTAGCTAGAGCCCACAGAGGGAGCGTTTTCACAGTGACTGTAGTTAGAACCCAAGGAGGGAGCGTTCTCACAGTGAGTCTAGCTAGAGCCCAAGGAGGGAGCGTTCTCACAGTGACTCTAGATAGAACCCACGGAGGGAGCGTTCTCACAGTGACCCTAGTTAGAACCCAAGGGATGAGGGTTCTCACAGTGACTAGATAGAACTCAAGGAGGAAGAATTATCACAGTGACTCTAGACTGAACCCAAGGGGGGAGCGTTTTCACAGTGATTCTAGATAGAACCCACGCAGGGAGCGTTCTCACAGTGACTCAAGATATAACCCAAGGAGGGAGCGTTCTCACAGTGACTCTAGATAGAACCCAAGGAGGGACCGTTCTCACAGTGTCACTGGATAGAACCCACGGAGGGAGCGTTCTCACAGTGTCTCTAGATCGAACCCAAGGAGGGAGCATTCTCACAGTGACTCTAGATTGAACCCAAGGTAGGAGCATTCTCACAGTGATTCTAGATAGAACCCAAGGAGGAAGCGTTCTCACAGTGACTCTAGAATGAACCTAAGGAGGGAGCGTTCTCACAGTGATTCTAGATAGAACCCAAGGAGGGAGCGTTCTCACAGTGACTCTAGATAGAACACAAGGAGGGAGTGTTCTCACAGTGACTCTAGATACAACCCAAGGAGGGAGTGTTCTCAGAGTGATTCTAGATACAACCCAAGGAGGGATCATTCTCACAGTGACTCTAGATTGAACCCAAGGAGGGAGTGTTCTCACAGTGGCTCGAGATAGAACCCAAGCAGGGAGCGTTCTCACAGTAACTCTAGATAGAGCCTAAGGAGGGAGCGTTTTCACAGTGACTCTAGATAGAACGTAAGGAGGGAGCGTTCTCACAGTGACTCTATAGAACCAAAGGAGGGAGCCTTCTCACAGTGACACTATAGAACCGAAGGAGGGAGCATTCTCAATGTGACTCTAGTTAAAACCCAAGGAGGGAGCGTTCTCACAGTGACTTGATAGAACCCAAGGAGGGAGCGTTCTCACAGTGTCACTGGATAGAACCCACGGAGGGAGCGTTCTCACAGTGTCTCTAGATAGAACCCTACGAGGGAGCGTTCTCACAGTGACTCTAGATTGAACCCAAGGTAGAAGCATTCTCACAGTGACTCTAGAACGAACCCAAGGAGGAAGCGTTCTCACAGTGATTCTAGATAGAACCCAAGGAGGGAGCGTTCTCACAGTGACTCTAGATAGAACCCAAGGAGGAGCGTTCTCACAGTGATTCTAGATAGAACCCACGGAGGAGCGTTCTCACAGTGACTCTGGATAGAACCCACGGAGGGAGCGTTCTCACAGTGACTCTAGACAGAACCCAAAGAGGGAGCGTTCTCACGGTGACTCTAGATAGAACCCACGGAGGGAGCGTTCTCACAGTGACCCTAGTTAGAACCCAAGGGATGAGCGTTCTCACAGTGACTAGATAGAACTCAAGGAGGAAGCATTATCACAGTGACTCTAGATTGAACCCACAGAGGGAGCATTCTCACAGCGACTATAGATTGAACCCAAGGGGGGAGCGTTTTCACAGTGATTCTAGCTAGAACCCACAGAGGGAGCGTTCTCACAGTGATTCTAGATAGAACCCAAGGAGGAGCGTTCTCACTGCGACTCTAGTTAAAAGCCAAGGAGGGAGCGTTCTCGCAGTAACTCTAGATAGAACCCACAGAGGGAGCGTTCTCACAGTGACTGTAGTTAGAACCCAAGGAGGGAGCGTTCTCACACTGAGTCTAGCTAGAGCCCAAGGAGGGAGCGTTCTCACGGTGACTCAAGATAGAACCAGTGGAGGGAGCGTTCTCACAGTGACTCTAGTTAGAACCCAAAGGATGAGCATTCTCACAGTGATTCTAGATTGAACCCACGGAGGGAGCATTCTCACAGTGACTCTAGATTGAACCCAAGGGGGAGCGTTTTCACAGTGATTCTAGATAGAACCCACGGAGGGAGCGTTCTCACAGTGATTCTAGATGGAACCCAAGGAGGAAACGTTCTCACAGAGTCTCTGGATAGAACCGAGGAGGGAGCGTTCTTACAGTGACTCTAGATAGAACTCAAGGAGGGGCATTCTCACAGTGACTCTAGATAGAACCCAAGGAGGGAGCGTTCTCACATTGATTCTAGATAGAACCCACGAAGGGAACGTTCTCACGGTGACTCTAGATAGAACCCAAGGTAGGAGCATTCTCACAGTGATTCTAGATAGAACCTAAGGAGGGAGCGTCCTCACAGTGATTCTAGATAGAACCCACGGATGGAGCGTTCTCACAGTGACTCTAGCTAGATCCCAAGGAGGGAGCGTTCTCATAGTGAGTCTAGATAGAACCTATGGAGGGAGCGTTCTCACAGTTATTCTAGATAGAACTCAAGGAGGGAGCGTTCTCACAGTACTCTAGTTAGAACCCAAGGAGGGAGCATTCATACAGTGTCTCTAGATAGAACCCACGGAGGGAGCTTTCTCACAGTGATTCTCACAGAGTCTCTGGATAGAACCGAGGAGGGAGCGTTCTTACAGTGACTCTAGATAGAACTCAAGGAGGGGGCATTCTCACAGTGACTCTAGATAGAACCCAAGGAGGGAGCGTTCTCACAGTGATTCTAGATAAAGCCCACGGAGGGAGCGTTCTCACAGTGACTCTGGATAGAACCCACGGAGGGAACGTTCTCACGGTGACTCTAGTTAGAACTCAAGGAGGGCGCGTTCTCACAGTACTCTAGTTAGAACCCAAGGAAGGAGCATTCTCACAGGGACTCTAGATACAACCCAAGGAGGGAGCATTCTCACAGGGACTCTCAATAGAATCCAAGGAGAGAGCATTCTCATAGTGTCTCTGGATAGAACCCACGGAGGGAGCGTTCTCCCAGTGACTCTAGATAGAACCCAAGGAGGTAGTGTTCTCACAGTGACTCTAGTTAAAACCCAAGGAGGGAGCGTTCTCACAGTGACTAGATAGAACCCAAGAAGGGAGCATTCTCACAGTGACTCTAGCTAGAACCCAAGAAGGGAGCGTTCTCAGAATGACTAGATTGAACCCAAGGAGGGGGTGTTCTCACAGTGACTCTAGATAGAACCCAAGGAGGGAGCGTTCTTACAAAGTCTCTGTATATAACCCACGGAGGGAGCATTCTCACAGTGACTCTAGATACAACCCAAGGAGGGGGCGTTCTCACAGTGACTCTAGTTAGATCTCAAGGAGGAAGCGTTCTCACAGTGACTAGATAGAACCCAAGGAGGGAGCGTTCTCACAGTGACTAGATAGAACCCAAGGAGGGAGCGTTCTCACAGTGACTAGATAGAACCCAAGGAGGGAGCGTTCTCACAGTGACTAGATAGAACCCAAGGAGGGAGCGTTCTTACAGTGACTCTAGATACAACCCAAGGAGGGGGCGTTCTCACAGTGACTCTAGTTAGAACCCAAGGAGGGAGCGTTCTCACAGTGACTAGATAGAACCCAAGGAGGGAGCGTTCTCACAGTGACTCTAGATAGAACCCAAGGAGGGAGCGTTCTCACAGTGACTAGATAGAACCCAAGGAGGGAGCGTTCTCACAGTGACTCTAGATACAACCCAAGGAGGGAGCGTTCTCACAGAGACTCTACATTGTACCCAAGTAGGGAGCGTTCTCACTGTGCCTCTAGATTGAACCCAAGGAGGGAGCGTTCTCACAGTGACTCTGGATAGAACCCAAGGAGGGAGTGTTCTCACAGTGATTCTAGATAGAACCCAAGGAGGGAGCGTTCTCACAGTGACTCTGGATAGAACCAAAGGAGGGAGCGTTCTCACAGTGACCCAAGGAGGGAGCGTTCTCACAGTGACTCTAGATAGAACTCAAGGAGGGGCATTCTCACAGTGACTCTAGATAGAACCCAAGGAGGGAGCGTTCTCACAGTGACTCTAGATAGAACCCAAGGAGGGAGCGTTCTCACAGTGATTCTAGATAGAACCCACTGAGGGAGCGTTCTCACAGTGTCTCTGGATAGAACCCAAGGAGGGAGCGTTCTCACAGTGTCTCTAGTTAGATCTCAAGGAGGGAGCGTTCTCACAGTGACTAGATAGAACCCAAGGAGGGAGCGTTCTCACAGGGACTAGATAGAACCCAAGGAGGGAGCGTTCTCACAGAGACTCTACATTGTACCCAAGTAGGGAGCGTTCTCACTGTGCCTCTAGATTGAACCCAAGGAGGGAGCGTTCTCACAGTGACTCTGGATAGAACCCAAGGAGGGAGTGTTCTCACAGTGATTCTAGATAGAACCCAAGGAGGGAGCGTTCTCACAGTGACTCTGGATAGAACCAAAGGAGGGAGCGTTCTCACAGTGACCCAAGGAGGGAGCGTTCTCACAGTGACTCTAGATAGAACTCAAGGAGGGGGCATTCTCACAGTGACTCTAGATAGAACCCAAGGAGGGAGCGTTCTCACAGTGACTCTAGATAGAACCCAAGGAGGGAGCGTTCTCACAGTGATTCTAGATAGAACCCACTGAGGGAGCGTTCTCACAGTGTCTCTGGATAGAACCCAAGGAGGGAGCGTTCTCACAGTGTCTCTAGTTAGATCTCAAGGAGGGAGCGTTCTCACAGTGACAAGATAGAACCCAAGGAGGGAGCGTTCTCACAGTGACTAGATAGAACCCAAGGAGGGAGCGTTCTCACAGTGACTCTAGATACAACCCAAGGAGGGGCGTTCTCACAGTGACTCTCGATAGAATCCAAGGAGAGAGCATTCTCATAGTGTCTCTGGATAGAACCCAAGGAGGGAGCGTTCTCACAGTGACTAGATAGAACCCAAGGAGGGAGCGTTCTCACAGTGACTATATAGAAAACAAGGAGGGAGCGATCTCACAGAGACTCTAGCTAGATCCCAAGGAGGGAGCGTTCTCACAGCGACTCTAGATAGAACCCAAGGAGGGAGCGTTCTCACAGAGACTCTAGATTGAACCCAAGGTAGGAGCATTCTCACAGTGATTCTAGATAGAACCCAAGGAGGAAGCGTTCTCACAGTGACTCTAGAATGAACCTAAGGAGGGAGCGTTCTCACAGTGATTCTAGATAGAACCCAAGGAGGGAGCGTTCTCACAGTGACTCTAGATAGAACACAAGGAGGGAGTGTTCTCACAGTGACTCTAGATACAACCCAAGGAGGGAGTGTTCTCAGAGTGATTCTAGATACAACCCAAGGAGGGATCATTCTCACAGTGACTCTAGATTGAACCCAAGGAGGGAGTGTTCTCACAGTGGCTCGAGATAGAACCCAAGCAGGGAGCGTTCTCACAGTAACTCTAGATAGAGCCTAAGGAGGGAGCGTTTTCACAGTGACTCTAGATAGAACGTAAGGAGGGAGCGTTCTCACAGTGACTCTATAGAACCAAAGGAGGGAGCCTTCTCACAGTGACACTATAGAACCGAAGGAGGGAGCATTCTCAATGTGACTCTAGTTAAAACCCAAGGAGGGAGCGTTCTCACAGTGACTTGATAGAACCCAAGGAGGGAGCGTTCTCACAGTGTCACTGGATAGAACCCACGGAGGGAGCGTTCTCACAGTGTCTCTAGATAGAACCCTACGAGGGAGCGTTCTCACAGTGACTCTAGATTGAACCCAAGGTAGAAGCATTCTCACAGTGACTCTAGAACGAACCCAAGGAGGAAGCGTTCTCACAGTGATTCTAGATAGAACCCAAGGAGGGAGCGTTCTCACAGTGACTCTAGATAGAACCCAAGGAGGGAGCGTTCTCACAGTGATTCTAGATAGAACCCACGGAGGGAGCGTTCTCACAGTGACTCTGGATAGAACCCACGGAGGGAGCGTTCTCACAGTGACTCTAGACAGAACCCAAAGAGGGAGCGTTCTCACGGTGACTCTAGATAGAACCCACGGAGGGAGCGTTCTCACAGTGACCCTAGTTAGAACCCAAGGGATGAGCGTTCTCACAGTGACTAGATAGAACTCAAGGAGGAAGCATTATCACAGTGACTCTAGATTGAACCCACAGAGGGAGCATTCTCACAGCGACTATAGATTGAACCCAAGGGGGGAGCGTTTTCACAGTGATTCTAGCTAGAACCCACGGAGGGAGCGTTCTCACAGTGATTCTAGATAGAACCCAAGGAGGGAGCGTTCTCACTGCGACTCTAGTTAAAAGCCAAGGAGGGAGCGTTCTCGCAGTAACTCTAGATAGAACCCACAGAGGGAGCGTTCTCACAGTGACTGTAGTTAGAACCCAAGGAGGGAGCGTTCTCACACTGAGTCTAGCTAGAGCCCAAGGAGGGAGCGTTCTCACGGTGACTCAAGATAGAACCAGTGGAGGGAGCGTTCTCACAGTGACTCTAGTTAGAACCCAAAGGATGAGCATTCTCACAGTGATTCTAGATTGAACCCACGGAGGGAGCATTCTCACAGTGACTCTAGATTGAACCCAAGGGGGGAGCGTTTTCACAGTGATTCTAGATAGAACCCACGGAGGGAGCGTTCTCACAGTGATTCTAGATGGAACCCAAGGAGGAAACGTTCTCACAGAGTCTCTGGATAGAACCGAGGAGGGAGCGTTCTTACAGTGACTCTAGATAGAACTCAAGGAGGGGGCATTCTCACAGTGACTCTAGATAGAACCCAAGGAGGGAGCGTTCTCACATTGATTCTAGATAGAACCCACGAAGGGAACGTTCTCACGGTGACTCTAGATAGAACCCAAGGTAGGAGCATTCTCACAGTGATTCTAGATAGAACCTAAGGAGGGAGCGTCCTCACAGTGATTCTAGATAGAACCCACGGATGGAGCGTTCTCACAGTGACTCTGGATAGAACCAAAGGAGGGAGCGTTCTCACAGTGACCCAAGGAGGGAGCGTTCTCACAGTGACTCTAGATAGAACTCAAGGAGGGGGCATTCTCACAGTGACTCTAGATAGAACCCAAGGAGGGAGCGTTCTCACAGTGACTCTAGATAGAACCCAAGGAGGGAGCGTTCTCACAGTGATTCTAGATAGAACCCACTGAGGGAGCGTTCTCACAGTGTCTCTGGATAGAACCCAAGGAGGGAGCGTTCTCACAGTGTCTCTAGTTAGATCTCAAGGAGGGAGCGTTCTCACAGTGACAAGATAGAACCCAAGGAGGGAGCGTTCTCACAGTGACTAGATAGAACCCAAGGAGGGAGCGTTCTCACAGTGACTCTAGATACAACCCAAGGAGGGGCGTTCTCACAGTGACTCTCGATAGAATCCAAGGAGAGAGCATTCTCATAGTGTCTCTGGATAGAACCCAAGGAGGGAGCGTTCTCACAGTGACTAGATAGAACCCAAGGAGGGAGCGTTCTCACAGTGACTAGATAGAACCCAAGGAGGGAGCGTTCTCACAGAGACTCTAGCTAGATCCCAAGGAGGGAGCGTTCTCACAGCGACTCTAGATAGAACCCAAGGAGGGAGCGTTCTCACAGAGACTATAGATTGTACCCAAGTAGGGAGCGTTCTCACTGTGCCTCTACATTGAACCCAAGGAGGGAGCGTACTCACAGTGACTCTAGATAGAACCCAAGGAGGGAGCGTTCTCACAGTGACTCTGGATAGAAACCAAGGAGGGAGCGTTCTCACAGTGACTCAAGAACAAGAGGAGGGTTTTAAGAGAGGCTCTGGAACAGGAGGGATGCTCTGTTAAGGGTGCCAAGTCCCTCACACAGATCACTCCGGGGAAGGAAGCAGCGCTGGGGACAGAGACCTGTCTCCCCCCCCAAACCTCACCTTGTCGCCTTGAAATCCAACTTCTCCAGGAATCCCGGGTGCTCCCAGAATGCCCTGCATGAAAGATGCAAAGAGTTAGAGATCACACAGCAGTAACAGAGCTCTGCGCATGTGGAAACTGCACACAGGCTGCATCCCACCCCAAGATTAACACAGAACCGTCCTGGGCAAGGAGATTCCTACAGCACCACCGACACCACAGCACCACCAACACCAAAGTACTGCCTTGAGACTTACCACAGCACCCCATGCCAATGTCAGATCAAGACCTGGACCACTAACAGATACCACCACCAAAGCAAGACTCTGACTTCTGCGGAAGCACTACAATACCACAGCGCCACAAACACCACAGCACCACAAACACCAAAGTACTGCCTTGAGACTTACCACAGCACCCCCATGCCAATGTCAGATAAAGACCTGGACCACTAACAGATACCACCACCAAAGCAAGACTCTGACTTCTGCGGAAGCACTACAATACCACAGCGCCACAAACACCACAGCGCCACAAACACCAAAGTACTGCCTTGAGACTTACCACAGCACCCCCGTGCCAATGTCAGATAAAGACCTGGACCACTAACAGATAGCACCACCAAAGCAAGACTCTGACTTCTGCGGAAGCACTACAATACCACAGCGCCACAAACACCACAGCACCACAAACACCAAAGTACCACTTTGAGACTTACACAGCACCACAATCCCAACTCACCAAAGCACCCCCCTGCCAATGTCAGATATAGACCTGGACCACTAACACAGCTCCACCAATATCACCACCAGAGCAACACTCTGACTTCTACTGAAGCACTTCAATACCAAATCGCCACAAACACCCAAGTACCGCCTTGAGAGTTACCACAGCACCACCATGCCAATGTCAGACAGACCAGGACCACAACTACAGCTCTACCAATACCACAGCACCACAACACCAAAGTAATTGGAATTGCATTTATATAGCGCTTACTACCCCTGACAAAGCGTCAGAGCACTTTTCGGCAAGTAGTAGGCAACTTCGTAACCCAAAAAGAATTAGTGATGAATTAGTATAGGGAAATATGAATTAATTTGAGAGGTGGGCATGTGAGTCAGTTGGATTGAAAAGGATAATGGAGTGATAGAGAGGGCACACCCCACAGGTGAAGGTGTGCTCTCTATGGGCTTTATATGCCTCTCAGGACTCGCGAAGCTGTGTGAGGGAGTTGAGGGTGTGCTCTCTCTGGGCTTTAAATGCCTCTCAGGACTCGCGAAGCTGTGTGAGGGAGTTGAGGGTGTGCTCTCTCTAGGCTTTGTATACCCCTCAGGACTCGCGGAGCTGTGTGAGGGAGGTGAGGGTGTGCTCTCTCTAGGCTTTGAATGCCTCTCAGGACTCGCGGAGCTGTGTGAGGGTGTGCTCTCTCTAGGCTTTGAATGCCTCTCAGGACTCACGGAGCTGTGCGAGGGAGGTGAGGATGTGCTCTATCTAGGCTATGTATGCCCCTAAGGACTCGCGGAGCTGTGCGAGGGAGGTGAGGGTTTGCTCTCTCTAGGCTGTGCATGCCCCTCAGGACTCGCAGAGCTGCGTGAGGGAGGTAAGGGTGTGCGCTCTCTAGGCTTTGCATGCCCCTCAGGACTCGTGGAGCTGTGTGAGGGAGGTGAGCGTGGGGTCTCTCTCTAGGCTTTGAATGCCTCTCAGGACTCGCGGAGCTGTGCGAGGGAGGTGAGGGTTTGCTCTCTAGACTTTGTATGCCCCTCAGGACTCGCGGAGCTGTGCGAGGGAGGTGAGGGTGTGCTCTCTCTAGGCTTTGAATGCCTCTCAGGACTCGCTGAGCTGTGCGAGGGAGGTGAGGGTGTGCTCTCTCTAGGCTTTGTATGCCTCTCAGGACTCATGGAGCTGTGTGAGGGAGGTGAGGGTGTGCTCTCTCTAGGCTTTGTATGCCCCTCAGGACTCGCGGAGCTGTGCGAGGGAGGTGAGGGTGTGCTACTCTAGGCTTTGTATGCCCCTCAGGACTTGCGGAGCTGTGTGAGGGAGGGAAGGGTGGGCTCTCTAGGCTTTGAATGCCTCTCAGGACTTGCGGAGCTGTGTGAGGGGGCTGAGGGTGTGCTCTCTCTAGGCTTTGAATGCCTCACAACTCGCAGAGCTGTGTGAGGTAGGTGAGGGTGTGCTCTCTCTAGGCTTTGTATGCCCATCAGGACTCGCTTAGCTGTGCGAGGGAGTTCAGGTGAGGGTGTGGTCTCTCTAGGCTTTGTGTGCCCCTTAGGACTCACAGAGCTGTGTGAGGGAGGTGATGTTTGCTCTGTCTAGGTTTTGAATGCCTCTCAGGACTCGCGGAGCTGTGTGAGGGTGTGCTCTCTCTAGGCTTTGAATGCCTCTCAGGACTCACGGAGTTGTGCGAGGGAGGTGAGGATGTGCTCTATCTAGGCTATGTATGCCCCTAAGGACTCGCGGAGCTGTGCGAGGGAGGTGAGGGTTTGCTCTCTCTAGGCTGTGCATGCCCCTCAGGACTCGCAGAGCTGCGTGAGGGAGGTAAGGGTGTGCGCTCTCTAGGCTTTGCATGCCCCTCAGGACTCGTGGAGCTGTGTGAGGGAGGTGAGCGTGGGGTCTCTCTCTAGGCTTTGAATGCCTCTCAGGACTCGCGGAGCTGTGCGAGGGAGGTGAGGGTTTGCTCTCTAGACTTTGTATGCCCCTCAGGACTCGCGGAGCTGTGCGAGGGAGGTGAGGGTGTGCTCTCTCTAGGCTTTGAATGCCTCTCAGGACTCGCTGAGCTGTGCGAGGGAGGTGAGGGTGTGCTCTCTCTAGGCTTTGTATGCCTCTCAGGACTCATGGAGCTGTGTGAGGGAGGTGAGGGTGTGCTCTCTCTAGGCTTTGTATGCCCCTCAGGACTCGCGGAGCTGTGCGAGGAGGTGAGGGTGTGCTACTCTAGGCTTTGTATGCCCCTCAGGACTTGCGGAGCTGTGTGAGGGAGGGAAGGGTGGGCTCTCTAGGCTTTGAATGCCTCTCAGGACTTGCGGAGCTGTGTGAGGGGGCTGAGGGTGTGCTCTCTCTAGGCTTTGAATGCCTCACAACTCGCAGAGCTGTGTGAGGTAGGTGAGGGTGTGCTCTCTCTAGGCTTTGTATGCCCATCAGGACTCGCTTAGCTGTGCGAGGGAGTTCAGGTGAGGGTGTGGTCTCTCTAGGCTTTGTGTGCCCCTTAGGACTCACAGAGCTGTGTGAGGGAGGTGATGTTTGCTCTGTCTAGGTTTTGAATGCCTCTCAGGACTCGCAGAGCTGTGTGAGGGGGTGCTCTCTCTAGGCTTTGTATGCCCCTCAGGTCTCGCGGAGCTCTGCAAGGGAGGTGAGGGTGTGCTCTCTCTAGGCTTTGTATACCTCTCAGGACTCGCGGAGCAGTGTGAGGGAGGTGTGGGTGTGCTCTCTCTAGGCTTTGAATGCCTCTCAGGGCTAGCGGAGCTGTGCGAGGGAGGTGAGGGTGGGGGCTCTCTAGGCTTTGAATGCCTCTCAGGACTCAGAGCTGTGCGAGGGAGGTGAGGGTGTGCTCTCTCTAGGCTTTGTATGCCCCTCAGGACTCGCGGAGCTGTGTGAGGGAGGTGTGGGTGTGCTCTCTCTAGGCTTTGAATGCCTCTCAGGGCTCGCGGAGCTGTGCGAGGGAGGTGAGGTTGGGGGCTCTGTAGGCTTTGAATGCCTCTCAGGACTCGCGGAGATGTGTCAGGTAGGTAAGCATGTGCTCTCTCTAGGCTTTGTATACCTCTCAGGACTCACAGAGCATGGTGAGGGAGGTGAGGGTGTGCTCTCTCTAGGCTTTGCATGCCCCTCAGGACTCGCAGAGCTGTGTGAGGGAGGTGAGCCTGTGCTCTCTCTCTAGGCTTTGAATGCCTCTCGGACTCGCGGAGCTGTGCGAGGGAGGTGAGGGTTTGCTCTCACTAGGCTTTTTATGCCCCTCAGGACTCGCGGAGCTGTGTGAGGGAGTTGAGGGTGTGCTCTCTCTAGGCTTTGTATGCCCCTCAGGTCTCGCAGAGCTGTGCGAGAGAGGTGAGAGTGTGCTCTCTCTAGGCTTTGTATGCCCCTCAGGACTCGTGGAGGTGTGCGAGGTAGGTGAAGGTGTGCTCTCTCTAGGCTTTGTATGCCCCTCAGGACTCGCGGAGCTGTGTGAGGGAGTTGAGGGTGTGCTCTCTCTAGGCTTTGTATGCCTCTCAGGACTCGCGGGGATGTGTGAGGGAGGTGAGGGTGTGCTCTCTCCAAGGTTTGAATGCCTCTCAGGACTCGCTGAGCTGTGTGAGGGAGTTGAGGGTGTGCTCTCTCTAGGCTTTGTATGCCTCTAAGGACTCGCGGAGCTGTGTGAGGGAGGTGAGGGTGTGCTCTCTCTAGGCTTTGTATGCCCCTCAGGACTCGCGGAGGTGTGCGAGGTAGGTGAAGGTGTGCTCTCTCTAGGCTTTGTCTTCCCCTCAGGACTCGCAGAGCTGTGTGAGGGAGGGGAGGGTGGGTGGGCTCTCTAGGCTTTGAATGCCTCTCAGGACTCGCGGAGCTGTGTGAGGGGGGTGAGGGTGTGCTCTCTCTAGGCTTTGAATGCCTCTCAGGACTTGCGGAGCTGTGCGAGGGAGGTGAGGGTGTGCTACTCTAGGCTTTGTATGCCCCTCAGGACTTGCGGAGCTGTGTGAGGGAGGGGAGGGTGGGCTCTCTAGGCTTTGAATGCCTCTCAGAACTCGCGGAGCTGTGTGAGGGGGTTAGGGTGTGCTCTCTCTGGGCTTTGTATGCTTCTTGGGACTCGCGGAGCTGTGTGAGGAAGTTGAAAGTGTGCTCTCTCTAGGCTTTGTATGCCCCTCTGGACTCGCAGAGCTGTGTGAGGGAGGTGAGGGTGTGCTGTCTCTCTAGGCTTTGAATTCCTCTCAGGACTCGCAGAGCTGTGCGTGGGAGGTGAGGGTTTGCTCTCTCTAGGCTGTATATGCCCCTCTGGACTCGCAGAGCTGTGTGAGGGAGGTGAGGGTGTGCTGTCTCTCTAGGCTTTGAATTCCTCTCAGGACTCGCAGAGCTGTGCGTGGGAGGTGAGGGTTTGCTCTCTCTAGGCTGTATATGCCCCTCAGGACTCGCAGAGCTGTGCGAGGGAGGTGAGGTGAGGGTGTGGTCACTCTAGGCTTTGTATGCCCCTCAGGACTCACGGAGCTGTGTGGAGGAGGTGAGGGTGTGGTCTCTCTGGGCTTTGAATGCCTCTCAGGACTTGCGGAGCTGTGCGAGGGAGGGGAGGGTGTGCTCTGTCTAGGCTCTGAATGCCTCTCAGGACTCGCGGAGCTGTGTGAGCGGGTGAGGGTGTGGTCTCTCTGGGCTTTGAATGCCTCTCAGGACTTGCGGAGCTGTGCAAAGGAGATGAGGGTGTGCTCTGTCTAGGCTCTGAATGCCTCTCAGGACTCGCGGAGCTGTGTGAGGGGGTGCTCTCTCTAGACTTTGTATGCCCATCAGGACTAGCTGAGCTGTGTGAGGGGGTTAGGGTGTGCTCTCTCTGGGCTTTGTATGCCTCTCGGGACTTGCGGAGCTGTGTGAGGAAGTTGAAAGTGTGCTCTCTCTAGGCTTTGTATGCCACTCAGGGAGCTGTGCGAGGGAGGTGAGGGTGTGCTCTCTCTAGGCTTTGTTTGCCTCTCAGGACTCGTGGGGATGTGTGAGGGAGGTGAGGGTGTGCTCTCTCCAAGGTTTGAATGCCTCTCAGGACTCGCTGAACTGTGTGAGGGTGTGCTCTCTCTAGGCTTTGTATTCCCCTCAGGACTCGCAGAGCTGTGCGAGGTAGGTGGGGGTGTGCTACTCTAGGCTTTGTATGCCCCTCAGGACTTGCAGAGGTGTGTGAGGGAGGGGAGGGTGGGCTCTCTAGGCTTTGAATGCCTCTCTGGACTCGCGGAGCTGTGTGAGGGGGTGCTCTCTCTAGGCTTTGTATGCCCCTCAGGACTCGTGGAGCTGTGTGAGGGAGGTGAGGGTGTGCTACTCTAGGCTTTGTATGCCCCTCAGGACTTGCGGAGGTGTGTGAGGGAGGGGAGGGTGTGCTCTCTCTAGGCTTTGAATACCTCTCAGGACTCGCGGAGCTGTGTGAGGGGGGTGAGGGTGTGCTCTCTCTAGGCTTTGTATGCCCCTCAGGACTCGTGGAGCTGTGTGAGGGAGGTGAGGTTGTGCTCTCTCTAGGCTTTGTATGCCCCTCAGGACTCGCAGAGCTGTGCGAGGGAGGTGAGGATGTGCTACTCTAGGCTTTGTATGCCCCTCAGGACTTGCGGAGCTGTGTGAGGGAGGGAAGGGTGTGCTCTCTCTAGGCTTTGTATGCCTCTCAGGACTCGCGGGGATGTGTGAGGGAGGTGAGGGTGTGCTCTCTCCAAGGTTTGAATGCCTCTCAGGACTCACTGAGCTGTGTGAGGGTGTGCTCTCTCTAGGCTTTGTATTCCCCTCAGGACTCGCGGAGCTGTGTGAGGGAGGTGAGGGTGTGCTACTCTAGGCTTTGTATGCCCCTCAGGACTTGCGGAGCTGTGTGAGGGAGGGGAGGGTGGGCTCTCTAGGCTTTCAATGCCTCTCAGGACTCGCGAAGCTGTGTGAGGGGGGTGAGGGTGTGCTCTCTCTAGGATTTGAATGCCTCTCAGGACTCGCAGAGCTGTGTGAGGTAGGTGAGGGTGTGCTCTCTCTAGGCTTTGTATGCCCATCAGGATTCGCGGAGCTGTGCGAGGGAGGTGAGGGTGTGCTCTCTCTGGGCTTTGTATGCCCATCAGGATTCGCGGAGCTGTGCGAGGGAGGTGAGGGTCTGCTCTCTCTAGGCTTTGTATGCCTCTCAGGACTCGCGGGGATGTGTGAGGGAGGTGAGGGTGTGCTCTCTCCAAGGTTTGAATGCCTCTCAGGACTCGCTGAGCTGTGTGAGGGTGTGCTCTCTCTAGGCTTTGTATTCCCCTCAGGACTCGCGGAGCTGTGTGAGGGAGGTGAGGGTGTGCTCTCCCTAGCCTTTGTATGCCCCTCAGGACTCGCGGAGCTGTGCGAGGGAGGTGAGGTGAGAGTGTGCTCTCTCTAGGCTTTGTATGCCCCTCAGGACTCGCGGAGGTGTGCGAGGGAGGTGAGGTGAGAGTGTGCTCTCTCTAGGCTTTGTATGCCCCTCAGGACTCACGGAGCTGTGCGTGGGAGATGAGGGTGTGCTCTCTCTAGGCTTTGTATGCCTCTCAGGACTCGCGGAGCTGTGTGAGGGAGGTGAGGGTGTGCTCTCTCCAGGCTTTGTATGCCCCTCAGGACTCGCGGAGCTGTGCGAGGGAGGTGAGGTGAGAGTGTGCTCTCTCTAGGCTTTGTATGCCCCTCAGGACTCGCGGAGGTGTGCGAGGTAGGTGAAGGTGTGCTCTCTCTAGGCTTTGTATGCCCCTCAGGACTCGCGGAGCTGTGTGAGGTAGGTGAGGATGTGCTCTCTCTAGGCTTTGTATGCCCCTCAGGACTCGCGGGGCTGTGCGAGGGAGGTGAGGGTGTGCTACTCTAGGCTTTGTATGCCCCTCAGGACTTGCGGAGCTGTGTGAGGGAGGGGAGGGTGGGCTCTCTAGGCTTTGAATGCCTCTCAGGACTCGAGGAGCTGTGTGAGGGGGTGAGGGTGTGCTCTCTCTAGGCTTTGAATGCCCATCAGGATTCACGGAGCTGTGCGAGGGAGGTGAGGGTGTGCTCTCTCTAGGCTTTGTATGCCCATCAGGATTCGCGGAGCTGTGCGAGGGAGGTGAGGGTCTGCTCTCTCTAGGCTTTGTATGCCTCTCAGGACTCGCGGAGCTGTGTGAGGGAGGTGAGCGTGTGCTCTCTCTAGGCTTTGTATGCCCCTCAGGGTTCGCGGAGGTGTGCGAGGGAGGTGAGGGTGTGCTCTCTCTAAGCTTTGTATGCCCATCAGGATTCGCGGAGCTGTGCGAGGGAGGTGAGGGTGTGTTCTCTCTAGGCGTGGTATGCCCCTCGGGACTCGCGGAGCTGTGCGAGGGAGGTGAGGGTGTGTTCTCTCTAGGCGTGGTATGCCCCTCGGGACTCGCGGAGCTGTGTGAGGGAGGTGAGGGTGTGCTCTCTCCAGGCTTTGAATGCCTCTCAGGACTCGTGGAGCTGTGCGAGCAGGGCCGGACTGGCCGTAATGGGCACCAGACATTTCCCCGGTAGGCCGCCAGGGTGGGGGCCGGTTTTGGGCCCCTGGGGGGCCGTTTTTGTTACAGGCCCGTTTTTGCAGCATAGTTGCAATATTGGCCCCTGTAACAAAATCGGCCGAAACCGGCCGTGGCAAACAGCTCGGCCGCACTCCCAACCCACCGGGGGGCCGGCCGAGCACTTTGCCAGGGCCGGTTTTGGTTCCCAGTCCGGCCCAGTGTGCGAGGGAGGTGAGGGTGTGCTACTCTAGGCTTTGTATGCCCCTCAGGACTTGCGGAGCTGTGTGAGGGAGGGGAGGGTGGGCTCTCTAGGCTTTGAATGCCTCTCAGGACTCGGGGAGCTGTGTGAGGGGGTGAGGGTGTGCTCTCTCTAGGCTTTGAATGCCTCAGGACTTGCGGAGCTGTGTGAGGGGGTGAGGGTGTGCTCTCTCTAGGCTTTGTATGCCCATCAGGATTCACGGAGCTGTGCGAGGGAGGTGAGGGTGTGCTCTCTCTAGGCTTTGTATGCCCATCAGGATTCGTGGAGCTGTGCGAGGGAGGTGAGGGTCTGCTCTCTCTAGGCTTTGTATGCCTCTCAGGACTCGCGGAGCTGTGTGAGGGAGGTGAGCGTGTGCTCTCTCTAGGCTTTGTATGCCCCTCAGGGTTCGCGGAGGTGTGCGAGGGAGGTGAGGGTGTGCTCTCTCTAAGCTTTGTATGCCCATCAGGATTCGCAGAGCTGTGCGAAGGAGGTGAGGGTGTGTTCTCTCTAGCCGTGGTATGCCCCTCGGGACTCGTGGAGCTGTGCGAGGGAGGTGAGGGTGTGTTCTCTCTAGGCGTGGTATGCCCCTCGGGACTCGCGGAGCTGTGTGAGGGAGGTGAGGGTGTGCTCTCTCCAGGCTTTGAATGCCTCTCAGGACTCGCGGAGCTGTGCGAGCAGGGCCGGACTGGCCGTAATGGGCACCAGGCATTTCCCCGGTAGGCCGCCAGGGTGGGGGCCGGTTTTGTTACAGGCCCGTTTTTGCAGCATATTTGCAATATTGGCCCCTGTAACAAAATCGGCCGAAACCGGCCGTGGCAAACAGCTCGGCCGCACTCCCAACCCACCGGGGGGCTGGCCGAGCACTTTGCCAGGGCCGGTTTTGGTTCCCAGTCCGGCCCAGTGTGCGAGGGAGGTGAGGGTGTGCTACTCTAGGCTTTGTATAACCAGGTGAGCAAGTGCCGTCTTGGACCCATAACCAGTAACGTTTGGCCCACTGCACGCGTTTCATTCCCCCAGAATGCTGCAGGCCCCTGGAGCTGTCTATGCAGTAGAGAGTGTCCGGGTGCGATGCCGTGGGCTGTGATATGTTGATTAAATGTAAGAAATTGGCCATCTAAGGATAGGTCTCCCCGGGTAGAAGGGTTCTTTTTGAGCCATGTCAAGAGCCCTGTACTGCCGAGAACCCCGGAAGGGGTCTGTCAGGGGCGATGGGACGGACGGGACAGGGACGTTGAAAGACTCGGCTGACGCATCGTGTGATTCGTGCCACCGATCGTGGGGGTGCAGGACATAGTTTAGTTTGGGACAGAAGGAGGTGAAGTACTTCTCGGAGGCCAGCCATTGGAGCAGGGCCGCCAGGTAGTATTGTTCAAAGGAGAGAGCCCCCCTCCCCCCCCAGGCCCCTGTCCTACCGGCAGCTGGAGTGTACTGAGTGCAATGTGGCGGCATCCGGACCCCCGGTCAGGTCACCGAGCATGCTGGCTAGTTCACAGTTCACTTGATAACTGTCGCAGGAGCAGGTCGGGAGGCAGAGGGGTTTCGTGGTAGCCTCATCACTGGGAATTCTCTGCCTATCACATTTCGACAATCATGGATAAGACTTGGCTGTAACAGGTTTATGAGACTTAATTGAGCAGACTATAGTTTTTACTGCAGCGCTAAGAGGCCCATGGTGAACGTGCACTCTACAGTATTGCAGTAACATAACATAACGGAAGAATTTTCACAGAGGAGCGACCGGGACATTTGCAAAGTAATAAAGCATCAGTGGGAGCATTACCTCTTAGATAAGACTATCTTTCACTTCGTTGCCAGTGGCAGGACTTTCCAAAACTGAACCTGGGCTCGCAGCGCTGTGTGGCGCAAACCAGGCTCTTCTCGTAGAGGGCCAGGGCTCGAGTCGGGGTACCACGCGGGTGGACGGCATCCCCCCACTTATTTTACCGGGAGCTCGATAACTGGAGCAAATGGAGCCACACATTCACTCATTGGCCTCTCTGGGGCGAGATCGGAGCTCATTCAGAACGCTGCTCACGCGCTGGCTTCTCTGATGCAATCGCATCTAAGGGGTGAGCGAGAGGAGGCAATGAGTCTGATGGTGCAAGCCACCTTTCGTGACGTCACTTCCTGTCGTGACGTCAGCGTCCCCCCACTTCTTTTTTTAGGACTTGTGCCCTGTAGAGGGCAGTGTTGATGCGATGGATCCTGATGACCAGGTACCCGAATGTGTTTCAAACCGGACCCCCACCGAGAGTTCTCGGTGCTGTGGATACCACTTCTGAAGGGATGAATGCAGGATTCACCCCAGTTAACCGGCAGACCAGTTGTCTCTGCGAATACCTGCAGGGCCAAGCTGACAGTGCCTCGAGACCCTCACTGGTGATTAGTCGCTCTTTATAACAATCCTGATTGATTGATAGTGGGATATCCCTTATAAGCTTTCTAAGGTAGGGCAGCACTTCATCCACGTAGGACGAGACCGCATGCATTGCGCCGTGCAGAGGAACCCCATGCTGTGGCCGCACTTCTGAGCTGCTCGGCTCGATGCTCCATTGCTTTTGCGAAGAGCAACAGGGAATGAGCTGATGTCAGTCTGTCTGTTCGGACACACGAGCTTGGAGCTGTATGCAGGAATTGAGTAAGGGCGAGTAATCGCCCCCCTACACCAGTGCTGGTGAGGACCTGGAAATGGGAATCCCAGTCCAGTGTGTCATAGGCCATCTCCAGGTCCAGCACTAGGCAGGCAGAGTGTAGGAGCTGGGGGGAAACCGGTCCATAATGTGAAGTAGTCCATTTTAGTCAGAGTGGATAAGGTCTGGGAGGATTTGTAAATATTTCTCTGCCGGAATTTTACTTAATATTTTGTAGTCAGTACCCAGTATCGCTAATGGCCTACAGGAAGACAGCTGGGTGGGATAGCAGGCAAGTTTAGGGATCAAAACCAGGAGGGCCTACCGGAGGGACAGCGGCTAGATGCCCATTTGGAAGGCTTCTGCATACATCGTAGCCAAGCAGAGAACCAACTGTGCCTCGAAGATTTTGTAATATTTGAGGCGGATCCCATCTAAGCCTGTGGTCTTCCCTGTGGACAGCTTTGATTTCCTGTTCGGTGAGTGGGACATCCAGTTCTTCCCGAAGGTCTTCAGGTGTACGCGGGAGCATGAGAGGAGCATCTGCAGTGGCTTTATGGGCAGCGCCTGTACGTGCCAGTAGTAAATGTGAAAGCCATCCAAAATGGCTCCTTAGGTGTTTAATGGCATGTCCACTCTGAAGTGCTTTTCCTGCCGTATGAGCCAGGCAAGTCGCTTGCCAGCCCTGTTGCCCTTTGTATGAGACCTTGTGTATTTGGCGGAGTTTAAACACCTCAGCTGCTCCATCAAGTCAGCTTGTTTGTTGTGGGCAACGATTAGTTCAGCAATCCCAGTCGTGTTTGCAACCAGGCCCTTTTCTAACTGTGCTAGGGACTTTTCACCATCAGTAATATTTAGCTCAAGTTCTCTGCATGCACCCGCTATTGTACGAATACAAGGGCCCCGTCCCTGTGGACCTGACTGTCCCTGTGGACCTGACTGTCCAGGCAGTCGTGCTTGGCAAACATGTGCAGAGACGCCCCCGTTGCTGCCTTACAATGTCCAGGGCTGGCAGTTTGCTGAGCTAACGCCATGGTCGCAGCCTTTCCATTGGTAGAATGAGCTTGGAAGCCCTCAGGGGGCTGCTTCCTGGACAGGGTGTTGCTGATCTTAATGCAGAGAACGACCCAGCGAGAAATGGTCCATTCTGCACTGCCTGACCTTTTTTAGCTCCCACGTAACTCACAAAGAGTTGGTTGTCCAGCCGGAACTCTTTTGTGCGGTCAAGGTAGAACAACAATGCTCTTTTTGGGTTCAGACAGTGGAGACGCTCCTCTTCCTTAGAGGGATGCGGGGGAGCAAAAAAGATGGGCAGCGTGACTGTTTGACCCAGATGGAATGGAGTCACCACTTTTGGTAAAAATAATTCTCGGGTGTGAAGCACCAAAGCACCACCTTACCGTATCAGCAATTGTCATCAAGTAGGGAGGCCACTGGCGCAATGAAACTCGAGGGGGCCTCCCTGCAAGGCACGTGAAGGGGCCCCCTCCGGGCTCAATCAGGAGCTCAGCAGCCAGAGTGCTGTGCTGAGGGGGCCCACTGGAGCTTGGGGGCCCCCCGCACCACGGGGGCTGCGGGGGCCTGTGTACTCCCCTGAGGGAGGCCTGCATGACAGTGCCTGCAATTCACTCACCCTCCGGGCAGATGTTATCGCCACCAGAAAGGCCGTCTTGATGGTAAGCAGCCGGAGGGGACAGTTATGAAACAGCTCGAAGGGAGCACACATAAGAAAAGTGAAGACCAAAGTAAGGTCCCACTGTGGCATGATAAAGGGCGTAAGTGGAAACATATGGACAAGCCCTTTTCAGAATCTATTTACAATAGGGGACTTGAATAAAGAGGGTTGGTCCGGCAGCCGAAGGAAAGCTGACAGAGCAGAAAGATAACCCTTGAGACCCAAAGCAGAGCCCTGCTGGGCAAGGGTAAGAATGAAGAGAAGAATATTAGATAGAGAAGGAGAAAGAGGGTCAATAGACCTTTCTGTACAATATTTTCCACTTTTTTGCCAACGGCAGGCGTATACAGTTTAGTGGAGGGCAGTCTGGCCACTAAAACAACATTACATACTTCGGGAGGAAGGTCAAAAGCTGTCAACTGTCGCCGCTCAATCTCCAATCAAGGAGGCACAGGGTGGACAGGTTCGGGTGGAGGACCCTCCCCTGTTGCTGCGACAGAAGATCCTCCCGAAGAGGCAGTCTGATCGTAGGATCGATGCTCATTTGAAGAAGCTCTGGATACCAGACTCTTCGTGCCTAGTCCGGAGCCACAAGGATGACTTGGGCCTGGTCATTCTAGATCTTCTTGAGAATGCTGGGCAGAAGCGGTATGGGTGGAAAGGCATACCGGAGGACTGAACTCCACTTACGATGAAAAGCGTCCCTGAGCGAGTGCCGCCTTGGGAACTCCAGTGCGCAATACTACTGACATTGCGCTTTCTCTTCGGAGGCGAACAGATCTAACCAAGGCTCTTCCCATTGTTGAAAGAGACCTTGTGCCACCTTCAACTGGAAACGCCATTCGTGATCTCCTAGACATCAACGGCAGAGTTCGTCCGCGCTGGCGTTCAGAGAACATGTCAGCTGTTGAACCACCAGAGTTACGCCCTGCTATTCCAGCCATGTCTAGAGACGCAGGGCCTCTTGACAAAGGGTCTACGACCCCACTCCGCCCTGCTTGTTGCAGTACACATGGTGGTGGTGCTGTCCGTGAACACCTGCACTAGCTTCCCCTTGACGGAGGGAAGAAATGCTTTCAATGCGCTTCGGATCGCCCGAAGCTACAACAAGTTGATGTGGAGCCCCGACTCTGCTGGAGGTCAGTGTCCCCTGATCTCTACCTCTTCCAGATGGCCACCCCATCCCAGAAGTAATGCATTTGTCACTACTGTGCGATCTGGTTTGAGAAGGGAGAGGGGTCTACCTCTGACCTAATCGCAGTTCGTCAACCACCTCTGTAGGTCTTTTGCAGTTCCCTCCGAGATCTGAACCATGCCGGAGAGATTCCCCTGATGCTGTGCCTACTGGAACTTCAGGTACCACTGCAGAGCCCGCATTCGCCACCTGGCATGTTTTACCAACAGGATGCAGGAGGCTATGAGGCCCAACAGCCTCAGAGTCAGTCTCACCGAAATCCAGAATAGAGGCCGAAACATCGGAATCAAAACCTGAATATCCTGGACTCACTGCTCTGGAGGATAGGCCTGGAACTGCACTGTGTCCAGAACATCCCCGATGAAAGGGAGCGTCTGAGAAGGAGTCAGGTGTGACTTCGGCACGTTTATAGAGAACCCCAGCGAATGCAGGAGGTCCGCAGTAGTCTGAAAGTGAGAGACGACAGCCTGAGGCGAGGCCACCTTCAACAGCTAGTCATCGAGGTAGGGGAAGACTGACACCCCTAACCTGCGCAGATGAGCTGCGACCACCGCCATCACCTTTGTGAACACCCGTGGAGGCACTGGTAAGGCCGAAGGGGAGCACAGTGAACTGAAAGTGCTTGTGGCCTACCTTGAACCGCAGGTAACATCTGGGGCGCGGCAGGATGGGGATGTGAAAATAAGCATCCTGCAGGCCCAACGCTACCATCCAGTCTTCAGGGTCGAGGGCAGACAAGACCTGAGCCAGAGTGAGCATCTTGAACTTCTTCTTGAGGAAGAGATTGACGGTCCGAAGATCTAAAATGGGCCGTAACCCTTTGTTCTTTTTCGGAATCAGAAAGTAGCGGGAGTAGCAACCACTGCCTACTTTTGAAATCGGAAATCTTTCTATAGCTCCCTCGGCCAGGAGAGCTGTAACGTCCTCGCGGAGGAATGCTAGATGATCCTCCGCCAGCCGTTCTTGGAGTGGCGGAATAGGAGGAGGAGAAGAAAGAAAAGGAAGAGAACAGCCCTGCTGAATGATCAGCAAGACCGATATATCCGATGCTATGGACCTCCACTGGAGGAGATGACAAATTCTCCCGCCGACAGGAGTGAAATGGTCTTGCAGAGTCAGACTAGGAGTGCTTAGAGGCTGCAGCTGCCGAGGGCTGGGTGGCGGACAACTTCTGGCTACCATTCCGAGGTCTGAATGAACCGCGTCCATGCAGAACTTGGGGAGTCTGCGCAGGACGGTGGCTGGAATACGTCTGACACGGTTGAAAACCCCTTCCAGTGCCACAACAGGGGCGAAAGCTAGACTGGCCACGAGGTGACACCGAGAGGCCCAAGGATCTGGCCATAGCACAAGAATCCTTGAAGTGCTACAAGGCCAAGTCCGATATCTCTCCAAAAAGATGAGTCCCATCAGAGGAGGTCCATAGGATTGGCCTGGACATCCCCTGAGAAGCTAGATGTTCTGAGCCAGGCATGGCACCGTAAGGCCACCGTCGACAAAACCGCTCTTCCCAGCGCGTCGGTCGTGTCCAAACCACACCTAATGGTGAATTTTGCTGCATCTCTCCCATCCTTCACTGCATGGGAGAGTATGACCCTGGCCTCCTCCAGGACCTGTGGCAGCACTTGTGCAACCGTCTCCTAGAGAGTGTTGGAAAAACGGCCCAATAAACATGCTGAGCTATTCACCAACCACAATGCCAAGCTGGTAGTAGAAAACATTTTCTTCCCAGGTATGTCCAGCCTTTTGGATTCCCTATCCAGAGGAGCGGATGGGAATGTGCCATGTGACATCGAACCTTGGATCGCCCGGCACCGAGCGATGGCGGCGGGCAATTGCCCTATTCACAGGATCCCCAGTGCTAGGCTTGGACCACGTGCCTAGAAGGACATCTGTAAGTGCTTCATTAAAGGGCAATAGGTAGACCCTCCAGCATTCCCCAATTTCCCAATTCACAAACAAATCACGAAATCAGCTGACAAGCTCGATGGCCGTGATAGTTACCAAACCGGCCGCAAAAAAAGGTCTCCCGGCAGGCAGAAAAAAAATAATGCCATTTTATTGGCTGTTCGCTCATACGTCACCTTGTGAACGGCGCTGTACAGACGTAATAGTTGCAACAAGTTGTGGCATGCTTCATCATAGGGCCACCACTATCCGAGGGTATCCTTACACTCTTTTTTACTCCTGACAAGGGAATCAAGGAATAAAATTGTTATGACGATATCTCTTAGTCTGTTTTAACACTAATCGTCTGCACCTATTCAGGATCCTTTTCTTTTCCTTCTTTATTTGTTTGTATCGTCTCCCCCTCCCTATTGCTCCGCCTCTAGCGTTGGTCTGCGCTGAGGCGTTTAGTAGCAGCCCTATGATGAAGCATGCCACAACTTGTTGTGGGTGAGGGCAGTTTTCACAAAGTGATTGTGCTCCAGACATAACTTCATACATACTTAAAATGTGCGATTTGTACTCACCTTACTTCCTTTTGTGTGTATATATCGTCTTGGAGGAGGAAGAGGTAAGGTTTTGTCCTTCTCCCCCTTTTCTTGTGTCTAGAGCAGACGTAATAGCTGCCTGCTTCCTCCATTACAATATGGAAGAAGGACGAGCAAGAAAAGGAAATCATCACTTCCCTGCTCTCCAGCTCGCAGGCTCGACTGATCCCAGCACGGGGACGGGAGGGGCGGGGCGGGCAGAGAAGGAAAAGGAGTCTGTCTTTTCCTTCCTGCCCAGAGAATACAACAACAGTGTCCACTTCTGCTCTGCCGCTTCAGCTGCCCGGCCCCGCCCTGCCCCCCTTTCTTTCTTCCTCACTCATATTCCCTCTCTTTCTGTCTCGCTCCTCGTCTCTTACTGAAAACTGTGACTTCAAGAAAAGGTCTCACCCTCTCTTTCCTTCTTTCGCTTATTTGTTCCCCTGTGAAATGGATCCAAAAAAGAAAAACACTGGAAATGTCATCTTTTTCTGACATTTTTCTATTCCAAAGTGCAGCTGCAGGAATAAAAGGTTCAAAATATGAAAAATAAATAACTGAATAAAGCCAGACAGAGTGGTAGCAAAGTGGCCAGATTGATTTTATTCGCACCCAAACATATTTGCGCCACTCTACAGAGTTTGCCAGTGAAGCGCTACTTTTGTTTTCTCGTCGTTCTTTGAACAGCATTGTTTTCCCCGGGCGGGGAACTAGTGCACCAATCCTGGAGGCACTGCAACATGTGGATTGGAAAACAAAATGTGTACTGCGGCTCAGTGTTCAGGGATGTTGTCTTTTTACCATACGCTTACGTTTTGCAAGGATATAGACAATGGACATTGAAATGGGTCCATTCCGTGCCCTCTAGTCATGTCCTTAACTTTTCAGGCAAAAGCACCCAGTGATTTCTGAATAGTGAGTGTAAAAGCGTTAAAGTAACCGTGTTCTTCCTGCTTACATTTCACATGCCGGGGATCGAACCGTGAGCTCTGAAGTCAGCTGCCCTGGCCGCTGCACCACACCTCTCCACTAGACATGCCTTACTTAATCTTGCATTCCATATGAGTATTTGCTTTTTCCAGGATGTTGTTTTTTTTTTTAAATTGAGCCACATCCAGGTGTTTATAGCGGGGCACACTTGGGTTGTAGTTGAAGGCAGTGTGAGTTTGTCTCAGTGGGGCAGTATGGTGTTCAGTGGGGGAGAGGATGTGGCACTATGGTCAGAGCTGCCGAATTTGGAACTGGGGGACCTGGTTCTGAAAGATGATTATTGCGAGATGTCTGTCCTGTCAGCACTACCTATAAAAGGGAGTCAGTGCACGCGACACAAGAGGGGGCTCTGTAACTGCACCCAGGGAGCGAGGGGGGCTGTGTGACTGCACCCAGGGAGCGAAGGGGGCTGTGTGACTGCACCCAGGGAGCGAAGAGGGGCTGCGCGACTGCACCCAGGGAGCGAAGGAGGGCTGTGTGACTGCACCCAGGGAGCGAAGGAGGGCTGTGTGACTGCACCCAGGGAGCGAAGGGGGCTGTGCGACTGTACCCAGGGAGCGAGGGGGGCTGTGTAACTGCACCCAGGGAGCGAAGGAGGGCTGTGTAACTGCACCCAGGGAGCCAAGGGGGCTGTGTGACTGCACCAAGGGAGCGAAGGGGGGCTGTGTAACTGCACCCAGGGAGCGAAGGGGGCTGTGTGACTGCACCCAGGGAGCGAAGAGGGGCTGTGCGACTGCACCCAGGGAGCGAAGGAGGGCTGTGTAACTGCACCCAGGGAGCGAAGGAGGGCTGTGTGACTGCACCCAGGGAGCCAAGGGGGGCTGTGTGACTGCACCCAGGGAGCCAAGGGGGGCTGTGTGACTGCACCCAGGGAGCGAAGGGGGCTGTGTGACTGCACCCAGGGAGCGAAGGGAGCTGCGTGGCTGAAACCAGTCAGTGGTGAAAGTGGTGCCCCGGCAGGGGTGCATACATGGACGCTAGAACATCCCAGGGAGAAATACGGCCCCCTTCCACAAGGTTAGGACTGGAGCTGTGCTTCCGTAGAGCTGCAGACACTTTAAAGATGCCTATTTCAAAGTGGAATATTCTGCTAAAACAGGTTCCATTGATTTAGGGCTGAAAAGGAATGATTACAAGTAAAATAAAGTGCCGCAATTATGCTGCTAAATTTTCATTTTTGTGCTGCAAAATTTCAATTTTTGTGCTGCAAACTTTGCAAATCTATGCTGCAATATCCTGGGGGGTTTGAATAGGGGTTCGGAAGTGGAAGCCCCAGGCTGAAGCACCTCGGTCAAGAGATTAGTCCTGACTCTAGTTCTATGACCTCTGCCGCCCTCTACCACCATGGCATAAGAAGCTCCCTCCTTCGTAGCCACAGTTGGCGGAGAGAGCATGCCAGTATCTGGTGATATGTCCAGTCCACTGGCTTCTCCAACATTCTCATAGCAGTCCATTCTCTCCACAGGAGCGTCCAGTTTATGTTCTAGAGGGTCCATAGACCCCTCCCAATCCTCACCCATGCCTGGAACTTCCTCAAAACGCACACAGGCAACGATATAGAACCCCTGGGCTCCATCGGTGCCGGAGTTAACGTCAAACAATGCAGATCCAACTCTGAGTCGTGGGGAATAAGGAAGGGGCTTGTGCTGCCGGTGGGCGCCAGCGATGCTGGAGGCACAGACGGGTCTGACACCAGACAAGGTCGCGTTGGCACGACCGGCGTCGACTCGGAATCAGATCCATGAGGCCCCATCAGCGCCGTAGCCGATGCTTTGAACCCGATGGGGCCCCTTCCGACCCTGCAAGGCCCAAAGGCTTACTAGAAGGGTCGCCCGCTCAAATATGAAGAGGGGTCGCTCTGGCTCCCGGAAACGGGAGGGGTGGGGGGGTGGCACGAAGTCGAACGTAGCTCCGGCTTTGCAGAACCGTGCCTAGAGCATCGGTGTTCCTTACCTCTCTCGTCTTTGGATGACAGACGAGGAGAAGACGAAGTTGGCTTGGCCTTCTTCTTCTTGTGCCTCTTCCCAGAGTGGGAGGAAGAGGACTTGGGGTCCTGGAGCAATCCTGCGACCTCCTATTCTTCGAACGGGATCAGGATCTCCGCGGAGTCTTGTAGGCCGATGTAGGGGGGTGGCTCAGTATATGGTGCACACTTATTTAAGTGAAGCACCCTGCACTAATCCAGACAACCCTTATGGTGATTTTAGTGGTCTTAGACAACCTTAGAAAGGTCTCCAAGTGGTAGCTGTGGACAGCAGCCTTCAGGCTTAGTCCAGTAGGAGTGTAAAGCAGCTTATTTTACCAGAACTTAATCTTATGGTGTAGGTTAAGTCAAATAGAACCAAACAGTGTATTTATGAAAATATGTATTTATTATAAACACTCACTAACACATTGCAATATCTCCTACCTGGAGATATAACCACAATACACACAATACTTTGTAAATAGAACACGTAAGTAGCACAAATACACAGTGGTCCCCAGGGGGAGACCAAACCATATACTAAAATAGTGGAATGCGAACCACGACCTAAGTTGAGACTGTACCAAGAGGACGTAGAAGAGCCGGGGACCCCAGGAACCACCCAAGGTGAGTATCTAGGAAACCCACGGAGGTCGTGTGCAGAGTGGGAACACGACTGCCTGCTCAATGTAAGTCAATAGGTAAGTCGTGGTTGCAGTTTTAAAGAAAAGGACCCTTCCCAGCGGACCCTGAAGAAACCCAGTGAAAGATGGAAGGTTGGAGAGTCACTGCACCTGTGGATACCCCAGGAACCAGGAGACCTACACCAGGGAAGCCGGGTGCATAGTTGCGAAGTGACGTCGGAAACCGCCGTAGACCACAATGGAGGACTTCGGTGAAGATGCCGCTGGCGAAGAAGACGAAATAGTCCAGTGGAACCCAAAGGTGGATTCAAGATGAGAGGTACCTGCAAGCAGAGGGGACAGAGTCTATGCCACTCAGGAGTGACCAGGAGGCACGGAAGACGAATGCCCACTGATGTTGGAGATGCAGGATAGTTGACAGTGCCCTTGAAGTTGCAGCTGTGTGGACTAGGCGGGGCTGTGGAAGACCAGCAGCTGTTCATGAGCTGTCCCACATCGGATGTCAAAAGCCAAGGGGTTCGTGTCCGGCAGGAGTAACAAGCCTTGGCAACGGCAACCAACATAGTCATAAAAAAGGTGCAGTGTCGGGACCAACAAGGTCAAAGTGACTCACCACGGGCAGGTAAGTCAGAGCAGGCCCAGAGCAAGCAGAGGAACCCACTGGAGCCAAAAAAGGCCCTCAAAAGGACCCCAGGGGCCGAAGGTACAGGAGTCGCAAGAGGACCTTGCCCACGGTGCAAAGAATGCGGGGCAGACGAAGATCTTGGCTGCTGGAGATGCTTGAGGCTGGAGCTTCTTGGAGCCTGAAGATCTCTGGAGGAGAGAGTCAACAAGTCTTGGCAACAGCAAGTCGATGCAGTGCACAGGGGTTCTGTTCCAGCGGTTCCAACAAGGGATACTGGCCTCAAACTTGGTGAGAAGACAGTGCAGGCCTCGAGGGAGTTGCAGAACCGCCACCTGTGTTGCAGAGCCTTTCGGAGTCCCTAGGAGCCCAGGACCAGTAGACCAGTAAGCTTTGTTGTGGTGCCTGCAGATGCAGGGGAGTGACTCCTTCATTCCACAGGAGATTCCTTCAGGTGTCTTGGATGTCCAC